>OX381597.1:12640000-14123333 GCA_947458855.1 Monopis laevigella
CTAAAAATCTAGTTAAAGTTGTAAAAAAATCCTCAAGTTAGTAAAATTTTAAATGAAACAGTTATATAGGAATATAATTTTATTGGCCCATGCAGAGGTTTTTATTAAAGCGCACTTCAATATCTTCAAATCTACAATACTTACAAACTTAGAAAATATGTCTAGTTTGTAAAAATATATACTCTAGTAGAACCACGCAAACATTACTTCAATGCGTTATAGAAAAATCTATGTAACTTTTTTATATTAACTTTTACAAACTTGAGGTTTTGTTTACTACTTGATTTTTAACTACTGGCATAAGAATTATTTGCAAATTCGTATTATCAAAATTCGCCCTTCAATCCTGATGTTAATATATGTTAATAGTATAAGGTTGTGGCACGGGTTTTTTCTTTATAATAAACTAACAATGGATGAAAACTGCAAAAGACAGGACCAAGTGTAAATCGTTGGAAGAGGCTTTTGCCAGGCACACTGAAAGGAAGACCTAAAACCAATGCTATGTTCATAAAATGCTAATTGCATGTAAAATAAAATGTTATTGCTATTTCTTCAGAATAATAAAGGCTATTATTATTAATAAACTATACGTAACTTCGTCGTTTTTTTTAGGTGGGAGGAAGGTCTCTATAACTTCGTTAGGCCGACCGACCGGTCTCGTTACCGTCGTTTATACAGATGCAAAAACCGTCAAGTGACCTAGTCATGTTTCGGTTTTAGTCTGTGGGTTCACCGGTTTTCTGGAGACTACTGCATCGATTTCTTGTCGAGGTGGTAGTCTCCTTTCAGGGTGCGGTTACGAAATGGGTGGTTGAATTGACGATAAGGCAGCGAGTATATACTCGTAATGCAATTCTTCATTGTCGCCCCCCATTTCGTAATCGCATCATTTAGCCGGCATAGTGGGAGCGATCAATATTGTTTAAGAACAATTATTGATTGACCCCATTCATGGACTTTGTAGGTCTGCTCACCACCAGGTAGATACAAAGTCACATGTCGAGCTCCAATAAAAAAAATAAAAATAAAAAAACTTTAACCGTTTACGCAGTGCACGCAACGTAAGCTCACAAAAGGAATAATTTTTACCCGTTTTTTAAACAATTTTCATTGATAGTAGCATGATATTTTTTAGCCTAAGCATTCCTTGATAAATGCGCTATCCAACACTTAAAGAATTTAATTCGAACCAGTAGTTCCTGAGATTAGCGCGTTCAACCAAACAAACAAACAAACTCTTCATCTTTATTATT
The DNA here is from genome assembly GCA_947458855.1 of Monopis laevigella. NCBI lineage: Eukaryota > Metazoa > Arthropoda > Insecta > Lepidoptera > Tineidae > Monopis > Monopis laevigella. Next base: position 12,641,257 of record OX381597.1, read on the forward strand.
ATTAGCATAGATAACAAGCGCACGAAGTTGGGGGACCATCTAGTCTATTATAAGGTCTATGGTCAAAAACACTGGGCATGTAAATTGGAGAGATCTTGTGCCAAAGGATTAGCATATTCAGTTAAGTCCTTCCCATAATTTGTACACACATTATAAGCCGCTCTGGGTGGTTTCTGATAGAGATAAACGTTGGCATGGAAGTTTGCCGAAAATTATTAGATAGACAAGCCAATAATGGTAAGTGGCTGATGGTATTTAGAGTCTGCACCGAACAAATGCCTAGAGTAGCTGTGAATAGACTTTTATAAAGTTTCAGGAGTTGGTATAGTGGAATTGGGGCCGACAGCTTAACGTGGAAAGTGGTGCTGTTTTTTGTTATATTTGTTATTTATGTGTATCATTATGGGTGCCTTACGGCGTTTTTAATCCCACCTCGTCGCCGATTGTATGATTCTACACCGAACAAGTGGCTAGCTCGTCGCGATGTTTGGATAGACTCAATAACCAGCCTATAAATAGTTTTACAAGTTGGTATGTTGAAACTGGGACCGACGGCTTAACTTGCTCTCCGAGGCACTGTGTTGTCAAACAAATGTACATAGTTTTTTGATTAAACAATCAATGGTACATATCGGGGTATGAATCAGGGAACTCAGTGTTTTTAAGTCTATCTCGGCATCCATTATTAAAAACTCATTTGGGTTAGAAACTCTCGGCGTACCTATTCTTACACTAAGGTCAGCTTAAATTTCTACAAAGTTGGTTTTTCATACTTATTTTATTTATTTATTTTTATTACGGAATGTGACTCTATATCTACCTAATGGTAAGCATACAAAGTTTGGTTTAACTCGTCAAAGTTAATTGTAATTTTATGTACAATAAATAATTCAAGTACCAGGATCGCATGAGAATTCAGGCGTTAAAACTCGGTGTTGTTTACTCAGCGTCGCTAATGTTTACGCCAATTAGGCTCGGAAGCATTCTAATGGCGTAATGATGTTTTGCTTAATATGATGGAACGACGAACGGTGGGTGTATGTATGATATTATAAATATATTTGGATACGAAATGTATGAAAGTGTATGGAATGTGCTATGATTATTTCTATGTTATACTCTTTGTTTTTTAAAAGATTATTATTACGCCTAATATAAAACTGCGCGCTTAATATGACAGTGTTAGGTAATGTGTAGTTGTGGTTAATGCGTTGGTATTATGGAGGAAATAGGGAAGTGCCCTAGGGAAGACCTAAAATTGCATTTCTAAACATGAGAACAGAAGAAAAAATTAGAATAATAATTATTACAACCAATCATTGCTCAAGGAGTGAGAACACAATATGGCGGCAACAAATATGTTTATTTTGATTGAAACATGATTTTACCACTTTTAATTTTTTTTACACATGGTTTTACATTTTTATGATTTTTAGAGGCGTCACAAAGATGATACCTATATGGTAGAGTTACGGACCCACCGACTTTGCAGTTAAATAAGAATGAGCATCGAAGAGCCTTAATTAGTCGCTCCTCTTAAAATTCAATATTTCAAACTCTGAAGAATATTTTCTTATAAATTCGATACTACGTTTCTCATTATTTTTTTTTATATATATTTGAGTTAGAATACAGTTAAGGCCGAAAGTCGTTTCGGTGCCTAAATTGTAGGCATACGTGCTCTTTCTCTTATTGAGGGTCGGGGGAAGGTTCACATACATATGTATGGTAGAGTTACCGACTCACCGACTTTGCAGATAAATCAGAATAACCATGACCAAGAGTCTTAATCAGACGCTCCTCTTAAAAATCAATATTTCAAACAATAAAGAATTTGTTTTTTAATACGTTATTTGGGTATTCTTATATAGATTATGATGACTAAATAAGTAAAAGCAAAAAAAAACTAACTTTACTTTAAAATGGAGTCATTAGAAGAATTCACATAATGTAATGAGAGAACCAGGATTTTTTTCAGCTAAATTATTTTTATAATTTCAATAACGAATATAATTAATGAAAAAGAGTTTCACAATATAAAAGTTGTAACAATATTGAAATACTAAAATACCTAAAATAAAATTTAACAATAAATAATAAAAAATTAATATCCTATATCCACCATATCCAAACCCCGTCCCGGCCCGAAAGTACCCATAACACTGGCAGCATTACCATTTTTATTATTTATTGTTAAAATTTATTTTAGGTATTTTAGTATTTCAATATTGTTAAAACTTTTATATTTCAATAACTGAAGAATTAATTGAATAAAGCATAAAGTAGTGGTGGGTGAATGTAATTGATATGTACCAGGATAGCATGACACATTACAGTCATAAATGATATTCAGTCATGGTTACAGGAAAATGGGGAGCCATTTTCCTGTAACTATGTTTTTTTTTAAAATATTATTATCATGAAGCTAAAAAAAACGCGCCGGGCACGGTTTTTACCTTCATGATTATTATGATTGGAAAATATAAAAGAAAATTAAATTCCCTAACGATTAAATACATCAAAAAAGTTAAACTCATGTTAGCGGAGTTTAAAACATAAAACATTATAAAGTACCAGGAATCCATGAGAAGTAAGGCGTTAAAATCGTTTAATCCAGCGTAACTAATGTGTGATTATGAGAATGTTTTGTTTAATGTGATGGAAAGATAGCATTAGGTGTATGATATGTATGAAATGACGATGTTCACGTTTATACAATTTAGACAGTAGCGTTTTACTGATTGATTTGCTTACACTGAAACCGTTAACTTTATAAATATCATGTCCTTTGTTCGGTAATTTGTACAACATATTTTATGTAGTTACTAGCTTATTGTTCGCAGATACAAGTACCTACCAATCGCTGCAGTTGCCAAAAATATGTCTTTCAGGTTAAATAAGAAAAATACAAGATCCTAATTAAAGTAAGAAGCTAAATAAAAGATAACAAAAGAAAAATAAAACGAATATTACACTAAGAATGGCCGTAAAATAAATATTATAAAAAAAAATCAGGTTTAAGTAACATTTCATGATTTATTTATTTTAATTAGGACATTTTTTAACAGATATTACCATGACAAACTGTACAAAAAACATACTAATATTGTTTTGTTATAAGTGGAAATCGAATTCACGACCTCGAGATACAACGCAAAAGGCGCAACCACTAGAGCACAGAGGCGATCGCATTTATCATGGCCTTTTACCTATTTATTTATACATATGCCCTCTATATGTACATTTCTAATAGCATTGAATGTCAAAGCGAGGTTAGAAGTTCTGGTTTCAAATAACGTTGGTGGAGAAACCGCCCAGAGGCTCTATCATGGGTGAATTTGTATTAATATCCTCGCTGCTTTATCGTGAATCCACAGACTAAAACCGAAACATGACTAGGTCACTTGACGGTTTTTACATCTGTATGGTGTTGTTAAACAAATATTCATTTTTTTTATATATTTTTTATTGGAGCACGACATGTGATTTTGCATCTGGTGGTGAGCAGACCTACAAAGTCCATGAATGGGGTCAATCAATAATTGTTCTTAAACAATATTATCGCACCCACTATGCCGGCTAAATGATGTGATTACGAAATGGGCGATGACAATGACAATTTGCATTACGAGTATATTTTAATATACCTACTCGCTGCCTTATCGTCAATCCAACTACCCATTTCATAACCGCACCCTGAAAAGAGACAACCACCTCGAAAAGAAATCGATGCAGTAGTCTCCAGAAATCCGGTGAACCCACAGACTAAACCGAAACATGACTATGTCGCTTGACGGTTTTTGAATCTGTATATGCGGTCGTAAAACCGCATTGGTACACACCGGGGTTTGAACAGATCAAATCAAAGCAGTCCATTAAATTAATGTACCAGGAGAGCAGCAGTCAGAGAAGAATGAACGGCTTGTGAAGCACCTTACCCTTTTAGGTAAGCAAAGACATTAATTTCAAAGATACTATAACGTATATAGCAAAGCAATAAAGTTTAAAATCTCACTATGAAACAATGTAAAACCTATTAAATACGCCTCTACATAGTCTTTATAGAAATCTAGACCAATTTCCTTTACACCCACGACCTAAATTGAACCCTATTGGAAAAGGAAATAAGACTGTAAATTCAGTAGCTGCAGCATACAGAGTAGCGAATAGAAGCAATCTGCCGATTAATATCAGCGGAAATTAAATCGCTCGTAGATCTCGTATGAAGTTTTAGTTGGCTTTAAAAGACTTGACGAAGAATATAAAAGACTTTAAGTCTATAAAAGTTATGCAACATAAAGACTTTAGTCCTATTATCTTACTTGCTACTATCGTACTCCTACTTAATCCTACTATCCTGGTAATAATATAAACGCGAAAATTTATAGCCGAACAAGTGGTTAGCTCGTCGCGTGGGATAGACTCAATAACTCATCTAAAAACTGTTTTTTATTAAAAACTCATTGGCTTATTATTAAAAACCAGGGTTTGAACCTAAAACTGTAAGTCTGAGGTGTAACTAACTCGACCACTACGTATATAAAAATTTATATGATCACGGGTGCCTTACAAAAAAATGCTTAAAAGAGACAAAATATAATTTAACTAAAGTGTTCTTCAAATAAGTTTTTATAAAAAAGGCTAATAGGTAAAAAAAAAAGTCTAGTGGCATTGTAAAATTAACATATATTTTAGAAATAACCTAAACTTTTTAAAATATAATTAAAAGTTGCGACATAATAAAAAGAAATCAACTATCTTATGTCTTATAAGTTGTAGCTTTTTTAGATATTATGTCTAGACAGTCTATGAGGGTTTCATGAAAACAAGTCTTTCTGAAAAACAACTTTTTGAAGGTAAACAAAAACAGTTGGTTATACTCTACATTTATATAATACCTATATAAATATATATTTATAAGTATATTATTAATTATTATATGTTAATTTTTAAATGTAAAATAATCCTGGTGGGTGGACTCGAACCCACGACCCTCGCTTTCGCGGCAAGGTAACACTAGGCCAATCAGGCAAAAGTCACCTCTCACAAAATTTATCTAACTTTTTATTTGGTGGGAAGAACGTCTCTAGAACTTGCTAGACCGACCGACGGACTCGTTACCACCGCCCATACAGATGCAAAAACCGTCAAGTGACCTAGTTTTGTGGGTTCACCGGTTTTCAGGAGACTATTGCATCGATTGTCTAAGTGGTAGTCTCCTTTTAGAGTGCAGTTACAAAATGGATAAATTTGACGATAAAGCAACGATGCTACTAAAATAGACTCATAATGCAAATACACGCATGTCGCCACCCATTTCGTAACCGCATCATTTAGCCGGCATAGTGAGAGTGATTAATGTTGTTAAACAACAATGTATTGATACATCCATTCATGGATTTTGTTGGTCTGCTTGCCACCAGGTAGATACAAAGTCACATGCCGTGCTTCAGTAAAAAAAAACTATTTATTAGGAGTGTGTTATTTATTTAAATACATAAAATAAAATAAGGTACAGAACCTAAATTCCCCAAAAAATTATCCCACTTAACAGCTATCTTTCTTCAGCGAAATCTCCTGAAATATGTTGAAAAGTTTTTTTAACTTAATCCGATATAAATGAGCTGTAATCTGTTTAATGAATAATTTTGTAAAAAGTAGAAGTTTTTCAGCGCTTTCAGTTATCCTTGATTGATTGTAGGTCCCTAATTCTCTTGTAAACAACTTTATCTATATATTAATAAGTGATATAAAAAAATATATTAAAAAAAAACAAGGACAAGTACGAATTTCCCATTTAGCCGGCATAGTGAGAGCGATCAACATTGTTTAAGAACAATTATTATATATTTGAATATATATATTTATATATGTGTATATAAGTCTGTATATGTATGTACCTATATTATAGTAAGTATTTATTTATATATCTTTGAGTAATAGGTGATTAAATATTACAATGTAATAATTGATACGAAGAGCGGGGCTCTCTTAATACAGGTGTTTTACACTTAACAAGAGAGTCCCAACCCCTATAAAGATAACATGTAAAATATTTAACAAATCATTTTTCATTTTTTCATTTTTCAATTATAGATTGACCCCATTCAGGGACTTTGTAGGTCTGCTTACCACCAGGTAGATACAAAGTCACATGTCGTGCTCCAATAAATAAAAAGACCAATGCTGTTATAGTTAGTTATATACATAGTCTGGCCATAAATACTGTTACAATTAAAAATATTTAAAAAAATACATTTGCTTTTGGAATCTGTAATTTTTATACGATTGTTTATTGCTCATTTTGGCGCCAATACATTGTACAATGTTTTGCGATATTAAAATGGAGTGGGGTGATAAAGAGAACCGAATCGCTGTGATTGTATTACACAAAGTAGGTATGGAGCCAAATGCAATTTTTAAAACTCTCCATACACTTGGTATTAGTCAAATGTTTATGTACCAGGCTATTAATAGGTACAATGAGACCTCCTGTTTGTGACAGAAAAAGATCTGGCCGTCCACGTAGTGTTCGTACGAAAAAGGTGGTCAAAGCAGTAAGGCGTACGAAGAAGATGGTCAAAGCAGTAATTCTAAGAAATCCTGTCCGAAAGCAAAAGATTTTATCTCGGGAGAGATAAAGGTGCTATCTTAAGCACCTAGAACCATGTCGCGTATTTTAAAAGATCACTTAAGACTTGCAGCCTGATGTACACATCATCTACCTGATGGTAAACAGATTTACAAAGTCCATGAATGGGGTCAATCAATAATTGTTCTTAAACAATATTGATCGCTCCCACTATGCCGGCTAAATGATGCGATTACGAAATGGGAAATTTGTACTGTCCCTTTGTTTAATATAATTTTCTATATCAGGTATTATTATATAGATAAAATTGTTTACAAGAGAATTAAGGACATTGTTGTTTAACAATATTGATCGCTCCCACTATGCCTTACTATTGAGACAATGATAATTTTACAATAATACTTACTTAAGTACCTCTACATCTATTTAAAATATCCGCCCGCCCTTCTCTTCAAATTTTGTATAACTTCTCTCGTAGGCTATTTGTTTACTAAACTTGGAAACTTCAATAACCATCCTCCAAAGCTAATTTTACACCTAAACCCGATCGGAATAAAGTCTTAATTAAATTGAGCATTCCCGCATAGAAGTATACGTACGTAGGCCTATAACTTTTGTAGTCGAATATCTTCAAATATCGGTCAAGGACTAATGTAATGAAGATAATATTTTGCAGAGTCGTAGCAGGACTAAGAATAGTAAATAAATAAAATGTTTATTTCTTTACTAAGAGTACATTTCTTAAAATTTCTTAACTGTGGTTGAGGTCATGTTTGTTTCTTTCACAGCTGGTTATCTTATTGAGTACTAAAATATTAATTAATTAATTAAAGCTGTTAACAAAATAAGTATTTTATATTTATGCATTTTATAAATTCCTTATATCAGGATAATCTTAAATTAAACTTTTAAAAATAAAATGCAATGAAAAAAATACTGGTGGACTCGAACCCACAAACCTCGCTTTCGACCGCCTGCCGCCCCCTAAATTTCTAAATTATGTTTTCCCCATTCTCGTCTTTCTTCCTTCGGCCCAGGACCAGCGTCAAAACGCATAATCACCGGCGGGCTGTCGTTCCTGTAGCTGGGTTCAACCCAAACAGGCCCTCAACCCCGTAGTCTAAATACCTGATGATGATGACCTCGCTTTCGCGATGAAATACTGAAAAAAGTAAAAAAACAGACTCCTCTCCCAACTAGCACACTAGAGGAAATTGCTTAGATTAGCTTAAGAGTTCAGGAAGCAGTTTTAAATGGCATAACTGCTTCTGAAAACGTCTAAAGCTGTAAAAGTAACTAAAGGTTACAGTACTGTAACCGATTTCAACTCATGTCTTTATAAAAGTTGATCTTAAAACCCATCTACCACTTACGCAGTTAGTAGAGAGTTAAGAAGGAAATTTGACACTGAAAGCTGCATACGAACTCATTTTGTATCTTTTATGCGCCGCTTAGCTATATAAAAGAGATATTTGGAGACTATTTAAAGCTTTCAATTAAAAGTTCATCTCTCCATCTAATATTAGAAACTAGGTCTTCTAACATTACTCATAGAGTTATTAAAAGAAAGCTTATAGAGGGCGTCTGTGTAAGTAGATAACCAGCAATGACGACAATTCGTGAGGGGTGACTGGAACCTGGTTGGCTCGGTGGTTGAGTGCCTTCCGCGAAAGCGAAGTTTGTGGGTTCGAGTCCCGCCCACCAGGATTTTACTTATTGCAATTTGCCTTTAAAAATGTAATTTTACATAATAAAGAAGTTAACAGATGTATTTATTCTTTATTACATTATAGTGTGTATACCTATGAATGAGGACTGTCTTTACTAATAATATGTATGTATTAACTTTTATTTTTTAAGGAAATTGAGTTTTAATTCTTTCGGAGAGATAAATCACTCATCAGTTTGTTTTATTTAGCTTGTGTTATTGTTATAGCAATAACAATAAAATATGAAAAAATAAAACAATAATAAATAAATCAAAAACAAAAGCAACAAATTAACGTAACAAATAGTAACTAATTAATTAATTACGCAAAAACCAAAGAAACAATAAACAAAGTACTAGGAAAACAGAAAGGGCGGACGTGTTTTGTATGACGAACAAAAGAAACCTCAGCGAAAAAAGATTTACTCGTAGGGTGACCATGAATAACATACTCAGTTACGTAACAAAAAGTACTTTTTGAAAGTCTAGGAAATAAAACTTAAACGAATCGTAATAGTATAGCAATCGCCTAATTTTTCTTATTTATCGACCATAGAAAGCTCAAAAAATACCGTTAGTTTATATTATTATGCAATTACGATTCGATTTCAGTAAGTTAATTTTAAATAATTCAGGGTTTTTTTATTCTCATACGTAACTCACACACACATATCATCACGGGTGCCTTACGGCGCCCGAGACCGCCTAGACGGCCCCAGGGTACCCAGCGGAGGGGTTTTAATCCCACCTCGTCGTAGCCGATTGTATGAGTCTACACAGAGCAAGTGGCTAGCTCGTCACGATTTTTGAATAGACTCAATAACCCATCTATAAACACATAACTCGTACCTACTTATAATGGCAATTTATTTAGTCCTGATTTTATATCATTATTATACATATCACAAAATTTATTTCTACGAAACGGACAGTTGATTTGACTATAAAACAGCAAATATATTAACGGAGATGTAAAGGGATAAGATGTAGACTGCCCATTCCGTGACTGCAGCATTAAGGTGGTTAGGTGGGAGGAAGGTCTCTATAACTTCGTTAGGCCGACCGACCGCTCTCGTTACCACCACCCATACAGATGCAAAAACCGTCAAGTGACCTAGTAATGTTTCGGTTTTAGTCTGTGGGTTCACCGGTTTTCTGGAGACTACTGCATCGATTTCTTGTCGAGGTGGTAGTCTCCTTTCAGGGTGCGGTTACGAAATGGGTGGTTGAATTGACGATAAGGCAGCGAGTATATACTCGTAATGCAATTCGTCATTGTCGCCCCCCATTACGTAATCGCATCATTTAGCCGGCATAGTGGGAGCGATCAATATTGTTTAAGAACAATTATTGATTGACCCCATTCATGGACTTTGTAGGTCTGCTCACCACCAGGTAGATACAAAGTCACATGTCGTGCTCCAATAAAAAAAAAAAAAAAGTCGGCATAGTGGAAGAAATCAATTCGACCCCTTTCATGTAGGGCTGCTTACCATCAGGCAGAAACAAAGTCACATACCGTATTCCAATAAAATAAAATAAAAACAAAACTTCTCTGGTACATATAACCTATTTTATCTACTATTTTTTTAATAACTACCACGGCGTAGCAACACTGTAATATCCGTATTTTGTAGTAAATTTTACCACAGTTTTTTTTTTTAAATATTACCTACCTATTTGAAACTTATTTATAAGTATCATCACGGATACCTTATGGCGACTATACGACCTCAAGGTAACCATCGGTGGGGTTTTATTTCCCACCTCGGCGTAACCGATGGTATTCTGAGTCTACACCGAACAAATGGCAAGCTCGTTGCTCTGTTTTGAATAGACTTAATAACCTATTTAACTGGGACCGACTGTTCAGCGTGCATTTCGTCAAACAAATGTATATACCTACTGGTGTATGGAGGTTTGATACCTATAAACCTACAAACTGCAGTGTTTTTAAGTCTAATATTTCGGCCACCACGTATTTATAAAATCATTTCTTAAATACGTAAATAAAAAAAAAAAATGTTCTTGTACTAGAAGCTGATGGTTGCTTCAATTTCCGTTAATGTACTCGTACATTGAAATATTTATTTGTTTTTTTTTATATTCTATGGTGTGTATATTTGGTAATAAATATTTTTTTATTTCGTTTCAAATAAATAAATATCAACACCGCCTAGACGGCCCCAGGTTACCCAAGCAAAGAGGTTATTAATCCTACCTCGTCGTAGCCGATGGTATAAGTCTACACCAAACAAGTGGCTAGCGAGATCGTCACAATGTTTGGATAGACTCATTAACCCATTTTTTTTTTATTTAAAATTCTTTATTGCACAAAATTTTATATAGGCGAGCTTTACATGCCTTAGGCATTTTCTACCAGCTAACCTCTCCATCTATAAACAGTTGCACAAGTTGGTATAGTGAAACTGGGACCGACAGCTTAATTCGTTTCAAATATATGTAATAATCTTAATTCGTGTTTTTGTTAATGTGAGTTTTTAATTTAAGAATTTATGTACATTTGTTTGACAACACCACTATAGTGCCTCGGAGAGCACGTTAAGCTGTCGGTCCCGGTTTCACTATACCAACTTGTTAAACTGTTTATAGATGGGTTATTGAGTCTATTCAAAACATCGCGACGAGCTAGCCACTTGTTCGGTGTAGACTCATACCATTGGCTACGACGAGGTGGGATTAAAACCCTTCCACCGGCCCCGGGGTACCTACGGGGTACCGCCTAGACGGCCCCGGGGTACCCGGGGCCGTCTAGGCGGTCTCGGGCGCCGTAAGGCACCCGTGATGATGTATGTAATCTTAATTCGTTTTAAATATATGTAATAATCTTTTATCGAAAAATTTGCAGTATTTTTTTTATATTATAAAAAAGACATACATAAAAGTAAAGTTTTTACAACAACTGTAATATTATGGTTAGAATCAAACAAAACAGTGAGTTTTGTTCGATTTTAACTTCTTAGGTGTTTAATACTAACTAAATTTAAAGTTGTGGTCACCCTTTGTGAAAGATAAAGGTTTTACGAGGGGTTTTCGGTTCACAACAGGTGCGTAGAGATAGATCGTTGTATACTGAAGGATAAGTTTGTTAAGTCCACACCACAAGTAGCTAACTAAACCTTAGTGGATTAGTACTTAGAAACCTGTAAGTTGCCAGCAATCTATTGCTGTTGCTTTCAAAGTACCAGGCGAGCAGAAACGCTAGGAATAATTGGACTATTGCATAGAATCCCGCAGTCATTGTTTTGGTAAGAAAACGGCTAGTCGATCAACTCAGTTATCGAGTTTTAGTCTGTGGGTTCACTAGTTTTCAGGAGAATATTGCGTCGATTTTTTGTCCAGGTTCTTTAAAATGCGGTTACGAAACGGGAAGTTGATTTGATGTTAAAGCAGCGCGGATATTAAAGTAGACTTTTTTAACGGCATCAATTAGAAGGAAAACAAATGTTTTTTTCCATAAATTTAGATTATATTATATTATTTAATTATTATAAAATAAATAATAATAATAAGGAATGCATATAGTAAATTATCCCGAATTAAGTACCGTATATTATCGTAAATTAAGAACCTAGTTATAATTAAGCAATTTGTTTCATGTTAATCGCTTAAACGGATTAAGTACGACAAAATAATAAGTAAAACGACTTTGAAGTTAATGAAGTTACTTAAAAGATTCCTAAAGCTAAGAGTATTAAATTAAGCATTATTTCTTAGTGTATGGTAAAATCTGTATAATTCTATTTAATTTAATTTACTAAACCTATTTCTCTAAGGCTTAGTTGCTGGAATATCCGCGACGTAATTTTTATTTTTAATAGAGCACAGCATGTGAGTTATGCAGAATTTCCTAACTCTGTGATGCAGATCTACAAAATCTATGAATGCTTCCTTAATGATGCAGTTACGAAATCAACGGTGACAAAGACGAATTTTCACTACGAGTCTACTTTAATAGTCTCGCGCTGCTTTATCGTCAATTTAACTGCCAGTTTCGTAACCATACTCTGAAAGAAAACTACCACCTCATATAAATCGATTTGACCACTACCACGTTTTCCCACTCGGCCACCCGGCGAATACAGAATATTTCCATATAAGTTGTTAAATATTTTTTCATAAAAAATCTTTAAAAAAAAAGTTATTGTATAGTATTAGCAAAATTGTGTACCTACATACATGTAATAAGTACCTGTGTAACACTTTTGAATGACATCGCTAAATGAGCGTTCTAAAAACGTACCACCCTTTTCAGTACATCAAAGAAACCCGCTTTCATCCCCGCGGTATTTTTAACATTCAACCCTCGCAGGCAGAGTGGAAAATAGTTTACCCGGCTACCAGGCGCACATGAAAGCAAAGGCGATTCTATTATACAAATCCGTTGGATCCTATACAAATAAATCTTTTTCTATCGTCTTGTGTACTCTTCAAGTTGTTGCTCTCCTGGTAAAACGAGTTGAGCAAACACTTGTTTATTTTGTGAATAATAAAATAAATAATAATAAATAAAGTTGATTTAGGTTCAATAAATAAAGGGGTTATTGATTTTTTTAGAAAATTACATAGGATTGTTATTATTGCCAGAAAGAAATAACAAAAATGTATATTTAAGATTATTTTAATTTGTTTTTTACCACTGTTGTGATTAATATTGTCCTTAATTTTCTTTGAATTTGTGGGTTAACCCTTTGGTACGTGGTGGCCAAATTAGTTAGACCTTGGTGAGTTGCACCAAAAGTCTATGTTAAAGCTATAATTTATTTTAACATATTACATTAACAGAAACATTTGTTACATTTACTCCAAAGGGTTACTACGGACACTTTCTCACACAGAGTATAATTACGTAAACATAACCACAGAGTAGGAAAAACATAACCAAAGTTGGGTTGCACCAAAAAATTTAACAAATTTGACGCTTACTTTAACGTACGGTAGCTGATTAGTACCGTAACAAGCAACGTCAAACGATCATGTAAAAATTTAAAACAAGATATAAATTAATCTTGTATAATCATCATAACAAGAATAAAATATAAACTAAAAGGAATGTAAAAAATACACTAAATAAAATGAAACATTTTTATATCTGCATAAAATAAAATAAAAATGTAGCCAGAGGACTGACGTTTAAAAATATTTTTATAAAGTAACTTTACTGACAAACAAAAGTTAATTTAAATTTAAAATAAATAAAACTGAATTTTCAGGTTGCAAAAATTAAACGTAAGCCCAAGAGAAATTAAAAAAAACTTGTGAATAAATAAAATTCATTTTTGAACGAAAGTTTTTACATGAAAACTTTTACATTATTTTATTTAACACCCCTTTGTAGTGGAAGTGTGTGAAATATGTTTTTTTTTTAATTTTTTTTTTCTTTTTTTTTAATATGTAGGAATTTACACATATTGCTTTGGTCACAAACTAAGCTCTAGGCTTGTACTATGTTTACCAGAAGCAACGATATAATACATATTATATTATATAAACACCCAGACCATGACAAACTGTACAGAAAAAACGTACAATTTTTTTTTGCCATTGGTGGGAATCTAAGCCACGACCTACGAATACAACGCCAAAGACGCAACCACTAGTCTACGGAGGCTATCAACAGACTTGATGTTTTTTTTTTATTACATACAGTTCCGTTAGTTCATTTTATTATACCTAAAGAAAAAATCCAATAAGTAAATAATATTATTAAACGGTGAGTTTAAAAGTTTGTACTCTGGGCTAATATGAGGTTCTACTGATAAAACCGAACTATTTTACCCATGGAACCATGTGTCGCAAATAAAATAACAAAATGCCTTCTCCATACAAAATAGTAATGTTATAAAGACCAATTAGTATGGGGAAGCCACATTTTTTTTTCATTTGCGACACATGGTTTCATGGGAAAAGTTTTTTGATTTGATCAGTAGAACCTCATACCACCTTTCAAATTCACTCTGTATATAGGTCAACTTACACATATTGCTCTGGTCACAAACTAAGCTCTAGGCTTGTACTATGTATACAAGACACAATGATATTAATAGATTTTATCTAAATATATATAACTCAAAGGTGACTGACTGACATAGTGATCTATCAACGCACAGCCCAAACCACTGGACGGATCGGCCTGAAATTAGGCATGCAGGTAGATGTTATGACGTAGGCATCCGCTAAGAAAGGATTTTGATAAATTCTACCCCCAAGGGGATAAAAGAAGAGATGAAAGTTTGTATGATAAAAAAATAACTATTCCACGCGGACGAAGTCGCGAGTACAGCTAGTATTCTATAAACACCCAGACCATAATAAATTGTACTGAAAAACGTACTAATAGTTTTTTTTTTCCATGGGTGGGAAACGAACCTACCACGCCAAAAGCGTAACCACTAGTCTACGGAGGCGGTCAATTTATATTTATTAGTAGTGCCTATCAAAAATTACAGACCGAATCCGCAATGACGTAATTCGAGAAAGAGTAGGACTGAAAGAAAGTATAGGCGTGAAAATAAGGGTATGCTCCTCTATTTTAAACATATAGAAAGACTATGTGTGGTATATACGTGGTGGCCGAGTTGGTTAGACCTTGGACTTAAGAACACTAAGGTAGTGATTCGAATCCCGGTGTGTACCAATGAGTTTTTAATTAAAAAAAATATGTACATTTGTTCTACAACACCACTATAGTGCCTCGGAGAGCACGTTAAGCTGTCGGTCCCGGTTTCACTATACCAACTTGTGAAACTGTTTATAGATGGGTTATTGAGTCTATTCAAAACATCGCGATGAGCTAGCCACTTGTTCGGTGTAGACTCATACCATTGGCTACGACGAGGCGGGATTTACCCCTCCGCTGGGTACCCTGGGGCCGTCTAGGCACATATCATCACGGGCGCCGTAAGGCACCCGTGATGATATGTATGTATGTATATTATTACTATTATTTATATATATATATATATTTATATTTATTATTTTTATATTTACTATAAACTTTTTACGTCTGATTACCATTAGGTAAATACAAAGTCACATGCCGTCCTCCAGTAAAAAATCTTTTTAAATCCAAGTATATGGTATATTCCCTTTCATAGACTTGTTTTTATAACGAAACAAACTATAAATCCTTTATGATGGTTGTATGGAAGCCTCACAAGGTCACTTGTCTTGTATTAGGCAGTTCTCTTTGTTTACAAGTTATTCTATTTTTTCCTTCTTCGATATAACGTTTCGTTTCATGTTACCAAGAATACACAATAAAGACAAATTGTTTGTTTGTTAGCCAATGGGCTATTAGGTTATGGCACAGAAGAAATAAGTATAAATAAAGTATATACAGGGTGAATTTGAAAGGATGTACTTTGGGCTAATATAAGGTTCTGCTGATCAAATCGAACAACTTTTCCCATGGAACTATGTGTCACAAATGAAAAAAAAATTTGGCTTCCCCATACAAATTGATCATTTTAACATTACTAGTTTGTATGGAGAAGGCAATTTGTTTTTTCATTTCCGACACATGGTTCCATGGGAAAAGTTGTTCCATTTGATCAGCAGAAACTCATATTAGCCCAAAGTACATCCTTTTAAAGTCACCATGTATAATAATAATAATAATTATTATTATTATTATTATAATTATAATAAATAATAATAATAATAGTAGACACAGATAACTGCAAGATATATTGGGATAGAACTATAATCACAGACAAAACAATTCATTATAATAGGCCAGACATTACAGTTCATGACAAAACAAATAACACAGTTTTTATTATAGATATAGCAATACCTAACACACACAACGTACAAGGCACTATTACCCAAAAAATAACGAAATATAAAGATCTTTCTATAGAAATTAAAACTCAATGGAAAGTCACCAAAGTAATAATTATCCATATAGTACTATCAGCCACAGGTGTCATACCCAAGTGTTTACACAATAGTATTAAAAACATTGAACTTCCTCCTTTGATTTACACGCAGTTGCAAAAAGCAGTAATACTTAACACATGCCGCATCGTCCGAAAATTCATAACAAATCAAATGTTTCACCCCCTATTGATAAGCTTGAGCGTAGTTTCGCCTCAATAGGTATCCGTTGTTCTTTAAACAAATAGTACCATGAAGAATAATAATAATAATAATAACAATAATATATAGGACAATTTACACAAACTAAACTTTAGGCTTGTACTATGTGTACCAGAAGCAACGATATAATACATATTATATTTTACAAACACCCAGACCATGACCAACTGTACAGAAAAAACGTACTAATATTTTTTTGCCGTGGGTGGCATTAGAACCCGGATAAAACGGATACAGCGCAAAGGCGCAAACACTAGTCTACGGAGGCTGTAAAAAAAAATCTTATAAGTGTTTTTTTTATAATATTTTTTTTAACTAGTTAATTACACTACAATCTGTGTTATACTATGCTTCAAACAAGAGGATTATGAATCTTTACTGTTAATAAATAATCAGGCGCTAATTTTTAAGCAGCCCCAGCCTAGTGGTTAAGTCACTGCGCAACTGATAACAAGGTTAAGCAGATGACAACAAGACCGGACCTGGGATGTGACCGCTTTATACAACGAGGCTATACCATCAAAAATACCGCATCAAGCTCTCCACTTGTTAGGTGTTGCCTCCGAATACCGACGGCGAAATGAGGACGGGTTAATCCCTCCCCTGGGTACCCTGAGGCCGTTTAAAAAGGCCCCCGTGATGGTATTTTTTAATTTAAAAGCTATACGTTTTTTTTTTTTTTAATATTTTAACATGAAACATGAATAGGTCAGTTGACGGTTTTGCATCTGTATGGATGTAGTCGGTCAGTCGGCTAAGTGAAGTAGTAGAGCCTTAGAGGCCACCTACTCGTAAAATCTTGTTTCTCGTAAACAAATAAATGGCAAATGTAGACAATAAATTTATACTAATTTATAGGTAAGTGTCCCAAAAAAGGTTCTGTTAGAAGTAAACAAGGATCTACTGAATATGTTTGTGTTGGCAGTCGTATTGATCTATGTAAACAGATTAACCTATGTATACGTAGATACAAGCAATGACAAAATTTGTGAGGGGTGACTGGAACCTGGATGGCTCAGCGGTTGAGCACCTTGCCGTGAAAGCGAGGTTCGTGGGTTCGAGTCCCGCCAACCAGGCTTTTTTATCTTTAAAAATTTAATAAAATATTATCCTAATAAGGAATTTATAAAAATGCATAAATATCTATGTAAACACGCTACACTCTTATGTTATCCTGGTAGTTTGAAATGAAGAAAAAACTAGTGTTGATTTGACCGTCTTCGTAGACTAGTGTTGCGCCTTTGGCGTTGTATTCGGAGGTCGTGGGTTCGATTCGCACCCATGGCAAAATAATATAAGTACTTTTTCTGTACAGTTTGTCATGGTCTTGGTGTTTATAAAATATAATATGTTTAATATGGTGGTTTCTGGTACACATAGACCAAGCCTAGAGCTTAGCTTGTGACTAGAGCAATATGTGTAAGTTATCCTACATATAAACAAAAAATGTATAAAAAATATCAAAGATTGTCAGAAATCTACAGCTAATTTGGCCTTTCCAAACTCTTAATTAAATTAGAAAAATGTTTTATATTTTATAAAATTGTTATAGACAAATCAAGGCTTTTCGATAATAAATCTCGTATTACAAAAAAACTAATACGAAACAATATAAATTCTTCATAACAAAATCCTTTACTAATTGATGTTATTAAAAGCACAAAGGGTATTAATTTATAAGAAAATTATTCCAATTTTCACAATGAAGGAGCCCACCTCCTTCGCTATAACAAGGGACTTGGAACTGGCACTTTTATTAGTTCTAACCTCTTAGAAAGTGCTAACTGCCTGGTACTTCAATTTATAGTTTATTGTTGTAGATTTAAATTTATTGTTTTTATTAAAATGGCCTCAGTGCTATCGTGAGGTTTTGGGTTCGATTCTCATTCATAGCAATCAATAGCTTCACATATTTTGTAGTCTGCTAACTAATCAATCGCACATAGAAAGCTGTCAAATGCTGTTGCAAAAGCTGTCTGGGTGTTTATAAATATATAATATGTATTATATCGTTGCTTCTGGTACACATAGTACAAGCCTAGAGCTTAGTTTGTGACCAGAGCAATATGTGTAATTTGTCCTACATATTATTATTATTATTATTAAATATGCAAGTATTTATTTTGTTATTGAGTAAGTTAAATTAAGGGAATTGAGGTTCAGTATGTATAATGCCATATAAAGTCTATACGAACATCGCGACGAGCTAGCCACTTATTGGGTGTAGGTCGGGCAAACCATCGGTTACGACGAGGTGGGATTAAAACCCCACTACTGGGTAATGAAGGGCGCTAACCTAGACTGTCTAACCGGTCTCGGTTGGCGTTAAGTACCCGTGATTATATTTATTATACAAATACAAATCATTTATTTACCAAAAATAATATTAGTCTTACATTAACAATGGACCCCACACTAGGCCAAGCCTGTCCTGTGGGGCCTTACGAGTTATAACAAATTGATTTAGCATTTGACACAAGGAAAGTTAAAACATAAAGTAAGTAATTAAAAACATATAAATTAAGTGCAAAGTAATTAAAAACATAAGTATACATACATATTAACCTATCGATAAAAGAACAAACATATTAAACAAAGCTTACAGCTTTAATGTTGTCACACATCTATTTAGGTTAAAAACATAGGTAAGTTCGTAAAAATAAATTACTTGAAATGATACACAGAATAAGTGAAAATTATATACACAATACATAAAAATACACATAAGATTTACACATATATAACATATATAGGTCACAGATAGGTAGTTGGTTACACTGTAGTTAGCAATAGTTTCTCAGTTTCATAATAATTAAGTTTGTTATTAATTAATATGTGTTAAATTTTAATGACCTACCTATGATTATCATAAAGTTTTTGTTTGATGCAACTAGAGTGGGTAATTTTATTTTTGACTCGTTTCGTTCACCAGTTTTAATTTGAACTTTATGACAGAATCAAAAGTGCAAGCTTTGAATTTAAATAACAAAAAAAGACTTGACAAAAGAACTCAACAATGGTATAAATATATGTTCAAGTAAAAGCAGCATTGTAAAAGGCAACGAACAACATTTGTTTCAATAAAATGAAGGAAAATGTAAAACTACGCTGAAAAGTAATTAAAACTCGTCAAGAGACCGCGTCAAAAACTCGCTGCCACGTCATTCCCTTTTGAATAGACGTATGAGATTTCATGCTGCCCTGGTACTTTCAGTTGAATTATATAAAATTTATAGCAGGTTTCGTTTTTATTAAAAATTTTAACTGCCTAAAGTTTGTAATTTATTCGTTATAGCGTAGGTTATGGATATAGGGTAGGTAGTTTTTCTTACAGGGGATTTTTTTTTTAAGCATTAAATATTTTTTTTTTAAAGGTATGTATTTTTTTCTTCAAAAAATATTTGAACGCCCATGGTTAAAATATTACCCCAACAAACAACAAATAAATAGGTATATTTTCTGGCAAATAAATATATTTCAATGTCTTTTTATATACTCGATCACCACCCACACAAAGATATGTATATATAATTTTTATAAGATCGTTATTGTATTAATTCATATTTTGAATTTACAATATCATCCAAATATTTATATTTTAAAATTATATAAAGGAAAAAATTCTTGAAGTTCCGCCCAAGCTGCGTTTTTGATCTTAGTGTTTTTGTATGGGCGGAGGAAAAAATAAGTGTTTCGTTATTTACATCATAGAACACATTTTTTTAAAATGCACTGTGTAAATACACTACCAGTATAAATAACGATTTTTAACAAACATTCAACTCTTAAATAAATATAAATTAATAATATTAATAATTATTATTTTCATACGTGCACTGATTTCGAATACCTACTTTTTTTATAAAACTTTTTTAACTATGTAGAAACGTCATCTACATGCCCAAACCATTGAAGCATGCCATTCATTATAACTTTCTTGTAGTCCCACATACTAAAAGATAAAAATAATAACGAATCAATCTAATAAATAACCATTCCCTAAAATATCCAGAACTTCCAAAAAACTTCCCAAAAGTTACCAGGACAACATCTTGTTAATTATGGTGATAATATAAAAAATACAAATAAATTATGATCTCTATTGGATAGCACTAAAAATTAGTTTCCTACCTCATCATCAAAGGCGTCCGGGTCAGCCATGCTGTCCGCTGGCTTTTAGCACGATCTATCACAGATATCACTGTTTCACCAACATGGTCTCCTAGTATCACAACACGCAAATAAACATGTCTGTCTCGCTTCCCTTGTATCTGAAAGTAAAAGAAATGCTATTAAAATAAAAACCTTTTAAAAAGAACGGTATGTTACTCTGTATCTAGCTCATGGTAAGCAAAAATACAAAGTCCAAGAATACGATATATGAATGATGTCAGGAGTACCAAACTATTGGCGAGGCCTATATATACATGGTGACTTTGAAAGGTTGTATGGGCGGGCGAGGTATCAAATCGAACAACTTTCCTTGTGGAACCATGAAAAAATAAATTGCCTTCTCCATACAAATTAGTGTGTTAAAATACCTATTTCTATGGGGAACCAAGAATACATTGAAAAACGTGTTCAAATAATAGTTTTATAAGAAGATAGAATTTTATATTATAGCTATTTTAGAGAGGGATATAAAACGGTATGGAAAGCTAATAATTAAAATAAAATATTCATTTATTTATTTAAAAAAGAATATGAGGAAGTACCAAATTTCAAGCCTGTACAGACTTGAAATTTGGTACGCCTACTCACCCGTTATCGAGATATTAACTATTTGGAAATTCATTTATCCCACTTTTCACCGCCTCGGGATTCGAATTAAAAAAAAAAACACTATGTAGAAACACCTACAAAGTAGATGGTAAAACGTTCCACGTTCTTTCGGGTAACCAAATCCTATACCATGAGTTCTCGTTTGAGTTGAGATCAAAAACGACGTCGTTTCATACAAATGATATTCCCAAAATTCTTTTTTTTTTTGTTATTAATTAGGTACTCAAACTAGTAACGCAGTGGTCAATTCAAACAACTTTTCGTAGAACCAAAAACATCGTTCTCCATCTCAACTCGAAGGAGATCTCACGGTATCGGAGTCGGTGGTTACCCTCCTGATATCTTGATAATTCTGATGTGATGCTGATAATTATTGCGACAGATATATAAATTTCCAAACGTTTATGAAAATCTAAAAATATTATTACAAAGTAAACAATATTAAACGACAATTATAAAGCGTCGCATAAGACTGCAGTGACCTGAATTCAAATAAGTTTATGTGCCTGTGCTGAGCTTTAAGCTTTTTATAATTAAATTACAGAGACCGCGCAAAGTTCTTCTTTAGAACGGTATTTCAGTAAATACTAATAATTAATTAAACGCAACGAGCTTGGCACTTGTTAGGCTATAACAAGGTGTGGATATTAACCCTGCTGGGTATCCTAAAGCCGTTATAATATATAGGGTCTTTATAGTGGAACATTATATTAATAAAAATCCATTATTAAATTTATATTTTACAGATTTAGTATTCAATTGAATAAATAAACAATATAAAAAGAAATCAAAATATGTAATAAAACGCCAGCATGCTATGCTTTTTAAATTAATGCTGAATACTTAATAAAAACCTTAATAGATTAAATTTATTGGAGCAGGGCATGTAACTTTGAATGTACCTGATGGTAACCAGAACTACAAATTCCGAATTCATTCAATAATACATTATTGTTTAGCAGCTTGGTCGTTCACACTATTACGCATGGGCGTAGCGAGGTACGGGCAGGGAGGGGCAGCTGCCCCCCTTAAAAGAGCAGTCGTTCGCTGGTGAACTGTAATTCTGACGAGCTTCATAGCTTGCGACGCTTTTATAAGACCTATGAAACTAAGTCTGCCACCCCCTATACAAAATCCTGGCTACGCCCTTGCTATTACGCCTAAATGATGCGATTACGAAACGGGTGGTGATTAAAACGAATTTGCATTCTTACTTCAATATTCTCGCTGTTTTATAGTCAAACTGCACGTTTTCTAACCACACTTTGAAAAAGGGACTCGGCAATAAATTGGTTTCTATACTAAATACTTTTTTTTTTAAGAATTTAAAATATATTGTTGACTTGCTTACCAAGAGGTAGATGATACAAAGTCAGTTACCGTGAGATATGACGGTTTTGGCATCTGTATTTATTTAACTACCAGGGCTCTATGTTTTAACAGAATCATACTTATATGTTTTAATACCTTGACCGCGTAAACAACAGAGTTAGCTAAACGTTCTCGTAATCTTCACTTGTTTATTGCTACGCTGTAGTTACCTTCGAAGTTTGTCGTAGTCATGCATACATTTAATATAATACCTAACTATTTTATACTAGCTTTGTCTTACGGTTTTCCTTACCATTGAATTTAAATGAAGTTAGGTCGAAAGTTAAATACAGCCCATGTTACTCGCTGATAGAAGAGTTTTATATCGGCGAAAGAATTTTTACAATCAGTTCAGTAGTTTTTGAATTTATTATGAACAAATAAACAACGCTCCTATTGGTCGCAGCATGTTTTTACATTCGTTTCAGTTTAATTCTGTGGGTTCATCGGTTTTCAGGAAACTATAATTTTTTTGTCGAGGTGGTAGTTTTATTTCAGAGTGCGGTTACGAAACGGGTAGTTTATTTGACGACAAAGCAGCGAGGATATTAAAATAAAAACAGTATAATATATAGGACAATTTATATTATTGTTCTTTTAATATCCTCGCTGCAGGTAGTTACAAGCCTAGAGCTTAGTTTGTGACTAGAACAATAATGTTAATTGTCCTACTTAATATTATTATTATATTTAATTATTAAAAAATATATTTAAAGTACCAGGGCACTATGTATTAATAGAAGCATAGTAAAAATGTTTTAATGCCTACACTAGACAATGTGTTGTAAGCAACAGAGTTAGTAAAACTTGCTCGTAGGTTTCTCTTAAATTGCTACGACACGCGCATTTCTACGAGGTTTGTCGTAGTCATGTGAGCATTACATAGCTAACAGTTTAAGCTAGGTCTCTCAGGACCGCTAAAACTTTGAAAATTAAGTACATCTTATATTTAAAATCATTTTAAATTGCAATTAGTTTGGACGAAGGTCAAGTAGCCGGCATAATGGGAGCTATCAATATTATTAAACACTAATGTGTTCATC
The DNA here is from genome assembly GCA_947458855.1 of Monopis laevigella. Classification (NCBI taxonomy): domain Eukaryota; kingdom Metazoa; phylum Arthropoda; class Insecta; order Lepidoptera; family Tineidae; genus Monopis; species Monopis laevigella. The sequence continues at coordinate 12,664,877 of OX381597.1, forward strand.
GACCCTAGTTATGAGCTTCGTACGTCTGCTTACCATCAGGTAGTTACAAAGTATTATATCGTGCTCCAATAATATATATATTTGACAGCCTCCGTAGACTAGTGGTTGCACCTTTGGCGTTGTATCCGGAGGTCGTGGGTTCAATTCCCACTTATTGTCATGTCTGGGTAATTTTATAAATTTTATGTATCGTTGCTTCTGGTACACATAAGTACCAGGGCACTATGTTTTAACAGAAGCATAGTGAAAATGTTTTAATGCCTTGACCACACTAGATAATATGTTGTAAGCAACAGAGTTAGTTAACTTTGTTCGTAGCCTTCGCTTAAATTGCTACGCCACGCGTAGTTAGCTACGAAGTTTGTCGTAGTCATGTGAGCATTACATAGTAAGAACAATTTAAGCTAAGTATCTACCAGGAGTGCATAAACTTAAGAAAATAATATCTTATACTAGAATATATATTTAAAATCGTTATTAGATCGCAATTAGGGGATAACTTCGTGGGGATAGATACAAAAACCGTCATGAGGCCTAGTCATGTTTCAGTTTTAGCTTGTGGGTTTTCGAAATACTACTGCTTCAATTTTGGTACCATTTTGAGCTTAGATTCTTTTTACAAAACAAGAACAAAATTATTTTGAAAAATCGTTTAGTTTTATTTATTATTAGTAGAACACAGCATGTGACTCTGTATCTACCTGGTGGTAAGCAGACCAACAAAATCCATGAATCAACTAAAACATCTTCCATTACGGAAGGCCATCATACGAAATAGGCGGCGGTAAAAACGAATTTTCTTTAATAGCCTCGTGCTGCTTTATCGTCAAATTAACTGCTCGTTTCGTAACAGCACCACTTCGACAAGAAATCGATGCACAAGTCTCCAGAAAACAGATGACCTAGGTCATGTTTGGGTTTTAAGCTGTGAGGTCATCATCAGGTCACTTAACGGTTTGCATAATTATGTACGATCGGTCGGCCTAGCAAAGTATTAACTAATTATTTAATTAACAACACTATGCAACTTTGTATTTCTAATACTTCATCGAAAAAAGAAAAAAAAACTCCACTGGGTACCCGAGGCTATATAAACTGAAGTTATTTAAAAAAAGAACATCAATGTTTACTGAAAAAACTTTTAAAGTTATGCGGCCAAGATTAATAGAGAACTATCCATTCGAGTCGAAAGTCGAGTCGAGCTACCACGTCAAAGTTTTAATGGGCATGCTAAGAACACTTTGCTATATACAAATTTACATAGTTCTTTGTTTATTAGGGGTTTAAGAGGAGCGTCTAATGACAGATTTCCCATATAAAAGGTCGTACTGTTAAAACACTGGTGGTATTTTTATGATTTTTGGAGGCGTCAAACATATGACCAATATTTTTCTTTTTTTTAATTTTGAAATAAAAAAGAAAATATCAACCCCTGAAATAAAATAAAAACGCCAAAAAATCCCTTTTATAAATAATAATAATAATAATTAATTTATTTCTCACAAAAAAAAAAAAAAACTTATTGATAATTCACATAAATAATTCCTATAAAATATTTAAAAAAATAAGGAAAACCAACTACGGTCATCGTCTATTCTCTTTAATAAAATGAGAACATTTTTTTCTAATCCGTTAAATTTTAGAGGTAAAAATTTTTTTTTAGTCGTTTTGCTGCTTAAATAGTAGGTATAATTTCAGAGCGTGCTTTTTCTCTTATTGTGGGTCGGGGGAAAGGTAGCGTTATCGCCGATTTTTTTTTATTGGAGCACGACATGTGGTGAGCAGACCTACAAAGTCCATGAATGGGGTCAATCAATAATTGTTCTTAAAAAATATTGAGCGCTCCCACAATGCCGACTAAATGAGGCGTTTACGAAATGGGGGGCGACAATGACGAATTGCATTACGAATTGCAACGAGTATATTTTAATATACTCGTTGCCTTATCGTCAATTCAACTATCCTTTTCGTAACCGCACCTTGAAAGGAGGCTACCACCTCGACAAGAAATCGATGCAGTAGCATCAAAACGGGTTAACGTGACCTAGTAATGTTACGGTTGTACTCTGTGACTACAACCGAAACATGACTAGGTCACTTGACGGTTTTTGCATAGGATAATCCACATACTGCTTGGTGAAAAACTAAGCTCTACGCTTGTATTATGTGTACCAGAAGCAACATATAACACATATTATATGTTATAAACACCCAGACCATACCAAACTGTACAGATAATCATACTAATATTTTTTGCTATGGGTGGGAATCGAACCCACGACCTGCGGAACGCCAAAGGTGCAGCCACTACTCTACGGAGGCGGCCATACGTTTAATGTTTCTTTGCAAACGAAATTTCAAATATTATAATTACTGTGTTATCCTATATTATAAACTACTTGCTATATTATGTTATATAAACATACATACATATCATCACGGGTGCCTTACGGCGCCCGAGACCGCCTAGACGGTCTAAGGGTACCCAGCGGAGGGGTTTTTAATCCCACCTCGTCGTAGCCGATGGTATGAATCTACAACGAACAAGTGGCTATCTCATCGCGATGTTTTGAATAGTCTCAATAACCAATCTATAAACAGTTTCACAAGTTGGTATAGTGAAACCGGGACCGACAGCTTAACGTGCTCTCCGAGGCACTATGGTAGTGTTGTCAAACAAATGTATTTTTTTTTTAATTAAAAACTCATTGGTACACACCGAGATTCGAACCGGGGACCTAAGTGTTTTTAAGTCCAAGGTCTAACCAACTCGGCCACCACGTATATAAAGTACCTACTAAAAATGTTATTTAAATTACTTTCTATGTTATATTATGTAAATTACTGGTTATATTATGTTATTAAGTTGGGATCTCGATGCAGATACTTTAATGTAAGAAAACTTTGTAAACTCAAACAAGTGAACTTAATTGTTTTTTATGAGTACCCAGTAAAGATCTTTAAACACAAATATGATGCAACTGTGGGCGCATCTAAAGTTTAATGGACACTTCATTCGTAATCGCGAACTCCGCGTTCTCCATACAAAAAGAGCTTTCGCACTTCCAATATTACTCGAAATGATTACTGTTTGTCGCAGAATTAAAATAATATTTGTGATTGTAGGTATTAATTAATCTTTCTCGGAAAAAAACCGTACATTTATTGTACGCAAAATTATTTCTGTTGTGGGTAATACATATTTTTGTATATTATATATATGCATTTTTATAAATTCCTTTATAGGAGTCTGTTTTTTATTTTTACTTTTTTCAGCATTTTATATTTATGCATTTTTATAAATTCCTTTATAGGATAATCTTAAATTATTTTTATCTTAAAAAAAATGCATAAATATAAAATACCAAAAAAAGTAAAAATAAAAAACAGACTCCTCTGCCATCTAGTATTAGAAACTAGGACTTCTAACTTCACTCGTATACAGTGTATACAGTTGTTAGAAGAAAGCTAATAGAGGGCGTCTGTGTATAAGTAGATAACAAGCAATGACAAAATTCGTAAGGGGTGACTGGAACCTGGTTGGCTCAGCGGTTGAGCGCCTTGCCGCGATAGCGAGGTTCGTGGGTTCGAGTCCCATCCACCAGGAATGTTTTCAATGCATTTTTATCTTTAAAAAAATAATGTATATTATATTAATATACGTGGTAGCCGAGTTTTTAATCTAAACAAATATGTACATTTATTTAACAACACCACTATAGTGCCTCGGAGAGCACGTTAAGCTGTCGGTCCCGGTTTCCTATACCAACTTGTGAAACTGTTTATAGATGGGTTATTGAGTCTATCCAAACATCGCGACTATCTAGCCACTTGTTCGGTGTAGACTAATACCATTAGCTACGACGAGGTGGAATTAGAAACCCCTTCGCTGGGTACCCTGAGGCCGTCTAGACGGTTTCGGGCGCCGTAAAGCCACGGGTGCTTTGATACACATAAGAAATATAACAAAACAGCACCACTTTCCACGTTCAGCTGTCGGCGGTGGTTTGTTTTTGAAAAAATATATATAAAAAGTACATATTTAACTTCGATTAAACACCAAGTTCTAATATTAGAAGTACTTTTGTTATTGGCGTAAAGTCGACTACAGTAGCTTTATCAAAAGTTTTTGTAAATAATTTTTACTATAGTCGCTAGTAACTATAAATAGGAAACAACCAATAAGAGAGGTTTATTTGAAAAATAAAGCGATCCTATTGGTGGATTCCTATCTATAGTTACTAGCGACTATAGTAGAAACTGTTTGCATAAACTTGTGGTAGAGCTACAGAGCCCTGTATTAGCTAGCACAGTCAAGATAATTTACTACATAAGTTATAGTTACTATCCACAAGCACAGACGTTGCTAGTGGCGGGCTTACCTCGCGTTTCTACATTATGCATTAGGTGCAAATGCATGGTAGGGTACATGGGATAGTATTAGTTAAGATACAATACTATATCGCTTCTGTATTGTTTTAGTTAAGGAAGTGATGTTGCTTAGCCGTCAAAGTCAAAATATGAACAATTATGCAAACCAATAGAACACGCGCTATATAACTAATCAGTGTAAGACTAAAGCTGAGATTAAAAGCCTTAGTGCGTGCTAAGCAACCACAAACATGACTAGGTTACTTGACGGTTTTTGCATCTGTATGGGCGGTATATAGTATATATATATAGAGACCTTCCTCCCACCTCAAGTTGGTATTTAATTAATTTAATAGACTATAACAGGCATTGAAGAACACTTTAGTATAATAGGTTTTGACTCTCTTTTTTTAGCATCAAAAATGAATTAGTGAGAAAGACAGAAAACCAATTTACATATTGCTCTGGTCACAAACTAAGCTTGGCTTGTACTATGTGTTTCAGAAACAACGATATAATACATAAATATATATTATATTTTATAAACACCCAGACTATAACAAACTGTTATAGTTTGGGTGATTAATATTTTATTGCCATGGGTGGGACCGAACCCACGACTTCTGGATATAACGCTAAATGCGCAACCACTAGTCTACAGAAGCCGATTTTAACTAAAAGTATTCTTTAAGCACTTAATGAGTTGTTTATAAGTAAGATTATAACCCACCCGAACCCACGACAATTGTACAATCTTACTTATAAACAACTCATTAAGTGCTTAAAGAATACTTTTAGTTAAAATCCACTTCTGTAGACTAGTGGTTGCGCATTTAGCGTTATATCCGGAACATTAACGCTATATCGAAATAGAATTGCTTATAAAACCATAATAACCCTTTGCAGAATAGTTTCAACTAGAAATTCAGGATTAAGTAGGCATGACCTAACTTACAGTTCCTATTTTAGAATAACTGTTAGTAAGACCGTAAGATAAACTAAATATAACCTTAGGTTTGTTTGGAAAAAGTATATGAATAATGTTAATTCCTCCGCTGGGTACCCTGAGGCCGTTTAAACGGTTCTCGTAAGCCAAATAGGATCCGTGATGGTATTTATTTTTATATTAATAACATAATATGAAGAGCATTATACACATATTGCCCTTGTCACAAACAAAGCTCTAGGCTTGTACCATGTGTAGCTGAGGCTCTACCATGGGTTTGCGCATTGTAGCAACGCGCAACGTAACGTATTTGTATACGTATACGTGAGCAACAACCAATAGGATCGCTTTATTCAATCCTGTTACCAAAAATACCGTTAGTTGTTAGGGTTACGTTGCTACAATGCGCAAACCCATGGTAGAACTTCTGAAACAGCGATATTAATACATATTTTATTTTACTAACAGTGCCCTAAGTGTGAGTTTTCTAACTATTACTTTGCGTTTGAGTTAACTAAAATTTGTATGGGAAATGGTCCAGCGCTCCAAGCGGAAATTTTGAGAACTAGAAATGCGGTCGTGTGATTGGTCAAAATGTTAACGCGGTAGTATAGTTAACGCGAAAGTAAACGTTAAAAAATCTCACACTAGGGCTACTGTACACCGCGGTTTAAAGATATAACGAAAAATAAAATATAGCCCATGCTTTTTAGCTTTTTAATTTTTCTATTAGTTAATCTTTTTTAAATCGGTTCAGTAGTTTTTGAGTTCCGGTCCAAAAAACAAAAGAGATTTAATATCTCTTCTGTTTAAATAATATTATATAAATAAACGCCCAGACCAAGGCAAACTGTACAGAAAAACGTACTAAATTTGTTTCGTCTTTGGTGAAATCAAACTCACGACCTCCGGATACAACGCCAAAGATTGTCAACAATAAGTTTTATAGTTATTTATTCGGATTTAATCGAAAGAATGAATAAAGTAATATTTTTCCAAAACAAACAAATCTAATATGAAGAAATCTCATCTTGGAAAAACTCAACCCAGTTTTCCGCTTTTCTCAAATGTGGACGAAATCCAATATTTGTAGACTTTTTCTTTTGCATAATCCTTTACTTGTACCTACTAACAAGTAGGTATGGTACCATTACGGCGTCTAAGACTCAACCTTTTTGTGTGAGGGTCACAAAGACGATTTATTTATAGTTTCGTTTTTGAAAAACGTAAAATTTAGGTAAATAAAAACGTTATTTAAATTTAATGGTTAATGACATTTTATTAATTAACTTAGCATATAAAATATACCAAGCATAACATTGTCCTTATTGGTACACCACAGTCTGAACTAACACACACACTCATACATCACACACACTCATACAACACACACACACAAACCAAACAAACGTTCCTCACACACATGCACTAACCACATTACAACACACACATTTCTTTATTTCAATAATTGTTATGATTTTTAATTTCCTTCAATACCTCTATTTGCATGATTTGTATAAAATAATAATAAAAATGTTTTCCGCATTTCAAAATGTTTATTGTTTAAATGTAATATTGTTTTACTAACTACACCGAACTTGACACCACACCACACGAACTAAAACACCAAAGTCTGAACTAACACACATACATCACACAGCCACACACACCACACACACACACACACACACAAACCAAACACACGTTCCTCACACACATGCACTAACCACATTACAACATACACATTTCATTATTTCAATAATTGTTATGATTTTTAATTTCCTTCAATACCTCTATTTGCATGATTTGTATAAAATAATAATAAAAATGTTTTCAGCATTTGAAAATGTTTATTGTATAAATGTAATGTTGTTTTGTAAACGTGGCTGCCACTATCTATATAAAAATGAATATTTGTTACTATAATTGTATCGAACGCCAAAAGCAGGGCCATCTAACATAGGTTTTGTTATCCTTAGCAGGTGGTCCCAACAATATATATGTAAATTAATTTGTTAACGAAAATTTTTTTTTAATTGATTTTAATAAATTTTCGATTTTGAATAAATAATTGGTACACAAAGAATGTATTCAACATTCTTTGTGTACCAATTATTTATTTTGCTTTATTTCATTCACGAAAATTCAAATTCGCAAAAGTACTCGTATGTATATGAATGAATGAATGAAAAATTCTTTGTTGCACAAAAGCTTAATACTATTGTACATAGGCGAGCTTAATGCCTTAGGCATTATCTACCAGCTAACCTTTGGGAGATTGACCAAAAACAGGCAGAGTGCTAATTATTAGCCCAAATTTTTTTTATACAATTTCTTTTCAGTTTTTCTGTACAGTTTGTCATGGTCTGGGTATTTATAAAATATAATATGTATTATATCGTTGCTTCTTGTACACTTAGTACAAGCCTAGAGCTTAGTTTGTGACCAGAGCAATATGTGTAATTTGTCCTACATATTATTATATTATAACGTGGTGGCCGAGTTGGTTAGACCTTGGACTTAAAAACACTTAGGTCCCTGGTTCGAATCCCGGTGTGTACCAATGAGTTTTTAATTTTAAAAAAAATGTACATATGTTTGACAACACCCCTATAGTGCCTCGGAGAGCACGTTAAGCTGTCGGTTCCGGTTTCACTATACCAACTTGTGAAACTGTTTATATATGGGTTATTGAGTCTATTCAAAACATCGTGACGAGCTAGCCACTTGTTCGGTCTAGACTCATACCATCGGCTACGACGAGGTGGGATTAAAAATCCCACCGCTGGGTACCCTGGGGCCGTCTAGGCGGTCTCGGGCGCCTTAAGGCACCCGTGATAATATGTGTATATATGTGTGTGTATATATGTGTGTGTAGTATATAAAGAACAGCGGGGTGAGAAAGGATCATGTAAGTTATTAAAACTGTACCATAATTCTTTCGATTCAACTTTAAAAAAGAGATAAATATCAATTATTCGTATCTTTGAAGAATTCAATCGAAAAATCATCAACCTAATAATTTTAATGATGCATTACAGCACTTTCGTATATTATTCATACAGGTTTTGACCATAGACAAGACGAAAACGATTCCACTGACGAAAACGAAGGTTTTAAATAAAGTACCTTCTCACCCCGCAGGTGTAAGGTATAAGTGACAAGTACTAAACTTAGTAGCTAAGCTCGTGTAAACTAGGCATTATACGTGCAAAGTCACAGGTAAAAGTATAATTATATACATAACTATATATATATATCATACGGCGCCTGAGACCACCTAGACGGGCTCAGGGTCAAATCAAATATTGTTTATTTCATGTAATCTTTACAGATATTTATGAATAGTCAAAAAAAAAAAAAAAAGTTTTAACAATAAGGTTCTAGAGTGCGTTTGGTTAGGCTGCTATATATATATATAACCATTATGGATTAATTAATAAAATGTGTCATAAATAAAAGTATTAAAAAAACCAACCAACCGAATGCACGCTACATAACCAACTAGTGTAAGACTAGGGGGTTAGCTGATTCCATTGACCTTCCGATTATCATCTGCCATACAAGGGTGCCACCGAGGCGACCGACCTCACCAACCGTATCCACGCCTCAAATATTAGTTCTTATATTATCATTATATTGGCTGTAGATATTTTTAAATGACCATCAATCGCATTACATAGTTATATGGATCGGTATCTTTAAGGGCGTAAAAACTAGTTGTAAAGTCGATCCCTCCGGAGACACCCCGGAGAAAAAGGTACCAGCAAGTAAAAAACTCTGGTGCTTCACACAAACTAACAGAGGAATATAGCCATTGAATTAACGATATGCATATCGCAGCATACATAAAATGCTCTAACCCTACTAAAAGCATGCGCAAAACACCCTATGGCAGATTATTTAACAGTTTAGCAATTGGTTGCTGTACCAATGTACAGAACTGCAAATACTAAAGAGTACAGGCACTTTACTAAATAATAATATATAATAACAGAGTACCTGCATAATATAAATAAGTAATCATAAGATATACCTTATCCAAAGATAAAATTAAAAAAAATATAATAAAAAATAAATTAAGTAATAATAAGTTATTACAATATCAGATTTAACATACCTACTAGGGTACTCATTTGAAAAGGCAATACTAGTTGTGAGACCTCAATTGCAGATCAGAACGGGTCCAGACATCTTTATCATTAATATAGTCATTAACTCTATAGTAAGCCCTATGGATTAATGTTTGTTTTATACAATTTTTAAACTTTATTTCACCTTTTAGGTAATTTATTAAATAACCTTATACTGTTAATGACAAAACATTTATTAGTTTTTTGCAATCTAAACTTTGGAATATCAATTTTATCTATATTTCTTAAGTTTAAATTATGCCTGTCGCCATTTTTACTAAACATACTTAAGTTTTTCTTGACGTACAATAAATTCTCATAAATATATTGAGATGGTAGTGTCAATACATCAATCATAGGAAATGTTTCCCGGAGAGAATCACGAGCTTTCATGCCATATATTGCCCGAATAGCCCTCTTTTGTAAAATAAATATAGTATTAAAATCTGCCGCGGATCCCCACATTATAAGACCATACGTCATTATACTGTGAAAATAGGCGAAGTACACTAGTCTGGCTGTTGCAACATCAGTTAATTGTCTGATTTTTCTGACTGCATATGCAGCAGAGCTCAATCTATTGGATAGAGTATTTATGTGAGCTTTCCACTGTAGTTTGGAATCGACTGTGATCCCTAAAAACACAGTGGAGTCAACAAATTCCAGATCAGTACCACCTAACTTCACTGTGGAATTAATACCAGTTACGTTGGGGAGCGTAAATTTTAGACACTTAGTTTTCTTAGCATTTAAAACTAAATTATTCGCGGTGAACCACTTCGAAACCATTTCCAGAGTGTCATTTGCTGATGATAATATATTATCTTTTCTACTAACTTTAAACAGTAGAGATGTATCATCAGCAAATAGCACTATCTGCGCCATCTCCTGAACCATATGTGGAAGGTCATTGATGTATACTAGGAAGAGGTATGGTCCTAAAATTGAGCCTTGCGGAACACCCATCTTTACAAGGGCCCCTTCGTATAGACAGCCATCAATATTAACACCTTGAGTTCTATTGGAAAGGTAAGATTTTAATAGATTTAAAGCTAAGTCGCGAATACCATAAAATTCTAACTTATCTAACAAAGTTTGATGATCAACACAATCAAACGCCTTAGATAGATCACAGAAAACACCAACGAGGTCCTGAGAATTTTCCCATGCATCGGTTATTTCCGCAATCAAACTTGTACCGGCATTTGTTGTGTTTCTTCCTTTTGTAAACCCGTATTGTTGATCATGTAACAATTTATTTGTATTAAAATGACTTAAAAGTTGACCGAGAATTATTTTTTCGAATATTTTACTTAAGGCTGGCAGGACAGAAACAGGACGATAATTATTTGGATCTGTCTTACAGCCGGACTTGAATATGGGAACTATTTTACTATATTTCATAAGATCGGGAAAAATTCCTTCATTAACACACCCATTAAAAATATCAGCAAGTATCGGTCCTATAGTATTAATGATTGGTTCTATAGCTTTGACCGACAACCCCCATACATCTTCAGTTTGCTTCTTATTCAACATTTAATCCCACCTTGTCGTTAGCTCGTCGCGATGTTTGGATAGACTCAATAACCCATCTATAAAGTTTCACAAGTTGGTATAGTGAAACCGGGACTGACAGCTTAACGTGCTCTCCGAGGCGGTGTTGTGGTGAGTGCTAGTGGTGTTGTCAAATAAATGTACATATTTTTTTTAATTAAAAACTCATTGGTACACACCGGGATTCGAACCAGGGACCTAAGTGTTTTTAAGTCTAAGGTCTAACCAACTCGCTCGTGTAAACTAGGCATTATACGTGCAAAGTTACAGGTAAAAGTCTATTTATATAACTAAGTACGTATTTAGTTACATTTTCATCCCCAGTGGATTTCTCAGTTGTACAACCCCTGGATATTCCAGATGGCTTTGGTCCATTAACAAGGTTTATGAGGTAAAAAATTTGGTGACTAATATCTTGTAATTTGTAACTGTTATGACTTTGGGGCTATTAGGGCGAATACATTAAGACGTCGGTCCCAGTTACACTAATATCATTTTGTGGATTTTGTTTTTGTTAAAGCGAATACTTAATTTTTTTTCTACATGTTTATTACGAATATCTTAGTGCATGAAACTAGGAAATAAATGATGATATTTCTTTATAAATCCATCCTATATATATATAAGCGACGTTTTTTCGTATGTCTGTGTGTGTGCTTTGTACGTCTGTTTGTGTGCTTTGTAGGTCTGTTGCGTGCTTCGTACGGCTATTTGTATGCTTCGTACGTCTGTTTGTGTGCTTCGTATGTCTGTTTATGTGCTTCGTACGTCTGTGTGTGTTCTTCGTACGTCTGTTTGTGTACTTCGTATGTCTGTTTGTATGCTTCGTACGTCTGTCTGTGTGCTTCTGTATACATTATAATATATTTCTGATATCATGGAGTAAAATCTTTATATGGAAGTTTTATATTAATTATATATAGTGATTAATAAAATTTGTAACTGGTATATAATAACGCTAAATAATTCTAAATAAAAAAATGTAGGTATAATATCACACAAAATATTGAGTACTTTGTCAGGAAAATTATTTCCCAAGACGATATTTGAGATTTTTTTTTTCTTTCAGTAAGTATTATTTTTTTGTATATATGAACGGATGCGGTGAATAAGAGTTCCGATTGTCTTTTAAAAATATACGAAACTCGGAAAACAACTACACTAGCACTTTGAGTTTTGCATAATGATGTAATTTTAGGCGAAATACGGACGAAAACCTTTTAATTTGGAATTTATGTTTTTGACCAAGTCTTTGTTATTCAGTTTAAATATAAATAATACATATGAAATTCCACACATATTTCCCTGAGGCTCTACCATGGGTTTGCGCATTGTAGAAACGTAACGTATTCATTTACGTATACGTGAGCAACAACCAATAGGATCGCTTTATTCAATCGTATTACCAAAAAAAAGCTATTTCTACAATGCACAAACCTATGGTAGAGCTTTTGGTCGAACTATAATAAGCTCTAGGCTTGTTCTATGTGGCGATAAAGGCATTTTAAGATCTTTGGACACTTCTGTTTATATTCATACTTTATTTAAAATACTCGCGCGACTTTCTAAACTAATATTTCTAAGGCAAAATTCTATTCATATTCACGTAAGCATAAAAACGAAAAATATAACTTTGAATAAAAGATATTCTACGCTACAGTCAGCGATGACACCGCTTATGCAGCGACTCTGAAATATGAATAATTCAGATCTTCTATTCCTTTCCCGCTTAAAGCATATTCCTACACCTGTCTCGTTCGCATTACATTGACATTTCTTCAGCTAAGTCGAAGCAATCATTACAGTTTTTTCTTGATGAGAGCTTTTGAATTTTTTTCTTTTATTGTTCTTGTAATATGCTTTTTTCTTGAATCTGAGTACTCTACTTTAAATCTGCACTCCTAGTATATATATCATAGGAGAATCCAAATTTAAGGGGGGGAGGCGCGCCTTTTTAGCTCTACTGTTGTTTTTTACAAAATGTAGATTTTAGGTAAATTTCGATGAAATTAAAGGGGCTATTTTGCGAAATTCCGTTATTTAATATAATAAATTTTGCTAAAGCAAATAAGTGGAAGAATTTGCAATAAAGTAAATAATTACATCAACATTATATTAAATTTCGATTGTTGATCAGCCCTCACTGTTCCGCCACTGATATAGGAGTATATACCAGTGGCCTTATTCGGAGTTTGCAACCGCTTATCACGACAAAAACTATAAATATGGAAATATAAGTTCTATTCCAATGGCTATATAGTATGTATTAGGTTGGCTATAATTATGCCGCCATCTTGAAATACACGAATTCTTCGCAAGTTTGAACATAAGTAGAGCATTGGAATTTCAACTCTATAATTAACAGGATAGAACTTATATTTCAATATTTATAGTTTACGCAACGTCTTGTCGTGTTTAACGTTTGCAAACTCGGAATAACGCCCCAGGAGTGCAGATTGAATGTAGAGTACTCAGATTTATTCAAACAACCATATTACAAGCTTTTAAAGCTCTCATCATGAAAAAAGCGTGCTTCGACTTAACTGAAGAATATATAATATATATAATTGTATTTATTAAATGAAGTAAAATATTATTAGCAAACACTGAACGTCGATTGGGTGAGGTGAGAACACAATATGGTGGAATCGAACACGTTTGACATGAAACTAAGAATAATATATGGAACAGTCGTAATGCCTAAAATCGACTATACAACGAAATGTCAAACGTATTCTGTTGCATCCATATTGTGTTCTCATTTCAACCAATCAACGTTTAGTGATTGCTTATAATAATTGTTGTTTTGATTTTGTATGGTGGCGGCCATTTTCTGTTCTCAAGTTTGGAAAGGCGATTTTAGGCATTAGGACGGCGCCCTATATATATCTCCATTTTTTTATGTTACTACTACATAGAGGTAACAGTTTTTTTTTTCTCAATAAAGAATTATCCCAGCTCTTTATTTACGTAAGTCAGGCAGAGCGCAGAAGCAAAAAGAAGAGTTACTCCACTGATCAGACATAGTGCGACCGAATTATCTGTTCAGGCGGATAAATAGAGAACTAATAAATAAATGAATAAACTAACAATAAATGGCAACACTTAAGCGACGACAGCGACGCTGCCACCTGCCCCCCTAGCCAAGAGCATGGTCGCTTTTTACGCTCGAACGTTGTAGAAGCGTGAAAAAGATAGATAACAATTTTATTATCCTATTGGTGAATCTATATTGTTGTCTCGTTTTGGTTATTTCTGCAACGATAAAAACGAAAGTGACGTCATCACCAAATGTCATCTTCATACAAAACTTTCGTGCGCGCTTTTAGCGCTCATGCTCTTGGCTAGGGGGGCAGAGGCTCTACCATGGGTTTGCGCATTGTAGCAACGTAACGTATTTGTATACGTATACGTGAGCAACAACCAATAGGATCGCTTTATTCAATCCTGTTACCAAAAGTAAAGCGGTCCTATTCGCTACGCTATTGGTTATATACGTGGTGGCCGAGTTGGTTAGACCTTGGACTTAAAAACACTTAGGTCCCTGGATCGAATACCGGTGTGTACCAATGAGTTTTAAATAATAAAAAATATGTACATATGCTCGGAGAGCACGTTAAGCTGTCGATCCCGGTTTCACTATACCGACTTGTGAAACTGTTTATAGATGGGTTAATGAGTCTATTCAAAACATCGCAACGAGCTAGCCACTTGTTCGGTGTAGACTCATACCATCGGCTACGACGAGGTGGTATTAAAACCCGTAAGGCACCCGTGATGATATGTATGTATGTATGTATTGGTTGTTGCTCACGTATACGTATACAATACGTTACGTTGCTACAATGCGCAAACCCATGGTAGAGCCTCTGGATAGATAAGCCAGCGTTTGTACAGAGTTACATACCGTGTTCAAATTTATATTTAATAAAAAATATGTCTATATTTAGTAAGTCACTATGTACTAGAATGAAGTCATAAATGATTTGATTACGTAAGAAAACATCTCGCATTGTATATCTCGAAATAGACTTAGCCAATGCTAAAATAGTGATTGAAAACATACACACAATCTTCTCTAACTGATTCAGTTTTAATTATCAGATGCCGTTCCTAAAACTGTGGCCCTGAAGTCTAGACCAATAATACTAAATAAAATAATAATAATAATAAATACCATCACGGGTGCCTATTTGGCTCCCGAGAACCGTTTAGACGGCCTCAGGGTACCCAGCGGAGGGATTAACCCATCCTTATTTCGCCGATGGTATTCGGAGGCAAAACCTCACAAGTGGCGAGCTTGTTGCGGTGTTTATGATGAAATAGCCTCGTTGTATAAAGCGGTCACCCATCCCAGGCCAGCCTTGTTGTCATCTGCTTAACCTTGTTATCAGTTGCGCAGTGACTTAACCACTAGGCTGGGGCCGCTTTTTTTTTATAATACTAAATGTATGTTATATATTAAGACAGCCTTCTTGGACTAGTGGTTGCGCCTTTGAATAAATCTGAGTACTCTATATTCGATCTGCACTCCTGGTATATATTATTATATCGGTGGCAGATCAGCAAGGTAAATCCGGAGGTTGTGGGTTCGATTCCCACCCATGGCAAATAAATATTAGTGCGATTTTCTGTACAGTTTGTCATGGTCTGGTTGTTTATAAAATATAATATCTATTATATCGTTGCTTCTGGTACACATAGTACAATTCTAAAGCTTAGTTTGTGACCAGAGCAATATGTGTAAATTGTAGTACATATAAAAAAGTGAATAATTTAATTCAAAATTTAAAAGTATGCTAGCGTATTTTCATTATTCTTTATTTATTTATTTGATAGATTTGGTTAGACCTCAGAATTAAAGAGACTACAGTTTTTAGGTCCCCGGTTCAAACCCCGGTGTGTACCAATTCCTTTTTTATTTATATAAATTTGTTTGACAACACCACTATAGTGTTAAGCTATCGGTCCCAGTATCACTATACCAACTTGTGAATCTGTTTATCTGATAATAGTCTATTCAAACATCGCGACGAGCTAGCCACTTATTGTTCGGTGTAGCTAGACTCATACCATCGGCTACGACGAAGTGGGAATAAAACACCTCCGCTGGGTACCCTGAGGCTGACTAGGCGGTCTCGGGAGCCGTAGCACTCGTGTTGATATATTTTTTTATTAATAAATACGATAAATTAATATTCAAAATTTTGAGTGTGGCAACTACATACCTAAATTAAAATTAAACTGATTTAAAATAAGAAAGATCTTTGCCTTTCCACAATGGTGGAAGAATTAAAAAAAAGTGATTAAAAATAAATACATGGAAACGTCGAAAATTGGTTTATTTCAACCATTCATTTCTCTTATAAATCTTGGCTCAATGATGCTGTAATAAAATGGCCGGCAAAAAATACGAATTTGCATTACGAGTCTATATTACTATCCACACTGCTTTATCTCCAAATCAACTGTAAGTTTTATAACCACACCTTGAAAGGAAACTACCACCTCGATAATAAATTGAAGATTCAGGCTCCTGAAAAAGTTGAACATGCAAACTGAAACCGAAATACAACTCGATCATTTGACGGTTTTTGCATCTGTAAAGGCGGTGTGGTAAGGGAACCGGTCGAGTGGTCGAACGTTTAATAGTTACTCGCCAGCCAGAACGGGTAGAATATGATGTACGGCATGTGACTTTGTATCTACCTGGCGGTGAGCAGGCCTACAAAGTCCATGAATGGAGTCGATAAATACATTGTTGTTTAACAATATTGATCGCTATCATGCCGGCTAAATAATGCGATTACGAAATGGGCGGCGACAAAGATGATTTGCATTAGGAGCCTATTTATCTTCACTGCTTTATCGTCAAATCAATCGCCAGTTTCGTAACCGCCCATGAAAGTAGACTCCCCTCGACAAAAAATCGATGCAGTAGTCACAAGAAAACCGGTGAACCAACAGACTAAAACTGAAACATGAATAGACCGCTTAACGGATTTTGCATCTGTATAGGCGGTTGTAACGCGTCCGCTCGGTCGGCCTAGCGAAGTTATAGAGACCTTCTTCCCACCTAACAGTATGAATGAATGAAAAATTCTTGATTGCTTAAAAGCTTATACATACTTAGTACATAGGCGAGCTTAAAAAAATAAAAAAATACATTTATTTTAACACACTATTAGGTAACAAATTACAGTAGAAAATAATTTATTTATTTTTTTCTTTTTCTTCTGGCTTTTTCTATCGCTTATCTTGATGCGATAATTCAGCCAATAATTTAATATTATAATAATATAAAGATTTGCACCTCAAAATGGACGTTTGTATCCCTGGTCCCTATGCTAGGTTTCCCTGTGTTACAGGAACCAGTAATAACCGCTCCTTAAAATTATAACTTTCATTAAATACATAGAATTGATACCTATTAGCCCTAGAATTATATTAGAGATAAATTAAAGAACCTATAAAATGTGTGTGTCTTATAATTAAATATATAATTTAAGTGTTTTAGTGCCTAAGGCATTTAAATACATAATTTAAATGCCTTAGGCATTATCTACCAGCTAACCTTTGGGAGATTGACCAATACCAGGCAGAGTGCTAATTAATACAAAATAATTAATAGAAATAAAGTCTAACCAAATCTATCAAATAAATAAATAAAGAATACTAAACGTACGTGGTGGCCGAGTTGGTTAGACCTTGGACTTAAAAACACTTAGGTCCCTGGTTCGAATCCCGGTGTGTACCAATGAGTTTTTAATTAAAAAAATTATGTACATTTGTTTGACAACACCACTATAGTGCCTCGGAGAGCACGTTAAGCTGTCGGTCCCGGTTTCACTATACCAACTTGTGAAACTGTTGATGGGTTGTTGAGTCTATTCGCAACATCGCGACGAGCTAGCCACTTGTTAGGTGTAGACTCATACCATCGGCAACGACGAGGTGGGATTAAAACCCCTCCGCTGGGTACCCTGGGACCGTCTAGGCGGTCTCGGGCGCCGTAAGGCACCCGTGATGATATATATATACTACAATTTACACTAATTGCACTGGTCACAAACAAAGTCTAGGCTTGTACTATGTGTACCAGAAGCTACGATATATTACATATTATATTTTATAAACCCTCAGACCATGAAAAACTATGCAGAAAAAGTAGTAATAATATTTTGTTGCCATGGACGGGAATCGAACCCACGACCTCCGGATACAACGCCAAAGACGCAAAACCACTAGTCTACGGAGGCTGTCATATAATTAGAATTATATTTAACACAATAGTTATTCATAAATATTTCAGTGAAGATTTTCAGTACCTAATAAAGTGTTTTCAGTGCTTATAAAATCTATAAGACCCAATAAAATGCAAGCACATCTGTTGCGCTGCAGACAATTTGAGAAGACATCTTTTTAAGTTCTTTGTAGCAATATATTATTTTTAAAACTATTACAATACTAAGTAATAAAGAATAGATAAATTAATTAATAACAATGTTTAAAAATTATAGCAACAATAGAAATAATATAAAATAACTACAGATAATTAAAATTTAATATTTAAACAAGTACTTACTTAAACAAAAATTGTTTTTTCGGTGAAGCAAGTAGGGTATTAATTCGTTAATTCTTTATAACACGGGTTAAAAAACAGTCATAGAACTAAGTACACTTAAACACAATTATTTAAAGAAAAATACCTAAAAACAAAAACACAGTCTAGTCTAAAGATTTTTATTGAAATAAACAGTGATATTTTAATTGATAGAATAAAGGTTATTTAATAAATTGGGCTCGATTTATTGGGAACAGAATTTATAACGGAAGAGACGACCGCCGCGACGCGCTTCCGCAGTCGACTGAAATTGTAACTCGACCTGAAAAGCATTTGGCCAGGCTCCTCGACATTTCCCGGCGCTTTTCTTTCGGGTACGGTGTTGTCAGATGAAAGATTTATTTACCCTAAAATGAGTTTTGTTAAATATTTGTTGATTTAGGTATTTTTATGATAATATGCTAAATTAATCGAGTGGTTACAGTGAAAACAGTGTTACAGATATAAACCAGATATTATAATTAATTACTATAACATGGTATAAAGATAGAATTATTACCTAATTTAAATAATTATCTGCAATAGAAAATTTTCGTATAAAATGTAAAGGTAAAGACGTTAGAAATACCTACTAAAACCAGCGCCATGTGGTTTATTTTAAACGTAACATGTTGTATCGTTATTTTGACAAGCTAACGTTCCCTTTATAAGAAACAGAATGTGGCCACTGGGTCCGTTAAATTAATTGTAACAATTAAAGTTAAAAATAGCGTCGCATGTCTGGTACATGCGACGCTATTTTGAAAGTCAAATGACAGCTGGTTCATTCGACGCCATGTTTAATTTTAATCGTTACAATCAGAACACGTTAAGCTGTCGGTCCCGGTTTCACTATACCAACTTGTGAAACTGTTTATAGACAGGTTATTGAGTCTATCCAAAACATCGCGACGAGCTAGCCACTTGTTCGGTGAAGACTCATATATGAGTCTTCACCGAACATACCATCGGCTACGACGAGGTGGGATTGGGGCCCCTGGGGCCGTCCAAGCGGGTCCGTAAGGTACCCGTGATGTATGTAGATTACAATTACTTTAACAGACACTTTGGTGTAACTCAGTCTAATCCGCTGTGTGTGTGGGTGTGTGTATATACATATTTTTATGACACACATGTCATAAAAATATGCATATACAAATTTTATGAATGTTATTATTAAGGCTGTGACTAAACAGAACAATAACTGAGTGCACAATGATTCCTTAGGAAATAACATGCAATAGTTGCTCAGTATCATAATATGTCTGTGTCAGAAACCACTTGGTCACGATCTTATTTAACTTAAATTTAGTGCATGAGTAAAATGATAGAATTTTATTTAAGTTATTATAAATGTATCCACCAAGAAAACAGTAAAACCTGTGTGAAAATTTGCTACTACAGACAAAGGATTCGCATACAATGTCATGTCGTCTCTTATTCTCAGCAAGTCGGTTATTAAAATTAAGATGGGAATACTTTTTAAGAATTGTATGAAGTACAAAGAGCAGGCGTACGGTAAGCACACCACATGACTGATATAGTTGAAAAGTTGGAAAACGAAAGGGTCTGAAAGTGCTAAGCACAGCTCTTTGTGTAATTTCTAAAGGTATCTTAATACTCTTTGGAGCACCACCCCAAACCGTCACACAATATGTAATAAGGGACTTACATAGAGCATAATATACCAATTTCATAACTTTAGCTTCAGCAACATGTCTTAAATTTTTGTTTCTTATACGTGAAGCCAGGGTGCTGATATGTTGCTTAAAATTTAGATGACAGTCGAGGATAATGCCCAAGTACCTAACAACACTTGGTCTTTCTCGAGGTATACAAGAACACTCATTACAATAGGGATCGGGGCATGTGTGGGCTGTAATAGAAAACTCCAAAGGTGGTTGTAAGGATTTGCCAATGGAGAAGGTCAAATATTTGGTTTTCTCCGTGTTAAGGGTCAGCATATTTTCCCTCAACCATTGTGTAACCATATTCATACCACTTTGGGCAGCATGATAGGCATCCTCCCAGATATCACCAATTAAGCACTTTTATTTACAATAAATTGTTTAAATAAATCGCTCGCTCGATGGATCAACCGAGCTCGTATTCTTCAAAACCGAAGGTCGTGGAAACGGGCACTCGTCTCGCCCATACATTGAGGAGATTTTATTGATCAAACTTGGGGCCGCTAACTTCACACAGGTATCAAGTTTTGCCTTACACAGAGTCTGTGGGTGACAACTTCAGCCTGATGCATGATAATGCTCGATCCCATGTCCCGGTTCCCGTTCGGGAATATCTGACGGAATATGGTGTTTGGACTGGCAAACGCGTTATAGTTACTTTAAAATGATGTACTTTGGGCTAATATGCGGTTCTGCTGATCAAATCGAACAACATTTCCCATGGGACCATTTGTCGCAAATGAAAAAAATTAACTAGTAATGTTAAAATTACCAATTTGTATGGGAATGCCAAAATTTACTATAAATGGTTCAATGGGAAAAGTTGTTTGATTTGATAACCTCATATTAGCCCAAAGTACATCCCTTCAATTTTACCCTGTATAATAACTTAATGACTTCGTACAACCCCGCCCGGGGCTTTCAATTCATTTTTAATATCCTCACAAAGCAGCAAGTATATTAAAATAAGCTAGTAATGCAAATTGGTCTTTGCCGCCGCCCGTTTTGTAACTGCGATAAAAAGTATATCTATTCAAAGCCCCCTGTATATTGTACAATTTACCTAAGGTTCACACAAAATAGGTCTGATATAGGGGATATATTATTTAATATTTTGTACCTAGGCTAAGATTTTGACTAATAAATGCCTATATGTTAATATTTGGGGAAAAAAAAAATACCCGATTTTTAGGGTATTTACCCCTAACTTCTCACGACTACCCCAAATCCTTTGTGTCGTGCACCAATAACATATACACTTTAACATGTATGTTTATTGTCTCATTACATCCCTCTCTTGCCTCCTGCTTACTTGTATGTCTACCTCTTTCATTTAGCTTTAGCAACCTAGAGTCAAGAAAATATGAGAAGTTGTCTACGGTTATGAATTTGTATACGATGTATTGAAATTTAATTTAGTATCATAATAGTGTAATTAAATTTGCATTTTTTTCCCTCTATGTTATGTTTTTTAGGGTTCAATAGCTTTATAAAATAATAACAATAATTATATGTAGGACATTACGCACATATTGTCCTGGTTACAAACTAAGCTCTAGGCTTGTACTATGTGTACTACTGTACAATAAAAACGTCAGCATGAGTGGGAATCGAACACAACGCCAAAGGCAAGTATTATTTATTTTTTATAAATTATACATACATATCATAACGGATGCCTTACGGCGCACGTATAAAATATTTAAATTATATTTTTAATATGAGTAGAACCTCATATTAGCCCAAAGTACATCCTTTCAAAGTCACCATGTATAATATAAACAAACTGATATAATTTAATAGTATAATTTTAAAAATATAATTTAAATATTTTATACGTGGTGGCCGATTTGGTTAGACCTTGGACTTAAAAACACTTAGGTCCCTGGTTCAAATCCCGGTGTGTACCAATGAGTTTTTAATTAAAAAAAATATGTACATTTGTTTGACAACACCACTATAGTGCCTCGGAGAGCACGTTAAGCTGTCGATCCCGGTTTCACTATATCAACTTGTAAAACTGTTTATAGATGGGTTATTGAGTCTATTCAAAACTATATAAAATACTGCGTTAACATTTTAACCAATCTCACGCTCGATATTTTTAATTCTCAAAATTTCCGCTTGGGGCTACTACTGAAAACTTGCACTAGGGCTAAAAAAATATACCTATACGTGTAACATACGTAGGTATGTTGTGTTGAAAAAAAAAACATACTTACCTAAAACAATATTTAAAAAAAGCTTTCTTTTCATTTCATTTCATTCTTGAACTCTACATACGCTAACTGGCTGGTGTACAATCACATGTCATTCTTGAACTCTACATACGCTAACCGGCTGGTGTACAATCACATGTCATTCTTGAACTCTACATACGCTAACTGGCTGGTGTACAATCACATGTCATTCTTGAACTCTACATAGGCTAACTGGCTGGTGTACAATCACATGTCATTCTTGAACTCTACATACGCTAACTGGCTGGTGTACAATCACATGTCATTCTTGAACTCTACATACGCTAACTGGCTGGTGTACAATCACATGTCATTCTTAGGCCCAGTTTCTTGATGGATAGTTTTTTTTTTTTTTTCTTTTTCTTCTGGCTTTTTCTATCGCTTATCTTGATGCGATAATTCAGCCAATAACAGGTGTATTTATATTAATGTATCTCACAGATTCAGTGATGGATCTCAACTAATTGTCAAATAATGACAGATAACTTACTAAAGGTTAAATTTCGAAAAAAATGTGTTTCTTAATGAATAGTTAAATTGACTATCTGTTAAATATAATAAAATAATAACTATGATTTTAACAAATAGTTAGTTATTTTGACTACTCAAAAATGAGTGGTTAAACCATTTAATCTCTAGTAAGATACGAATTTGGTGTTATAAATTGAAGTGTTTGTGTTGCGGTTTTTTGCAAATTATCTTATTAAAATGAATTTGAGCATTGAAAAATATTTTTCCTATTTTGAAAGTTCATAGCAACTCTTAGGATGAAGAATGTTTTAGGACAAACAGACGTAAAAAAAACTTTCCCTCCCAGGAAAGAACATTTAAAAATTTGGAATGAAAATGAATTCAAAGAAAGTTTTAGAGTTAATAAAAAAACATGTTTATGGCTCGTAGAAGAATTAAAATAAAAATTAATTGTAAAAGATACAAATGGTCAAATTCATCAAGAATTCGGGCCTTATGGAACCCTATTCCGCAAGTACTAATAGAACTTGGCCGTTTTTTTTTACACTGTCGATTCCCTGTTTTCAGAGCACACGGGTATATAAAATTAATTTAAGCAATTATTTCGCGTGTATTGGGTTTCAATTACCAACCACAGCTGAGCCACATGTGTTTATTTTTAATTTGAATCTCTTTTTTTATTTTCTTTTGTCCAGACCATGGAAGTATAAATTATACGGTAGTGCTGTAATATACTGGATGTTTTTTAACAATAATAATCTTTTATTGATGCCTCCAGTATCACTTTTAGAACCCATTTTTTTTATAAAAAAGGCCGGTAAGTAATTTTTCTTCAAAAAAAAGTCCGAAAAATAAATTATTATATGAACAAACGTCTATATGCTTAAAATTACTCCTACAAATACATATTAAGTCTTCGTATCTAACAAGTAAAAAACAATTAGACAAGTGATAGGCTTTAATTCGTGAGTTTAGTATGAAAGTGATTAGATTTGTAGATCTTTTTGTTTTTGTATAGGCGACACTAAAAGGAAAAAATACGGCAGGCTTATATGTAAAATTAGCAGATATTTTGCAGACAGCGACAGTGATCGCGCGATCGGTTGCTAATTGTTCGCAAGATTCGTATTATGTATGGCTATCGCTTTGCTGTCGTCCGACTGCTGTAAAATGCACTTTTAAGCCTTGCGCACTAGCGCCACTTACAATCAGTTAGCAACCTGGAACTAATAAAGGAATTTGTGTTAAAGAATATTAATTAATTAAGCATTTTATGAGCATGTTATTTTATAAGCATGTTAATTTTATTTTATTTAATATTTTAACTTTTATTTATTTAATATTATATTTTTTTGTTATTAATGTAGAATAAAAATACTATATATTTTTTTTTTTTTTGATTTAAAACATATATTAATAAAGATAAAAAATAACAAAGAACTTACTAAATTAAATACCTAAAATTAAAATTTAAAATAATTAAAAACATAGAAAATACTTACCTATAAAAATCCTAGTATACAATAATTATAAATTAAAAATATGATCTAAAATGGTGCCGTGCGGCATAGTGCCTAAGATACTGTTATTAATTGTTTAATTTTATATTATTTTTATTTAATATTATTTAAACATATTCATTAATATATAAGTATTTTAATAATATTAAATTATTCCATAAAATGAAAAAAAAATATTGAATATTTTAAGCCCTATTAATTGGTACCTATGAAAAATTTGTTATATATAAAAATAATTATTACTTATATATTTATTAATATATTAAGTATTTAAATATAATTAAAATGCTTAATTAATTAATATTCTTTAACACAAATTCCTTTATTAGTTCCAGGTTGCTAACTGATTGTAAGTGGCGCTAGTGCGCAAGGCTTAAAAGTGCATTTTACAGCAGTCGGACGACAGCAAAGCGATAGCCATACATAATACGAATCTTGCGAACAATTAGCAACCGATCGCGCGATCACTGTCGCTGTCTGCAAAATATCTGCTAATTTTACATATAAGCCTGCCGTATTTTTTCCTTTTAGTGTCGCCTATACAAAAACAAAAAGATCTACAAATCTAATCACTTTCATACTAAACTCACGAATTAAAGCCTATCACTTGTCTAATTGTTTTTTACTTGTTAGATACGAAGACTTAATATGTATTTGTAGGAGTAATTTTAAGCATATAGACGTTTGTTCATATAATAATTTATTCGGACTTTTTTTTGAAGAAACATTACTTACCTACCTTTTTAATTAAAAAAATGGGTTCTAAAAGTGATACTGGAGGCATCAAAAAAATATTATTATTGTTAAAAAAACACCCAGTATATTACAGCACTACCGTACAATTTATACTTTCATGGTCTGGACAAAAGAAAATAAAAAAAGAAGATTCAAATTAAAAATAAACACATGTGGCTCAGCTGTGGTTGGTAATTGAAACCCAATACACGCGAAATAATTGCTTAAATTAATTTCATATACCCGTGTGCTCTGAAAACAGGGAATCGACACTGTAAAAAAAAACGGCCAAGTTCTATAGTACTTGCGGAATAGGGTTCCAGATCAGAGTGATTAAGGCCCGGTTTCTTGATGGATGGCTAAATTTGACTATTTGTATCTTTTACAATAAATTTTTATTTTAATTCTTCTACGAGCCATAAACATGTTTTTTTTTTATTAACTCTAAACCTTTCTTTGAATTCATTTTCATTCCAAATTTTTAAATGTTCTTTCCTGGGAGGGAAAGTTTTTTTACGTCTGTTTGTCCTAAAACATTCTTCATCCTAAGAGTTGCTATGAACTTTTAAAATAGGAAAAATATTTTTCAATGCTCAAATTCATTTTAATAAGATAATTTGCAAAAAACCGCAACACAAACACTTCAATTTATAACACCAAATTCGTATCTTACTAGAGATTAAATGGTTTAACCACTCATTTTTGAGTATTCAAAATAACTAACTATTTGTTAAAATCATAGTTATTATTTTATTATATTTAACAGATAGTCAATTTAACTATCCATCAAGAAACACATTTTTTTCGAAATTTAACCTTTAGTAAGTTATCTGTCATTATTTGACAATTAGTTGAGATAACTATCCATCACTGAATCTGTGAGATACATTAATATAAATACACCTGTTATTAGCTGAATTATCGCATCAAGATAAGCGATAGAAAAAGCCAGAAGAAAAAGAAAAAAAAAAAAAACTATCCATCAAGAAACTGGGCCTAAGAATGACATATGATTGTACACCAGCCAGTTAGCGTATGTAGAGTACAAGAATGACATGTGATTGTACACCAGCCAGTTAGCGTATGTAGAGTTCAAGAATGACATGTGATTGCTAGCCAGTTGGCGTATGTAGAGTTCAAGAATGAAATGTGATTGTACACCAGCCAGTTAGCGTATGTAGAGTACAAGAATGACATGTGATTGTACACCAGCCAGTTAGCGTATGTAGAGTTCAAGAATGACATGTGATTGCCAGCCAGTTAGCGTATGTAGAGTTCAAGAATGAAATGTGATTGTACACCAGCCAGTTAGCGTATGTAGAGTTCAAGAATGACATGTGATTGTACACCAGCCAGTTAGCGTATGTAGAGTTCAAGAATGACATGTGATTGTAAATCAGCCAGTTAGCGTATGTAGAGTTCAAGAATGAAATGAAATGAAAAGAAAGCTTTTTTTAAATATTGTTTTAGGTAAGTATGTTCTTTTTTCAACACAACATACCTACGTATGTTATACGTATAGGTATATTTTTTTAGCCCTAGTGCAAGTTTTCAGTTGTAGCCCCAAGCGGAAATTTTGAGAATTAAAAATACGAGCGTGAGATTGGTTAAAATGTTAACACAGTATTTTATATAGTTTTGAATAGACTCAATAACTCATCTATAAACAGTTTCACAAGTATAGTGGAACCGGGACCGACAGCTTAACGTGCTCTCCGAGGCACTATAATGGTGTTGTCAAACAAATGTACATATTTTTTTAGAATAGACTTAATAACCCGTCTATAAACAGTTTCACAAGTATAGTGGAACCGGGACCGACAGCTTAACGTGCTCTCCGAGGCACTATAATGGTGTTGTCAAACAAATGTACATATTTTTTTAGAATAGACTTAATAACCCGTCTATAAACAGTTTCACAAGTATAGTGGAACTGGGACCGACAGCTTAACGTGCTCTCCGAGGCACTATAATGGTGTTGTCAAACAAATGTACATATTTTTTTTAATTAAAAACTCATTGGTACACACCGGGATTTGAACCAGGGACCTAAGTGTTTTTAAGTCCAAGGTCTAACCAAATCGTCCACCACGTATAAAATATTTAAATAATATTTTTAAAATTATACTATTAAATTATATCAGTTTGTTTATATTATAATACATAAAATTTATAATATTAAATAAATAAAAATAAAAAAAAATATCATATTCAATAAATATATATATTTAAATAAATAAAATTTATAATATTAAAATATTTAATAAATTATTTAAAAAAAAAATCTCCCCAATTTATAAATAATTAATAGACCTTAAATTATTTAGTAATTAATTTATTTTATTTAGGTACTTACTTTTTACAATGTCAGTTTTTATGTATTTCTAAGTAATGTATTACAAATTACAATGACACAGAGTTATACTATATTACTCAATCAAATTACTATTTATTTTAACTTACAATCAGAGGTGTCAGACAAGGGTGTGTGGCGTCACCGTGGCTCTTAAATCTCTTCATGGACGGCTGTCTGAAAGAGTTGCGTGAAAGAGATTGCGGTGTGAGAATGAATGAGATGGTAATCAAATGTCTCTTATATGCCGATGATCAAATCATCCTTGCATCATCGGCATATGAGTTACAATAAATAGTTAACATTATGAACGGAGAATTAGAAGAATTAGAAAGGCATGAAAGTGAATGTGGATAAAAACCAAAGTTTTGGTTTTGGAGAGTGAGGATGACATGACAGAATGCGAGATAATGATAGATAGTAAGAAAGTGAAACAATTTGTTTACTTGGGAAGTGTGTTTGCAAGAGATGGTAAGTGTGTGGAAGATATTGAAAGTCGAGTGCAAAAGGGTAATGTAGTGAATGGTGCCTTACACAGCATAATGAGCAGCCAAATTATGTCTAAAAAGTCTCGGATAGGTGTTCACAAAGCGGTGCTTGTTCCTACATTAATGTATGGAAGTGAGTGCTGGGTATGGCAGAAGAAGCATAAAAGTAGGATTAATGCCGTAGAAATGCGGTCATTAAGGAGTGCTTGTGGAGTAACAATTGCGGATAGAGTGAAGAATACAGTTGTGCGCGAAATGTGTGATTTGAAAGAAGATGTAGTGACAAGGACTGAGAAAGGAATGTTACGGTGGATTGGGCACATTAAGAGGATGAATGAAAAGAGACTGGCGAAAGAGATTCATGTATCAGAGGTAAATGAAAGAATAAGGCGGGGACGACCCAGAAGAATGTTCCTTGACCAAATCGGGTACATTCTCAAAAAAGCTGGGATCCGTAGTGCCCATAACCGTAGAGCTTGTATGAAGAGAGTGGTAGATGTGAAGGAAGCGAGAGAGTTATGCCAGGATCATTGTAGGTGGCGCTTCCTTGTTTCTGCCTATCCCCGTGGGAAAAGGGCGTGACAATTTTATTTATTTATTATTATATACAATCAGTAAACAACAAGGGTATGGGTTGTCGCTTGTTTATCGCTGTAATTGCTGAGCGTCTGCTCTCGCGACGCTTACACAATTCCAATTTTTTGTTGATCTTAAGCAGTTTGATGCACTATTAGTTCCCCGATTGTTCACTAGAGGCGACACTATAGATTACATGCTGTCACGTTGTTATTGCTGTTACATAATACGAAAATGATGTTTGACAGCGATTATTGTGCATTTACGCCGGTCGCACTGCTTCTGCAAGATACGTGATGAGATGTATAGAAACAGTGTATTCGGCATGTCTCACCGAATATTTAATCGACTTCCTAGAACCATAAGAGACATCGATAACGTAAAATTATTTTTAATTAAACTTAAAACATTTTTACTTGGCAGGACATATTATACGTACGTATATACGTGGTGGCCGAGTTGGTTAGACCTTGGACTTAAAAACACTTAGGTCCCTGTTTCGAATCCCGGTGTGTACCAATGAGTTTTTAAATTAAAAAATTATGTACATTTGTTTGACAACACCATTATAGTGCCTCGGAGAGCACGTTAAGCTGTCGGTCCCGGTTTCACTATACCAACTTGTGAAACTGTTTATAGATGGGTTATTGAGTCTATTCAAAACATCGCGACGAGCTAGCCACTTGTTCGGTGTAGACTCATACCATCGGCTACGACGAGGTGGGATTAAAACCCCTCCGCTGGGTACCCTGGGGCCGTCTAGGCGGTCTCGGGCGCCGTAAGGCACCCGTGATGATATGTATACGGTTGGTGAGGTTGGTCGCCTCGGTGGCACCCTTATATGGCAGATGATAATCGGAAGGTCAATGGAATCAGCTAACCACCTAGTCTTACACTAGTTGGTTATGTAGCGTGCGTTCGGCTGGTTGGTTTTTTTAATACTTTTATTTAATGACACCTTTTATTAATTAATCTATAATGGTTATATATATATAGCAGCCTAACCAAACGCACTCTAGACCTTTTTGTTAAAACTTTTTTTAACTATTTTTTTTTGACTATTCATAAATATCTGTAAAGATTTACATGAAATAAATAATATTTTATTTGATTTGGGTTTCATTATTTTCATCATAGAACACAATATAAAATGTTGATCACCGTGACAAAAACATCCAATAAATCAGTCTCGCTCGCAATATATATTATAGAAAGAAAAGTAATAAATACATTAAATCTACACTTATATTAGGCCTTTAACCCTACTTCACGGGGCCTTATTCCGAGTTTGCAACCGCTAAAGACGACAAGACGTTGCGTAAACTATTAATATTGAAATATAAGTTCTATTGGATATATAGTCTGTATTAGGTTGGCTATAATAATGCCGCCATCTTGAAATACACGAATTCTTCGCAAGTTTGAACATCTTATGAGCATTGGAATTTTAACTCTATATTTAATAGGATAGAACTTATATTTCAACATTTATAGGTTACGCAAAATGCGCGACGGTGAACGTGTCAAAACTCGGAATAAAGCCCACGGTCTCAAGTCCGGGATCACTGCAGTGCATTCTCCTGCCTTCCAACCACGCGATGGACCCGCCACTCGCACGGAGAATCCATGGATAGCTAAGAACATTGTCTCAAGAGGAAAGATTGTATTTTTTTTTGTAATGATTAAATTCAAACTACTGGACCTATTTTAAAACCTAATTCACATTTGTCGCTGCCCATTTCATTACAATGGTCTATTATACTGTTAATTAAACAGCAATGTATCGATTGACCCCATTCATGGACTTTGTAGGTTTACTTACCACCAAGTAGGTACAAAGTCATGTGCCGTTCTAAAATGTACATTTTTTAAATTTTAGTATGGTAGTAAGTTTGTGTTGAAAGTAATAAATATCCCCAACGGGGAAATTATTAATAAAAAAGTTAAAAGCTCGATTATTTTTTTAATTTAGTTTTAGCAGTTTTTACGAAAATTTTTTTTTTATACCTTCTCTGTTTTTTTTATTTTAACCAAAGACAAAGTCCTGTGTATTTATACTTTCTACGTTTATAACTGTGTACCAATAGGTGGATACAGAGTAGCGTCTCGTAAAACCATAAGGCGACCCGCAATGTTATGCAAGCGTTCGGGTTTTATTAGAAAACCAAAAACAACCTTGAGCATTGAAATTGTGTTTGTAATGAGACCCGAATTTACATTTAAAATGTATGGAAATCAAGGCCTTTGATAAATTACTTATTCTCTGGTTGGTTTGGAAAGTTTATGAAAAAAAGAATTTCGGTGAAATTAATAACAATAAATAAATACCATCATTTTGCCTCTGAGAACCGTTTAACGGTTCTCGGAGGCAAAATGGTTTATTAATAAATTGTTATAGTTTTTTTTTATCGAAGCACGGCATGTGGCTTTATATCTATCAGTACCCCTAGTGTGAGTTTTCTAACCATTACTTTACGTTTGAGTTAACTAAAAGTTGTATGGGAAATAGTTCAGCGCTCCAAGCGGAAATTTTAAGTTGTTAAAAAACTCACACTAGGGCTACTGATGTCCTACATAGTCCAATAATGGAGTCTATAAATAAGTACATTGTTATTTAACAACAATTAATTGATCGCCGTAATGCAAATTCGTCTGATGTGGTTACGAAATGGGCACCGATAAAGACGAATTTCCATTACGCGCTGTTTTATCGTCAATGCGCCCGTTTCGTAAACTCACCCTGAAAGGAGACTACCTACTACCTTGACAAGAAATGGATGCAGTATTCTCCCGAAAAATGGTGAACTCCTAGACTTAAACCAAAAAATAACTTGAGGCCCGTCGGTCGGTCAAGCAAAGTTACCTCACACCTAAAAGTGTAAGACAATGACAATTAACGATGTGGTCGTTTCACATCAAAACCACTGAACCGATTAGAAAAAATAACAATGGCAGATATGATAGGTATTTGAAGCGTCAATAAATCTCAGCAAACCCTAAAATTGTTTGAAAGTCAGCCTCTGTTGCCTAGTGAAAGCATTTGGGTTGTGTTCGGAGGTCATGGGTTCGATTTCCACACATGGAAAATAATATTTAGTACAAAATGAAACAAAACGTAAAAAAAAATGGATTTTATTAATAAACTGCTAGAAGTAAAAAGAGTATCACTTTCTTCTTTTTACAGAAGGTATATAATAGACACCGCTACAAAATAAGGGTAGTAAAAATCTCTTACAGTGAGGATAACAGTATACAAATGGAAAAAAACCGTAAAAAATACGGAATTTATTAATAAACTGCTAGAAGTAAAAAGAGTATCACTTTCTTCTTTTTACAGAAGGTATATAATAAACAACCCTACAAAATAAGGATATTAGGGTTTATTTTCATTTTGTATACTGTTATCCCCACTGTAAGAGATTTTTACTACCCTTATTTTGTAGGGGTGTCTATTATATACCTTCTGTAAAAAGAAGAAAGTGATACTCTTTTTATTTCTAGCAGTTTATTAATAAATTCCGTTTTTTATTTACGGTTTTTTTCATTTTGTATACTCTTATCCCCACTGTAAGAGATTTTTACTACCCTTATTTTTTAGGGTGTTTATTATATACCTTCTGTAAAAAGAAGAAAGTGATACTCTATTTACTTCTAGCAGTTTATTAATATTATTAAATTCCGTATTTTTTTACGGTTTTTTTCATTTTGTATACTGTTATCCCCACTGTAAGAGATTTTTACTACCCTTATTTTGTAGGGGTGTCTATTATATACCTTCTGTAAAACGAAGAAAATGATACTCTTTTTACTTCTAGCAGTTTATTAATAAATTCCATTTTTTTTATGGTTTTTTTTATTTTGTATACTGTTATCTCCGCTGTAAGAGATTTTCACTACCCTTATTTTGTAGGGGTGTCTATTATATACCTTCTGTAAAAAGAAGAAAGTGTTACTTTTTTTACTTCTAGCAGTTTATTAATAAATTCCGTATTTTTTACGGTTTTTTTCATTTTGTATACTGTTATCTCCGCTGTAAGAGATTTTCACTATCCTTATTTTGTAGGGTTGTTT
Organism: Monopis laevigella; assembly: GCA_947458855.1. NCBI lineage: Eukaryota > Metazoa > Arthropoda > Insecta > Lepidoptera > Tineidae > Monopis > Monopis laevigella. The sequence continues at coordinate 12,697,629 of OX381597.1, forward strand.
ATTATATACCTTCTGTAAAAATAAGAAAGTGATACTCTTTTTACTTCTAGCAGTTTATTAATAAATTCCGTATTTTTTACGTTTTTTTTTATTTTGTATACGTTATTATAAGAACTTAAGATTTGTCATTACAAATAAAGATGGGTTCACAGATCCTCTTAAATATAATGTTGGGCTATTTCAAGGCTGTTGCCTCTCACCAATAGCTTTCAATATTATTATTAACATCTTAATTGACAAACTTAAAACTAGTGAAAAGAAGTGGGGATATAGATTTAAGTTAACTAATGTATATTCGGAGTCCATCTTAGCATTTGCAGACGACCTAGCAGTGCTAACACGCAATCCAAAACAATGCCAGAATTTGCTTACTCTGGTAGACGAATTCTGTGTATGGTCGAACGGCATGAGAACAAAACCATCAAAATGCTTCTGTCTGTGTCTGGGCAGACGAAATACTAGGTTTACGTCATACGACCCAGAACTATTCATAGCAGGGCAGAAAGTAGCCCCAGTAGAGGAAGCCATGCCTTTCAAATTTCTGGGCAGAAGGATCGATTTTAAAGGAAGAACACCATCCTTGGATGTGGTTGTGGAACGCTTTAATAATGACATCAACAAGGTAGATCAACAGCCAATTAGTAATGTCAAGAAAGCTTGGATTTATGACAACTACCTAACATCTCGTCTAACATGGCCTTTTCTTGTATACAACTTCAACAAAACTCTTTTGGTAAATCTGGATGCAACTGTCATAAGAAAACTTAAGTCTTGGCTTGGATTAGCTCAGGGCGCTGACTCCTCTACGCTGTTCAGGGGACAGCAACAATTTGGGATGAATTTTAAAAAACCATCTAAGTTGTACAAACATCTACGTGTAACCAAGCAACAAATCCTGAGTAACTCTCGGGATAATCTGATTGCATCTCTCCCAAAAGACTCATTGGCCTCTGAGATGGAGTCAAGACTTCAGTTTCATAAATCATTTATGAGCGGTGCCCAGATCAGCAAAAGGGGGTTAGGTTGGAAGAAAAAGGAATGTGATAAAGATGTTATTAAATCTTTCCTTAGGGAAGATGAAGAGCATGGCTACAGAGTTCACGCGATGACCCTAGAAGTACAGAATGAATGGCTTACTTTGGGGGAAGTTTGTATTCCTCCAGCCCTGAAATGGCGCACACTCATGTACGATTGGTCTCCGGCACTTATTAAGTTCTATCTGAATGCCTTTCAAATGTCCCTACCTGACCAGAGTAATCTGGTAAGATGGGGGAAGGCAACAGATAAGACATGTACATTGTGCGGTGTTGCTGTAGGGACGGCCAGACATATACTTGCTGGGTGCAAAACTCTACTTGAAAAAGGTCATTATTCGCACCGACATGATAAAGTTCTAGAAATTATTCGTGAAGCTGTAAGTCTCAGTATTGCTAGAGCCAGAAAAGGATTAACAACAAATGAAAGACTGACTACTTTTGTAAAGGAGGGACAACTCAAGAAAACTCAAAGTAAACCTTTCTCAATCCTGGACAAAGCACAAGACTGGAAAATATTCATGGATACATTTAAAATACATTACAAGATTCCAGACGAACTAGCAGTGTCAGCCTATAGACCAGACATACTGGTGTACTCTCGGTGCTTGAAGAAAGTAATACTTATAGAACTCACCGTTCCGTGGGAAACAAACATACCTAAGGACCACAACATCAAGTCGAACAAATATTTTGATCTCACAAACGAAATTACTAGAAACGGATTTAAAACTCAACTTTATGCAGTGGAAGTTGGTGCAAGAGGAATTCCAGCAAAGTCTTTGCACCGTCTATTGAAGGATCTTGGCCTTCCGAGAACAGCCGTCGGAACTTTTATGGAGCGTGTTTCCAGGATGGCGCTAACAGGATCATATAATATTTGGTTGAGTAGAGAGGGTAGTGAACACAGTGCAGGTGAGAGTTCAAAAGGCCTTTAAACCTACTTCGCGGTCTCAAGTCCGGGAACGCTGAAGTTCATTCCCCTGCCTTTCAACCACGCGATGGACCCGGCACCCGCACGGTGAATCCATGGTTTGCTAAGAACATTGTCTCTCTTGTCTCTCTTATCCCCACTGTAAGAGATTTTTACTACCCTTATTTTGTAGGGGTGTCTATTATATACCTTCTGTAAAAAGAAGAAAGTGATACTCTTTTTACTTCTAGCAGTTTATTAATAAATTCCATTTTTTTTACTGTTTTTTTCATTTTGTATACTGTTATCCCTACTGTAAGAGATTTTTACTACCCTTATTTTGTAAGGGTGTCTATTATATACCTTCTGTAAAAAGAAGAAAGTGATACTCTTTTTACATCTAGCAGTTTATTAATAAATTCCATTTTTTTATGGTTTTTTTCATTTTGTATACTGTTATCTCCGCTGTAAGAGATTTTCACTACCCTTATTTTGTAGGGGTGTCTATTATATACCTTCTGTAACAACTTTTTACATCTAGCAGTTTATTAATAAATTATATTTTTTTTACGGTTTTTTTTCATTTTGTATACTGTTATCCCCACTGTAAGAGATTTTTACTACCCTTATTTTGTATGGATGTCTATTATATACCTTCTGTAAAAAGAAGAAAGTGATACTCTTTTTACTTCTAGCAATTTATTAATAAATTCCATTTTTTTTACAGTTTTTTTCATATTGTATACTGTTATCCCCGTTGTAAGAGATTTTCACTACCCTTATTTTGTAGGGGTGTCTATTATATACCTTCTGTAAAAAGAAGAAAGTGATTTTTTTTTTACCTCTAGCAGTTTATTAATAAATTAATTTTTTTCTACGGTTTTTTTCATTTTGTATACTGTTATCCCAATGTCGCTTCGGTGAAACTACTTAGTATGATTTACTTATACCTGACCTTTAATCTATATTGTTAAGTTTTTTGATATAGTCGAATAGTAAAGACGGTTTTCGGACTCGGTTAGCAAATATTTTACATTACTTCTTAATTTGGTCGGGTTATAAAAGCCGGTGTCTGAGGCCGGTAACTTCACGTTTTATAAATCTTCTTAATTCGGTCGGGTTATAAAGACCGATAACTTTTTGGCCGGTAACTTCACACCGGTACAATCAGAGGTGTCAGACAAGGGTGTGTGGCGTCACCGTGGCTCTTCAATCTCTTCATGGACGGCTGTCTGAAAGAGTTGCGTGAAAGAGATTGCGGAGTGAGAATGAATGAGATGGTAATTAAATGTCTCTTATATGCCGATGATCGAGTCATCCTTGCATCATCGGCATATGAGTTACAACAAATGGTTAACATTATGAACGGAGAATTAGAAACGAAAGGCATGAAAGTGAATGTGGATAAAACCAAAGTTTTGGTTTTGGAGAGAGAGGATGACATGACAGAATGCGAAATCCTACATTAATGTATGGAAGTGAGTGCTGGGTATGGCAGAAGAAGCATGAAAGTAGGATTAATGCCGTAGAAATGCGGTCATTAAGGAGTGCTTGTGGAGTAACAATTGCGGATAGAGTGAAGAATACAGTTGTGCGTGAAATGTGTGATTTGAAAGAAGATGTAGTGACAAGGACTGAGAAAGGAATGTTACGGTGGATTGGGCACATTAAGAGGATGAATGAAAAGAGACTGGCGAAAGAGATTCATGAATCAGAGGTGAATGAAAGAATAAGGCGGGGACGACCCAGAAGAATGTTCCCTGACCAAATCGGGTACATTCTCAAAAAAGCTGGGATCCGTAGTGCCCATAACCGTAGAGCTTGTATGAAGAGAGTGGTAGATGTGAAGGAAGCGAGAGAGTTATGCCAGGATCGTTGTAGGTGGCGCTTCCTTGTTTCTGCCTATCCCCGTGGGAAAAGGGCGTGACAATTTTATTTATTTATTATTATATACAATCAGTAAACAACAAGGGTATGGGTTGTCGCTTGTTTATCGCTGTAATTGCTGAGCGTCTGCTCTCGCGACGCTTACACAATTCCAATTTTTTGTTGATCTTAAGCAGTTTGATGCACTATTAGTTCCCCGATTGTTCACTAGAGGCGACACTATAGATTACATGCTGTCACGTTGTTATTGCTGTTACATAATACGAAAATGATGTTTTATGCACAATAAATGATTATTGTGCATTTACGCCGGTCGCACTGCTTCTGCAAGATACGTGATGAGATGTATAGAAACAGTGTATTCGGCATGTCTCACCGAATATTTAATCGACTTCCTAGAACCATAAGAGACATCGATAACGTAAAATTATTTTTAATTAAACTTAAAACATTTTTACTTAGCAGGTCATATTATACGTACGTATATACGTGGTGGCCGAGTTGGTTAGACCTTGGACTTAAAAACACTTAGGTCCCTGGTTCGAATCCCGGTGTGTAGCAATGAGTTTTTAAATTAAAAAATTATGTACATTTGTTTGACAACACTATTATAGTGCCTCGGAGAGCACGTTAAGCTGTCGGTCCCGGTTTCACTATACCAACTTGTGAAACTGTTTATAGATGGGTTATTGAGTCTATTCAAAACATCGCAACGAGCTAGCCACTTGTTCGGTGTAGACTCATACCATCGGCTACGACGAGTTGGGATTAAAACCCCTCCGCTGGGTACCCTGGGGCCGTCTAGGCAGTCTCGGGCGCCGTAAGGCACCCGTGATGATACATACATACATACATAGGACATATTATTCAATAGATAATTATATAAATGACAGCGCCATTTGAGAATACTGATAATTATGGAATGCAAAGAAATTATGTAATATTAGCTTGAATTTAATTATGTTTTAAACTGTATGTATTATTAACTCAATAAACCCAACCTAACATCCTTACTCCAAAGGTAAATTCTGTCATGAACTAATACACCACTAACATCTTACTAATACACATAATTTTTGCAAATAAACCATTTTGAATTTGAACATAATCCATATACGTGGTGGCCGAGTTGGTTAGACCTTGGACATAAAAACGCTTAGGTCCCTGGTTCGAATCCCGGTGTGTACCAATGAGTTTTTAATTTTAAAAAATTATGTACATTTGTTTGACAACACCACTATAGTGCCTCGGAGAGCACGTTAAGCTGTCGGTCCCGGTTTCACTATACCAACTTGTGAAACTGTTTATAGATGGGTTATTGAGTCTATTCAAAACATCGCGACGAGCTAGCCACTTGTTCGGTGTAGACTCATACTATCGGCTACGACGAGGTGGGATTAAAACCCCTCCGCTGGGTACCCTGGGGCCGTCTAGGAGGTCTCGGGCGCCGTAAGGCACCCGTGATGATATGTATACGGTTGGTGAGGTCGGTCGCCTCGGTGGCACCCTTGTATGGCAGATGATAATCGGAAGGTCAATGGAATCAGCTAACCACCTAGTCTTACACTAGTTGGTTATGTAGCGTGCGTTCGGTTGGTTGGTTTTTTTATTACTTTTATTTATGACACCTTTTATTTATTAATCTATAATGGTTATATATATATATATCAGCCTAACCAAACGCACTCTACACCTTATTGTTAAAACTTTTTTTAACTTTTTTTTTTGACTATTCATAAATATCTGTAAAGATTTACATGAAATAAATAATATTTGATTTGATTTGGGTTTCATTATTTTCATCATAGAACACAATATAAAATGTTTATCACCGTGACAAAAACATCCAATAAATCAGTCTCGCTCGCAATATATATTATAAAAAGAAAAGTAATAATTAGGCCTTTAACCCTACTTCACGGTCTCAAGTCCGGGATCACTGCAGTTAATTCTCCTGCCTTCCAACCACGCGATGGACCCGCCACTCGCACGGAGAATCCATGGATAGCTAAGAACATTGTCTCAAGAGGAAAGATTGTATTTTTTTTTGTAATGATTAAATTCAAACCACTGGACCTATTTTAAAACCTAATTCACATTTGTCGCTGCCCATTTCATTACAATGGTCTATTATACTGTTAATTAAACAGCAATGTATCGATTGAACCCATTCATGGACTTTGTAGGTTTACTTACCACCAAGTAGGTACAAAGTCATGTGCCGTTTTAAAATGTACATTTTTTAAATTTTAGTATGGTAGTAAGTTTGTGTTGAAAGTAATAAATATCCCCAACGGGGAAATTATTAATAAAAAAGTTAAAAGCTCGATTATTTTTAAATTTAGTTTTAGCAGTTTTTACGAAAAATTTTTTTTTTCATACCTTCTCTGTTTTTTTTATTTTAACCAAAGACAAAGTCCTGTGTATTTATACTTTCTACGTTTATAACTGTGTACCAATAGGTGGATACAGAGTAGCGTCTCGTAAAACCATAAGGCGACCCGCAATGTTATGCAAGCGTTCGGGTTTTATTAGAAAACCAAAAACAACCTTGAGCATTGAAATTGTGTTTGTAATGAGACCCGAATTTACATTTAAAATGTATGGAAATCAAGGCCTTTGATAAATTACTTATTCTCTGGTTGGTTTGGAAAGTTTATGAAAAAAAGAATTTCGGTGAAATTAATAACAATAAATAAATACCATCATTTTGCCTCTGAGAACCGTTTAACGGTTCTCGGAGGCAAAATGGTTTATTAATAAATTGTTATAGTTTTTTTTTATCGAAGCACGGCATGTGGCTTTATATCTATCAGTACCCCTAGTGTGAGTTTTCTAACCATTACTTTACGTTTGAGTTAACTAAAAGTTGTATGGGAAATAGTTCAGCGCTCCAAGCGGAAATTTTAAGTACTAAAAATGCGAGCGGGTGATTGGTCAAAATGTTAACGCAGTAGTAAAGTTAACGCGAAAATAAATTTTAAAAAACTCACACTAGGGCTACTGATGTCCTACATAGTCCAATAATGGAGTCTATAAATAAGTACATTGTTATTTAACAACAATTAATTGATCGCCGTAATGCAAATTCGTCTGATGTGGTTACGAAATGGGCACCGATAAAGACGAATTTCCATTACGCGCTGTTTTATCGTCAATGCGCCCGTTTCGTAAACTCACCCTGAAAGGAGACTACCTACTACCTTGACAAGAAATAACTTGAGGCCCGTCGGTCGGTCAAGCAAACCTCACACCTAAAAGTGTAAGACAATGACAATTAACGATGTGGTCGTTTCACATCAAAACCACTGAACCGATTAGAAAAAATAACAATGGCAGATATGATAGGTATTTGAAGCGTCAATAAATCACAGCAAACCCTAAAATTGTTTGAAAGTTAGCCTCTGTTGCCTAGTGAAAGCATTTGGGTTGTGTTCGGAGGTCATGGGTTCGATTTCCACACATGGAAAATAATATTTAGTACAAAATGAAACAAAACGTAAAAAAAAATGGATTTTATTAATAAACTGCTAGAAGTAAAAATAGTATCACTTTCTTCTTTTTACAGAAGGTATATAATAGACACCCCTACAAAATAAGGGTAGTGAAAATCCCTTAAAGCGAAGATAACAGTATACAAAATAAAAAAAACCGTAAAAAATACGGAATTTTATAATAAACTGCTAGAAGTAAAAAGAGTATCACTTTCTACTTTTTACAGAAGGTATATAATAGACACCGCTACAAAATAAGGGTAGTAAAAATCTCTTACAGTGAGGATAACAGTATACAAAAGGAAAAAAACCGTAAAAAATACGGAATTTATTAATAAACTGCTAGAAGTAAAAAGAGTATCACTTTCTTCTTTTTACAGAAGGTATATAATAAACAACCCTACAAAATAAGGATATTAGGGTTTATTTTCATTTTGTATACTGTTATCCCCACTGTAAGAGATTTTTACTACCCTTATTTTGTAGGGGTGTCTATTATATACCTTCTGTAAAAAGAAGAAAGTGATACTCTTTTTATTTCTAGCAGTTTATTAATAAATTCCGTTTTTTATTTACGGTTTTTTTCATTTTGTATACTCTTATCCCCACTGTAAGAGATTTTTACTACCCTTATTTTTTAGGGTGTTTATTATATACCTTCTGTAAAAAGAAGAAAGTGATACTCTATTTACTTCTAGCAGTTTATTAATATTAATAAATTCCGTATTTTTTACGGTTTTTTTCATTTTGTATACTGTTATCCCCACTGTAAGAGATATTTACTACCCTTATTTTGTAGGGGTGTCTATTATATACCTTCTGTAAAACGAAGAAAGTGATACTCTTTTTACTTCTAGCAGTTTATTAATAAATTCCATTTTTTTTATGGTTTTTTTTATTTTGTATACTGTTATCTCCGCTGTAAGAGATTTTCACTACCCTTATTTTGTAGGGGTGTCTATTATATACCTTCTGTAAAAAGAAGAAAGTGTTACTTTTTTTACTTCTAGCAGTTTATTAATAAATTCCGTATTTTTTACGGTTTTTTTCATTTTGTATACTGTTATCTCCGCTGTAAGAGATTTTCATTATCCTTATTTTGTAGGGTTGTTTATTATATACCTTCTGTAAAAATAAGAAAGTGATACTCTTTTTACTTCTAGCAGTTTATTAATAAATTCCGTATTTTTTACGTTTTTTTTTATTTTGTATACTGTTATCCCCACTGTAAGAGATTTTTACTACCCTTATTTTGTAGGGGTGTCTATTATATACCTTCTGTAAAAAGAAGAAAGTGATACTCTTTTTACTTCTAGCAGTTTATTAATAAATTCGATTTTTTTTACTGTTTTTTTCATTTTGTATACTGTTATCCCTACTGTAAGACATTTTTACTACCCTTATTTTGTAGGGGTGTCTATTATATACCTTCTGTAAAAAGAAGAAAGTGATACTCTTTTTACATCTAGAAGTTTATTAATAAATTCCATTTTTTTTATGGTTTTTTTCATTTTGTATACTGTTATCTCCGCTGTAAGAGATTTTCACTACCCTTATTTTGTAGGGGTGTCTATTATATACCTTCTGTAACAACTTTTTACATCTAGCAGTTTATTAATAAATTATATATTTTTTTTTACGGTTTTTTTTCATTTTGTATACTGTTATCCCCCCTGTAAGAGATTTTTACTACCCTTATTTTGTAGGGGTGTCTATTATATACCTTCTGTAAAACGAAGAAAGTGATACTCTTTTTACTTCTAGCAGTTTATTAATAAATTCCATTTTTTTTATGGTTTTTTTTATTTTGTATACTGTTATCTCCGCTGTAAGAGATTTTCACTACCCTTATTTTGTAGGGGTGTCTATTATATACCTTCTGTAAAAAGAAGAAAGTGTTACTTTTTTTACTTCTAGCAGTTTATTAATAAATTCCGTATTTTTTACGGTTTTTTTCATTTTGTATACTGTTATCTCCGCTGTAAGAGATTTTCATTATCCTTATTTTGTAGGGTTGTTTATTATATACCTTCTGTAAAAATAAGAAAGTGATACTCTTTTTACTTCTAGCAGTTTATTAATAAATTCCGTATTTTTTACGTTTTTTTTTATTTTGTATACTGTTATCCCCACTGTAAGAGATTTTTACTACCCTTATTTTGTAGGGGTGTCTATTATATACCTTCTGTAAAAAGAAGAAAGTGATACTCTTTTTACTTCTAGCAGTTTATTAATAAATTCGATTTTTTTTACTGTTTTTTTCATTTTGTATACTGTTATCCCTACTGTAAGACATTTTTACTACCCTTATTTTGTAGGGGTGTCTATTATATACCTTCTGTAAAAAGAAGAAAGTGATACTCTTTTTACATCTAGAAGTTTATTAATAAATTCCATTTTTTTTATGGTTTTTTTCATTTTGTATACTGTTATCTCCGCTGTAAGAGATTTTCACTACCCTTATTTTGTAGGGGTGTCTATTATATACCTTCTGTAACAACTTTTTACATCTAGCAGTTTATTAATAAATTATATATTTTTTTTTACGGTTTTTTTTCATTTTGTATACTGTTATCCCCCCTGTAAGAGATTTTTACTACCCTTATTTTGTATGGATGTCTATTATATACCTTCTGTAAAAAGAAGAAAGTGATACTCTTTTTACTTCTAGCAATTTATTAATAAATTCCATTTTTTTTACAGTTTTTTTCATATTGTATACTGTTATCCCCGTTGTAAGAGATTTTCACTACCCTTATTTTGTAGGGGTGTCTATTATATACCTTCTGTAAAAAGAAGAAAGTGATACTCTTTTTACCTCTAGCAGTTTATTAATAAATTAATTTTTTTCTACGGTTTTTTTCATTTTGTATACTGTTATCCCAATGTCGCTTCGGTGAAACTACTTAGTATGATTTACTTATACCTGACCTTTAATCTATATTGTTAAGTTTTTTGATATAGTCGAATAGTAAAGACGGTTTTCGGACTCGGTTAGCAAATATTTTACATTACTTCTTAATTTGGTCGGGTTATAAAAGCCGGTGTCTGAGGCCGGTAACTTCACGTTTTATAAATCTTCTTAATTCGGTCGGGTTATAAAGACCGATAACTTTTTGGCCGGTAACTTCACACCGATACAATCAGAGGTGTCAGACAAGGGTGTGTGGCGTCACCGTGGCTCTTCAATCTCTTCATGGACGGCTGTCTGAAAGAGATTGCGGAGTGAGAATGAATGAGATGGTAATCAAATGTCTCTTATATGCCGATGATCGAGTCATCCTTGCATCATCGGCATATGAGTTACAACAAATGGTTAACATTATGAACGGAGAATTAGAAACGAAAGGCATGAAAGTGAATGTGGATAAAACCAAAGTTTTGGTTTTGGAGAGAGAGGATGACATGACAGAATGCGAAATCCTACATTAATGTATGGAAGTGAGTGCTGGGTATGGCAGAAGAAGCATGAAAGTAGGATTAATGCCGTAGAAATGCGGTCATTAAGGAGTGCTTGTGGAGTAACAATTGCGGATAGAGTGAAGAATACAGTTGTGCGTGAAATGTGTGATTTGAAAGAAGATGTAGTGACAAGGACTGAGAAAGGAATGTTACGGTGGATTGGGCACATTAAGAGGATGAATGAAAAGAGACTGGCGAAAGAGATTCATGAATCAGAGGTGAATGAAAGAATAAGGCGGGGACGACCCAGAAGAATGTTCCCTGACCAAATCGGGTACATTCTCAAAAAAGCTGGGATCCGTAGTGCCCATAACCGTAGAGCTTGTATGAAGAGAGTGGTAGATGTGAAGGAAGCGAGAGAGTTATGCCAGGATCGTTGTAGGTGGCGCTTCCTTGTTTCTGCCTATCCCCGTGGGAAAAGGGCGTGACAATTTTATTTATTTATTATTATATACAATCAGTAAACAACAAGGGTATGGGTTGTCGCTTGTTTATCGCTGTAATTGCTGAGCGTCTGCTCTCGCGACGCTTACACAATTCAAATTTTTTGTTGATCTTAAGCAGTTTGATGCACTATTAGTTCCCCGATTGTTCACTAGAGGCGACACTATAGATTACATGCTGTCGCGTTGTTATTGCTATTACATAATACGAAAATGATGTTTGACAGCGATTATTATGCATTTACGCCGGTCGCACTGCTTCTGCAAGATACGTGATGAGATGTATAGAAACAGTGTATTGGGCATGTCTCACCGAATATTTAATCGACTTCCTAGAAACATAAGAGACATCGACAAGGTAAAATTATTTTTGATTAAACTCAAAACATTTTGACTTAGCTGGACATATTATACGTACGTATATACATGGTGGCCTAGTTGGTTAGACCTTGGACTTAAAAACACTTAGGTCCCTATTTCGAATCCCGGTGTGTACCAATGAGTTTTTAAATTAAATAATTATGTACATTTGTTTGACAACACCATTATAGTGCCTCGGAGAGCACGTTAAGCTGTCGGTCCCGGTTTCACTATACCAACTTGTGAAACTGTTTATAGATGGGTTATTGAGTCTATTCAAAACATCGCGACGAGCTAGCCACTTGTTCGGTGTAGACTCATACCATCGGCTACGACGAGGTGGGATTAAAACCCCTCCGCTGGGTACCCTGGGGCCGTCTAGGCGGTCTCGGGCGCCGTAAGGCACCCGTGATGATATGTATACGGTTGGTGAGGTTGGTGAGGTTGGTCGCCTCGGTGGCACCCTTATATGGCAGATGATAATCGGAAGGTCAATGGAATCAGCTAACCACCTAGTCTTACACTAGTTGGTTATGTAGCGTGCGTTCGGTTGGTTGGTTTTTTTAATACTTTTATTTAATGACACCTTTTATTAATTAATCTATAATCAACTATAATGGTTATATATATATAGCAGCCTAACCAAACGCACTCTAGACCTTATTGTTAAAACTTTTTTTAACTATTTTTTTTTGACTATTCATAAATATCTGTAAAGATTTACATGAAATAAATAATATTTTATTTGATTTGGGTTTCATAATTTTCATCATAGAACACAATATAAAATGTTTCTCGCAATATATATTATAGAAAGAAAAGTAATAAATACATTAAATCTACACTTATATTAGGCCTTTAACCCTACTTCACGGGGCCTTATTCCGAGTTTGCAACCGCTAAAGACGACAAGACGTTACGTAAACTATAAATATTGAAATATAAGTTCTATTTCAATGGATATCAAATCAAATCAAATCAAATCAAATTCATTTATTTGTCAAAACAAAGGTACAAGATGTAGGTGTAAGGTATAATTTAAATAGTCCGCTTTGTTTCACCTTACGGTATACAAATATCAATTACAATAAAACTAAAATCAATAAACATTATCTACATTTAAAATATGGAAATTACAAACAATGAGTCCATGATCAAACACATGTTATTTTATCATTTAAAAATTCATTAATTGTATAATAGGTTTTGTCAATTAGTAAATCCCTAAGTTTCTTTTTAAAATTATTAATGTCAAGTTGTTGTATTTCTTTTGGAATTTTATTATATATCTGTGTTGTCATACCCAGCACACTCTTATGTAAAAGGGCTGTTTTGCAAGATTTACCGTAGAGTATATTTTGATGCCTTCTGCTGTTTAAGTGATTTTGAAACAATTGTGGATTCATTTTAACAAATGTAACTATTTCCAGAATGTACAGAGCGGGTAAAGTTAATATTTTTAATGATTTGAAATGAGGCTTACAGCTATCTGTGCTGGGAATTTTGCAAATAGCGCGGATGCATTTTTTTTGTGCCTTAAATATATTTTCTCGTATATAGTCTGTATTAGGTTGGCTATAATAATGCCGCCATCTTGAAATACACGAATTCTTCGCCAGTTTGAACATCTTATGAGCATTGGAATTTTAACTCTATATTTAATAGGATAGAACTTATATTTCAACATTTATAGGTTACGCAAAATGCGCGACGGTGAACGTGTCAAAACTCGGAATAAAGCCCACGGTCTCAAGTCCGGGATCACTGCAGTTCATTCTCCTGCCTTCCAACCACGCGATGGACCCGCCACTCTCACGGAGAATCCATGGATAGCTAAGAACATTGTCTCAAGAGGAAAGATTGTATTTTTTTTTGTAATGAATAAATTCAAAAACTACTGGTCCTATTTATGATACAAAGTCACGTGCCGTTCTTCAATGTAAAATTAGAAAATTTTAGTATGGTAGTAAGTTTGTGTTGAAAGTAATAAATATCCCCAACGGGGAAATTATTAATATAAAATAATATAAATAGCAGTTTATACCAAAAAAAAAATTTTTTCATACCTTTTCTGTCTTTTTTTTAACTAAAGGCAAATTCCTGTATATTTATACTTTTTATGCTTATAACTGCTTATCAATAGGTGGATACAGAGTAGCGTCTCGTAAAACCATAAGGCGACCCGCAATGTTATGCAAGCGTTCGGGTTTTATTAGAAAACCAAAAACAACCTTGAGCATTGAAATTGTGTTTGTAATGAGACCCGAATATTTACATTTAAAATGTATGGAAATCAGGGCCTTTGATAAATTACTTATTCTCTGGTTGGTTTGGAAAGTTAATGAAAAAAATAATTTTGATGAAATTAATAACAATAAATAAATACCATCATTTTGCCTCTGAGAACCGTTTAACGGTTCTCAGAGGCAAAATGGTTTATTAATAAATTGTTATAGTTTTTTTTTATCGAAGCACGGCATGTGGCTTTATATCTATCAGTACCCCTAGTGTGAGTTTTCTAACCATTACTTTACGTTTGAGTTAACTAAAAGTTGTATGGGAAATAGTTCAGCGCTCCAAGCGGAAATTTTAAGTACTAAAAATGCGAGCGTGAGATTGGTCAAAATGTTAACGCAGTAGTAAAGTTAACGCGAAAATAAATGTTAAAAAACTCACACTAGGGCTACTGATGTCCTACATAGTCCAATAATGGAGTCTATAAATAAGTACATTGTTATTTAACAACAATAAATTGATCGCCGTAATGCAAATTCGTCTGATGTGGTTACGAAATGGCCACCGATAAAGACGAATTTGCATTACGCGCTGTTTTATCGTCTAAGCGCCCGTTTCGTAATCTCACCCTGAAAGGAGACTACCTATATTACCTTGACAAGAAATGGATGCAGTAGTCTCCTGAAAAATGGTGAACTCCTAGACTTAAACCAAAAAATAACTTGAGGCCCGTCGGTCGGTCAAGCAAAGTTACCTCACACCTAAAAGTGTAAGATAATAACAATTAACGATGTGGTCGTTTAACACCAAAACCACTGAACCGATTAGAAAAAATAACAATGGCAGATATGATAGGTATTGGAAGCGTCAATAAACCTCAGCTAACCCTAAAATTGTTTAAAAGTCAGCCTCTGTTGCCTAGTGGAAGCATTTGGGTTGTATTCGGAGGTCATGGGTTCGATTTCCACACATGGAAAATAATATTTAGTACCTACGTTTTTCGACATCTTTTTATTTCCAAAAAAAACTATATAAAAAACCGCTTTAAAAATATATTATTATACACTTTTTAAAATATCTACCAGGGCAACATAAGTTATATGAAATACAACTATTATATTTATCTGAGCAAATTCGCCTCAATTCACTATTATATTACTGAAGTCTTCAAAGCAGGAGCCAGCAGGGTTTTATGAGTTCTGAGGCTGCTTCAAGTATTTGAATACTTGGCTGGGTATTTAATTAAATCTAGTGCTGCGATTAGTATTAGAATATATTGCATGACATACCTTCTGCATAAACATGTGCGCTTGGTACCTACTTTACCAAATTTATTTATTTTCATTTTTTTTAACCTTTAAATTATTTAGTGTTGTTTAATATACATATATATTACTAGCTTTGTTGACCCGGCTTGGTCTATCATACTATTTATTAGAAAAAAGGAAAGTTTGTACTTTGGGATAATATGATCGTTCTTCTGATCAAATCGACCAACTTATCCCATGGAACCATGTGTCGCAAATGAATAAAACATTGGCTTCCAAAAAATACAAAGAAGACCGGCCAAAAGCTGTTGCGCTATAAAGAGAAGTAGTATGGTCTTAAAACATTATTCATAATTCATGGCTATATTTTAAACAACATTTACATTTAACTCGTTGAAATATTTTGTTGGATTCGTTTTTTCACTTTATTAGTAAGATTGATTTCCGTTTAAATTATCTATCACAAGACGCAGTAATGTACACCCCGACAATGTTCGCTATCCGAAACTGAAAAGTATCAAATAAATCCAAATATTCCAATTTTTTACTATAATACTGTACCCATTTCCCTTATTAAAATAATACGGCCTCATATAACATATCGGCCGTAATTAAACAAATACATAAAAACATACGGATACGTTAACAAGTAGTAGCGTTTTTCTAGTCTACACATTTGTAAAACAGACTGAGTTGGGGTGCGTAATATTCAATGAGTACGCAGATAAAAAAAAAATCATTAATCAGTCAAACTAATTACGCTGTGAGTCAAACAAAACTATAGTCTGGGGCTCTAGAGAAAAAGCAGGGGCTTTATTCCGAGTTTTGACACGTTCACCGTCACGCATTTTGCGTAAAATACAAATATTGAAATATAAGTTCCATCCTGTTAATTATAGAGTTGAAATTCCAATGCTCCACACATGTTCAAACTTGCGAAGAATTCGTGTATTTCAAGATGGCGTCATTATTATAGCCAACCTATACATACTATATATCCATTGGAATAGAACTTATATTTCCATATTTATAGTTTACGCAACGTCTTGTCGTGATTAGCGGTTGCAAACTCGGAATAAGGCCACAGGCGAGGCGACTGTCGCGTCGCCTCAGTCAAAAACGTATGTATTTTGACAGTGACAGTAGGCGTGAGGTACGCTCGGTACGTTTGAGTACTGCTTAAAAGGCTTACAAAGCTAGCTTAATTTACTTGACAGGTGTTTTTTTAGTACTTCGCTTTGCTTTGGATTTTTGATGTCGTCACAGAAAAAAAGCAAATGACGTAATCGAATTCGCTGCGAACGCTTGGAAAATACGAGTAGAGCAATCAAAGTAAATTGTCTGTGGACACATCTGTGCCAAATTTTACTTTTTGTTTTTTTTATTGTTCCCTCCCTTTCACTTAACAGTTTCTGAACTCTATTTTGGATTCCCTTATGAATTTTATATGATTTTTATTTATGTACACATACAACTGTTCGAGTACTCCTGCAAACGCTGCGATTGCTTTGCTTCGCTTTGTGTACTATGACGGCTGATTCGATTGGCTTAAAGCCTAAGCCCTTTAAGTGAAAAACAGTAGTATACGAACACACTGGCTGTCACCTGCCAAAGTCTATACAGTTTTGATTGAAGGCAATACGACACGTCGCGTCCCCTCGCTTGATTTTTCTCTAGAGCCCCTGGCCAGACTATAGTTTTGTTGTCAGAGATATAGGAAGACTTTATCGCCCTTTCGTAAAGTCATTTATTTTTGGTTTTGTTTGGTTAATTATCTTTCTTTCGGGTGTCGAGTCGAGTCTTCGGATCCCTCCACTTTCTTGTAATTTAAATATTAAGATAATGGTACGGAAGAAAAAATAAAAACCATTCCAATAGGCTTATTTTTTACCAAATGCCCCCTAACAAAAAACGCCATCTTTACTTATGTACTTTTATTAATGTTACCTATAGCCTTATTTCCTAATATTTTATAAGAGACTTTACAGGGGCGGATTTTTCGGCGCGTATAGGTACGATCACATACGAATGTTTTTTTTCTGTACATACGAGTGTTGTTTCAAATGGACGCCTATTTATTGGCTTGTGCGCGTATAAAAACGAGCTTATAAGCGTCAAAGTCCAGTCTGTATAGGTAGTTACAGTTGTCTTCTTTACTTTACCCGAGAATCGTTTTGGAACGCAACCTTAAACATATTTGTTTCAATCAGTGTCTCCAACCACGCCGTAATTACGGTAAATCTATCGTATTTTTTATAGATCTATCACCTACCGTAGAGATATCATTACGGTACCACTTTCTGCCGTAATTTCATATGTATGAATCGGGCCTTATCAGAATCATTATTAAATAATTTTAGGGTGAATTCCATGGATTTAAGTAAATAAAATTTTGATAATTAAAAAATAAATATGTTAAAATTTAAGGTACTATAGTAGTTCACATTAATATTTTGAAAACGTTTAAGGTACTATAGTAGTTCACATTAATATATTTAAAAGTATAATATTTATCCTCTTTTGTGTCTAAGTTTGGCTATTATACAAAATTATTTTTAGCGCAACCGCCGTCCACACACGATGAACGGTTTCCTTCTTGGTATCCTTTAGTTGGTATGGAGGATTTTTTTTTGTTCATTCGCGACACATGGTTCCATGGGAAAAGTTGTTCGATTTGATCAGAATAACCTCTATTACCCCAAAGTACAACCTTTCAAAGTCACTATGTATATTAATTAATTAGGAAAACCCGTAATATATATATATTTAATATCATGTTTGTCCCTCCCTCCCCTATCATATAAATAAAATTTTGGCTGCAAATTTATTTATTTATTATATTATTCAATGCATATACTTTCTAAATGCTTTTTAATGTTAGTTAAGTTACACAAGCCGTACTTAGAATACTAATTAATAACTAAACGCTAAATTTCGATAACGTTTAGGGGCAGTACTTAGGGACGTTTAGGTTCTAATTTGCATACAAATAACGTTGTCAAATTATAGAAGGTTACTATTGGATCAATTTGGACATGCGAATAACGGGGACTTTATATGTTCTATTACATGTGTTACTAATTTCATCTAACATTAGTTGACATAGCCCCTCTACAGCTAAATTATTATTAATTATTATTTCACTACTGAATGACATCCAATATATTTTGACATTTATTTATACCTATATGTTTTTCAATGGTAGAATAGTTAGATTAGAGACAAAACCTCTTTACAGCCGCTATAATTGTATATAATTATTATATTATATTATTTACAATTTAGATTATACATATTTATATATATATATTATATATATTTTTTTATCTTTACTTAATATTATATTATTTTATTTACTTTACTTGACTAGGCCCTTTTACAGCTGCATATTTGTTCTTTTATACTTTTATAAAACATGACATTAAACATTTATTGGTAATAATTTAGTTTTGATATAATGAATTTTCTTTTTAATTGTAATTTAATTTAAAACCCTTTTACAGCTCCAACTCATTTAGGCATTTTTTTTATAAATTAAGTGATGCAATGACAATTGTAATGCAATTTGCACGTGTGTCACTGCGTCGAGCCGAGTTAGTACGCGGACCGCGATTTTAAACCTAGTACGTCTGTCAGCCCCTTTATAATTACTTACATATTAATTAATAACTTTACCTAGACTTTTTTTTAAAGGCTTACGCTTAAAATTCCAGTCATGTTTTCTGACCACAAGTGATTCAAGAATTTTGATTAAATTATACAGGGTGACTTTGAAAGGATGAATTTTGGGCTAATATGTGGTTCTGCTGATCAAATCGAACAACTTTTCCCATAGAACCATGTGTCGCAAATGAAAAAAAAATGCCTTTTCCATACAAACTAGTAATATTAATATGACCAGTTGGAAGCCAAAATTTTATTTATTTGCGACACATGATTGCATGGGAAAAGTTGTTAGATTTTATCAGCAGAATTTCATATTAGACCAAAGTGCATCCTTTCAAAGTCACCCTGTATATACATAATTTTTAAATTAAATTCCTATTATTTTGATATGTGGTAAACCTTCTAATAGGTTTTTTTTTTCTTAAATAGTTACACGAGTATTTTATCAAGTACCTGATGTTAATCAGAGCTACACAGTCCATGAATGAGGTCGATCAATATATTGTTGTTAAACAATATTGATCGCTATCACTATGCCTGCTAAATGATGCGGTTACAAAATAGGCGGCGACATGGACCTATTTGCGTTACAAGTCTATTTTATGGTGAACCCACAGTGAAACCTTCGATCATATAACCAAACTATTTCTTTTATTGAGGGTAGATTTACATACAAATATATGGTAGCGTTAACGACTCACCGTCATGAGGGGAGAGGTAACTTCAATCGCTCCTCTTAATACGTTGTCAAAAATAATGCGATCCTCTTGGCGGTTTATTACGTGTTAATTACGTTAATACGTAGCTACAACTCATGGTAGAGACCATGGGCGTAGCCAGGATTTAATATATTGGGTGACTCGTAAATTTTAAAATGTTTTTTGGTCCTTATATGGAATATTGTTCGCACCTTTGGGGAGGATCGGTGCTGTGAAGAATTTTTTAATCTCATTCCCCCCTCCCCTTTCCGTTACAGAACCTCACGAGCAGGTAACAGAATGCATGCGCATTCTGTGGCAGATATACCAACCCGCGCCAAAAGAGATGGTGATTCGTACATCTGTCGCACTATTAAAATGTGGAATGCTCTGCCTGCTTGCGTGTTTCCTTCATCCTATAACCTTAAGTCCTTTAAACGAAGCGTGAATAGGCATCTTAAGCCGGCATAATGGATGAAACCAGCTCTTACAACACAGTTCTAAGGGCTGGTTGTATTCATTCTTGGACCTGCATACTGCTTTCGATCAGGTGGATGTGGGACATTACACACATATTGCTCTGGTCACAAACTTAGCTCTAAGCTTGTACTATGTGTACCAGAAACAACTAGATACTAATTATTTTTATTGGATCACGGCATGTGACTTTTTATTTACCTGGTGGTGAGCAGACCTACAAAGTCCATGAATCTGTCGGTCAATCAATAATTGTTCTTAAACAACATTGATTGCTCCCACTATGCGGGCTAAAGATGCGATTACGAATTGGCCGGAGACGAATTGCATTACGAGTATATTTTAATATATTCGCTGCCTTATCTTCAATTCAACCACCTATTTCGTAACCGCACCCTGAAAGGAAATTACCACCTCGACAAGAAATCAATGTAGTAATCTCGTGAAAACCGGTAATACGTATTATATTTTATAAACATTCAGACCAGAGGCTCTACCATGGGTTTGCGCATTGTCGCAACGTAACGTATTCATTTACGTATACGTGAGCAACAACCAATAGGATCGCTTTATTTAATCCTGTTACCGAAAATAAAGCGATCCTATTGGTTGTTGCTCATGTATACGTAAATTAATACGTTACGTATCGACAATGCGCAAACCCATGGTAGAGCCTCCGGTGGGCAATTCTCGCGATTTCGACATTCATCTCGATTCGAGATTTTTAAACGAAAAATGACTAAATATGTCATTTTTCGTTCAATATTTGTATATTTATTATTTATTAATTAATATTTATTATTTATTTCGTCTAATGTTCGATATTTTTGAACGAAAAATGGCATATTTAGTAATTTTTCGTTTAAAAATCTCGAATCGAGATGAATGTCGAAAGCGCGAGAATCGCCCACCAGGACAAACTGTGCCATGGGTGGGAATCGAACCCACGACCTCCGGAGGCTAATCCAGGGAGGCGGTCAATCTTTTTCGTATAAAGATATTTCCTATTTTCTGGACAAATTCCGCTTCATACATTATGTTACCCTGGTACTCGTAAATGGTTAGATGAATAGGTGAAAATAAAAAAAATGGATGATTGAATGAACGTACCCTCTAACGCCAGATTTACTTTCACATGATCGATGGACAGTTTTCTACTGAACGATATTTTATTTTAACAATGAGTTTAACGGGTTTCGTATACTTACAGAGAAGCATTTGAGTAGGTATAAACTTAGGATTCTTCAAATCCTTGCAATAGTTTTATAGTATTTTATTTAATGTGTGGTCATGGCTCGGCGCTCATATCTAGTATTGGGTGCCATTACAACATTCATATTTCGTTTATCAGTATTATAAATAAAATTATTTCTTACAAAGGAGAACGCCAAAAGCGAAATGCACGCATGCAAATTTCGTCACCTTATATCCTCTTTGGATCTCAGCTTTCACGTTTACCAACGAAACCATAAAACTAATAATATATGGAACCGCCTTCATGACTTAAATGGCATATAAAACGAAATGTCATGGGGGGGTTTTAAAAAAATAAATAAGCAAAAAGAGCATGAATTGGCATCATTCCTGTGAAAAAGAAAAACCGTTCCTCCTTTACGTTAAACTTTTTCCAACATCGGTATAAATTTTCACTGATAGGTACATAATAATAATAATAATAATAATAATAATAATAATAATAATAATAATAATAATAATAATAATAATAATAATAATAATAATAATAATAATAATAATAATAATAATAATAATAATAATAATAATAATGTTTATTCATTTACCAAATTTACTCAATTTTACTGTACAGCTGGACTGCTCCTTGTAAGTTATAATAACCTGTATTAGGAGCAGGCCGTCTCCCCAGTAGTAATACTTATAATTAGTTACAAATAATTCAATCTTAATCTATACAGTTTTTTTTTTTTGTAATACACATACACATTTCATTAACTAAGCAAGTATTATAAGAATGAATATAACATCCAGACAGTAAGTAATTGCTATGTTTTTCTAACTTTACAATGCAACATGCTAGTGCAAAATTTTGTGAGAGCCTTCTTTAGGACTTTTCCTCTTTTAGACGACTTTGCTATGAGAAAATTTTCGACGTTGTGGCGTTTTCGAGCTAGCGGTTCTTGAACTACTTCAATACTATGCTGGCTATTTAGCAGATGCAATAACGAAACGGACGACGATAAAGATATACCTAAAGTCAAATTTGGATTACAAGTCTATAATACAATAATAATAACTAATGTGTAGGACATTTATGTACAATATTGATGTGTGATATGTGTAACAGAAGCAACGATTACAAATATTACATATATAGAAAGAAAGATAAACTTTATTTGAACGCCTCGCACAGAATACACAAAAATAAAATTACATTATTATAGTTTTCAGCTATGAAGAGAATGTGCGTTCAATATACGTGGTGGCCGATTTGGTTAGACCTTGGACTTAAAAACACTAAGGTCCCTGGTTCGAATCCCGGTGTGTACCAATGAGTTTTTAATTAAAAAATGTATGTACATTTGTTTGACAACACCACTATAGTGCCTCGGAGAGCACGTTAAGCTGTCGGTCCCGGTTTTCACTATACCAACTTGTGAAACTGTTTATAGATGGGTTATTGAGTCTATTCAAAACATCGCGACGAGCTAGCCACTTGTTCGGTGTAGACTCATGCCATCGGCTACGACGAGGTGGGATCAAAACCCCTCCGCTGGGTACCCTGGGGCCGTCTAGGCGGTCTCGGGCGCTGTAAGGCACCCGTGAAGATATGTATGTATGTAAGAGGACGTGCAACTTTCAGATACAGTAGTAGTAGGTACCTAACAAATCTAAATAAATATGAGAGAATAAAAAAAATGACACCAAATGCATACAGATAATATTTATATAAGCGCTATTAGGTATTGTCGTCTCACTCTTTTTACTCAACGTAACACATGCAACAGACACTGGGTGATAAAAGCTTATTTATTTGGAGGTAGAAAGGTTGACTGGGCGCCACGGTCATCCTAGCCTTGATCGTTGCAAAGAGCAGTGGATAGACACTTAATATGGACTTATCTACTGCAACAAAGTAGGTACTTTTTTATACAAACACTATAAAAAAAATATATACTGTATCCAACGTGGAAATCGAATACACGACCTCGGACCTCGATACTACGCCAATGGCAGCGTAACCATGTTTTAGGTGGGACGGAGTTCTTTATATTTCACTAGGTCATTCGTTCGGTTTCGTTGCCACTGTCCATATAATTGCAAAAACTGTCAAATGACCTTGGGCCCTACCGGGAAGCCACATGAAATACCGATCGCCACGTGTCGATCGATCGAAAGCGAATGTAAAATGTATGTGATTTGACGTTTCTCAGCGATCGAGTTCTACCCATAGACAATATTTCCTATACAATTTTATCCATCGACGCGTCGATCGGTTTGTCGATGTGGCTTCCCGGTAAGGCCCATTGTCATGTTTCGGTTTTCACTTATAGGTTCACTGGTTTTCAGGAGAATCGATTTCTTGTCGAGGTAGTTGTGTCATTTCATGGTGTGTAACGTACATAGGTGACATATATGACGAAAACGTAGCGTGAATATTAAAACAGAATTCGTATTTATACAACCAATTTTGTAATAGCATCATTTAGCTGGAATCGTGAGAGCGACCAATTAAACAATTGTTATTTTGTTGATTCCAATATATAATAAATATTTGTAGGTCTGCTTTCTATCGGGTGGATACAAAGATTTTTTTAGGAAATGTTGTGTGTCCACTAGCGTCTCTATAAAATAACCTCATTGATGTTAACCCTCATCCGTTATTTGCTGTCATAAGCCTAAAAGAAAATAAACATTGATCGGGTAGGTCAGTGGTCAGTTTATTAATTTAAGTTCTGTGGTATGGCTTTATTCCAGAAAAAAGAAATTAAATTTAATAATAAAAATTAAAATTAAACAAAACTAATTAAAAAAATATTTATAAGGAGCACCACTTGGTACCTAACACACTTACTGCATTGCCACGTTGAATGGCAATACTATTTTTTTTGATGCAGATAGCTTTGGCGCTTGGGATCTCCGCATTCCAAGAGTATTCGTTTACCGAGTTCCCGAAGGAAAGCTCGAGTTTCGGTACCAAATACTCCTGAAGTTTCGAAACCAAGTGCACAAAACTTATAATTTTGCATATGATATTTAGCTCGTTTCCGGGATTCTGTAGTACATGCGGCTGAACCAGGAGTTGAAGAGCAGGCCGAAAGATGTGAGGTTGCGTAGGTATCCACATAAGGGGTTTGCCTTGGTACCACGGGACTAGGGTGAAGCCATCGGGACGTTTGCCATCAGTTCTTCTGATTCCAGGTGGCTCCTGTATGCATGGGATCTTAGCTGTCAAAAGATCTTTACGAATAATGTCATTCAATGCACTATGACGCGTAATACGACCGGCGCTATTTTGGCAGCTTCAGTAAGGTTCAAATCCAGTCACATTGTAGAAATGTGGAACGCTATAGCAGCTTGCGAGTTTCCTTCCTCTTATAACCTAGTGTCCTTTAATTAAACCAAGCGTGCCTATGATGGCATCCAGTGGTGCACTCCGCTGGTTGCTATTCCTGGACTTTAATACTACTTAACATCAGGTTGATGCAAGGTCACATGATGACATACATACATACATACATATCATAACGGGTGCCTTACGGCGCCCGAGACCGCCTAGACGGCCCTAGGTTACCCAGCGGAATGGTTTTAATCCCACCTGATGTTAAGTACCAAGTGGCTATCTCGTCGCGTTATTTTAAATAGACTCAATAACCCATCTATAAATAGTTTCACAAGTTTGTATAGTGAAACCGGGGCCGACAGCTTAACGTGCTCTCCGAGGCACTATAGTGGTGTTGTCAAATTAATATAAATGTTACAAAAAGTTGATATACAATTAATTTAATCAACTATTTATTGCATATGTAATAAAATGACAGTTCTTATTTTAAAGAAAAAGTATTACAAATAAGTATAAAACTATATATATATATATATATATATATATTTATTACATTAGTTGATTAAACAAAAGTAATAAGTTGTCAAACTAATCAAATAGTAAAATCACCTTGACCTAAAATATATTTTTTAATCTTTTCATCAATAATAATGTTAGTAAATGTATTGTATTCAAAGAAATACAAATATCATCCTTCATTTCCTTAATGGATTCTTGCTGATTTTGTAGAGATTTATTTCATAGCTAAGGTTTTTAAAACAGTAGAAGTAAACACCAGTTTTTTTTATTTACTTGCTGGTACTTTTTTCTCGGTACGATGGCGGCCCGTGATGAGTCCCAGGTATGTGGGACTCGAACCTACGACCCTCGCTTTCGTGGCAAGGTTCTCTACCACTGAGCCAAGTCACACCTCACGTTGTTATTGCTTTTGACCTATATGTTTGTACACACACGAGAGTTATGAGTTCGAGCCCCACACACCAGTGGCCTCATCAAAGGCTGCCTTCGTCTAAGACGACAAGGCGTTAATTAAAAATTTAATATCGAAACATCAGTTCTATTCCAAAGGACATATAGTATGTATTAGGTTGGCTATAACAGTGCCGCCATCTTGAATGCACGCATTTTTCGCCAGTCATGCAAACAGGTTTAGAGCATTGAAATTTCAACTCTATAATTTACAGAATAAAACTTATATTTCCATATTAATTGTTTACTCTACGTCTTGCATTCGAAGACCATCATAGCTCGTGATTAGGCCCCTGGTGAGTGGGACTCGAACTAACGACTCCCTTGTGTCTCTTGTGAAACAATTTTATCTTTAAAATTTCAATTTTATAATAAACTAGCTGACCCGCGCAACTTCATCTACCTAACTTTAACCGTTATTTTCTTCGTAAACCTAAATCAATCGCCAGGGGTCTTATTCCGAGTTTACAACCGCTAATCACGACAAGACGTTGCGTAAACTATAAATATTGAAATATAAGTTCTACTCTGTTATTTATAGACTTTAGAATTTCAACTGCTCCACACATATTCAAACTTGCGAAGAAATCGTGTATTTCAAGATGGCGGCATTATTATAGCCAACCTAATACAGACTATATAACCATTGGAATAGAACTTATATTTCCATATTTATAGTTAACGCAATGGCTTGTCATGTTTAGCGGTTGAAAGTTCGGAGGCCCCTGGACTTTAATAATTTAAACAATGTTTCATGTGTAGTAATCCCATTTAGTTTTTTGTGAAATCTATGTTATTGGTTTTCGTTCTATAATATTATTTGTATATTAAGCTACATTTCATTCAAGGGAGCGTTCAAGTATTACGTAACGCAATTCTTGAAGATTTTTGATTGCACAATTTGCGTCACCTAATGATCTCCTTGGGACCCCGCTTTCACGTTTAACAACAAACCGTATATGGTACTAACTAATATCCTAACAACTAACTCTACTCAGAAACTAGGCAAATAAATCATTTCATTTCTTTATTTAACAGAATAAAACTGGTATTTCGATATTTGTTTTTAGTTAACATCTTATCCGCGTCGTGACGATGGCAACCCGTGATGAAGGGCCCT
Organism: Monopis laevigella; assembly: GCA_947458855.1. NCBI lineage: Eukaryota > Metazoa > Arthropoda > Insecta > Lepidoptera > Tineidae > Monopis > Monopis laevigella. The sequence continues at coordinate 12,724,192 of OX381597.1, forward strand.
ACCGGGAAGCCACATGAAATCGACACGTAGCGTCGAACGATCGAAAGCGAAAATAATATGTATGTGATTTAACGTTTCTCGCAGTTTCTCGACGATCCATTTCTGTCCATATTTCCTATACAATTTTATCCATCGACGCGTCGATCGGTTTGTCGATGTGGCTTCCCGGTAGGACCCCGGGTCCCTGTTTTCCGTGTGCAGTCGTATTAGAAACTAATAATAATATGGCCTATAAAACAATATTGAACAAGTCCCGCGCGGTCCATAACGGACGCGTGGCACTGGGGTATTGTATTCATGTCCGTCTTGGACTGCGTGGCAGGTGAAGGTCAAGTCAAACGAGTTCGGTGCCACTATATTCTGTCCTCACTTCAACCAATCAACGCTCAGTGATTGCTTTTGTTCTCACTTTCTTTTTTAATTTGTATGGTGGCGGCCATCTTTTGTTTTCAAAACTGGAAAGGCGATTTAAGGGCCATTATCTCCGTGGTATGGCGGCGGCCATCTTCTGTGCTCAAAACTAGAAAGGCGATTTAAGGGCCATGGGCACCTTCCTATTTTATCTCTATGGTAAATTATACTAATTTTAAGATATGAAGGTATTAAAAAATAAAATAATGTGTGTATTTATATCTAGCATCGGATGCAATAGTTTATTCCAAATAGTATATTCTGTTATATTATTCCGATTTTCGTAAAATGTAGATGAAGAAAGAAATGTTATCCAGTCGCACTAGTTTTTTACTGATCCACCACATCGTGTTATAAAAAGTATATCAATTATTAGGTAGAGCCGAAAAATATTTAATCTTCTCAGTTTTATTTCGCAAGTTCATAATTATGTGGAGATTTGTTAATCGCTTCTGCCATGCCATTTCTATTTTAAAAAAAAGGTGACGGCGGCGCGGGCCGCGCGTTATCGAGTACAAAGCGCGCGAAGTTATTTTTTGGCTTCGTTTTTGTCTTGTCGGTGGCGCCATTTTGTACAAAGTCGTTGTCTATAATATGGGTCTATAATTTTTGTCAATAGATAAAACTTTATGGGTAATGCCCGTAGATAATTTTTCTCTTTGATTACAAATTTCAATCTGTCAAAACATTGTTCGTAATAAAATGTGTAATTTTGTTATTTTCAGATTTTTATCAATTATAAAAATGATCAATGCCACCTAAAATGGAAATGTTTAAAAATCTGTGTCGATGTTGCTTATCTCCAAACGCAGATGTGTCAATTTTTGACGATAAATTAAATATCCAAGACAAATTTTTGGAAACTACAGCTATCCAAGTAAGTTTCAAGTATTATTTTTACATAAAAACTATTCACTAGCTATCTGCTTACGTCGTGTACTAAACAATTATGTGCTTACGTAAAATTATATAGAAACATAACCTAAAATTGCAATTGCTACAATGTATGAATTCTGTTACGATTTCTAATTATTATGACGTCTGTCGATTAATTGGACCCATTTATACATGCTTTAAGAAAAACCTACCACCTAAAATATAACACCTATCGTATGTATATAACGTAAGTACCCAAGACTTGTATGACACAGCAACATGTTGTCCACTTGTTCAGTGTAGATTCAGAATACCATTGATTCCATGTTTACCTTTATAAAGAAGAAAATAAGGATTGCTCTTATTTTTGGAACCTGACTGTATATGTTAGTATCAAAAATTTGCAATACAACTCCTGCTAAAGCTACTGATATCAAAGCAAATCTTGACTGTATTCAGTAGTTGTGACAAGGGGATGTCCCAGGGTGATATACATATATATAAATTGTATATTATAAACCTCTTCGCTGGGTACCCTGAGGCCATCTCCGTCTCGTAAGGCTGTCTTATGTGCCATTTCATCTGTTCTCGAAAGCATATTAATATTGTTATTAGATTTTTTTTTTTAATTTAATTATTTCTTATAACTCATGCTTATCAGAAAAATAAAATGAAATAATGCTTTTCTAGTTTTTAAATAATTATCCACATAATTATAACAATATCCCATTTTTAGTAAAAAAAAAATACAATAGTATAGCACAATGTGTAAAACTTCCACCAATGCATCAGGCCAGCGTGACAATTGTAAGGTTCCTACTCCTATACAAGCACTGTTAATGTTTTTAAAACTGTAAGCATATGCAACAATTATTTTTTTAAACTTTGGTTTTTAGGCATCCATGTTTTTTTTATTCTCTTCTCCATGCGGGTGTCAGGTTCATTGCGTGGTTGGAAAGCAGAGGAGTTGGACTGCAGTGTTCCTGGACTTGAGACCGTGAAGCAGGGTTATCACACACTCTGACTGTCTATCTAAACTAATACTTGTAAACTGTTTGAAAACAGTTTACAAGTATTAAAAAACTATCATACTTAAAAAAATGCTCCAGGGAAAAGTTTGATTTTAGAAAGAAATTATTAACTCAGTAACTAACTTTGAGATAGAAAGTTTATTACGTAGTAAAAAAAAACTTTTTAGTAAAATATATATGTTTTTTAACTAAATCTAAAATTCCAAATTGAATGTAGGGATCATAATAATACAAAGAAATATTCTACATTTAAGAGCACTGTATTTGTAATAATGAACTTTGTGTTCTCCATACAAAATGAGCTTTTGCACTTCCAGTAATACTCAATTACTGTTTGTCGCAGAAATTAAAGTAATATTTTTGTCATTCATTGTATATATTAATTATTCTGTGTTGGGTTATTATTTTGATTACAAATACAAAATATTTATTGCAATCATGTTTGGTTACATAGTTTTAAAAATAGAGTACAGTTACTACCTTGAACCCTCCTAGGGCATATTATATTTTATAAACACCCAGACCATTAATTATTTAGTTTCGTTTTTTATTTTAAGTTTGATATAATAAAATTCTACTTATGAATTATAATACAACTAATATATAATAAAATGCCTATAGAATTAATTTATAATAATATTAAGAGTAATTAATTATCATTTACATGAATCATCAAAATAGGTACATAATAAAATTTTAATATAAATTATAATTACATCATTTAACTATTAAATCAATGTTAAGTTAATACATTCTAAGAAAAATACTAAAAACAAAACACACATACTCATATATACTTTTTCGAAGTATGTGTGTTAAGTAAAGATTTTTTTCGAAATTAAAAAAAAAGTTTTTTAATATAAGTAATAATACAAAAATATTTATTACCCACAACAGAAAGATTTTTTCTTACAATTATGAACTTCGACTAACAACCAAGTTGTAATATAGTATTTTTGTATGGCTGTCAAGTTGACTCCAGGCCCCTTAAACTTTCTTAATCTTAAAATATTACTGAGATAAATTTATTTTCAAACCAAATTGAAATCAAAACTTTCCTTTTGTTTTCTTCTTCTTTTAACCACTCACACCAAACACTGAATACCATTGGTGAAATGGGGTTAATCCCTCCGCTGGGCACCCTAAGGCTGTTTAAACAGTTTTTGGGAGCCAAATAGGCACCCGAGATGGTATTTATTTATTAACCACTTTCCAAACTAATAATATAAAATATTCTTTCCAGGTATCTTTGATAGATGGTCTACCACAAAGACTTTGTAAAAGTTGTTTTAATCTCATGAACACAGCATATCATTTCAAAACTCAATGTATTAAAATGGATGCTGAACTAAAATTACAACTAGAAGCCTTGTTAAAAGAAGGGAAAAAGAAAGTAAAAGTAATAGAAGTACCTAAACCACAAAAAGATGAAGAAATAATTCTAGGTGATGTTTATTCAGATACAGAAGATGACGATTTTGGAAGTAACCCTTTAAAACAATTGGAATATATTATAAAAAGTGAACCAAAGGAAACAATTGACACCGAAGATGATTACTATTTTGTTGTAGTATTAGATGATGATGAAGAAGAAAAAAATGACGAACCTGCTCAAATAGTTTCTCAAATAAAGAATGAGCCTATTGAATCCCCAACTGATCAATTTGAAAATACTATAGATTCGTTTTTAACTGTCAGAAATAAAATTCCTGATAATGTTCCTGCAGCTATATTACAACACGAAGAGGATGATGATGAAGCCGAAAACATTATCGAAATGGATATGGAAACAAATGAAGAAGAAGAAATATCAAATCCTTCTACTATACAACTACCAATAAATTTCCAACAAACTATGGTTGATCAAGATGATAATTCTGTACAAACAATAACAGCCAATTTACAATCAGATTTAGATCAGAATAATTATATTAAAATAGTAACCTCAACAGATGCTGAAGGTAATATTATACTAAAAGCTGGAGAAAATTTGGCTTATTTAACAGAAGGGAATACTGATGTAGATTCACAGGAAGAAGTGTTAGTATATGAACAAGGTGAAGAATCACAATTTCAAATACTTAGTTGTGATGGTGAACTAGTGATAGAATATGCTGATGATAGTGCAGTTGTAAAGAAGAAGAATAGTCAGGGTAGTGATGAAATGATTTGTGATTGTGGAGTACATTGTGAAAACATGGAAGTTTATGAAAAACATTTAGCTACACATTCCGAGCCACATTTATGTTATTTATGTGGCAAAGGATTTGAATCCCCAGAAATACTTGCTGGTCACATGTTATTACATAAAGTTAAAGGATTATACATAATGTGCCCGTTTTGCAATAATTTAATTAAAAGAAATGCATTAACACAACATATTAAATATGGTCATAGTAATGTAAAAACAAGGTGCAATGTCTGCTGTAAAACATTTGCTAATCCAAACAACTTAAAACGTCACATGATGATACATAGTGGAGTAAGACAGTTTGAATGTGACATCTGCTTTAAGAGATTCCATCAAAAAATAACAATGCAAACCCATAGACTGACACATATAGATCCTTTTTCTTGTAACCAATGTGACGAAACATTCTTAAACAAAAAATGCTTAGAAGAACATAAAGAAAACAATGAATGTACTAAAACTAAAATTGTTAAAATTAAACAAGAGTTAGTCAAGACATTAAAACAAGAAGTGAAGTCTACTGATAATGAATTGTTAGGATATGCATGTTCAATGTGTAAAAAAATGTTTTCCCTAGAATCAGCATTAGATTTGCACGTAGAAACAGCTCATATGATTAACCCTATGCAGTTTATTTGTCAAGAATGTGGAGAAATTAAAGCATCAGAAAAAGAAATGAATACCCATATGATAACTCATAGAAATGTCCAAAATAAAAATATTAAACGTTTCGAATGTCCCACTTGTGGAAAAGGTTGTCCTAGTAAAGCTATGCTGTTAATGCATGAACGTGTTCATACGGATGAAAGACCTTATCCTTGTGAGCTGTGTAGCTTAAAATTTAAAACAAAAACTCATTTAAGAACACATCAGTTAACACATACAAGAGAAAAAAAATTTGGATGTTCGAATTGTATGAAATTTTTTGCCTTAAAAGGGAATTTGGTAGTACACTTAAGGACACATACAGGAGAAAGACCTTATGTTTGTAATATATGTGGAGATGCATTTATAGATTCAAAATATTTGAAGAAACATAAAAAGAAGAAACATTCTATTAACGATTTGCCTTGGAATCAATATTAACTATTTTTTACTGGTAAGTTGGTAACTGTCGCGTCTTGTGCTGTTGAATAATCTTGGTAGGATGACCAACCGGTTTCATTATCATTACAGCACCCATAGCACGGCCAAGCCAAGACAAGATATAAAGTCGCGAACCATTGTCAAAAGTAACTATTTTTTTATATCAACCAATCAGAGCGCTGTAAAGTTGCACCTGATTGGCTGATATAAAAAAATGTTTTGTTTGGCATCTCTCGCGAAATTATCTCTAATATTGGCTTGGTCGTGCTACGGGTGCAGGTGAAAAAACCGTCAAGTGCCCTAGTCATGTTTCGTTTCAGTCCGTGGGTTTACCGGTTTTCAGAAGAATACTGTATCAATTTCTTATAGCGGTGGCAGTTTATTTAGTTGAAGCACCACATGTGACTCTGTATCTATCTGATGGTACAGAATTAACACTTTAGCGTTATGTACAATAGCATTTTAACATATTTAATTTATGATGTACTGAATCATAGAATATAATAGCTTCATGCTGATATTCAAAATTCGCAACCCTGCAGGGTGATTACGCGCACTACGCTAAGCTAAACTTTAATATGATGCAAATCTGTTGACATTGAAAATTTGCAGACATTATTTTGGTTAAAGTTTAGCTTAACGTTGAACAGCGTAATAGGTTTATTGTTTATATTATACAAAAAAAGGGAGCAGAGAACTAAAATTATACTATTATGTAAACCTCTTATTCATAAAACTTTATGCGTTTTAGTTAAAATGCAGTTTTATCCTTTTTCTGTCAAAGATGATTTTCATTGGTTAGAAAGAGATTTATTTAAAATACTTTATTGCACATTATAAAATAAAATTGTACACGGGCGATCCTTTGAGAGAGTGAAAGATTATGTATTAGGTGCAAAAGCAAATAAAATAACAATTCAAAGGACATATAGCATCAAAACATAAATTAAACTAAATTCTCAATAAAGTATTTAATGATATAAAGGGGTATTTTTATATATTGTATGTATAGCTATAGAAGACTTTGATTGACCCCCCTGAATTGGAATGTTATCATATTTTATCATTCTATGAATATTATAATAATATTTAGGACAATTTATACATATTGCTCTGGTCACAAACTAACCCCTGTATTCTAAGTCTTGTTTTCCACTACACTTTCACTCAATGAAGTCTGTCTTATTCTATCTTTCTTGATTTTATATTTAGTGGATAGAGATAAAAGTTCCTTGAGTGAAAGTGGAGTGGAAAATACGACTTAGAATACGGACGTAAGCCCTAGGCTTGTACTATGTGTACCAGAAACAACAAAATAATACATATTATATTTCATTAACACCCAGACCATGACAAACTGTATACAAAAAACATACTAATATTTATTTGCTTTGAGTGGGAATCGAACCCATGACCTCCGGGCACAATGGCAAATGCGTAACCACTTGTCTACGGAGGCAGGCCCAGTAGGTAATTGTATAAATAATATTATAAGCCTATTATGTTTATAATATGATGTATATATTTATTTGTAATAATGTTTTGGTATAGTACTGTCTGTTACAATATTATGTTTTTATAAATAAATCTGCGATTTATTTTTGCTATCTCTAGCCCAGGAAAACCGGGAAAAGTTTAATAATTATTAAGTTTAATTTTTAAAATCTGAAAAAGTCAGGGAATAAAATAATGTAGTAACTGGCTTTTGATTTTCCAATCATTTTTACCTTAAAAAAATACATTTATTTTTTTAAATAAATTTAAAAAAAAACTTTCTTTTCAAACCTAAAGTAAAACCTTTAAAAGTGACAGGAATAGTCAGGGAAATTCGTATCTGAAAAAAACCCAGAAAAAGTAAATGTTAAAAAGTCACACTGGGTGTATAGTTTACTCTAAAGTTTAGACTCTAAACTTTAGAGTAAACTATTTCGTTAAGGGGGAATTCGTATATGTGATGTCATCACCTTCTGTCAGATTTCACTCAAAAATTTTTGAGATTATTTCTTCAATTTATTCTAACTGTGGACAGTTGAGCCCAAAAGTCACTCTGTTGAAATTTCATTGTATGGAGTGTTACAGTTTATTATTTTAGATATCTACTTTTAGAAATCTTACTATTTTATTTTAAGTAATGTGCGAGGATTTAATGTTTCAATAAAATTGATGTATTACTATAATTTCCAGACATGTGATATTACCGGTACATTTTATTAATATATATATTAATTTTAACAGTTTAAATTTATTATAAAGCATTGGTAAGAGTGACTATTACTAGACTCCGCTCCGTAATAAACTAAGAATTTATATTAAACAAAACTTTATTTTTATTTTGGACTAATTCAGCCAGTATTTATTTAAAAAGATGCTGTTATATGAATTGACATTACTAAGGATTGGGGTCTGCGTCACTTTAATCTACTTAATGGTATCTACATTTAAAATATACCGGAGTTACCTAATTGGAATAATTTTATGTAAAATATTTTATTTTAAATAAATTCGTTTTTTATAGTAAAATAACTTAGATACACATACATTTAAATTTATATACATAACTTCTACACGGCCTCAGGGTACCCAGACTCAGGGTATTCAAAGCAATCATAATCTCTACATTATATATAACAATTATCTGTCCGTTTGTTTTGAACTTGTCTCTAATTAACACTCATAAGGCTTAAATATAAAAAGATACGTAGGAAAATATGAAACAAAAATTGACATTTAAAATCTGCACGTACTAAATTATGCAAGTTAAGTATCACGTTCTTTTATTTTACAAAATATCTTCGATTTACCGGTTTTGATCACCTAGATATTATACCTATGTCCATTCTCAATAATTAGTCTATCGTTTTTTGACATAACATAATATATTATCATAAAATCGACCTTACTGTTACACCATAGCCTACAAAAATATACTCTTCATACATTACACACACGCACCATATATACAACACACACAGACGTGCACTACACATATTATCAATAATTCTTATAAACTAATTACTTACCTACCAGCGGCCATATTCTGTTTCTTATAACGTAGATTGTCAAAATAACGATTTCTGTTATTAGCGCGATCTCCTCCAATCAGAAAAGGTTAACAACTACTCTGATTGAAGGAGAACGCGCTAATAGCGGAATTTGTTATTTTGACAATCTGACGTTCGCGTTATAAGAAATAGAATGTGGCCGCTGGTAGGTATATGTATAAAATTGTAAAAAATAAATAATAAAATCTTTTCAGCGTTGGAAAATGTTTTTTATTTAAATATTGTAAAAATGCAATATTATTTTATAAAAGCAGCTGTCACTATTTAAAAAATAAATATTGGTTACTATTATAGTTGTATTGGACACGAGCTCTCGGTCTAACAGAAGTATTGTCATACTTATTAGGTGGTCTCACCAATAAATACATGAAAAATGATTATTTATATTTACAGACAAATATCATATAAACTATCCGTTTATTATCCGTCAAAAAAAATAGATTGATTACAGAGAACAGTCGCTAGTTATGATTTGGATCAGGCGTGGAATTTTTCGATTATCGAGGCGGTAGTTTCCTTTCATGGTGTCGGTAGTTATAAAACGCAGTAGCAGTTAATTTGTTGAAAACTCAGAGACCTGGCATTCCACCAATCATGTGGAATGATAATAATATTTTTTTAGCGTAATATTTTACAGTTTCTAATACGCAGTTCGAATTATTCTATGCTAGAAATTATTTATTATTATTTCGTATTGTTCTTTTTTATCGCCGCCCATTTGGTAACAGCATCATTGGCTAAATGAATCCATAGGCCATAGTAAATCGGTCTAATTCTATAGAAATTACATCGTCTTGGTCCCTATTCATAAATATTGTATGTTTGTCATGAGTTAGATACAAACAGTCACATATGCTATAATAAAAAAAATATTGATTTTGTAATAATATTAATGATGTTAAAATAAGACAATACATTATTATGTTAGTATTTAAATGTTAGGTAGATAATAAAATTGTTGAACTACTCTGCCATTTATAAAAATAAAGTTTTGAATAATGGATGGAACCCTATTGAGCTTTGCTTTGGACATATATAAAATAAAAACTTTATTAAAAAAAATAACAATTAAAATAAATAGGTAAAATATGTTTAAAAATTGTAAAATAATGTGCGCCCGACGATACATTTTATTAAAAATATAAAAGCGACCAAAATAAATAGCTGTTGCGTAGTTTTAGTTACATAGGACCGTCTGTCTTTTTTTTTTTGTAAGGTTATACTGACAGTGACAGTTGGTGAAAATTGCATATTTATTTTAGCTGAATCTGTAGTTAATCGTGTTAAAAGGTGTAAAAACATAGAATATAATCAAAATAAATATGTACTTGTCTTATAAAATTCCCAACAGTGAATATTTAGTGTTCCGATAGTGAAATAGAAAAAAGCGACGCGGAACCTCCTTTCACAGGCGGGATCGCCCGCACAATGACGGCCTGTCATGGATTTTGTATGAAGATTTCTGTCTGGCAAGTTTTTGTAAATATTTAATTAATAATTTTCTATTAAACTTGCAAAAATCTCTCCATACATTTTTAGAATACATAATAAACTATTGATATCTATTTTTTTACTACTATAAATTTCTGTAGTTTTGTCGCTTGCAGAGATGTTAAAAAGTACAAAATTTTCATGTTTTGGTAAATATAAATACATTTTTTATTGAAATAATATATGGGAGACTATATTAATCTCTTCATACATTTCAAGTTAAAGAGTTACTATTGGCATAATAATAGTTGTCTGTGAGTATCGAGTAAATTTCTTTAACAAACATTTTTAGTTTTGTAGTTCTAGATTTTCAGAATACAGCCTTAACATTTTCACCAATCTCGCATTTTTAGTTCTCAAAATTTCCGCTTGAGGCGCTGAACTATTTCCCATACAATAGTTATCTCAAACGCAAAGTAATAGTTAAAAAACTCACACTGATGGTCATATAGTAAATTAGTATTAGAAAATCAAAATAAAATAACATTTAAAATTATTATTCCTGCTTAATTTTTTTTTGTTTATATCATAAATTATGTATTAAATAAGTAATAAAATTAGTTATTTTTATTTGTATGAAATAATAAAATACAAGTCGAAACTTTAAATATTTAAATTTGTTTTATTTATTTTGTGCTTTCACTCCATATGTGGGACAATCCACATATATTGCCTTGGTCACACACAGGCTTACAGGCTTGTACTATGTGTACCAGAAACAACGATATTAATACATTTTATTTATTCAATGATGAAAAACTTACAGCATTAGAACAATATAAATACAGGGTGACTTTGAAAGGATGTTCTCTGGGCTAATATGAGGTTCTGCTGATCAAATCGAACAACTTTTCCCATGGAAAAAATGCCTTCTCCATACAAACTACTAAAGTTAAAATCGCCAATTTGTATAGGGATGCCAATTTTTTTTTCATTTGCGACACATGGTTTCATGGGAAAAGTGGTTCGATTTGATTAGCAGAACCTCATATTAGCCCAAAGCACATGCATTCAAAGTCACCCTGTATAAAACAAGATGCATTTAAAGTTTTCACAGATTACCAAAATTATTAATTATATAATGGGCCTTGGCAAAACAGCATCGATAGGATCGATAAATCGACAAAATCGATTTTATGAATGAATGTTCATTCATAAACTTCATTTTATCGATGTCAAACTATATCAATGTGGTTATGCTAAGCTCCTATATATAAATATACAGTAAATAGAATCATTTGTATATGTATATATATATACCATCACGGGTGCCTTACGGCGCCCGAGACCGCCTAGACGGCCCCAGGGTACCCAGCGGAGGGGTTTTTAATCCCACCTCGTCGTAGCCGATGGTTGAGTCTACACCCAACAAGTGGCTAGCTCGTCGCGATGTTTTTGAACAGACTCAATAACCCATCTATAAACAGTTTCACAAGTTGGTATAGTGAAACCGGGACCGACAACTTAACGTGCTCTCCGGGGCACTATAGTGGTGTTGTTAAACAAATGTACATATTTTTTTTAATTAAAAACTCATTGGTACACACCGGGATTCGAACCAGGGACCTAATACAATGATCTGTGTTTTATAATAAATATATTTATACCTTCCTATTACTTACTCTTCATTGACAGCCTCCGTAGACTAGTGGTTGCGTCTTTGGCGTTGTATCCGGAGGTCGTGGGCTCGATTCCCACCCATGGCAAAAAAATATTAGTACGTTTTTTTCTGTACAGTTTGTCATGGTCTGGGTGTTCATAAAATATAATATGTATTATATAGCTTCTGGTACACTTAGTACAAGCCTAGAGCTTAGTTTGTGACCAGAACAATATGTGTAATTTGTCCTACATATTATTATATTATATATTATTATTTATAATCATCAAAGAGTTTTCTTGCCAGCCAGCGTCTAATCAAGTTAGGTATTATATTTTATAAACACCTAGCCAATGAAAACCTACAGTTTTCCATGGTCTGGGTGTTTGTAAACGTAGGTACTAATGTTATATGATGCGAGTGGAAATCGAACCCACGACATCCGGACAAAGGCGACGGCCGGCGTAAGCACTACACTATGGAGGCGGTCTATAAAAGTAGGATGGCAAAACCGAAAACAAATTTCGAAGAAGTAACCTTGTTAGTATATTTTGATTGGAACCCGGTATGTGACTGTATGTACCTGATGGTAAGGAGACATACATTCCAAGAATGTATTTGATTTATAAATTGTTGCTTAACAATATTAGTCATTTCCACTATGCAGGCAAACGTAGCCATTACGGAAATGAACTGTTGAACGAGTTTTTTTTTAATAGCGTAGCACATGTGACCCTACACCCACCAGAGGCTCTACCATGGGTTTGCGTATTGTAGAAACGCTCGCTTCATTTTTGGTAACAGGATTGAATAAAGCGATCCCATTGATTGTTGCTCACGTATATGTAAATGAATACGTTACGTTTCTACAATCCGCAAACCCATGGTAGAGCCTCTGATGGGAAGTAGCAATGTAACGTCCAAGAATGATCTCAACCAATAGTACCAATGATGCTACTATTGGTTGATTCCACTATGTCTGCTTGAAAAACTTATTCCATAAAGTGATATATACATACAGAAATTATTCACGCCTCGCTTAAAGGAAGAAGGGGAAACGCAAGCAGGCAAGGCATTCCACTTTTTATCGTGCGACATGATTATATAAGAAGCACCATACCTTTTTGTTTTAGTGGCCTGTCATCCACTGTATGTGTATTCATCTTATTGCCAGTGCGTGTAGTACGGAAACGAAATGAGAAAGTAGGGATGAGTTCAAACAGTTCTTCAGAGCACTGGGTTAACAAAATCTATATTCGGTAACGCAAAATAACAAATTAATATTTAAATCTTGGAATAATCAAAATCGTGACTTTGTAAGATTGTACCTACTTAGGGACAATATAAGACTACTGATCAAACCGAACAACTTTTCCCATAGCACCATGTGTTGCAAATGAAAAAAATAATTTAGCTTCTCCATACAAACTAAGTAGTAAGTTACGGATACTTCATTCGTAAACGCGAAGTCTGTGTTATCCATATAAATAAATTTTCGCGTTTTCAGTAATACTCGATTACTGTTTTTCGCAGAATTAAAATAATATTTTTGTCAGTCATTGTATTTATTAATGATAGGGTTATTATAATATTTTTCGAAGTCAGAAAAATATACACATATATATCCCATGACAGAAATATTTTTGCGTACAATTACTTTACCGAATAGTTATGTAAGAATTTTGAAAAATAATTCTTTACTGCGCCTAGTTTTATAATTTTGAAAAACCTAAACAAGCGAAAGCTCAGTCTTAAGACGCAACAGGCGAGTTCATTTAAATCAATTCTCAATATTAAAAATAAAAAAAGATTGGAGGCGCCGGGTATCGATCCCGGTACCTCTCGCATGCTAAGCGAGCGCTCTACCATCTGAGCTACGCCCCCGATGGAAGTCAGTGCGAAAATACTACTCATAATATAAGAGAGAAATATTAAATTAATTTTAATAACATTTAGATATTTTATTAGTATAAAGAGTAAAACGAAACATATTTAGAGTTTCTATATTTAATTTAAAAAAAAATGTTATGTAACAATTAGCAATATAACTAAATTAAAACTATACTGCCATCTATTAGAATTTATTAAAAACTATAATGCATACTATTCCACTGTAGATGGCGCCACAAAATTTAGGTTAGCTATTAGATAACAGATGTCGCTGCAGTGTAAATTTAGTATAAAATAATGTTATACCGAAAAAAAAAAATTTGCTTATTATAATATTGCCTTTTCTAATATCATACTAATGTTAGGTGGGCGCTCATCATTAACCATGTATTTATCCATGACATTTAAAGCAAGCCAGTATGCTCCATACATAATAGCTCCAGCCGCGGCTATTCTGTAAATAACATGAAAAATTGTTCATTTAAAGAAGTCTGTACGGAGTCTCTGAAACAGACGGACCAGAGGCTCTACTCATAATCGAATATAACTCACTTCAATCGAATATTTCTGGAAGTGCGAACACTTATTTTATATGGAGAACGCAGACTTCGCGATTACGAATGAAGTGTCCTTAATTCACGTCCATGTACTAATTCGTACTGAGGCTTTACCATAGGTTTGCGCATTGTAGAAACGTAACGTATTCATTTACGTGTACGTGAGCAGCAACCAATAGGATCGCTTTATTCAATCCTGTTACCAAAAATAAAGTGATTCTATTGGTTATTGCTCACGTATACGTATACAAATACGTTACGTTTCTATAATGCGCAAACATATGGTAAAGCCTCAGTACGAATTAGTACATGGATGTGAATTAAGGACACTTCATTCGTAATCGCGAAGTCTGCGTTCTCCATATAAAATAAGAGTTCGCACTTCCAGTAATATTCGATTACATTTTTTTTTAATCAATATTTTTTGAGTTCATCCATTACAAACAAAAAATCAAATTGAAGAAGAACACTAAGTAACACTAAAGTAAGTTTTGTCTCTTTTTTTAGCTACAAAAATAAATATGCGTAAAAGACCCATGTATACAGGTGACTTTGAAACGTTGTACTTTGGGCTAATATGAGGCAAAACGAATAACTTTTCCCATGGAACCATGTGTAGCAATGAAAAAAAAATGCCTTTTCCAATTAGCAGTGTTATGTAAAATCGCCAATTTTTATGGGGAAGCCAAACATGTTTTTTTTGACACACATGGTTCCGTGGGAAAAGTTGTTCGATTTAATCAATAGTAAAACCTCATATTCACAATGTATATAACCCTTAGGACAAACGGAACCCACAACAAACGGAAACGCTAAGCGATAACGAAATAATTGAAACCTAGTTACCTATAATAATAAATAATATATTGTAAAAACAAAAAAAACTGCAAGCTTTTGAAAACGTAAAACATTATATATTTAATTGAACCAGGCGTTATTTTGCGGAAGTCCATTTTCATAATGATAACAAATGGAAATTATTGTTATTTTTCGTGATATCGATCACTGATAATGTTGGTGTATTAAATTATATGTTACATGTAACAACACAAAGATATATCACCAACAAACGAACACTGTAGTAGTCGACTCAGGATTAGTTCGAATGGTTTTTGAGGTTTAAATAAATTTAGTTTGCAAAAAAAAGCCAATTGTTATCATTGTAAAACATATTTTAATCGTTACCACCGCCCATACATACAAAAACCATCAAGTGACCAGTCATTTTTAGGTTTTAGTCTGTGGGTTCACCGGTTTTCAGGAGATTACTGCATCGATTTATTGTCGAGGTAGTACTCTTTCAGGGTGCGGTTACGAAATGGGTTGAATTGACGATAAGGCAGCGAATATATTAAAATATACTCATAATGCAATTCATCTTTGTCGCCACCCATTTCGTAATCGCATCATTTAGCCGGCATAGTGGAAGCGATCAATTTTGTTTAAGAACAATTATTGATCGACCCCATTCATGGACTTTGTAGGTCTGCTCATATACAAAGTCACATGCAACAACAAAAAAAAAAAAAAAATGTCAATAAGTACCTACATATTAATTGTTTTTTTTTTAGTATAAACACAAAACACTTACGACATTAAAAATGACACTGTACCCATTTCTTTTAACTTTTCAAAATGAAGTCTATTACTTCCTAAGTCATCTTACGAACTAGAACTAGAACTTCTTTGAAGTTTGTTTATATTTGTATTTTATATATTTATGTTTATTGAATATTGTTATTTATGTTTGTCTATTATAGAAGAATTGAATAGTTTACATACGTTATTGTTGAATTTTCTTTATTCACGATTTACAGACCTAGCAATTAGCATGTATAATATAGGTAATGTACAAATACGTGGTGGCCGAGTTGGTTGCACTTAAAACAGTTAGGTCCCTGGTTCGAATCCCGGTGTGTACCAATGAGTTTTTTATTAAGTAAAAAAAATATGTACATTTGATTGACAACACCACTATAGTGCCTCGGAAAGGACGTTAAGGTATCGGTCCCGGTTTCACTATACCAAGTTGTGAAACTATTTATAGATGGGTTATTAAGTCTATTCAAAACATCGCGACGGGCTAGCCACTTGTTCGGTGTAGACTCATACCATCGGCTACGACGAGGTGGGATTAAAAACCCCTCCGCTGGGCGCCGTAAGGCACCCGTGATGATATGTATGTATGTATCTATAAAAATGCAAAAACCGTCAGTCATGTTTTATTTTTAGTCTGTGGGTTCACCGGTTTTCAGACTACTGCTCGATTTCTTGTAGTCTCCATCCAAGGGTGCGATTACAATCAGACAATTGATTTGACGACCGCTTATTTCTTAACCGCATCAGTAATCCGGCATAGTGGGTCATTACTGAAAACGGCAATGTGATGTTCGACCCTATTCATGGACTTCGCGTAGGTAGATAGATACAATGTCGCATGCCGTGCTTCTTTAAAAGAAAAAAAGTAATCTTAATTTATTTGCGTAGTATTATTTATAAATGATACATAAAAATAATTTCTTAAAATAAAATTTAGCTTGGAATATTTTGTCAAACTGAAAATAAATTTACTATGATTGATACTATTTGAAACAAATAAAGATGTAAAATATATGACTTTTGACTTTGAAATTGAAGCTATAAAATTTTATTATATATTATTTTTTTTTTTTTTTTATTTATTTATTTAAGGTCGCTATTAACAACATGGTCATAAGCGACCGTATAATCATTCAAGAATATAGGGAAGTCTGATAAGGTGCCGAAAGCATATGGGTAACCAAGCGCGCACAAAAATTGACGTCTGGAATTGACCTACACATGGTTTGTTTAATTCCAGCGGTCAGCGCTGCACACGCCTACCCACACATACACTAACTACCCCATCAGACCCCCACTACTGCAATGGAACTATAGTTTATTATAAATATTAACAAACTTTAGGTACTCAAATACATCATTACAAAATTCGTCACTTAGGCACTTTTTAATATCTGGTGGTAGACTAAATCTTTTCCTGTCATTATCATAGGCACTGCAGTCTAATAATAGATGCCTAACCGTTAACTCGGAGCTGCATCTTTCACATTGGTTTTTTGGGTTTTTAGTGATTAGGTGGACATGTGTTAAGTTCGTATGTCCAATTCGTAATCTTGTCAGGACCGACTGATCTCTTCGAGATGTTTGGGGGACTGGGGATTTTTCTAGTGTCGAACAACGGACAAGGTTTAAGCATCGGCCATTTTTAGCTTTCCATGAATTATCCCAATGAATATTAGCCTTCACTTTTATAACTTTTTTAAAATCTTTATCTGTCCACTTAAATGATTCATCAATAATTTCTTCATTGGTAGCTAATTTGGCTTCATAATCTACTTTCTCGTTCCCTCTAATACCCTGATGACTCGGAATCCATACTAGTTCCAATGTGTATTTATTAGCAATGAGATTTAAAATTTTTTGCTGGATTTCAACTACAAGAGTATCTTTATTATTAAAGTTACCTAAAGCCATTAGGCATGATTTTGAATCTGAAAAAATTACATATTTGCTACTATTGGGTTTACTAAGTATAATTTCAAGGGATTTCGAGATAGCTATGGCTTCACATGTAAAGATGGAACTAGAGTTAGGCAAACGATAACGATAATAGTCATCTTTATATACTATGGCACATCCTGATCGTCCATCCATGACGGAACCGTCTGTATAAAGGGGTTCGAAATCTTGGTACTTGCCATGCACCAAATTTAAGTATAGATTTCTATAAATATAATCGGGAGTGTTATCACGGTTATTTTCAGCAAGTTCCAGGTTTATTGGCAAAGGAAACCGTTGCCATGGTGGAACTGATAAAATTATTTTATGTCTAATGGGAGGAATACTGATATCTAATTCAAGTAGGTATTTTGAAACTCTAATTCTAAATGGTTTTGGTAAATCCGTATGAATTTGATACTCAAGGTCTGATGGTCTTTTTTGATTAAAGTAATTATAGCTAGGGTTATTAGGGTACGATAAAATCTTTGTTGCAAATACTATGGATAATTCTTTACGTCTAATATGCAGCGGTTTTTCTTCAGATTCTGCTAAAATACTGTCTATAGGGCTGGTTTTGAATGCTCCAATACATAGTCTTAGTGATGTGTTCTATATACTTTCTAAAATTTTATTAGTATTTAGACTACCTGAATCATATATTACACTGGTATAATCTATTTTTTGTCGTATTAATGCTTTGTAGGTCATAAGTAAAGATGTTCTATCTGAGCCCCATGAATATGATGATAGTGATTTTATAATATTCAACCTTTTATTACAATCTGATTTTAATTGTTTAACATGTTGTTTCCAGTTTAGTCTTGAATCAAAGGTTAATCCTAATATTTTAATATTATCAACTTTTTTAACTATGTGCTTATCTATTAATAATTTTATTGAATGTTCTGTTTTAGTCTTTTTACGAGAAAAAATTATGTACTCCGTTTTATTTTTAGAAAATTTAAATCCTGTTTCATAAGACCATGTTTGTAATTTATTTAATGTATTTTGTATTAATGTCATTGTGGGGGTGATGTTATTACCGCTACATAAGATAGTTAGATCATCTGCAAACAAAAATCCCTTTACTGGTTTTTCTATAGTCGAAAAAACATCATTAATAGCTAAGAGAAACAGTATAACACTCAATACTGATCCTTGGGGCAACCCATTTTCAATTTTATAGGAGCTAGACAAATAATTATTTATTCTAACACAAATAGATCGATTTTCTAAGAAATTATTGGTGAAAGCTAAGCAGTTACCTTTGATATTATACTGCTCCATTATTTTTAGAACTCTGTGCTTCCACACCATTTCATATGCCTTTTCTATATCCAAGGCGACAAGGACTACCTGATTCTTATTTGCAAACGATGTAAGGATTTCGTCTTCTAGGTTCATTAAGTGATCTACTGTGCTTCTAAAATTTCTGAAACCAAACTGAGATGGTGCAATCAATTTATTACTCTCTAGATACCATCTCAGTCGATTGCTAATAACTCTTTCTAGAATTTTACAAAGACAACACGTTAAGGAAATTGGTCTAAAACTTAAAGGTGAAGTCGGAAGCTTTCCTGGTTTTAATATAGGGATGACTAAAGCTTCTCTCCATTTATCAGGAAAAACTTGATTACACCCAATATAGTTATAAATGTCTAATAAATAATTTATTCCACAAGTTGGTAGATTTTTAATAATAGGGTTTGGTATATCATCGTGGCCAGGGCTAGAATTTTTAAGATTTGAAAGGACAAGTAGAAGTTCATGTATTTGAATTTTGCTATTAATTGGGTTACTGTTATCTTTAAAATTAAAATTGTGTTGTGATTCCTGATTAGATTTATATTGTAAGAAGTTATCGTTATAGTTGTTAGAAGAAGAGTTGGTCGCAAAACATTGTCCTAAACAGTTTGCAGTTAGACTAGGATCACTGCTAAAGTTGTCTTTAAATACTTCTAGAATTATTGTATCCATTTTACCTTTATATCTATTAATACTTTGTATTTTTCTCCATACCTCGGCAATAGGTGTTTTAGGATTTATAGAAGATACATAGTCTCTCCAGTACGTTCTTCTACTTTCTTTAAGTGTTATTCTTGCATGTGCTCTTTTTTTCTTATAATCAGTTTTTAAGTCCAAATTTACATCTTGTTGGGCGTGTTTCTTATACAATCGTTGGGCTTTTTTGGCCTCTTTTACTGCCATCTTACACTCCTCATTCCACCATGGAACGTTTCTTTTTTTTATTTTATCTGAACTTTTAGGTATTGAGATTTTAGCAGCATTAATTAATATTTCTGAGAATTTGGAGATAATTGTGTTTATGTCAGGATTATCTATAACAGGAGGCAATTTAATTATATTTTCTCTAATTTCACTTTGAAATAATGACCAATTTGCAAAGTTAAATTTCCATTTTTGGGGAATAATTACAGTATTATCTAAAGCTATTTGGGATTTTAAAATAATAGGATAATGATCGCTATCATATAGGTCTTCAAGAACATGCCAATCAAAATATGCAGCGATATTTTGGGATGAAATTGTTAGATCAATGTTACTGGTACTTCCACTTCTAACACAAAAGTGTGTAGGTTTATTGTATTTCAATAATACCAGATCGTCGTGGGAATCCAACCAGTTAGCCACTATCCTTCCTCTTGAATCACATTTAACAGAGCCCCAATAATAATGGTGGCTGTTAAAATCGCCCACGATAATATAAGGTTTAGGTAATTGTGATACCAATTTATTCAAGTCAGATTCCAATAATTGACGACTATTTGGTAGATATACATTGCATATTGTTAAGATCTTGGGAAACTTAATTTTAACTGCTACTGCTTCTAAGCTGGTGTTTAAAAAAAATTCTTCGGGTAAAGCGGATGGTTTAATAAATGTTGCCACCCCACCACTGGATTTTAAATTGTGTTGACGATTTTTATAATAGTGTAGATAACCTGTCAATGAACCACAAAAATCTTTACTAAAATTTGTTTCTTGTAAACATATACAAAGGGGATTAAATTTATTTTTTAATAACTTTAGGTATTCTAAACGACTATAAAAACCATTTATGTTCCATTGCAATATATCCATGATTTTACAATATTTTATATAACTAGTATTTAAGTTCTAAGTATATTAATTTAACACAAACTAAAAAAAAAGGTGTAAAAAATAATTATAAGTATAAGGCACCCCTTAAGGGTTGTCAGCATGCACGCTTGCTGCTGAAGTCCAGTCCGTCAGGACCGAAAAGTTTATAATTTCATGAAGTTTCTTAGTTAATCGCGAACATCTGTTTTTAAGACTTCTATTCATTTTTGTATGCAAAGTATTGCATAATAGAATAAGATCCTTTATGTTATCAGTATATTCATTAACAATCTCTCTGACATTTTGTTTTCCTCGTATTGAGTCTAATAAACTGATAAATTGATCGATGTTAATAGGAGATAGCTCTTGATCTTTAATTTCATGTTTTATATCTTTCCAAACTTCCAAATCCGTTCTTTGATCTTCCCCTTTAGTCTTCTATTTCTTTCTATTTTTTATGTTTGGAGTATTATCTTCTATGGAAATGTTACTAAATGATGTATCATCAGTTTCTGAGTCTGCAGCCGGTGGATAATTTTCTTTAGTGTGAATATTGTCTGTATATTCAGCAACAGGTGACTCGGTGGTGGTTGGTGAGTGATGGCGTTTCAAACCCTTATCATTTTTATTTAGAACAGTAAAATTTTGTTCAATTGAGTTTCATACAAGTCAGACAAGAACTTACTGGAAGGAACCCGTACATATGGGGTAGTATTTTTATTATCTATTTGGTCTGGTAAAAATGTGTTATTTATAGTCTGTGATTGTTGGGAATTATCCATTACATTTTTTGAGCAATTTTTAGCTATGTGTCCTATATTATTACAAGTAAAACATTTCAGGGCCTCGGTTGATACGTATATCCAATAATTAGTACCTTCGAAGTTAACTTGCAATGATTCTGGAAGTATCTTCTCATCTTCAGGAGAAATGTATAGTTGACGTCTAAAGCTAAGTATGTGTGAAAAACCCGGTTCTTGAATTCCCACTTTCATAAAAGTAATTGGACTCATAATCCTTACTTTTAATTCACGAAGTTTTTCTTCTATAATATAATGGGGGATTACTGGACATACGTTTGATAATACGATTCTTTTATTGTTTGTGATTAATGGGGAGATCTTTAACTGATTGTCTTTAATTGTAATAACTTTGTCTATTAGATTTTCTGCTGTTTGTTTGTTTTCAAAATAAATACATATTCTTGAATTTGATATTCTCGATATAAAACGTATTGACGTCGGGTTACATAGTGTAGAAATTGCCAAAATATATTCTTTAAGCATGACACCGTCTAAAGATTCTAGAATAACAGCTTGGTCTTTTTTCGGAAAGTATCCATTAGATGTAACGCTGGCGTAGCTGGTACTTTGTGAACTTACTTCATGTTGTTGAGACAGTGTGGTTAGGGGATACGTTGGAGGTGCACACGACATATTGAGGGGCTCCAGATTGACCCTGGAGTTACCCTACACACAAGTATACTGTTAACACTAATAAATAAGGTAGGGCAAATTAACTCGAAAAACAAGGCGCAACATAGCGCTCACGCGCAGCGACACGTGCGACTCGCGGCAATGTTACTTGCGAACTCTATATATTATTATATTAGCTTCAATTATAATATAATAATATATATTTTACCCACAGACTTATAACTCTGTGATTTTACCTATGATTGATATTATATTTTTATTTTAAAAATACTAGTAAACTCGTTTCAACTATATTTTTTTCTCAAAATATTACTGAATGCGAAAAAAATGAAATTAATGAATTTGCTTTGGCACAAAGCAATGTGTCTTGTTTCCAAGAAATCTGTATTTATCAACAATTTGACTACCAACTTTTACAGGTTACATTTAGTGTGCAAAGGTTCCACGGTGGGTCAGGAATTTCAAGAAACTCTACTATACAGCTGTTTAACTATTACTTCCTGCATTTGACGGAGATAAGTGAGGTAACTAAGGGTGGCGGTAGGGTGACCAAATATTGTTTTTTATTTCTTATTCTAAAATACGAAAAAATGAAGGACTGAGCTTAACAAATTCGGGGGCTTTAAAAAAAAAATAAGGTGGCTATTGACAGGTCTATGAACAGAGGCTCTACCATGGGTTTGCGCATTGTAGCACCGAAACGTATTCGAATACGTATACGTGAGCAACAACAAATAGGATCGCTTTATTCAATCCTGTTACCAAAAATAAAGCGGCCCTATTGGCTGTTGCTCACGTATACGTATTCGAATACGTTACGTTAATACAATGAGCAAACTCATGGTAGAGCCTCAGAGGCCTAATTATAAAACAGCGAAAACGATAGCGATCTGTCAATGCTTTGATAACTTGAGTTGTCTTAGCTCTTATTCCCATTGTAATAAAGGTTATGCTGCATTGCAATCGATCACGATAGCGATCTGTCAAAATTTCGTTTCATAATTAGGGGGCTGAAGCCATTTCGAAATACCGATCAACGCGACGTCGATTGATAGAAATCGAAAATCAAATTTATATTTGACGTTTCGTCGATCGTCGATCGAGATCTACCATAGACAATTTTCTTATGTTTTCAAGGGCCTTGCTAAGCTACGACTATTAATTTTACGATTAGACCTAATTAGTAAAAAAACTGGTTTTTGATTCTTTAAATATTATTTATTCCATTGTAATTGATTATTGCGACCGCCTCCGTTGTCTTGGGGGTGTGGTTTGGCGTTGTATCCGGGTTCGATACCACAAACTAAGCTCAAGGCGTACTATATAGTACATATAGTATGCCTAGTGCTTAGTTTGTGTCCAGTTTAGGTCGAGTGGCTTATTCTATTACTACAATTGTGTACCAACGTCATATGAAAGTTATTTTGATATGACGTTATATAATTTGACAATTTTCCCATAGAAAATGTGTCAAATTTTTCAGGGTTCATGTACACCGAATTCTATTACCAATAATAATTGTATTGTAATATATGAAATGGAAATAAATGAGATATGAAAGAATAATAAGCAGTTGATCAAGTTCAATTAGGGCTGATTTTTCAATAGTTACATTATTTGACAGTTAACTTATATGGACAACTGTCAAATTTATTAATTCTCCATACAAGTTATCTTTTGAATAACTTTATTTGACTATTGAAAAAGCTCCAGGGCCATAAGTGAAAAAAAAGTGCTACATTATTTATTATTAATATAATGATATTATTGTGTCAGATAAAAAAAAACAGGTAGTAATTATCCTTGAGAGCGAAAATATATGGTCACATTACAAGATTTATTCCCAAGTATTCCACAAGGGTGGGATCCGTTCGCGTCCCGTCGGCACACTCCGGTACTGCGGGTGACCTGATCCACGTCATTAAGGAGGGTCACTTCTCGTCTTCTGCTACTTACCAATACTCATATTGCGTGCGTATAATAATAATAACCTTTTAATAGCTTTTATTTCTCAAAGTATATATATATATTTTTCTTACAATTTCTACTTACTTATCAATACTTTAAAGCTAAAGAGTTTGGTTGAACGCGCTAATCTTAAAAACTACTGGTTCGAATTGAAAAATTATTTTAGTGTTGGATAGCCCATTTATCATATACTGAGTGAAATTGTCAAGTGTGCCTTCAAGGCCATATCTTAAACTACAAGGAATAACGAAAAATGCTTAAAGGAATCTCGGGACCGATTTTAATAAAAACTAAAACTTCAAAATCACAATATTCAGGAGACTACTGCATCAATTTCTAATCGAGGTGGTAGTCTCCTTTCAGGTTGCAGTTACGAAGCTAGTTGTTGAGTTAATTCACGATAAAGCAGCAAGGATATAAATACTCGTAATACAATTCGTCTCTGTAGCCGCCCATTATCTAGCCGGCATAGTGGGGGCGACCAATATTGTTAAACAACAATTATTGATCGAACCCGTTCATGAACTTCGTAAGTCCATGAATGGTAATATAATTTATTTACTATAAAACAAAATTTTATATTCATTGTTAGATACTAGGACAGCAACAGGCAAGAGTAGTAACTTGAAAATCGCTGGAGAGTAGAAGGGTAACATGGAAACAATCTGGCAACTCTCCCATTTGTTTGTGCTTGATTTATGCGACTACGCGTGTGGCAACGCTGCCCGCATGCCGACGAAATCCTTTATCCTTTACATACATACATGCCTGGTACTTGCAACTAGATATTACTAGAGTAATCTGTGATTTACTCGAGTAATGTTGAAATTATAATGGAAATAGGATGATTTGATAAAGAAAGGTATTTATTTACATACTTAGGGCCGATTCAACCAATAACTTATACTGGGGATAGTAATGTCAAATTCCATACAAATATTTATTTGTAGATTAAAATATTCATACTCAGAGTAATTATTTGTATGATTTGACATTACTAATCTTGGTATAAGTTATACTCGCTTTTAGTCGAATCGCCCCTGAGAGGTAAGCAATACAAAAATCAAACACCATCATCAATTTAAAAAAAAATGGTTACGGCTTGGAAATAAGTTTTTCAGCCAAACCACCATATATACACAATGATACCGTAGTCATAAAATAATACCCAACCAAATCGCTCTAAACAAAAGTAAAGATTTTTGCTGCATTCAGTTAATTTAAACTACTACTTTTTTAATATACCTACGTAAAAAATTAACAATAAATATATACGACGCCCAATCCAGCTGAGGGTATACAAATACAACAAGAAACTTGAACAAGTGGCAAGGTCGTCACAGTGTTTGTACAGACACAAGTTGATGTAATGAAAAGCAAATATATATCAACTATTATACGAGTGTATATATATATCTCTCTTATTCGTTATGACTTTATTGTGCATTTTATTTTAAATTTATCTTTTATCTCTTTTCTGACAAATATGACTGTTATTGCCAAGAAAGAGACGAAACAACATTTTTAATATAAACTCATGTGTGTAAATTATATGTATTTGTATACAGCATATAGGTATTTCAGATTTCTATATATATAATGCATAATAAATTAGTAATTTTAATTGATATTAAAATATCAGATAGTTTTTTATTGCACACATATGTATACCTACCTAAACTATTTAAATGTTCTAACGTCCCGAACGAGTAACTGTCAGATTACCCAATGGCATTAAGTCCTTTAGTTTGTATTACGCAATAATGATATTCTAAATAAAATATTATTATTAATAAAAACTCATAGACAAACCTGTGAGTAAATTGAACTCAAAAGCACTAGTTTTTGGTCAACCACGAGTTTACTAAAAAATAAAAAAAATACGAAATATACTTGTTAATTTCAGTTCACTCAGATGCTGAAAATCGATTCAATGCTAAGAACAAATTCTAAAAGTACCAGGACAGCAGCACCGAACAGAAGTCGCCGCAAAGCCAGCCCTGGATCATCAGGGCGTGCAGAAAAACTAGCGAGGCATCGAGAGGCGCCGCCTGAAATATCGTTGGCGGCTTTACGCGTCAGATAAGCTACAAGCTGGCTAGGGGGTGACAATGGGAGGAAAACAGGGGGACATGTGGGGCGAGGAGGAAAGGGGGGCAAATAGGCGCGATCAAGGCACGCTCGTTGGGGCAAAAGCGGACGGGTTCTCGCGGACAGTAAGTAGGTATCACAGATAGAAATGGGAAATATATTTTTGCTATAGCGCCAGCTTTATCATCGGATAGGCGACATGAGACTTTTTTTTTGTTACTGAAAATATGTTGTAGTGTAAGTTTGTGTAATATTTATATTATTATTTTTATGTATAAAGTCTTGAGTATAATTAACCATTTTTTTTTTTGTTTTTTTTTAATTCCCAGGATTTTTGGTATTATATACGTGGTGGCCGAGTTGGACCTTAGACATAAAAACTAAAAACACTTAGGTTCCTGGTTCAAACCCCGGTGTGTACCAATGTAGTTTAATCAACAACAAAAAAATACATTTGTATAACAACACCACTATAGTGCCTTGGAGAGCACGTTAAGCTGTCGGTCCCAGTTTCACTGTGCTAATCCAAATATCGCGACGAGCTAGCCACTTGTTCGGTGTAGACTCATACTATCGGCTACGATAAAGTGGGATTAAAAACCCCTCCGCTGGGTACACATGATGATATAGATATCCCACGATTTTCTTATATTGTAATTATGTACTAAAGAAAAATACACTGGTAAAATAAAAAATAAAAATAAATAATAATTAGAAAAAAATGAAATTCATTTGCCATTTTCATGATCAAAAACTAAAATTGTGGGTTCATCGGTTTTCAGAGGCTCTACCATGGGTTTGCGCATTGTAGCAACGTAACGTATACGTGAGCAACAACCAATAGGACCGCTTTATTTTTGGTAACAGGTTTGAATAAAGCGGCCCTATTGGTTGTTGCTCACGTGTACGTATAAAAATACGTTACGTTGCTACAATGCGCAAACCCATGGTAGACCTTAAGCCTCTGCCTATTAGAAGTAGACCCGTAATACAAATTCGTATTTGTCTCCGCCCATTTCGTACCCTCATCATTTAGCCGGCATATTAGAAGTAAACAAAAAAATTCGACTCCATTCATGGATTTTGGTCTGCTTACCATCAGGTAGATACCGTGCTCCAGTAAAAAACAAACTTCTTATTATCTATGTACATAATTATATTTTACAAAGCATGTTAGTTCCTAAAATATCCGCTAGTTTATTACTTTAAACCACTCTAAATAGGAGGTTAACTAAAAATAAAATAAAAAATGTATTTTTACTTCAATAGTTTTTTTTAACAGCATTATACCACAGAAGAAATAATATTACAAGTAATATAAATGTTAATATTTTTACGCAAGATCATTTACTCAGTCGCCCCATCTAGCGGAAAAGGTCAGAACTACTTCGATTTCTTCGATTTAAGTTCTAGATCTCTTCCATAGATCATTTAACTACTTCACTACTCATGTTTTCCTGGTAAATGGTTGCCAAATGAGAACTAACCAACCACTATTTTGTTTTGCTCGCTTTCGTTTTGTGCTTTCTTTCTCCTAACCGTTTTTTTTGTTGCACGTGCTTGTAGTAGAAAAAAAATTTTTATGTAGTATTTTTAATAATGAGAACTTTTGGAACTAAAGCCTAAATACTATTTATCTTTATTTTATTATTCTAATTTTATTTATTTATTACTTATTTTACAAAACATCACTTTTTACTTGCAATAGCGTCCCCTCAATAAAATGGAGCTGCCTTGGTAGCAGTGCTAAGTTGGTTGGTGGTTTAGCGGATCTGTGAGAAACACTTGTTCGTAAGCATCCTTATAGTTTATGTTTTTCTGGTACATCGGGCCGCTCCGCATTTGAAAATCTGCTATCTGCACATTCCTTTCGGATGCTGCGAGTCTTGAATCTCTCTCCCTGTGTATTTTATGTAGGTACTTAAAATATTTACGGAAGAAAATCAAAAATTTAACTTATTTTTACAGAAAAAATATTTATTAGTTATTAATTTTTCAATAAATGTAATAAGTACCCATAATTTTTTTTCTGCTAAAAATAATGCTCTTTCATACATACAAAACTAATAATTTAATTTTAAGAATTTGAGAAAATGATCGAATTTCATTGTTAATTTGTTCATCAAACTACTAAGGCATCATACATAGGTAGAAGTACTTACAAACACAACACAACACAACGCAACGCGTCAGCGGATACCCTATCCGCCGGAAACAAAAAATGAAACAAAATGATAAGCTCGTCTCGTTTCTTTTAGTTTCCTCAACGATGACTCCAACTAACTTCTGGTGCCCTGGTAGTGCGCGCACATATTTGCGCAGGCGCGCCGATCGTCCCGAGTTGTTGCGCGCGCGCAGCCTCCACTTTAGTGTAAAAATGTCCTATCTAACAAAACTGTATTTAAAAGTTCTGCCCATTGCAATAAAGTGGAAAATGCTTCGAAAAATTCCAACTCGTTTTAAAAAGTAGGCGGGTGATGCGCGTGCGCGCGCTCGCTATGCCCGCCCGTTTACACGAGGCGTCGACCGACGCGGCGACGGGCGCGCACGCTTGTTTTATTTTGAACGCGCTGTGGTGTTCTGTATCTTATGCTAACTCAAAATCATATTATATGATTATTTTTATTGGAGCACGAAGTCCTTAAATGTGTTCGATCAATACATTGTTGTTTAAGTTCGCTTCCACTATGCCAGCTAAATGATGTGGTGGTTCAGGAGACTATAGCATCAATTTGTTGTCGAGGTGTTAGTCGCCTTTCAGGGTTATTTGATTATAAAACAGCGAGGAGAATGCACATATAATATTGACACCCATAATGTTGTCAACCTATCCTATTTCTGTGTGTATTCCTATCTTATAATAAAGTACCTATAAAAGAAAATAATGGGATGATTTTTCAAGCTGTGTGAAGTTGTTACGGATTGACTGTCGAATGAAGAACCACGCCCTAAGTAAATTTAATTTAGGTGGGAGGAAGGTCTCTATAACTTCGTTAGGCCGACCGACCGGTCTCGTTACCACCACCCAAACAGATGCAAAAACCGTCAAGTGACCTAGTCATGATTCGGTTTTAGTCTGTGGGTTCATGGGTTTTCTGGAGACTACTGCATCGATTTCTTGTCGAGGTGAGTCTCCTTTCAGGGTGCGGTTACGAAATGGGTAGTTGGATTGACGATAAGGCAGCGAGTATATTAAAATATACTGGTAATGCAATTCGTCATTGTGGCCCCCCATTTCGTAATCGCATCATTTAGCCGGCATAGTGGGAGCGATCAATATTGTTTAAGAACAATTATTGATTGACCCCATTCATGGACTTTGTAGGTCTGCTCACCACCAGGTGGATACAAAGTCACATGTCGTGCTCCAATAAAAAATAAAAAATATTGTTAGCCATATTTTGGCGATGGCAAAAAAAAAATGCAATACCTGACAAAGGTCCACTATGTGTAACTTAGAAACCTACTATAATGTGTATCTAGAATACCTTAGTAACCAAAATAACTTTATAATAACCAATTTAATTTTAACTAATGTGTTTTTTTTTTTTTTATATTATCGATTTATTATATTATATAAATACATCAAAGAATTAACAAGTTCCCACATAAATAAAAATAAAACTAATAACTAAAAATAACCTAAACCATAATAAATAATAAAAAAGGTAAAATATTTCCTCAATCCCCGATATTACACCTACCGTGCCAAGAACTGATGCGGCATTGCCCCTCTGAATCGCCAGACTGATATTTTGGGAGCAAAATGATCGGGCACGAGCATCCCCAGATGTTTGGATCAGCAGTCGATCAATCTGATCAACCAACTGTCTTGTATCCTTGCTCCAAGGATCCAGCGTCTACACTCCCCACAGCAAAAGCCGAAAATATATAATGGTATTTTAAATGCGTATATTTTTTATTTACCTTTGAATGGCAATAAAATTTTAAAATAATACTCTTTTTAAAAGGCATAAAAAATATAATATTATATTATATTAGTCATTCATTTTATAATTTATTATTTAAAAATACAGTTTTTTAATTAAAAAATAAACATAATAGGGAATATGCATGTTTTTTTTATTATTTCATTAATTGATCGGGTAACTACATTAGATACTAAAAATTAAACATTTTTTAAAGGGTAAAACACAAAAATAATAGGGTTTAAACTTTATCTGCCACTACCGCAGTAATAAACGGTAGGTACATCACTCCGCCGCCATTTTTGTATAGAAATGCGTTCCACAAAAAAATGGATTTTTAAAAACGTATTTATAAAAAAAATAGCTAATCAAAATATGTAAATATGTTCAAAGACATAAAAGGAGCATTATATATTAAAATAATAATAATTGGCGTTACATGCATATTCCCTATAATTTCTTATAGGCTATATAATAAAATTCTATATTTTTTATTATCGTCGAAAGCTAATTTGTTGAACGTACCACACATTGCAGGCACGCGGCTTGACAATTCGAAGCAGTGAGTGCTTAGCTGAGCAACGACTATTAATCCCGACTTAGCTAAGACTCGGCTGGTGTGTTTCTGACTCCAAAGTACTAGGATCGCATAACGTCAAGGAACACTCAACGAATACAGTAATAATTTTTAATATGTCGACTATTTGAATACTCATGACAAGACAATGAGTCTTGTCTTGAAGTGGTCGTGCTGCGAGTGGTAGGATAAGACTGATGTGAAAGATTTTCAACGGACACGCTTTTCATGTCTTGTCTTGGATGTGGCCGTGCTACGGGGGGCTGTGTGTTTCTGACTCCAAAGTACTAGGATCGCATAACTTCAAGGAGTACTCAACGAAAACAGTAAGTAAAAAAAAACAAATCATTGATTGAAAAGAAATAACTAAAATATATCGGTGCTGGTGTGTTTCTGACTCCAAAGTACTAGGATCGCATAACGCTAAGGAATACACTCAACGATACAGTTATAAACCCGTAAATTGGAAAAACTTTTAAATCCTCCAATTATAGTTAGAAATACCTAAAATATGCAAAAAAATAATGTATACACATACATACAGTGAATTATAATCTCAGAATAATAATAAAACATGTTATTATTATTATTCTGATATTATAATAGTTGTGCTACGCCATCTGCCTATTATTATAGGAATTACTGGTTGAAATATTTTCCGTCTATAAAATTTTTCCTTCTATTTCTATGATAAAATTAATACCTAATATTAAAGATTTTTTTTTTAAATTTATTTTAGGCCTTCTAATTTTTATATGTGAATTTATTTATATGTATGTATAGGTATATTCATTTAATAAGTGTGATAAATAAAGTAGGTACCGATACAATATGTCTATTTATTATTATTTATGTACTATTCAATTTAAGGTATGGTTATATTTAATTAATAATTTATTTATATATCCTCGTATTATATATTTTATCTTAGCATTAGCTCTGCCTGTTATTGGTTAATCTCCCAAAGGTTAGCTGGTAGATAATGCCTAAGGCATTAAGCTCGCCTATGTACAATAGTATTAAGCTTTTATGCAATAAAGAATTTATTCATAGATTCATTCAAGAAATACCTACTGGTCGTAGACAGAAGTATTTATTGAAAACAAAGAAAAACCACGGCACTAAAACTAAAGTGTTTAAAACCAGCATCGTTGCAGTACTAATTTACTTATATGAAAGACTAGCTGAGGCTCTACCATGGGTTTGCGCATTGTAGAAACGTAATGGATTTATTTACGTATACGTGAGCAAAAACCAATAGGATCGCTTTATTCAATCCTGTTACCAAAAATAAAACGATCCTATTGGCTGTTGGTCACGTATACGTAAATGAATACGTTACGTTTCTACAATGCGCAAACCCATGGTAGAGCCTCTGTGCTCGCGATTTCATCCGCGTGGAATAGTTATTTTTTTATCATACAAACTTTCATCCCCTATTTTATCCTCTTGGGGGTAGAATTTATCAAAATCCTTTCTTAGCGGATGCCTACGTCATAACATCTACCTGCATGCCAAATTTCAGCCCGATCCGTCCAGTGGTTTGGGCTGTGCGTTGATAGATCACTATGTCAGTCAGTCAGTCAGTCAGTCAGTCACCTTTGAGTTATATATATTTAGATAGGCTCTGATAGAAGAGAACGACAAATACCGACCATATACAAATGGAACGCCTGCGCTGTATAATAATGAAAAGGTATGGCGAAAGGCTAGTCATAGAAAAGGATGGAAGACATTAGAAGAGTTATTTGCCAGGCACACTGAAGACAATAAATAAATCATAAAATTAGGAGACTACCACCTCGAAAATAAATTAGTACAGTAGTCTCCTGAAAACATAATACAATACACAAAATTATACATTACATATGTATATTTTTGTAAATAATTAGGTACCGTATTTGTAATGTATTCAGGAGACTACTGTACTAATTTATTTTCGAGGTGGTAGTCTCCTTTCAGGGTAGGTACGGTTACGAAAAAAGTTGATTTGACGATAAACCAGTGAGAATATGCAAAATCATCTTTATGCTTAACCATAGAAGAAATAATAGTACAAGTAGCTTAACTGCCCATTTCGAAACCGCATCGTTTACCCTTTATAGTGAAGCGATCAATATTCTTAAACAACAATATATTCATCTACCCCATTCATGGACTGTGTAGGTCTTCTTACCATCAGGTAGATAATATAAATACCTACAGTCACATTTTTTTTTTGTAGGATAATTATTTACACATATTTCTCTGGTCCAAACTAAGCTCTAGGCTTGTACTATGTGTATCAGTAACAATGATATAGTATAATACATATTTTATTTTATAACATCCAAAGTCCCAAACAATGACAAACTGTACAGAAAAACGTAGGTACTATTTTTTTTTTCATGGGTGGGAATCGAACCTACGAACTCCGGATACAACACTAAAGGCGCAACCATTAACTAGCCTACGAATTATTATTATTAAAAATATATTCGTAAAAATCAGCCATTCATTCATATAACTTAATGCAACAATTAATTAAGTAAGTAAAGAAATATGACAGAGGATAGTTAGTGGACATAGTAAAACTAAAACTTTGTTCTTACTCTAAACAATATAGTTATGTATGTACACACTACAGTAATAGTAAGTTTGTATCTATTATCTATCTATCTACCCATATTTGCACAACTAACCGCAGTAACTACTTCTTCCTTATCTACATCGAAGGCCGCGATGAGCATTATCGCGCTCTGCGGGCGGTATCGAGCCCGATTGTTTTGCGGGCAATTAGCGCTTCGGCCCGTCCCGCACGTGCCCAAGCCGCGACGATCGCACGAATCGGATCGCATCGCCAGTGCACCGCGCGAACGGGACGCGAGCGGCTGTCTGCGTGGTGACTGTACGCCCCTTCTGAGCGAACGGCCCGTTCCGGAATACGTACGCGACGGGACTATTCGATCCTTTTCGAAGTTTAAATTTTAATTCTTTTGAGTTATAGTTGCCTGGTACTTTTTGAACTGATTAAGCAATTTGCTTTTTTAATTATTTTATATTTATTACATTTTTTTTTTTTATAAATTTAAACTGTCAAATAAATTTGTTATTTAATTAATATATAAAATTTATATAGTTAATATTAAAAAAATGTTAATTAACATACTTTCAAATTTTTTGTTAATTTAAAAATAATGCTTACTTAAAAACTAATAAAGTATATCTAATAATAAATAACAAACAAGTAACTAAAATAAAATGTTATGCCAAAAACACTTAATATAAAAGAAAATAATAGGAAAGAGACAGTCTTTTCGTTAAAAAAGTTTTCTTTTATTCGCGGCCCGCAACAGACTGCGGCGGGCGTTAAAGTTCGCCAAAACTTTGCGATCCGCCAAAGTTCCGCACACGGGACTCCGCAACTTCTGAATTCCCTAACTTTTAACGAAAACAATTCCCGATCGTTACGTTAAATCGGCAGCAACTTGCTCATTCAGAACAAAGAGTACGAACCTCAGTTAATTGTTTTCAGTGGAGTGTTGTATTAACATTCAGAACATGACATGATACCCCACTCTGGGAGGACGTAATTACCCGAACATTAGTGAAGCAGCGGGAGTGACGCATCCAACATGGCCGCCGCAATGATATCCGATCGAGGACTTCGGAAAAAGATCACGCAAGAAGTGTTACCGCCGGAGAAGCCTCCCCGGAAACCTTCCAAGCGGAAATCTACTGCCGGAACATCTAAAAGTCAAGAAAAGAAAAACGAACAGAACAATAATTCTAAACGTCCCAAAATTCATACTGGGGATCCTAAGCTGGATTTGTTTTCGAACTACCAGCCATGGGTGATACAGACGTACGGGGACTTAGCGAAAACTAAAACTATTACTTTGAAAAAGTACGCGAGGATTTTGCGTACTTTGCGTGGAGAAGAATGTAATAGTTCTGACAGTTCAAAGTTCAGATTTTGGGTGAAGGCGAAGGGGTTTCATATCGGGAAGCCTCCAGGGTACGATGCCCGGCCAGCTGATGGCATCATTTGTCGTTACAGCGTGATGGATGCGGAGGGTTGCGCCAGGGGACCTGATGGTCAGGAAGTGTATTCTGGATCGCAGAACGACCCTTCCCTTTACATACCTTCACCACCGATGAAGGTGAGTCTTTACGTTTATCTAAAAAAGTTTCAGGTGGAGAAAGAAGAAAATTCTATTTATTACTCTTTAAAATAAATACCTACCTATTTAACTTAAAAAAATGTATAAAAAATACAGAATAAACTAATAGGTAATTATTTTTAATAATCTCAAAATAAAGGCTAGTCTATCAGATGAGATGAAGACATTCCAGGTAGTTTCCTAATTAATTGAAATTTTCTTTGAGCATATCCGGCTTGAAGCACCATTTGATTAAATGTCATTTGTTTAGTGTAAGAAAAGTTTTTTAGATACATTTTATAATTTAAGTGTGTTTTACTTCGGCTGATAAATAAAACAAACAATTAAAATTTCCAAAATATTCCAGTAGGTATGAATTTTTGGTAACTTTAAACTTAATTAGGTACCTACCTAGTTCCCATTTTCCAAGGTTTTAGAATTATTAATTTTTATCTTTGTAGTATTTTGCATACCTACCGGTAAGTAATATATTACACTATATAATAAATAACAGGAAAATAAATCTACTTTGATATGGTATCAACTGTAAAATTTTAATTACCTAATTGTTAAATAAGTGTTTTAATGTCTTAATAATTGTTAAAGATCGTTAAAGCATCGTAAAATAATTATTATTCATGATCTAATTTTTTGAAATTTCTTGCTGTCTGCTCTTTTTTTATCCCAAGTTCATAGGTATATCATTTTTGATCGTGTAATAAACCATCATCATCGCCTCAAAAATACGCTTTGGAGCACGGCACAGAACCTTGTATCTGGTAGATCTACCAGCAAGCAGTAGGTTAGCAGACCTACAGTTAATATGAAAGAGGTCGATCAATTAATTGGTCACATCATTGGTCGCCCCTACTATGCCGCCGCCTAAATTTGTGGTAACTAACTGGGCAGGGAATATCGGTGAATGCAAAGATTAAAATCAAAGACATGGCTAGCTAGGTCCCTTGCCGGTCTTTGCGTTTGTATGGTTGGAGGTAACAAATCAGGGAGCCTAATCTACTAAATGAATTTGATATCAACTGCACGTCAAAGTTTAAATTTGACATATTATTTCCCATACAGTGTGTCAAATTTTAATTTTCATACGACGTTGGTACACAATTGATTTAGTACATACAATAAGGCCCCAGGTCGTCGGTTGGCCTTGCGAAGTTAGACGCCTATCCCACCTAAAACGCTTTTTATAGCACTACAAATGTGAGCTGCCACAACTCATTTCTACTGAAATAAAGGCTAATAAAGAATTGGTGATTCAGTAACCAAAAATTTGAAGATCCCATCTATTGAAATAAAACAACAATAAATAGCGTTAGCGTTGTTTCGTCTTGCAAGTCACAGGTGATCCGAGCAACTCAACTACCAGGAGAATATAAACTATCAAGAGATCGGATGTCATCATCATTAGACTGGGGCGGTGGAGTTGTTACCGCCCGCGCGCTGCTCGCCTGGTGCTCCGTTCATTTATTATTAGGCACCGGCCCGCGGCGCAGCTGCCTCATGTTTATTAAAGAGTCGGCGTTCCCGCGGGGCCGGGCTTCGAACCTACCCGAGCCTAGTTTCACCTGAACTGATCTTCTCCAGATTGTACAACTATTAATGTTTCCAGAGAAACCCAAATTTAGATGAGAGCATTTCCACGGAATACTAAACAAGGTTGACGAGTTCTGAGTTCTAAAACAACATTTACCACACACAATACGCTGTCCTCGAACAAACTGAAAATGTTAAACAAACGCTTAAATTCAATTTATATTCCACTGGCACGTTCAAAGTGGTCGCCGGTGTTCGATTTTTAGCAAAACGAACAAAAACAATGCAGTGCGGGGCGACCACACGTAGAAGCTGTGCCCGCCTGATGCGACCGCGCTGCTGCCGACATAAGAACAACCCATTCACGCTTTCAATCGATCATTATGATCTCGCCACTATACCTCTTGCCACATTATGTTGCCCTGGTAATTTGTATCGAGGGTATCGATCATTTCGACGTATGTCGTCTTTTTTCTAGTTAAGAGCGATTCGACCAAAAGTGGGTATATAAATTGCTTATACCGAGATTAAATTTAATCTACGAATAAATATTTGTATAGAGTTTGACATTACTATCCCCATGGAATCGGTCCTTAGTTAGAAGTTTGTTTTATTAATTTTAAAAGACTGTAGTAATAAGATCGATTGTGTCATATTTTTCTTTTGGTGTATTGTAAATTTTAATTAACCATACTTAACAAAAATTTTCCAAAAATACAATGCAAATACTTTGACAATACATTAACAAATGGGAAATCTAATCCACACTAGGGATCCGGTTTCAGTGTCTCCCAGACAATAAATAATACAAGTTCGATTGACTCAGAGCAACGCGGCCACCGTACAGCCCGGGTACAACCCGTGACCCGTAGCTCTAAGGATTGACTAAACAAAAGAGTCAAAAAGAGTCGTTAAAACTGCTATACTAGCTACAAAATTTAATATTGCAACCATTTTAGAAGTGTCAAAAGGAAAATAGTGGATTTTTAAAGTACTAATTAAAAAACCACTAAGGGCGCGGTTCGACCAAAAGACGGCAAACTTATTTATACTGGGGATTTATAATGCAAAATTTTATTAAAATATTAATAGGTACTACTGAGTATAATTATTTGTAATCTTGGTACATATGTACCTATATGGTATGACTTCTTTTGGTCGAACCGGACGTTAGTCTAAAAGAAACAAAGGATAAAAAAACAATCTATAAATGACATTTGTTTGTCAGAAACGTCATTTTAAGAGCAAAGTTTATTTCATTGTCTTGCCTTACGGCGTCCGAGACCGCCTAGACGGCCCCAGGGTACCCAGCGGAGGAGTTTTAATCCCACCTCGTCGTAGCCGATGGTATGCGTCTACACCGAACAAGTGGCTAGCTCGTCGCGATGTTTTGAATAGACTTAACCCTTCTATAAACAGTTTCACATTTTGGTATAGTGAACCCGGGACCGACAGCTTAACGTGCTCTCCGAGGCACTATAGTGGTGTTGTGAAACAAATGTACATATTTATTTTAATTAAAAACTCATTGGTACACCGTGATTCGACCCAGGGACCTAAGTGTTTTTAAGTCCAAGGTCTAACCAACTCGGCCACCACGTATATAATAAATAATAGTCAATGTTTTAAACAAAATATTTTTTCTCCCTAAATATTAAATTCATCTGGTATCCCAGCTGCGGATCGGTGACACGCTTGATTAAAATGGATGCTGATCCGCGGTTTTTCCCTTTTTACCTGAACAGGGAATTAAATGCCTATTACTGGGTCAAGGGACGTGTTTATAATTCATAATGGAACTCGACGGGTTTATGTAGAATTAACAAATGATGAATTACTTACTTAATTCCTACTTGCGTAAATAGATAAGGGTACCAAATGTAGGCAGTTTAAAGGGAATTCAGGGAGCCTTACCTATATATGGGGCGCTGAATATTTTTTTTTGTTACAAAACATATTCAGGAGTTCTTTACCAGTCTTTCACTAGTCACTAAATTATTTATTTATAATAATAAATATTTTATTTATTTATTTTATTTAAAAACTTTATTGCACAAATTTAGTACAAAGGCGGACTTAATGCCGCTAGGCATTCTCTACCAGTCAAACCTTTGGGACAAATTAAGCAGTAAGTAGGTAAAATAGGTGCAGTAAAATACATTTAAGAAATAGAGTATACAAATATTATACATACACACTAATGCTGACTACATATACATACATATCATAAACTATATTAATAATATACATACATATTAATAAAATAGCAAATATTACAGCAACAGCACAATATAGCACTACCCACAGCACAATACTTATTTAAAGCAGAAACACAGGATGATATGAGAGAGAGAGAGAGAGCGAGCCCAAACGAATAATAAAAAGGAAACACATTCACACATTCAGAAAGTGTTTATACACTAGTCTCTTAAAGATACCCCTGTTAGGAGCTTGTCTAATGTCCACCGGTAGATCATTCCAGAGTCTTGTTGCAGCAACAGAAAAAGATTTTGAGACAAAGGTAGAATGATGAGAAGGTATAGAAAGAGTTGAGTTAGAGGCAGAACGAAGGATTCTATCATGATGCGAGCCGAGGGATGTAAAACTATCCTTGAGGTATTTGGGAGTGTTAGGTTCGTTTAACAGAGAGTAGAGCAGGCAGAGAACCCTGCTGTTTCTCCTACCTCGAATCCTTAACCATTTCATCTTATCTCGATAAGGTGTGACGTGATCATATTTGCGCAGACAGAAAATGAATCTGATGCATGCATTGTGTAGTCGTTCCATTTTGTTTAGTAATTCTTCCGTAAGATCTACACAACACACGTCACCATAATCAATCAAAGGAAGAAGTAAAGACTGAACAAGGGTAACTTTAGCTTTTATAGGCAGAAAATGTTTAAGTTTATTGAGAGAGTGCAGCGAAGAAAAAATTTTACGACTAGTATTAGTTACTTGCGCTTTCCAGCTAAGATGAGAATCCAGATATAAACCCAAGTTCTTAACCTCGCTACAAAACGCAATCGGTTTACTGTCATACCGAACAAAGTCAATCTTGGCCATATCAACTTTTGATAAGAGGCGGGAACTCCCAATAATGATAGATTGACATTTGGCCGGGTTGACAGCAACACCAAATCTAGTAGACCAAGCCAATATATTTGAAAGATCAGAGTTAAGCCAAGCTATTGCACTATTCAGTGAGTTGATGTCTGTCTGCACATAAAGCTGCAAGTCATCGGCGTACAAGTGATAGTGACAGTGAAGCGATGTGGTGATACTGTCAATAAACATGGAGAAAAGCAATGGAGATAGAATGCCACCTTGTGGAACGCCTGTACGTAATTCACACCAAACTGATGACAATTGGTCAACCCGCACCTGTTGCCGACGTCCATGGAGGTATTGGTGAAACCACGCAAGAGTCTCTGGAGAGAATCTAAGACGAGACAGAATAGCGATTAGCAAATCGGGATCGACTGTGTTAAAGGCGTTGGTGAAATCGATCAGTACAAGTACTGTGACCTTGGTTTCATCCATGCCATTTCTGATGTCTTCAGTTACTTTAAGTAAAGCTGAAGTTGTACTATGACCGCATCGAAAACCAGATTGAAAAGGATTTAAAAGTTTATGGTTTTGAAGAAAGAGCGTCAGTTGCTTATGTACTACAGACTCTAAAACCTTAGATAGAAATGGTAGAATAGAAATAGGACGATAATGAGAAGGAAGTGTTGGAGAGGATATTTAAATACCATCACGGGTGCCTTTTTGGCCCCCGAGACCCGTTTGAAAGGCGTCAGGCATAGACGATGGTATTCGAACCTAACAAGTGGCGAGCTTGTTGAGGTGTTTATGATGGTATAGCCTCGTTGTATAAAGCGGTCACCCATCCCAGGTCCGGCCTTGTTGTCATCTGCTTAACCTTGTTATCAGTTGCGCAGTGACATAACCACTAAGCTGGGTCTGCTTTTTATTTATTTATTTATTATTGTATATTAATTATTACTTATAGTGCATATTTGGGGCGTAGCGTAGTCTGTTAGGTTGTTTTTTTTTTTGAAGAAAATAAAAATAGTTTTTATTAAAAAAATGGGATTTATAAGTGACACTTAAGTCATATTTTTTTTTCACTAAAAATTATTTTATTATTCTGAATAAAACAACTGCACCAAGCTTTACAGCTAATGCACTTTAGGAAGGCAATTAAATTATTCTACATCACTACTCATCCATCACAGGGGGGTGTTCGGGTATCTATTGCTTACTCCCGCGAAAACCTTAATAAACACAAAAAAATAATTGACTCAGCATTTATTTATGCTGTAAAATTTGTGTCGTAAGCTATTTTGTAGGATTTTGTTTTTAATATAAATACAGATGCAAAAACCGTCAAGTGACCTAGTCAGGTTTCGATTTTAGTCTGTAGGTTCACCGGTTTTCAGGAGACTTAGACAATAAGGCAGCGAATTGCATTACAAGTATATTAAAATATACTCGTAATGCAATTCGTCTTTGTCGCCGCCCATTTCGTAATCGCATCATTTAGCCGGCATAGTGGCAGCAATCAATGTTGTTTAAGAACAGTTATTGATTAACCCCACTCATGGACTTTGTAGGTTTGCTCACCACCAGGTGGATACAAAGTCACATGTTGTGCTCCAATAAAAAATTATAAAAAGTGTACCTTTTGCTTACAATCTACATAAAAATCATTGTCAAATATGTAGTAAGCGCATTAATTCAAAACGGCACCACCTATTTGGTAATTATTTTTCTATTTTGTTTTTAATTGTCATACAAGGTTTGTATAAAAGAACGTGAGACATATTATTATGACAGTATGAAAATTTTCAAAAATATTGAAAGAGTTAAAGACAGATTGGCGATCAATTGTTCAGTTTTTACCGAAAAAAAACTTCGTTTTGATTTTTTTTATGAAACAAAACATTATTACATGGTCGTAAAGAGTGGAAGGAAGGTCTCTACAACTTCGTTAGACCGACCAACCGGTCTCGTTACCGGGTTTTAGTCTGTGGGTTCACAGTGAATTGTGGATTTTCAGGAGACTACTGCATCGATTTCTTGTCGAGATGGTAGTAGCCTTTCAGGGTGCGGTTACGAAATGGGTAGTTGAATAGACAATAAGGCAGCGAGTATATTAAAATATACTCGTAATGCAATTAGTCTTTATCGCCGCCCATTTCGTAATCGCATCATTTAGCCGAGCAATCAATGTTGTTTGATTGACCCCATTCATGGACTTTGTAGGTTTGCTCACCACCAGGTAGATACAAAGTCACATGTCGTGCTCCAATAAAAAAATTAAAAAATGTACCTTTTGCTTACAATCTATATAAAAATCATTGTCAAATATGTAGTAACCGGGACCGACAGCTTAACGTGCTCTCCGAGGCACTATAGTGGTGTTGTCAAACAAATGTACATTTAAAAAAAATTAAATACTCATTGTTACACACCGGGATTCGAACCAGGGACCTAGTGTTTTTAAGTCCAAGGTCTAACCAACTCGGCCACCATGTAGAACATTGCCTCTCGTATTCTATTTTCAAATATAGTATTCCACTGCTATATTCCAATTAGTAACGTTCTATAAACCTTTGTTTTTGCGTCACATTGATATGAAACTAAAATGACAAAAAACCCATTTATAACCAAAAATAGATTAATGGTTTAGTCTATTAGATACAATGTTATAAAAATGTATTGTCATTTGACAGGGATAAATCAGAAGTTTATCTATCCCTGCCTGGTTTATCATAAACCTTCCTGATAAAAGAGGTAGGAATCTACTTATTCACCATATACTAGGTAGAATGCTTTACCATTTTTCTTACACTTCACCACACATGTTGTCCTGGTAATAAACGAAGCTAGTACCTACTGTATATGTCAGAAAGAACTAGGTAACTGATAAAACATTATTAGGTATTTTTAACAGCAGACCAAAGAAAACTGTACCTACTATAAATAGTGGGAATCGAACCCATGACCTCCAGATAAAATGACACAATACCAGCAGGCGGTAGCAAACCTTCCTAGATAAGTTTGGAGGTATTGAATTAAATTTCTGATAAATATTATTATTAGGTATATTACGAAGTAGGTATACCTAGGTAATTTTTTTTTATACTTAGTACTTACGTAAAAAATAATTAACAAACATTATATTTAATTAAATAATAATAAGTATGTATGTATATTTACCGTACCTATACAGTTAAATTACAAACCCAAGACATAATTCAAAACTTTTAACAAGACATTTTCGAAGATAAAATACGCCCCTACCAACTTCCGAAAAAGTACGGCTCAATAATCGGCCAACCCGTCATTCCGTGGTTTCGACACGCCACCTAAAACCGAAGAACTTTATAATTCAGGGCAAAGGACCGACGCGGTGCAACGGCCATTGTAAAAATTACGCTATAAATCGAGACCCGGGCGCTCCGACGAAACGGCCGGCGCGGGCCGCATCGTAAATTACGCGGGCGGGGATGGCGGCGCGGTCGCGACATCACAAAGGCGCGGCGAAAAAATATAGATAAGCCGGTTGTAGTGGCGCGGCCCAGTGCGTAAAAAGCATCTAAGTGAATAAATTTATATTTTGAAAGGTTTAATTATTATTTAGTCAAAATTCTCTTGTTCAGAAAACTGGAGACTATCAATAGACTTATGTTCAAACAGAACGTGCACAATTGCACACCTAGTGAAAGGAAAATATTTGTGGCGGCTCGTGATGTGGATCGTTCTATGTACTCAATAAAATAAAACAAATATTTTAAATATTAAAAAAACAATGTTCATTAAACATACGAGTAAAATGATTACAAAATATAAGTTTAATGTTTAATATTAAGATAGCTTTACAGAAATTAAAAAGATTTCAAAACTAAAAAAGAAAAGATACGGGTAGGTACTAGAATTTATGAACATTAAAATATGCTTCCACTATGCTGGCTGCAGTTACGAAATGAACGACTAATATGAATTTGCATTATGAGTCTCCCAAAATATCCCCGAAGTATTTTATATAAATGTGAAAATATAAAATGTAATATAATAATACTTAGCCGCCTTTTCTTCAGGGCTGACTGAAGCTTGGCGGATACCGATGCCATGGCGCGGGCGGCCTCGCATGTGTAATCGGGCCCGATACGTGAGCGTGCATGAATACCTATAGTTACTACCGGCAGTAACCGCTACCTGCTTACCGCTTATGTTCTCCTATTCTTTGCGTTTGTTTTTATACATATAAATAAAGTTATGAAATTGTATTTATTTT
Organism: Monopis laevigella; assembly: GCA_947458855.1. Classification (NCBI taxonomy): domain Eukaryota; kingdom Metazoa; phylum Arthropoda; class Insecta; order Lepidoptera; family Tineidae; genus Monopis; species Monopis laevigella. Next base: position 12,768,023 of record OX381597.1, read on the forward strand.
ATATAGATGACGTATTTTAATACAAAGACGAACTATAGTAGTGGTTACTACTTTTTAAATATATTTTTCCCGCAAATTTTTAAAATTTCTAATATTATTACTGTGATTTTTTTAATATTATAATAATTAAATAATTTTTAATATTAAGTCTGACTTCTCAGTAGTTCTCACTTCTCAGACAGAATTTCTAATATAAAAAACAACTAAATTTGATTATAAGACCTTATTTAAAAAAATAGTTATTAAAAAAACTAAATAAAACTTTTTATATAATCTTTACACATATATTTTTCGCTAAATAAAATAAAATAATAGAAGGCGTGTCATTGCCCTTCATAAAATAATAATTATACTTAAATTATTAAGTGCATACTTATTTATAAAAATAATTATTAAAAAAACGAATAACTTTTATAATATAAGCTATACAGATATAATTTTCGCTAAATAAAATAAAATAATAGAAGGCGTGTCATCGCCTTTCATAAAATAATAATTTTACTTCCCTAGGTCCTAAACGTCAAGAACTAAAACCGTACTAAAATAAAAAGCCACGGTTCGCATTGCGGGCGTTCGCCTGGCAGCCGACACGGAGCGCAGAGACGGCAGAGATAAGTAATTCTGTAGCACAGGCGGGCTCCATGCGGGGCGGGGAGGTAAATGCCCGCACAGCGGCGGCGGGTAATTGGTTCGCGCCGCCCGAGGCGAGCCCGTGAGTATCGCGCGCTTTAGCGACGAGGCGCCCTCCGGTGTCGGTTACGGTAGCTTAGTGTGGAGTTGGCTTCTTTTTTGATTTTTATTAATAAAGTTACCACTAGGCAAAATGTCTAAAGTCTCCTCATTTATGCTAAGATTGAAGAATAGTCTTTACCTAACTAGGGCTAAGACTTACAATACATTATTATTACATTTCTTCGAACTGTCAAACTTCATAAACAAAAACAAAATTTAAATATTCTGTGCCCCGCCCGGCGTTTCAGCCCTAGTTCAAAATAGACGTTTATAAGTTTATAACATCAATAATCTTTAATTTGAGCTACAAAGGCCAAATAGTTTTCTAGTTTTACTAAACATATTGTCGAGGTTATTCAACTTTCACTTAGCAAACATTTTTTTTATCAGAAAACACACTTGTGAGTAATATCTCACCTTTTAAAAATATTATTTAAAAATCCCTATATTTTTTATATAGCCTATCTATAAGATATTTTAGTAATATGCTAACGTATACAAATATTAACTTACATACCACTGAAACGTTATCATGAAAATCTGAACAATAAGAAAATCACATAGGTTACAAACTAAGCTCTAGGCTTGTACTATGTGTACCAGAAACAACGATATAATACATATTATAGTTTATAAACACCCAGACCATGACAAACTGTACACAAAATAATAATAAAATATAAAAAGTAGTCTCCATATTTCTATCAGCAGCTGTTTGTCATGCTACCTCACGTTATAGCTATGTCAAGCGACCACCGCCGCGCCACTTTATACATCCGTGCCGGCGCTACCGCGCTCGAAGCGAGGGGTATAGCTATGTACTAGGCGAGCATCTGTGAACAGAGGTGAGCTCGGTGTTATGTAGCTGAGCTGTAAAGGGAATAATGAATAGGTAGGTGCTAAATAATAATAGTGATCTTTAGAAGCGCTGAAGTCCTGGTAACTCTTCTCGACTAACAATGGCTGAAGTTCTAGTATCCGGTCGAGGATGAATAAAATAAATAAATAGGTAGCCCCTAAATAAACCAAGAAAAAATAAACCTCATAAAATAATTGTTTCAAAATTATAACTCAAAAAAAGTGCTTACAAAGAAACAATAATAATATTAAAAATAATTAAAATCATTTTTATTAAATTATTATTATTGCACAGATATTGCCCTGCAGGGCCGTGTTCGGAAACGTAAGACAACACTGGGCCGTGTTCGTAAACTAACACTTTAACACTGGGTAATGTCACTACACTATATGCATCTCTTCTTCTCTAAGCATTTTTCAATATTTTTATCGCACTCTGTAACACTACCCAGTGTTAAAGTGTTACGTTTCCGAACACGGCTCTGGGTAGTGTCACAGAGTGCGACAAAAATATTGAAAAATGCTTAGAGAAGAAGAGATGCATATAGTGTAGTGACATTACCCAGTGTTAAAGTGTTAGTTTCCGAACACGGCCCAGGGTGATTACGCGTTTTAAGTTCGCTCGCACGCCAATCGTTATGACGTCATTCTGACGTAGATCAAGCTTGGCTTCTTAACAATGGGTCCAAAAAATCTTAGAAAATTACGTCATAACGATTGGCGTGCGAGCGAACTTAAGACGCGTAATAACCCTACTGGTTACAAACTAAGCTCTAGGCTTGTACTGTGTATAGCAAAAACAAGGTTATTAAATTATTAATACATATTATATTTTATAAATACCCAGACCATGACAAACTGAACAGACAATTTTTTTTTTCATGGGTAGAAATCGAACACACGATATTCTCCAGATACAACGCCAAAGGCGCAACACTAGACTACGGAGACAGTCCAAAATATATTATTATTTGATTAAAAAAATATATAATAATTTTAATATAAATAATAGTATGATAACTAACTGAACAATAATTCGAGAGCAAATACGCTATATAGAGGCACATTTAGGAATAAAATGAATTAAATTGTAGTTTAGAATTTGGCATTGAAGGCACACTTGAAAAAATCACCCTATTGAATATAAGTATAAATCAATATATTGTCATTAAAAATAATAAGTGCTTTATTTCGCCAATTTGTAGGCTAAATGATGCAGTTACGAAATTGGCGGCGACAAAGACTTATTTGCATTATATTTATTGTGAGTGTACAAATAATTAAATTAGTACTTTTTTCAAGTTGCGCACAACAACTGTTAATAATATATAGGTACTAATATTATCCGGATAATCGGATTTTACGGATAATCGGATTTTCCGGATTTAAAAAATTCTTTCACCGTAAAAAAGTTTTTTTTATCTTATCAGCGAGTAACGTGGGATGAACGTGGGCGGTATTTTATTTTCGATCCGATTTCTTCAAATGAAACGGCGGATGAAACCGCGGCGCCAAGCTAGTCTGGAATATGTATGTAGGTACATACATAGGATATAAATCCCTTTTCTACATTATGGTAGGTCAAACAGAGAAATGGTTCTAGTATTTTATTCTGTCCAGCTAGAAAATCCTGGATCCCGGCCAAGGATCTTTTTGTTCACTCTATAAAGTGATCTGTGGAGGGGGAGGATTTTTTATTAATATAAAAAAAAATGAATTATCGTGGTGGCCGAGTTGGTTAGACCTTGGACTTAAAAACACTTAGGTCCCTGGTGCGAATCCCGTTGTGTACCAATTGAGTTTTTAATTAAAAAAAATATGTACATTTGTTTGACAACACCACTATAGTGCCTCGGAGAGCACGTTAAGCTGTCGGTCTTGGTTTCACTATACCAACTTGTGAAACTGTTTATAGGTGGGTTATGTCTGATATGAGTCTATTCAAAACATCGCGACGAGGTTGCCACTTGTTCGGTGTAGACTCATACCATCGGCAACGTTGAGGTGGGATAAAAACCTCTCCGCTAGGTACCCTGGGGCCGTTAGGCGGTCTCGGGCGCCGTAAAGCACCCGTGATGATATGTATGAATGGTTTTATTCGTATGGTTGACCAGAGGCTCTACCATTGCGCATTGTAGCAACGTAACGTATTTGTATACGTATACGTGAGCAACAACCAATAATAAAACGGTCCTATTGGTTGTTGCTCACGTATACGTTACGTTGCTACAATGCGCAAACCCATGGTAGAGCCTCTGAAAGCAACGTCCCGGACGTACGGGCCTTTTACAGAGCACTCTACCCTGTGACATACGTTAAAGGCCATTCTATTTTGCCTTCGACCATTTTTTTACATGTCGCAGTTTTGGAGTTCGGAAAAATAAATAATAAAAATGTCGTTTCAGTTGAAAAAGAGTCTAAGTGAAAAAATTTATATATAGATTGATAGGTATGAGATAAAATAAAATAGCCATTGAAAGACTTAGCATATTTAAAAATAAAAATAAATTATAACTCGAGTAACTGGGAAACCAAAAATAACCGTATAAATTTAACTCTAAAAATTTAATAAAACGCCTAAAATAATATTTCTGTAGGTAGAACTTCGGTTCAAAGGAAATTTCGGTACCTATAGTCCAAGACCAAGAGAAAATAGTTGTTGAGTCTTGACTTGAGATAGCGGTCTCACTTACCTGAGAACTCGAGGTTGTCTGCAGTCGACGATTAACTTTGACTACTTGGTACAACTTTGACTTCACTCCCCACAAGTTATGATGCCCTGGTAGTTACTAGTTAAGTTTAACGTAATACTATATTTATTGCAGTGGGGTTAAACTTGTTTTTTTTAAGGGAATAAATAGCACTGAATTTAATGTGACACTGTGTTTTAATTTACATATTGTTCGTTCGCACTATGCCAGCAAAATAATGAAGGTTTCGTTTGTATGACTTAAAAACTAGGCAAATACTTTTTTAGATGCTCTTCAAATAGCGGTCTCCTTACCTGAGAATTCGAGGTTTTCAGAGGTAGTGGTAAACTTTGACTACTCTTTAATTACACTCCCCACAAGTTATGATTCCCTGGTAGTTACTAGTTAAGTTTAACGCAATACTATATTTATTGCAGTGGGTTTGTTAAACTTGTTTTTTTTTCTTGAAGTAGTGATCTCTCTCTTACCTAAGAACTCGAGGTTTTCAGCAGTTGACGGTAAACTTTGACTACTCGGCACAACTTTAACGGTACTACACTCCCCACAAGTTATGGTTCCCTGATAGTTACTAGTTAAGTTTAACGTAATACTTTAGTTATTGCAGTAGGTTGGTTAAACTTGTTTTTTGTTTGGGCAAAACTTATTAAATAATAATTGCACCGAGTAATTAATTAACTCAGTATAATTATTTGTATGTGATTTGACGTTAGTAATGTTGATATAAGTTATGCCTTCTTTTGGTCGGACCGGCACTTAGGCAAATACTTTTTTAGATGCTCTTGAAATAGCGGTCTCTCTTACCTAAGAGACTCGAGGTTTTCAGCAGTTGACGTAAAATTTTACTACTTGTTACAACTTTAATTACACTCCCCACAAGTTATGATTCCCTGGTAGTTACTAGTTAAGTTTAACGGAATACTATATTTATTTTAATATAAGGGAATGGCACTGGATTTAGTGTGACGATGTGACACTCTTACTTACTGTTTAATCTCTATATAGGTCGGTACTACACTCCCCACAAGTTATGGTTCCCTGATCGTTACTAGTTAAGTTAAACGTAATACTATATTTATTGCAGTAGGTTGGTTAAACTTGTTTTTTGTTTGGGCAAAACTTACTAAATAATAGTTGTTCTGAGTAATTAATTAATTCAGTATAATTATTTGTATGTGATTTGACGTTAGTAATCTTGATATAAGTTATGCCTTCTTTTGGTTAGACCGGCACTTAGGCAAATACTTTTTTAGATGCTCTTGAAATAGCGGTCTCTCTTACCTGAGAACTCGAGGTTTTCAGCAGTTGACGTAAAATTTTACTACTTGGTACAACTTTAATTACACTCCCCACAAGTTATGATTCCCTGGTAGTTACTAGTTAAGTTTAACGTAATATTATATTTATTGCAGTGGGTTAAACTTGTTTTTTATTTATGGGTTAAATAGCGGTCTCTCTCTTATCTGAGAACTCAAGGTTTTCAGCAGTATAAACTTTGACTACTTGGTACAACTTCAATTACACTCCCCACAAGTTATGATTTCCTGGTAGTTTCTAGTTAAGTTAAACGCAATACTATATTTATTGCATTGGTGAAACTTGATTTTGTTTTCTTGAAATAAGTCTCTCTCTCTTACCTGAAGAACTCGAGGTTTTCAGCAGTTGACGGTAAACTTAGACAGTAACTTGTTTTCATTTTCTTTCCAAGGGCTCCTTTAAATTAGAAGGCCATAATGGCGCTTATTTTCAATTTACATGAGATAAATAATTTATTTATTTTTTCAATTTGGAGCGGCGGTAACGAGACAGTCCTCCCACCTAAGACCACATATTTATATTTTAATAAATGTACGTTGTATTGTAAAGGACACTTTTTAGTATTATAACTTAAACAAAATTTTATTTTATAAATAGGGCTAGTGCCAACCATAACCGTTGACGATTAATAATAAATAAACCAACTCACAACAGACCGACGACTAACAAATTTCAATCGGCCAAAAGGGCCAATCAAACAGAATACAAAATATGCTAGAATTTCGGGAAAAATCGAGCCGAAACCGACCGCACAAAGCATCGAAAATAACGTTGGTTGGATGGGCGTTGTTGAATGTAGTCCTTGGTAGGTAGGTATGCTCCGGCTTCCTAGTTGCGGTGTCGAGTCGAGCGAAAACGACTCGTGTGGCGTGTCACGGACGATCCCCTTGCCCCATGTTACCCTGGTGATGCAACACTTTTTATCGATGATTTATTTGTTTTTTAATAGCGGTCTTTTATTTTTTTTAGAGCACGGCATGTGACTTTGTATCTACCTGGTCAAAGTCCATGAATGGGGTCGATTAATAATTGTTCATAAACAAAATTTCTTTCTTTCTATATGTTTGAAAATTTGTAATTATTGAATAAACTTTTTGTATTTGATTACGAAATGGGTGGCGACAAATTGCATTACGTATTAGTATATTTTAATATACTCGCTGCTTTATTATCAATTCAACTCATTTCGTAACCGCACCCTGAAAAGAGACTAGCACCTCGACAAGAAATCGATGCAGTAATCTCCTGAAAACCGAAAACCCAGACTAAAACCGAAACATGACTAGGACGGTTTTTGCATCTGTATGGGCAGTGGTAACGAGACCACCTAGAAAGTTATTAAACGTGTGAATGAGTATGATTGGACCAAGAGTTATTTTGCGCAGCATCCGATTTAAATCTGAAAAAAATACGCTTAGGTGAAAGGCTCCAGAAAAAGCGACGTAAAATGTCCCTTATATAAAAACAAATGTACACTCTTTCCAAGGACTCCTTTGTTGTTAGTGGCGTTAAATGCGCGGCGGCCACGAAAATTTTCAATTTTCATACATTTTCTAGAAGCGCAGTTGCATCGCTACATCGTACGTGGCACGCGCAATGCGCATAGTCCTTTTGCAGTTACACATATTAATTAATTTTATTTAACGTTTCTGTATTTTACAATAATCACTATCATTATTTTAATAGAATAAATGTTATGAAATTCAAATACCATGATAATTTATTATTTCATATTTTCTACTTTCGCTGTAACTAAATTAATAAGAGTAATGATTCTTCGTCACAATCTATCTATATCGTGTAACTGAATGTTTGAGATGAAATATCACTAATCAAAAAAGCATTACAGCCAAGTGACCTAGTAATGTTTCTGGCTTCGTCTATGGGTTCATCGTTTTTAGGAGCCTATTCCCTTTCATCACTTGCAGTTGTTCGGTGGGTATGGTTAGAGTTAACCCTGTTGCCAGGCCTGGGAGGAGCCTACTGCATCAATTTAATATCGAGGTAGTAGTCTCCATTCAGGTGCGGTTACCAAACAGGCAGTTAAATAAATACCATCGCGGGTGCCTATTTGGCTCCCGAGAACTGTTTAAACGGCTTCAGGGTACCTAGCAGAGGGGTACCCGTCCTCATTTTGCCGATGGTTTTCGGAGGCAACACCTAACAAGTGGCGAGCTTGTAGCGGTGTTTATGATGAAATAGGCAGCTAGTTTTGTAATAAAGAAGTAGGGTATTAAAATAGACTTAAAAAGCAAATTCGTCTTGGTCGCCGCCTATTTTACTGCAAACAATGTTAAACAACAATGTATTGATTGATAGATCCCATTCAATAAAAAAAATGTATGATCGTTAATTTTTTATTATTTAGCTCATTTTAATTTCCATTATACTTTAGTAGAAATGCCGAGTTATGTCATATACCTATATCTCCCACATCCCAGTCTGGAAGGTGCATCTCGTAAGGGATTTCCAGACTATGTTTCAACACCATAAGTCATTACGGGAAGAATACACTGATCGTAGGTAGAATTATACATAGTCAAAATAAGAAATATAAAAATATAAATAAATATCGATAACTCACCAGGATCCCAGCACTATAGTGTCGTGCAATCAGTCCCACCGAGCCGCGGCGACGCCACTCAACGCGCCTCGTAAACGTTATCGGCGAGGTCGTAAAAATGCGACATAAATGGCGAACGTGCCTGTGAGAGGACACCCGACTCGCCTAGGGGCCTGCTAGCGGACCGAATTCAATCAGATCTTTTAAAACGTAGTGCCCTGGTAACTTAAACAAATACTTTAGGGAATTATTATGTTTATACGGTCCAAAGCTGGACAGCATAAAGCGAATATCACAAATAAACATTCGGCCTATTTTTTTTTTATTAACTTCCTCAATCGAATTGTAATCGTGCTGCTGTGGGGGCCTTGGATCTCCGCTGGGCACGCACGTTTGATTGTTATCATATAAGAAGCGGAGATCCCGAAAAATCTTCTGCTGATAGGCCGGCGCTGGCATCAAAGAAATGTTGTGTTCTGTAATTCTGTAATTCTGTACTTTCAATATTGTAAGATAGTATATCTGCCTTGGGGTGTTCTACGCGTGCTCTTCAGTAGGATGAGAGTATATACCACATGCTATAAGCAAAGGTTTAAGTCAATAACCATGCAGGACCATGCTCCTCCGATGATACGGTACATGTGGAACATCAGAGTTTTTTACTTGCTGGTACCTTTTTCTCCAGGCGATCGACTTGTGATCAGCGTTTGCATTTTGATTACCTATATTAAAGTATGTATATTTGGTATAGCTATGGTCTGTTGGGTTGGTCGCCTTGGTGGCACTTTTGCAGGGCAGTCAACGATTGACAGGTCAATGGAACCAGCTAACCACCTAGTCTTAAACTGGTTGGTTATGTAGTGTGTGTTCGGTTGGGTTTAGGGTTGCCAGGTGTCCGGCTTTAGCCGGACATGTTTGGCTTTTTACAGATGTATCCGGCCAAATATTTTCTCGTCCGGCCTGTCCGGCTTTTGTTAGGCTTTTTGTGTGGGCAACACAGTGTGGCTGCCGTGCGAGTCGTAAGTCGAGTGCACGACGCGTAACTTACGCGTGATTAATGAGTACATAATAAAAAGTTTAAATAAGTTAATGTTTTTTTATTATGAAATATTGTCCGGCTTTTAGAACATATGTCCATCTTAATAATAAAGCTATGATTAGCTATTAAGAAAGGTATGTCCGGCTTTTAGGGTAAAATGTCCGGCCAAATTAAGCGCCAAGTCCGGCTTTTGTGTTTTTGGACCTGGCAACCCTAGTTGGGTTGTTTTTTTTTTCTTCCCGCAAGGACAATAGTTAACGATTTTGTATGTAAATATTTTGTATTATATTCTCAACATTTGTCTGTGGGAGGAATGGCGACCTGGCCAAGTGCACACAGGACCTTATATATACTTTTTTTTTTTTTTACTTTTCATAAATGCCTGTAAAGGTTTACATGAAATAAATATTTTTGACTTTGACTTTGATCGTTTCATAATAGAATCATACACGCTATTTTAAGACAGTTTATGTGCGATTAGTTAGCAGAATACGAAATGTGACAAATTAAGCGATTGTGATTCTATTACAATGCGATTTAACTATAGTTAATTTAAGAGAATTGAAGCTTTGATATAAATCGAATCGCTTTTGTATTTTTTTTTCATAATATAGAAGCAAAGGCCTTCAAACATATTTTTTTTAGGCAAAAGTTGATCAATTTTTCTTAATCTTTAAACTTTTTTTTTTTAACCCATGAAGTTTAAATTAATTGAATAATTGTTTTATAAATAGATTCTAGTCAAGTATTTTTTATTATAATTTGATCTCGGTACAATTGCCTAGGCCAAAATGCAGGTGTCCTTTGTCTAAACTAACAATGGGATTTGATAAAATAAATTAGCATTTAATAGCCTAATTCTTAAGGAAGGTTATTGAATATCACGCTAAAAGCTAAGAAAAAGAAAAAGTCAGTAATAACGCAAAAATTAAAAAATAATCAGATTTATTTAAAATGGGTGAATTTAAAAGGATGTACTTTTTTTCATTTGAGACACATGGTTCCATAGGTAAAGTTGTTGGATCAGCAGAACCTCATATCAGCCCAAAGTACATCTTTTCAAAGTAACCCTGTATACTTAATTTACTTAAATTTACTTCTGTAATAAAATTTAACAATAAATAATACAAAATTAATATCCCATCCATTTATTGAGTCTATTCAAAACATCGCGACGAGCTAGCCACTTGCCCTTTCACACTTTTTATTATTATATAATATATATATTTGTCGCAGAATTAAAATAATAGTTTTGTCGGACATTGTATTTATTAATCTTTCTGTGTTGTTTTTTTTTTTTTTTCTATATCAGTAATATAACCTTTTAAATATTAAAAGAAAGTAAAATGGCGTGCTTCAATAATAATATACATTAGTATAGAATATCATCTCGATTTTAGATTTGAAACTGTCCTACTGAAGTAAGTACAAATAAACGTTCAAATATACAAAACATCGGTCCCCTAAATTTCGCTGACTAATTACGGCATCAGTTCCTAAAATTACATTTACCTATTCAAGAAACAGGGTTGAACGTTGCGTCGTGAAAGGGACTAGCAAATTCACACCCCAATTAGCGTTTGTAATCGAATGTCCCAAGTCGAAGGGTTTGGTAGACCCACAGATCTTTTATAGGACTCATTTTAGAGACCGCCGAAGGAAGCATACTTTTGAAGGGAGACTATAGTCACTAAAAATCACAAAAGTTTGTGTGACTAATTTTAAAAAGCGCCGAAAGAAGCAACGAACTGTTTAAGAAAGACTACAGCCACTAAGGTTTACGGGATTAATTTTAGAGATCGCCTAAGGAAGCATACTTTTGAAGGGAGACTATAGTCACTAAAGTTGATGGGACTAATTTTAGAGAGTGCCGAAAGAAGCATTGAACTGTTTATAGGAGACTACGGCTACTAAACTTTACGGAGATAATTTTAGAGACCGATGAAGGAAGCATAATACTTTTGATCGGCGACTACGGTTATGGAACAAATTTTAGAGAAGGCCAAAAAAAGTTGAATTTTTATTAGGAGACTTATGGCCGCTAAAGTTTATAGAACCCATTTTAGAGAGTGCCAAAATAAGTATCAAACTTTTAAGCAAGAATATGGATACTTAAGTTCATGAGACAAATTTTAGAGAATGCTGAAAACGTCGATATTTTGATAAGAGACTACGGTTTCTAAAGTTGATGGGACAAATTTTAGTGCTTAAAATTACGTATATGAAAAAAAATATTGAACTTCCACTAACAGCAAAGTTGTAATATTGGAAGTACGTTTGTATTTTTTTATTGGAGCTCGGCATGTGACCCTACATCTACTTGATCAAAAGCAGTATGCAGGCCCAAGAATGAATACAACCAGCTCTTAGAACTGTGTTGTAAGAGCAGTGGGGTAACCACCGACTCCGATACCGTGAGTTCTCGTTCGAGTTGAGATCAAAAATGACGTCATTTCATACAAATCATATTTACAAACTTCATAATATTATAATTTTTTTTTTGTAATTAATTAGGTACTCGAACTAGTTATGCGTTGGGCAATTCAAATAACAATGTTTAACTTTTCATGGTACCCAAAACATCGTTCTCGATGTCAACTCGAACGAGATCTCACGGTATCGGAGTCGGTGGTTACCCTGCTGGTTTCATCCATTATGCCGGCTTAAGATGCCTATTCACACTTCGTTTAATTAAAGGACTCAAGGTTATAGGATGGAGGAAACACGCAAACAGGTAGACCAATATGCGTCAAGTCGACTACAGGTCGGAAGAGACTACGGGCACTAAAGTTTATTGGGCTCATTTTAGAGAGTGCCGAAAGAAGCATCGAGAGACTACGGCCACTGAAGTTCATCGAGAAAATTTTAGAGAACCCCGAAAGAAAAACTTCTGAATGAAGACTACGGAAACTGAAATCTTTGGGACTAATTTTGAAGAGATCTATTTATAAATACAAATTTCATGTCAGAGTAAAACTCACAAATTTGCAGTTTTGGCTTTTCTAAAACCGGTTTCTAAGGTCTAGCTGAACGCTTGCTGCCCTCTCTCGGCCCGCGGCATTTTGCCGTCCTATATGCTGTTACGTCCGTAATCGACCCCGGTTGACATCTAATTCCATTTGGCGTGGCATTTTTTATGGCACCGAATGTTTCGCTCAGATCATAAAACAGAAGCGCGTGTTTACATTACTTGTACCTAGTAGCGTGTTTTCTTCACCAGGGGTGCCGACTGTATTTTTCTCATGGGTGCTCGGTGCCCCCGAGCACCCATTAGAAAGCTCATTTTGTATGGGAAACGCAGACTTCACGATCGCTAATGGAGACTTCTTAACTAGATCATTCGACCCTTAGGCCAAACTGATTTTAAATTATTTTTCAAGTAGTTTAATGTCTAAAATCAAAAAGCAATCAAATATTTTCGGTTTTTGTCTTCAAACTTAAAGCGAAAATAATTCTAGCGATCAATATTATTAAACAATTTACTGATCGACCCCATTCATGGACTTTTTAGGTTTGCTTAACATTAGGTAGATACAAAGTCACATGCTGTACTCCTATTATGAACTTGTAAATGATTATAATTATAATATCAGATAGCAAACGGAAATGTAGCATTTACTGAAATTAAATCTTTTCTTTATTTCACAAAACCTAAGTAAGTAAAAAGCGGGTCCCTACGACCCCGTCTGCCGGTTTATGGGCAGTTTCATATACGGTCCTAAGCGTGGGTTTTTATGGTTGAGATGGCGACGGGAAATGGCGGATGTTGGGAGAGACGGGTCTAAGAAGGAAATTGAAGCGCTTACAGGTTTGGTATATATGGTGGATAAGACCACTGTATCTGTCGCTGTTGGACGGGACTTTTCTAAAGTTTGTATATAATCGACCGCCTTCGTAGACTAATGGTTGCGCTTTTGGCGTTGTATCCGGAGGTCGTGGGTTCCCACCCATGGCAAAAAAATATTAGTACTTATTTCTGTACAGTTTGTCATGATTTGGGTGTTTATAAAATATAATGTGTATTATATCGTTGTTACTGGTAGGACAAGCCTAGAGCTTAGTTTGTGACTAGAGCAATTTGTGTAAATTGTCCTACATATGAAAATAAAAATAATAATGCAGTTTAGTTATTTTATAGAAGAAGGGTTACTCTTACGACTGCCATCGTGATCTAGTGTTTTTTTTTATATATCATCAAATAAATCAAATTGTTTATTTGTGTTAAAAAAGCGGCCCCAGCCTAGTGGTTAAGTCACTGCGCAACTGATAACAAGGTTAAGCAGATGACAACAAGACCGGCCTGGGATGGGTGACCGCTTTATACAACGAGGCTATTTCATCATAAACACCGCAACAAGCTCGCCACTTGTTATGTGTTGCCTCCGAATACCATCGGCGAAATGAGGATGGGTTAATTCCTCCGCTGGGACCCTGAGGCCGTTTAAACGGTTCTCGGGAGCTAAATTGGCACCCGTGATGGTATTTATTTATTTGTTTTTATTTGTGAAGAAAAGGTACAATAGATATGTTACGATAGTTTAAGATCGCTTATGTTTTATTTCACAGTATACATAATTATATTAAAATGCAACCATTTACATTATTATTGTTTAATGACGTTGCTTCTGGTACACATAGTACAAGCCTTTCAAGCTTAGTTTGTGACCAGAGCAGTATGTGTAATTTGTCCTACATATTATTATTATTTTTATCATTTAGTTATCCCTAAAGTTTATAATAGCACTAGCTGATCGCGCAACGTCGTCTGCGTAACTTTAACCATTTACGCAGCGAACGCTCTCAAATCGAATATTTTTGTAACATTTTTCTTTGTTACTCCGCTCCTATTGGCTTGATGTTATATAGCCTATAAGTCTTCCTCGCGCGTTTAACCAAACAAACAAACAAATCTTCAGCATTATCATATTATATTAAGCGTTAAAACGCTTTCTTCTTCATAATACCACGCTACGAAGCATAGTTTGTAATATGTAATTATTTTAATAATTGTAAACCGAATACCCAAGGTTTTTCTTATTATGGGATCCGGTAAATTAAATTATAAATTGTAAACATTAGTTATGAATAAAGAAATTATTATTATTTATTATTATAATATAATTAGTATAGGTTAATTATTACAAGATTAATGAACCAATATCGTTTTTTTAATTTATTTAAAAGATCAATGAGTTTAATGTCTTTTTAGCTAATTTATTAAATATAAGAGGTGCCATTCTAAAAACACTTTGATTAAAAAGAGTGATATTATGTGTGGGATTAAAAAGGGTGTTTTATGTGATTAGTTTATCTTTGGGGCGCCTAGATCACAAAACTTAAATAACGTAATGTTACTTTTCAGAAAGGTACTTCGTAAATATACAAACCAGGTTGTGCAGAGCATGTATCTACCTAGTGAGTAGTAAGCATACATACAAAGTCTATGAAAGGGATCGATCAATAATAATGCGGTTACGAAATGCGCGGCAACAAAGACAAATTTGGAAATTGAGTTTACTTTAATTTAGCTTTAGGCGTACTATCTAGATGTCTTTTGTTCGATAAAAAAAATACAAAGTTTGGTTTCCTTATATATGTAATTTACTATAAATTCTGGAAAGCAAACACGTTTTTTTATTTTTGGAGGAAGTCTATTCAATCTGTTTATTGGTAATGAACAAATAAGAGACACGCCTAATTAAGAATATAACTTTACAATAATATGATAAAGCCTTTTTTTGTTATTTAAAATAATAAATATAAAATATTTTAAATGCATGCAAAAATCATAATAGTACCTTACTGAAGAAATTCTGAAAGATTAACTGAAAAGTACTAGGATATCAGACGCTTTAACAGTTTGCGTCCAATGTGCTGGACTAGGATAACATAAGCAAGTAGAAGTTATTATTCCTTTAAGTTAGATCTTATTACTGATGGTGGCGGTTATACCCGTTAAACAAATAACTAAAATAAACATTTATTTATTTCAGAACACTTTATATTACTATGTTTTATTCCCACCTCTCCGAGCTGTTGGTATTCTAATTCTACACCGAACAAGTAGCTAGCTCATCGCAAAAAATCGCATAATATGTAAATAATTATTTCGTTGAGTGTTGCAATTAGAATAGGTATAAAATATAATTATTATTATTACATTCTATAACTGGTGTTTATTAAGTTGCGCCGTGAAGTAGATTAAATCTTTTCATACACGTTCCACAACGTTTTCACGATGCAAAGCCTCGAAACCTGAGAGAGATTTACTACCTTTGAAGATGTTACTTTGTATTTTCAATTTGCATTCTGAGTGCATGCAACTAAGCTTCCGTATTTATGATATCCTGGTACCTATCATGTAGGTTGAGTATCTTATCTTAGCTGTAAGTAGCTTAACAGTAGTTTTAATCAATCTATCATTTTTTCAAATTTCCCTATGGAGGACTCGAGTATAGTTAGATTTGAATCTACTTGTCCAATTTATTTGAAATTTAATAATATAGATCTTATACTATTCGATCTTAAACAATTTTTTACAGAATTAGCTTTTTTAGTTATTAGTACTTTTTTAGTCAAAAAAGTCGTGAGAATACCATTCCCCTTATTCCCGAACATGGTAGGAGACCTATTATTTCGTAAACATAAAAAATATTCATAAGCGATTTAAAAAAAACAATACTGAAACCGTAGGAGAGTTTTCGCTCTTGTCGGGTTCTTTTTTGCAACTCACGAGTATTTTTTATTATTGGAGCACGCCATCTGACTTTGTATCTACCTGGTGGTATGCAGACCTACAAATTTCATGAATGGGGTCGATCAATAATTGTTCTTAAACAAAATCGATCGCTCCCACTATGCCGACTTAATGATGCGATTTTACCAAAATTTTCTTATTTAAATTTTTTTTTAAAGAGAAATATAAAATCTAGCAAATTAATATTATCACAATCAATAAATAGAACAATGACATCACCAAGCCAAGGGAGCTATCGAAAGTGATAGGATTATTTAAATTGGGTGCATGGGCATGCATTGTTATTCGGAGCGCTCTGCGCTGTGCCGTGTGCACTGTGCACGCCAAACAGTCTGAGATGCTCAAAGGTAATCTTCGTTCGACTCCGTTACGATTTATTCAATCGTTACGATATTTAGTTTTAGGTGTACAAATAAATGCACCTACTAGCTTTTAACTTTAAAAGAAAAAACCTCTAAAACAGCCGAAATATAAATTGAAAAATATTTTAAAGCAATTTTATGTCATTTGAATTTTGTCTGGTCTATTAAAATACAAACGCCCTATATCTGCACCTCTGGAATTTAATTTACCTTCCTACTAAATTTCATAATAATCGGTTCAGTAATTTTGACATGAAAATGACCTAAACATTCGCATTTATTAGTATGGATTTCTATTAATTTAGCCAAGAGTTTTATGGTAAAATGTTTCCTGTATGGTGAGACTTTTGAAACACGATCATTCTGTATATCAGAGTATATCTGAACCTGTGGGTATAGATGATTTAGATATTGAGTCTATTTAAAACATCGCGACGAGCTAGCCACTTGTTCGGTGCAGACTCATACCTTCGGCTACGACGAGGTGGGATTAAAATCCCCTCCGCTGGGTACCCTGGGGCCGTCTAGGCGGTCTCGGTCGCCGTAAGGCACCCGTGATGATATGTATGTATGTGTACAGTTTCTGGGTAGACAGTATTTTATCCTTTTTCCCGCAGAAGGTAGATAGAGCAAATAAATTGGTAAGTTTCAAGCTTCCATGCTACATTTACTTGTACTATTATTTCTTCTGTGATATTAGTAAAAGTGAATTATGGTTATCTAGTCTAAATGTCTAGATGAATTCATGACGATGCATTTTTATTTTTTTAATATTGATTGATTGATTGTCTTTTTGAGTTGTTTTTACAGGTAACCTTACTTACTGAACCGATTTTGATATTTGATAGGAAGGTAAATTGAATCCCTGTTATTAGAAATCTCTGTTTTTTCACTTTGGTCACAAAAGAAATAATTAGTACTATTGGTACCAAAATAAATTTTGTGCCAGGTTTTGTTTGCCTCCAACTGTGTTTGGCTCTCAAACTTAAAAACGTTTCTGAAGCAATGTTCAAAAAATTATGGCGTCGTCATTTCATCACAACTAAATTCACAAGTACCAAGAGCGCAGAAGTGCAGCGGGTATAGTTTGTAACCTCGCATTGTCGTCGTGCGGCGGTCGTATTTTTCAGTGGTAGGTAATTGAAACTCGACCGGTTGACGAGTTCTGTGCGCCTGGTAAGTGTCGCTCAACTCGGTCGTTGGCTCCAACTACAAAAGCCGGCATGCGACTGTGTTCACTGCTCAGCCGCTTGCACGTGCAATCCTCAGTTAGTTCTTATAGCGGCTGTAGCACTTTTTTATTCATAAAACAATAATAATTCAAAGGATGACTAAATAGAAAATATGTTTTTCTTTCTAAAAAGCATTTTTTTTATCGGGTCGTACGATATTTCCCGGTTAGGTTCTATTAATTATTGCGCGAGTATTTAGCGTGTTTGTTTCGTTCGCCACTTGCGTTTTGCAAAACTTTATTTTTACGTCTTTTTATGATTTAAAAGACCCAGACGAATAGAGAAAGAACCTCCTCGTTTTTTAAAGTCAGCTTAAAATACAAACTGGGCTCTAAATAAAAATAACACCTCTCCTTTTTCCTTCTGTATTTTCTTCTGTGAAAACGAGAACCTTCCTAGATTTTCTTACCAATATTTCGTCACCAATACCGCTAATACCTACCAGGGTTACAGAACAATGTAGGTAGTAAGTATAAATTCATTCGTTATGTACGTAGTACGCAGAATGACCTCGCGATAATGACTGAAACTCCTTTTTCATCATTTCGTAACTATATAAAATTCAAACCACTAATAGCTACCAGGGTAACAGAACAATATAGGTAGTAGCTATTCACGTCTCGTGTCTACAGCAGAGATGACCGCGCGATAATGTCCCCGGGCACGTATGCTCGCCGTGGACATTATGTTTTTACTCAACTCTATTGTATTGTACAAACGTGCTGAACATACTAGTGTAATGACTGCAGATTTTATGCTTTTTTTCACATTAAATTGTTCCTACAACCATTGTTTAGACCACAAATTCTGCATTTTATTTTAATTTTTTCCAGTAAAGGGTGAAATATCCTATACTTTATAAAGAGGTTGTGATGCTGACTTATGGCCAGTTATGGCACAGAAGAAGTAACAGTAGTATTATTTCGGCCAATTCTTTTTTTTTTAAGTATAATTTATATGTATAAATTACCGTTCTAGTAGATTGTAGGAATAACAATACTGGATAGTAGCTTCCTTTTGTATTGTAGGGGACCAATAACAAAGGATTTTTCAAAATTCAAAACCCAAGGTGGTCAAAAGCCCCACTTTTGGATGATTAATGAATTTTCAAGAAAGTTAGTATCTCGTTTAGGTACAGAATTTGGTTCTTATACTCTTTTTTGAAAATAAACTGAGTGGTTTTTAATTTTTTTTTTAATAAGAAGCAGTGTTTAGAGTTGGTTTTCATACTGTTCATATGGGTGCTATAAACTGACAACAAACAAAAGGAGTACGGTCATTCTGGACCCAACCGTAAAAGCTTAGCGTTCACAAACAACGATATGCTTACTTAATAATAGATAATTTAAGCATTATTTTCCAGTATTCAAAATAATTTTAGAAGTTGGGAAAAAAAAGTTCTGACAACTTTTACGTGCTGATTCCTGCCTTTTCTGTATATTTGTCCACATTATGCAGAAAAAAATGCTTCATACATTAAAAAATAATATTTTTGCTTATCTGGATTGAGATTTAACAAAATAAAGAGAGATTTCACATTATTTTGAAAGAAAAAAGGCCGTATAGTATTAAATGCCCTTTGTTCATTCATCGCATGAACAGAATAAAAATAATATAAAAATATAGCGACTTCGATGGACTTGCATCCAGTGCTATGTTAAAATAAATAATAAAAAAAAAGAGCGACGATATACCATACACAGATTATATAATATTTTTTTTGTTCGGTTTTTTCAAATATAGCGAAGACAAAGGTCTTTATGAACCATACAGCCTAGGTCAGATTATATAATATTAATCTGTAAATGCTGCAGCCCAAGGAAACACAACTAATAATTTTGCGGATTAATAATTCGCGGGCCAAAATTGTTCGCTATACTAACTAACCTAATAACTAGTCATAGTAGTAACATAACCTCAAATTGAAATTCAAATGAGAATAACTTTTTTCTCCCAACTTCTCGAACTTCGATGTAATTAATAATTTTATTATATATATTTTCCTTTATCGAACTGGATAGGTTTCATTTTTGAACGCGGCTTCTAAGCCTGGGTCTGAAAATACGTGGGCTATGACCGTTCTTCTTTGTTCTAGAGTAAATTGTAGACTAAAGTGTTTTTTTTATGTACCTAATAGGGGAAGGGCCCCGAAGGTCAAAACAAAAGGTGTAAAACACCTATATGTATTCATTTCTGTGTCATATAAATATTAACACAGAAATGAATACATATAGGTGTTTTACAAATTGGAAGTGGGATGTCAAATCTAAGCAAATTATATGACAGCCAAGCCAAGTCAACAAAACTAGTTTTTGTATTTTATATAGGTATTGTATTTTTTTAATACTTGGCTTAGCTTACAGTTACTGAACATTTCGTCCTAATTTGCAGATATAAAATAAAATTTAGACTTAAAATGGCGCATCGTGTCTCCGCGCCTAATCCACTTTTAATTTTGATTGATGCTCCCCTGGTACTCATTTTGGGTTGTGACCAAAATACCAAATTAGCAGACACTTTTTGTTGGGTAGGTAGGTACCAATGGGTGACTTTGCTGGGTACCTAAAAAGGGTTTAGAGGTGTTGTTATTCTTTCAACAAAATAATATTATTTTAATTCTATTATGTTTATAATTATTAATTAAATGTAATTTTTATAAAACATAATTAAGTAATACTATAAAACTAAGGAAATAAAAATTAAAACTATTAAATTAAATAAAAAATTTCGTCCAACCCGGACATAGCACCGATAGTCCCGAGAACGGAAGCGGCATTGCCACGTTGTATTGCTGTTAATTCTTAACTTAAAATAATAATAAATAATAAAATACGTGCAAGTGTTGATAAATGACCTATCTATATATATATATATATCTGTTTTAGTCACCGATTTTCAGGAGACATTTCTTATTGAGATGTTATTTATCCTCATTCCAGGTTACGGTTAAGAAACGGATAGTTAATAATAATAACAGCGATTATTTTACAACTTTTTTTTACTTGATCATTGTATTTGACTTTGTATATATATATATACCTGAAGGTAAGCAGACTACAAAATCTATTAAAAGGTTATCCTGATTTAACAATATTGATCGCTCCCACGATATACGATAAAGAACTATTTTGCATTACTCTAGTCAATTTTAATATTTGCTTGACAAATCACTGTAACCTAAAAGGAGCCTACCACCTCGGCTAGAAAGTGATGCAGTAGTCTCCTGAAAAACGGTGAACTCATTTTTATGGGTCGAAATTAAGGTACACCTCGGTTTTCAACTTTAATTACATCGAATCAACCCCTACCCGAACGAATAAAGAGATCCATTGAATATTTTTTTGTTTCAGGTAAACGAAACGTTTTTTTTATAAACAGCATCGTCGTATCAAGGTAAGTATTATTACCAGAGCAACATAAGTTATACAGAGGTACTACTTATAACCACAGCGATAGATCGGACCGCGCGGACGTGGTGTGGTTTCCTGCGGAGCTTCCTTCCGGAAATAGGGGCCGCTTCCTGCGCCCGTCGCTGTGGCTAATGGCGCGTGCCTCTAATGTCATGCCACCCTGGTACCTCGGGCGCTCGTTACCCCCGGCTTTTCCCCGGGTGACGATTTTCACAGCGATTTTCTGTGATAACTGCTTGTTTGCTGCCTTATCCTTTATTACCCCCGGTTCGTTCGTTAGTGATAGAAATAATAGTTAGAATTTATTTTTAGTACTTAACTTGTGTAATTCACGCAACTTATTTAGGCTTTTATAGCGACAAATATTTTTTTACTTGACTGAAACTCATGCGCACATTCTCTAGTATAATCTATAATGTATTTTGTCCCAAAGGCTTGACTGGTTAAGAATGCCTAGCGGAGTACTATTCGAGAGAGGCTATATAAGAGAGGTTTTAAGTAAAAATAAATAATAGGCTTTTTTCCCATACAAATTGGTTATTTAACACTACGAGTTTGTATGACGAAGGCTTTTATTTTCATTTGCGACACATGGTTCCATGGGAAAAGTTGTTAGATTTGACCAGTAATACCCCATATTAGCCCAAAGTACAGCCTTTCAAAGTCACTCTGTATATTTATTTTAATTTTAATACTTATCTTTTTAATAAAATACAACCCATACACAAAATTTACACAGTATGCACCCAAAAAATCACACCGCATTAACTTTTGTTAGGCCCGTGGACCAAATAAATCGTATGCGTACAGAACATTAATCAGCCCGTAGACGGTATAGCATCTGGGAAGTGCTTGATACTTGTCGGCCGGGAGAGGGGAAGGGAGGCGACACCCCAAGCGCTGGCAGCGTCTGACATCGCACGCTTTTGCGGTCATGGATATAGTCGGAGTGAGAGGTTTTGATACTTTGTGTTTTATTATTTTAGGAACTCAAAAAAAAAAAAACACTTATAAATTAATACGATTTACTTGAAAATTGTAATGGCTCTAAATCTTATTGAGTGTATATAGGGGTTTATATAGAAAAAAGCTGTATGTATGTCAAAAAATATTTATAGGTTGAGATGAAAAAGAATCTTAACTCAAAAAAAAACAATAAAATGAGACAAATAGGGTAAGCGTATGCAAACTCAGTTTATTTCAAAATGATTATATTATTAATTGAAATTATTTAGTCAACAACGAGGATTTGTTTGGTTTTAAAACAATGTAACATCACTTATTTACGATTTTGAATGTGTTTTGTATGCAATACAGATTTAAATAAATAATAACACAAAAAAAAAACCCAGAAATGAACTGTATGCTATGTTTGGTTCAACTAAAGAGAGATAATGTTAATAATAATAATAATATGTATCCCAAATTAAACATATTGCTCTAGTCACAAACTAAGCTCTAGGCTTGTACTATAATGTTCCTAAAATGAATTGGATTAAACTTTCGCATTTTATTTATACAAAAAAATATAACTTAGGTTTCTTGCTACGCTACCTACCGTAGTTAACCAAAAACTGCTACATACAATTTATATACTCGTAGAAGCAGAAAGTACCCAGTCCAACACGCGATCTCAATGACTACCGGGTGAGATGAACATAGCTACTTCTCACGAAAATACACTCGAAGGATTTCTGTCTGAAAGCACCAACCTATATTACTTGTGTCTTTTTCCTCAAACTTTTTCAAATTATCAGTTTTTTTAATTTTTGTATTATACAGGGTGAATTTGAATAAGTGTACTTTGGGCTAATATGATGTTCTACTGGTCAATACGAATAACTTTTCCCATGGAACCATGTGTCGCAAATGAAAAAAAAATATGGCCTCCCCATACAAATTGGTCATTTTAACTTTACTAGTTTGTATGGAGAAGGCAATTTTTTTTTTCATTTGCGACACATGGTTCCATGGGAAAAGTTGTTCGTATTAATCAGTAGAACATCATATTAGCCCAAAGTACACCCATTCAAATTCACCATGTATAGTAGCTACATGACTTGGACATCTATCTGACGGTTAGGTGGGATCTACAAAAAAAAAAAAAAAAAATCTTTATTCACCAAAATTTAAAATAATAGTTTTTCAGTTTAATATTTTTTATTATTGGAGCACGGGATATGATTGTATCTGGCTATGAATGGGTCAAAATCTAATTTTATGCCATTTCATTGCCATGAGATTCTTCTACACATAATACACCTTATAGTAAGCATACCTATAAAGTCTATTAGTCCATGAATAGAGACGACCAATACAAAGTTGTTCTACAAAGGCATGTGTTGTCTAATAATAATAATAATGGTCGTCAGGTAAATGGGCTATGGGTCCTCCTCTAAACCAATGAAATATACCTAATCATCTAGAAATATTGAAGTTTTATGGCTATTAAATGAAATTGTGCGTTCGTGCTGCCCATTTGTTCGGTATTGACTCATAATTCAATAGCATAAAACACTAACACTGGGTACCTGAGGCTAATTAGGTATCTAAAAACATAAAAATATCGTGTCTCTTAAACATGCAAAATATGTGGCCTAGCCCAATTTTTACAACAGTCACGTAAGTAAGGCATTGTCACGATAATATGAAGCTATTTGTTTTTTTTTTATGGACATAGAACTTTAAAAAAATAACACTCCCAGCCCCACTTTGCTCTAAAATAAACAAGTCCTGTCACCTTACCACCATAATAATAGCCATAAGGTTTTTTAAAGAAACATACTAAAATAAAATAATTATTTATTTCGGTTTAAAATCCATTGTTTAGCTTGGTACTTTCTCATTTGCTAATGTGAATGTGACAAAGGGTTTTTACCTGTGAATTTAAAATTCCTAATTGCGCCTGCACAGGCTATTAGGTACTTTAAAAAAAGTAATTTGATCTTTCACTTTATTGTATAGATTTTATTTTGTATTTTTAATACTAATTAAAGATTTCTATTTTTGTCTGATATAATATGATATTTATTTCATATTATTTTATTTATTCTACCGGGCTAATCTTTTTTTTATTTAGATTTTTTTAAAGATACATTTTTAACAGATTTTATTTTTATTTTTTTATATTTAATTTTTTTATCCGTAAAAATAATCTATGAAAATAATGAATAGATTTTAATTTCACTATTGTTTATACCCTTTTAATCTTATATTAGTCAAGTTTTTGCAATTTTTGTATATAAGATAATATTTTATTTCTAATATTGTTATTTTGTGTAATTTATTGCTAAAATAATTTCTGGGTGCGTACTATTAGGGCTTTAGACTGGCTAAGATCTGTTTTGTTAATTGTTGTAAATATTCAATGTTTTGTTTAAAGGCCGTTGTAGAACCAATAATCAAATAACCTTTGTTCTATTGATTACATTGGTACTTTGTCACCACTAATAAGAACTTAGCTTACTGTGAATCATCTAAAATCCAACCCATGGCAAACAGTACAGAAAAATGTATTAATATTGTAATACTAATAAATAACTAATTATTTTGTCAAGATTTTAAGACGATTTTTTGTCAGAGTCAATTATTACTGATAATATCCTGAATTTTAACGTTTCGATCTGAAGAATTAATAGCCTTTAAACTTCAATGTTTCTAGATGATTATAGGTACCTATATTTTATTGGTCAGAAGGGCCCATAGCCCATTTACCTGACGACGTGTTAGACAACCCATACCTTTGTTGAACAACTTTGTATTGGTCGTCTCTATTCATGGACTAATAGACTTTATAAGTATGCTTACCATAAGGTGTAGCAGAATCTCATTGCATAGAAATGGCATAAATTAGATTTCACAATGTCAACTGTCAATTTGTCTTTTTTTGCTTTCTCTTCTTATCTTGTTTTTTTTTGTAATTTTAAATAAAATAAAGAATATACTTAAATAATTGAAATTTCAAAATGCTACTTAGATCTCAAGCGAAAAATATTTCGCATGAGATTTTGGTGGAATTTATACTGAGTCCTTTAATAAAAATTCAACATTCTTAGATAAAACTTTAGGAAAAAACGTCTAACCAAAAGCAAAATGTGTTTAGTATACCATACCAGGTATGCCATAATAGCAAATTGTATGCCGACAATGCGCCCGCGCGCGTCTCAGCGCGTCATGTCTATGCAAATCAAGGCCTACCGACACCGCTCGAAATAATAATACTGTGAAACAACAAACTGGTATTACACGTGCCTTAAAACGTGTTATGTGTGGCTTTGCAAACATTATAAATAAATAAAAAAGGCATTATAGATCTATCAAAATCTCATAGTAAATGGAATATATCTTGCTTGAGATCTAAGTGGCTTTTTCGACATTTTATTTAAAATAAAGAGGAAACGACAAAATCCCAGCAAAAGAATACAACAAATATCTTGTTTTGATAACAGTTCAGGTGACAGGTGACAGTCAGTTTTATGACAATTTCTTTTTTTATATGCCATGAGATTCTGATACATCTATAAAGCTAAGGCTTTTTTATATATTAGGTTAACTTATTGGTATATTTTTACCCGTTCGATTTTGTTATTTATTAGGTACTTAATGTCTCAATCAAAATAAGGTCTAAAAAAATACATCACATTTTAGTAGTAAAATTTATTTATCGTTATCTGTGTATATTGACTCAATCATAATTATTTATTTAGTCTGAAACAATATAATTCTTCCTCAATATACAACTTACGTCAGTTTACTACGGGGACATTTATATATCTGCAAAGAATTTTCTTCTCTACGGGTCAATCTCAGTTTGAAGGTTTCGAACGTCTGTACCCGGTGACCTTCAGTGATAATTCATATTATGTTGATTCTAACATTTCGATTAATTTGTTTTGCCGAAGACAATCTACTCTTGGTTTCTGTTGCCTTGGTAGTTTTTTTTCATTCATAATTTATTTTTATGTTATAAATATATAAGAAGACCATAGATAACTACTACTCATCGTTTCTGTTGTCTTGGTAGTTTTTAATTATTTATCCATTTTTAATGTTATAAATAAAAAAATAGGTTTTTGTTGCTGTTTGTTTATGGATACTTCACGGATATGATAATAATATTGTTACAATTCTTATGTTGATTAAATTAAAAAATATATGCAGTTTAATAAAGTCGTAAACCTGATAATATTGAAATTCCTACAATTAATTTCTTTTTAATATCTCCCATGAGATTTTGATGGAATTTATACTTAGTCGTACAATAAAAATGCAACAGTTATAGATAAAACTTTAGGAAAAAAAACGTCTTACTAAAGGGAACAATATACCTTGTAGGTAAACTATAATAACACTAAAAGTAGGTACACTAAAAGTATATGCCGACAATACACCCGTGCGCGTAATATCTTTTCAATTATGCAGTGTACAGCCATAATAACGAATAATAAATAATTAACCCTAATTATAATTAAATATGATTTCACTTCAAAAGTAAGAAACGGTCACCCATCCACACTAGCCTTATTTCTACTTAACCTATTTACCGTCTACGCAGCAAACAATATTACTACCAGGCTTCATCCGGCTCAAGGTTTACTATTGAAAATGAATCCTTAGCGTGTTGTAATACAGTCTATTATCGGAAGCGTTTGTTACTTTTACTACACACACTAGCACAAAAGTGATTAGTGGCACCCTCTCTGTGTGTTGTGCCTTTTATGGAGTACTTATGTATGTAGAAATTTCTCATGCTGTTGCTTTGATAGGATTTGGACCTATATAAATACTGATATAGATATATATACAAATGCCGAAATGTAAAATTAATATGTGACCCTATAATAACCCAAAAAAATTAAACATACCCATCTAACTACCGTACTATCAATAAACTAATTACAAACAATATACCTACCTATTTATCAAAAGTAACGTTTACAATTTGTAACTAATTCAAAAACACTCAACAAGTTCAATCGAAGCGCACGTCTCGTTATCATACTCGCAATACGATACCGGCGAATTTGACACGTTGCTTGTCGTCAAGGTGATAGTCTCAATGTCTGAACTGACATCATTCGTGCCGGCCACAAATCTTCCGTTTCACTCGACCCCAGCTTCCAAGCGATGCGAAGGGGAAACAGCACGCTCGAAAGCACGGCGACTGCGTGTAGCCGGCTACTCCCGAAATAGCCTCCCCCCGCGCGCCGCGAACCATCCATCGACGTGCTTTTAGTATGCTGGGCGCATGCGAACCGCCCGCACCCTTCTGTGTTCCTAGTACTCGTCGCGAAATTAACGTATTACAAAATTACTTGAAAATAAAATATTTATTACAAGAAAATCAATAAAAATAAACAGAAGAAGGGATTTCGCAAAAAAAATCGCACTGTACACCGCATGCTGTATAGCATGCGTTAGAAATCGAAAATGGTTGCAATTTTAGCTAATCCAAAATGGAGCGAAGATTTGACAATCAAAATGATAATTGAATACGAAAAGCGAGAGTATTTATGGAATCCAGTATCGGAGCATTACAAAAACAAGAAGATAAGGGAGCAAGGTTACGTCGAGATAATAAATTCACTAAATCTCGTCGATGTCACCGTGAAGGAGTTGAAGAATAAAATAAAAAACATACGTTCTTCGTACAGCGTTGAATTGAAAAAGATTCGCGCGGCTCGGAAGGCCGGGGCGCATGCGTACCGGCCGAGCGTCACGTGGTTCGAGCACGCGGATCGCTTCTTGCGCGCCATTGTGACACCTAGCTCGGTGAGTCTGGATTGTTTACAAAGCGCTGTGTTGATAGCAAACAAATCTCGCTTTTGTGTACCCGTTGCTAGGTGACCGTTGTTATTGAATGCGTTTAGAAGTATAGTTGCAAAATAAATATTGTATTTAAACAATGACAGATTGTTTACAAAGGTACTAATATTAAAAAAATAACACGTCAGGACCTGTTATCGGTTAATTTTTTTATTTTATTTTGCGACTTTACCTTCTAAAACTTTATGATATTGTATTGATTATATTTATTATTATTTGTTTTGTACAGGTGGATAACACTTTACTAGAAATACCAGTAAGTGACGATAGCGACATCGTCCAAGATTTAAGCGAAAGAAAATCACCCGAGAAAAAACCTCGTAAAAGACGAAGCTCCACGCGGTCGTCCACTCCTTACGTGTTAAACACACCATCTCCACGACCAAGCACTCCTTTCGGGATGAACCAGACTCCGGGTCCGGCACCGTTTTCAATGATATCTCCTTCTTCACCAACATCGTTTCTAACGCCCCCAATTGGAATAGCAACGCCTTTGACATCGTTATACCCAATTTGCAAAAAGAAGAATGAAGATAAAAATGGAGATAGTCCAGATTTGCCACAAGATTTGAGTCAAAATGGGGAGCATGTTGTGGAAACTAATGAGTTTGAGATGTTTGGCAAGCTAATAGCTAGTCAGTTGAGAAAACTTCCTTTAAGTTTGGCATTGGATACTCAGTTGAAAATTCAGACATTGGTAAATGCTGCTCGTATTCAGGCTGTTTATCAGCAGTATAATTATGCAGGTCCTTCGCAAGAAGCTTTGTCAGTACAAGCTCTGTCTAATGGGATCCTAGCCGGGATGGTAAGCCAGAATGCTTTTGCTTCCAGAACTCAAATGAATTTAAGGATGGATGGCGTAGATTTGGGCGTGAAATCAGAAAATTGTTTAGATTCTGATATTGAAGATTAGGTTGGAGACATTACAGGTAATAATAATGTTTTATTTGTGATTTCATTCCTATTGTTGATTAAGGTTTTAAACGGTATATTAATTATTATATTTGAAATAATGGAGTAATTAATAACGTCTTTATAATAACGGATTTTACCGTTTTTAATCTTAGCAAATAATCATTTTAGCATATCTAAAAGATCTCATTAATTATTTTGGCTGCCTTGAACGGCATGATAGAAAAGTACAAAATATATAAAATTTAATAGCTAGATAGAAATTTTATAATTTGATATTTACATGTAAAGAAGCAGAATTTACATTATTTTGAATTTTAAAAACAAAATTGGGATTAACAGTTAGATTTTTAAGACCTTTGAATTTGTGTGACTAGTCAATGTATTAATTGTTATATGTCGTGATAAAGTAGCATAATGTTATTTATGTTATTTTGGGCTGTGTTTTGTGTCCCTTTATTTTATCTTTATTAGAACCCTTGAAATAGTGGCCTAAACTTTTATATTTTCGCGATTTTCTATTAAAGCGCGCTGCTTTAAAAAAAATATTTATTGAAAAAATAAGCTAAACATTATATATACATATAAAAAAATAAAAAAAATTGTTTATTTCAGAGAAAAGTTACAAAAATAATTTTAGCGCGCAGTTCCCACTTTAGGTTTCCCTGTGTTGTGGGAAACTGGCTCCTTAGTTACAATGCACATAAACAACTAATAACAATCAATTTGAATATGATTGTTATTAGATAGTTGCAAAGATTGTTTTTTATTTTAGATAACACATAACGTATAAGATGATATTCTTTCTTTGCTATATGACCTAGCAAGTCTATACTTTATCGATGGTAATTTTAGTATATTTTGTGTCTAGTTATTTAAATTAGAATAAAAAAGTGTTTTTTCAAAATGAATTATATTTTTGAGTATAAGCATTTACTGTTTAAGTGTGGGTTATATAAAAGTTATTTATTTTCTCAGTGCAGTAACTAATCCCAAATCCATTATGTTACTGCGTTACTGGGTAAATAAAAAAAAAACTTATTCTAATAAATAAAATAACAACCACTGTTATTATAATTTAATAATACCAAAATACGATTTATTTTTATGTTTTTATAGATTTAATCGATAATAAATAGTTGTGTAATTTTTATAGAACATTCCTTTTTTATATTTTGGAAAATATTTCCTACAAATGACTATAAACGAATTTATTTTAAGTGATACATATTGTAACATCAATAATATTTAATAATCTATAGATATTTTAACTGTCCTAATAAGTTTTAAAAAAAAAGGATTGCCCTTAAAATTTTTACTATTAAAAATATGAGAAAAAAAAAACAATTTGATACTTTGGCATAAACCTTTTTATAAATAATGAATTGGGTATGTTTAAAAGGTAGTTTAAATCGTATATTATAATAATTGTAAAGGACAGTTAAAATGATAAAAAAGTCTTATCAATGTTAGTAATGTTAAAATTTTAATAAAACAAATTACCTCATATTTGAATGAATTAAAAAAAAAGACACATACAGTTACAAAACTATCTAAGTTATTTATGTATAAGCGATATTTTAATAAATGTTGATCTATGTGCCACAGTATATGGTAAATAAATTGTTTCGTATAAATTTATTGAGTTTTATTTATTAATTAGTCTTTTTATTAAAATTATAATGAATATTATATATTGTTTATCGAATCTTTAGTAGTCTTTTGAAATTAAAGTGAAATTAGGTAGACTTTATTGGTTGAACAAAGGTGACAAAGGTGACCAAGCAGAGATTCATAAATCGCATTGAATTACCAGGGCACCAAGCATTTGAAAGAGTTTACTGGCGTCAGCGCCGTTCGAGTAGCTTGTTATTTCTTAATAAACATATTATCATCGTACATTGAATGTTTTCTATTAGTTAAATAAATGGCGCTATAAATGAAACGATCAATGTACTTACTACATTTGGCAGCGTGTTCTTCAAAAATATTATGAATAAATTTTATATTCCTCTTTGTTATTCACTACGGTTGCCTCAAAGCGTCTGGGACCGTATAATGTCGTTTCTTTAGAATTTACGACGCGACGCGGGCCGTCCCGCCGACACCAAGCGATATTGATTGGACAGCCCAGGCCATTTGGACGCCCTTTCGTACGATTGCTATAGGCGGCTTAATGGCCCAAATGGTCTGCAAAATTCGTTGAGTTGAGATCAACGGATAACAGCTAGATAATCAATAATCATAATTCTAAATTTAATAACTTGATTTGAGATTTTTCATCGATTAAATAGTTATTGATATTGGTGCTATTTTAATATTTACTACGTTATTTTTTAATATGAATAGCTCTTTATTGATAGATAGGAACCATAGTATCAACTGAAATTTGTACTAAACTATCTATCTACTTATAGTTAGTTTTTGTGATTACTATCCGTATTTAACCAATCACTGAGATACATGTTAAAGTTATCGTTAATTAGTTTAGTGGTAGTGCTTACCTAATTGTTGGGCTATTTGCTTTAATTATACATGTTTTTATTTGTTTCTAATGTTAAGACAACGGCTAACAATATTTATTTATAGTAGATTTTACAACAAGTGCACAAAACGAACCATTTTTATCCGAGACTTTTAGGAGCCGAGCCGAAGGGCTCATAGTAATGTCGAGGATAAAATGGTTTTGTGGATGAGTTATAAACTCTGCTTTTCACTTCGATTGCGAGGAAATAAAACAGTAGTATAACATAACATTTCTTTAATTAAAATTAAAGTAAAATTAGTACAGTTTTGAATACTGAAGGAAATGGTTTTTATGTCTTAAAAACACATAAGGCAAATAAATTTAAGTAAATATTATAAAATAACAAATTCTATCTATGAACTTCTTATTGTGTTTGGCTCTATGGCTTGTCTTTGTCTTAATATAGATACATTTATGAGTAGATACATTTATGACTAGATACGTTAATGCACTTGTGCACAAAATTCGATTTTGTGCAGCTTATATCCTGCACAAATAAGCACTTTCAGAGCATGAGTAGTGAAAAATATAATAAAATAATAAGTCAACGCAAAGTATTATTTTTTTCGTTTATTATCCTTTGCACGTGAAATTATCGTGCCTATGTGCACCTAGGCTAAGTGAAATAATAAGAAAAACATTAATTCTATTAGAAATCGGATAATTAAAGTGAAAAATATTCTTAATATTTTTTTTTTTTGTTTTAAATTATCAAGGCACCATTAGTTTAAAGGAGTACAATTTCATTCAGTTTGACCAAATATGATTACACAAAAATGTATATACTCGTAGATTCAATAGCCCGAACTATTTGATCCCCATTTCCGTATGATTGCTTCAGAGCTATTGGTCTAACTAAATGGCCCGCAATATGCGTTTAGTTAATATTTATTGGCACTCGAGAGAGACTGTGGGATTTTGGGAGTAATTAGGTTAATTAATTACAAAAGATATTTGAATATTATTTAATACAAATAAAGGATAGAAGTGATTTTTTTTTCATATAAATAAAAACTTTTATGTGCTGAAATTATTTGGCTTCGTCCATGAATGGGGTCGATCATAAAATTTTTATTTAAGCACCTCGACAAGGAATTGATGTAGTAGTAGTAGTAGTCTTCTTAAAACCGGTGAACCCACAAACTAAAATATAAACATGACTAGGCCACTTTATCGGTTTTTGCATCTACAATATGGAACACTCTGACACTAAGAGAAAAGTTTTCATACCAGGACTTCAGATAAAGGTGGATGCTTATTGTACAATAGATTAATTTTACCTTGTCAGTCACGTTCGGTAGGAGTTGTTACTTTTGAAATTTGAAGGCGGCAGGTAAAACAAACCGTTACAGTAATTTAGCGAAATTCCACGAATTCGAACTCCGCTAAATGCGAGTAACAATAATGTTGAAAGATTGCCGTACTTCCCTACAAGGACTGCAGAAGTAAAGAAGGGTACTTGTGTGCGAAAGAGATATCAATATGTGGGTATGGGAGACTAGGTAGGAGTCGGTCATCAGCTGCGGTTGTCGTATAGTTAGCCAGTGGCCGGCGATATGTCTGTAGTACGATTATAAAGTTTTAATACTTAACAACTGTTTTATAAAAAAAAATACTTTTATAAAAACACATTTATGAAAAAATATTAATAAATAGAATAATGAATTATAAAACTTTCAACAAAAGATCTATTGATCTGTTTTTTATGATCTGTAACTATTATTAACTAAAAAAAACACGGTAATGTTATCTAACACTTTCTCTAAGGTTAGCTGGCATAAAATGCCTAAGGCATTAAGCTCGTCTCTGTACAATTTTGTGCATTTTTTTTTATAAAACTAATAACAAAAAAAAAAACTCCCAGACTATGGAAACTGTACAGAAAAAAATTTTTTTTTGCCATGAGTGGAATCGAACCTCCATAAATACAGTAGAAATGTACTTGTATTATACCACCTTATGATATTTATATTTTAAAACACATATAAGTCTACCATTACATCTTTATTTTCTTCGCTTATTTCTAACTAAGAACTAAAAGATATAATAGAATATCTACATACATTAGAAATTCAAATATTATAATACATATAAAACAAACACAATCATATTAATGTCGATGATAATAATGATTATTCTGTCTATGATAAAATCAAATAACAGCATCACAAGCTCGCTCATCCAAAATACAGCCAATGTGCTTAAAATTATTCAATGCTATCTCTAATGGCAAATTTTAGTAAAACCGTCAAAGACTCGTATTGATTATTAATTTCGCACATTGTATCTGCGACCTGCTGCGTGCTCATTAATTAATGCTTGCTGCATTGCCGCCAAACGAACCGTATCTAATCGCAGCGAATGGATGTTTATCTATAGATGCCTACGTATTAGCGGAATATGAGGCTTGATACAACTTTGGAGTTGGCATTTTCTAACTTTTAGTAATTTAATTTTGTTGTCTTTTTATGAATAATATAACGTTTTATTTAAGTTATTGGTGATGTTCGTTAGACCGTAGACTTAAAAACTGTAAAGTTTTTAAATGTAAGATCTATTTAACACGGTCACTTGTTCGGTGTAGACTGCTTTTAGTTAAAAAAATGTTTAGTTTAAAATAAACAGTTGAGCATATATTTAGAAAAAATAATAATGTCATTTGTATTTTCTTTTTTGAAGTATTCGAAAATGTCAAACTTATTTTTTAAATTTATATATCTACAATAATTCTTTTAAGATGAAAATATAATGTGATATAAATAAATAACTCTTACACGCTTTTGATATCAAAGAAAACAAAGAAACTTTAATATGAGACATTATTGAAGTTTCTTTGTCGTTAACTTTTACAAATATACTTCATTCAGTTTCTTAACTAGCGGATCATTTTCGTCCCCATTCTCTTTTAGACCCCGACTGGTCGACCCATGCATTGTGTGACGCACGAACGAGTAATCCGATTTTGATGTGCTTTTTCAGATAGAAGCATCGGAAATATTCAAGTTACCTTTGGGATTTTTATTGGGTTTATTTGTTTCTAACCAGGTACCTTGCCCAGTAGGAAAAACAATCTTCTTGTTGAAGAAGTTATTTGTATCTGATAAAAGAGAAATATCCTGCCTATCCATACAAATAAGTCAAACCATCTATACATACGTTGTATACGTTTTATCCTCGATCACTTTTTATATAATTACAGGGATTTAATTTCATTGTATATCTAATATAATTAACTGAAATATTATTTAAAAAAACACTGTAGATAAAATGCAGCAAAATTAAAATGAGCTAAAAATATCTAGTGGACATTAAACGCTGAAATATTTAAATCAGATTCGGTTTCACGGAACATCGCTGCCGTCAAACTGCGCCGAGCAAATAGATATAGCTTTAAACAAATAGCCGCGGGAAGTTCGCCTCGGCGCCTCTTTATAATTGTTGAAGCGCGGGCCGTGCGAGCGTGGAGCACCGGGCGATAACGGATTACCACCCCACCCCCTATCACCCCTTTCTACTTGAGTACGGCTCTTTTGCCCCGGGGCCGGCTGCCTGGCGTCGACACGACACTACTCTCGCTCGCTCGTTGCCCTGCTAGCTTTTTTCTCGGGCGCTTGCACTTTGCTTCAGGGAAAATTAGAGCGGGAAATAATTTATTGAATTATGAATTAAGGCACCGTATCTTAAATTAAAACTGGTGTCGTGTGATAATATTCTTCTTTGTCTTTATTACTTTGCGGTTTTAAAAGTATTAAATTTTGCTTTAAAATGATTATTTTTAATTGAAAAGTACTAAAAAATTTTGTTATATGATATATTCAAGTTTAATATTTAAAGAGATAAAGTATATTATTTTCCTTATTACTTTCAGTGAAGCTACTAAAGCCAAGTTTGCTGTCCGTGCCTTTATTCTTATTTCACGGATTATCTCTTGAAAAGACTTTCCGCAACTGTTCCATCGCGTTCACTGATAAAACTTTATTTTCAACAGTCGTGCTAAAACAATTTTTCCTGTGGCATCATAAAAGGCGACCACAATCGTTGTTTTTGTCCAAAAAAAAGCGTCCCGTTCCGCTCGTCTGTAATAAAGAGTCGGGTCGATCCACTCCTCAATCACGCTGCCTGTTTTGTGTTGCCCCCGGTGCGGCAAGCGGCGGGCGATAGAGCCATAACGAAATACAAAGCGAGGCGTCCGACAGAAACCAGTCTGGGCAAATTAAATATGTAGGAGCAGAAAGCCGGCCGGCGACTGCCCGCGACTCGCCCACGCTCGTGCTGCGGTCAGGGTTGTCCCCATGCTACTTATCAAAACAAATTATCTATATTTTTTATTATGAATGATTAAAGTTAATCGACTTATGGTGATTAATGATATTTCTATCATTTATCACCTTATACTTATTTTGTTTTCCTGTGTTTGGGCAATTAATATAATTTCTCTTTTGGAAATGTTTTTTGTTCCTAAAATAATAGGTACTTAGTAACTAAAATCATTATCACCGTATTTTACCATTTAAGACACAGGCTTATGCCGGTGGAGTAATTTCCATTTCTTTATTTATTTGATATCCTCTTCAATTATTTGACATCCTTGTATATTGGCATGACGTTTCTCTTTTATCTGGTGGGCAATTCTCGCGTTTTCGACATTCATCTCGATTCGAGATTTTTAAACGAAAAATGACTAAATATGTAATTTTTCGTTCAATATTTGTATATTTATTATTTATTAATTAATATTTGTTATTTATTTCGTTTAATAATCGATATTTTTCACGAAAAATGACATATTTAGTCATTTTTCGTTTAAAAATCTCGAATCGAGATGAATGTCGAAAGCGCGAGAATTGCCCACCTGGTCCTATTATGTTTTTCACTGACTCCCTGAAATTCCATTAGATTATTTAATGTTTTTCTTATTATTATTTTCTTATTATAAGTTATTACAATTCTTATTATTAAAAGTATTCTATATACTTTTAGCTTTTTAATTAATTATGGTGATAAATACCTTGAATACCAGTTTATAAGTCGTCCTATTCATGTGTCTTAAAGGTCTGCTTTCAAATATACAAAATTACATACCGTGCTCTCAATAAAAACATAGGTATTAATTTAATTTTAGTAAAAGTTTTAAATCTTTTTTATTTAATTTATATAAATAATATAAATATATCTTGCGTTTTGACAACCCTAGGCCCAAAGCGGCAGTCGAGTGGCTCACACAGTCATTAGAGGTGGCGTTACCGGCTCTCGGGGCGGCCCAGACATTTTTTATGCAATGCCATCGTTTTTTACCAACTTGATCTTACGCCGAATTTAGCATAAAAGTTTATAAAGAACGGATATCGTAATTATTCTTTGAGATTATAATCTGAGTTGTGAGTTATCGCGGTTACAATAAAATAGAAAAAAAAAGAGTGAAAGAGTTAATAATTAAATAGTATTTAACATAATTTATTATATCATTGTTTCTGGTACACATAGTACAAGTCTAGAGCTTAGTTTGTGACCAGAGCAATATGTGTAAATTGTCCTGCATATTATTATTATTATTATAATATATAAATAATAATAAATTCCATCACGGGTGCCTCTTCGGCTCCCGAGAACCGTTTAAACGGCCTTAAACGGGTCACTCCTCCGCGCTGGGTACCCACCCGAATACCGATGGTATTCGGAGGCAAGCTTGTTGCGGTGCTTATGATGTTAGATGTTAGTTTAGCCTTGTTGTATAAAGCGGTCACCCATCCCAGCTCCGGCCTTGTTGTCATAAATAGAAATGTCTTTAAAAAAATCCTAAAGTCATTACTTTAGTTTAGCTAATATTGATACAACTATTCTATATTTAGATAGAAGCAACAATAAAATTATGTCAGAAAGTACAATATTGAATAATTAAAAAATGTATTTACTATTAGAGTATTTCTGCGGTTTAAAACTTTAAATGTTTGTATTCAATCAGTTTATTTATGAACTGATACATATGCATTTTCATAACGTACTTAATTCAACACAGTGAGAATATCCATAATAATTTTTAAATAGCATTCCCATTGCGCCGAAAATAACATGACACAAATTAATACATATAAAAAGTTTTTTTTTTTTTGTAAATTTCCATTTTTATTTTGGTTAAATAAACTTGAATGAAATGAATAGAAATTATATTTATTATTTTTATATTAAACATAGTTTTATATTTGAAGTTTAAGGAAACAAGTCAACATTAAAAACCAAACAAGAGAAAAACGTCAGCCAGCATCTACAAAAAATAATACAATAAAAAAGTCAAGTATCAAAACACGTCGTTCGAACTACACCTCAGCTCATTACTGCGCTGACGAGCTGACGCGCCACGGGCGGGCGGTCGGGCGATAAGGCGACGATATCCGATGTCACGACGAAACGGGCCCGGAACGTAGCTCGCTGTTGATTTATGTGGCCCTGGTACTTATTGCAACTTATGTAGGAGTTCCAGACGCCTTGCGAAATCATTATATAAAAAAAATACGTGTGATATAACAAACGTAATGTCAGTAAATAGTTTATGTTCCTACCAATTTGAATCTTAATACCTTTCAATTAAGGTACATTGAGTATATCTGTACTAGATTTATAAAATGGGCGCGAACACTTATCATAAAGTGACGATCTTCAACATTAAAGTGCTTCTATTTAAAGACGTATCGCTAAACCAGGTTTAGCCTAAACCTGGTGATAAATATGTTTAGTCACTTTCATTTCATATCAAACTTGGTTTACCAGGCAACCTAACTCCAAACATTTATTTATTTATTTACATTTTATTGAAGCACAGTATGTGACTCGATGTTAAATGCAAACCTATAAATTCCATGAATGGTGTTGATCACGTATTTGAAACATGATTGTTTAATAGCATTGATCGCTCCCACTATGCAGGCATATCTATAAACTATCAACGCAGGGTGGCCACTTTCTGGAAAACCGGGAAAAGTCAGTGAATTTTCGGAGACTGGAAAAGTCAGGGAAATGTCAGGGAAAACGCTAGAAGGTCAGGGAAAATATTTAAAGTACACATACAACTTGCTACTGTAAACGACTGGAAACCTAAGCGGGACAATTCCGTCAAAGTTCAAAATAAGCTTGTTTTTTTAAGAATGTGAAATATATTTACTGCTCTATATTTTCCGAAAATATTGCTGAAAAAATTGTTTCTATTTTCTAATAATTTTTATCCAAAAATCAATTTAAAAAACCAAATATTATGTTTTTGGGATTTTTTATTTTATTTTTGAAGCTCGTAACGTCAGGGAAAATCTTTAAAAAAGTGACTGGAAAATCTGGAAAAGTCAGGGAAATTCGTATCCGAACAAAAGTGGCCACCCTGTCAACGGTAACGTTTGGTTTCGTCATAAAAATGTATTAACATCCGTAGTTTGATCTGTAGCTCTACCACAAGTTTTTGAAAATACTTTTTACTATGGTCGCTAGTAACTATAGATAGCAATCAACCAATAAGAGAGGTTTATTTGAAAAATTAAGCGATTCTATTGTTTGGTTCCTATTTATAGTTACTATCGACTATAGTAGAAACTGTTTGCTAAAACTTGTAGTATAGCTACTAATAGCAGACATCTATGGTCGACATAGACGTACCTACTGTTTTATTTTATTAT
Organism: Monopis laevigella; assembly: GCA_947458855.1. NCBI lineage: Eukaryota > Metazoa > Arthropoda > Insecta > Lepidoptera > Tineidae > Monopis > Monopis laevigella. The sequence continues at coordinate 12,806,923 of OX381597.1, forward strand.
TAAAAGTACCAAAGAAACCATAAAATATCTACCCAATTTATCAATAGATGATACTTTTGTGCGTTAGTCAGCCAGACAATTTAATATCAATGAGGTGCTTCGCATTCATGGTAGAGACAAAATTGCTCACTTTCCACGTTATGTGGGATCAAGCCGAGTACATTTCAAATATGTGCGGCTCACAAATATTTCACGAACTGCGTGATTGAGTTACGCTTTTTTCGTTTTTCCCTAAATCCACAATTTTTGTGAGGGATTTTTCTATAGTATCTGTGGAGAAACTGCTTTAATATTTTATACGGCGTGAATTTGAAAGGTTGTACTTTGGGCTATATGAGGCTCTACTGATCAAAACGAACAACTTTTCCCATGGAACTAGGATGTCATACTTCTCTAATATTCCGGTTAGACAAAACAATCATATTTGCAGTGTATATACTATGCATAGTTTAATTTTTTAAATGACATAATATGTAATTCAATTATTAGCGTTTTTTTTTGTGGACCCATATGCCATACAAAAAAAAACGATCTCGCCTGTTGACGAGGTCTTTTAAATATTACTATTACTAGCCAATTATTAAAAAACAGAACCTTTAATGTCATATATCAACTATACTATATAACTATCAAGTACTAGGAGAGTATAATATGTACAGAGGCCAATGCCATAATATATCACGGGACATTGCGGGTGCTCTACACTGCACTCGGCAGTTTGTCATCCGCTACTGCGGTACAGAACTAAGCTTTTACTCCCTGCGCTCCTGGTGACTGAAAAAATGTTCAGCTTTTAGGTGCAGATTTAAAATTGTGCTGTTAAAAAAAATTTCGCCAGGATAATTTTAGTAATAATTACTAAATTATGTATTGCACCTCTACCTCACTTATTAACTACTTTGATTGTCCGGAAGGTTTGACTGGTGAAGAATGCCTAGCGGCATAAGTCCGCCTTTGTATTTTATATGCAATAAAGATTTTAATAAATAAATAATTCCGATTTTTTTTCAGTAAGATTTGTGCTAATTTCTTATAATATTATGTCGCCGCCCATTTCGTAACCGCATCAGTTACGCGGCATTGTGAGAGCAATCATTCATGTTTTAGTATAAACAACAATGTGATTAACCCCAATCATGATCTTTGTAGGTCTGCTTACCATCACATGGGTACAAATTCACATGCCATGTTCCATTATTGTATTTTTTTAATTCAGCAGTTTCAGTATAGAAAACTTCATAAATTGATTAAACATATTAATTTGCGACTCGAGGTATTTTGAAGCCAATTATTATAAAAGCCTATTTTGCAATACTAAACCCGTTTAAGTTCAATAATAAATAAAAATCCAAATAAATAAATAAGATGCCATTTCAACGCCGATCAAGCGAAAACTAACAAATGAACACACAGATGAATCTGGCCAGCCCCGGGTATCATACGCGATACTCAAAGAGCTACAAACGTCAGTGGCATCGCAAACTCTGGCGTCCCGGGGATTTGGGGGCACGGGCTTTGCTGTTTGTCATCGCATACCAGTGTTGCCAGCTGTGACAGTTATTTTATTAAGTTATAGTAGATAGTTTAATATAGTAGATAGTTTAATATAGTAGAGTAGGTATAAAGTTCCTCCAAAGAATATACATGGTGACTTTAAAGATTGTACTTTGGGCTAATATGAGATTCTACTGATCTAATCGAACACTTTTCCCCATTTTCCCAAAAAAATGTTTAAACTTGTCATTTATCTCGAAAAATTAGCTTAAGTGTTTTGTTTTCTGGGAATATAGTTTTTTTTTGGGAGCACGGCATTTGACTTTGTATCTATCTGTTGGTAAGCAGACCTACAAGATCCAAAATGGGGTCGATCAATAGATTGGTGTTACTAAACTTGTGGGCAGCGGAACTACCTTAACCTACAATAGTAAATTGCAGCCCAAGGGGCCGTTTTACACCACTTTATGTATGTTAAATAACTTTTCGAAATACCTACGGGAAGTCGCGACCAAAAAGCTAGTTTTCATTAAAGAAAAAGCAATAAAAACTCAAAATCAAACAATTGAATAGTCAAAAAAAAGTTTTTAAGAAAGAGGTCTTAGGCCCGGTTTCTTGATGGATAGTCATCTCGACTAATTGTTAAATAATGACAGTTATGGCGTCTTTTATATGAAATTGAAATTTGTTTTGACAAAAATCTCATAGAACACCCGCCATTTTTAACTATAGTAACGTAAACTATCCATCAAGAAACCGGCCCTTAGAGTGCGTTTGGTTAGGCTGCTATTCATTTTACCAAAGAACGACGAATTATTAGTCCGATATCAGATTTATAAATAAAACGCGCAGCAATAGTTGGTTATGTAGCACACGCTACATAACCAACTATATGATGAATTAAAATATATAAAACTCTGAAAACAAAAAAATCAAACTCTAAACCTCTATTCAAAAACGTTTTCCTAAACCAAGGCTAGCTAAACCTAGTTTTCTTTTCCTGTAATATTGACATGGAACTAAATATTAAAAAAACACATTTAAAGCAATTATATTGGTAAATCTGGCATCTTTGTACCAGGCTGTCACGCCGCGACGGTGATACGGTCTGACGGGGGTTGCGCCCCTGTCGACTGACAGCACAAACTTGTTCACGCGTTATAATAGATAGCTGTGCGCTAGTTGCGGCTGACTTAGCCAACTTCCTACCTACTTACTTATACTAAGTACAACTACAATACGTGTTTGTTTATGTTTTCCTGGTACTTTACATTGTTAGCGTAAGATATAATTAGGTGGGACCCGCCCATACAGACACAAAAACCGTGAAATGACCAAGATCACCGATTTTAAGGAGCCTTTTTCTTTGATTTATTTTCGAGATGATACTTTCAAACCGCGATTACAAAACGGGTAGTTTTGCTTAGCTTCTATGGTTCATAGCGTAATGTTAATTAATACCCTTCCTTAAGAATTAGGCTATCAAATGTTGTTTATAAAAAAAAACAGTTAAAATTTATAATCATAGTATAAATATTGAGCGAGCTACAGGAGCAGACTTTTATTCTTTGTAAGCTATGCGAGTTTTTTTAAACAATAATTTAACATTTAATAAAGCACATATTTAAAAAAAAAATACACCCAAGAAGTTTCATTCAAACAACCAATATGTAATCTTATCAAACAAAACACGAGGGGATTTTTTCTGAGCACCATTAGTATAGGGCAAACAACATCCATCGCTTGCCAAGGGCGATTCTTCCTGAAAATTGCCGAGACATTAATCATTATAGGATATCCTGATTCATGCTGCTATCCTGGTACTTTGGTTCAGTAATTACCTTTGTGGTCCGCGTAGCATATTTTTAATCAATGTTTAAGATATTTTTCACTTCTCATTCTCTGAGGCTCTACCATGGGTTTTTACTTTGTAGCAACGTAACGTTAATACGTGAGCAACAACCAATAGGGCCGCTTTATTTTAGGTAACGCGGTTGAATAAAGCGATCCTATTGGTGGTTCCTCACGTTTTAACGTTACGTTGGTACAAACCAAAAATCCATGGTAGAGCCTCTGAAAGTGCTTATTTGTGCAGGATATAGGCTGCACAAAATCGAATTTTGTGCACAAGTGCATTAACGTATCTACTCATATTAAGGCAAAGAAAATGAGCCATACAGCAAAACACAATAAGAAGTTCATAGATAGAAATTGTTATTTTATAATATATACTTAAATTTATTTGGCTTTTGTGTTTTTTAAGACCTAAAACAATTTCCTTCAGTATTCAAAACTGTACTAATTATACTTTGAATTTTAATTAAAGAAATGTTATGATATACTACTGTTTTATTTCCTCGCAATCGAAGTGAAAAGCAGAGTTTATAACTCGTCCACAAAACCATTTTATCCTCAACACTACTATCATACTATGCAGAGAGTGTATGTATGGTGTGCACAAAGCACTTGTTGTAAAATCTACTAATAATGAAAGCTATGTGCAACCATGCCAACCATACATAATCAATTATGATCAACAATATTGTCCATTATTGTTAAAAATCATACATTATTTAACCGCCTCCGTGGCTAGTGAATTGGCATTGTATCTAGAGGTCTTGGGTTTGATTCCCACTAATAGCATTGTTGTTTCTGGTAGGTACACATAAAAGCCTAGAGGTTAATTTGTGACCAGTGCTGCAGTGGCGACATTCTGTTTCTTATCAAAATAACGATTTCCGCTATTAGTGCGCTATCCTTCAATCAGAGTAGTTTTAAATTTTCTCTATTTGAAAAAGAGTGCTCTAATAACGGAAATCGTTATTTTGAAAATCTAGCGCTTACGTTATACAAACAACAAAACAACAAAATGTGTCCCCTGGGCAAAAATAAATAGTGCTACTGTTCTTATAACATGATTTCCTAATACTTGATACATATTATTCAACTCCCCCTATGCTCCTGGTACATAAAGGAAATACCATAAATAAACCAATTTCATAAACATAAGCATATATAGATTTGTAACTTACGCAAAAAATATTTAAAATCACGAGCTGTTTTTCCACTCTAAGCTAAACGATTTTTTCACAAATAGCTTGATTGATCAATACCCCCAAGATCCTTTCAACTGAAAAGAGGAAGAATGTCTGAAAAATGTTCAGTTAGCTGTAAAAGAATGGCTTTTAGATTACAGTTTAAATCTTAGCGGATTTACTGCTATCTTTTTGATTAATAGTATTAAGTTAGGCTAAGGAAGTGGGCTGCTAGCTTTTTAGTCTTTTACTACTTTAACAATTCATCTATTAAATAACTATTATAAATACTTATAATACATATACGTGGTGGCCGAGTTGGTTAGACCTTGGACTTAAAAACACTTAGGTCCCTGGTTCGAATCCCGGTGTTGTACCAATGAGTTTTTAATAAAAAAATATATGTACATTTGTTTGACAACACCACTATAGTGCCTCGGAGAGCACGTTAAACTGTCGGTCCCTGTTTCACTATAACTTATGAAACTGTTTATAGATGGGTTATTGAGTCTATTCAAAAACATTCCGACAAGCTAGTTACAGGGTTAGTTTACTTGTTTGGTGTAGACTCATACCATCGGCTACGACGAGGTGGGATTAAAACCCTTCCGCTGGGTACCCTGGGGCCATCTAGGCGGTCTCGGACGCCCCGTAAGGCAGCCGTTATGGCATGGTTTCATGGAAAAAGTTGTTCGATTTGATCAGTACCCCTAGTGTGAGTTTTCTAACTATTACTTTGCGTTTGAGTTAACTAAAATTTGTATGGGAAATAATTCAGCGCTCCAAGCGGAAATTTTGGGAACTAGAAATGCGGTCGTGTGATTGGTCAAAATGTTAACGCGGTAGTATAGTTAACGCGAAAGTAAACGTTAAAAAAACTCACACTAGGGCCACAGTAGAGCCTTATATATTAGCCCAATGTACAACCTTTTAAATTTACCTGTATGTAGGCTATTTTACACTTGTCAGAAGTTGAAAATTTAACTCTATGTAATCTATATTAATACTGTTCGAATAACATGATTTCCTAATACCTGATACATAATATTCAACTCTCCCGGTGCTCCTGGTACATAAATGCACTATTCCTGTGTATACGTTTATTTATCTAACAAAAGACAAAAGTTTATCACTATGTATTTATAGTGATACTGTTATACTAACATGATTTCCTAATACTCGATTATTATTTTTAAGTCCCCTGATGCTCCTGGTACATAAATAACTATTCCTGTGGATATTTTTTACGTTTATTATTTATCTAACAAAAGACGAAAGTTCACTATGTATTTATTAATACTGTTTTACTAACATGATTTACTACTCGACACATAATATTCAACTCCTCCGATGCTGGTACAAAAAAAAATTTACTGGTTATAAAAAAATATCAAAGTTTAACACTATGTTGGCGTTGTATCCGGAGGTCATGGGTTCATGGCAAAATAATATTAGCACGTACGTTTTTCTGCACGAGTTTTCCATGGAATGGGAGTAATATGTATTAAATTAATATATTTGTTTCTGTTACACATAGTACAAGCCTAGAGCTTAGTTTGGGGCCAGAATAATTTGTGGAACATACTTATTATTATTAATAAAATAAATTAGTCAACTTCTCGATGCTCCTTACATTTTTGTGATATCTGAACTTATTTATTTATGAAACATTCTACACATTACCCTGGTCCAGACTAATATCTAAGCTTGTGTCTAAGATGCATAGAATCAAAAATACTAATTAAAACACCCAATCCATGGAAAACTCTACAGAAAATGTACTAATTTATTATTACAGTACATAACAAAAATCATCACGAGTAAACGTGAAATTTGCGAACAATAAAATATTAAAAAATGAAGCCTACATTTTCAGGGAAAGCGGGAAAATATCCATGTAGAGTCGAAGCGTGCGCCCGTGCATAGTTAATTATGGCCGCCTGGTACGAGCGCATGAATGGCGACACGGGCGTGTTGAGGCGGACCCTGCCCTGTAATTAGGAAACACTAACTAGTAATTCATGCTCGCCTGGTACTAACGCTGTGTTGTACTAGCTGCTAATTGAGTTTTTTTTTCATGAAAATTTTGTTTTGTATTTTTCTTTTTAAATTTTAGTTTAGGAAAAATAAATTTCTACAAGTACCTACATAAGTAGAAGAATATTTCTTTATTGTAAAAAAAGTGGCCAGTATTTGAGCAATTTCATTAGGGTTCCATAGCGGCTTATTTTTAAAACTTACCTACATGAAATCTTAATAGTCTAACCATAATAAATCTTAATAACCTAACTATAATCACTATTTGTTTTTATTAATTTAGATTTTAAGTTTTTTAAAAAATAGGTACCTGCTCGTCGTTACTTAGGCCGCTCGAAAATCAGCGAAGTTTTAAAAGAAATGAGTAGCTAAGATAAGCCGCATGATTATCATGTTTTTACTTCATATTTAGACTTTTAGACTCATACCATCGGCTACGACGAGGTGGGATTACCCTCCGCTGAGTACCCTGGGGCCGTAAGGCACCCGTGATGATATGTATGTGTAATTGATACAACTACCACAGACGAAATAATAGTACAAATACCACTACGTCAATTTACTAGTTGTTTTTCAATTTCGGAGCACGGCTTGTGACTTTGTATCTGTCTTTGTACCTGGTGGTGAGCAGACCTACAAAGTCCATGAATGGGGTCAATCAATAATTGTTCTTAAACAACATTGATCGCTCCCACTATGCCGGCTAAAAATGCGATTACAAATTGGGCGGCGGCAAAGACGAATTGCCTTATCATCAATTCAACCACCCATTTCGTAACCGCACCTCGACAAGAAATCGATGTAGTAATCTCCTGAAAACCGGTAAAATAATAATAATATAGTAATATCACAGAAGAAATTATAGTACAAATAATATGTTAATTTGGCTTCGCTTCTGAGATATTCGATCCGAATTACTCCGAATACACGGAAAATAAAACAAATCGTACCAATAAAATACAACAAAGAAAAGAAAGAAAACCCAGTTTCCTCTATTAAGAAATAGAACAGTGTTAATATTGAATAATAAGTAGTAGAAATGACGTTCTAGCTTCAGAAATAAGTAGAAAGAGTGCAGTGGAGAAGGAGAACAAAAGAAGTCTGTATGTAGCGGGCGGCGCAGTTTCCGCTAGAACGCGGGCGGCTTGTCTTGAGTTTTCTTGTTTCGATTATGACGCGGACCGGTCGCTTTTGTGATAGGGTTGCCAATTAAGAAATATTTATCGATAAAATTACTTATTTTTAAATATTTAGCAATAGTTTACAGAAATGGCTTACCTAAAAGAAATTTTCATTAATAGGTACACTTGATTTGTTGCATAATTATATTATTAGTAGTATTTAAAATATTATTAATGTGATAGGTTCTGTATTATTTTATCGTGTTTAATTATTTAGCAATAATTTACATAATATTGTACAGGATGACCTTTGAAAGTTGTAGTTTAGGCTAATATGACGCTTTACTAATCAATTCGAACTACTTTTCCCATGCAACGAATTGTCGCAAATGAAAAAAATATTGGTGTCTCCATAAAAAACAAGTAAGGGGGAGCAGGTAATATTTGTACACTTTTTACACTAAGGTATGTAAAAACTAATTGAAACTATTAAAATAAAAACGCAAAATTATTATAATGATGCTATATTACCTACATATCTAGTAAATAGTGTGTTGATATAAATTAATATGACAAACTTATAATGAATGTCCCAAAAAAAAAATATTGTACGCAAAAAAAGCGCGGGTACAAAACAATTTGTTCAAAATATAACTCTGAAAGATCAACGTCGTGTCGGCCTAGAAATTATAACCTGTGCGTTAAGAATTATTAAAAAAAAAAAATTTCAATAATCAACATATTAAATATTTATATTTTATAAAATATACAAGGTGAATTTAATGGAACGTACGTAGCCCAAAGGCTAATATGAGGTTCTGCTGATCAAATCAAACAACTTTTCCACATTTTTGACACATGGTTCCATGTTACCCAAAGTACATCTTTTCAAAGTCACCCTGTATATTAATTAATACTACCATTTAATAGGAGGTGGAGGAAGAAATTGGTTTGTATTTCAATTATTGTCAAGGGCATAATAGACAAGTGTTTTACAATTTGGAAGTTTTGCAATAACACAAATAATGTGACGGCTTCTTAACCAAAAGTTATTATTAATGTTATGCATTATAAAAAAATACATCATTTCACAACACAACCCTATACAATAAACAGCTACCGTGCGGAGGCGAAACGAGCGAAGGGGCGAAATAGGCTGACTGGTACCAGGGAACAAGAACGTCATTAGAGTATGCCCGTCTGAGACGCGGCTGAGTGGTACTTGTAATGTGACGCCTAGACCCGCGCGTCTAATTTATAGCTCTCTCATGTTCATGTCGCCTTAGTTATAAGGAAAAAAGTTGGACCGAGATTACAGGGGAGAGAGCATTATATTAATAAAATCTTATTTGCGACCTGATTCCACTATATGAATTAGATATAAATTACAATCGTAGTAACATTTTAAGATATTTCCCATACAAAATATGTGTTTATACAATTCTTTTAGGGGAATCGGGCCCCTGTAGTAGAGAAGAGTCAACGTAAATGTAAATAAGCTAACTACATAAAAATCCTCTATTTGTGATATTTTAGGGCTCCCAAGCTTCAAAAGAAAAATAATAATAATAATATAATAACGAACGAAATAAAATAAGAAACGAACTTACATGAAGTACTGTCAAAATTATTTAAGTTATTTATCGAATAAATTTTGAAAAATCTCCTAAATATTTTTAAAATTAATAGATAAGAGTAATTGACAAAGAAATTGCTTAAAAACAAAAAAAAAAATCAACGTTTTAGTAGCTTCCGTTTCGATTTTAACTTTTATTTTTAAAAGGTATTATATATAACTACTATGAGTTTGCGATTCTATTAATTGAACCCAAACTATAACTATTACAGTTTGGGTTCAACCAATATAGCGACTATATCCAACTACAGTAAGTAGTAATAATTCATGTAGAGCTAGATCTACTATTTTAGCACCGATGTACAATGTATAGTGTACAATCTTGTGTAACAACTGACAATTACATTATTACCCATCATTGTTGGTTGTATACATTCTTGGATTAGATAGAGATTGAACGTATATTTATAACACTTGAAGAATGTGGAATTGCGGCAATTTAGCAATGTTTTACGAGTCTACTTTAATATCCTCGCTGTATTATCGTCAAATCAATTGGTCGATTCGTAAAATCAACCTGAAAGTAATTACTACTTCGACAAGAAATCTCAGGAGTCTCCTGAAAATCGAAACTAAAACTATAGTAAGTATTTTTTACTTATTTGGTTTCCCGTATATATACTAGAGACAACGATACTTTTCCCTAAAATAAATCGAACCTGCGACCTATGGAATAAAACGTTCTTAATTTATTAGGTAGCTTCTGTGTTTAAAATAAATCGGATTAAAATAAAATACAGTCCACGTTACTCGGTGATGAGCTTTTATATACCTTGGTGAAACAATTTTTATAATCGGTCCCGGTGTTTTTTAGTTTCTCCGGAACATACAAACAATAAAATATATATATATAATCTCTTTATAATATTGCGAGTAGTATTGATAATATTTTAAGATTTCAAACTTTGTATGTAGCTTATATAAACATTATACTTTGTCCGTCGCGTCGGTCCGACATAATATTCGAAACAAGTTAGAGACTTATGCCCTTATTCATAAAAACTTATTGAAGCCTTGAAGAACAAAGTTATGGAATGTTTTGTCTCTGTTACACATATTCATTTTTATTGCTAAATAAAAGAGACAAAACCTTCAGACAAAACTAAAGTGTTCTTGAAGGATTAGGTTTTTAATAAGGCCATTTATTTGGAAAACATTTTATAGAATTTTCGTGGTTTCTGATTATAAAAAAATCCATTTTAGAATTTTTGATCAAATTAATATTAGCTGTTTTACCATGTTTTTGATTTTCTAACCTTACAATCTATTATTATAACGGAACCCTAATTACACGTATAATAAAATCGTACTTGGCCAATTGTTATAATGTTTGTACGCAAATTCATAAACAAAATGGATGAAATATGAACAAAAAAAGACTAGGCAATCAGAAATGCTAAGGAGGTAACCCAACTGATAACAACGTGTAACCGGACCGACCGTTCAGAGAATTGACCCTAATGGGCTCGTGTGTTAACGGAACCCTAATTACACGTATAATAAAATCGTACTTGGCCGATTGTTATAATGTTTGTACGCAAATTCATAAACAAAATGGATGAAATATGAACAAAAAAAGACTAGGCGATCATAAATGCTAAGGAGGTAACCCAACTGATAACAACGTGTAACCGGACCGTTCAGAGAATTGACCCTAATGGGCTTGTGTGTCACTAACGGCCCCCTTTCTCAGTGGATTGTATCGAGGGCCGCTCGTCCAATGTCCACTGAGCTGCGGGTTAATGATGTAACATATAATAAGAATTTATTAACTTGTTATCGATAATTAAATTTAAATAATTTATAAACTAGTATATTTATTGTTTCTTAATATTAGTAGAGGCACTAGATATAAATGTTATATGGTTTTGAATTCTAAAATGAATTCTTTGTTAAATATAAACTGCAATATTATTATTCGTTATTTTTTATATTAGATATAAACAATAATATTTTTTTTTATAAATTAAATGAAACCGTTTTTATTATTATTAATAAGATAATAAAACCTGAAAATACTCCACATTTTCTTTCTAATATTTAAAATAATTAATATTTAAAAAAGTACATTTAAATTCGCCTTTGCTGAGCATGTATCCAAAATACATAAACATGTCTGAATAATACTAATGAAAGTCTATCTGACTCTGATGTCGGGATTAATAGTCGTTGTTAAGAATTGAAATTTTAAATTGCTAATGCTTAGCCAGTGCTTCGGACTGTCAAACTGCATATGAAAAAACTAAATTTTGACAGTTCCAAGCAATGGCTTAGGCTAAACAACGATTATTAATCCGACCATGAAAGTATCGATATTTGTTGGAAAAAGCAATCTTGCAACTTGATAAGAAAATAAATAAAACACTTCAACACTTCATGACAAACAGTCATGCAACTTTTCTGTGTTTTGGTAAGTAGGTAGTTATATATTTTCACATAGCTATACATATACCATGTATGCATATAGTAGGTATAATTTTAGATTTAGAACGTCCGTTCACATTTACCACCCAGAGATCGACATTCTAATGACGGTTTTCAAATAAATAACGACAACACTAAAACCATGTTTAGTGCTGCACCGAGTACAGTTCAACACATCGATTAACTGCGGTTAGCCGACCGCAGCGCGAATAGTTTGCTGAGTGGGAGGTGTGACACGTGGGGCTTAAATAGGGTTGTCAAATCGGATTATATTTATTATACAAAAAACTTTATTAAGTATTATAATTAAAATGACATTTTATTTTTTTACTGTCAATGATTTTTATTGGTAAGAAAGAGACGAAACAACATTTTAACTAAAACGCTCTATTAAGTTTTAAGAATAAGGGGATAAGTTATAGGTTTATAGATTTAAATATAACAGATTGCGAATGTTGCATAGTATTGACTGTTATTTTAGTTTCAATCAAATAAATATTTTTGTTCTTTTAGAAATACATGAATTAAAATAATCTAAAATTAAAAACGTTATCATATCCGACTCTATATTTTTTTATAAATTACCTGATTTATAGGTTTTATTGATTTAATTAATATTAGTTTGTCAAATAAAAAAAAATCTTGTAGAAAAACATTAAATATAATTAAAAATAAATGAAATTAACTTTACGAAGCAAAAACCTATGGTAGAGTCACCAGTTATTCAACCAAAGATATTGCATTACAATTTGTCGTCTATCATTCCAAATAAAAACTAAACTTTATCAAAACTGCCAACCCTAGCTAGATGCTAACGGTTCGCGGGACCATGCGGGAGCCGGGATGGCAGGTGGTGGAGTGGGAGGGAGCGAAGTGTCGTGCGTGCGATTTAATTCCATCGCCTCGACTGTCGGCCCGGGTGCCCGCCGGCTGCTCCGATGTTCCTTAGGGATGAGATATGTTATTCTCTTGCCATGATATGCTCTCCTGGTTATCGATATGTCTGCTTAGGAAACTGCTTGTGGAAATATAGTTTGTTTTTAAAAGTTTGTTTTCTATGATCATATTTATAAGCTTTTGTTTTGTTTAGACCACAGAGAATTAGCTTGACTGTAAAATATAATGTAGGACTCAAAACAAAAAATACTAACTTCTCAATATAATTGTTGATACACATAAAATACAAAAAAAAACACGTCAATCAATACATCTGTACATACTGAAAAACTATATAATATAATGTATTTAATTAACGTATTATCAACATCGTCTTGCTTAGAGTTAATGGACAGCACATCTTTCAAGACGAGAGAGCTGTCCCTACTCGTAAGTTACACCAGATTACGCAAGTCGTCATTCTATCCTATTTACTGGGCATACATACTATTTACAAAACAGTACTTCATTAAAGTAATTTTATTGACTCTTTATTTACATTTATCAATCATTCAAAGATTGACCAATAAAAAGCAGGGATTTCATTGTACAATTTCACCTATTAAAGCAGGATATTTATATCAGAAGTTTTTAATAATTGGACTTACTATAGTCGCTTGTAACAATAGATAGCGATTCACCATTAAGAGTAGAGATTTTAAGGATAACCAATAAGAGTAGAGCTACTGTAAAAAGTACTATACTACGAGATGGTGGTTGGCCCCCAGGACGTACTACTCTACATACGTTGACAGAGGTCTCCTTACTATTTACATAAAAAACATCGATAACTAAATAGCCACAAAAATAATAATCCCATCCCTAAAACAAGAACGGCTACTGAAGACGACGGGCTGCTCGTAAAATTGCGCGACCTCAGGTGATTCCGGCGGCGCCGAGCGCGTTATGTGCCTTCGCCGGGCGCTTTGCAACGGCACGACTGGAACTTTCTGCGCTTATATCGTATATGAATGTATACGTATACCTCCTTAGCTCCACTAGGCTCCTGGTAAATGTCTGTATTATACACAGCCAAGATAATGTGCTTAACGTCTGTTGGTAAGATAATAGAATTACAGCAACTACGATAATGGTATTACAAACTTTTGTCGTGTACAGGCCATGTTTGGTATTAATAAGTTTAGTTGAATATTAAGCGGCGTTTATTATCTAAATAAGAAAACGTTTTAGTTCTGAAGGAATATTACTTACTAGCTCGTGCTCGTAATTTCGTATATGTTTAATTTGTTATATACAAAAAAAAAGCTCCATAACCGTCGCGGGCGCGCGTTTATCAAGGCTATGACGTTCCTGATGGTAGATTTTGATGAAATAAATGCTAAATGCTGCTTCCAATAAAGATCTTTCAGTAATTTTATGTTGAATTCAATAAACGAACAAATAAACCGACAAACAGACATCAAATGATTATTAACTTCTATTACTTATTTCTCGTGTATATATACGTGGTGGCCGAGTTGCTTAGACCCTAGACTTAAAAACACTGGTTCAAACCCCGGTGTGTACCCATGAGTTTTTATTTAAAAAAAAATATGTACATTTGTTTGACAACACCACTATAGTGCCTCGGAGAGCACGTTATGCTATCGGTCCCGGTTTCACTATACCAACTTGTGAAACAGTTTATAGATGGGTTATTGAGTCTATCAAAAACATCGCGACGAGCTAGCCACTTGTTCGGTGTAGACTCATACCATCGGCTACGACGAGGTGGGATTAAAACCCCTCCGCTGGGTACCCTGGGGCCGTCTAGGCGGTCTCGGGCGTCGTAAGGCACCCGTGAAGATATATATATATATATATATATATACTTATTTCTCGTGTCTTTCAGATTTGATCAGTAGAACCTAATAGGTATTAGCTAATCTAATATTAGTATAATCTTTCAAAGTAACCATGTACGAGTATGTATAGATTAAACAAAGCAATAATAATAAATATCATCACTGATGCCTTATGGAGCCCGAGACCGCCTAGACGGCCTCGGGATACCCAGCGGAGGGGTTTTTAATGTTTGGATAGACTCAATAACTCTATAAACAGTTTGACAAGATGGTATAGTGAAGCTGGGACCGATAGCATAACGTGCTCTCCGAGGCACTATAGTGGTGTTGTTAAACAAATGTACATATTTTTTTTGGATTAAAAACTCATTGGTACACACCGGGGTTTGAACCAGTGTTTTTAAGTCTAGGGTCTAAGCAACTCGGCCACCACATAAATAACAATAATAATATGAAAAACATTTCACATATCATTATTTCCTTCACCAGCATGAATACGTGCATTAACGTTTGCAATGGCGTTGTTTTCTAATAAGATACGTGAAACAAAATGGCACAAGTTACATAAACAAGTTACTGTGGTTTTAACATGAGTTTTATAAAATTCCGTAGGTATTATAGGTTTAAAGAATCTTTGTTTCCATAAGAATATTTCATTCACTTATAAAAACTAACAATAACGTAACGTTAACACAATAGAAAAGTACTGAATTACCAATAGGATCACTTTATTTATGACAATAGCACAAATAAACCTTTCCCATAGGTAGAGAAGTTTTATTTCTTACGTGTTAACGTTTAACGTTTTAATACTTAAGAGGTATAACTACAAGAAAGGACACAAAATGCTGAATTTTTATATTTTTAACAACCATCAAAACGTAGATAAATTTTAATGAAAAACCTACCCTAAATGGGTCAAGAATCTTTAGATATTATGACGGTTAAAAACCAATATAGTTTTCAATCTATTTATTTACTTGCGAGATAGGCCACACTTGTCTTACGAGTATCTCTACATTATATATTTTTTCTTAATTTAACTTAACACTTTTGGTACATGTAAACCTATTAGAAATAGTTGCATAATTGTTGGGTTCGATTCTCACTCAATGCAAAATAGTATTAGTACCATTTTCTATACAGTTTTCCCATAGTTTATAAAATATAAAATGTATAGTATCGTTGTTGCTAGTACACATAGTACAAGCCTAGAGCTCATTTTATGACCAAGGCAATGTGTGAATTATCCTACGTATGTTATTACTTATTACATTTAAAAAAATCTAAACATCGATAATAAATTCTAAATTAAATATCATAACAGCACATCACTATAATTCGTTGTCTGAGTACAGCTGTTTATGTTCTTAGTTAATACAGGCACAGGTGACACAATAACAGCTACAAGTGTTGGGAAGATGTTCTTTATATTCTTGTAGCTGTATCGATATTTTATGAATAAAGTGTACCCAGTAGCAGTTCAGTGGTTAATTTATTTATTTTATTTATTTATTTATTTATTTAGTATTGAAAAACAATCAGCTAGATCTAGAACAATGTAAATTACTTAAAAAATAACTTAAAGCTATTAACAAGTTTTCGCAGGTAAATATTATATCTACAAAAAACTTTAGTTTTTTTTTTGTACTTAATAGCTGTGGAGGTACACGTGCACACATAATTACATTATTATTGTTATTATTATTATTTATTTTCTTCTAACTAGTACCCTCCAATTTAATCCGTAGCTTATTTAGTTATATAAGGAATCTTAGAAGGTAAGACAAAACAGAAAAGAGGAAGGGACTGACACGAAGGACCAGTTAAAAGAGAAATGTCATGATAATTTATACAAGGAAGTCAAGTTTTTGCAAACAGTTTCTACTACAGGCGCCAGTTACTATAGATTGGGATCAACCGATAGAATCGCTTTATTTTTTAACTAAACCTCTCTTAGTGGTTGATTCCTAATTATGGTCGCTAGTAACTATAAATAGAAATCGACCAATAGGATCACTTTATTTTTCAAATAAATTTGTCTTATTGATAGTTCGTTAACTGTTACTGTAGTTGTTAACGACTATAGTTAACTACAGTTAACAAAATCTTATTATAGAGCTACTGTGGTCTTGGTTTAATAATGATAATATGTAGGACAATTTACACATATTGCTCTGGTCACAAACTAAGCTCTAGGCTTGTACTATGTGTACCAGAAACAACGATATAATACATATTATATTTTGTAAACACCCAGACCATGACAAACTCTACAGAAAAACGTACAAATATTTTTTTGCCTCCGGATACAACGCCAAAGGCCCACCCATAAGTCTTCGGAGGTGGTATATATGGTTTATTCAGGCTATGTGGAAATAGTTTTATTACTGTGTGTAATTGATCTCACAAGTGTTTTAAATGTACAATTGAGCCTGTTTTTTATTGGTGGAAAAATTTTCATTAATTTCGGTCCCCTGTCAGTTGTTTGACTTCCTTGTATGAATTATCTTGACATTTCACTTTTCTCTGGTCCTTCGTGTCAGCCCCTTCTTCTTTTCTGTTTTATCTTACCTTCTCAGATTTCTTATATAACTATATAAGGCCATTTGCTTTTGGCTGTTCTTGTTGGGCCGAACAAGGAACATCTTTTGGTCCGTATCAGGAATATAAACCTATTTTTTGGCCCGTACGAGGAATTTAAATTAAATAATATTAAATTGGGTCATTTAAGGAACATGTTTTGGGCCGTAGAAGGAACAACAAAAAGTGGGCCGTAAGGAATCATTCTTATAATATCATGCTGTAACGGATATGCAGACATCCTTTTTTATTGGAGCACGCGGCGTGTGATTACTGTATTTTCTAATGCCATGGTATCAATCATTCGTCACCGGGATCTAATAATAATAATATTTTCTTGTACATTCTGTTTTTGTAATAGATGTCTAATAAATGTCATGTGATGAGTAGATTTGTATTGTGTGAATTTATAAATGTACTCGTAATACGTAATCTGATTTTGTGGGCACCAGCTGAAAATCAGCGCTGCAGCATGGTAATGCTGTAGCTTATGCTGAGCTGGTCACCTATGTGTCGCCACGCAACGCAAATTATTAATGTTTATCCAGTGTTTAATGTGTTGTAACTGTTGTAAGCGATAAATAAAGTTTTTCTTTTTTTCTATCTAGTGGTTATGCCGTTGGCATTGTAACCAGAGGTCATAGGTTCGATTTAAGACACAGTAACGTTGAAAAACGATTTCTGTAAGATTTGCTTTGGTTAATATAAGTAACCAATTTTCATAAAACATTAAAGAAAAAATGTAGCTGTAAATATATTATTTGTATTTTAATATCCTAAACGTTTAAGTTTACAAAATTGAGTCCTTTACGATGATGGCCTGAGGCGTTTTTTGTTTAGAACATAGAACCTTTAGTACACAAAGCAGCTGCGGTTTCAGAACCTCATCTGCCATACATTTTCTCTGTTTGCCGACTTTAGCGTTTTTGCGTATTGTGTATATGCTTGATTTGTGTATTTGACATGTTTACAATTACTTAGCCCGGTTCGAAATTATAATCGCGAAATGGCTAAAACAAGTTCTGCGGTTGACGGTAGAACGCAGTTTAACAGCACTGCAGTGCGGCTTGTAAACGTGTCACAGCCTCGCTTTTATGTGAGCCTGGTATATGAAACGTAAAATATTAAAAGGGTCCTGATTTTAAGGACCGTAAAAATTTTTTGTAATGATTATAGTGACGGATCATTAAGAAATTATTCGAATTCCTATAATCATCAACGGTAACGGTTCGTTATTTCGAAACAAAAAAATTACATTCGTAGTTTGTTGTCATTTTTATATGGGAATAACGAACGTGGATTGGGATCAATTTACCTATATCTATCTCTACCTAATGGCAAAAATTGGCAAATGTCATATTACTCATGGAGCAGGAGCCTACATGCATAATTTCTTTCTACCACCTGGTAGTCTCTTTTCAGGATGATGTTACGAAACGGGTTTTGACAATAAATGAGAGAGGATATTAAATAAAATAGACTCGTCGTCAAATTCGTCTTGGTCGCCCCCCATTTCGTAGCATTATTTAGCCGGCATAGCTGGAAGCGACCAATGCTATTTTACAACAAAGAATGTCGACCCTATTCATGGACTTGTAGGGCTGCTTACTATCAGACACAAGATCACATATCGCTCTTCAATAAAAAGAGTACACAGAAATTCTAATAGTCTTGGCAGATGTTTTCCGTACTTTGTTTTATGTAAAAACTAGCTGTGCTCGTGACTTCGTCCGCGTGGAATAGTTATTTTTTTATCATATAAACTTTCATCCCCTATTTTATCCCCTTGGGGGTAGAATTTATCAAAATCCTTTCTTAGCGGATGCCTACGTCATAACATCTACCTGCATGCCAAATTTCAGCCCGATCCGTCTAGTGGTTTGGGCTGTGCGTTGATAGATCACTATGTCAGTCAGTCACCTTTGAGTTATATATAT
Source organism: Monopis laevigella (assembly GCA_947458855.1). Lineage (NCBI taxonomy): Eukaryota > Metazoa > Arthropoda > Insecta > Lepidoptera > Tineidae > Monopis > Monopis laevigella. Next base: position 12,825,931 of record OX381597.1, read on the forward strand.
TTAGATTATTCTTTAATACATATTTTTTGTGTATCTTGAACCGTTTTCACGGCGCACGCAACGGAAGGCTTCAAAGATGAAATAATTTCTCCCGTTTTTTACACATTTACCACTATATCTTTGCTCCTATTGGTCGTAGCGTGATGTTATATAGCCTATAGCCTTCCTAGATAACTGGACTATCCAACACAAAAATAATTATTCAATTCGAACCAGTAGTTTCGGAGATTAGCGCGTTCAAACAAACAAACAAACAAACAAACAAACAAACTCTTCAGCTTTATAATATTAGTATAGATGTGCTGAAATTAATATTAGCTACTGTCTTATAACTCTTAATTTCTAACTGCGAGTGTCTTATATTAACTGATTCAAAAAAGAATATATGAAATTTTAAGCTCAATACAACGGATTAATTATCCGCCCCAACAAAAATCTATATCCTTCTAACTAAAGAATCTCGTAAAAGATCACGCCGCAACGCCGAGCAGTTCGAATTTATGACTCAAAGAAATATTATAAAAGGTTCCAATGACCTCTCTATTCAAAGAAATTGAACCGGGAATTATCGCGGCTTATAAATAAGTGTAATAATATTCTTCACTGACAGAAGCTTTGAGGGTCGGATTAAAAGGGGCCGCTGGAGTAAGCGGACGTTTTCTATAGTGTTATTTGCTCGGTGAAGTTCTAAACCGGGATACGTACGTATTTACCCGGTCGGTCGGTCTTAAGTTCGTTTGCAGAGATTTGAACTGGAATTTTACTAAAATATTAAATAACTAGCTCGTACCCGCAACTTCGTGTGCGTGTTATTTATTAACAAAATAACTTGCCACAACCATCACCATGCATGCGTTATTCGACCCATTTTGATATAAATGACCCCCAACTAAATAATAATAAAGCTTTATTTTTTTTTTACTTTCAGTAATTTTATTTTGAATCTAATGAGTGGCTTTTATGTGATGATCGCACAAACAAACTAATACACCGACAAACAGAATTCAATAAGAAAAATGTTTTATTTCCATACGAAATCATCTAAAAAAAACAATCAAAATACCTTTTATTAAAATACGTTAATTTTCGTGTTAATATTACTATAAAAATTAAAAAAAAAAAATTAAACATTGATTAATTTAGTTTCAATATAATATAATTAATATTATATTGAAACTAAATTAATCAATCTGCTTTTTCTTTAGTTTGATCGTTCTTTAAACTGTCGCGTCGTGGGGCTGACATTAGACACCAGGTTTGATTTTTTTTACAACAAAAAAGCAATAAATAAACCCGAAACCCAACATGAGCTTCACAAAAAAAACCCTTGCCACCAAAAAACCTAATTAAAATCTCCAAACTACCAGGCGAACATAACAAACTAAGAGCTTTACCACACCATTTTATTAAAGCATCCTGATTAGGGCCGAACGCTGGGGACATTTCAGGCGAGGGCGGACGGTGATTGTTTGCAGATCTCGACGGGTAGAGATTTGTCAATTCTGTTGAACTGCCCGAACAGTCATTGATGTTCACTTGTGTTTAGCTTTCGACTTGCCTATTTGAACTTGTGTGCGCGGTTCAGTAAATTGACACTGTTTGGTGAATTGGTTTGTAATTTTGTTTTCTATTCCACATTTGATTGTTAACAAATTATGTTGTCCTGGTAGCTAGCTGCTAGTCGCTAGTAGCGAACTGATTAAAAATTTAAAATACAGTTTCGTTTATTGTTTTTTTTTTGCGTAGATTTTATATATATATTTTTTACAAAATATTTAATGAAAAATATTCGTTAATTTTGAAAGATTTGTTTTTATAATTAAGATACTGCCAAAATGAATTTATTATACTTAATATTTGCAGTTCATTATTATTAAATCATCGCTGTTCGTCCAGAGATAAAATAATCCTCATATTTTATTTATTATTATTAACATTTGCCAGCAGCCCATGTTTCTAAGGAAACCCTTTACTGAAAAAAAAGTAAAAATTCGATTAAAACAAAAATCTAATTAACATTAAAAAATAGAATTCCATTTACAAGATATTCTAAAAACTTTTTACAACAAAATATACACTATTTCAATTTCCTAAATACTATATATAAAATAATACAAGTAGACACAAATATTCCATTTCGACCTTTGGATTTATTTTAGAGTTTTGTGGAGATTTAGTTACTATTTCCTAATTTAGAATAAATATAAAAAAACCTTAAAAATTACTAATATTTTATTATTATAAAATAAAACAAATTTGGGCATAGCTTTATTAAGGAGACTGCATTCGTAATGGGGCGAAGTCAGAGTTCCCCATACAAAATGAAGTTTCGCACTTCCAGTAATACCACAGAAGAAATAACAGTACAAGTAATACTCGATTACTGTTTGTCGCAGAATTAAAATAATATTTTTGTCGTTCGTTGTATTTATTAATCTTTCTGTGTTATTATTTATATATTTTTTTAAATCGGAAAAAAACCTTTTTAAACATTATATACTAGATTTTAGAATATACGTGGTGGCCGAGTTGGTTAGACCTTGGACTTAAAAACACTTAGGTCCCTGGTTCGAATCCCGGTGTGTACCAATGAGTTTTTTTTAATTAAAAAATTTATGTACATTTGTTTGACAACACCACTATAGTGCCCCGGAGAGCACGTTAAGCTGTCGGTCCCGGTTTCACTATACCAACTTGTGAAACTGTTTATAGATGGGTTATTGAGTCTATTCAAAACATCGCGACGAGCTAGCCACTTGTTCGGTGTAGACTCATACCATCGGCTACGACGAGGTGGGATTAAAACCCCTCCGCTGGGGCTGTCTAGGCGGTCTCGGGCGCCGTAAGGCACCCGTGATGATATATATATATATATACTAGATTTTTGCATACAATTTACGAACATGAGCATAATAATTGAACTTCGACTAACAGCCAAGTTGTAATATTGAAAGTACGTTTGTGTGGGTGTCAAGTCGACTACGAGATACGAGACATTATTAATATGACAGTTTACTTAATAGCTCAGGTTTAGCTTAAACCAGATTTAGCGTAACGTTTCCGAATAGCTATTATATATTATGCGTAACGCATTCCCCCCATCCAACAAATGCATTACCCATAAAGCAGCGCCAACACCTCGGCCCGGATCGAGTCATTACTAAATTGGAGCGGGCTTATGTCAGAGCGGGCGCCTGTCTCGGGGGGTGTTGGGGGTGTCGGGAGGTGTTAGGGGGCGTTAGGGGGTGACGAGTCTCGACACGCGGCTGAGCCTAACGACTGCTGATTAATCGCGCGGGATGGCTGTGTGTCGACCAAACTACGGATGGATAACTTAATTAAAGATGAGTTGTCGGTTATTGCACAATGGAACCTTTTTGTTCTGAGTGTACACTGAACAAGTGTTTTAGGAGACTACTGCATCGAATTATTGACGAGGTGGTAGTCTTCTTAGGTGGGACGAAGGTCTCTACAACTTCGCTAGGCTAATGACCCGTCTCGTTACGCCCATACAGATTTAAAAACCGTCAAGTGACCTAGTTATGTTTTTCAGAGTGCGGTTACGAAACGGGCGGTTGATTTGACGTTGGAGCAACGAGAATATTATTAAAATCGACTCGTGCAAATTCGTCTTTTTTGCCGCCCATTTCGTAACTGCATCGTTTAGCCGGCATAGTAGGAGCGATCAGTGTTGTTAAACAACAATGTATTGATAGACACCATTCATGGAATTTGTAGATTTAATTACCATCAATTAGATACAAAGATACATACATGCTCTTCAAAAAATAATTTAGATAATAAAATAAGAAAATATTGCCTCGCTGCTTGTGCTTTTTTCCATTTTACTAATTAATTTCATTGTTTAAAATGTTTTGATTTTTTTGGTTAAGTTTTCTCAATATAGAGAAAAAAAAAGTCTTTATATTCCATACAGCTCTTAAAACTGTTTGAAGTTCCCTTCAGCTACTATTTAATCCCTAACTAGACATTTAGGAATCAAAATAAAATTACTAAAAAGACAAAAAAAATCGTTCTATAAATATTAAAGATAAATAATTCAGCACTTCGATCCTGTCTCTACTCTCTACGAATATATACACCAGTTGCGTGAAGGTATAATATTATACCTATGTTTAATACGCTATAAATAAAATGATAAATTAAAAATAAATGATAAAAAAGCGGCTCCAGCCTAGTGGTTAAGTCACTGCTCAACTGATAACAAGGTTAAGCAGATGACAACAAGCCCGGACCTGCGATGGGTGACCGCTTTATACAACGATGCTATACCATCATAAATACCGCAACAAGCTAGCCCTTGTTAGTTGTTTGTCTCTGAATACCATCGGTGAAATGAGGACGGGTTATTTATTTTATTTAAAATACTTTATTGCACAAAATTACAAAATAAAATTGTACATAGGCGAACTTAATGCCTTAGGCATTTACTACCAGCTAACCTTTGAGAGAGTGGAAGATTATGCATAGGGTGCAAAAGCAAATAAATAACAATTTAAAAGATATATAGCGAATATTATATAAACTACTTAAATATTACATGTAAATACTTAAATATATACTACTTATATAAATCATACAATATAATACATATATATATATATATATATAATTAATATTTATTAATTTTTGTTATAATCAAAAAATATTCACATAATAATCAAACAGTTAAAAAGTCTATTTTAACAACTTTAAAAGAGAAATATCCGCCCATTTTCATCCGCGTAACTTTTAACAAAAATATTCTTCAAAGAACATTGCGTCCAGCCAACTGCGTCACATCCGATCATCGAACTGAACCCACCGGATATTCCCTGCTGTGGTTTGCTCCTTTTTCCTTTACGTCCGGTTACGAACACCCCCCTTCCGAACCTCCCTGATGAGTTATTAATAATTTTGGAAAGAAAGCGCAAGGATTGTTAAGGATAGGTATCACTTTTTTAAAAACATTTCACAGATATTGTCCTGATCACAAACTAGCTAGGCTTGTACTATGTGTATAAGAAACAATGATATTAATATATATTATATTTGATAAACACCTAGGTAAACTGTACAGAAAAACATACTAATTTTGTTTTGATAAATCGAAGCTACGACCTCCGGTTACAAAGAAATCAGCGTACTACTACTAACTCACGCCTTTGTGGTTTAGTACTTACGCCGCGCCGTTACGTAGTATCCGGAGGTCGTATGTTCGATTCATACAGATTTTACATAAATTTAGACAAAATAAAAATAGTTAACGTAAATGATTATTTTTGTAATTGTGTAACTTATATAAAGTAATGTATACAGGAGATCTTAATAACGCTAAAAACACTTTAGGTACTTCAAAAAGTTATATGAGTATTAAAAAATTGTATTTATATATTCTCTACTCTATTTAAATAGGTTACAATAAAAATAATTATGTTTTAACTTTCGTTTTAGTAACTTTTCTAATTTAAAATAAATATTTATATTATTAAATTATTAAAAATAAAAACCTTTTATATTTTCTATTTTAAGTTAAATATTTTATTATCATTTTACATTTATTTAAAATTATTAGTTAAAATAGCTTCAATTTATATATTTTACCAAGTAAGAAACACATCTAACACACTTTATTTGTTTCAGATAGTTAAAATATATATAATTAATTAATACATTAAATTAAATTTAAACATGATTTATTTTTGTTCCTATAGTTTTCTACCAACACCGATTCAAAAGTGTGTAATCTGACATAACTCTATAAAACTACTGTATTTTTTTTATGTTAACATACAAAGCGGCTCAATAACGAAATGTTATGAGATATTTCTTATATATTTTCATCTACGAGACTCCATACTTTCTACACTCAAAATTAAATACTTTTTATCACTTCACTGACAATATTTATTTAAAAAAAAAAACACGTGTTATTAAGAAATGATACATTTTATCATGGATTTGATTCTACTGTTTACTCTATAATTTTTCTTAACTCTGTCTCACCCAACCCTTTCCGTAGTGGGCCGCGGGACAAATTACTGGACGCTACCAAAGGTTTTTAGGTTAATAAGGAAGGCTATGTAAGGGTCGAACGTTATACTTATTTCTGTGGTATTATAACTGAGCTGCGTTTTTATGGTAATTTTTGTTGTTGACATTCCTTTTGATGCCTTTATTATAATTGTGTTATTAAGTTATATCCTTATTATGTCTGTACTCCTGGTAATGGCAGGAAAATTGCACACTCCTTTTAACATTCTTTTTTCGGTTTAAGGGAGCGATTAGATGTATAAGGTGAATGAATTTCAGGAAAAAACGTCGATTTTCAGCGATCCTTATTAAAATTTTATTTATTGTTATTTTGTCAGGCGATTCCAGACTCCTTATATATTACGGAGCACGGCATGTCACTTTGTATAGATCAGACCTACCACTATGCCGGCTAAATGATACTTACAAGTGTTACGAATGAGTACAAAATGGACAGGGACAAGGACAAAACAGCATTACGAGTACATTTTAATAACCTCGCTTGTTTATCACCAAATCAATTGCCCGTTTCGTAACCGCACCCTGAAACTACCACCACGCTACCAAACAAGACTACAAATAAAGAATTGATGCAGTAATCTTCTGAAAACCGGTGAACCCATGGAAGAAAATGACAACCAGTGTTTTTTTTATTTTTTTATAGCTCCTACTCTTTGAAAAGTTAATGTAAAACCGTTTAATCATTTTCGTATAACTCCCGCTGCAACTAAAATACCTGGAAGTTATTTTATAACCATACCTCGTTAAAATAATTGGTTATGAAATTCAACCATATATACTTTGGTAAAAATCACAAAGACATAAAAATTGAGTTTATTTACTACGGCGGAGGGCGGTTTGGGTGACATTTTTTGAAAGTCACAAAAGCAAAAATCTTTCAAAATTATCTTTATTACTAGCCGATAACTTCGTCTGTGTAACTTTAACCGTTTACGCTCTCAAAAGGAAGAATTTTTCTTCGTTTTTGCAACATTTTTCATTCTTACTCCGCTCCTAATGGTCGTAGCGTAATGTTATCAGCATATAGCCTTCTTCGATAAATGGGCTACCCAACAATAAAATATTTTATCAACTAAAACCAGCAGTTCCTGAGATTAGCGCGTTCAATCAAACAAACAAACTCTTCAGCTTTATAATATTAGTATATATTATTTGTAATAAATATTTAAGTCTAAAACAAATGTTTAAGTAGTACAACACAATCTGGGGCTCTGCATAGATTTAAATGTTATAACGCAACAGGTAAAAGGGGTGGCAAATGTTCGACGGCAAACAACCACCCTCAAACTTTACTTACTGTGTATTTATTGCAACTTCCTCAACGCACCTGTTTGCCTGGTACTTTTTATTTCGAGGATACCGTATTTATTGGGCTTAGTGGGCTCAATTCATGGACCTCCTTTCTTTTTAATTTTAAGTCAAATCAAGTCGCCGTATGTCACCCGTGATTATTTTATATAATAAATAAATAAATAATTAAATAAATTTTAATTCCAGAAATAAACACACCTACTTATGCTACACAAAACAAAATACTTAAAGAATCAAAATATAGTAGATATACTGTTGAAATATAGTAGAAGATTGTGTTAAGTTGGCCTAATTCATGGACTTTGTAGGTCTGCTTCGTCTGGTCAGGGTGCGAAAAAATCCGATTTTTATAATAAAAATCAAATATCGGATTTTTGATATATATCCAAATAATTATTTTTTATTGTTTGAAAGCCTTTTATTACTATAATAGTTTTAATTTTAATTAGGTACATATTAGTTATTTATTTTGTTAAAGAAGGTAAGTAGCAAGTAAATAAGGAACCTTTTAATAAAAACATTTAATTGCCTCTAATCATTTATTAAAATCACAATATTTGACTTGGATTACTTATTATTTGTATTTATACTATTATATACGTGGTGGCCGAGTTGGTTAGACCTTGGACTTAAAAACACTAAGGTCCCTGGTTCGAATCCCGGTGTGTACCAATGAGTTTTTAATTTTAAAAAATTATGTACATTTGTTTGACAACACCACTATAGTGCCTCGGAGAGCACGTTAAGCTGTCGGTCCCGGTTTCACTATACCAACTTGTGAAACTGTTTATAGATGGGTTATTGAGTCTATTCAAAAACATCGCGACGAGCTAGCCACTTGTTCGGTGTAGACTCATACCATCGGCTACGACGAGGTGGGATTAAAACCCCTCCGCTGGGTACCCTGGGGCCGTTTAGGCGGTCTCGGGCGCCATAAGGCACCCGTGTAGATATATATATATATATATATATATATATACTATTATAAAATTATAATTTCTTACCTAACTGGTAAACAAACACTAAATTCGAAAAATATCATATAAACACGCGTCTACAGTGTTCGGGCTACCCTCAAAGAATCCCTATATTATGTTATAATTGAATAATACAACTGACAATGATGATTATTCTTTTTTAAAATTTAGGTTTAAGGCAAAGGAATCTTGCTTAAATAAATCAGCTAGCCATTTTTTTTCTAGTCTTGACTTATGAAAATATATTAGTATTCTAAAACTTACAAAAAATTATATATATCAATGATTTTTACGAAAAAATCCATTGATATATATCATGATATACGAGTATATCCATTGATATATATCCTCGCACCCTGCACCAGGTAGATACAAGGTCGTACTAACATGTCGCTCCTTAAAATTGAAATAATAAGCCTTCTTTTATTAATGCAAAGTATCTTGGTCGTGGTCTATACATATGCCGAGTTTTCCTTTATAAAGGTTTCGTATGAAAATTTAGAACTAAAAAAACCACCTTATTTATGCATCTAATCCGCCTCCGTAGACTAGTGCGTATTTTGATGTTGTTTCCAGAGGTCGTGGGTTCGATTCCTACCCATGGCGAAGAATACTAGTACGTTTTTCTTTCAGTCTGTATGGGTCTTTATAAAATATAATCATTGCTGTGTGTGTTGATTTTTTGTTAATATATAGTTCTAGGCATAGTTTTAATTCATAGGGTTTTGTAGTATTTTTTCATTGCAAACTATACTATAAACAATAATACCTAAATAAATAAAAGCGTTAGTCGCGCCATCTATCGCATCGTTAACGTACTTTTTCATTGTTACAGAACGCACCAAACCAAGAACCCGTATTCAGAAAAGTTGCAGTTGTGGAAAACTTTTTCGACATCATTTACACCGTTCATGTGGAACTAGAAGGCCGGCCAGGGAAACATGCCGGACAGAAACGAACCTATAGAACGGTATGTATTAAAAACAAACCCTAAAATAGGAAAATAACGCTAATTTGATAAGCCCAAGATTAGACCAACCACTTAGATCAAAATTAAATTTAAACGCGTCAAGCATGGCAAACTAATCGCGTCTTAGGAAAGGATTTACTACTGCTACTCGACGGTAGATGTCGCTACGAAACATTTTTCAGTTAGTTCTGAAAAAGCTACATAGATGGCGTGTGTTTTCATAGTGTAGAGATACTGAAAATGTTTTTCGTTCATTATCGTGTTTTAGATTTTTATAAAATATTTTGATTTTAAAACCACCGAATTTGAAATAACGTCTATATATTGTAACGGGTTTTCTCTACATATTTATATGACTTTGAATTAATGACAATCTATGCAAACGTAATCGTTATTGGTGCTATAACTTAAACTTAAACGTGAGGGGGGCGCTATTGTCGTAATTTTGTGGTTGACAATACCTATAATATAGGTTCATCAGTATAATTTTAGCAAATATCACCTCGTGACATTTTTAAATTATAATAACATTTTTTTATTTTATTTTACCATTTTAGTTCTTAACTTGACCGCTTCCAGCTGACTGGCGTTAGAACTATATATCGGAGGCTCTACCATAGGTTTGCGCATTGTAGCAACGTAACGTATTCATTTACGTATACGTGAGCAACAACCAATAGGGCCGCTTTATTTTTGGTAACAGGATTGACCACAGCGATCCTATTGGTTGTTGCTCAGTTTTATGTTATTATAATGAATACGTAGCTTGCGTTCGTTTTGGGACAGAAACATGTTCACAACGATCACGATGTATATTTATCCGTTTTTTTTGAGATTTCGGCGGCAAAAGTGGCGATGTGATCTGCCACAATGCTCGTTTTTTTTGGCCCAGAATGCTATCGTGAACTGATCACAATGACCCCAGCCGATAGGTGAGGCGTTGTGAACATATTTTGACATTTGTGGTTGTGACAGTTGTTGTTGTTTTAAACGTCGCAGCCGTCTTATATTTTTAGGAACAAATTTATTGTATTTTAAATCGAAATGATTTTAGAAAGATTTCGCATATAAAATTAGTGGATTGTACGATTTAACCTATATTTTACTTGACAAGTGACAGTTGACAGATTCATGATAACAATGCGTTCGATTTGGATAGTGGTAATTGTGGCATTGTGATTGAAATTAACCAAAAAAAACGCAAGTTCGCATAATGTCATTATGTTCATTGTGAACATATATCATTCCCAAGACGAACGGGCCCTTAGAGACGTAACGTATATGTGAGCAACAACCAATAGGATCGCTTTATTTTTGGTAACAGGAATGAATAAAGCGATACTATTGGTTGTTGCTCATGTATACGTAAATGAATACATTACGTTTACAATGCGCAAACCCATGGTAGAGCCTCTGTCTCTACCAAATATCAAATCTAGAGGTTCCTAGAATGAAATTGAGATAATAACTTATTGAAAATCAATTCAATAAAATTATCATAAAATATCTAATTCCAGATTAAGAGAAGCTTTTGACTCTATTTTTAGGCCTAGCCTAGTGTAGGGATCTATGATAATAAATAAAAAATGTTTGTGGAAAAAAATGATAATGAAGATTTTGTATTATTTTTAATTGGAAGTAATTATAGTGTTAAATTAAGTTATAGACCTTATAATAAAATCATTTAGTTGCCTTGTCAAGTTCAAAACGTTGCCTTTAATTTAATAATAAAATAAATAGAGTATAGGTACTTGTTCTATTATTTCTTCTGCGGTATAGGGTACATTGTATATGTGGCTAGCTCGTCGCGATGTTTTGAATAGACTCAATAACCCATCTATAAACAGTTTCATAAGTTGGTATAGTGAAACCGGGACCGACAGCTTAACGTGCTCTCCGAGGCACTATAGTGGTGTTGTCAAACAAATGTACATAATTTTTTTAATTAAAAACTCATTGGTACACACCGGGGTTCGAATCAGGGACCAAAGTGTTTTTAAGTCCAAGGTCTAACTAACTCGGCCACCACGTATATAAATTGTACGGTAGAAAACTAGCCTTTTACACTTTTAAGTAGCAAATGCAAGTGAAAAGTGTCAAGGTAAATTAAATCTGTTACACTACACTTATAGATGCATGTTATTTTTTCCGTTAAAAAAATATTTTACTTAATTGCCAAGAATAAAATAAAAATAACACGATTTTTCTTTCATGGAGCACGGCATGTGACTTTGTGTCTACCTGATGTTAAGCAGATCTACAAAGTCCATGAATGGGGCCGATCAATAGTTTATTGTTTAACTATATTGATCAGTTCCACTATGTCGGCTAAATGATGCGGTTATGAAATGGGCGGCAATATTATTTGTATTTGCAATCTATTTTAATATCCTCGCTGCTTTATCGTCAATTTAATCGCCCGTTTCTTAACCGTACCGTGAAAGGAGACTACCCCTTCGACAAGAAAACCAAAACATGACCAAGTCATTTGACGGTTTTTACATCTGTATATTTACATGATATCCACTCAAGTAATCTGAAAGTTTCAGTTTTCATGTTTCGGTTTTAGTCTGTGGGTTCACCGGTTTACAGGAACCTACTGTATCGATTTCTTTTCGAGGTGGTAGTTAGCCAGCATATTAAAAAAGTAGACTAACACTAATACCCTAACTAAAGGAATGTTTTACGTATCTAGTTTTAAAAATAATAATAATAATTCGATTCTGTTGCTTTATTTTTGAAAACAGAGGCTCTACCATGGGTTTGCGCATTGTAGCAACGTAACGTATACGCATACGTATACGTGAGCAACAACCAATAGGATCGCTTTATTCAATCCTTTTACCAAAAATATAGCAACCATTATACCATACGTATACGTTACGTTGCTACAATGCGCAAACCCATGGTAGAGCCTCTAACACACATAAACCTTTCCTAATGGTAGAGCCTCACGTAATTTACGCACGTTAATACGATAGCACAACTCGTGGTATAGCCTTACTTTATAAATTAGCTAACAAGACTATAATACTACGACTATAATCATTGGCCGGGGGCCTTATTCCGAGTTTGCAACCGCTAATCACGACAAGACGTTGCGCATACTATAAATATGGAAATATAAGCTCTATTCCAATGGTTATATAGTATGTATTAGGTTGGCTATTATAATGCAGCCATATTGAAATACACGAATTCTTCGCAAGTTTGAACATGTATGGAGCATTGGAATTTCAACTTTATAATTAACATGCTTGAACTTATATTTCAATACCCGTACTTTACGCAAAATGCGCGACGGTGAACGTGTCAAAACTCGGAATAAAGCCCCTGGTTATTAATTGATTGTCACGTCACGTAAATTTTTCAGCTATCATGTTCCTTTTTACGTAAATGTGATCAAATTATTTAACATTAACATTTATGTTTTCTTTCCCATCAGATAACCGAAACATACGCCTTTCTTCCACGAGAAGCAGTTACAAGATTTCTCACCGGATGCGCGGAGTGTGCTCGGCGCCCGCGCAGCGCCAGCCCACCGCCCTTGCCTACACCTTCACCGTCCCCTACAAGACACCCAGCCTTCCACCCTTTCATACCAACCCTTCAAGAATACCCAAGAAATTGGGAATCAGAAATAGATGCAGCACATTCCAATTTCCCCTACGAACACAAATTAGAATACACAGAACTACAACCTGTAATAAAAAAAGTTGACAGTCCAAAATTAACTGAAGTTGAAGAACCTGCAACTTACATTGAATTAACTACAAAGAAACCTTTCGAAAATACTATTTTAAGTAGAAATTCTCCTCTAGAACCTGCGTTCAGGGAAGAAGAACCTGTCAGAACTGACCCTGAAATCGACAAGTTTGATGAAAACAGCCTCATAGACGTCGAGGATGTAAAACCAGATTCCCCTGTACCAGGAGAACAGAAAACTAAAGAAGTTAATACTGAAGTTAAGCTCGAAACAAAAGAAGATAACGTTGCAGATAGCACTAATATTAATAATAAAAAAGAAAAGAAGTATAATCCTTTAGACGTTTGTAATTTAACGTCAAAAGATCCACCGAAATCGAGATCTCCAGCTAGGCGAAAATTATTACCGGCCGGGTCAGAGTTTTCGAACGGCTTTGGGAGATTGCCGCGGCCGTGGAGACCGGATGGGGCGGTATACTATGCGGGTGAAGACGTAGACTACAGCATGCCTATCACAACAACGTATTTGAAGCATATGCGGTCCTTGGCTGTTTATCAAGAACAAGATTTAGAACGAAAGGTAAGTTTTAGTTAAATTTTTATTTATTGATAAATTTATAATCGTGGGTGTTGGATAATAAGTTTTACCAGCGGAATTTTTAGGTACTAGCAGGAACTAAGTACAAGAATATAAATGATAACAAAAAATATTAACTCGTACATTATAAAATTAAATTTAAGTATACAATAAATATTATCTACTTTAAAAAAAAGAAGTAGGTAGGTACTTAATGTGTAGTCACATAACAATTTATAAATCAAATGAATTGAATGATATTTTAATTAGGGAATGTTCAAAATTCAAATATAGTTATCCGTGCGGTCTTTTGGGGAAAAGAAATAAACGAATAAACACAAATAAAATACAATTTGGAACACTAGTTAAATGTTATAAAAAATATTATTAAAGAACAAAAATATATTTAAAAAACAACTATTTTAAAACGACGCATTTCGCGCTTCCATAAATTTACATCACTATGGACAATAAAACAGTGTTCTTACTTAGCCCGTCACGTGACTAGTATTATGTTTATTGTACTATGACGTCACTGCAGCTTTTCTGCGTTTTTCGGACTTCTCCACTATTTTCTACCGCATTTTTCTTCCGAATTTAAAAGTTTTTCACAGTGAATGTTTTTTTAATAGTCTTGATTTACTGGTATTTTTTATCTAATTAGAATTTCACACACATGTTAATCATGTAATTGTTTTAGGTTTAAAATATTATTTAAAAAAGAAATACGAAATACTTCCTTTGTTTATCTATTTTATTTTTAAATAAATAAAAATAAAGGCACTGTTTTGATATATAAGTTAATTCCATCTTAATTTTAGAGATAAATTGAGGATCAATAGTTAGGTAACGCTTATAGAGCCCCACATTTTGTGTTTTCTCAATTTCTTTCTCAAGCAATAGCACAGCAGCCAGAAATATACCACTTTAGAAATAGAATCAGAGCCTTTTACTATAAAAAGATGAAATATCAGCTTAAAAGTAGCGTTAGTATTCAACTCGAAAGAAAAACAAAAACAAGCTAAGTTTTAAACTTACGTAAAAAGTTTGTGTTTCAAAAATACAAACAAACTCGAAAACTTTTTGGGCTATTAATAGCAATTTTCTTTTTTAAAAAAAAGTACCAGGAGAACATGACAATTGTATGGGTAAAGTCACGTCATTACCAGGTTGGCAGGATTTATAGGCGGTTGTGGGAGGCCATCCGCTGACGTGTTAACCCTCAAACGGCACTGGCGTCCTATTCGACCGGGGATTGATTCGTAGACGAATGTCCTTTACAAAGGCCCAGGCACGTTACGGTATAATCGGGAGCCGCATCTTTTCTAACTCATTTTTCTCGCTCGAGGCGGGTGGGTGAGGGTAGGCGAGGGTTCTCGTCGAGGGAAGCCGCAGTGCTCGGAGTTTCATCAGCCGGGGGCGGGCGTCACGCCGGCATTAGACAAGACACAAAAACGGTACTGTCAGCATAACGACCTAACTAGATGTTGAGAATCTTTTGAGTTTTATACTAGCATGTAGCTTATTTTTTTGATAATTCTTACCTACCTAAACCTACTTATAGTATAATAATTTTTAATGTTTGTACTAAAAATTTTCACAGTTTTAGTAAAATAATTCATCTTGATTGAATATAGTTTTTTTTTTCATAATCTATAAAAAAGTTATACAGTATCGTCCCAGCCATATAGTCTGTGCCATAAGGCACCCGTGATTATAATTTAATTCATATTGTAATAAAAAAAAACTATCTTTTATTAACCATGTTTTTTTAATTAAACCAAACGTATTTGGTATTTATAATAAGCCCTTATTATCACCATATTAATAGGAACTTACTTAGGTTTCATTATATTTTCTTTTTTTTTCTCAGAAAACTAACAATTTATAATTCGATATACCTAAAATTTAATTTAGCTTACTATTAATAACTAAATACGAGTATATACGTAGTGACCGAGTTGGTTAGACCGTAGACTTAAAAAAAACTTTGGTCGCCAGTTTAAATCGTGGACCAGTAAGTTTTTGTTTAAAAAAAACGGCACGGTAAGCTGTCTCTTTCACTATACCTATTTAAGTTTATAGAAACACTGTGACGAACTTGCCACTTGTTCAAGAGATGACGTCCAAGGGTTAAAATCCCTTCGCGGAGAAGACGTCATGGTACGTATATTATATTTTTTAACAAAAATATTTTATATCTCTATTATAATATCGTTACAACACTAATAATATAATTATTATACCCTATTGTATAATTAACCCTCAAAACTGACAAAAAAGTTTCCTTACAACATTTTCTAAACCAACCATCTCGAAGGGTCAGTTGTAGAGACCGTCCGTAAGAGGGTATCGTCCCTGCGACCCCCGAAAGAGCCTTACGAATTCCCTTCCCCCCACGTGGGGGCACAGTGCGACTTGTAAGATTGATTGGGGCTCCTTTAGTCCATTGCGAGGGGGCTGCGGGATATCTGCCCCCCTTTTTTCTCGGAGCCCGTTAATATCACAACAGGCGGGTATTTTATTCGGACCCCGCCACTTGCGGCTCGTGTGAGAGCTTTGATGTCAGAGATTAGAAGTTTGTTTGGTTAGTTGTCGGAGTGCGTCGGGCTTTCGTTTGACCACTGTTACATAAATGTTTTTCGTCTACGCGCGGCTGGATGCCCGTGGTATCGGTTTTTAGTTATGCTTTCACGAAATTGAAATTATTTCGTTGGAATGAACTAAATAAAACCTTTTCTGCTTTCAAATCATGTTATTTCTCCGAATATACCTACCTGAAAGAATTTATTACTTATTTACAATTAGATATAATACTAGGTATAATAAATTTTGCACGCTATAAATAGCAGAATATATAGATCATTAATTAAAATTCCCCATATTTTATTAACACTATATTCTTACAAAATAAAAATATTTCATTCATTTGTAATTATGTTATAGTTATGTGTAATTAAAATACTATCGGCTAAAACAAATAAAAATAAAATAGAAACCTCACCGCTGGGTATCATGAGGCCGTCTAAGCGGTCATTGTACGTTCAAAGTTTAAAAAATATATTAATATCAAAATCAACAATAAATCATTACTATTATGACAACGAGTTAACGAGTGCGTAAAGTAAATTGCAATACAAGCTAAATTATCACTTCGTTTCAATTTGAAGAGGGAGCGAATCGAAAATTTGGAAAATAAGATTACGCGCGACCCTCGGCGTTTGAAAACGATGCAATGCGGCGACCTTGAACCATGACATAATTAAGTTTGTTACCCTAATGATATCATTGCTTTTAAAGCTGTCTACTTGTTAGGTAAAATAATTTAGAAAAATAACCAAAACAATTTTGATTTTTTTATTGAAGTTTGGCAACTTTCTTTGTATCTACCTGATAGTAAGAAGACCTACAAAGTCTATTAATAGGATCGATCAATACATTGTTGTATAATAATATTTGTCGCTGCCACTATGCGTGCTAAATGATGCGGTTACGAAATGGGCGGCGACAAAGACGGATTTGCATTACTAGTATATTTTAATATCCTCGCTGCTTTATCGTCAAATATAACAGAAATAGAAATCTCCCGTTTCGTAACCGCGCCATGAAAGGAGACTACCATCTCGATAAGAAATCTATGCAATAGTCCCCGTAAAACCGGTTATATAAATGAAAATATATTAATAATATCTTACTATAATTCATCAAAATCGGTTCAGTAGTTAGTCTGCCGACTTCACATCTATACTAACTTACATTTATTTGGTAAGGATAATTTTCTACGAAAAACCCAGATTTTAATTATTTTACAAAATTGGAGGGGTCTTACAGACTTCCTGTCATTAATGAAGGGTTGAATAAAAGCGAATGAGAAAAGTCTGATTTCTCAATTATTTTCAATGCAATTTCTTAGCAAGATATATTTATTTCATTTGTTTTCGTATAACTAGTTTCCTTTCAATGTCAACAGTGAAATAAATCTTTGTTCGGCGGCACCCCCTAGCAACAAAGTTATAATCGGCTAGTAATTTGGGGAGGGGGTGTTTTTACGCTTTTGCGTGTAGGCACCTCTCCTGCTGAGTTACCAGGCGTTAATGCTAGAGAGGGGGTGGCGCGGGTGGTGCTTCGTATGTGGAGAATTTACTGCGGCGCCCTGCAGGCGGCAAGCAGGCAGAGCCGCGACTAATTCTGTTAAAATTCTCCGCTAGTTACATGCTACCCTGGTAGGAAGGTGTGCGGTTAAGTAGGGTAAATGACGACATGATGTTCAAGAACTTTTCGGTTATTGTACAGCTGTATCACGTAATGTCTATAAAGTGGTCCCTGAAAGGATCTTTTGCATCTTTATAGTTTTTGCTTAAAATGGGCTTTATAAAAGCAATACACAATTTACTTCTAACTACTTGTAATTAGCAACTTTTTGTCTCATACGTTAGGTAATAGTTTATATGATGCAAGTATGAATATTATAAAAGCGCCCTAAGGCTCACAAGAAGGTCTAAAATCGTTTGTATGAACATGAAAATGGAAAATGACCGCCCGCTATTCAAACCCAAAACAAAAGTGAGAACAAAAAATATTAGGTAGAATAACCAATAACATAATGTTCAGGAAGTGAGAACGAATACTCCGACAACGAACAGTCGAACACGTTTGACATTTAAATACCTTCAAAAAGTAGATCTTTTTATGTAGATTTGAATGAGTTGTTGATCCGACCGAGACAGATATGAATATTTGTAATTTTTACTTTACGGAGTGTGTTACAGTTACACTTCCATATTATTGATACTTTCAGGGTTTATATAGTTTGAAATTACAGCTATTGGTTACTACTACAAAGGTTAATAAAATATCCCTTTGTATTTATAGCAAGAACGTTGAGTTTAGTAAAAACAAACTCCATCCTACATACATAAGGTTACCATGTCCCGAATTATACGTGGATCGAAAAGGAAAAAGGTTGGACTCCCTTATCCCGAGTAAGGTCTGCGCTAAGGGACCGAAGAGTACAGACAAAAACTAGGAGAAAAGCCTCGCCCGAAATCTACCAATAAATGTTTTAAGGGTGCGTAAATCATTACTAGATAGGCCCTCCCCCCGATCCGTAGGTACCAGGGCCGCAGAGGTGATAAGGAGGTGGGGAATCCTTGATTGTGGTTGTGACATAATCCTGTTCTCTTAGTACCTAATGTTACATTTTAGTAATTGTTGAATTACACAATTATATTTTAACAAGACCTTTGTTTGTATATTTTAACCCCGGGTATGTTATTAGAAAATTAACAACCTAGGGATGAAGAAACTTATTTAAATCGGTCCATCCTTTTTGGAGCTACGATACAACTAACATATAATCAGGCTATATTATATATTACCCGAAAGTTTAGGGTAATATCTATATTACTCTAAATGTTTAGGGCCTAAACTTATTTATTGGGGGTTAAAACTTTTATATTTAAATGAAACAAAACAAAAAAAATACCGAGTAAAAAAGCTACTAAGGGCCGATTCAACAAAAGTGGGTATAACTTATACCGAGATTAGTAACGACAAATCACATACAAATAATTATTCTGAGTATTAATATAATTTAATACATGAATAAATAGTTATATAGTATTTGACATTACTATCCTCAGTAGTTATGCCATATTTTGGTCGAATCGGCCTTTATTAGGAAAAGTATATTTCGTAAAATTTATTATTTGCAGTGTTTATACCTACTTAAAAAATATTTTACATTTTCATGTTATTAAATATATTTCATAAAATTGATGTTAACTTTAATTGTGTCCAGCCGCAGAAACACACCTATTTACCTAACACTACGGTCTTCGGGCTTCGCTCAAGAAATCCCTTTACCTGATTTTAAATTATAATGATAATTATAATTAATAGTATTATTATACTTGTCAAGGTAATTTCGAAATGCATGCGATAATAAAAAAATAATACGTTTTGGAACTACAAAAAATCTGTAAACTTTTGAAGTGGCAACTAAGTTTTAAAAATAAAAAATCGTACTTTAGTTGTTTTTTCCAAAGTTTATTTTATATAAAGAGACTATGTAATTAGGATCGAGTAAAATTTGCACTTCCATTTTTTTTTATTAAAACATATTTAAGATTACTGAAAGCAACGTTTAGACGTTATTAGTTTGCGAAACTATTGGCCTGGCTTCTTAACATGTCCTCCTGGTATAAATCTAAAGATATTTATGCATATTTCAACATATTTTCATAACTATAAAAGCCTATACCGTTAATGTCTACGCCCACAAGTAGGTTTCTACGTAAACCCAGCCTGGCCTCTCTCTTGGGAGCTTTTGGCAACCCCCGTATAATCTGTAGGACTGACTGACAACTCTGAGCTATGATTATATCCATGCTTCGCTGCTTTCCTGGTACTAAATATCAAATAGTACACGAGTGTAGTCGTTTTATATATTTAGAAGGTTTATTTAATATTTACTTATTATATAGCATTGTTTATTTATTTATTATATTAACAATTATTAATAATTCTATGTTTAAAACAATATATTTTTTGAAGTTGGAAGAAGGTTTCTATAACTTCGCTAGGTTACGTTACATGGTTAGTCAGTTAGTTTCAGTATGTGGGTTCTGTTTTTCAGGAGACTATTGCATAGATTTCATGTCAAGGAGTTTAGATAGGAGACAGGCGATTGATTTGATAGTGAAGCAGCGAGAATCAAAATTTGTCTTTGACGTCGCTTATTTCGTAGCCGCATCAATTATCAATCAATTCAATAGTGGGGGATTTCAACGCTGTTTATTGTTTATTTATCACATAAGCTCCAACCAGAGCTTAGTTGAGTTCTGTTTACACAGTATAATAATATAGTTTTAAGTAGGTAATAAGGAATCTAAAATCACAGAATGGAGCAAGTACAAAAACCAATCAGAACAGAGAACACAAATAATTATGATTATTTTCTACCTATGAATGTAGCTATAAAAAGCCAAGTGTTGAACAACAATGTAAGACTTTGTAGGTCTAAAAACATGCAGCACGGCATGTTTTTGGACCTACAATTAAAAAATACATAAATCGAGGACTTGGAAAAATATAAGAGCAATCAGCAATACCTACTTATTGAATACGTTCTATAATATTTGTTAATAATTCACAACTTATAATGATTTTTTTCTTAAAATAAATACTCTTTTTTTTTTCATTTAGTTTCATCTATATTTTATCAACTAAGTAAAAACTTTTAGCAATCTTTAACATGTTATTTCACGAACGTTTATTGCTCAACTTAATATAACACTAAAATTCTTTATAACTGAATCCGCTGCATATTTTTTATAGCCTTTGTTTGATAGACGGAAAGTAGAAACTTTTTCTAGGCCCCATGCGGTCCGTCCCTCCCCTTTGGGTTAAGGACAGGGAGGGACCCGACCCGTTATAGGGAAGGCTTTCTATTAAATAATCATTTTGGTACGCACTCGTCACCCGTGTAGGTGCGGGCCCTATTAACTCTTACAAATTAGTCGACCTTCTAATGCTCCATGTGGCCCTGGTAATGTACTATGAAGCGCTTTGTTATTTTTGCCTGAAATTTCTGAAAAAAATATTATATTTTAATGTATATCTTTGTATCTTGTACACATTGCTACATGAAGCTAATTCTTTTGTGTCTATGTGTGATAATGTGCTATATATATATATATATATTTAATAAAAAATGCTGATACATAGTAGATTTAACTATTCCTCATTTAACTATTGACAGGTTTATTTATATCATATTATCAATGATTCTCAAAATACCTATTCATTCGGGCAGATAGACAGGCGCACACCGGATCCCGTAATAAAAAAAATATTTCGGAACTCCAAAATATATCTACAAAAAATCATATACATATTGATTTCTATATTCCAATATGAGTACAAAATATAAAAATAACTATTGTAAAGTATAGGTATTTGGATTTCAAACTTGAATCCCCTGTGTCATTATTAGTTTGTGAATGTTTAAAAATAGTTGTATGATTTTCACTTGTGAATAACAATACCATGATTTTGAAACTTTTCAGGACATCTTGATTTATTTTATCATTTACACCAAATTTATAAAAAAGGCTATTTATTGCAATTTTTTAGTTTAAATGAGATATCGTAATATATGATTCACTTATATTTTCTTTATAATTAGCCTTATACTATGAAATGAATATCAAAGGTAATAAAAAAAACTGTTTGAGTCATTTAAGAACAATTTAGTTAAAATTTGTCTACTACTAATTTGTCTACTAAATATAAATATGGGTAAAAGACACAAGCCACATTTTAACTAAAGTGACTAATAAGTTAATCAGGATTTCATAAGTTTTTATCAATAAGGCTAATAGTCTATTAGGTGAACGCTGGTTGCTTCGGTGGCACCTTTGCAGGACAGTTATATATATTTTTTTTTTAATTTTCATAAACGCCATCAGAATTTGCCATTCCACTGCACATTACTTTTGTATTAAGCTAATTAAAAAGGTTTCTTCTTTTAGTGATGAATAATAGTTTAACTAAATGCACGCTAAGACCTCTTGACTAAAACCTTTTATATAATATAGTCCTAGATACCTAAATATTAAGGGAATATATAATATTATTTAACTAACATTATGTTAAAAGTAGCTAGTTATTCATTAACTCTAAAAATGTATTGTAACAGTTAAATTATAATTGTTAATAGGGTTTAATCACAGTTATCATGGGTGCCGTCATATTTTTTTTCGTGCAATATAAACCATAAAAAATTTAGTAACATTCCTATACAAACATGATTCCCTGGTCACCCTACTGGCACGTATTGCGTGGAGCGGTACCCGACGGGCCCAGGGGGTGGTACGCGCCGCTGGCACCAATTCTTGTGAGCCTACACCCTAAACGCGTGCCAAAGTGGCATGGAGGCAATGTTACCAATTCTTATTATTATTTATTTTATATATTTTGTAGCTTTAACTATTAAACCAAAATAACTTAACAAACAAACTACCCAAATTAAATAATAATATATGAAATAAACTTCTCCTTTACGCATAATCATTTTTGTTGCTAATAAAAAGAGACAAAACCTTCCATAACTAGTAAGTGTTCTTCAAGGACTCAATAAGTTTTTATAAATACCGGTGTACATGTCCACTATGGGCCTTAGCACAACAGCATCGATAGGCTCGATAAATCGACAAAATCGATACATATCGATTTTATGAATGAATGTTCATTCTTAACTTTAATTTATCGACTATAAAACTATATCAATGTGGTTATGCTAAGCCCCGCATAACCAGTCCATAGTCCAGATTTATTTTAAAAATTATAATAATATTAATTAACTACAAAGAAGGTCTAGAAATAGAAGTATATGAAGGTTTCGGAAAAAAAACAATACGATTCTTGAATACTTAAAAAAAATATAATTATAGGGTATTTAAATATATTCTTAACCGATAAATCATGAGATATAATATGATAAGTTTTACTTTTTATCAATAAAATTATAATAATTTATCATCTAAATGAATAATAAAACAAAAACAGGAGTTGTCAAAAAATTATCGTAGCATTAAGACAAAATTTCGTAGCATTAGGAAAAATTGTAGCATTTAGAACAAATCTTCGGAGTGTTTTAATTAACTGTGTGTTCATTTATTAAAAACCTTCCTTATTTAATATAGTTTAAAAAAATACATAAATAAATTAACTAGTACATATATTATATTTTCTAGTAAAAAATAATAATAGAGAAATAATAATATTTTATATTTAGACGCGTAGCTTTTCCATGTTCGTTCGTAGGCGGCACGGTCGGGTACCTATCGAGTCATAAGCGACGCGCGAGGGTGGCATCCCTTACCCCCGACCTTCACGAGGGTTATGGGGAGAAGAAACCTCTTAATTATTGTCACACATGAATTATTTTGATATTGACGGCGGCTCGTCACGTGGAATATGGAGTATGGGTCCCTTTGGTCTTTTTTACTGTTAGTGGTTTATGCTACCCTGGTACTTTTTAATGATAACGCTTCCTAAAATAACTTAATTTTATACCAAATTGTTTTTTTTAATAGTAGGTTAAAAAAAAACAATATAAGGAAGATAGACTAAACCCATCCATGCAGGTGCAAAAACCTTCAAGTAACCTATCGGTTTTAGTCTGTTGGGTTCACCGGGTTTCAGGAGATTTCTTGTCAAGGTGGTAGTCTCCATTCAGGGTGCGGTTACGAAATGGGAAACAGGAATTGACGATAAGCCAGCGATTATATTAAAATATACCCGTAACGCAATTCGTCTTTGTCACCGCCCATTTCATAATAGCATCATTTAGCCGGCATAGTGGGAGGGATCAATGTTATTTAAGAACAATCACTGATCGACCCCATTCATGGACTTTGCAGATCTGATCACGGCGTTTGACTGGTTACCACCAGTCAAAAAAAAAACAAATTATGAAAAGGTCACTTTTTTTTTTTTTTATAGTTAATTAATTTCATTAATTTTATATTTCAAAACTTTAATATTCATCAAAAAACATTTAACTGCTACATCAATTTAAAGCCTGGGTCTCAATATGAAAATTCATATTAAAATGCTTATAGTTAAGATGTTTCAACATTTTTGAAAAATCTTCCCTCAAGGCCTATTTATACTGCCAAGGTCAATCTTCTATTTATACTGCCTTGAGGGAAGATTACCTTTTAAACTATAAAGTAAACTGTAAAATATTTATATTTTAGAAACACAAAGTAAAAGAAACTTGCTCAAATAATATAACGCTTAGCTTAGCAAAGGTAGAGCCTCAACCGGGCGTAGTTCCACCGCTCTCCTGGTAGGAAGGACGGCACTTCGCCTAACAGGATAGTGGAAACTTTAATTTTCCAAATTCACCTGCGTTTATGTAATTCAAACCCCACATGTGGCGGGTCTCAGACCCCCTAGCCGGGTCTAATGTAAGTCTTCCCCCCTAGTGCCGCCGAGGCGACGCGACGCTACCAAAAGAAAAGGGTGGCCGTGAGCAATTTTTTTCTGATTTTTTCCCCTCCGCCCTTTTTTCCTCGATAATACCCTAATGGTCGCCCGCTTCCTTTTCGGCGAATTTTTTGCTGGCAAAGATCGAGACGTATTTTTTACTCGCTTGTAATTTCCTCATTTCCTACTGAAATAAACTGAGGCGCTATTTTTTATTGACTATGGCCGTCGGCGTTTCTGCAGTTGCAATAAATAAAACCATTCATCTACTTTATTAACTTCATTAAAGATATACCTAACTAGCTTTGCCATCATATTAGTTATTTAATATTCCACTTACTAATAGTAAAACACCTACCTATTATATATAATTTCCGGTGATAATGACCGCCTCCGTAGACTAGATGGTTTCGCCTTTGGCGTTGTATCCGGAGGCTGTGGGTTCGATTTCCACCAAACAAATAATAGTACGTTTTTCTGTACAAGTTTGACATGGTCTGGGTGTTTATAAAATATATTATGTATGATATCGTTGTTTCTGGTACACAAAGCACAAGCCTAGGGTTTAGTTTGTGGCCAGAGCAATATGTGTAAATTGTCCTACATATAAAAAAAAAAACAAGTTCACTTGTTAAATTTAAAAAAAAGTTAAACATGTGACTATTAGATTTATAAGAAGAGTACATATAAAACCAATTTAACCCGTCGTTCCAAATATACACAACCAATAGAAAAGATCAGAACATATATGAAAAACCACTCCTAATTAACTAATTCAAACCCGCATCCCGCTCCTAAAATAAATAAATAAATATACACCTTTCAATTAACTTTCAAAATCATTACATGTACAATATTTTAAGTCAGTCAGTCAGAACAAGCTCATATCTATAGAGAGAAATAACTTAATAATTTCATAGACAATAAAATACCTGTATTTCGAATTTCGTTTGTAGTTAGTACAATAAAGCAAAGCAAAAAGCTATTCACTCGTCGAGTGTATCACAACGCATTGTTGAGACTTTGCAGCGCATTAGTTTTATTTTCTCATCGATAAATTTCCACGGCATTTCCAGCGAACCGCCCTGCCTGCATAATGCATGCAACGAAAACCCGAGGAAAATCCAGCCCCTTTGCCTACCAGGAGAGTAGCACTGCCAGAAGGATACGACGTTCGTCGGCCCCTAAGATTAATTCCGTTCGCCCGTCATCCTTTCCGTGTGCCTGCGCCGATGTTTTCATTAAAATTATTTCGCGCCTTTTTCGGGAGTTTTGTTATGAAGAGTAATAGATATTTTATTTCATGTAGATTTTATTTTGTTTTTATTCTATCTTGATTTTTTGATAAGTATTTCGATGCGGGTTTCAGGAAACTATCGGATTGAGTGCTCGTGTCGAGGTGGTAGTCTCCTTTCAGGGTGCGTTTAAAAAACAGTAAGTTATATATATTATAGTGGCACTCATTGATTTTTTAGGTATTCTTACATACAGCTAGGTAGGATACAAAGTCACACATCATGCAATAATAAAAACAAAATAATGTAATGAATGTCCAACATAATAATATATTTTTGTTAAGCTTTAATTAATAAAACGATAAAAACCTAAGTACCCGGTTAACATAAATGGATAGTAGTAACTCGCACCACACAGTCCCGTAGTATGTTTGTGACTTGCATGCACCGTGGTTATTATTTCTTAGTCCCTAACATAGCCCCCTCGCATACATGCCCCCCTGGTAAGTGGTGAGCGCCTAAGCGAACTGTTTGTAGGCAAAAAGTAGTTGGAACCCCCTCGCTTTTAAAGCTCAAGCGTCCAAGTGCGGGGAATATGAAATTTTCGAAATGATAAAGCCGGTAAATAATAACTACTAGTACGACGGGCACGCTGCACGCTGCCCATGAGAGTAGCGTTGCCAAAAAAATCTTACTTAAAATTATTAAAACAAATTCTTATTTATTGTAAATAAAACAAAATAATAATAATATAGGGTATTGAACACATATTGCCGTTTTCACTATGTGTACCAGAAACAACGATACTAATACATATTATTGTTTTACCCTGATTGGGAATCGACACCACTGCCTTGTAATTGACACGATTTTTTTTTTAATATGGATATCGTGCTATCTGATGTGCCCTTGCCGACTAAACTTCTATACCACTGTTTATATAGGTACTCGTAGGTAAAATTATAAGCATGGCAATTAGGTTAAATGTATATTTAGCCTATTTCAATACCCCTTTGGCAAAAGTACATTGTTCATCGGGGGGAGATATTACTCCCGAGTGATTTATACTACGAATATATTATGACTTTTCGGCAATGGATTTTTATATTTATCTCTCCGTTATTTATTTATCCGCACGTTAGCAATTTATTTTTGTATACTTTATACTGCCTGTTCAGCAAGTTTGGATTTTTCTCTGCCTCGTTTTCAAAAAGTAAGAAGGTACTTTCCGAGCAGGTATAATTTAAACATGTTCAAACATCAATACTATTTTTCTCTACAATCTGTTTTACTACTTGTACTATTATTTCTTCTGTGGTTTTACTCATTTTTTTTCAATAAGTATTCATTATTTAAAATCTTTATACAAATACAGACTTAATGCCGCTAGACATTTTCTACCAGTCTAACCTCCGAGACAAATTAAGCAGTAAGTAGCTAAATAGGTGCAATAAATAAATAACAGGACTATTATTTATATACATATACAATTATACATACATACTAATTATACATACATACTAATTACTCATACATATTATTAATTTATTCTACATATTATAGTAATGAAGTACTTATTACCTAATTATTTTTATTGGGCAGTTTGTTTTGCATTTAGTACTAGGGCAGCAGCGGGGTTCGTGTGTCCGCTTTCACATTTCCCACTCGCAACGTAAGGCCAGGCGGTTGGGGACGAAGACTCCCTTGCCCCCCATGAGCGCCTGGTACACCCTCGCTTTTTATTTCTTCTTACCGACGAAAATAATCAATTTGCGAGTTAATTAGAAAGAAAGAAGTGGACCTTTTGCTATGGAGTGCTCGACATGGTGTCTTCCTTTATGAATAAAATGAACTGGGGTTAACTTGGAGAAATAAAACCGCTTAAACTTATTCAGCATTGCGGAATATTTTCTGTTCAGTTGTTATTCCTACAGTAAACGTGAGTCTGTCTGATTAAACTACTGAACCGATTTAAATAAAATTGTGTAGGGAGCTCTCTATGTTTAGCTATTGGATCTCAAATGTATACACCTCAGTAGGATTACGTGTCGCGTCGCCGTTAGTCAAAACAGCTGACAGCCTTATAAATAGATCATGAAACTAGGAATAATATACGAAACCGACTTAAGTCCTAAAATCGTCTGTAAAACGAACTGTCAAATATGTCCGTTTTCGCCATATTGTGTTCTCACTTCAACCAATCAACGCTGAATGATTGGTAATGTTATTTTTTGTTCCATTTTTGTTTTATTTGTATGGCGGGCGGCCATTTTCTGTTCTGACGATTGGAAAGGCTATTTTAGGAATTTGAAAGAATGGCTTTTATGAGGTAATGCTGATCAAATCGAACAACTTTTCCCATGGAACCATGTGTCGCAAATGAAAAAAGAGAGACAATGTTCTTAGCAAACCATGGATTCACCAGTGCGGGTGCCGGGTCCATCGCGTGGTTGAAAGGCAGGGGAATGAACTGCAGCGTTCCCGGACTTGAGACCGCGAAGTAGGTTTAAAGGCCTTTTGAACTCTCACCTGCACTGTGTTCACTACCCTCTCTACTCAACCAAGTTTGGTTTCCTTACAAATTAGTAATTTTAACATTACTAGTTTGTATAGAGAAGGCAATTTTCATTTTCATTTGGGACACATGGTTTTATGGGAAAAATTGTTCGATTTGATCAGCAGAACCTCATATTAGGCCCAAAGTTCATCCTTTCAAAGTCACCCGGTATATAAATCCTTATTAAACGTTAGTTAATAATCAAACTTTATTCCACTCAAATGAATAATGCTATCAAATCGAGCAAAGCGAATTGAAATCGCAATTCTCTGACATGTTAATTTCGTACTTTATCCCATGCATGACCCAAATACGGCCCCTAATTTTCGCAGCTAGTTTCCGCGCTAGTAGCTCCAAATACTTTCCTTTAGTTTCGTTTTACCCGATATCGCTGTTATCTAGTTAGCCCGGGTCGACGACGAGGGTCCAAAAGGTCTGGGGACTAGGGTAGCAGACATAGGTAGGTAGCCGATAGCCGCCTCGCGTGCCATGTCGGCCCAACTTTATTTATAAGCGGACCGGCAAAACATAATGCGCATGAGGGATTGCGTTCGTTCACAAAAACCAATTAAGTGTGATGATCTCCTGGTAGTTTTATTTTGGTTTTGGTAAATTATTTCTAGATTCCATTGAGTATGGTTAATTTTCTTACAAATTAATTAATATTTTTTCATAGAAGCACGACATGTGACATTGTATACCTGATAGAAAGTACACAATGAATGGGATCGACCAATACACTGGTGTAAACATCATTGGCTCCCACTATTTCAACTAAATGATTGGTTACGAAATGGTTGGCAACTAAGCCGAATTTTTATTACACATTAATATCGCCGGCTTATCGTAATATTACCAGCCGGTTTCGTAACCGCACCCTGATAGGAGACTACTAAAAGTGAGCTAAATGGCTTATTACTTTTGACTTCGTAGCTTAAATTTATATGATTTAAAAAATCGTAGATTAAAATAAAATTGGTTAGAAAGACGAATTTTCCATTACGAGTTGCTTTATCGTTAAATCAACCACTCGTTTTGTAACCGCACCCAGAAAGGAGACTACCACCTCGACCGATGCAGTGTTCTCCTAAAATCCGATAAACCCACATACTAAAATCGAAACTTGACTTGGTCACTTGACGATTTTTGCATTTGCTGAACGGTGGTCGCTCTGTTATAGAGACCTTTCTCCAACGTTAAATCTTTATTAATAAATAGACATGTAATTTAACAAAAAAATATTCAGACAGACGATAGAATAAGAAAAAAGGTAATAACAGCGACACCACACATTTCATATTTTACCACCCCACACACGAGCGAGTTAACCCTGCTACCCATCCCATATAAATTTTACCTTAAAAATCCGCAAATTCGGAGCTCGGGCACGGTCACTCAGACCTTTCCCGAAAAGGGTCTGCCGAAAGGGATTTGCCTTGGGTCCGGGACTACACTTACACAAAATGTCCAATATGAGCCCTCCCCGTTAGGGTCCAACCGACCCTCGGGGGCAAGACCCGACATAAGAGCTGACGGGTACGTCCCTACCGCTGGCCCGTAAACAAAGAAGTTTGTTGCTGACTGCCCACGGCCTCTGCGATCCTGGTACTTGATAAGATCCTTTGTTAGACTTAACGACACTAACGGATGATCGTAGGTACTAAATTCGGTTAGGCAATCCCTCCGTTAGCTGTCAGTTTCAGTTTCCTATATTTTACTAGAACAAATTACCAACACCTTTTAGCATAATCTTCCATTACATGAAATGTTACAGTTTTTTTATATCGTAAAGAATTGAAATTTTTAAAAGAAGGACATTAGACAATTTTTTAAAAGCAAACATAATATATCACCCAGCATATCGCTGATTACAAACTAAGCTCTAGGCTTGTACTATGCGTACCATAAACAAGGATACTATTACATATTATATTTTATTTACCATGGGTGAGCATCGAAACCACGACCTCCGGATACAATGCCATAGCTGCAACCACTAGCCGACAAAGGCTGTCAATACTAAAAAAAAACACTTTTTTCAGAAATAAATAATTTTCCATAACAAAGTAAAGGAAACCGAGAAAGCAATATTTAATTAAGAATTTATTATTGGTTATTTCTAATCTATCTTAATCCGATAATCTCATGGGTCCCTTTTCCTATGGAATATTTACCCCTAAACGTTATTTAGTTATAAATATTATAGAACTAATGGCCTTATTCATGAAAAACTTATTGAGCCATTCAAGAACATTTTAGTTATAGAAGCTTTTGTCTCTTTTACACATATTCAATTTTGTAGTATTCTAAAAAAGTAGATTCTATAACTAAAGTGTTCTTCATACTTGATAAGTTTTTATAAATACCGGTGAAAGAGTTTAACTTATATAAAGCAAATATAAGTAAAACAAATCGTAATCCGTAAATAAAAACTAACAAATATCAGTCAAATCCATATTTTATTACCTTAATCCAATATATTCTTTACTGCATTTTTGCGAAAGCTTCCTACCTGATAATGTTACCCTGTTACTACGGACCAATTAAAATATTATTATTTTTAAATATTATTAATAATAATCAATAAAAAAAGAATATGTATGATAATTTAAACGTTACAAACTAAGCTTCTAGGCTTGTACTATGTGCACCAGAAACAACGATATAATTATATTTTATTAACACCCACCAATATTTTAATAACTCACCAGAGATAGAGACCATGACAAGCAGTACAGAAAATCGTACTAATATTTTTTTTGCCATCGAACCCACGACCTCCGGATACAAAGTTCTATACGCAGGCAGTACATTATACAGTACGTACATTTTATTATGAACATTATTTTTAAATTAAAAAAATATGCTACGAAAATGCTACGCGCTTTCTAGTCGTAGCCAAAACAAAGCATAAGTATTTTTGAAAACAATTATTTTAAGCTTTTTTTGTATCAAGTAACAAGTAGTAGGTAGTTATTAACGTTTGACCAAAGTAAAGTACGGATTTTTTATCAATATTAAACTTTATTTGTGGGTAAATAAAAATATTATCCTATTTTCCACAAATAGTAAACTAAGTTATAATAATAATGTGGGTAACATAGTACGTTTTGACGTCTGTGTCGCGTATCTTGTCATTAGTAGACCCCGCTTCAACACGCTGTATTATGTCAGACTAGAGATGTCCTATGGCAATTTTATTTCATCGATAAAAAAATATATTTATTAAATATGTTTATTTTGATGTAAAGAAAAAAAATGATTAACCTGATTGTAAGCCTACCTACGAATAATAGCATCTTACTATGCCGGCTAAATGGTGTAGTTACGAAATGCGATGACAAAGACGAATTTGCATTACAAGTTTACACTACGAACTTGCATTACATTAACCGTCGCTGCTTTATTTTCAAATGAAATACCCGTTTGTCACCTGAAAGAAGACTACGCGTGAAAAGATCGATGTAATATAGGTTTATAGGTTGTTTTGTAACTAACTCTACACCCACCTTATATGTTAAGATGTGTGTAGATTCCAATAATAAAACCAACAAACAATAAAATGAAAATGATGAGGCTACTTTGTCTTCACTAAGCTTACCGAGTTTATTAAATTACTTAATTTACTCAAAAAAATATCTATCGATATTAATTACACTACTACATCACTACGTCAGACGCCAGCAGCGCAATGGGTCGAGGGTACCTACAGTTCTGAGGCCTGAATTTTTTCGCCCCCTAACCGGATCACCCCCTTCCGGTCTAAGGGGGCCTTTCCGGAGGTACCCAGACCCTTCTTAACATTTCCTAACTCAAACGCATAGCTGTTGTACCCTACGAGTATATGAGACCCTGGTACCTATTTGCCCATTTTATACGGTTTTGGGGCTCGTACGGAACCTTCAAGGGTTCTTGTCTTTGAAAATTGCGATCTAAAAGGAATTATGTATTAGGAAGTACCGACAGCTGATGTTGTTAGGGTTGAATGAAACAAGAAATGAGTTATTTTCTCGGTATAGACCAAAATCTTCGAAAATTTTTAATTACCCTAACGATTATGAGGCCCTGGCTGGTACCTTTATGACCATTTTATACTCTTACGAGGCTCCAATGAAACCTCAAGGGTTTTTAGTTCTTTAAAATTTGCGTTGTAAAAGGAATTATGTAGGAAGTACTGCTTATGTTTTTAGAATTGAATGAAACAAGAAATGTTAACTTTATCCTAGTAGACTAAAACCTTCGGAAAAGTTAAATTACCCTAACAAGTATATGAGACCCTGGTACCTATGTGCTCATTTTATACCGTTTTGAGGCTCGTACGGAACCTTTAAGGGTTTGTCTTTGAAAATTGCGATCTAAAATGAATTATCTATACCAACAGCTGATGCTTTATTTCGTCCGAGATGTTTTTAGGGTTGAATGAAACAAAAACGGGTTACTTTGCCGAAATATGTCTGTCTAATAGACCAAAATATTCGATACTGCTAAATGAATAAAGTCGTTTTTTACTAAACAATACGTATAAGTAATACGTGCACTTTGTCCATATATTTAGCGCCTTTACTTACCTTGTAAATAAATCATAAGTTTAGTTAAAAAATAAATGAAAATAAAATGAAATTTAATGTTATATGACATCTTTAATATATTTTTATTTAATTAATACATTTTATTAATTTTGAATTAAATATTAATTAGAATTTACAAAACAAAAACTAAAAAGTTATCTTAACTTTCTTAACACCCCAATTTCATGAATCTCAAAAATACCTATATTTGCATGTTTTTTTTGCTAATTTCGTCCCAAAATTATGTGTTACTTTTAAAAGATAAAATATTCATAACTCTAGACTTTTTGCCCTATTTTATTCTTTATTTAAATTAGATTCATATTTTAAATTTGTTTATTTTTTATGTAGTAGGAGGAACATTTTATACTTCATTACAATATATTATTTTTACTTTTACTTCATTACGTTTTTTTTGTATTTTTTTATAAATATTCCTTATTGATGTATATCAGGCAGGATATTAATTTATTAAAGATATTAATATAGTAATTAATAATAAAAAATAAAAAAAATAGTTTTAATGCAAGGTTTTGACAGTCCGAGGGTAAGCCAAGCTATTTATTTCCACATAGGTATTTATGTAAAATAACTATTAAACCACTACATAAAATTTAAGGTTAAACTATATAAAGAATACAAATTAAAAAAATCGTGGTACGTGGCTAGGTTGCGCCTTTGGCATTGTATCCGGAGGTCGTGGGTCCGATTCCCACCCATGGCAAAAAAATATTAATAGGTTTTTTCTGTACAGTTTGTCATATATAGTCTGGGTGTTTGTTTATTAAATATAATATGTATATTATATCGTTGCTTCTGGTATACATAGTACAAGCCTAGAGCTTAGTTTATGACCAGAGCAATATGTGTAATTTGTCCTACATATAAAAAAAATGATTTAATTAACTACAGCTACGTCAACTCAACCTAAATGCCTAAATAAAAAAAATAGAAACAAAAGAATGGCGTTAATCTACAACAGAATTACCAGGGCACCATAAACGCTGAAGTGTTAACTGCACTCGCGAATGTTAAAAAGCGCAGCCAACTCGCATTCTATGCTCTCACTAAAGCTAAAGCGCCATTGAAAAATTCGTTATGAAGTTTGAGTGACAGTCACCCTTAGATCCAAGGGGGTGGTGGGGTAAGGTGAACACTTGGCTGCCATTGTAAATAACGTTTTAGGGCATAGATACTGTCTATAAGGCTTCTGTAGAGCCTACAGCCGTGCTTAACTTGAAGCTTTGCGTTTGCAATGTTACGCAATTTATTCATTTTGATACTTTATAATATTATTTTTTAATATTTTTTTTCTACTGAAATAATCATTATGTTAAATCATTCATCAGGCATCTTTTATGCGTATTAATTACTAAAAAGCTTAGTTTGTAAAACATTTGCTAGTGCAGGATGCAGAGTAATGTAAAAAAACAAAAGTGTAGGTAATATTTATTGAATTATGAATATATTTTTTTAATTTGATATTTTTTTCTTTTTTTTGCAAAAACATTGCGTCTGGTGACCAAGAAACTTCGAGTTTTTGGCGGTGGAGACCATGATCTCAGGTATCCACCGCCAAACTCGAAGTAGGTATGACCAAATATTTCGCTATATGGCGAAGGCAACAGCACCTACAGGAGTAGAGCAAAGGTATCAAAACATGTTGCGACCTAAACCAAGGTCGCAACATGTTTTGATCTGCCGTCCTTAGCCACATGTTTGTGGCTAAGGACGGCAGGTCGTTTAATTACTCTATACTAATATTATAAATGTGAAAGTTTAGATGTTTGTTACTTGTTAACTCCAAAACGGCTAAACTAAGTTTTGCACACAGGTATGTCTGTGTCTGGTGCGAGATATAAGCTACTTTTAATCCCAGTAAAAAGTTTCCTAACTTAAACTCCCTTGAAATTACCGGGACACGTATTTTTTTTATAGTAATTATACACGGACAGATTGTCCGAAACAAATTAAAAACTCCGGGTGGGCGGAAGAAGACGCGGACAGAATCTATTTTCTGAAAAACCTCTATATTTTATTATGATTCATACTTCCACGGTCTACATCAACTTGGCAGGAGGTATACTGCAATCAACATTTTTAGTGGCCTAATTTAATTTTATCTCACCACTAAAACAACTATGAATAGTAAGTAACGAGTAGACAACATAAATTCAATAATAACCGAAGATGTTGAGAATTACGACGTATCAACCGCTCATAAATAATTCTAGAAGAGGTTTACCGTTTCTCTGAGAAGCTCCGCTGTCCTACAAAAGGCAGTTACAAAGTACCAAGACCTTTCGATCCGCCTACATTCCCGGCTCCCAAAGCGTGCGGGTTCCAATAGCCGTGCCTCGCGCCGGCGGGGGCAAACTTTGATACCCCGAAACCTTCTCAAGCCTCCTGCCTCCCTGGTACTCCTGCCACCCACTCGGGGCTTTGAGGACGTCTTTGAACCGAACTTTGGCGGGGAAAACCCCAAAATTCAAGTTGGGTCGGCCCGATTACGAGTTGGCAATATCTTTGAAATTTTCTGCTCTCCTAGCGGAAACTTGTGAATAGGGCCTAGGGTTTGTTTGTACCCTTCAATGTAACCGCGTCTCAGATTCTTTGTGGCATTTATATTCGTTGGCAAACATTTATATATTGTTATTTAGTACTGGCACAGCAGAAATAGTAGTAAAAGTATGGTACTAGTAAAAATAATGTAATCAAACCAAACAATAGACAGTCTCCGTAGACTAGTGGTTGCGCCTTTGGCGTTGTATCCGGAGGTCGTGTGTTCGATTCCCACCCATGGCAAAAAAATATTAGTGCGTTTTTCTGGGTGTTTATAAAATATAATATGTATTATATCGTTGCTTCTGGTACACAAAATTTTACGCAAATTGCTCTGGTCTAAGCTTGTACAGCTTAGACCAGAGCAATTTGCGTAAAATTGTCCTACTTAAGTCCCTGGTTCAAACCCCAGTGTACCAAAGAGTTTTCAATCTAAAAAAATATCTACATTTTTTTAACAACACCACTATAGTGTTTCGGAGAGCACGTTAAGCTGTCGGTCCCAGTTTCACTATATAACTTGTGAAACTGTTGATTGGTTATTGAGTGTATTGAAACATCGCGACGAGCTAGCCACTTGTAGACCCCTTCGGCTACGACGAGGTGGGATTAAAAACCCTTTCGCTGGGTACCCTGGGGCCGTCTAGACGATGATGATATTTATTTCAGACCAAACTATTTATAATTTACGTATAGTCTATTTTCAGAAAATTGTATATACTTGTAATATGCTAAGTATAATACAGTACATTTTTCGTAAAAGTATACTTTTACGAAAAAATATTATACGTATATACAAACCCCTCCGCTGGGTACCCTGGGGCCGTCTAGGCGGTCTCGGGCGCCGTAACGCACCCGTGATAATATGTATGTATGTAGGTATTTTTTTTTCATCATTCATTATTTTATTTTCTTTCCACTTTGTCCATAGCTATTTCGATTTTCTAGATCATTGTGTAGTTGGTAGTATTATGTATATGTAATTTATATATGTATATATATAATATATATTTATAATATATATTTAAGTAGTGTATATTAGATTCTAAGTTATTTATTTTATAATCACTTTGTTTTAAACTCAGTTACTGTATTGCACCTACCTCACTTATTAACTGCTTTGATTGTCCCCAAGGTTTGACTGGTAGAGAATGTCTAGCGGCATTAAGTCCGCCTTTGTATGTTGTATGCAATAAAGATTTCAATAAATAATACATACATACTTAGTGGTTACGCCTTTGGCGTTGAATCCGGAGGTCGTAGGTTCGATTCCCACTCATGGCAAATAAATATTAGTACGTTTTTCTTTACAGTTTGTCATGGTCTGGGTTTTTATAAAATATAATATGTATTATATCATTGTTTCTGGTACACATAGTACAAGCCTAAAGCTTAGTTTGTGACCAGAACAATATGTGTAAATTGTCCTACATATTATTATTATTACTTACCTACTTTTTTATTTTTTAACTCATTGATAAGTAACATAAATAAAAATTTAGCAAATTCATTTCGATTCTCTCGCCAATAACTCTTTTAACTCCGTATAACTCTATTATCTAAATAAAATAAGGCATTATAGAAATATATACTACTAGCAACTTCGTCTGCGTAACTTTAACCGTTTACGCAGCGCACGCAATGGAAACTCTCAAAAGGAACAAATTTTTCTCGTTTTCCCAACATTTTTCATTGATGCTCCGGTCCTATTGGTCGTAGCGTGATGTTATATAGCCTTCCTCGATATAAAACACTAAAATATTTTTTAAAATCGGTTCAGGAGATTAACCCTACAACCTCACAAACTTTACATACATATCATCACGGGTGCCTTACAGCGCCCGAGACTGCCTAGACGGCCCCAGGGTACCCAGCGGAGGGGTTTTAATCCCACCTCGTCGTAGCCGTAGTCTACACCGAACAAGTGGCTAGCTCGTCGCGATGTTTTGAATAGACTCAATAACCCATCTATAAATAGTTTCACAAGTTGGTATAGTGAAACCGGGACCGACAGCTTAACGTGCTCTCCGAGGCACTATAGTGGTGTTGTCAAACAAATGTACATAAATTTTTCAAATTAAAAACTCATTGGTACACACCGGGATTCGAACCAGGGACCTAAGTGTTTTTAAGTCCAAGGTCTAACCAACTCGGCCACCAAGTATATAACAAACTTTACCTCTTTCCAATATTAGTATAGATAATACTTTATTAAAAATAATATAACTATTATAGAAATAATAATAAAAAAATATAATATGTACGAATCATCCTTGCGTGTTTAGAAAACCAATGGAGCCTCTTCGTGTCAAAGCGAGATACGAACAAAACGCATAAGCAGAGGGAAAAAACCATTTTCCTCGAGCAATATCAACTGTCAGTCTTGCGTGCTACCGAACGCCTGTAGGAATATGATATCCTGGTACCGTGTACAATAATATCTTACATACCGACATTGCCTTATTGTTTTTTTTTTGTTAGAAAACATGGTCTAATTAGGAACCATGGAAGTATGATTATTATGGAAATACCTGAAATGTCACTCTAAAAAATGATAAATAAACCCAAAATAAAAAATGAGAATAAAATATCATAATTCGTTTAATATTTCGTTTGTAAATTATGTAGATTTAAATACAAGTACAAGCTAGACATAATATAATATTTTTGTAGTTTCTTTACAAAGGTTCTTAGAGCTCTTCTCTAACATCCATACTTACTTGTTAAGAACAAGAATCCTCTGTATTATTATCGGTATTTGAAGAAAGTATTTTGGAAATAACTAATGATTAACTTGAACAATTTTCAGGAATCAAAATTCTCTCGCTATTTATTTTCAGGAACATATGCTGTTCTAACAAATATGATTTTCTAACAACTTTAATTGAAACCCATTCTAGTCAAGGGATTTAAATAAGATGGTCCTATAAAATTATTTTTAAACAAGCATTTGCCCCCGGATTCGACAGTTTAGTAGTTTTATAAGTTTAGTAAGTACCCTCCAAGTCATTTAAGTAGCCAAAAAGATGCTACTTAAATGACTTAAGTAGCATCATAAAATCATCATAAAAAGTAAACTTTTAAACTAAACCAAATATCACTCAAAAAATCAAAATAAATTCGAAAATATTTTAAAGCAGTTTTATGCCATTTTAATATACCCAACTTTGATACATATATTTGATCATATAACACTTTCTCTATTTGGGGTTTTTTTCCTTAAAGACTCTTAAAACAACCTGTATATCTCTACACCCCCTATAGCAATGTCTAAAAGTGATAGTGATGTCCTACCCAGGGTCTCAAACTATGTCCATACCAAATTTTATCTTAATTGGTTCAGCGGTTTAGGCGTGAAAACGTAACAAACAAGCAAACAAACAAACAAACAGAGTTACTTTCGAATTTTTAAATAGTATGAATTCTTTTACCTACATAACATTAAATGATATAGTAAGACAAAACATACTTATTAAACTAAAAATAAGCTTAAAGCCTAAAACAACAGCAAAAATTATTTTAAATTCACATAAATGTACAATTTCAGATTAGCTTTTTTGCTCATAGCAAAGTGCGGACCTAAAAAGTTCCTTCGTACGTTCCTCGAGGCGAAAATGGACCTTTTTTTGTGAAAAAAAAGACCTCGTCTGTAAAACCCTGGCCGGTGTGGGCGAGTTCAAACTTCCCCCGCTCCATTTCTGTTGCTCTGGTAACTTGTACCTAAGTTAGCAAAAATCCTGTACTCCTAGTATCTTAAAAATTATATTATGACGTAATTAAGGTCGTAAAAGGGAATTTTATGATTTTATATAGCACAGACTTTTTGAAGAAGAATATAGTTTAATCTATACTAATATTATAAAGCTGAAGATTTTGTTTGTTTGTTTGTTTGAACGCGCTAATCTCAGGAACTACTAATTCGAATTGAAAAAATATTTTCGTTTTGGATAATCCATTTATCGAGGCTATATAACATCACGCTACGACTAATAGGAGCGGAGTAACAAAGAAAAATGTTGCAAAGACGGGGAAAAATTATTCCTTTTAAGAGCGTACGCTGCGTAAACGGTTAAATTTAAACGCGCAGACAAAGTTGCGCGGGTCAGCTAGCAAAATATAAAAAAAAAACTACAAACCCAAATTACATCAGAAACAAAATAAATATTGTATTACAACTGAAACCGTAATTGCTCCAATATAATAATATATTGAATTTTTAAAATAAAACAATTATTTGTTATTGACCGCTTTCGTAGAATAGTGGTTGCCCTTTTCGCGTTGTATCCGGAGGTCTGGGTTCGATTCCCACCCATGGCAAAAGAATATTATACATTATATATTTGTTTCTAATACATATAGTACAAGCCTAGAGCTTAGTTTGTGGCCAGAGCAATATGTTTATAATATCTTTCATATGAATTTTATTATTAATAATTATTTATAAAAGAATGGAATATTATGTCTCTGTATCTATGCAGTAGTAAAAGTTCATAAATTAAGCCGACATTGTTTAACAGACGAAGAGGGCGGCTATAAAGGCGTTTTTCTATTTGCATTACATAAAATCAACCCAAAAGCAAACGCACCCTAAAAAAAAACTATAACTTAACTTCAGATAAGAAATGAACGCAGAAGTCTCCTGAGATCTAATAATTCAATATAAGGAATAAATTCTACCCAATTAAAAGTGCTACTAGTATTCACAAAGAACTTATGAGTATCTATATTAAACGACAGCTGCTGTAGCATGCGTGATGACACACATAATACTATATAGGTTACTGCTATATACAGAATTGTTATGAATAAAGTTCATGTGACATTCTTAAGGGTATCCTTGTAACTAATGATCTAGAAAAGCGTACGTCGCGAATAGTTTATTTTCTATATTACACAACAATACTACTACATTAAATAATCGGTGACAGCACCTTGTATTATAGTTGCTGGCAGCCCCAAATGTCTAAACAAGAAAATATTATAATAAACTATCAATTAACATTGATAATAACTCATACTCTTGATGCATTAAAATTTATAGTTGATATTTTGTTAGAAATGGGCTTTCGACGATAATAAAAAAAAAGATAATTTTGTTTTTTATTTGGAAAATATAGACTAAAATAAGAAATTAATTTAATATATTTTTGAAATAAAAAAAAGTTTTGGAAATATTAATATTTGAAAATTGAAATAAAAAAAAAACGCGTGACATCACAAGCACTCTATAAAAGACTAGTTGACATTGAAAACTATTAGATAAAAGTGGTGCGATATACACCTTTATAAAATGAATGACTAATATAATCTAATATTCTTTTTTATATTTATATTAATTTTATTGCGTTTTCTTATTAGTAATTATAACAAAAAGCTGCAAGATTTCTTGTAGAGAAGATGAGTTTCAAGAAACTACCACTCATAGTAGAGTATTATCGGACTCAAATTTTCAGAAGTGTAAATTTTCTCTCATTTTTCCTTTATTTTTCTCGAAAGCCCATTGTATATACCTAAACAGAATAGCTGGCTCACTAATTTTTATCTTGTTAACAATCATAACTCTTCCCAAATGTTTAAAATTTATATTGTTCAGTTACTGTATATAGGCGAAATTATTGATGAATAAATTTCTAATATTTCCAAATTTTCAATTTTTTTTTTTCATGTATGCTAATTTATTAATTTTTTAATATTCTTACGTATATTACAAATGCGCAAATAAGTATTTTGTCCTTGAAGGTTTAACGGTAAAACTACAAAACTATTGATGGTTTTTGGTATAGGTAAATAAAAAAAAGCATGGACTAATTATTTGCCGACTGAAAATATAAAAGTAGCACCGAGATGAATAGCAGTTTAGCTGTATTAGTTTTCAGTATGCAAAAAAGGGAAAAAATACTACTGCCAGTAGAAAAGTAAGAATCATACAAAAATACACTACCACTAATGAACAATGCACTATTTCCTTATTTCTTATATCTAAACAGAAAACAAAATACTGCTTTTTCAGCGTAGCTACTACTTATTTGAAAATAAAATTACATTACTTTTCATCAATACGACGAAGTTAGCTAGTTTGAATAAATCAAGTCGCTAAGATTTGGATACCCTTAATTATGACAAATTTACGATGTTCCATAAATAATGTCATATATTGCATCGCGAATTAATTATGTATCTGCCTATTTCTAAATGGTACCTTATTATTTTATTTTGAATGTAGAAAGTATGTGTTTTTCAATTAATTTTTTTTATTTTTTATTATTGGTGTCTTTGCTTCATGTGGTAAGCAAACCTACAAAGTTCATGAATGTATCGATTTTTAACATCTGTGATTGTCCCCACTATGCCGTCTAATTGATGCAATTACAATTCAATTGCCCGTTTTGTAACCCTGATGGAAGACTGTGATAATCTCCTTTCTAGATAAGAAATCGATGCAATGTCATACCGAAACCAAGAGATTTTTTAAATATAAAAAAAAATAGCTACCCTACATAATTAAACAAGTCGCGATGAATTAATAAGATATCCACAAAAATATCCGGCGAGACAGTACTCGGCGAGCATGAGCGGGCAGGAGGCGTGCGATAAAGCGCCCGTAAATAAGCAAAGTAATACTGAAAGAGGAATTACCGCCTGCCCGCGCTGCGACCCGGGTAAGGCAACCGGATATTTCTTTTAGCTGTCCAAAGAACCCCCCGGTCATAATGCCCTCCTGGGGGTCCACCCGAGGGGGGCGAGATATAAAGATACAGCCCCCACTTATCCGGCCCGGGTATGGTCCTTTTGCTTTTATGGGGGGTGTGTATAAAACCGAATCGCCCGGTTTTAGCTGTGCTAGACGGTTACGAGCGGGGCCTCCGTGGCGTCGACATTACCGCCTGAAACGAGACGCAATATCTGACAACTCCTGCTTCCCTGGTACCTACGGACAATAAGATCAGCCTCAAACTGCGTTCTTGGCTGTTTTGGGCTTAATAAAAGGAATAGTGAATAACCGAAGCGGAGTTAAACAGGCATAAACGTAACACTCCAAGTCAATGTGGATATAAAACATCCTTTTTCTTTTATGTAATTGGGGGTTTACTAACATAAAAATTCAATTAATTAAATCTCGGCTGTTTGAATGCATTCGTTTAAGTTACCATCCAGATTTTATTAAGATACTTATTAATTGATCTCGCCGTCATATTTATTTATATTTGTAGAATACCTGTTTATTAACTTCCCGTGATATTTTTTTTTTCACACATTTTCTTAATAAAATTCAAAAATCTGTGAAATACGTGTCTAATAGTTTTTATGAGTCTTATAAAACTGGAATTTTAAAAGTTGTAGTACCCAGTTCCATAGATATAGAACGATATGGAAAGCCACCCCTAAAGCTTTTACACCCCTCAATCCGCTCCTATTTAAAATATTGAAAGAATTGTGAAACACCTATTAATTTATTTTTAAAGATATGTACCTAATTCTGGTGTATAGTATCTTCCTTATCGATATATTAAAATTCATTTATCTTCCCTTTTCACCCCATTCGAATTTTGAAACGCTATTCGAATTTTGAAACGCTATATATACGTTAAAATACAAAAGGAAGCTGCATTTCATATTCCTACCATTAGTAGTTTCGAGTCAGTAATAAAGAATAAGTCAGTCAGCTAGTCAGGATTTTTTTATATTTTTTTATTGGAGCACGCCATGTGACTTTGTATCTACCTGGTGGTGAGCAGACCTAAAAGATCCATGAATGGGGTCAATCAATAATTGTTCTTAAACAATATTAATCCCTCTCACTTTGCTGGCTAAATGATGCGATTACCAAATGGGAAGCGACAATGACGAATTGCATTAAGAGTATATTTTAATATACTCGCTGCATTATCGTCAATTCAACTGCCCATTTCGTAACCGCACCCTGAAAGGAGACTACATGGACTAGAAATCGATGCAGTAGTCTCCTGAAATCCGGTGAACTAACAGACTAAAACCGAAACATGACTAGATCAGTTGACGGTTTTTGCATCTGTATGAGATCGATCGATCGGCCTAACGAAGTTATAGAGACCTTCCTCCCACCTAAAAAAAGGATAAGATATTTTATATACACAGCCAAGGAATTAGATAATTTTACACAGTTCTATAAAAACTGTGCTAACTCCTTACGACGTATTCTTTACTAGTTGGCAAGCGCAACTTCGTTTGCTTAACTTCAACCGTTTACGCAGGGCACACAACGGAAGCTCTCAAAAGGATTTTCCACGTTTTTGCAACATTTTTCATTGATGCTTTGCTCCTATTGGTCGTAGCGAGACAAATGAGCTATCTATCACTAAAATATATAATCAAAATCGGTTCAGTAGATCCAGAGATTACCCCCTACTACCTCACAAATTCACAACCTTTAATTCTTTATAATATTATATTTACTAGTATAGATAAAACAACGCAATGTAAATTTACATAGTTATGTTTTAAATATTAAAAACACTTCTAAATAATAAGATTATCGAATAATATCTAATAGAAGTATGGCCTAAAAATGTATGTGAAAAGATCTTTTAATTATTTTCTAGCAATTGTTGAGGTGCGGGCGTCACCGCAAGGGTGGAAACCGTATAAAAACGACAATTTCCTCCAAACGCACGCCACACCCGCGCCCGCGCCTGTCTCGCCGCGCCTTCTCGGCTAATTAACTGCCACAACCGT
This sequence comes from Monopis laevigella, assembly GCA_947458855.1. NCBI lineage: Eukaryota > Metazoa > Arthropoda > Insecta > Lepidoptera > Tineidae > Monopis > Monopis laevigella. The sequence goes on from OX381597.1 coordinate 12,870,157, forward strand.
TATGTCACCCTGGTACCCTCGTGTAGGGCGCACACTTTCACGGCTTATTCTGAAGGATTTTTATTGATGCGACAAACAATAAATAGATGGGTGGGGAAGGTCTCTATAACTTGCAAAAACCGTCAAGTGACCTGGTCATGCTTCGGATTTAGTAGCAGCCCACCGGTTATTAGGAGATTATTGCCTCGATTTCTTGCCAAGGTTAGGCTTTTTTTCGGCTGCCCACAAGCGTTATGTCACCCTGGTACCCTTGTTAAAGGCACTCACTTCCACGGTGGATATGGAATATTTTATTATTTATTTTAAAATCAATTATTAATGCGTCAAACAATAATAATATTTAGGTGGGCGGAGGTCTCTATAACTTGCTGGGTGCAAAAACCGTCAAGTGACCTAGTCATGTTTCGGTTTTAGTCTGTAAGTCCATGACAGAGACGAATTGCATTGCGAGTATATTTTAATACCCTCGTTGCATTACTAATTCAACCACCCGTTTCGTTGCCGCACCGTTAACGAAGACTACCACCTTGAAAATAAATAAATGCAGTAGTCTCCTGAAATCGGATGAACCCACAGACTAAAACTGGAACATGACTATGTCACTTGACGGTTTTTGCTTCTATATGGGCGGTGGTAACGAGACTAGATAAAGCAGCTAGGCTGCTAAAGTAGATAATGCTGAAAATGAACAATGATGTTTAATAACAATATATTTATCACCCTACTAGCGGCCCGTCCCGGCTTCGCACAGGTTTGTATAACTTTAACTATATGCTCAGCGCACGCCACGGAAGGCCTCAGAAACGATACTTTTCCCCCGTTTTTAAAACATTTTTGGTTACTGCTCCACAACTATAGGACCTAGCGTGATATTATATAGCCTATGTTACTTCTGAATAATGCAGCTTTCTAATGGTGAAAAAATTATTGCAATCGGTCCAGTAGTTTTTGAGTTTATTCATTACAAACATACAAAAATACAAAAATACAAATCTTTCCTCTTTATTATATTAGTATAGATTAATATGGATTTTGTAGATATGCTTATCATCAGGTAGACATAAAACACGTGCCGAGCTCCAGTATAAAAAAATCTTCCCAGCTTTAAAAAGTCTATATATATCATATATATCATCACGGGTGCCTTACGGCGCCCGAGACCGCCTAGACGGCCCCAGGGTACCCAGCGGAGGGGTTTTAATCCTACCTCGTCGTAGCCGATGGTATGAGTCTACACCGAACAAGTGGCTAGCTCGTCGCGATGTTTTTGAATAGACTCAATAACCCATCTATAAACAGTTTCACAATTTGGTATAGCGAAACCGGGACCTACAGCTTAACGTGCTCTCCGAGGCACTATAGTGGTGTTGTCAAACAAATGTACATATTTTTTTTTATTAAAAAATCATTGGTACATTCACTTTGTTTTTAAAGCACGATCCCATTCCCTAATAACCATCATGGTTAGTCAATTTTGTCTGTTGATTATTTATTGTACATGGCATTTGGTTTCCATATCTATTTGGTACACGGCTATAGTTTAAAGTTATCTCTAAATGTTTTTTTATTTCAGTTTATAAAGGTGGTATCACATAGCCAGCGATTCTAGCTTACAAAACTAGCAAGAGTGTAAATATATAGTGCTGAAAGTTAATGTAATAATATACAAAATAACTTTGTATATATATATATATATTTTAATAATAATATATAGGACAATTTACACATATTGCTCTGGTCACAAACTAAGCCTAAACTTGTCCTATGTGTACCAGAAACAACGATATAATACATATTACCTATATTTTATAAACACCATGACAAACTGTACAGAAAAAACGTACAAATATTTGTTTGGGTGGGAATCGAAACCACGACCTCCGGATACAACGTCAAAAGCGGAACCACTAAACAGTTTTTGATTAAATTCAAATATTTATTGATTTAGTAAATATATAAGAAAATCTACAGCATCTTCTTCTTCTTCGTCGCTACACTCTTGACAGAGTGGTCGTGGCCGTCACATGAGTGTCAGTGGCACGCTTAACAAGCCGCAGCCTTCCTGGTGCACTCATGTAGGGGGTGGTTCTAAGCAGCCTTGACCTGGTCAGTCCATCTCATTGGAGACATACCACGCATTCTTTTAGTGAATAAAAATATTTGTGTGTGGTTCTTTAGAAATTTATTGATCTAATATAAAAATTAAATTAGGAATTTAAATGTTTTAAAATAGCTCTTTCAAATGCTTATGTTACAATAAAAACATACAAATCGATATTTGTATGTTTTTATTGTAACATAAGCAATAAAAAAAAAAAGCAACTCGTAGTATTAAAAAATATATAGAATCTGACGAAACACGTTTGGCGTTTAAATGTATAAAGAGTGGGCTGTTATATCAAATTGCAATAATCGAATCTACTATTAGCTAATACACTCGTAAATCATTTTTTTTTTTTCAAACAAATTAAGCACACTCTGTGTTTTATTTAATTTCTACATTTCTCTTTATTTATAACTACGAATAAAGAGGTAGAATAAATAATATAATTTTATGTCCTAAAAAGTCTATGGTAATAAAATCCGCTCTGCTATTGAAATAATAGTCACTAGTTTATAGCTAGGTAGTGTGACAGCGCCTTTAGGCCAACCATACATTTCATACAAAAGTAGAGGGGTAGGTAGATTTTGTATGTATTCCTGTATGCGTTTCCGCCCACAAATGTTAATCAGGACTACCAGGGTGTCATGTTTACAGTATTGATTACAGGTTTGTCGTATACGTAATGTAAGTACACCCAGTCAGCTTGGCTAAGAAGTTTAGCCTTATTGCTGAAGATAACTACATGCATGTCATGCTACCCTGGTAACTAATAGAATAATTAGAGACGTTTCGCTAAACCAGGTTTAGCTTAAATTTGGTAATACATGTGTTTTTGTAACTTTAGTGGTCTAGTGCTAACTTTATTGCCCTTGTATCCGGAGGACGTGGGTTCGATTTCCACTCATGGCAAAAAAATCTATGCAATGTGGTCTCGGTGTTATATAATATATTTAACTTAGTATCGTTGTTCCTGTAGCTCTAACATGAGTTTTGCTGTTTACTATAGTCGCTAGTAACTATAGATAAGGATTAACCAATAGCATCGGTTTATTATTCAAATAAATGTTTCTGAATATGTTTTTTATGTACCAGAAATATTTAAATTGATTTTAAACATATTACCAACATTTTAAATAACCATACCAATACTAATCTAATTATATTTTATAAACAGCCGTGTATTGCCATCGGCAAGAATCGAACCCATGACCTCGGGATACATACAACTAGACCTCTGCCAAAAAAAAAATACGAAAATCTAAAGTGTATGAATAAACTTCATTTAAAAAATAAATTTTCATTTAAAAATAGACATGTAGCCATGACGCTATCAAACTCTCGCAATGCTGGTGAAACTCTGGGTCCACCTATTTTTCACCTCGACTATAATATTCAATCACGTTTAAAACATCAATAAACGCACTACATACGTAATCCAATGCGCAACCTACGCACGCAAACACAAACATATATATACACACAAATCTCTGTGTATATTGTATTGTGTTTGGCATACATACATATATATTCAACATATACATACATATAGGGACGTAATGTTGTTGGTATGCGTTACATTACACGCAGCTATTTAAGCAGGTGTCAATGGCATATCCTGCGGGTTTATATTATGTATTATTGTTTATAAGGCGTTATGTTTGTTTGTTCTAGAATTCTTAGTGAGAAGGATCACTTTGTCTGTCTCTCCAGGTGAGCAATTCTCATGCTATTTTTCGTTCAAAAATATCGAACATTAAACGAAATAAATATTAATTAATAAATATACAAATATTGAACGAAAACTGACATATTTAGTCATTTTTCGTTTTAAAATCTCGAATCGAGATGAATGTTGAAAGCGCGAGAATTGCCTACCTGGTGCCCGATTCTCTTAAGTTACTTTAATAGAATCATAGTTGCATCGTAATAGAATCTTGCTCGCTATTTTTTTGACACTTTTTAATGGGCGATTGGTTTGCAAAATACGAAATGAGTCAAATTAAGAGGGCGTATAAATGCAAATACATCAGGTGCAATAAAAGATGCTTCTTACAAAGCGTGTGAGTGAGAAAAAAAATCGCACGGATCTCTTGAAAAAAATACAGTTTTTTTGCTATAACTTTCTAAACTAGATCTTATACATAACTTACAAAAAACAAAAATCGTCAAGTGACCTAGTCATGTTATTTGTTGGTTTCAACAATTTTCTGAAGCCTACTGAATATATTTAATATCAGAGTAGTAGTCTCCTTTAAGGTGAGGTTACGAAACGGTCAGCTGATTTAACAATAAAGCGAGGATATCAAACCGGCATAGCCCAATACTATTTAATCAAATTGTCATTATTATTATTTTGACAGAAAAACAACAGAAGTTATGTTTCCGAATAGACTGCAGATAATGCTTAAAGCTATTTCCCAAAGTCGTGGGTTCGATTCTTATTCAAATGACACCGTATTCTATGTATATGTGTTACTAGCTGTGCCCTGTGGTTTCACCAGTAGGTATATACAGCCTCCGTAGACTAGTGGTTGCGCCTTTGACGTTGTACCCGGAGGTCGTGAGTTCGATTCCCATCCATGGAAAAAAAAAACTATGTTTTTTCTGTAGTTTGTCATGATCTGGGTGTTTATAAAATATAATAAGAATGATATCGTTCCTTCTGGTACACATAGTACAAGTCTGGAGCTTAGTTTGTGACCAAAGCAATATGTGTAAATTAATTAAATTAAATTAAATACCATCACGGGTGTCTATTTGGCTCCCGAGAACCGTTTAAACGGCCTCAGGGTCCCACAGCGGAGGGATTAACCCAACCTCATTTCGCCGATGGTATTCGGAGGCAACACAAAACAAGTGGCGAGCTTGTTGCGGTGTTTATGATGAAATAGCCTCGTTGTATAAAGCGGTCATCCATCCCAGGCCGGCCTTGTTGTCATCTGCTTAACCTTGTTATCAGTGACTTAACCACTAGGCTGGGGCCGCTTTTTTATGTGTAAATGGTCCTACATATTATTATTATATTGCTCTGGTCACAAACTAAGCTCTAATTAGTATGTGTACCAGAAACAAATATATCAATACATATTATATTTTATTAACACCCTGATTAAGTCAAACTGTACAGAAAAATATATCTTTTTTTTTTGGCATTTCTGGGAATCGAACCCAGGACCTTCGCATACAACGCCAAATGCACAAACCACTAGTCTATAAAGGCGGTCAAATAATATAAACCTTATAGTAAACTAACGTACCAGGGCAACATAACATAAGAAGAGTGATTGATTAATCGTAAAACAAAATAAATTTTAAAAGTCTACCGAACTCTTTACGGAGCGGTCTGTTGGTCAAACTCGGCCAACACAGCATTCGTACATTTGTACACTTCTTACAATTTAAGGGGCTACCAGTCTTCATTAACCTTGACAATAAAATAAAATAAAATTAAACCCTAGGGTTAATTTTTAGAGAATATTCTACAAATTAAACTTATATTTAACGTAAATATTAATCCACAAAGGTTCGAAATAAATTATAAAAAATATTTTTCAATTTAAATAATATCTATTTATTTTTTGTAAAAAATACAAAATCATAATTGTTTGACAAATCATAATAAAACAAGACTATAACGCGTAATACTATAAGGCGTAATACTATAAGTACATTAACCTGATTTGATTGTTGATACATTAACCTGACTAGATAGAAATATCTATAGTTACTAACGAATATAGTAAAAAATGTTTGCAAAAACTTGTGGTAGAGCTACTGGTTTTACCATATCAACTTGTGAAACTGTATAAGTTTTATGCGAAGAACTTGGCACTTGTTCGATGTAGTCTCAGAAAACCATTAGGTACGACGAGGTAGGAATGAAAACCCCTCCGCTGGATAAACAATAATACCTACCACATAGTACATATATATTTTCACATAGTACATATATATTTTTCAGTAAGTGCGCAAAAGAAAATGGACGTAAATATAGGCTTACTTTCTGACATGGCAATTTTTTTAATGAAACCTACCATTTTAGAAACTGATACCTATTATATTTAATTATAATATAATTTATTAATGTAATATATTATTAATAAAAAACTTAAATAACATTAGCAAATTAAAATTATACAACCTAAAAAACAAATTAAATAAAGTAAAATAAAAAGAAAAAAAAAAGACCCTATCAATATAATGCCTAACAAAAAAAAAAAACATTACACGTCCACTAAATCCAGGCTCTGGCCCACACGGAAGGTACCCATAACACTGGCAGCATTGCCTCTTTGAACTGCCAGTGAGATGCGTTGTTTAAAAAAGTATCCGGAGCGGGGGTCGCCAGAAGTCTCATTTAAAAGAGCATTCAGTTTCGCGAAAGACTGAGCCTCAGTAATTTAATTATTGAAATTGTTTATTTATAAGCTATTGAGTTTACTATTCTTATTGATTTGCACTAAATACTGCTACTTATAACAATAAGTTTTGCGCACCTAATGGGTAAATTCTGCTTAAAGTAATAAATAATATACAACAAACAAATAATGTATGTAAACTCTGAATTATGCAAACAAAGATCAATTCATTCATTTATATTTACTTAAAACCATCACCAAGATTTTATTAAAATTCATTTTACATTTCAAAATTAATCTGGCTAGACTATTAAATGGTCCACAATGTTAAACAATAACTTGTGCTTTAAAAAAAAACTTTAGTTTAAAAAGTCAAGGATAGTATAGGTACCACTAATCTATTAGTAATAGCAGATCATAAGTTAAGTAAGTAACATGTAGTTGTATATAATCACATAACTTGTTTATACATACATACATATCTTCACGGGTGCCTTACGCCCGAGACCGCCTAGGCGGCCCCAGGGTACCCAGCGGAGGGGTTTTAATCCCACCACGTCGTAGCCGATGGTATGAGTCTACACCGAACAAGTGGCTAGCTCGTCGCGATGTTTTAAATAGACTCAATAACCCATCTATAAACAGTTTCACAAGTTGGTATAGTGAAATCAGGATAGACAGCTTAACGTGCTCTCCGAGGCACTATAGTGGTGTTGTCAAACAAATGTACATACATTTTTTAATTAAAAACTCATTGGTACACACCGGGATTCGAACCAGGGACCTAAGTGTTTTTAAGTCCAAGGTCTAACCAACTCTGCCACCACGTATCATAACTTGTTTATAAGGATAGTAATTATAGATAATCTTGTTTATAAACTAACTTGTTCTCTAAATTGTTAAAGCCAAAAGGTCATTAACGCCTATGGTCACCTTAAAACTTAATAAACAGCCCATACAGATGCAAAAATCGTCAAGTGACCTAGTCGTTTCAGTTTTAGTCTGTCGGTTCACCGGTTTTTAGAAGATTACTGCATCGATTTCTTGTCGAGGTGGTAGTCACCTTTCAGGCTGCAGTTACGAAATGTGTTGAATTGACGATAAGCAGCGAGTATGTTAAAATATACCTACTCGTAATGCAATTTGTCGCCACCTATTACGTAATCGCATCATTTAGCCGGCAAAGTGGGAGCGATCAATTTTATTTAAGAACAATTATTGATCGACCCCATTCATGGACTTTGTAGATCTGCTCACCACCAGGTAGACGTACAAAGTCACATGCCGTGATCCAATAAAATCTAATTATGTAATTACTGAAAAACACTTTTCAATATCTAATTTTATATTTATTAGATTTTAATAAATGGACTATTTATCAAATTGCTTTTAGACTTTTTGTTTTGTTGACAAAACTTCAATACTATATGTACTTACTAAGTCTGAAGGCGTTTCGTTTTTTTTTAACACGAAATATATTTTCCGCTTATAACAATCAAAATCAGAGCGGTCGGTTGGGAGGTGGACATTGTGCGTGTGACTGGAGTGTCATTGATGCATTTGGGTATGAGGGCCAGAGGGAGTGTGGAGGTGCCTTTAGCGGTCCTACTGGCGACCCATCCGCTACAGTGTGCGCTTAGCTCTCGTCTTAGCCGCACGTCTCTTCGCTTGAGATACTCTCAACTCGCGACCGCGATTTATTGTTGAATATTTTTGTTTAATTTTCTGTTTTTATAACTAAAAAAAACTTTGTTAAATTATTAGAAGTTTAATTTTATTAGTAAGGTCAGTATTAAGTGGTGCTTTAGTTTAGTGAAGTAATTAAAAAAGTTTATTAAAGTGCACAAGATCTTGATTTACAAGTTTTTTATGCAATTGCGGTCTTGTATGTGTATCTAGATATGGTCGAGACTTCTTAGATGAGTAAGTGGACCTTGGCAATAGTTGGTGACGACGCAAAAAATGCAATTAGTGCCTTGATGTAGATGTCGTGTCGACTAGTTTCCTTTGTCACGATAAATAAAAGAACAACCTATTGTTTTCAGTCATTTTAATGAGTGGTCACATTGATCTGATGATTCCGCCATCCATAATTCATAAAAAAACTATAATAGTTAATAAATTATAACTATTGAGAGTACCAGGAAAACATAAAGTCACAAAAAGTTAGTTCATCCAAAGTTTAAAAGTACCTACCTACGGCATTATAACTATTGAGAGTACCAGGAAAACATAAAGTCACAAAAAGTTACTTCATCCAAAGTTTAAAAGTACCTACGGCTATTTTGGAACGTTGCACACGATGAACTACCTACCTAATCAAATCGTTCACGTTGTTTTTACAGCGACGTTGATAACACGATTTCAGTAATCGAACCGCCTACATGATTATGTTGCCTTGGTACTTTTTTTGTTTTATTTTATATATTGGTACAATTACCAAATAAATTGTCTACCTACTAAAATTTGTAAAGAGACTTGGATATTTTCTATCCTTTAAATATAGGGTAGATTATTGACAAAACCCTTTAATAAGTTAATTTTTAATACTTCAGTACCTATTTGAAAATCCATTTGCTCGTCTCTGTCAGGATAAGCTTTCGCGGTAAAAAGCCGACACCGTACACCGCCGAGCCGTTCCGAGAAGCCGTTACTTGGATAATGAGCCTCCTTGTCCCATACCTCTCGCTAAAATACGTGGGGAAATATAAAAACGAAAAGGGCGTTTAAGGGCAGCCTCCACACTAGCAGTTATAAAAACAGTTATGGCAGTCACCGTGCCTAAAGCTATTAAAACGGCCTTGTCGTTATCGCTAAAAAGAAAATAACACCGGTGCAGTGACCGCGATGCCGGCTAAAACGAGTCAATCTGCACTTAGCGTGAACAGAATACGAATATGTGATTGTAATTTCAATCTAAATTTGTCGCCAACAATTCACGGCAAAACTTGCTAACCCTAATTTTATCTCTAAATAATAACTAACTAGATAAACAGGATTGCAAATACAAATAAAACTAGTTTGTACAAAAGTACTGTACTTGTAAACATACGAGGGTTCAGTCTTTACAAAAAGTTGCTTCATTTAGAAAATGGGGCATCGATTCAAATGCATTCTAATCGGGGACTGACCTTACGCAATTTCATGCGGGTTGCGAACCGAGCAACCCCTTTGAGACCATCTATATGCGCATACAAACGTATACCAGCATAGAATAAAGCACCACAAAATATATGACCCTTTTTTTAATATTTCAGCATACTTTTTAACTATGGAATTCTTAAATTAAATTGTTAAAGACAGTGCTTTTTAACCTTTGTACCAAAGACAACTTGTGATCAAGTTTACGATGGCAGCCAAAAGGAAGGCCGGGGCATTGCTTCAACATGTTTTGCCAAAGGTTTGTTAATTATAACTTATTTTGAATTGTTTTTTTATGTTATTTATAATGTTTTATGTCTAGCACTAGCTGTTGCCCTTCGTGTAAAATCGCAATTTGCCACTCGACTAGTATAGAAGATTGTAACCATAGTACATTGTTCACCGAGGGGAGAAAGTCACCGATTACTAACGAGGGCGAAGTATGAGGCCCGACGCGAAGCGGAGGGCCTTAATTCGCTCGAGTTAGGAATCGCACTTTCTCGCCGAGTGATACGTAGTGCTTTATACTACACCTACGAGGAAAATAAAAAATAAAATCTCTTTTAATTAAAGTTTATATTAAAATTATTACAGTTGTTAAAACTTAATAAATCAAAAATGCAAAGAAAGTAAACAGCCAATAAACCAATACTTTTATTTTATTTTAATTAAAATTTCGAACTTGTAAAAAAAAACTAGGCTGTATGGCTTTGAACCCTTGCCTTTCCTAATTTGGAAGAATTGAAGAAAAAAAATTAAAAAAAAACTAGCACGTTAACAATGAATTTTCATATACTTTTTCCTCCCGCTTAAGCACGTTAACAATGGATTTTCATACACTTTTTCCTCCCGCATATTTGTACGACTACAAAGACGTACTTTCTGACCTATTCTTACGCAAGTAAGAACCTACTTTCCGAGCAGGTGTAGTATAAAATACTTTTACAGTGTGTTAGTTTAATATATAAAACAATTAAAAATATAAAAAGCTTATTCGAAGTGCTCTCCATTGGCTGCAATACAGTCCTTTAAACGTTGAGGCCAGTTATCAATAAAGCACTCTTTCCATGGGAAAATTCTTCACTGCCAATCGAATGGACTGTTTTAGGGACTTCAAATTATCATGGCGTTTAGAGCAAGCCGTACTCTCTAAAACGGACCAGAAATCATAATCCAGCGGATTAAGATCGGGACTAGACGACGGCCAGTGTTCAGCTCTGATGAAGTCCGAAACGTTTGCTTCCAAAAAGACTGCGTGGACCGAGCTTTAAGATCCGGCGCCGAGTCGTGCTGGAAGGACCATACTTGGTTATTGAACATGGTGTTGTTAAGGGGCTTTACTACCTTCTCAAGAATGGTATCTTGATACACTTGTGCCGATGTTTTGATACCTTTTTCATAAAAATATGGTTCAATCACTCCTTCATAGCTAACACCCCACCAAACCATCACTGAAGTCAGATAATACCCACGTTGCACTCTGTTGACTAATTAAGAAGCTTCCTTAGAGCTTTGAACATAAGCAAATACGGTAATTTTGTTTGTTAAAAAATTGCTCAATTGTAAAAAAAAATCTTACCCGTAAATATTTTTTTCTGTACCGCTTCAGTAGTTGTTTCGATTTTACCACCCTATTCTTTTTTTAAATTATCAGTTTGAAATGACCAGTGCGTCTCTTATAGGCTGCAAGTCCAAAAAAAGTCATCTTTTAAAATACGCGACAAGTTCTGACAGGTGCTATCTTCATCTCCCGAGATAAAATCTTTTGCTTTCGGACAGGATTTCTTCGAATTCTTTCCCTTACTGCTTTGACCACCTTTTTCGTACGAACACTACGTGGACGGCCAGATCTTTTTCTGTCACAAACAGAGGAGGTCTCATTGTACCTATTAATATCCTGACACAAACATTTGACTAATACCAAGTCTATGGAGAGTTTAAAAAATTGCATTTGGCTTCATACCTACTTTGTGTAATGCAATCACAGCGATTCGGTTCTCTTTATCACCCCACTCCATTTTAATATCACAAAATATTGTACAATGTTTTGGCGCCAAAATAAGATAACTCAATGAACAATCGTATAAAATGACAGATTCCAAATTCAAATGTTTTTTTTTAATTGTAACAGTATTTATGGCCAGACTATGTATTATTATTATTATTTGTCATGGTCTGGGTGTTTATAAAATATAATATGTATTATATCGTTGCTTTTGCGACACATAGTATAAGCCTAGAGCTTAGTTTATGACCAGAGCAATATGTGTAAATGCCCTACATATTATTATTATTTTGATAGTATTGGATACGAATGCTAATTCTTGTAATGTAACTGGACATACTGGTAAATGTCTGCTAGAATAATATAATTTTAGTATCATTCTAATAATATAGGATAGACTGGACTGGATTCGAATACTTACTGGAATAAAATCCTAGCACTCCATTGGTAAAGCTCATATGTTTGAATGATATCAGTAACGACTGAATTTCTCAAAGATTTGACTGATCTATCAACATCAACAGCGTCGCTACTATGGAAATTGTTGTTCTAAACATTTATTTATAAAAAATATAGTTCTTTCTTTTTAATTAAAAAAAAAAAAAAAAAACTGGTAAATGTCTGCTAGAATAATATAATTTTAGTATCATTCTAATAATATAGGATAGACTGGACTGGATTCGAATACTTACTGGAATAAAATCCTAGTACTCCATTGGTAAAGCTCATATTTTTAGTCTGATTTTAAATGGTTATATTCTATTGATATATACTACTGGACAGAATCCTAGTAGTCTTGAATGTGAAATAAAATAATGTCTTTCTAGCAATATTTTATTGGTTGGACTAATTACTAGATATATTACAATGTTTACATCAGGGGTGGATCCATAACTTTTTTTTAATTTCGGGGGGTTTCGGGCCTTTTATTAATTTGTTTTGTTACAACTTTTACTGATATTATCCTAAATTATATATATATATATATATATCTACCGACCGAATAGACGGCCCCAGGGTACCCAGCGGAGGGGTTTTTAATCCCACCTCGTCGTAGCCGATGGTATGAGTCTACACCGAACAAGTGGCTAGCTCGTCGCGATGTTTTGAATAGACTCAATAACCCATCTATAAACAGTTTCACAAGTTGGTATAGTGAAACCGGGACCGACAGCTTAACGTGCTCTCCGAGGCACTATAGTGGTGTTGTCAAACAAATGTACATAATTTTTTTAATTAAAAACTCATTGGTACACACCGGGATTCGAACCAGGGACCTTATCCTAAATTTTAAATGTTATAATTTATCCTAAATTATATCATTTAAAATCAAACAATGTCTTCTTCTTAAATTTAAAAGCTAGGCTCTTGTCGGTGGAGCAATAGCCACTCCTGCCTATTCTCGGCCAACTTCTTCACCTCCCTGTACGAAGTGACACTTAATTTATCTTTTACTTGATCTATGTATCTTCTTCTCAATCTTCCTCTTCCCCTTTTTCCTTCAATCTTTCCTTCTATTAATGTTTTTAGATAAGCGTCATTCCGTATCAAGTGCCCAAACATCTTGCCCATCCTGTTTTGACTACTTCCAATAATGATCTTTTTTTTTTATAAATGTCTACTGGATTGAAATCCTAGCAATCTATTGGACTTGGATACGCTTTAGAATAATATAACTGCTAACATTATTCTATTGGTAGGACTGAACTGGACATGAATGCTCACTTAATTAATTTAGAGTAAGGTTTAAGAAAGTTTGTTCTTAAACCTTAATAAATTTAATTTGGACTCCGGTCATTAAAATTCTTGGCTTCTTTTTTGAGTAATTTTAAAAGCAAAACCTTGCCCACAGAACATTCAGTAATCATTTCTGACTTAACACAAAATTGGCATTCAACTAAAGCTGTATAATTATTAAGAAAATGTAATGGACACTCGTGGTAAGTATTAAAGTACCGATGGCAGATTATTTGCAAGATACGTGCCGTCCGGATGCGGTCGGGTACCAGGGTAGCAGACTTAAGCAGACATTCGCATCAAAATTGGCGCCAAAGTCAGTTTTCCCGCCACGGGCGGTTCGCCTTGCAAATGGCGGAGTCTCAAATGACACGCTGAGACGATGATGTGATTAGAATGGATGTTCCTATTATTAATTTAATAAAGTTATTTGTTGTCTTGTTTGAATGTAATGGTGAAGTTAAAAGCTGTTTTTAGTATTCTTTTCCGTATTATAGAACTGTTATAAAACGGGCAAATACTTATAATTCGCGAAAGTCAGGTAATTAGTACTGTTCATTATATACATAAAATATGGTAACCTTTATATCTTTATACATCGTTTGTGGCGTGTCTTCGGCTGGGTTGTATTAAAAAAACACTATTGCCGACTACGACGCGTTTACTTTTAATATCAAAGAAGAATGTTAGCCTTATTGTTAAAACGCGAAATAAATACTTTGGACTAAAAGGAGTAGTAGTTTTTTATCCTTTATATCTGAATTTAATATAACGACTAAATTTCTCAAAGATTTGACTGGTATAATATAATGTCTATCAACATCAACAGCGTCGCTACTATGGAAATTGTTGTTCTAAACATTTTGTTATAAAAATATAGTTCTTTCTTTTTAATTAACAGAGGATTATAATGTGCATAATATATACTCGTACCATTGTGTACGAATTGCGCGAAACGACTGCATTTTTTTGAATAAAAGTTCCTACGAGCAGTACCTAATCCGCTTTGTTAAAAATTGTCATATTCCGCATACAAAATATGTCAAAAGTTGCTTTTAACTACTAGCAAAACTGTTATGAAAATACAATCTGTCCAGCAGAATCCATTACATGTTTATGTTTTCAAGAAAATAGAACTAGCATAACTATAAATATATTAACAAATGCATAACGTAATAAAAACAAATGAAACAGAAACAAAAGAATATCCATATAATGACAACAAAGAATTGACCAATGAGGCGCCGGACGACCTTGCATACTCGCCGCTGGCTTTAACTTTCAACCTATGTATAAGCTCCTGGTACATACAATGCTAAGTATCTAGGTTTGACTAGATCGACAGGCATTATTATGGACTTGACATACCTTGGAAACACCTTGAGCCTTTGCCTAGTTCGACCAAATGCAAATTATCTTTTAGTTCTTGCTAATAAATAGGTACCTAGTGTTTAAAAACCAAGTATATTTTAGGTTTGACATAAATACATAACTTGTCATGCTTTTTTTTTAATAACTTGTAAAATATGTAAAATATAACCATAGGTAATGAATACAAAATTATTAATTTGTTTGTTGAAATATTATAAAAAAAAAATCTATACTATATTTTATTTGAATTTAGATTCATTAAACTAGTTATAGTAGAATTTAAAAAAAATCATTAGAATTAATGAAATCTTTGAAAACAACTTACAAAGAAAATATAAACTGAAACTATAACATAAAAAAATAAAATCGCCTATTAAACCTATATAAATAAAATAAAACCCTATAAAATGAAAATAGAATCTAAATATTATAAATATATCTATACTAATATTATAAAAAATAAGAGTGTTGATTGTGTGTTTGTTCAGGGTAATTTTAAAAACTACTGAACCGTAACATGAGCTGTATTTTTCAATGCTCAGTTATAAAAATTTATCAATATTCGCAAGAAATAACGTAAAGTCTATCAAGAAAATGTTAGCCTAATACAAATCAGTACTAAAGTAGATATCAACGAAAATCATTTTTACCTTTCTGTGTATAAGTGTTTGTAGCTTATTTTGCACATATTACCCAGCGGGGTGATTACTCACACAACGCTAAGCTAAACTTTAATCGATATGATGCTATTCTGACGTAATGCATAACTGGTGCCATTGAAAATTGACAGACAACTATGTCATTTTGTTTAAAGTTTGGTTTAACGTTGTGCGACCTATGGTCACAAACTGAGCCATATGCTTGTACATGTATACCAGAAACTTAATTTGTTTTTCACTTCTCATGCTCTGAAAGTGCTTATTTGTGCAGGATATAGGCTGCACAAAATCGAATTTTGTGCACAAGTGCATTAACGTATCTACTCATAAATGTATCTATATTAAGGCAAAGAAAATGAGCCATACAGCCAAACACAATAAGAAGTTCATAGATAGAATTTGTTATTTTATAATATTTACTTAAATTTATATGCCTGTGCTTTTTAAGACATAAATGCCGTTAATATGCCGGGAAAATAATTTCCTTCAGTATTCAAAACTGAACTAATTTTACTTTGAATTTTAATTAAAGAAATGTTATGTTATACTACTGCTTTATTTCCTCGCAATCTAAGTGAAAAGCAGAGTCACTCGTCCACGAAACCATTTTATCGGTTCGGGCTGCTAAAAGTCTCGGATAAAAATGGTTCGTTTTGTGCACTTGTTGTAAAATCTACTATTAACGTTTTTTTTTGTATAGATCTCCAGTTTTACAACGCTTTGCACATGCCTAAATCAGAAGAAGTACAAACTATAGCCTCAACTAAAATAGCGCGTGCCTTATTTCGCTAGTGTTGTCACCATTACTTGACGTCAGATTAAAAATGGTTAGTGCTTTAAAAAGGGAAAAAAAACTTTTCATTTGTTCTACTGCATTTGTTTCTAATGTTTAAACGTTACATTACCTTTGCTAAGAAGTTTATTTGACCGCGTTTCTTAGACCACTAATACTCGATAACGCTATTTACAACAAAAAAAGTTTTACCATTCAGAGGCAAACACCTTCAAGTGACCTAGTCATGTTTCGGGTTTAGTCTGTAGGTTCACCGGTTTTCAGGAGATTACTGCATAGATTTCTTGTCGAGGTGGTAATCTCCTTTCAGGGTGCGGTTACGAAATGGGAGGTTGGATTGTCGATAAGGCAGCGAGTATATTAAAATATACTCGATTCGTATTTGTCGCCGCCCATTTCGTAATCGCATCATTTTGACCGTCATAGTGGGAGCGATTAATGTTGTTTAAGAACCACCGGGTAGATACAAAGTCACATGCTGTACTCTAATAAAATAAAAATAAAAAAAAATATTCGCTTTTGGCTTACATTTATAGATCTTTGAGTAAAGATTTCTTTAATAGACAGCTGCTATTTTCTCATGAACTCATGAAAGCACTAGATATTCCCATACTTTAAAAAGAAAATAACTCCACTAATCGAGCTTTAAAAAAACTATATAAAAAAAATGCTACTACGCGCATCAGAAACAACGATATTAATACATAATAAATGGCTAACTGTATACAAAAGCGTACTAATACTGTCCTTTTAGAAGTGGGTATCGAAACCCACGACCTCTAGATACAATGCAAAAAAAAAAGGCCACGCCAAAAACTAGACCTACATGGCAGAGTACAATAAAATTAAGTTTTCAGAAATAAAATACCAAGGAAACATAAATTAACAAAAGTAATTTGTTCTCCGTAGTATTACGGTATAAAACACTGAAATGAAATCTGTCACCAAGATATCTCACACCGTCACATTGGTGGCGCGCCAAGCTAAGGTAGTTGATGCATCGTCCACGTACATTATTCATCGCGCACCTCCCGTGCCAGCTGCATTCCTAGTACCTTGCGCACATTGTTTGCATGTATACAAGGTGCAAAAACTAAGAAATAGGCAAAACAAGTTCAATAAAATACTAGAACAATTTCCGCGTGACACTAATCACTCCCTCCATGATAAGACGTCTCCAGTGAGTTTAAAATTACATATTTAACAGAATACGCAATTTAGTGGCGTGTTAATCTATGACATTTGATCCATTCATCGACTTAATTTTCTTGTTGATGGCCTCTGGTCTTTTAGTTACTGTATAATTTTATTAATTTGATACAAAGAACATCGAATACATCGTTTTAGTTAGAAGCAAATTGTGCCACTGTAAATATAAACATATCTACCGTCCTTATAAGCATCTCTGATGTTTATAAAATGCATGTCTTTTTCTATCTATTCTATATTTAAGCTTATTTATTAAAATTACAGACATGCTCTGGCCAGGGTCCAGTTTAGTAACAACGTAATAGAATCAGAATTGCTTAATTTGTCACATTTAGTATTCTGCTAAATAATCGCTCATAGAAAAGAAATTCGTGATGCAAATTTGTCTTTTTTACTAAATTCGTAATCGCGTAATTTAGCCGTTATAATGAACTGTATCATAATTTAATTTTCAAATCATAATTACAATTAGGTACAATTTGTTTGGAAATACAAAAAAATGACTCAACTTATGATATTCCTTACGAAAGTAATAAACATAATAATCATCATTCCAAACGGATGTGTCGTCGACGCACCTAATTCCATTTTCAGCCCCAATTTATATCTGTCACTTCTGGTGCCCTGGTCGGCTCGCGTAAAAATATTGTTTTTACTTATCCTCAGGGGGAAGGAGGGTAGGAGAAAATGAGGGTTTGGGGGGATCGTAATTACTTGAGCAGCCAGACGCGGGAGACAGCTTTGAGACGACTGCCCCTGTGCCGTAAGGGGGACTGCGGCGAACCCAAAGCACTATTCCAAATGCGCGTCGCCCCCGATCTTTTATAAATTGGGGACACTGGACAGGCCTTGTGGGCTTCGGCTTGATGGACCATGGCTGAAATGTTTGTCGCTTGTTACTTAAGAAAGTTGGAATTTGTTTTTGTATGGGAATTATTGTCTTAACTATCTACGGCATAAAGAGTATAAAAGTTTATTATATGAATTAACTTTATAATGTTGAGAAATTAATCATTTATACATCCTGAAAAGAATTTACATACACACTCACTACTGGATATATTTGTAACGACTAACGATCAAAATATATTTATTTTTCTAAGGGCTGATTTTTCGACAACAAAAGTTATTCCACACGTATGATGAACAAAATTCTCCCATTATAACGTTATAGGTAAATGATGCGATTACGTAATTGGTAAAAAAGACTACTTTTTATCGATACGAGTCTACTTTTTGTGTATAACTTTATCTGATGATTGAAAAATCAGTCCTAAATAGGTTTGTTTATTTTACTATACTTAGTTAAAAATTTGAAAAAAAAAACTCATGTGTTTCACATTTCACCCGATAAAAGAGAAAAAAACAATTGGAAATGTTTACCTTATTCTTGTTATTCGAGATTTGTATAGCCAAATGTTAATTACAAAAGTCTCATCAACAAATTTCGATCTCGATTCAGTTCGAGAACAGTTTGTACGCTATTTGCAAACGAAAGTAATGACATTCGTTACTTTTCACCAGGGAAGCAGAAGGGTTTAAGAGTTATCTCTCGCGTACTTGTAACGTTCCGCATTCAGTTTATCGCACTTCAAAGAGCAGGAGGCACTGAATCGTAACCACGTCTCCCCAGCGATACCCCAGTAACTAGGAAACGTTTCGCTTTGTGCCGGTTTTTGACGCACGAGACCCCGTTCGGTTTTTCGAGGTCGCACGCGCTCCCTATGACCTCCTCCCACTTTATTCGTTCCTGGTACTTCAGCAGAAGTAATGAGTGATCATAGTAATGAGAAACAGTCACTGTTTCTCATTTAGTTTTCATATTCACGTCATAGGCCCGGTTGTTGGTACCTAACCGACGGACGTTAAATTTACGTAGCGATTAAAAAAAGATCAAAAACAAATTCAGACATGGTAAAGTCGAATATTCGGTTCTTTTTAGCCAGTGCGCGAACAACTTAACGGCTGCCGCGCCGAAACTATACTATTAAAATTATACTAGCCTTTATACTATACAAAACAGTTAAAGAAAATATAACTGAATTTCAAATAAAAAATGGATTACTCTTACGAATCTTCTAATACATCTTTACTTATTAATTTACTGACTTGACTTGCCTACTGTTCAAAATTCATCATAAAGTGATAAGTCCTACCAATTGCATTCAAACGACCAAATAATTTGCTTTGTCACTGGCTCAGTGAAGTTCAAACGCTCCGTTAAATTAGTCTTTCTCCTACAAAAACATGCCCGTTAAGCACGGAGGCCCAACTAAAACCCCATATAACCTTTTTATGAGTCAAACTTGAGACTTTTTTTTTACTTTTTTTAGAATAATTAGTATTTTAAAAAAAGTGGCCTCTCAATCCTGACGCACATTACAAAAACTTGGTATTATTCAAATAAAGATGTTTTCATACTTTCATTCTTACCAAGTACCTATCTATCTAGCATATTTTGGAGAAATAATATTTTTTGCATCTGTATGGGCGATGGTAACAAGACCGGTCGGTCGGCCTAGCGAAGATTTAGAGACCTTCCTCCCACTAAGCAAATTAATTGGATACCAATATTGTCTGGACAGATGGACAGACAAACCCTAAAAAATCACGCAAAATATAGCTTTCATAAGTTGTCAGTAGAACCCCCTATTCAAATTGCGATGAATTTTCATTTGAATAGAACTTTGTGCCTCACCGTACTACATAATAGTTTATTAGCTTCACTACCCCTTTGTTCATGAGAGCCTGGTACCCGAATGTCCCCTTCGCTGCAGCCTCACGGTTTATGGTTCCACACATTGCATTACATAGTTGAAAGAGTTTGTTTTTAGAATGATGAAACTACACTTTTCCACATAAGTTGCTAAATATAAATACTTTGTATGTTTATTGTCTGTCTAGTTGAATATCTCCTAAACTATTTTGATATAATGGTGTTTGTTATAGAAATACACTGAAAATTACATTTCAGATTATAAAAACTACAAAATATACAGGTGGTATTTTGGGCTACTACTCTACTGATCAAATCTTTCAAGGCTTCCCCATACAAATTGGTCATTTTAACATTACTAGTTTGTACGGAGAAGGCTTTTTTTTTTCATTTGTTATAATGGATCCATAAGGAAAGTTGTTCGATTTCATCAGTGAAACCTCATAGTAGCCCAAAGTAAAACCTTTCTAAATCACCATGTATTTATTAATTGTAATTTTTGATTTATTATAAAATAATGCCTCATTATATAAAATGGCGTTCGTTCATCAACAACTTATTGGCCTCAATTTAATAATGTTTATAAATTGATGCACCACCTTTTTCAATAAATTTATGTAATTTTAAAGACAAAGAAATTATGTTGACTGAAAAAAAAGTGGCCCCAGCCTAGTGGTTAAGTTACTGTGCAACTGATAAAAATGTTAAGCAGATGACAACAAGGCCGGACCTGGGATGGGTGATCGCCGAGGCTATACCATCATAAACACCGCAACGAGCTCGCCACTTGTTAGGTGTTGTTGCCTCCGAATACCATCGGTGAAATGAGGACGGGATTAATCCCTCCGCTGGGTACCCTAAAGCCGTTTAAACGGTTCTCGGGAGCCAAAAAGGCACCCGTGATGGTATTTTTTTTATATAAAAAAAATCAGTAGTTTCACTAAAGCATTGATTTATTTCGCGAATTTCTTTTGGAACTTTATTATTGATGGGCTACACACGATGACACGGTATACGGTACCATTACGGCCTAAAAGCATGATATTTTTGTTCATTTCATTAAATTATTGAGAGTTTAACTGTTATTTCAGTAACCGAAATACGAGTTGGTTGGCTCATTGAATTGGTAACTTTTCCACATTAATCAGTAACTAAAGGTCCTATATACCTCATAATAGGTATGCAAATACAAATTCTCGGCATTTCACATTACGTAATTGATGCATCAACCAACGCTGGCCGGAATTAACTCGTACTTGTGTTAAATCTCTACAAACACGGACATATAGAGGCTTATGTACCGAACAGTGCGTGTACATAACGCTTGCTACATGCGTATACATAGTAAGTGTGTGTATTGGTACATGTATATGTATAATCTCGTCATAGTCACAGTTATGGGTTCGGAGGGGGTAGGGTGTGCCACCACCCAATGTGTCTCCCTCGACGCTTTAAAAATGCTGCTGGAAAGTACTAGGGCAACAGAATAGTGGAGGAAGCTGTTTATGTTCGAAGACAAGATTCAACTTTTGGACGTGGGATTTCGTAGTTTTTAAGAGAAGGGATAATCGTTTATTTTTTCATTTCGTCTTTATCTCTATTAAAGCAAATAATTATGCACGGATTTCTGCCTTATTTTTCACTCCAAACTCCTCCTCCGGTTGGTCCCATAGAAGTTTTTGTTAAGTATAAGAAACAGGATCGATTGACATAAAAAAAATGAAATATTTTCATACAAAATGTATGGGAAAAGATTTTTGGGATTTCAATAAAGATTTCTGATATTTTTCGTACTCCAATCTGGGACTGGTACCAAAACCATAGAAGTTTTTGTTCAGTATTAGAAACTCGATTGATTGGCATCAAAAAATAAATTGGGTAAAATGGACATTTTCATGCTGACTGTACATTTTTTTGAAAATCTATGAATGGCTATCAAATTTTCATGAAAAATTATAGATAGTCTCCCAACACCATTTTAGTGTAGATTTCATTAATTAGATGGCATAGTGGAAGGGATTAATTCTGTTAAATAACAATACATATATTGATCGACCCCATTCATGGACATTGTTGCCTACTTAACATCAGGTAGATACAAAGTCTCATACTGTGCTCTAATAAAATACAACTAGTTATTTCCAGCAGTTCAAACTAAAAACACCTTGTTTTCATATAATTATTACTTGCAGCATATTTATAATAAAAATACTTTATTAAGAATGCCTCCGTAGACTAGTGGTTGCGCCTTTGGCGTTGTATCCGGAGGTTGTGGGTTCGATTCCCACCCATGGCAAAAAAATATTAGTACGTTTTTTCTGTCCAGTTTGTCATGGTCTGGGTGTTTATAAAATATAATATTATGTATTATATCGTTGTTTCTGGTTCACATAGTACAAGCCTAGAGCTTAGTTTGTGACCAGAGCAATATGTGTAAATTATCCTACATATTATTATTATTATTATAATGTGTTACAATGTTCAATAAATAGGTACCTAAAGTTTTTTTTAATGTTTAAATAATACAAAAAAATGTTTTCGAAAAATAAATCTGTGTCAGTAAATTACAAATGAAGCAAATTTAAAGACAAAGTCCACACAATTTTAGTTATGTTATTGTAAATTATAATGTAATGAAGTAGCAAATATTGTGTTAACCTACTTTTTATGTTTAAAAAATACATTCTTAATTTAATTAAATTTTTTTTTTTTTTGAGCACAACCATGTAAATATGAATCATATGGAACTGCTGTAATATATATTGTAAAGTACAAATCAGAAATATTTATGTTTCTTTTTTGCACTTATTAATATCCACAAAGGGAATAGACGTAGATAGCTAAATCTAGTTAAATACTGTTTATGTATATACGTGGTGACCGAGTTGGTTAGACCTTGGACTTAAAAACACTTAGGACCCTGGTTCGAACCCCGGTGTATACCAATAACTTTTAAATTTGTACATTTATTTGACAACACCACTATAGTGCCTCGGAGAGCACTTTAAGCTGTCGGCCCCAGTTTCACTATACCAACTTGTGAAACTGTTTATAGATGGGTTATTGAGTCTATTCAAAACATCGCTACGAGCTAGCCACTTGTTCCGCACCGTAGGGCACCCGTGATGATATGTATGTTCACCACACATTTTCCTCGCCAATCTCATTTTAACTGCATTAATGTTACTTGCATCTTCTCCGTTATGTTTTGGGCGGCACATACAAACCCAAAACATAAGTGTGAAAATAAATATTATAACTACGCGTAATAATCTTTAGGTGGAAGAAAGGCCTCTATAACTTCGCTAGGCAAAACCGTCTAGTGACCTAGTCATGTTTCGGTTTTAGTCTGTGGGTTTTTTAGAGACTAGTGCATCGTTTTGACGATAAAGCAGCGAGGATATTAAAATAGACTCGTAATTTGCCACCAATTTCGTAACGAAAGAGTGCGTTTCGCTAATCTGCCATTCCACCCACATACACTCCTTTGTGGACTTACATCTCCTGATTTTTATTAGCTTGGTATTTGATAACAAAATTACACGTGCAGTGGAACGCAGGGTTACTTTCTGTAAAACATGGAAAACCGGGAAAAGTCAGGGAAAACGCTAGAAAGTCAGGGAAAATATTTATAATACTCACACAACTTGCTACCTAACTGGCAACCTAAGCGGGGCGATTCCATCTAAGTTCAAATAAGCTTATTTTTTTAAGAATGTAATATATTTAGTTGCTCTATATTTTCCGAAAATATTGCTAAAAATAATTGTGTCTATTTTCTAATAGGTACTCAAATGTTATATATTTTTTCCAAAAATCAATTAAAAAAAACAACTAATATATTTTTGGAGTTTTTTCTTTTCTTTTTGAAGCTCATAAAGGTCAGGGAAAATCTAAAAAAAGTGACTAGAAAATCTGGAATAGTCAGGGAAATTCGTATTCGATAAAAAGTGGCCACCCTGGAACATCAACTTGTGTCTTACACCTATATAACCAAGTTGCAGATGACCACAAATTCGTCTACGTGTTATTTATTATGCATTTTTTGGAAATAAAAAGTAATTCTTAGTTCTGTAAAAGTTCTGTTAAAATGCCTTTAAACCTACTTCGCGGTCTCAAGTCCGGGAACGCTGGAGTTCATTACCCTGCCTTCCAACTACGCGATGGACCCGGCACCCGCACGGGGGAATCCATGGATATCTAAGAACATTGTCTATCTCTTTTTTACAAAGCCATCGATATGATTTTTCGCTTAGTGGTAGTTTAGGAGTTCCAGAATTAACTACTACTTTTTAGTAGTACTTATTACTAAAAAATAGTACTTACTACTAAACAGAGAGACGATGTTCTTAGCTATCCATGGATTCTCCGTGCGGGTGCCGGGTCCATCGGGTGGTTGGAAGGCAGGGAAATGAACTGCAGTTTTCCTTGAGACCGAGAAGTAGGTTTGAAGGCTTTTTAACTCTAACCTGCACTGTGTTCACTACCCTCTCTACTCAACCAAATACTATATGATCCTGTTAGCGCCATCTTGGAAACACGTTCCGACGATCGATTTCGGAAGGCCAAGATCCTTCAATAGACGATGCAAAGACTTTGCTGGAATTTCTCTTGCACCGACTTCCACTGCATAAAGTTTAGTTTTAAAAATATTATCCTACGGGAACCGTATATTTTTCTGGGGTAAAAATTAGTCTATGTGCTTTTTAGACAGACTTCTGTGCCAGACTATAATCTATTTCTTTGTCAAATTTCATCGAGATCAGTTCCATACGTTCTAGTATGATTGAGTAACAAACATTTTACTATGTATTTGATCATTCACACATTTAAAAAAAACTTTGAACATTTTATTTATACCTGACTCGCTCAAATTCGTCCGAGTAACTTTAGCCGTCTACGCAGCGCACGCGTTTACGCGCAACGGAAGCTCTCAAAAGGAACAAATTTTCTCCGTTTTCCCAACATTTTTCATTGATGCTCCGTTCCTATTGGTCGTAGCGTGATGTTATATAGCCTATAGCCTCCATATATAATGTAGGCTATCTAACACTATAAGAATTTTCAAAATCGGTTCAGTAGATCCAGAGATTACCCCTTACAACCTCACAAACTTCACCTCTTTATAATATTATAGTATACTAGCGGCCCGTCCCGGCTTCGCACAGGTTTGTGTAACTTTAACTATATGCTCAGCGCACGCCACGGAAGGCCTCAGAAACGATACTTTTCCCCCGTTTTTAAAACATTTTTGGTTACTGCTCCACACCTATAGGACCTAGCGTGATATTATATAGCCTATGTTACTTCTGAATAATGCAGCTTTCTAATGGTGAAAAAATTATTGCAATCGGTCCAGTAGTTTTTGAGTTTATTCATTACAAACATACAAAAACACAAAAATACAAAAATACAAATCTTTCCTCTTTATTATATTAGTATAGATAGAAGTAGAGATAGAAAGTAAGGCTAGTGTTAGACTCAATTTAACTCCCTTCCAAATCGGTTCAACAGTTAGAAGATAACCTCTCGCAATGTACAAACAGACATATGGATATACAGACTCGCTTTCGTATTTATAGTATGGGTAAAGGTGTCCCAATTAGTACGTTTTTTACAGTTTGTCATGATCTGGGTCTTTATAAAATATAATATGTATTAATATCGTTGTTTTTGGTACACATAGTACAAGCCTAGAGCTTAGTTTGTGAGCAGAGCAATATGCCTTAATATTATTTCGTACAGAGAGATTAATACAATGTCAGAGTGTAAATAAGGAAAGAAGACATTACTTTATCAGAGAGGGCTACGGTGGGACAGGAATTCAGTCAAAGGAGTTAAATGTACTCTTCTTTACAGGGGTTGAAAATTTTATTTTATAAATTGATGATAATTGGACCTTCATATTTGAATGTACTCTTCTTTACAGGGGTTGAAAATTTTATTTTATAAATTGATGATAATTGGACCTTCATATTTGAAATTAAAATGATAATTAAGCATATGTCAAAATAACTTTATAAACATTTAATTTAAACATATTAAGATTGTGTTTAGAGAATAATCATTTAAAATGGTAAAATTAAATGAGGAAGAAAACTAAAAAAAATTTATTTTTTGTCCTTTATTCTACTTAAAAGAAATCCCGATTTCAAATCGCCACTCAAATAAATGTTTATTATTATTATTTTTGGCTTATATTGAACAACAGAAAATTAGTAGAAATTTATATTCATGGGAAAATTTAAGCTTTTAAACACAAATTTAGCTTTAAAATTAGCTTATCCATTAGTTTATTTAAAATCCATAACCAGGAAAGCATGTTCGTAATGGATGTCGACCACCAGACTCGGGTCGGGCTTTCACCGAACAGATACGGGATTTTGTACAATGCTATCGTTGTAGAGGAAAATTCGGAAAACGTTCCAAAATTTAAATGTATTTGTTCGTATTTTCATAATTGGGCGCGGTAGGGTCGGGTGGCGCCCCGGCCCCGGGCGTCATCGCCCCTCCGCGTGGGTATTTAATGATTATATGCTGACTGCCACCTGATTGCTGAAGCACTATCGTGGAGTGTCGATCATTGTCGAGGTATCGATAGTTTGTTGACTATCTATCATGTCATGTTTTCCTAGTACCGCAAGTAAATAGATTTTGGTTTTTCGGCCTTTAAAACCTTATGTATAAAAAAAATACCTTCTTAGTGTCAAACGATGGCGACGACGATACTATTTTATAAGAAATTTTAATATAAATATAGTATATCTTTTCTTGCCTGATATGTTCGAGTTATAGAGCGTCCATGGTTGCTTAAATGTGGTAAGTGGCCTTAGTGTGAGTTTTTTTATTTTTTTTATTGGCGCACGGCATGTGACTTTGTATCTACCTGGTGGTGAGCAGACTTACAAAGTGACCCAGTGAGTAGAAGACCGATAGATCAATCAATATTTTTTCTTAAACAAAATTGATCGCTCCCACTATGCCGGCCAAGTGATGCGATTACGAAATGGGCGGCGACAAAAAAATTGCATTACGAGTATATTTTAATATACTCGCTGCCCTTTCGTTGATTCAACCACCCATTTCGTAACCGCACCCTGAAAGGTCGAGTCTACCACATCGACTAGAAATCGATGCAGTCATCTCCTGAAAATCGGTAAACCCACAGACTAAAACAAAAACATGACTAGGTCACTTGACGGGTTTTTCATCTGTATGGGTGGTGGTAACGAGACCGGTCGGTCGGCTTAACGAAGTAAGTTTACTTTCATCTATCTTGTTTATCGGTAACTTTCCACCAATCGGGTGACTTTAATTTGGTGGAATGTCAAAATAACCTTTTCTAATTGGTGGAAAAGTTAACGCAGTAGTAAACGTTAAAAAACTCACATTATCGCAGTTTCTATTTTACCATTAAACATTGCTATACATCATGACGCTCGATAGTCGTGATAGAGATCCAAAACTACATTACGCTATACATATTTTAAGTATCAGGTTACGTCACTCATCATGACGTATCTAGTATCATATTCAGCCTCCGTAGACTAGTGGTTGCGCTTATGGCGTTGTATCCGGAGGTCGTGGGTTCGATTCCCACCCGTGGCAAAAAAAAGTACTTTTTTTCTGTACAGTTTGCCATGATCTGGGTGTTTATAAAATATAATATGTATTATATCGTTGCTTATGGTACACATAGTACAAGCCTAGAGTTTAGTTTATGACCAGAACAATATGTGTAAATTGTCCTATAAATTATTATTATTACATACCCATAGCTTAGGGCGTATTCGATCAAACTAGTATAAATTTTATTCTAAGATATCCTTATTCATAATAACTTATTTATTTATGTGGCTAAAAAAAGAGACGAAACCTTCTGTAACTAAAGTGTTCAAGGACTCAATAAGTTTTTATGAATACCGATGTAAATATGTAAGTAAAATATTTTGTTTAAAGTTTACGAAACTAAAATAGTTTTTAAATTACGCTTTGAATTACTTAACACTAACCTATTACTGTTGTCATTATCAAAATTTTATCGATATCGTTACTCAATGTCACCTACATTGGCACATCACTAGTAACACGCGCGGGTGGTGCCACTACACGGGTACATCACTGGGGGGGCATGGAGGCCAATGGGGGGAAAATGGGTGGTACATAGTACATAAGCAAACCACCCATAGACCATGTATCAGTGGCACATAGGTACCAGGGCCTCAGCACATACGCGGTGGTAGCGCGCCGATCGCGAATCCCGAAATTTCACAGATATTTTGTATCGAAAACTAGGTTATTCGAAGTTATTCGTCATTGAGCTAAATAACCGGCGTCCAGTCACCGAAATGGCTTTTCATCAATTCCCCTTTTTGTGCGTTTCAATTTACGGGATAAATTAAAAATTTTTTTTTTTTATTATTTACGAGTGTACCTATGTTTTTAAACAAAGGATCGACATTGGATACTATAAATTTTATTTCAAAACAAATAAATCTCAAAAGACAAATGTTAATGTGGTACTAAAATTAGAATATCTATGACTTTTTATTAAAACAGTAGGTAACATAATAATGTTCTATTAAAACTTTACAGTGTTAACTATAACAATAGTTATTTTTTTCATAAAAAATCAAAACAAATTACAACTTCAAATCCCACGAACGAGTGTTCTTTTCGACCGAATAGTTACTATGTAGAGTACTATTTTTAATTCGATGCTGGTTTAACAGAATCTGATTATTACGTCAAACGAGATTTAATTATTTAATTTATGGTGGTAAATTTCATGCCTTTAAATTAATTACGGGTTTATTATATAGATATACTTCCATTAGATAAAATAATTTTAAGTTAGAAATTGTATTGATAGAGAATTACTTATTAGCTTACCCTCGAACTGTCAAACCTTGCTTTACATCCTTTATCATACATCAATTTATTTTCTCAGCTTGAAAATTCAGAAGTAAATAAGCAAGTATGAAACCGAAATGTTGATATTGCTATCTGTACACGCTTAAGTTTTTTCAATTAGGGGCAAATAGACATACATGTTTGGATTCAGGGCAAAACGGAGGATTTAGTAGGTATACTTAAAAATAAATAGTTTGCCCCGGGACTAAAAGGAACAATCCATTTTATAGTCCAACCCAAGAAGCCAAATATTTGTCCAAGAACCAAGATATATGGGACAAATAGAAGCAGTATGCATTTAGGTAAGTACCAGGCATACATAACATAGTAAGGGTCAACGGTTACTTAGTATCCGCATAGCAGATGCGGCCCTTGGCTACCACCCCCAAGACGGTCGATATCTACCGCTCGTCACGCTTCATGTACTCATGTGTGCTTGGTACCTAA
Source organism: Monopis laevigella (assembly GCA_947458855.1). Taxonomy (NCBI): domain Eukaryota; kingdom Metazoa; phylum Arthropoda; class Insecta; order Lepidoptera; family Tineidae; genus Monopis; species Monopis laevigella. The sequence continues at coordinate 12,899,610 of OX381597.1, forward strand.
GTGACATTATTACCATGGCAGCGACACTAGTTCTGGAATTTACCTGTAGACAAAAGAAAATTTTCTTAGAAATCTGTAAGAGGCTTTTCAAACATCGGATGTTGAGTTAATTTTGATGAAAAACTGTGAAAATAAATTCTTAGTCCAAAACTGTAAGGACCAGCCAACAAAAATATAATTGTTCTTTATTTTGTTTTCTATTGATTTATTTTAGTGAGTAAAGACAGGTGAGTGAGCCTTTGGAAACCCCAACAGGTTTTATTCACACCTCGTCGTAACATATAGAATTGAGTCTAAACCGGACAACTGGTGGTGTTTGTATAGACCTATAAATATTAATAAAACTAAAAGTGTTCAAACAATAAATTTTAACCTCTACATATGCTTTCCTGAAAATTTATTTCTTCCCTCTTTTTACACGCTTAGGATCCGGATTTTGAAAAATTGTGGGCCTTTTTAGTGAGCCTCTCTATACACAAACGGAAGCTATTATCCAAATTTCATATTCCTAGCTACAGTAGTTTCAGCTGGGTGATGATGAGTCAATCCAGTCAGTCAGTCAGGATAAGTTTTTTTATATACATATAGATAAGTTTATAATATATATTACTTAATCAGGCGTTACTTATTAATAATAATAATTTAAGTTTATATAACAAATAATGATATACAGAATAAAATCCCTGCCTACCTATAACAATTTCAGTTGTTAAAAAAGTTTTTCCTAAACGCGCAAAACAAAACAAATAATAAACTTCGCTTTGTACACAGTCGCGCTCGTTCACAAACGACTTTTATTTTACACTCAATAGACCACTTGTTGAATGAAATTCTTCGGTGAATTTCGTCAGTTTCCGCCGCCCCTCGTCTCGAGGCCAATGAAAATCCAATGGAAATTCGTTCCAAGATTCGTAGACAAATAAAATTTAACCGCGCCGGCACGCTTAACATGTAACTTTGTAAACTTATTTATTAGGTAACTGGGTTTCCTTCTTATGTTACATGTTTTCCTGGTAGTTCAATATTTTTATTTTTATTAAGTTTAACTAACTTGTTTAGTTAATTAATTAACTGTTTTGTTATAAATAAAGTATTGTATAAATAATTAAATTACTTTTTATGGTTCCTTACGGAAAACTGTGAGAAAGTGACGCTGCCCAGCTGTTTGATGTAGAGTCGTAAATATGAATAAAATCTACGACTATCTACATTAAAACTAGCAGCGTTGTCTTGTTTATACATATGTACATATAACACAATCGAATAAGTGCTACAGTTATAATAATAAAAAAATCTAATGCATATCGAGATTTAGGGTTTATTTGTTGGTTTTGGGAAGTTTATATTTTATCATCAGGAAGATTTTAAGTACAAAATTCTGAAATTCAAATAATCTATAGTTTCATAAACGATTCTTAAATTTTAATAATAATTATATACGGAACCGTAACTTCGCGAATACTAATCGCACTTGGCTTTTTTTTTTTTTTTTAAACACTACGACCAGTTCCATTAGAACTGAATGTATTCTTCATTGTAAATGGTTCCGCTAGTACTTTACATATTATTAATTAAACAAACAAAAACGTGGGATTTCGCTAGACTATCGGAATTCCGAAAGTTATTCATCTGAAAATCTAAAGGGAGAATAGATTACAATAAATATTGTTTTTATCTTTCTGAAAATAACGAAGTAGTCAAACTTTTATTCTTGTTAAAACCACTTAAAAGTTCTTGGTTTTAATACTATTAATTAAGTATTAATAACATATATTTAACTGAATCGGTCTTTTGTAGTTTGAATGTAAAAGATGTATTTTTTTTATTTTTTTTTATTATTTAATACAACTGGGCCTTGATTTTCTTAAATTAGCTTTAGTTCAATCGCAATAATAACGTAATCACAATCGCTTAATTTTTCACATTTCGTAATTTGCTAATCAATCGCCCATAGAAAACAAAAAAAAATGTGATTCTATAATGATGCGAGTACGATTCTATTGAAGTAAGTAATTTATGAGAATTGAAGCCCTGGTTGATACCTCCATACATGTTAATACCTACTTAGATAAGCAATAAAATTGTCCAATTGATTTTTAAACGGATTGAGGATGGACCCAGAACATGACAAACAGCAGGGTTATTATGCGTCTTAAGTTCGCTCGCACGGCAATCGTTATGACGTCATTCTGACATAGATCAAGCTTGGCTTCTTAACAATAGCTCGAAAAAATCTTAGAAAATTACGTCATAACGTTTGGCGTGCGAGCGAACTTAAGACTCGTAATCACCCTGCTGTTCAGATAAACGTTTTTTTTTTTTTACCATGGATGGGAATCGAACCCACTACCTCCTGTTACAACAACAAAGACGTAATTACTAGTATACGGAGGTTATATATATGTATATAGACGTAATTATTTTCTCACCGTTATTGGGCAGTATTGCACCCTGTATATGAACGTTGGAACTGACATTTAAATTGATATATATATATATAATTTTTACCTAACTAAAAGTTTTCAGATCGTTTATAATAAAAAAATAATCGCCTGTGAACAGTTTCCACTCTGTATATATTAGCTTATAAATGCCAAGCCTCTCCCAGCTCAGACAGTTTGACAGCTGCGATCTTAATACTGTCATGGCTACTAGGGGACCAGAATCCATGTGGTGGTCAGTACTATATTTAGTCGGTTGAGCTGTCCATTTGAAGCACTTGGTATCGATTGGTGTCCGCGGACCAGTGCATTGACCCGATAGCCGGACCACTAACGCTGGCCGATTCGCTAATTTATTAATTATAAACTCATTATCTGCTTAACATGTTGTCCTGGTACTTTTATTTTAATAATGTTTTTTTTTTCAATTGTTTCAGGATAATCTAACTCCAGAACCTACAGATATGAATGATGACGATAATTATTCTAGTAAGTGAAAAAAAAACTATATATTTTTATTAATTAAACTGTAGTTAGTTCAATTAACTAAAGCCACTTGCATCAAATCAACAAAAAACGTTGGTTCGTACTAAATTATTTTCAAAATTCCTAATACAACGATACCAACAAAAAAAAACATTGACAAATGAAATTGGCTCTAATTTTAATAAAATTTAGTTTCAAAATCTGATTGGCAAATGATCTGGTGCAGGTCAGGCCCTCGCGAAAGATGCTGAGAAGCTGAAAATGATGTTGCTAGCATGGAATTATCACTCTCAAAATCAAGGTAATAGATGTTACTTTTGCATTGCAAGCGCTTGGCTGTTCGTTTGGGCTTGCTTTATATTTATTTTATATAAGGAAGTATGAATATTATGGAAGTGCCCTTAGACTCGAAACCGTCTGTCTAAATGAGAACAGAAGATGACCAATGCCAAGCCAAAACAAAACAACTCAATGCTCAAAAATTTAGAACAGAAAATAGCGGTTCTAAAATTAAACAATACCTACACAAGGTACGAGTAGCTGCATTTTTGTCATTTAGATTTAAACGATTACGATCGAGACAACATATTATACGAGTATTTGTGATTTTACAAAGGTTCTTAATGCTCTTCCTTATTATTCATACTACCATATCTTAGCTATGACACTTTAAAAAGTTATAATTTTGTTGACACAGTATTAAAGTGTTAAATAGTACTTTTTGATTGAGTGTGTCGCGTGATTCTGTTATTATTAACATTAATTACTTATTCTTTAAAATTAATAACAAAAGTTAGTGACGATATTCAATCGCCAGATAAAATTATTCGACATTTAACTTGTACGAAGAACCATCAAATTTATTCATTCTCCATAGAAGTTATCTGTTGTTTTTTTACTTTGATCGAACCGTAATCGCACTTGTCTTTTCACACACTATTGTTGTACAACAAAAGAAAAAAAAAGTGTGGCAAAAGTAGGATTGCAGAAGGATTTTTTTATTATCTTAATATCATTACGGGCGCCGTAAGGCACCCGTGATGATATGTATGTATTTAGGTGTTAATTCATGGGTTCATGTTTATATTATGGTGCAACTACTCTATCGTAAAATCTAATTATAGTCCAAAATTGATATTTTGTTTTGGTCTGGACTGACAGACTGCCGGACTGCGAAATTCCAAAAGGGTTCCGTATATATTTAAACACTTGCGTCACCCTTACAGCAATTATTTAGCTAGAATTATAACAAAAAAACTGTTAAAACAATTTACGTCGACTCATTTAGCTTACCTAGTTGTTATTCTAGCCAATTTGTGGCTAGCCCTAGGCGTCCAGTGTAGCGGCCAACTTTTTTATCTATCCCATCGTACGTAGGTACTTGCATAATAATTTTACCGGTCTCTACCCATAAATAGTTCAAGACCACTTCGCTTATAAGTAAAACCATATTTAGAAGCCACATTTATGTACCAGGGTAACATGTACTTGAGGCACCTACTCAAATTATTTATAGGTGCGTTCGTGGAGCATGCGTTGACATTTAAAAGCGGCGGATGCACCGGTCCCCTGTGCCTACGTTTCGCCTCGCCCCTCATTAATTTTCTGCCGTCTTGGTACTAACTATGCATACTAAGCGTTCCCGGCAGAAATTAAAGGCAATTTAGGTAGTAAAAAGTTAAAAATATCGTTGGTATGCTTGTTCGTTTTGCTGTCTGTGTCGTTACGAACGCTTCTCCAAATTTGTATTTTATTACTTTTTTGTTGTAGTGTCATTTGCTTTAAGCTGTCTTGCAAAGGTGCACTCTCTTCATATTATGCGATCCTGGTTGGCAGATGGGATGAGTTTATTGGAATTACTTTAAAATAAAAAAAAAAAGAGATTAGATTTTTACGTTGAAATAAATTGATTGTTGTTACCATGAAGCTAAAAAAACGCGCCAGGGGCGCGCGGACGAGCACGGTTTTTACCTTCATGGTTGTTACAAATAAAAGAGTGGAATTGGAACTGTCAAAATTTTGTTTTTTCATATGCAGTTTGACAGCCTGGCTAAGCATTAGCAATTGCTTAGCAATGACTATTAATCCGATTCCTTGAGGGTAGCCCGAAGACTGTAGTCGTGTGTTTCTAATATATTTTTCATAGTTTATATATATTATTGTGCAAAAGTGTACCAATTTTGTAGAATAAGCATTCATAAGTAATCTTAAGTGTGAGAAGTGTAGTATTTACGTATATTACGTGATCTCAGTGTTTGTGCTATCTCAACGAATCCATTTCTTCAGTAAAATGGCGGTACCCATTTACTGTGGATTCTTTCCTCCTTCACATGATACTGACATAACTATACCGTATGTTTGCATACGGTCATGTGGCCATTCCTTATTCTATCCTAGTCCTATCCCTATTCCTTTCCATCCTATTTTCCCACTTTCACTTTACAATCAAAAAATTGTAATCTACCCACCTCACTCGACATTGGCAAAATTACGCTCACGCGTAAAGGCCATTTATTTAAGCAAATAATAATAAGACTATTAATCCGACCCTAAGTCTAAACTGAACAAGTCGTCGTTAGAAACCGACGAAAACACCTTTACCTGTATTTGTATCTATTTATTTTCGAAAAAGAGTTCACTTTTAAGTTTTTAAGTCTGTAGAACTTTTCATTCCGTCATATTAATTTTCCTGAAAAATCATTTTTACTTCCATTTTGCACAGTGAGGTTCGAATTTCGAATAGGATTTGATATTCCTAGGTTCAGTATTTCGGCTGGAATGGACATGATCAGTAAACCCTTATTACATATAGATAGATTTTTATCTATTTTTACCTGACAATAAAATTATAGCGACTTTTTTTAATTTTAGACTTAGACCCATTTATCACCTACGCTTAAAAATATTTTTTGGTTTATACTACTTGGATATTATATGGTCAACCACAACAAAATTTAATAAAATCGGACAAGTAGTTTTTGTGATCTTTAATGAACAAGATGCGGATAGATTTGACATTGGTTTTTAAAAAAAATAATCCCTACTTCAAAAATGTGCCAATACGACTTTAGTTTTTAACGTTGGTGTTATTTTTTTTAGGCCTCTATACAAATAAATGACTCATTAATTTTTACTATATTTTACGTGGAACCTATTAGTTAAAGCTTCTAAAGTCTCATGTTCTCCTGGTACCCAGGCCGTAACGGCGACGTCTCAGACAGCGGAGTAGACAGCATGGCAGATCTCTGGGCTTCCTATCACAGCGCCCTGGGGCTGGGTAACAAACCCCCCAAGGCACCAACGCCTATCGCCACTGGACACTCGGTGAGTTTTAAGGTTGAGCAGCGTTTCATTATATTTTTCCTAGCTATTAAAAACTGTCCTACCATTATAAGTGAATTTTTTGAAACCTTATGATCCTGTATAGAGGAGTATTACACTGAATTCGGGAGACTAAAAATTAATATTCGGGACTTTGCCAAAAAAAGAACTGGAACTGCTTACAAATGTACAGAACTGAGAGAAGGATCCATAAAGTCAAAATGCCCTCTTAACAACGGTGTTAGAACATGGGATGGACACAAGAAATTAGAAAAACGTCGGTATATGTCTCACCGGTTAGGTTTACCATAAAGCGGGACAATTAGCGTCCTGCAGTCATGTATCGCGGGACGCATTATTTGAGCCTTGCAAACGGAACGTCCCGCCTCACCCGGGGCGGTTGGCTACCCTAGGTATTATACTAAATGTATTGGGTATCAATGGGATTTCAAAGTAAAAATTTCCCATACAATTTGTTTGCCTTCGATATGCAGTTGATATCCAATTCATTTAATAGACTGAAATCTATCAAGCAGTATTCTATTATCATGGTAAAAACTCGATAAACTTATAAGCAAAATTATGGACTTCACGCGCGTGACTTTGTATCTACCTGGCAGTAAGCAATCTATAAAAGAGACGACAAATATAAAGTTCGTTAAGAAAGAAATTTACCACCCGTATCGTTGGAACCAAAATGGAAGAAAATTTCTACCTCGACAATAAATGGATTCAGTAGTCCCTGAACAGTAAACCCACAGACTATTCCCTTGGTGGTTTACGTTCTCCCGTTTAGGCTCCCCACCTAAACAAACCCATTATTAACATTTTTTTTTAATATCCAGAGTCCAATTCACATGGGATCAGTTACACCAATGGAGCCAGCCTCTACGCATGACGAAACATCTTCATCGGACCGGACGGGCAAGGACGATGATGATGGTGGAGCCTCTGATGATGATAGTGATGATCGCGTGGATCCACAACATCATGATCCAGAGAGGCTTAAAGCTTTTAATGTAAGTAATCATAGTATATACTAATATAAGTACCTTTAATAGATTTTAAACTGAACTTGTAAAATGAGAGGGATTTTTTTTGGAGTACGGCATGTGACTTTGTATCTACCTAATGGTAAGCAGACCTACAAAGTCGATCAATACATTATTGTTAAACAACATTGATCACTCACACTATGCTGGTAAATGATGCAGTTACGAAACAGGCGGCCATGATTTCCATTTTCCGCACCCTGAAATGAGACTACCATCTTAAAAAAAATCGATGCAGTTGTCTCCTGAAAACCGTAGAACCCACAGTCTAAAACCGAAACAATACTAGGTCACGTGACGGTTTTCGCATTTGTATGGGCGGTGGTAACAAGGCTGGTTAGTCTAGCGAAAAGTCCCTGACAAATTAATCAGGTGGATTCAAGGCATCACGACCCTGAAAGACCTAAAATCTAAACAGAATACACAACTATACCAGGGCAACATAAACTAACATGAATCTACTTCAAAAATTCCAGATGTTCGTAAGATTATTCGTGGACGAAAACCTAGACAGAATAGTTCCGATCTCAAAGCAGCCAAAGGAGAAGATTCAAGCCATAATAGACTCTTGCACAAGACAGTTCCCAGAGTTCGCTGAGAGGGCCAGGAAACGCATCAGGACTTACCTGAAGAGTTGCAGACGCAACAAGAAAGTCCGAGGAGATTTGCCGGCAACCGGAAATGGGGGAAGCTCATTGGGAAATTCAACTGCTTGGGATTCCGCGGTGAGGGTTCGATCTTTCTAACACTTATAATAACTAATTTATTTAATACCACCAAATATAACCTTAATTTTTACCACAGATTAATAATTTTACCGTAAAAAAATTGACTTGTACTCATTCTGTCACGGTTACCTAAATTGACATATTATAACTGCGTTCATATTAAGAAAGTAGATTTAGATCGCAGTAGATTTTATAATTTAGTTTCAACGAACGTACTCCGAAATAGGTAGTCTGGCTATTGAATGTTGACCCCAGGAATAAATCCCTATCTCGTTCTTTCTCATAAACAAAAGACACAAAGAAAAATAACATATTCTTAGTGTCAGCTTTCGATGGCGAGACTTTAATGTCGCTTGATATTCATTATCATATTGTGCAACAAATGCACTTTTTAATCAATTTCCTGCTAACTAACCAATAGATCGTCGTACAAAGATTTTCTTTGTGCGCTTATCGCTATTGCAGAATGGAAAGAAGTGATATAACAAATAATTGTAATTAATGTAAAAACTACGCCATCTATGGGATAAATATAGGCATTGCTTTAGTTACACTTTGATCACAAAGTCACTTCTCACAGTTGCTCGTAAAGTTTTAGTTTAGTGTATTGGTTAGAATACAGATGGCGCTTTCTGCTTTCTTATTAGTATTTATCACGGAATAGAAGAAGGTGGTCCTCTCTTTATTCTATTCCGTGGTAGTTATTTTTGTTTCAGAATATGATAATAAAAGTTAAGTTAACATATGTGCGATTTTTGGATATGGGGGATTAATCTTAGAACAAGAACTAAACATTCTTATTCTTAGGGATCTGTTTTAGGGATTAATATTGGCGCTTAGCCCAACGCAGGTAGCATTTTGACGTCCCTATGACGTCAACTTAGTCATTCTCGACGTAATTGACGTCATAGGGACGTCAAAATGCTACCTGGGAAGTCATTTGCTTCTAACAGTCAAAAATTAGTTTTCTAATGAATTTGACAGTCCGAAGCATGGTTAAGTTTTAGCGTTTGCTAAAAACTTCTTAAAGTCACGTAACGTTTTACTTACCAAGTTTAGTGTACTGATTAGAAAACAGATGGCGCTTTCATTCATATTTTGATAGTAGTAATATGTATATCTTACACTGCACCTACTATTTATAATTAACTTCTGTAATGGATGGTATGGAGCTGATGATGAACCTCCTCAATAACATTGTATCCTAGTATCTCAGATTTATTTACTTGTTTATGAACATGTGACTCTGTATCTACCTGGCAGTTTTCTGTATCTAGCAATCGTACAAAGTCTATCATATGAATGGGGACGAACAAATTTAATGTTATTTAGCTGTCATGTTAATCGTTTCCACTATGCCGGCTAAATAATGCGATTACGAAACAGGCAAAGATAAAAGACAATTATTTCATCTTCATGAGCGGTGGTAATTAAAACCGGTCAACGAGGTTATACAGAATATATTAGATATCCTACATGCATTGCTTCTGTTTTACTAATTAATATGACCTACTTTCACTATGCGACCAACTCTGTCAGTGCGTAAAAAACAACGTTTTAGCCAAACGTGATAGGTAGAAGGTACTAAGAAACAACTGTTTTTTCGTTTTGACAGAGTTGGTCAGATAGTGAAAGTTGTTCATACTCATTAGTAAACGTTCTACGAAGCTCTGTATATAGGGTTTCAGTTATAGCCTGTAGAGGCCTCCCCACCTTAAATTTACATGTTGGCTTGACGTATCAGGTCCGACCAACTCCGGCGCACTTAACCTCGGTACAAGCGGAACATATTTTGGCACAGGCCTGTGAAAACGAGAGCGTCAACGCCAAACGCATGCGCATTGGACTGGATCCTGTTAGCCAGCCGATGCCGATCTTGGCGTCGCCTATGGTGAGTCTTTTTACTTTATGTTACCCTGGTACCTATTGCAATTGGTGACCCGCCGAAAACCCTGTCACCAAATTATGTCTGTCAAAAAATTACTATCACACCTTTTAGATATCCGCAAATATATTTTTGACTCTTCAAATTCTCCTGATTAAAAAGCTATCAGAATTTAACAACCTATAATAGCCTCCTGATATCTGCCATACTGTCAATATTGTTTGGCACATACGACATTCCTTCTATATGAAGCTTCAGGCACTTTCTTGTTGTTTTATGAGATATTTTACATATCATCACGATTCCTTTAATAACTGTTCTAAGTTTTTTATTTAATTTTTTTATTGGTGCACGGCATGTGACTTTGTATCTACCTTGTGGTGAGCAGACCTACAAAGTCCATGGAAGCGTTCGATTAATCATTTTGTTTTTAAACAAAATTGATCGCTCCCACTATGCCGGCTAAATGATGCGATTACGAAATGGGTGGCGACAAATTGCATTACGAGTATATTGAAAATATACTTGCTGCCTTATCGTCAATTCAACCTATTTCGTAACCGCACCCTGAAAGGAGACTACCAACACGACAAGAAATCGATGGTGTACTCTCTTAAAACCGGTGAACCCACGAGACTAAAACCGAAACATAACTAGGTTACTTGACGGTTTTTGCATCTAAATGTGCGGTGGTAATGAGACCGGTCGGTCCGACTAACGGAGTTTTAGAGTCCTTCCTCCCACCTAAAAGTTCATCACCTTTAAGTTTAGTTACTATTCAGTCCAAACTTCTATATTCATTTGAAAAGCAAGATATGATGATGATATGAACATTACCCTTAAGTTCTTTTCTAAGGAGGTGGTACTGTTACCTTCTCTATTATAGAGTAAGGCTACTACTGGCCATTTAAATGTTAGTTCTCTTATTTGAGTATTTATGACATTTGTGAAGGGAATAGAACAAATCAAAGGAACAAAAAGATTCGAAAGAGAGATCAAATAGGGACCCGATGAAAAGGTGATTTTATTAATTAAATATAAAACGAGTGAAACCGCGATTAATCCTCACAGTTTCAGTTTATATAGCTTTGTAGGAATATTATATTCTATAGGGAATTTAAAAGGGTATTAATATAATTATAAAAACGCATTGAAGTGGTTTTAAAGAAGTATCTGAAGGAGTTACCTGAGGAAATTGGGTACGGTGGCCGAAGAGTGAAGTAAATAATATCTTCGGTCACAGTACCTACAGTTATTTCCAGTATTAGGTACCTATGAAAAAAACTATTTCAGGCTATCGACACAACAGCGTCGTCAGCAGTAGCTTCATCGTTCCTGAGCCTCTACAGTGGTGCCATCAACAGCTCCACTACAGCATCTTCTACCAGCTCTGCGCCTCTCACTGCTAGCTTAAGCAAGGCTGTGGCTGACTCTACCAGGCCATCAGCAAGCCCCACGTTGGATAGCGCGCTGCTCAATAATAATAGCCTGAAACTTGATAATGCAAATGGAAATGCTGGAAGTAAGACTGCTAGGTAAGTTATGTGCGCCTAGTACGTTTTTTGGTTTAGTTACTCAACCGGAGAGGAATAAAGGTAGGGAAGTGTGCTTATCTCTGCTGGCTGAAATTGACTCTACTTCTCCTAGGAAAACCTATCAACAAGCTTTACGTTGATGGATAGCTTAAAACTCGACAACGCACATTTTGCAAAAAACTGCTAGATAAGTTATGGTCTCCTGGTATTTTATCTACACAATTAAAATAAAAGGTATTCCCAGCTCGCAGACCACTTGGAATTTCTGGCCTTTGCGGTGGAAACTTTAGGCCACTGGTCACCTGGTGCTTTAGCATTTTCTCAATCATTGGGAAAATTGTTAATAGAAAAATCAAGTGACTGACGTGCTAGAGCCTACTTTTTCCAACGCATAGGGCTAGAAAATTCAAAGAGGCAATGCGGCGGCAGTTCTCGGCACCTGCGCGGCTCCAGAGGAACTCAATTAATTATATTCATTAATTAAATTTTTATTATTATCTATCTTTTATAATAGTCATTATGTTTTGTAAGTGTATAAATATGTCTAAAATGTTATGAAAATAAATAAAAATACATAATAAATTAAAATGAAATTGTGAATAGAACTATAAAATTCTGACAGTCAGTCTCACAGACAGTCGTCAGAATTTAGAAAACCAAATTTTCACGAAGAAATTTCTTGGAGCATAACTTCTACTTATACGAGTATAGGTGTTGAAATACAAAGAGATACACACACACATACACATAGCATCACGGGCGCCGTAAGGCACTGGATACTGCTAAAATCCAATAGATATATTTATTTATGGAAGAGTAATTTCCTAATACCTCCCTATAGGTTCCATCTGCCTGCATACTCTGCAAGAAGAAGCATGCTGATATCCAGTAATAAGTTAAAATTGATAATATTTTCAGTCCCGCTTCTTCACCGGCTCCGTTGTACAGACAAACATTCCCGACTAGCTTTGGGACGCCGCAGACATTTGGACGACAGAGGTAAGCTCTTCTTTTATCTACCACCACGGTTGCCTTACCTGAGCCTCAGACCGTTTAGATGGCCTCAGTGGCCACATTCTGTTTCTTATAACGTGATCGTTAGATTGCCAAAATTTCAGCTTTTAGCGCTCTCTCCAATCAGAGTAGTTTTGTAACTTTCGCTGGTTGGGAGAGCGCGCTAATAACGGAATTCGTTATTATGACAATCTAACGCTCATGTTAAAAGAAACAGAATGTGGCAGCAGGGTAGCCATCGCGGAGGGAATTTATTGCCATCTCGTCGTAACCGATGGTATTCTAAGTCTACACTGAACAAGTGATCATGGGTTTCGATATAGACTCAATAACCCATCTATAATCAGTGTCACAAATTAAATTGGTACCAGTGAAAATGTATTTTTTTTGTTATTGGACCGAAAACCTATACCGGTAGTTTGTCTAAGGTAACCTTCTGGGTTTAACCATGAAACTAATAATAATATAATATGGAACCTCCATAATGGATTAAATGGTCTATAAAACGAAATGTCAAACGAGTTCGTTGCCGCCATATTCTGTTCTTTCCAATCACTTTAACCAATCAACGCTCAGGGATTGCTTGGGTTCTCACTTTTATTTTTATTTGTATGGCGGCGGCCATCTTGTTTTCTCAAAATTGGAAAAGCGATTTAAGGCCCATGGACACCTGCCTATTTTATCTCCATGGGTTTAACTCGGCCACTACGTATATAACCACGTATAGGTCCTTTTTAATAAAGTAAAAAGAAATACATACTCCTCTGCTATATAGTGTTCAAAAACTAGGACAGTAAGTGAGTGAGTGTTTCAGTACCTTCCCGCGAAAGCCTGGGTCGTGGGTTCAAATTCCACCCACCAGGTTTTTTTTTCAATGCAATTTTATTTTTGTAATTTTTAATATCTTAAAAGCGATCAGTATTGCAAACAACAATTTATTGATCGACCCCATTTATGGACTTTGAAGGTCTGCTTAATCTGATCTACCATCAGGTAGATACAAGGTCATATGCTGTGCTCCTATATTAAAAATATTTATAAAAACAATTTAAAATATTTTTAATTTAAATACGATATATTTCGCCTTACATGGCGCGTTTTCAGTCGTATGACATTATTTTTTGAAAATTATAATATATATTTTTTCCATTTTTATTTAAATATATCGTATTTAAATAAAAATGATTTTTGTTTATTTATTTCAATATAACTATATACTAATAAATCGTAAATAAATAAATATAAATTTATACTAAAAACAATTAAAGTTTATTTATAGTGCTGTAGCGCTTTCTCCACCATCTTTTTTTATATTATTTTTTATTGGAGCACGGCATGCGACTTCTACCTAATGGTAAGCGGACTTGTAAAGTCCATAAATAGTTCGATCATTGTTATTTTAACATCATTGGTCGCTCCCACTGTGCACCCTGAAAGAGGATTACCACCTCGACTAAAATGCAATGCAGTAGTCTCCTGTAAATCACTAAACCTAGGTCAGTTGACGGTTTTTGTATCTGTATGTGCGGTAGTAACGAAATTAGTCGATCAGCCTAGCGAAGTTACGAACTTATAGAGACCTTCATCCAAATTAAAAATCTATTTATTTATATAATAATAATAATATGTAGGACAAATAACACATTGCTCTGGTCACATACTAAGCTCTAGGCTTGTACTGTGTGTACCAAGCAACGATATATACATATTATTTTATAAACACCCAGACCATGACAAACTGTACAGAAAAAAACGTTCTAATATGTTTTGCTATGGGTGGGAATCGAAGCCACGACCTTCGGATACAACGCCAAAGGTGCAACCACTAGTCTACGGAGCCTGTCCTACACAACACTGATTGTATGTTTCCAGCTCATCATCATCATCATCAGCTCTCACCAACAGCGCTCTGTTATCTACTCTGTCTGCTCTTCCACCTTCTGGTAAGTTCCTGAAAATTCCACCCTTAGAAGAATTTAACTACTAAATCGTAATTTATAAATCAAAATCTAAGATTTAACGAAAAACATTATCAGTAATAGGAAACATTATCATTTCTCTAATGCCACCCCCAAATTAAATAAAATTAAATCCTGAATTTGCCCATGGACCAGGGCAATATACTTATATGAAATATCCTAGAGTCAGGGTCGCCCTGAAGAACACATACTTCGCAGAGAAATAAGTTTTTTTTTGGGACCACTTAAGTCTTGCGACCAAAACTGGAACAAAAAATGTGTCTTGTCAAACAGATAGTGTGTTACAGAATCGCCACAGCTATCGGACTTTAGTTGTGTTTCCGAGTTTACATGTTATTATTATTAATAATAATAAACATTTTTTTAATTTTATTTACAAACCCTCATTAAGTGATTAAAAATATATTCTAAAACTCCTCCGTGCGGCATCGTGGCCAGAATGCTGGCAACATTTTCTCGCTGAATAATAATTAAATTTTTTTTAGCGAGGAAATTATAAATATTATAATAACAATAATATATACGAGTAGGACACTAATATTAACAGATATTGCTCTGCTCTGCGGGGTGATTATGCGCACAATGCTAAGCTAAACTTTAGTCGATATAATGCAGTTCTGACGTAATTCTAACCTAACATTAAAAAAATACAGACAGACAACTACGTCATTTTGTTTAAAGTTTAGCTTAACGTTGTGCGGCGTAATAGGCCTGCAGGTCACAAACTAAGCTCTAGGCTTGTACTTGTGTACCAGAAACAACAATATAATACATATTATATTTTATAAACAAACACCCAGACCATGACAAACTGTACCGAAAACGTACTTTTTGTTGCCATGGGTGGTAAATCGAACCCTCAATCTTCGGATACAACGCCAAAGGCGCTACCACTAGTCTACGTAGGCTGTATTTATATTATTTTAACCCATTTAAATAGATTATTTCTTGACAGGTGTCGGCGTGAATGCTGCAATGGCTGCTTACCAAAGCGCTCTGCTCTCCGCCATGGCTGCTCATACGCACACCTTCCCTAATAACTTAACCAGTGAGTTTATTAAGTACTAGCTGACCCGCTCAACTTCATCTGCGTAACTTTAACCGTTTACGCAGCGCACGCGACGGAGGCAAAAGGAACAAAATTTCCCCGTTTTCCGAACATTTTACATTGATTCTCCGTTACTATTCGTCGTACCGTGATGTTATATAGCCTATAGCCTTCCTAGAACAATGGGTTATCCAACTAAAAGAATTTTCAAAATCGGTTCAGTTGATCCAGAAATTACCCCCTACAACCTTACTAACTCTACCTCTTTATTATATTATATATTATATTAGTAAAGATATAAATAAATAAATACCATCACGGGTGCCTATTTGGCTCCCGAGAACCGTTTAAACGGCCTCAGGGTCCCAGCGGAGGGATTAACCCATCCTCATTTCGCCGATGGTATTCGGAGGCAACACCTAACAAGTGGCGAGCTTGTTGCTGTGTTTATCATGAAATAGCCTCGTTGTATAAAGCGGTCACCCATCCCAAGTCGGCCTTGTTGTCATCTGCTTAACCTTGTTATCAGTTGCGCAGTGACTTAACCACTAGGCTGGGGTCGCTTTTTTAAGATATAAGAAATCATTTATTTACTCCACAAAAAAAAAAAAAATACATATAAATAAAATAAATCCTAACTAAAATAAAATTTATAATTAATGGTCTTCTATGCCCCAGCTATATTTTTTTTGTTCTAACTTTTTATTTTTAGTTCGTATGGCGGCGGCCATCTTTTTTGAGGCCCAATATATAAGTTAAGACATTTATTACTGAAGACATGGTTTTATGGACACAATGAACCTTTGCCATTCCTGTTAAAGGATTTTGTAACGAAGATTTTTAAATAGTTTTATTCTATTACAGTAATAGGATGGACAACAAGACATAGTGGTCATTATTACTACGGGCTTATTTTCAATAGTTTATTTTTAATAAATTTTAAAATGTTACTAAAAATATAATTAAAACTTGTTTTTTTTTTCAGCACCAACAGATCTCTCGTTAAAGAACTCCGCCCCAACTCTCCACGGAGTATCCTCAACATCCCTTGCCGGAACCGCATCTTCTACAAAATCGTCTCTGCTTTCCCACAAGCTGTCGGGAGCGGAAGTGGGTGCGGTTCGACAACTGATTACCGGTTATCGTGAGTCTGCGGCGTTCCTTATGCGGTCTGCTGACGAATTAGAAGCTTTGCTTATACAACAACCTTAGATTTAAAAAAAAAACAGAAACCCTTCTTCTTTAACTTTCTTACAATTTATGTTATCCTGGTACCTATATAGAGTTAAATATAAAAAAAAATCTCATTTTAGTGTCTCTGTTAGTCTTGGAGGTATAATAATATATAGGGAGCCACCCCAAGGCCTATAATGCATTTTGAAACCTGCCATACAAACCCAAACTAATAAATGAGAAGAAAAGTTTATCAACGCCCAATATTGATTGTATTGAGCGTTGATTGGTTAAAGTCAAAGCCGAATATACTTGTTTGACATTAAAATATGCTTTTAAAGGCGATTTTAGGCATTAGGGCGGTTCCATTTATTATTCTTACTTTCATCTTGTTAGTACTGAGACTATTGTGTAAGAAGCATTTAAGCGCTTTTAAAGTGTTTGCATAGTTACTCTAAGCATTGCAAGGGCTTTAAAAGCTTTTTCTCATCTGGAATGAGCCCTTAGGTCAGATCGCACTGAGCGGAACTACACTGCAGCGTCGCCGGCCATATATTATTTGTATGAAATTGACAATTTCATACAAAGATGACGCGTCGCTCCGCTGCAGTGCAGTTCCGCCTGACCGGTCTGACCTTTTGTATTTCTACTCTATCACAGTTAATTCCTCAACATTTATGTAATCCTGGTACTTTTTTGGTAAAGAGTTAACGCCCCGTAAACTTAACTGCTTTCTAGAATAAAAATAAACTAATCGACATTTTTTTTTAAAAACTCGTTAAAATTTTCACCGAAAAATCCAGCCTATTTTAATCTATTATTGTTATATTCTGTATTATGTGATTAAAATAATATGAATATTCTAATTTTCACAATATTTAATTTGACGACTCATTTCACTCTAAATAATTAAATAATACTTAAAATAAACCCAAAATATACTAAGCTAAAAATAGTAAAAAATAAATACCTGTTAGATTTTTTTATAAAAGTGGGTTAATTATTTTATTGTTCACAACCCTAATTTTTCGTATTTTGTTGCCAGCAGTAAAAAAACCATACGGTTCAAGGTTATAAAATTTCTTTTTTGATAAAAAGCCTTGCCTTTTAGAAAAAACTACCTCTTTAAATAAATATAGTGTGTAGTTTAATAATTAAACAAAAATATGTATTAATAACAATATTCCAAAATACAATTTTAGGTAGAAAAAGAAACTTATACCCGCCATACAAAACAAAACAAAAATTACTATAACCAAAAAATGCTCAAGAAGTAGGAACACAATATGGCGGCAACGAAAATGTTTGACATTTCGTTTGAAAGGCGATTTTAGGCCTTAGTACATTTCCATAATTTATTTATGAATTAGACTAAATTTAAATTTTCGAAAGTCCAAAACTTTTTTCTGGATAACATTTAGTTGTAAGTTAGAAATTCTGTTAGAAAAAAAAACGTCGATTACGGCAAACGTACAAAGCTGCCATAAGTATATTGGTGTTGCCATTTGAAAAATTACTCGTTGGAAGAGTACAAAATTATTTTTATGTATCTATCTAGTTTTAAGAGACGAAATCAGGGAGTTTTTTTAGATATAAGTCTTTAGAAATCGGTATCTTGTCTGCCTGGTGCGTTGTTACAATTTGATGTTAATAAAAAACGTGTGTCGTATTAAAAAGCAAAGATGTCATTGAGTTTCTTTTACTAGACTGGGACTTTTTATTTTTTATTAGAGCACGCATGTGACTTTATATCTACGTGAAGGTAAGCAGCCATACAAAGTCCATGAACAGGGTCTATCAATGCATTGTTATTTAACAGCATATTTGCTCCCAATATATTGATGCACGACCTAATTAATGCACGATTAAAATTACGCGTGCAGCACCGTAAATATACTCGTAATTGAAGTGAAGCTTCTAAAAAAAAAAATATGAGAGAGACAGAGAAAGAGCATCTCAAAAACAAAAGGTAAAACAAAACAAAATTTTCGTTGTGTATAAGTACATCGTCCTCTTTTGTATATATATATATATATATATTTCTTTTCTCTCGTGTAACGAATTGTGGAAAACGTATTGATAATCAAATCGTTGCCTAATAAGTTTCACTTCAAAAACAATATTTTGGATTCACCAACATTACCAACATTGACAGTCTAGTAAAGGAAATTCTTGTCTTTAAATTATAGGTATGCTTAAAACATATTGGATATACAAAAACACGATGTGAAAACTAAAGATATATACTAAATAATATTTATCCGAAGTTTTTGAATAGCATTTTAGGTTAGGGCGCACGAATTTATTTGTTGATTTTTCATTATTCTTGCTAGTAGGTAGTAGGTAATCATTAAAATTAATTATAAAGGTAAAATTGCATATATATACAGGGTGACTTTAAATGGATGTACTTTGGGCTAATATGAGGTTCTGCCGATCAAATCGAACAACTTCCCCATACAAATTAGTAATTGTAACATAACTAGTTTGTATGAAGAAGGCATTTTTTTTTCATTTGGGACACATGGTTCCATGGGAAAAGTTGTTCAAATTGATCAGCAAAACCTCTTAGCCCAAAGTACATCCATTCAAAGTCACTCTGTATATATATTGACATGTATTTATTTCAAATAAATATTACATTTAGATAACATTCATTCATTTATTCATATTTAATTTGAGTTAATTTTCACTCAACTTAAATTAAAATAATAATATGTAAAAAAACTTTATTTTTAAGGAAGTTATCAATAGAAATATTACATCTATTATGCATTAAAATCGGTTCCATCCATTTTTTTTAATATACTTTAACTTAAGTATATTTTAACTTTTTTTTTTAACAGTTAAAATAAAAATTTAATAAAAATCTTATTAACTTTTTATTTTAACTTTTACTTATTATAATTTTAATATTTATAATTGTTACCATAGACGTATGGCCAGCTATACTTATATTAATAGTTTTATATTAAGCATAGTTAATTAAGAATGTATTATATTTTTGGATTTTGCTTGCATTTCTCTATTGGTATTTTGATCTACAACTCTGGAGTTATTCGTATATCTTGTACAAAAATTCTGATAGTTTTCATTTAAAAACAGTGATGTAAAGAAACAATAAAATAATATATTAGAATAATATTTCTTGTATATTTAAACAGGTATTCATAAAACTTATTGAGACTTTGAAGAATACTTTAGTTAAATTAACTTTAAATTTAATATAATTTAAATTAACCTTTTTAGCAACAAAAATACCTTATTTTAACTAAAGTGTTCTTCAAGGACTCAATAAGTTTTTTTTTATGAATAAGTCCATTACTCTGTTATTTTAATTGTCCGTTTAATTTAATTATTCGATTGGTCATAGCAATGATTATTATAAATTGATTTAATACCATATCATTGGCCAATCTGGCACTAATTCTGTAATTTCTTTTAGTTCTTTACATCAAAGTTTTTAATACATAATTAAGTATAGGTAATGATATCTGAATTGTAAAAAATATTTTTTAAATTGTTACATAAAAAAGTGCTAAGAATTTCTCTCAAAAAGAAAAAAAAAAGGTTCCAATTTTAATTTTAATGAAAATTTGGCCAGTTTTTTTAATGATAAGTTTATTTATTTTTTTCAATATATAATCATAGCTTAAAGTTTTTTTGCCCAATTCATAAGAAATAGATACACAATTCAACATTTTCATAATATTAATAGGTACAATAATAGATACTTACATGTGTAATAATAACCATTTCTCTTGTAAGCCAAAACGTATAAAAACTAAATTTTACTTTTTACATAATTTTGTTTAGATAAATTTGTTTTTAGTCAATTTAAAAAATGAAAGAGTTATAAGTATAAACAATAATTCTTCTTTTAAGGACATTCCATTCTTTCTATATCGTGTTGGATTTTTTTTTCTTTTTTTTCCGAAATAAGAAAAATAACTATCTTAATATTATAATATAATAATATTTTTACGTATAGGTAATTACCAACATAAAAATAATAATTGAACTTCGACGTACAGCCAAGTTGTAATATTGGAAGTACGTTTGTATGGACGTCAAGTCGACTGCAGAGCCCTCTTAAATTTAAAGAAAATCCAACACAGAAAAAATAATTAAACATTAAGTTAACAGTGTTCTTAAAAGACCAAAACTACTTTAAATAATGTGTATTTTCAATAACTGTTTTTTTTTTAACTTACAATAAACTTAACTTAATCTTTTTACTTAAAATATCTGTTTTTTTATAACTTAATATAATATTAATACACTATAATATAAGTTTTGGCTTACAAATTTTAGTCTAAAAATACTTAAATATTACTTATTTAAAAATCAATGTAGAGTCAACAGAATATACTGGATGTTTTTTGTCACGGTGATAAAACTTTTATATTGTGTTCTATGATGAAAATAATGAAACACGTCCTTTTTCCTTTTAGTGTCGCCTATACAAAAACATAAAGATAAATAACTTAAAGTACAAAAAAGATCTACAAATCACATTAACTTTTATACTAAACTCACGAATATGCCTATCACTTGTCTAATTGTGTTTTACTTGTTAGATACGAAGACTTATTATGTAATTGTAGGAGTAATTTTAAGCCTATAGACGTTTGTTC
Source organism: Monopis laevigella (assembly GCA_947458855.1). Classification (NCBI taxonomy): domain Eukaryota; kingdom Metazoa; phylum Arthropoda; class Insecta; order Lepidoptera; family Tineidae; genus Monopis; species Monopis laevigella. Next base: position 12,920,909 of record OX381597.1, read on the forward strand.
ATATAGTTATTTATTTTTCGGACTATTTAAAAAAATACTTACCTAACTTTTATTATTTTAAAAAGGCATCAAAAAAATATTATCATTATTAAAAAAACACCCAGTATAAAAAATTCCATACTTTTTGAATAAGCAATTCACCAGTTTAATAAAATTATTGCAATAGAAATAATACCCAACTCACAGCTTAGTATTAATTTAAAACTGAAAATTCACTTTTGAATAAAAAAAGTTATAAAGCCAAAGAATCGAATTGATTATTATTTAAATTAAATTAAAAAAGGAATTGATACTTTTTTATTACTTAATTTTTTTAGAAAGTATTTTACTGTTTATAATTATTAAAAGTTTTGAAAATTAAAAGAAAAAATACATTCCAATATTTTTGTAAAATAAATTAAAAAATATAGTTGGATGAGATTAGGTCAAATAGTCATTATATCGAAAAAAAAATTGTAAAATATGTTTAGAGTATAATAAAAAGTTAAATAAGATATTAAATAGTTAATGTTAAATTAACGAACGAAATCGATATGGTGGTGAACGTTGATAAAATTGTTAGATATTATAATATATTATCTATTATTATTATTGTATTATAATTGTAAAATGGTTTACAATAATTTATTATATTACTTTGAGATGTAAAGGAGAATAAAAATACAATATGGCGATTGTTACTAATTATTACGATTTATTGAGAATTTAGTTACAATAATTTTGCAATTTCAAAATGTGAGTTTTACAATTTTGAAAAGAAAATATTAAATAATAATAAGCTCGTAAACGAAAATTGTTTTATTTCTTAATTATGTTAACATACTTTTATACATACCCTATATACTTACAGGATGAATTTGAAAGGATATACTTTGAGCTAACTATGATATACGTGGTGGCCGAGTTGGTTAGACCTTGGACTTATAAACACTTAGGTCCCTGGTTCGAATCCCGGTGTGTACCAATGAGTTTTTAATTAAAAAATATATGTACATTTGTTTGACAACAACACTATAGTGCCTCGGAGAGCACGTTAAGCTGTCGGTCCCGGTTTCACTATACCAACTTGTGAAACTGTTTATAGATGGGTTATTGAGTCTATTCAAAACATCGCGACGAGCTAGCCACTTGTTCGGTGTAGACTCATACCATCGGTTACGACGAGGTGGGATTAAAACCCCTCCGTTGGGTACCCTGGGGCCGTCTAGGCGGTCTCGGGCGCCATAAGGCACCCGTGATGATATTTATTTATAACGTTATTTATTTTAAATCCTATGCTTATTATTTATGAAATAAAACTAAGAGATCATCGAGTTCAACTGTTATTTAATCTCTCGTTGTTAATAAAATAACAATAATAGAAAACTATAATAAAATAACAATTAATTAAAAACCTACACTTAATATAAATCATACAATATTTATTTCATTTGATGCCATTGACCCGTTGAATCAAAAAACCAATAACTTAATGGGTAAACTGCATTGCCTATTTTTTCTGTTTCTCTAGCTTTAGCTCTGATTCTATCGAACAATGTGGAGTGTAATGTTTTATAATTATTTCTATTATTTTGAAATCTTCTAGTAGCTAAATTTCCAATACCTCCTCTTCTTAAATTATTATATACGTTATTCTTCTGTCCTTTTGGTTTATTAAGACTTTTCCTAAAACTCTTTACAATATCTTCTAATGCCTTTTCTCTTTTGTTATTTTCAGTAAATTTAAATAAAATTTCTGACATAGCTTTTTCTTTTTCTCTTCTATTTTTTAATTTATTTTCTGAAAATCTTCGAGTATTTAGAACATTATGCAAATGCTGTTCGTCTAGTTTTTTAAGACTATTTTTATTATTTGGATTACCTAAAATTCTTGTAGAATCTCCGAATTGTTGTTTTTTTGATTTAGTTTCGTCTATGGTTTTTACTTCCGATAAGATATCTATACCATGATCTATATCAGGATTAAAATCTTCTAAAACATAATTATTCGTTGTTTTCGGATTTTCGTTTCGCGGCGTCGTTATTCTGAAGTGTGGTACAATAGTATATAATAACTCTTTCTTTGGTATTTTGGATGCAATAGGATGGTATACAATTCCTCTAATTGTAGAAGTAGGATTATTAAAAAAAACAGTTTCAATTGACGTGGTTTGTAATTTATTGCTATTATTATTGAGCTTTGTATCATTTTGTTTTTCTGTAACACTTTTATTATCAATATATTGTATAGCAATATCTATATTATTAACTTTTTCCTTTGTTGTACTAATTCCTATTTTAGTCACAAACACATGTACACCAGTTGTATATGAAACATTTCTTGAATTTGTAACTGTTATATTAATATTATTTAATGGACTTACAATATTATCTTCATTTATTATTTGTGGTTCATCATTCAAAGTAATATTATTATTTATATTATCTGTAGATAAATCTTGGTAGTTTCTTCTTCTAGTTGAGTTTTTAAAATGAACACTTTCGGATGTTGGTGAAAGACTGTGTGTTTTATTAATGTTAGTAACTGATTTAATATAATGAGTTTTATTTTCAATAGAATTCTCCGTGGTTTCTGGTTCAATATTTTTTAGTATGGTGATATTAGAACGACGAGACTTATTAGTGTCAATAAATAAATAATTATCTGTAACTGAATCACTATTATTAAAACTAGAAATTTCATTTTTATTAGTAGCATGCGAATATTTATTATTTAATTTCACTGTACTGACCGTATTTTTGACTTCATCATTTACATATATCGAATGGTCATTAGGAACGGTTATATCTTCAACAAAAGATTCATTTAGAGTTATTTTTGTTTGATAATTGAATTTATCTTTACTATTCTTTAGGGTAGTTTTGGTATGTTTTACAGAAAATCTTGTAGATATTTCGGGTTCACTAAAACTAGTTGTTACATCTGTTAAATCTTCATATATAGTCATATTGTTTCTGTGTAAATCAAAGTATGATGGCGTCGTTATTTCAGGCAAAGCAGTATTAAAAATAGTGCCTTTTACTGCTGTAGGCATATTTATTATCGTTGTAATTGCTGGATCTGTAATAACTTTAACTGTTACAGTAGATTCTGTTAAATAATCTTTTTCTGTAGAATACAATATTTTATTTTCTTTATCTATTTTTGGATTAGTTCTTCTATTCGGTAAGGGCGAGCTATCTTCGATTTTTTGTGTTTCTGTATCTGACGTTACAGTTTCTTTAGCTTCAAATGGTTTATTTGTTATTATTGTTACATTTATATGATTTTCTTTATTGTCTGTAATGTTATTGTTTTCTTCTTTTATTGTTGGTGTTATAACAAGTTTAACTAACGGTGTAAGAGTTTGATTTTTTTCTATTAGATTGCTTGAACTTGTTTTATAATCAGTATTCTTAATATTTCTTCTTTTTCTAGAAAAACCTACGTATGGTAACACTTTCTTTACTCTAGGCGTTCGAGCATTTGAACCGTTTAATAAAAAACTATTTGGATTAATTTCTACTATCGTTCTGGTTTTACTTGAATAATTATCACATTCCCTTGTATTATCTTTAGTTTTATAATCACTGCAATGTATGAAGTCGTATTTAAGTAGGCAAAATATGAAAATAACTAAATTCCACATTTTAATTTAATTTTACATTTTTATTTATTTATATATTTATTTGTGTCACTAAAATCAATTACATTTTCCTTCTGATAATGTTTAAGTACAAAATCAAAATCAGTTCTGCATGAATAAGAAATGTGATAAGGTTAATCAATTTTATAGGTTTTTATGAAATACGTAACTAATTAAATTTATTGCGGTTATTTTTATTGTATAATGCGGTTATTTTTATTTTACATTTAATAATATTATACCTAAACATACTTTATTATGGTTTTCTTTATAAAACAATTGACAATTATTTTGTATAGTGGTCGGTTGGGTAACCAAACTGTCATGTGTTTTTAATTATATTTAGTAGGTCTCTATAAAGGTACGGCCAAACCAACGCGGTGGCGGTGGCGGTCAGTTACTGCAGTACAAAGAGTACTTTGTTATACTAGAAAGTTGCTGCAGTAGTACTTGTATCGACAGGTTCAAACCAAACGCGTTCTGCGGCCGCCCGCGCGATCCGTACAGAGTCTGCACGCGCGATCACTTGCGGCCGCCAGTGTTGCAACTTAGTGGATTTTCCACTAAAACTGGTTGTTTAGACCAGTTTTTCAACGGAGAAATTTTGTTTTAGTGGCTAGTGGTTTTGTATCCTAATAAGGAATTTATAAAAATGCATAGGTAAATATAAAATACTGAAAAAAGTAAAAATAAAACAGATTCCTCTGCCATCTAGTATTAGAAACTAGGACTTCAAACTTCACTCTATACAAGTTAATAGAAGAAAGCTAATAGAGGGCGTCTGTGTATAAGTAGATAACAAGCAATGACAAAACTCGTGAGGGGTGACTGGAACCTGGTTGGCTCAGCGGTTGAGCGCCTTGCCGCGACAGCGAGGTTTGTGGGTTCGAGTCCAACCCACCAGGATTTTTTTCATTGCATTTTTATCTATAAAAAAATACTATAGGTACAAATCAACTTTTGTCTTTTTATTTCATGGAGATTTTTGCATAGTATCAAGAAATGCACATGCTGTATAAAAATAAATGTTGAGGTTAATAGTAAAACATTTTTTTTCTTTTTGTACATAGCAGGTATAGGTAATTTATGAGAAAAATAAAAAACAAGTTTGTTTTGCTCTCCTGTAAAGTTGTCATTTTTGGGATGTATCATTTAGCACCGGAGGCACAGAATTAATACATGTGATTGCAGATTTTTTTGTCTGTAATAAGACTTTACCATACATACTATTTTCTCTCTCTCTAAACTATATTTCCATGTTGAGGGAAACAAAAAAATCATAAAATGAAATGAAAATGTTTGCTCACCAACTTGGTTACATAAGTAGAATAGGTAATAATAGACAAAATTGTAATTTGTAACATAAATAAAATAAAATCTTAATTAATTTATTTATTTCCAAGTTATTTTTTTATAGTCAGTTTAAATATATACACTAATACTAGGTATACTTATTAGTATTTTAAAGATTTCTTATACCTAGTAATTTTTAATAAAATTTACAGTCTATTTTTATATACTTTTAAAAAAGTCAATTGTTTCAATTCACTATATGTAAGGTGTGCATTTTTGGTAAATATGGTCTCACATGGCACAGTGGCTGCCATCATATTACCATATTTCTGAAATAATTTAGCCAAATTAGGGTAGGTTAATCTATGGTTATGCCACCATTCCAATGGGGAATTCCAGATGCCATTGTCATTAAATATGGGCAAATTATTATAGCCTAAAAAGGAATTAATTTCTCTTGTAGCCTTGCATGAGGGAGTTTGAACTGATGATGCTTGATCTATTTCTTGCAATATAGACCAGATTAAGAATTCATCTTTTGCCGCTGTATTTGAAGATGATTTTGATTCAGTGGTTTCTTGATTTATAATTGAAGTTAGAATAGCTTGCACCCGTTTTCTAGCATGTGTTGCTTCAATTGGATCAGAAAAATAAATGTCTTTAAACCTAGGGTCCAGAAAGGTACACACTGCAAAAGTACCATTTTTTTCTTCATTGGAGAATGTAGTTGTAAGCCCTGCTCTTAACTGATGTATAATATCAACTGCTAATGTGCTAAAGTTTTCTCTTAATAATTTATCACAGCTGGCTATAAGGCCCCTGGTAAAGACTATAACCGAACTTGCAGTAAAGTATGATTTGTCACCCATGGAATTTATTGCATCATTAAATACTTTCAATGTCTTACAGAGCTCTGCACAGAATTTCCACTCTTCTTCACTGATATTAGGACTATCTGTCATGCTAATGATCATGGATTCTAATTCTGTGAACCGCTGTAACATATAAAAGCTCGTTTTCCAGCTAGTTTGTAGCAAGTCATCCTTCAGGCATTTCGGTATGCACCCAGGATCTGCATCTCTTTGGGCCTTTAAAAGGTTTTTAAAGGAAGTTCTGCTGGATTTGTATTGGTGAACCATTTGTCTTACTTTATCCAGCAAGTTTTTCACTGGAATTGTTTTTAACACATCTTCAACTATTATATTTAATGAATGCCTATAACACTCAAAGTGTTTCCAGCCTAGGTCAAGTACTGCCTTAGTAATATTAGCATTGTAGGCAACCACCAAGTTTATCTTATCTTTTAAATCCCATTCTTCAGACATCTCAGTCAATGCAGCTGTAATATTATAACTAGTATGGTCTTCTTTTAATATGCTGAAGTTCAAAAAAGCAGAGAACAATCTCAAATCCTCTGTCACATAATGGCCTGTAACTACCAGGTAAGATTCATTGTCACCAGATGTCCATAATTCAGCAGTAAGGCAGAGTTTATTAACATTTGCCAGCTGTTTTCTAATAATTTCTCTTGTCTCTGCATATAATGCAGGTAGCATCACATTGGATATAGTTTCTACAGTCGGCAGTTGATAGCCAGGTATCCAGCTGGCAAACTTTTTAAAGCTGGCCTCTTCTACTAGAGAAAAAGGTTGACCACCCTCTATGAATAAATCTAGCAAATCACGGTCAATTTTTCTTTTTAACTCTTCAGAGTTTTTTGTTATTGATGCTGGAGTGTTGATAACTGATAGAGGCAATTCAAGAGGGCCTGTATCTGACAAAGGTGATGCTATAAGGCCCTTAGATGATGATGAAGGAGATGCTTTAAGCTCCGTAACTGATGATATTGTTTGGTGATTATTTATTGTAGGTACTACCTTATTTTGTTTAAGTTGTGACTTTACGAACACAGTATAGGCACTGTAGTGAGAATTTTTTAAATGTTTTTTCAAATTATCAATTGACAATGCGAAATTATATATACCACCACAAATACAACATTTTGCTTTTCTTTTATCAATTCGATCAAAATAATCCCATAGAACTGAAATCCTGGGCAAATGGTAGGACAGCTTTTTCTTTTCACTACTTTGTAGTTGCAAAGATTGTGAACGTTGTGCCTTCAAAACCCGGGTATATGCACTAAAGTGTTTAATTTTTAAATGATTTTTTAAATTACCTGTGGTTGTCTTGTAACTAAACAAATACCCACATTTAAGACATTTTGCCTTTTTTTTTGCTTTATGGACATTATCAAAATAATTCCATATGACACTTTTATTTACACGTTTAATTTTATGTTTGTCTGATGCGCTAGAGCTGGTTTCTGATGAAGACATGGCAAAAGGGGCAGAATAAAGCTGACAAAGGCGAAGCTTCCAACTTTCTTTGGTTGCTGATAGATTCAAAAGCCTGTAGGTCTATCTAACCTACGCACTGTACAGTGAGAGGCGCTAAACAAATAACTAGGTGAGAAAGACCCTATATTATCCTGTTTTATCGTATGGGCAATCTTTGATGAAATTTTTCAGTTTTAACTTAATATTTAACGACAGAAAAATAAATAAACTACGTCACAGATTATATAGTAATATGTACTACCATAGAGTATATTTACTATATACAGAAATGTACTACGAAGAGCCCGTTCGTCTTGGGAATGAGACATGATCACAATGATCATGATGACATATGCGAACTTGCGTTTTTTTTGGTTAGTTTCACTCACAATGCCACAATTACCACTATCCAAATCGAACGCATTGTTATCACCAATCTGTCAACTATCACTTGTCAAGTAAAATATAAGTTAAATCGTACAATCCACTAATTTTATTTGCGAAATCTTTCTAAAAACATTTTGATTAAAAATATAATAAATTTGATCCTAAAAATATAAGACGGCTGCGACGTTTAAAACAACAACAACTGTCACAACCACAAATGTCAAAATATGTTCACGCCTCACCTATCGACTTGGGTCATTGTGATCAGTTGACGGTAGCATTCTGGGCAAAAAAAAAACGGCCAATGTGGCAGATCACAATGACAATTTTGCCGCCGAAATCTCAAAAAAAAAACGCCTAACCTAACCTATATTTTACTTGACAAGTGACAGTTGACAGATTCGTGATAACAATTGCGTTCGATTTGGATAGTGGTAATTGTGGCATTGTGATTTTCAATCTACTAAAAAAAAACTAATAAAAAAAAACGCAAGTTCGCATGGCATTATGATCATTGTAAACATATTTCATTCCCAAAACGAACGGGGATTTATTATCTTATATTAATGGCCTCTACGCGTGCGCGTAATTTTGCCAATGTCAAGTTGATTGAGATAGGTTCAAATATTTTTTTATCACACAAGTGAAGGATGGAAAGGAATAAGGCAAGGACTAGGTTAGAATTAGGAATGGCCACATGACCGTATGCAAACATACGGTATAGTGATGCCAGTGTCAAGTGAAGGAGGAAATAATCGACAGTAAAATGGGTACCGCCATTTTACTGAAGATAAAGATAAGATTACTTATGAATGCTTATTCTACAAAATTGGTACACTTTTGCACAATAATATCCTATAAACTTAACTATGAAAAATATATTAGAAACACACGACTAGTCTTCGGGCTACCCTCAAGGAATCCATGTAGTACTCTGTACTACGTATGTAGTACTACGTACGTAGTACTTTATTTCTTCTTATTTTCACTAAATGGCTTTCTACGCTTTACGCATAATTTTGCCAATGACATGTTGGTAGATTTAAAAAGTAATGAATATGTACGGTAAAAGTTAGATAATAGGATGGAAAGGAATAGGGAAAGGACTAGGTTAGGTTTCTTCTTAAGATAATGGCAAAGGCCCCACAGTGTAGAAGTAGAGATTAATGGCAGTGTCGTAATATAAATACGTACATAAACAATCCATGGTTTTAAAAATATTATATAAACCGTGACGCCTTACAAGGTGACACTGTTATTTGATTTGCTAGTGAAAATAAATTATATTTTATGTCTAAAATAATAGTGGACAATTAAGTTATATATATATCTAATCAGTTTAAAGCAAGATACACAGTGGTGAAATCGGATTTCAAATCGACCGATTGATATTCGAAATATTGAAGAAAGAAATTCAAATTATTTAATTAACGACCGACCCTGACCTACGCAACATTGCGTTGGTCGCTAATTTGCGCGCGCGACTACATCGAGAAGTGAGTACCTTCCAATTTGCTGAATAATAAACAAAATGAATTGCACGGCGTGTCGTAAACAAATTTATGAAGAAGCAGACTCGCTAAAATATTCAAGATGCAACGGGTATGATCACTATCAGTGCTTAGGCATGCCCCTTATATATTTTAAAGAACATATAAATGTATTACAACCATGCTGGGCTTGTCCTAACTGTGAAAATATCACGCGTCGTCGTAAGAATGACGCCGATACTCCTACACGTAGGCGCTTCGAGCTTCCTACCATGGAGCACAGCCTGAACGTTACTGATATGTCGTGCGAGGAGATAGTACCCTGTGAAAACTCAAACGCGCCCAGTCTCCCAAGCACGGCATCACATAAATTGCAAGTAGTTGACACTCAGCATCCAGACTTATACTCCATGCTCCATCAGATCAGCTCTGAAATAAGCGGACTCCGTGCAGACAATAAACGCCAGTTGTACGACTTTAAGCAGGAAATGTAATCATCTATTGACAGCATGAACACTTACTATGACGACAAAATAAATGAACTAACCGACACTGTAGAAAAATGCACTATAGAATTGGCGTCTATTACACAATTATACTCGAATCTGCATCGCCCATACTTAAATATAACACAGCAACATGATGATTTAAATAAAAAAGTTAACATCGCACAATCAGATTTGAAAACGTCAAAACGGAAATTAAATCCCTGAAAACTAATGAAGACACTATCACCCCCTTTACGTTTCGCCTAAATAAATTTGAGCGGAATGCACACTCTAACAATATAGAAATCTTTGGTGTCCCGGAGAAAACTACGGAGAACATTAAAGATACTGTAGTCACCTTGGCTAATAAACTGGAAGTCGAATTGTCCACAGAAGAAATTGAGTTCACTGTTCGAACGCAAACTAAAAATAAAAACACCGGGTTACCGAAACCTATCGTAGCTAAGATGAAGTCTACACTTGTAAGAGATAACATGATTAGCAGTATAAGAAAGAAGAAAAATATATCTTCTGAAAGCTTGGGCATAAAGGGTAAGCCGTGTAACATTTATATAAATGAACACCTTACGTCAGCAAACAAGGAACTATATAAAACAGTAAGAGAAAACTGAGAGGAAGCGGGGTTTCGGTACGCCTGGGTGAGAAATGGACGGATCCATGCACGGCGAGGGGACACCTCCCCAGTAGCGCACATACGAACAACTCAGGACTTAACGAAAATAGGCAACACTCAAAATTATTCTTTATTATTGAATCACAATGTAAACACATATATCTATTATGTATAAAATATAATTAATAATTTCTCAATATTGTTGTCTTTATATATTTATTTCTTGCTTAATAATTAATAACTTAATGTAATTTGTGCAGGTAAGAATGTATATATACGTACCTAATTTTAACTTAATAACTGAATTATTATTATGTGAATTTATTTAATTATTATTGTTATTATTTTAATATTTATAATTGTATATAGGTAGTAAATGACTGAATTATTGTGTGAATTTATTTAATTGAAATATGATGTTTATTATTGTTTTATTTAATTTTAAAATTTTATATTTTTTTGCTCATGAATAAATTAGAATTTGTTTATGAGTTTATGAATTATTATGTGAATTTGTTGATATAATCTATCTTTTAATTTTAATACAAATAACATAATATTATTTAATTATTACTATTATGGGAATTTATTTATTTATTTTTGTTATTATTTCTTCAAATGAATAGAATGAATGTACAGTGGACCCCCGATAATCCGGCCCCCTGTAATCCGACATGACAGAATTATGTTTGACAATCTTTGCTAATATAGATCACGCAAGTTTGAACAGGTCACAACTCGTACGCGCCACCGCTATTGTGCTCGACGCGTATGCATTGTTTTACTTAGTTTGAATTTGACTACTAGTGATAGCGGTACGGCCTAGCGTACGTTCATTGTTTACTATTTATTCATTGTGTATTAGGTATATGTAGTACCTAGTAATGTCGTAAATTCGACTTACATAAATTAAGTCTGATTTGTACTTCAAAGTACATACATATGTACGTATAATATATAGACTCTCGTCATTAGATATGTAATTTGTCGGATTACAAGGTACTCTTTCGTAAAAAAATCCGGACTATAGGCTCTATAATCCGACAAATTCGATAGTCCGACACTGCCCTGCATAATGTTTGCCGGATTACCGGGGATTTGTATATAAAAAATAACTGAAATATTGGGTGAATTAATTTGATTTAATTGAAATATGATGTTTGTTATTATTTAATTTTAATATTTTTAATTCTGGTTAATAAATTATAACTTACAACATTATGCTATGAATTCCTGTGTGAGTATATTGATATAATATTTCTTTTAATTTTAATACAAATAATATTTATATATATAAGTAATTATCATAAATATTGAAAACTTTAAGAATCCTAATATCTGGCTATAAAATGTTAAAGTAGATATTGTGTTAATAAAGCTGTAAGGTTTCTTTTTTTTAAGTAATAAAATAAAAATAAAAAAGAGTCAGAGTTAACAACTACTGTTCTCGATCCCAAAACCACCCTAAACCAGCTGAAAAGGGTTAGAATTCTTTAAAAAAAAAAGTTCCCAGTTGTCGTCACCGCTAAAATTTATTAAGATAAAGTCTAGTTTAATAGTGAAACGAAAAATAAATATTTTTAAGAATAATTATAGGAAACAACATAAAATATTTCTCGTTAGTTGTTGCGAGAACAACTTTTAGGTTGTTAATAATCATGATTCTCTAAAATATTTATTTTTCGTTTCACTATTAAACTAGACTTTATCTTAATCAATTTTAGCGGTGACGACAACTGGGAACGTTTTAGTGCCACCCGTAACTACTAGCAACAACTGGGATTTTTTTTCCCAGTTGTCGTTAGTAGGAACGGAGAGGCTAGTGATAACTGGAAAAACCCAAAAATGCTACTGTTCGAGCCCTAAATTCTAATTTTTTAACCTACCCCCATGATATCCTTAGCATTCACTACAAGTTCTACAAAAACCCTGGGATCAGCATTGGAAAAAGTCAAGTCGAGTAAATGGAAAACACTTATTTCTCATACAACCCAAAGTTCAAATGAAGCCTTGGTTTTCAAAAATTCGGCTTACAAAAAGTACAACTTCTATTATCTCCAGATTGCGCTTAGGGCACTGTTCATCGCCATCCCACCTTGTTAGACTCAAAATTTTTGACTTAGATAAATGTGAATGTGTTTCAGTGGGTGATGCAAACCACATTTTATTCCAATGCTCCAAATATTATATTCTGCTCTTTATAGATATTTAGTTACCAATAAAGTTCCCCTTCCCATTAGTCCTAACTGTTATTATCACTTATCAACATATCTACTACAAAACTTGTAGTAGATATGTTGCTCAATTTATATTACACCATAATATTAAGCTATAAACCTACTGATGTATATGTTCATTATTTTTTCATTTCCATTACCACTACATTTTATTACTCTACATTTTAATTTGGGTTCCCATTCTAACTCTTACTAATATTTATGTTACCTTTTTATTTATATTTTCGTTACTTTATTTTTTTATTTTTACCATTTTCCATTTCATTTTAAGTATAACAACATTCATTCATATCGAATTTACTTTAAGTAATTGTTTTTTTTTTTAAAGAATTCTAACCTCTTTCAGCTGGTTTAGGGTGGTTTTGGGATCGAGAACAGTAGTTGTTAACTCTGACTCTTTTTTAAAACAATGGATTGTTTATGTACTACACGACACTGGCATTAATCTCTACTTCTACACTGTGGGGCCTTTGCCATTATCTTAAGGCAATATTTGATGAAATTCTGCAGTGTTAATTTAATATTTAACGACAGAAAAATAAATAAACTACGTCACAGATTATATAGTAATATGTACTACCATAGAGTATATTTAATATATAATGTGTTCTAAAATGGAGTGAAGTAAACTGAAGTAAGAAAATGAAATAAAATATAATGGAGTGAAATAAAATAAAAGGAGGAGCGTAATAAAATAAACTAAGTTAATTAAAGTGAAGTGGAGTTAAGTCATGTGTATTTTGGGTGTTGTGTGAAGTGTAGTGTTGTATAACTAAGTGAAGAGAACTGAATTAAGGAAATGAAATATAATGTAATAAAGGGGGAAAAATGGAGAAATGTAGTAAGTGAAGTGTGAAGATAGTGAATTAAAATAGATCGAATAAACTGGAATGTAGTGGAGTAGAGTGAAGTAAAGAGATGTGAAATAAACCCGGTGAAGTGAAATAGCTTATAGAAAAGGGAAGCGAATGATATTGTAGTGAAGTGAAGTTTAGTGAAGTGAAGTTTAGTGAGTAAATTAAATGTATAGTGAATAAAGTAAAGTAGATTGGGGGCAATCTACTTTACTTTATCCACTATACTTAATTTTACTATACCTTGTTTTACTTCACTCCACAAGTCTATTCCACTTCACCCTGTTTACTCTACTTTCCTTACTCTACTCTGGTTTACTTCAGTTAACTCCGCACTTTTCTCTACTCTACTACAATCAAGTCCAACAAAATCCACTTCACTTAACTACCTACACTTTTCTTACTATATTTTTTTCAATTTACTTTTTTTCCTTTATTCATTTAATTAGTTTCCTTCCAGATTAATTCACTTTAAAACATTTCAATATGTTCTATACTACACTACACTTCTTATGAGCCAAATCTACACTTAATTCACTATCTATACTTTACTTTACTCACTACACTTCACTTTAATTTACTACAATAATTTAAATATTTTACACCCCAATTTGTTTGTAAGCTGATTTTTTTTCGCGTATCAACGTTTTAGGTATTTAATTTTTTTTCGCATTTCACTTCATTTCATTTTTTTATTCTATTTAATCCGATTAGAACACATTCATTTGTTCTACTCCACTACACTTCACACAACCTAATAATAATACATTTTAATTTACACTCCAATTTGATGGTAAGCTAATAAAATATTTCTCGTAAGTTGTTACGAGAACAACTTTTAGGTTATTACCTATCATGATCCTTAAAAATTTTTTTTTTTCGTTTCACTATTAAACTAGATTTTATCTAAATAAATTTTAGTGGTGACGACAACTGGGAACGTTTTAGTGCCACCCGTAACTACTAGCAACAACTGGGAATTATTTTCCCAGTTGTCGTTAGTAGGAACGGAGAGGGTAGTGACAACTGGGAATAACCCGCATTTTTAGCTAGCTGGTCAACCCATTCGTTCCCAAGAATACCTATATGGCTGGGAATCCATGATAGGGTAATTCTGAAACCTTTTTTGAAACAAGTTCTAGCTAGGTGCTTAATTTTCAAGGTAATAGGGCTAATAGAATTCTTGGAAAAGGGATTGGAGGAAAGGGACTGAATAGAGCTAAGGGAATCTGAGAGAATTAGGGCACCATCTAACTCATCTTCTAAAATAAACTAATGTTTTAAGAATAGCAAAATATGAATAGAAAATATTTTAATTCTGAAGGGTCGAAAGCTCTAATTATGTTAATACCATTTGTAGCCGATTTTGCTATCCTGTTCGGGATAGGAAAATCTTCTACCACCGGCTAAAAGAAAGGGACTCTTTTTGTTCTCAGGGCGCCTTGACAGAGGTGGAATTAAAACAAGGTTTTTACACACATCTTAAAATATTCATCGTCGTAGCCAATGATATGAGTCTACACCGAACAAGTGGCTCGTCGCTATAGTTTTTTTTAAACCAACAAAAATATAGGCAGCAATTTCATTCAATTCTGCCTCTAAATCTTATAATGACAATTTTTCAGTATTTTTCATATATTTCAAAAAAGGGTCGTTAATAAATTCTGAAAAAAAAAGTTATGAGAGTACAATAATACGAATGTTCAGGGGCCTTACCGGGAAGCCACATCGAAAAACCGATCGACACGTCGATGGATAAAACTGTATAGGAAATATTGCCTATGGATAGAACTCGATAGCCGAGAAACGTCAAATCACATACATTTTATTTTGGCTTTCGATCGATCGACGTGACGATCGGTATTTCATGTGGCTTCCCGGTAGGGCTCATCGATGACGAATGGAGGTGGAAATACTTTCTCTAACTGCCGCAATGTTTTCAAGAGACCGACCGTACGAGAACGGCCACCTGCTTTAACATCCTAAACGGAGCCAACCGTTTCAAATTAATTAATTAAATTCTCCACAGCGGCTCGAGGGTGCACAATGATGACCAAAAAATGTCCGACATTTTCTAACCGTCTGAAAAGTTCTCACCATTTCGGTAGTGAATTTTCACAATTTATATGCGTTGCTCGACTAAAAAACGCTCCATGACTTAACCTCAAACTTTGCTGATAACAACTACAAAATATTTGCATTCCATGTTTGACACAACGAAAATCATTCTAAATTTAAAATTCAAATAGGTTTTGAGACATCCTTTATATAAACTAATTTAATATTTTATACAAATCATACAAGATGGAAAGGGGTTCGTTTATCTTTGTATAGGCTAGTAACATGAAGTTCCTTTGTATAGGCTAGTAAAACGTTCTTAGAAAGCTGACTTTCCTAGTTGTCTCACTCTGTTGTTGTCTCTGATTTTTAAAGATAATTTGATAAAGGCATTTAGAAGCATAACAAATTTTAAATTTCAAATCGTTTATTTGCCTACTAAGGTATTCTACATTTGTCACAGTTTATTGCAAATAAATATATATATTTGCAATAACTTACTTAGGGGGTGACTCCGCAGATAAAGTCATTTGACAGTAAACCCGTAACAACTTCATACGGAGCTTGAAAAATCAACCCCTAAGGATATATCTATATTACCTTTGTCAGAAAATGATATTTCTCGAATATTCTTTATCAATGTCAAGAATTTTTTTTTTTATCAATCCTTGATTTATACATGCCATTTTAGGCCTCAGGGTGCTTCCGTATATTAATTTTACTTTCAGTTCAAACCGTTGTTAATATTTTCCTTGAATATCACGCGCAAGCTCAGACGAAATAACATTGAACAATTAAAAAATGAAGTTCCTAAGGTGGTATGGTAGAAAAATCTTTGCCCTTGCCTTCCACAATCCACAACCTGTTAAAAAAAACTTGGATAGGATTGTTTGGTTATTTAAAAAAAAAAGGAGAACGCGGGAAACCGTCGAATCGCAAACGCGGGTTTTTTGATAGTTTTATTAATAAGTTGGAAATAAATGTGTATATATTTGTGAAAGTGTATATAAATAGTGTAAATAAATGTAAAACATGGGTAGAAGATCCCACGGTGTAAAATCGGGAGCTGTTAAAAATAGCAAAGATGCTTACCTACTTATTATTTAAAAAGAACCCTACACAAGTATCTTGTATATTTTTCATTTAAAAGACTGCAAGCTGTTAAAAAGGTTATAATTAAACAGGAAAGACGTGATAGTTGGAAAGAATACTGCAGTAAAATAAACAGAACAACCCCCATGACATATATTTGGCAAACATTGAGGAAATTTAATAAAAAATATAAATATACTCGAAATATTGTTGAAATAGATTCCCCTTGGATTCATGATTTTCTTAAAAAAAATTGTTGTTCTGAGATAACACCTATAATTATAAATAATATTTCTGAAATAAACAATAACAATATCTATTTAGTCAAATCTTTTACTCTTACTGAATTAAATTCAGCACTGAAATCTCGCAAATATACAGCTTGTGGAATGGACTGCTTATCATATAAAATGCTTTCTAAATTAAATAGTAATAATTTATTAATCTTTTTAAACATTTTAAATTCTCTTTGGGAATCATCTCTAATACCAAATGAATGGAAAACAGATTGCCTAATACCAATTTTGAAGCCTGATAAAGATAGACACAATATAGAATCTTACCGTCCAATAGCATTAACACAGGAATGTGTTGGTAAAATCTTTGAACTACTGATAAAACAAAGGTTGGATTTTTTTATCGAAAGTAATAACTTTTTATCTTGCAATCAATTTGGTTTTCGCCGTGGATTTTCTGCTCGTGAAAGCCTTAGTCATTTATTTATAGATATTCATTCTGCTAATAATAACAAAAATAAACTTATTTGCATTTTTCTAGATATAGTTGGAGCTTTTAACAATGTAAATCTTGGTATTCTCTCATCCACACTTGCTTCTATAGGAATTCCTGTAAAATTAAATAAATGGATATATCACTTTCTTAATGCCAGAGAAGTATATGTAAAATATAATAACAGGCTATATGATCCTAAACTTTCACATAAAGGTGTTTGCCAAGGAGGAATTTTAAGTCCTCTATTGTACATCTTGTATATTTATCAGATTAATAAGAATTTAGGTACTAATGTTAATAGCCTACAATTTGCTGACGACTTGGCAATTTATTGCACCGGTAGCAATGTAAAAGATGTATGTAATAAACTAAATTTAGCATTAAGACAATTACAAAAATATTTTTCCTACCTAAAGTTGGACATTAATGCAAATAAAAGTAAAGTTGTAATTTTTAGCAAGAGCATAGTGACCAAAAGTAATTGTAAATTATATTATGATAGCAATTGTCTTTCAATAGCGCCTAGTGCAAAATTTTCGGGTGTACAGTTTTAACAAAATTGTAAGTGGAATAAATATGTTGATTGTTTAATGGAACGAGCAATGAAAGCAACAAATATTTTAAGATCTTTAGTAGGATCCAAATGATCCCAAAATACTATTAATCTTGTATAAATCTTTAGTTAGGAGTCATTTTGACTATGCTTTTTTCTGCTATGGATCAGATTCAACATTAGATAAAATAGAAAAGATACAAAACAAAAACTTACGCTTAATTTTGGGTACAATAAACACCTCTCCAATAAATTCCATGCAAATAGAGTGTAATTTGCCTCCTTTAGCTTTACGGTTTGATTACTTAAATAACAAGTTTATTTTAAAACTCCTTACAACATCAAACAATTCATTACTTCACAAATTATCCCTAAATTCAGACACCTTTCTATCTAAAAATATATATGAAATAGTCAATTTTAAAGATGAGTACAATATATACAATCACACTACTTGACCCTGCTACTCTGGTAGACATGATAGTAAATTCTGTGATATGAAAATAGTAATTGATAAAACTCTTAAAAATAAATATGATGTTTATGAGAAATTATCAAATTGGCATGAATACCGACAATTATATACTGACGGCTCTAAAAGCGAAGAAAATGTTTCCATGGCCATGGTACGATTTGGCGAAGAATATAGGTAATGGATATAAGTTGCCTGCAATTTGTAGTATTTACACTGCAGAAGCAGAAGCAATTTTATTGGCTCTAGAATATATAGAAAATAACTCGGACTCAGACAAATGGATAGTAGTCACTGACAGCATGAGCGTACTCCTAGTATTATCCAATCCAAAATTCAATGCTGGTACTCCACATTATATTTATCAAATAAGAGAAAAATATTTAAATATCTCAACAGCAAAAAGAGTGGTTATATTATTATGGATACCATCGCACACCGGTGTTGCCGGAAATGAAAAAGTAGATTCTTTTGCGAAAATCAACAGCAAAATAAAATTAATTATGAAAGATAAATGGAAAGAACATTGGAACGTGACATTAGAACAGCAAGGAAAATGGTACAATACTATAAATCAGATCATTTCAACACCGTGGTTCACAAAAACAAAATATGTTAATAGAAGATTTTATTTCACAATATGCCTTTAAGAATTGGACATGGTATTTTTAATGAACATCTACATAGAATGAAAATGATTAGTTTACCATTATGTACTCATTGCAATACCTCAGAAATACAGTCTCTACATCACATTATTTTTAACTGCCCACAATTTACCATTCAAAGGATTATACTTATTGACAATTTATTAGAAATTTACAAAGAATCTAAAAATATCCCGCGTACACTACAGGATTTGTTAAAAAATCAAGATACCCATAAAACCCTCTTTGTATATATATTCTACTGTACAAAATATTTAAAATAAAAACTACTACGTACTAACTGAAGAATAAAATATAACTATTAAATAAAATATACCGATGGAGAAATAGTGATTAATAATAATATAACGAAGAAAAAGTTCATATATTCCAAAACATAACGAAGAAAAATAATTATTTACAAAAACTACTAAAGACGTGGCTGTATGGGCTTAGACCCCTTTGCCTTTCCAATATTTGGATAAATTGAAAAAAAAAGGGGGAGCGCGGGAAACCTTCGAACTGTAAACGCGGGTTTTTTGATATTTTAATTATTAAAATCAAAATAACAGTATATTTATATGTTAAAGTAAATAAATGTAAAATATGGATAGGTTTTCGCACGGTTTAAAACCGGGTGCCAGGTGCGATAGCCACTCGAAAATAAAATAGCACTGACACGTCGGGCGGCCAGCGGAATAACCGTTTCTACAGGTCAATGCATTTCACTTCAAGAATTTAGGCACCTAAGTGCTCTAATAAGCGTGTTATTGCGGCAACAACACCTCATGGCCTGGTTGTCCACTGGCTGAACCCGAAACACGGTAACGCTTCACGGGTTTTTCGCCCTGTGGATGGTGGTAGCAACCCAGACGAGCAATAAGCTCTTCCACCGCTAGAATTGGTCGTCGATTAGCCTACTAAGTCCGAAATGGACCGAGCGTTTCCCGGGGACACCACTGGGAGGTACGACGCACAGTCCCCAAAAATATGCTGATGACTTGGCTATATATTGTACAGGTACTAACATTAAGGACACTAGTAATAAACTAAACTTAGCTTTAAAACAATTACAGTCTTATTTTAAACACATAAAATTAGAGGTTAATACGAATAAAAGTAAAGTCATAATTTTTAATAAAAAGAAAACTACTGCATGTAAGTTATATTATAATAATCATTGTCTTCCAATAGAGTCCAGTACAAAATTCTTAGGAGTCCAGTTCCAATGGAATTTTATGTGGAACAAGTATGTTGATTGTTTAATAGAACGAGCAATGAAAGCCACTAATATTCTTAGATCTGTGGTAGGCACCAAATGGGGTGCTGATCCAAAAATATTATTAATACTATACAAATCATTAGTAAGAAGTAATTTTGATTATAAGATTTGATTTTTTTAAATATAAATTCATTACAAAACTTCTTGCGGTGTCCAATAACCCCTTACTTGAAAAGTTATCAATTCTGTCCTCCACCACCACAAAATTTAAAGATGAATTTAATATATACAATCACAACAATTGGCCGTGTTATACTGGTAGCTATAATAGCAAGTTTTGCAATATCAAAATAGTAATAGACAAAACTCTGAGGAATAAATTCGATGTTTACAACAAATTAACAACTTGGCCCGATCACAAACAGTTATATACAGATGGCTCGAAGACGGAAGACAGTGTTTCCATGGCAATGTATAATCCCGAAAATAACATAGGACATGGATTTAAACTACCAAAAATTTCAAGTATATATACTGCAGAAGCAAATGCAATCCTCATGGCATTAAACTACATAGAAAATAATACAAACATGGAAAAATGGATTATTATTACTGACAGCATGAGCGTACTTACGGCTTTGTCCAATCCCAAATTGACTGCTGATACTACAAATTATATATATGAAATTAGAGAAAAATACTCAAGCATAAAAAATGAGGTTATTCTGTTTTGGACGCCATCACATACAGGTGTTGCCGGTAATGAAAAAGCTGACTATTTTGCAAGAACAATCACTACTATCCAATGTGCCCCAGTAAAAAATATTAAATTACCTTATACAGAACTAAACAGTGAACTAAAACAGATTATGAAAATTAAATGGAACGAAAACTGGAAAACAACATGAGAACACAAAGGCCATGGTACAATTTAATAAATAAAAATATTTCAACACCGTGGTACACAAAAGGAAACTATATAAATAGAAAATATTACTCAACCATATGCAGACTAAGATTAGGACATGGCACATTCAACGAACATTTACATCGCATGAAAATGATCAGTTCGCCTCTATGTACTTTCTGTAACTCTGATCCACAATCCCTACATCATATATTTTTTAACTGTCCGATCTTCAATATTCAAAGAATGCTTCTAATAGACAAATTATAATAGTATATCAAAAAGCTGAAAAAAATCCCCGCTCTACAGGAATTATTGATAAATAGAGAAACCTATTAAGCCCTATATTTTTATATTTGTACAACAGTACAAAACATTTAGAATAAATTATAAATAAAAGAAAAAGGAAAGAAAGAATATAAAATGGACTGTGCTATACAGCCAAGTCAGTATTTAAATGTATTAAATACTGACTTGGCTGTATAGCACAGTCCCTTTGCCTTTCCTAGATAGAAAAATTGCACCTAAAAAAAAAAAAAATGTTTGGTTATTTTTTATTTTCGTTTGTATATTTAAAATTTTATTTTTTGCAAGTGTTATCTAAATTAATACTATTATGTTTATCATATTATTAAATATTAGCACTTGAAATAATTCTATAAAGTGCGCGAAGAGCACACAGCACAATACATTAACCGGTAAAAATAAAACAAACTGTGATTTTTACGTTATTATTTATTCTTGAACATTTTAAATACAAAATGTCCCGTCAATTAGTAAACAAAACTATTCTTTGGGATTACTATGATAAGGTTGATATTTCAGAAAAAAACGCATCTTGTCGTATATGTGGTGGTTCCTATAGTTACAAAACCACAATAGGTAATTTGACATCGCATTTAAAACGAAAGCACGTTGTTGCTTATGATCTGGTTATAAATGGGCAACGACCAGAATCTCCGGAACAACTTACAATTGATACAAAGATGTCATCAGAAATAGAAGCCCCTCTCGCTTCACCAACCTCGGTAACAGATCTTACAACATCTCCTACATCAGATAATCTCCTTATACCATTAACATCATCGGCTGAACAAATTAAATACAAAATGACTTATAAAGACAAAAATTTAATATGGGACTTTTTTGTAAATATTGATAAAGATAAAAAGCAAGCGAAGTGTCTTTTATGTGAAAATTTCTATAATTATAAAAGTTCAATAACTAATTTGGTTATGCATTTAAAACGAAGGCATATTAATGCTTATACTATTATTGATAAGGAGCAGTGCTTACAATCTCCAGTACAAATTACAACTACCACTAAGAGGCAGCAAACAAGATCACCATCATCTGAAACGGAGGCCCCTCTGGAATTGCCTTCATCACCTAGAAGATCTCTCACACCAACAACGTCAGTTAAAAACTTAAAATACAAAACAAAACATGTCATTTGGGACTATTTTGAAAGAATAGACAATAAAATTGCCAAGTGTGCTATATGTGGCGATTTGTTTTGTTACAGGCGTGCAATAGGTAAACTGAAATTACATTTAAAACAATCACACATAGGTGCTTATGTTCGAGTTTTAAAGATACAACGTCCATTTCTTAAGAAGTCTGTTCTATGGGACTTTTTTGATAATATTGATAAAGCCAAGCAAAGGGCAAAGTGTCTTATATGTGGAGATTTGTATAGTTACAAAACTTCAACAGGTAATTTAAAAACACATTTAAGAAATTGTCATCTTAGTGCTTATTTTCTGGTTGTTAAGGAACAACGCCAATATTTTCCAGTAAAGCTTGAATCATCAGAAATAGATGCCGCCCCCTTATCACCTTCATCAGCTACAAACTCTATGATATTAACATCATCAGTAGAACATCTAAAATACAAAAACAATGTTGTTCTATGGAACTATTTTGATAATATCTCAAAAGCTGAAAAAAAGGCAAAATGTCGTATATGTGGTGTGTTGTATAATTACAGGACTACAATAGGTAATTTAAAAAACCATTTAAAAAAAAAACATTTTGTTGCTTATGTACAGTTTGAAAAGGCACATCAATCAATTGGAGCAGTGCTGCCGATAAAACCAAACCAGACTTCTGTTCTTTGGAACTATTTTGATAACATTAATGAAGATGAAAAGGAGGCAAAGTGCCGTATATGTGGTGGCATTTTTAATTACAAGTGTACAACATTTAATATGAAAATACATTTAAAACGACGGCACATTGATGCTTATACTCAGTTTGTAAAGAAGCAAACTGCACAACATCCAGTACAACTAACAATTAATGCATCATCAGAAATGGAGGCCCCTCTCTCAACTCCTTTGCTCAACCCCAATACATACCCTTTTCCACCAATTTCGTCACATATGGACCCACTATCATCATCAATAGACCCATTATCCTCACCTTCAGCATTGCCTTTGTCACCTACAAACCTTGTAATTTCTCCTTCATCACCTACAAGCCTTTCAGAATCACCTTTGTCACCTACAGGACCTCTAACATCAACATTATCAGAAATGAAGGCCCCTCTAGCATCGCCTTTATCAGCTACAGACCCTGTAGCATCGCCTTCATTACCTACAGGCTCTTTGGCATGGTATGATACGCGCCCTCTATCACCTACAACAGCTTTGGATCCTCTTGTAGCTCCTTCGTCACCCAAAGGAATTTTTGAATCACTTTCTTCACCTGCTTTATCTAGGGGCTCTCTAGCACCAACATCATCACATAAACATCACAACAATGAAGATCTATGGGAATATTTTGATAATATCAGTAAAGATGAGAAAAAAACAGCAAAGTGTCGTATATGTGGTGATTTATATAGCTTCCATAGTACAACAGGTAACTTAAAACAACATTTAAAAAAATGTCACAATAGTGCTTATACTCTTGTAATGGCACAACGCGCACAATCTCCAGTACAACTTACAATTCAGACATCTTCAGATATGGAATCCCATTTAGCATCGCCTTTGTCAGCTATAGACTTAGCGTCACCTACAGGCTCTCTAGCATCGTCTTTATCAGCTGCAGACCTCAGGTCACCTACGGGTTCTGTAGCATCGCCTTCATCATCTACGCGCCCTCTAGTGCCGACTTCGTTTTCTTTAAATCTGAGGCACATTGATGCTTCTACACGGATTAAAAAGGAGCACCCAACAACATTAGAAAATGAGACCTCTTCTGTATGGCCTTCACAAGCTACAGGCCCTCTTGCATTGCCCTTATCGGTTACCAACCCACCGGCATTGACATCAAAAATTTCTACCAAATTGAAAAGAAAAATTGACCAGGATTTGCTAGATTTATTCATAGAGGGTTGTCAACCTTTTTCACTAGTAGAAGAGGCCAGCTTTAAAAAGTTTGCCAGTTGGATACCTGGCTATAAGCTGCCAACTGCAGAAACTATATCCAATGTGATGCTTCCAGAGTTATACAAGGAATCAAAATGGTCTGACAGTTGAAAATGGCTATACGTCATTTTATATTGTCATTGACCGTTATGACGTTAAATATTACTTTATTAGTAGTGTCTAAAATTAAAAGGGTGGCCAGTTCTTGTATGGTTGTAGATGCAAAGCAAAATTTGTTGTATGAATTGAGTTACAGATTTTATAAAAACTTAACTAAACTGAAAACTTATATTTTTCAAATAAAACACAGTCCAATTTTACCCAGGAATACCATAGTTTTCTATTAGTGAAGGGATTATAAAAATCGGATTTGTAGTTTCGAAGATTACCTCTTTCATACAAATTTATAAACTGCAATCTTTACCTCTAACATTAATGTATATTTATATCATATATCATCATAGTTATTTTACATGTTTATTTAATTAAATTAGTATGTATTTAAATAATATCTGTACTTAGGCGTTTATTGTTCTATATTTATAGTTAAATTGAACTATAATTATTTTATCTACTCTGTAGGTGTTTATTTTTTTAATTGGTTGATGATGCTCATATATTGTAGATTACCTCTTTACCTCTTAATAATAATATTATAGATTTTTATGTTATATTATTAATTATTTAATTAAATTATGTATTTAAATAATATAAAATAATTAAATACATAATATTTAAATAATCTATGATTAAGATGTGTGTTAAGTTTTTTTAATTAGTTTTAACTCTTAATTTGTCTTTTGTCTACTGTATGTGTGTATGGGAATGTCAACTCTATATATATAGGTGGACAGATTTAATACTTAAAACTTAACTTTTAATTAAAATAGTTATGTATTGAGTTGTTTGTTTTAGTTTTAATTTGAAAAAACTGAATAACTAATCTTCTTTTGAAATAAGATAAATATTTGAGCTCATTATAACAAATCTTAGATAAGTAAAGTGGAATAGTGAAAATGATTGTAAATAGGTATTTGGGATGAATTAAAAAACCTTAAAATTAAACTAAATGAAATAGGTAAAGTGTAAAGTTAAATTTAACTTTGTTTTAGTGTAAAAATATTCCTGTAAATCTTTTTTAATTAGATTTCATTAGGACTGTTTATATTGTACCTATACTATATACTAATAGGTAAAATTAAAGAAAATGTTTATAAAATGAAGTGTACTTTTAATTACACCTGCATGTATACCATATGTAACAAAACCTTATATACCTACAATGATTTACTTAAGCTGTTATGTAATCTGTACCAAAGTTAAAGTAAGTTTAATTGCTACAATAACTTTAACAGGCATTTTGGTGCAACTCAGTCTTATTTTGTTTAGGCAAAAGAAAACTTTTGTCCATAATTTTAGGTACAAATGTACTTTTATGTAAAAAGGACAATTATTATTACTTTTACATAAAAACAGCCTAGTCACGTTTTAATGCTATTTGTGCACTAAGCATGGGTGTAGCCAGGGGGGGGGGGGTTCAACCTATGATCCGATCCGATTTTCTAAAAGATCGGATCGGAACATCCCTAGAAACCACCCCCGAATTGATGACGACGTTTTTTCGACATTGCTCACCAAAATCAATCGTGAGTATTGCGTGTATGTAAATCCTGAAGTTCTAAACACATTAAGTTATTGTATGATGATGATGGCGTATTTTATTTTGGTCATTAAAAAAATTTGGACCAAAAAAACATTCCAAAATTTACGAGGCTTAAACCCCCGCCAATATCAAATCCTGGCTACGCCCATGGCCCTTAGGGTTCTGTAGCCCTAGTGTGAGTATTTTTAATGTTTACTTTCGAGTTAATACTCCTGCGTTAACATTTTCACCAATCACAAGCTCTTATTTTTAGTTCTCAAGATTTCCGCTTGGGGCGCTAAACTATTTCCCAAACATAAGTTATAGAAAACTCAACTAGGGCTGTAGCCTTTACAGCGAGGACAGCAAGGGCTGCAATGATGGCCAAGCTGGAAGGCCTAGATCATAGCTAGGCTAGCTCGAGGCAATTATAGCGTGACCAGCGAAGCAGTCATAGTGGGCTAAGGCTTGTATAGTGCTTTACTCAAAAATGCAAGTACCTAATCTAAATAAAACCAGCAAGTAATTTAAATAAAAAATTTATATTAAAACGTTGAAACGGCAATGTTTAGTCGGCCTCTTAGAGCTACTAGCAAAACTTTGCCAGCAGCTCTTTGCAGAACGGCAAGGTCGACTTTGCTCAAACAAGGTTGTCAAAATAATGACCACATTACATGCATTTTTGAGTAAAAATTAATTAGGTTATTTCTCGGTTGTAGAACATTATTACCTCTTGAACTTGTGTGAAGTTATTTAAGTACTGTAACAACCGTTTTTGTTACAATACTTATCTAACTGGGAATAAATTGAAACTATATTTGTATTTTTTTGGACTTTCCCATCCAAAATTACGGCCACAGGGTACCCAGCGGAGGGGTTTTAATCCCACCTCGTCGTAGCCGATGGTATGAGTCTACACCGAACAAGTGGCTAGCTCGTCGCGATGTTTTGAATAGACTCAATAA
The DNA here is from genome assembly GCA_947458855.1 of Monopis laevigella. Classification (NCBI taxonomy): domain Eukaryota; kingdom Metazoa; phylum Arthropoda; class Insecta; order Lepidoptera; family Tineidae; genus Monopis; species Monopis laevigella. The sequence goes on from OX381597.1 coordinate 12,947,924, forward strand.
CCCATCTATAAACAGTTTCACAAGTTGGTATAGTGAAACCGGGACCGACAGCTTAACGTGCTCTCCGAGGCACTATAGTGGTGTTGACAAACAAATGAACATAATTTTTTAAATTAAAAACTCATTGGTACACACCGGGATTCGAACCAGGGACCTAAGTGTTTTTAAGTCCAAGGTCTAACCAACTCGGCCACCACGTATATATTTATAAATAATTAAATTACTGCATTCGCTGCTTTTTCCAACCTAACCCGAACGAATGATAAACTATTTCCTTTGTCTTCCGAATCCAGTCACATGTCCGTGGAGCTTCAAATAATTTAAAATAAAAGAATATATGCCAGCCCTCTGCAGCAAGTACTTTGATTGCGTTCCAAATAGTACCTATACCTGTAATTTCGAATCGGTAACCCAACATCTTCAGGGGCCCTACCAAAGAGCTGATTGATAATAGAATCGAAATACCCATCGAAAGCCAAATGTATGGGATTTGACGTTTCTCGGCGATCAGGCTCTGCCCATAGAGTAAAATTTCTATACATTTTTATCGATCGATGTGGCGATTCGATTGGCGATCGTGTTATTTGGTCAGGCCCCTGTATTCTTTTCTAGTTGCGTTAGACGCAATCAAGGATTACGCCCCGCCCTGTCTGCTTTTGTGTAGAGTTTGAACAAAATATTTTTAACAGAATTTCGCCCACTACCACAGAAGAAATAATAATTGCCAATACCAACGTTAGTAGAATGAATGAATCTTAATTTGCATAATTCAGTGTACAAGTTGTTAAAAAAATATGTATACAGTTTCATCAGAATTTACCCATGAGGCGTGCAAAATCATTATTAAATATCACATTAAATTACAAATATAAACTACAATCCCAATTACAAAAATAAAAATGACAAAATGACAGCAAGACAGAATGCAAATAAAACAATCGGTATTTGATTGAAAAAAAGGAAATTAATTTTCGCCTGGAAACCCTTTGGTCAGCAGGCGCTTGACCAAAGAACACGATCGCCGCATCGATCGATAAAAATGTATAGGAATTTTACTCTATGGGTAGAGGAGCCTGATCGACGAGAAACGTCAAATCCCATACATTTGGATTTCGATGGGTATTTCGATTCGATTATCGATTGTCTCTTCTGGTTTTAAAGGAAGAAAACCAAAGAAGTAAAATTCTGGAGCTCCAAATAAGGTACACATGTAAATTATTATATTTTTTATAATTCAGCCACCATTTATAGAACATGCTATGTGCATCTGGATTGAGAGATCTAATCAAAACCAAGCAAAATGGCTATGTTGGCATTTCGTAGCATAATGTAGAAACTTATATATGAAATATTTTAATTTGTAAAGGCAAGGAAAAAAAGTTAGGGTCCAAAAATAGGAGCTCTCAATCCTGACGTTTTTGAAAAAATATAAAAAAATATTTTTAGAAGTATTTACTCTATGTAATATTTTTTTATACTAACATTCAGTACACACATCGTAAGAGATAATCAGAAGAATTCAAAATATTTGGAGGTAAAATGAAGAAGATATAAGGCAAAACATGGATCTCTCAATCCAGACGTTTTAGATTGAGTGATCCTTTTAAACACCATGTTAGGCTGAGTAGAAGCAAAAGTTGATTATCCCAGCATTTAATAGTACTTCTCGACACTATCGCAAAAAATAAATAAATATCCAAATGATAACCGTTAAAAAGTTATAGCAACTTCGTCATTTTTAAAACATCAGGACTGAGTGATCTATATTTTCACATATATCTACTTTTACTTTCGTCGCACGGAAAATCTAAAATTCTACGAATTATTAAAAAAACATCTTCTAAATCCTGGCATTTAAACAATTTGTGTAAAGGTTGCACTTTATTAGATTTATAGATTCCAAATTTACCCATACAGCAGTCGTGTAGGGTGACCATGTTTTGTTTTTAATTTTTATAAAGCATGGCATATTATTCTGTAAATATATATAGTTTAACTTTCATTTTAATGCAGTAAAATTACAAGTTGTGTGTAAATCAATGCTAAAAAAATACATAATAAACCATTTGATTTGCCTATTGATTTAAGTGTATGGATTTCATCACTACAAATTACTGTCACTGATGACGCCGCTCCCCTGAGAGGCGACTTAGATATTAATATATTTCGTTTTGACGTTTATTTAAGCACAGAATACTGGAATACTATATTGTGTGAAGGTACTATGGAAGTATAAATATCAAGGAAATGCTGTAATAATTTTTACAAAGTACAAATTACTTGTTAAACGTTTCTCTGTGTCCAGTAATCCATTTTGGATTATCACTTTTTGAGCATTGAATGGTTATAATCACTTGTGTTCTCATTAGGGTTCCGAATTTATTTATTTAAAAAAAAAAAAACTCTTCTTAGGTCTGTTTGTTTGTCGGCATAAATATCTCGAGAACCGCTGGTCGGATATACTTGAAATTTATGGTACTTATATTTAGTAAAATATTATTAGTATTATTTTAGTAAAATATTTTCTAATAGGTGTAGGTGTAAAAGGGTCCAAGTCAAAGATAAGCGCACGTTAGGCTGTCGGTCCTAGTTTCACTATATCAACTTGTGAAACTTATTACCGATGGGTGATTAAGTCTAAACAAATACCGCTATGAGTTTATCACATGTTCAGTGTAGTGTAGATTCACAATTTGCTACGAGGTGGAAATAAAACCCCTCCGCTACCTTCGGAACACTCCGCGGCCGAGTTTTCGCACTTGTCATTTTTTTGTATTGAATTTGTGTCGCGGGTGGCTATATTGTGTTCTCATTTTAGACAGGCTATTTTGGGGCTTAGGGTACTTCCTGGTATTTATGATATCTTTTTTTTTAAACATTACCGTTTTAAAGAAATTTAAAATGACAAGGTTTTAAATGTATGTGGTTTAAAAAAGTTTTTTTTAAACACATTATTAGTGTATACGGGTTTTCAGGAGATTCGACTGTTATGTTACGGGATTAGTCTGAGTTTAGGTACCGCTTTTCAGGTAGCTCGAAAATTTGAGATCAGTCGTAATTATAACGGTATACAGATTTATTTTTAAGGCATCAATCTGTGGGTTTACCGTTTTTCAATATTAGTCTATGGATTTACTGGTATTAGTAAACGCTAAAATTTGTTTCGGAATCAATCTGAATTTGTATGGTTTGGCATGTGTTCATACCGAGTGCCAACAAAAAAAAACATGGTCACCCTACACGACTTGCTGTATGGGTAAAATTGAAACCTAAAAATATAATAAAGTGCAATCTTTACACAAATAGTTTAAATGCCAGGATTTAGAAGATGATTTTTTAACTATTCGTAGAATTTTAGATTTTCTGTGCGATGAAAGTAAAAGTAGATATATGTAAAAATATAGATCACTCAGTCCTGATGTTTTAAAAATGACGAAGTTGCTATAACTTTTTAACGGTTATCATTTGGATATTTATTTATTTTTTGCGAATATGTCGAGAAGTACTATTAAATGCTCGCATAGTCAACTTTTGCTTCTACTCAGCCTAACATGGTGTTTCAAAGGATCACTCAATCTAAAACGTCTGGATTGAGAGATCCATGTTTTGCCTTATATCTTCTTCATTTTACCTCCAAATATTTTGAATTCTTCTGATTATCTCTTACGATGTGTGTACTGAATGTTAGTATAAAAAAATATTACATAGAGTAAATACTTCTAAAAATATTTTTTCAAAAACGTCAGGATTGAGAGCTCCTATTTTTGGACCCTAACTTTTTTTCCTCGCCTTTACAAATTAAAATATTTCATATATAAGTTTCTACATTATGCTACGAAATGCCAACATAGCCATTTTGTTAGGTTTTGATAAGATCTCTCAATCCAGATGCACATGAACATGCTTTGTCGTATTGAATTTATTTTTGTGTGTATTTAAGTGTCCTACGTATAATTTAGAACCGGGTTACCCAACATCCTGGGGTGGGCACGGCCCACCCGGCTCGCCCTCTATATACCCATGGGTCCATGGGTCTCGGGCGCCGTAAGGCACCCATAATAGTGTTTATATATCATAATATTGCTTGTAACCCCGGGTCCCCTCTTGCGCAAAAATATTCGTGCAAACCTTTTTCAATCGGGACAGAAAATAAAGCGAATGTTTTGTAAAAACACATACCCACACATACCTAGTCTTGCCATAAATATTGTAACAAAGAAAAATATTTTTTTTCTATTGCAAATAACATTTATTACTTTTACAGCGTGTTAGTTTAATACCTAAATATAACTGTCATTGATGACGCCGCTCCAAACAGAGGCGAAATATTTGGCAATAAAATTTTATAGCTTCAATATATATATGTTACCTAGTAAGAAACACATCTAACACACTTTATTTCTTTCAGATAATACATAAATATAAAACAATATAAAAAGATTATTCGACGTGGTCTCCATTGGCTGCAATACAGTCCTTTAAACGTTGAGGCCAGTTATCAATAGAAGCACGCACTCTTTCCATGGGAAAAGTCTTCACTGCCAATCGTATGGATTGTTTTAGGGACTCGAAAAGATGCCTTTAGGACTTGCAGCCTATAAGAGACGTACAGAGGCTCTACCATGGGTTTGAGCATTGTAGCAACGTAACGTATTTGTATACATATACGTGAGCAACAACCAATAGGGCCGCTTTATTTTTGGTAACCGAATTGAATAAAGCAATCCCATTGGTACGTTTAAAGGACTGTATTGCAGCCACTGGAGACCACTTTGAATAAGCTATTTACCTATAGGTATATTTTTTCTTTGTTACAATATTTATGGTAAGACTAGGTATATTAATCCTAATCCTACACATCTGGGTTCGCGTATTCTTGCAAATGTGAGAGACTCTCATTTTGAACCCCTGTGTGACAGTTCAGCGACCCAAGCGGAAATTTTGAGAACTAAAAATGCGAGTGTGTGATTGGTTGAAATGTTAACGCAGTAGTAAAGTTAACGCGAAAGTAAATGTTAAAAAACTACAGTAAGCAAGTTTCTACAATAGTTAATTACTATCGACTACCGTAGAAACTTTTATTCATCATAATCGAATCGAAATACCCATCGAAAGCCAAATGTATGGGATTTTACGTTTCTCGTCGATCAGGCTCTTATAGAGTAAAATTCCTATATATTTTTATCGATCGATGCGGCGATTCGATTGGCTATCGTGTTCTTTGGTCAGGCACCAGAGGCTCTACCATGGGTTTGCGCATTGTAGAAACGTAACGTATTCATTTACGTATACGTGAGCAACAACCAAAAGGATCGCTTTATTCAATCCAGTTACCAAAAATAAAGCGATCCTATTGCTTGTTGCTCGATCGCAGGATCGCTTTATTTTTGGTAACTGGATTGAATAAAGCGATCCTTTTGGTTGTTGCTCACGTATACGTAAATGAATACGTTACGTTTCTACAATGCGCAAACCCATGGTAGAGCCTCAGTAACCCTAGTGTGAGTTTTTTCTTTATTATTATTACTTTGCGTTTGAGTTAACTAAAATTTATTTGGGGAAAATAGTTCAGCGCTCCAAGCGGAAATTTTGAGAACTAAAAATGCGTCCATGTTATTGGTAAAAATGTTAACGCAGTAGTATAGTTAACGCCAAAGTAAACGTCAAAAAACTCGCACTAGGGCTACTGGTATAAGTCGCTTTACCACAAGTTTTTGCAAACAGTTTTTACTATAGTAAATTACTATCGGCTATAGTAAAAACTGTTTGCAAAAACTTGTGGTAGAGCTACTGGATTTTGGAACGTAAGCTAGTGACTTAATACCAGCATCCCTAGTGTTTTTTTTAACGTTTATGTTTGAGTTTAGGTGGGAGGAAGGTCTCTAACTTGTCTTGATAAAAAACACTTAAATAAAACAAAGGCTTTATTCAGGATATTGGTTAGAAGCAGCACTGATAGGTTTTACAATGGCAGGGGGCTGGTTGTATGGCTCGTAGAACGGACGATAGCGCTTGTCCGACATCAGCCAGCTGGTCGCATTCAGTATGAAGTCCATGTTAGTGTGGGAAGCCATGTAGCTAAACATTGCTGGATACCTCTCTGTACCGCATCTGAAAATTCGTTACTAACTTAGGTAGGTTACTTAAAAAAAATATTGGAGTAAGGCACGTGATGTGGCAAATGCTATTTATGCGAATAAAATCTTTGCTGCAATGGATTCTGTAGCTGTTAATATAAATAGCCTAAAGTACATCCTTTCAATTTCGCCTTGTATGTATAATGAAGATAGAAGAATTTGCAATTTAAGTTAAATTTACAAGAAATCGATGCAGTAAGTTATTGAAAACCGATTGAACTGCATACTAGGCCAATAAAAAAAAGATTACTAAGTAAGTTGGACACTTAACAAAATCGGTCGGTCAGCTCAGAGACCTTTCCTCGAATTAAATTTAATTGTTCTAATAAATGAACATAATGACCTATATATACTCTGTTGGATATAGTCTTCTATCTAGGCATGTTATTGTATTGGAGCAGGAATTGAAGGAGCATGAAAAATTTGTTTAAATAATTTTCAACTTATCCAAGCGGAAAATTGGAGAACTAAAAATGCGAGCGTGCGATTGGTGTAAATGTTAACGCACTATTTAATCCTGTTACAAAAAATAAAGCGATCCTATTGGTTGTTGCTCACGTATACGTAAATGAATACGTTACGTTTCTACAATGCGCAAACCCATGGTAGAGCCTCAGTAGCTCCACCACAGGTTTTTGCAAACAGTTTCTACTATAGTATAGTAGTAATACCTAGTTAGTAACTATAGATCAACCAACCTATGGATCGCTTTATTTTTCAAATAAAACTCTCTCATTGGTTGGTTCCTATCACAGAGCACGGAATCCACGCGCGCCGCTACGGAGTGGGCAGCGAGCGGCGATTCCGTGCTCTGTGGTTCCTATCTTTTGTTACTAGCAACTATAGTAAAAACTTTTGCAAAAACTTGTGGTACTGGGGCCACCATTAGCCATAAGGTGAGACAAGCTCGCATTTTTAGTTCTCCAATTTTCCGCTTGGGGCGCTGAACTATTTCTCATACAAACGGAAAGTGTCGCAAAGTAATAGTTAACCGTGGAAAAAAACAGCGCCCCTAGCGGAAATGTTGAGAACTAAAAATGCGAGTGAGTGATTGGTGAAAATGTTAACGTAGCGTATAGTTTACTCGACAGTAAACCTTAAAATACTTACACTGCTACTGTAGCTCTAGCATGTGTTTTTGTTGAACAATGTATATTTTACATACTCTGCCATGGGTTTGCGCATTGTAGCAAAGTAACGTATTTGTATACGTATTCGTGAGCAACAACCAATAGGATCGCTTTATTCAATGCTGTTACCAAAAATAAAGCGGCCCTATTGGTTGTTGCTCACGTATACGTATTCGAATACGTTACGTTAATACAATGAGCAAACCCAATAGTACAAGTAATACCTACTTAGGTTTTTTTGGCAGACAAATAAACCCTTCCTAAGGTGGATCCTAATGTTTAACTTTTTATACATACTAACTTTACAGTAAGTAATGGATTGTTAAAAAAAAAATTTACTTGAATTGCAAAGTTAACTTTGGTAGGCCTTTTAACTTTTTCTATTCCAAGTTGGTTAATATATTTTATATTAACCAACTTGTCTTATTTATATCTTGAATTGAACTATTGAAATAGAGAAAATATAACGAGGAATACTAATTACTTTTTAACTTAAAAAAAAAATCAGAAACTTTCAGTTTAGTTCCGCAAAGTCGCTAATAGATGTCGCTAGTGTCATTTAAAAGTGTACAGCACTACGATTGAACGCTTTAGCTATATGGTTCGGGCGGACCTTACCAAAGCATACTTACCTGGCATAGGGGATACCGTGATCAACAAGGCGGTTCCCCCAGGGCGAGACCTATCCATTGCACTGCGGTATGGTTGACCCCTGCGAGTATCCCTAATGTGGATACCTCGGGTGCGCAATTTTTGGTAGTGGGGACTGCGTACGCGCTGTCCCCCTCTTTAAACATTAATACTCTCCAGATGAGACCAAAATCTGACTAGCGAAGTTATGGAGACCCTTCTTCCTAGAGGTGGGTCGTTACGTGATTTCATTGTAACGCAACGGCTACGTTTCTTTTTGTTAATCACCCGTTATGTAACTATCTATAGTTATTATTAAAAAATCTAATTATAAGCAAAAAAAAAAAAAAAAAAAAAAAAATCGAATATAATTTTATGTACCTACTTTACTCTCAAATAAATCTCTAAACAATCATTGCTTTAAATTATTTTCTTACTTACCCCGTGTACCAATATTTTATAAAAACTTATTCACTATAACAGCAGTCAGAAAACTTATCTACATTGTACAATTATTTCTTTAACAAATTTTCTTTATTTAAAATTTTCTATCTATTTTAATTTTTAAATGGCGACATGATTCTATTCTATCTAAATAACTTAACAACCACAGAACCGCCAGTTCCATCCCCGCTTCTGCACTTCATTTTTTAATTTCATATTTTTATTATGATTTTTACATGTGTTTTTATTTTAATCAATTTTTATCTTTAACATCCAATAGACAGCTAAAGTTTTATTGACCACAAAATACTTATATTCTGCATTATTTAATTTATTAGCGCCATCTATCTGTAGTAGTTGTTATAAATTGGTTTACTTAGTTCATTATATCACCGTTTTGCGCTATGTCGCTGCTCGCCGACATTCCACAACTTGAACGGACGGAACAAATGTACCTATCTATACGGATATCACTTTGAAACGCTTGTAACGGTTGTAACTTGTAACGATGGAAACTCTTGTAACGTGGTGGTTATTGTTACTTCACGTGATTGTGATATTTAGTGATTTTTGTTATAGTAGTTTTTTCGTGATTGGTTGCACATTCGTTCTAAGGTTTTTTGACGTTGTGTTTTTTTTTGAGTTATTGTTGCTATCCTCGTTTTAGTTTCTTTTTCTTGTATCGGTTTTTAAAATATCGTCGTTGCACTCCGACGAGGTGGTTAATGATGTTCACGCTATTGCTGTGATTGGTTGCGGTACGTTCCGTGACGCATTCTTTCTAGGTTTTTTGTAGTTGTATTTAAAAATTATCTTGTTTTAGTTTTTATTTTGTTTTTTTTTTAATAAAACTATTAAATTTTTGTTTTGATAGTAAGTCTTATATCCACATGGCTTATATTTTTATTTTGGACTCATAGTTATGGTATTGGTGTAATCTGACGATATGTCATGTCAAAACGTTTTTTTATTATAACTTATTAACCTCTGGCCCTAGACCCAAAGTGTTTGTACTTAAACGATAGGTATCGATGATATCTAGCCAATGAAAGTAATTTCAGCTTTGTTAAAGGATTTTCGACCTTATTGACAATTGCATTTTATTGGTAGAATTCGATGGTATGCCATCTAATAAGTCGAATGAAATTAAAAAAAAGGTACTCGATCAATGTCATTAAGGTCGAAAATGTGTTTTCGAATTTATCTCGTCAACCGTCGGTCGTAAGCCTATCGTGTTTGTACTCTAATAAAAGGAAATAATGAGATCTAACCCTTTTAATACTCAAAAATCAATATTATGTTTTTTTTTCTTAATTACGTTTTTTTAATTAAATAGTTATTACAAATATAATAACCGTGATCAGTTATTTAAGAAATATCGACTTTACTGTAACTATCTACGTTACGTAACGCTCACCTCTACTTCTTCCCATGTAATTAAATTTACAAAATCGCATGCCGTTATCCAGTATATATTTTTTTCTTTGTGTGTATTATACACAAAGAAAAAAATATTTACTCCAGTATATATTCTTTTCTTTGTGTATAATACACACAAAGAAAAAAATATATATAGGATAACGGCATGTGTATAATACACACAAAGAAAAAAAAATATACTGGATAACATAACGGCATGTGATGAACAGATCTACAAAACCCATGAATGCGGTCCATCAATACATTATTATTTAAATGAATTAATCGCTACCACTATACTATAATGATGTGGTTACGAAATGGGCGGCGACAAAGACGATTTTGTATTACGAGTCTATTTATCCAAGCTGCTTTATCGTCTAATAAACCGCCGTTTCGTAATGGCTAACTGTACCTGTTGCACGGCCGAGGCCATGACAAGAGATAAAGTCGCTAGCGGATGTCAAACAAAACATTTTTTTATATCAGCCAATAAGGTGCAATTTTACAGCGCTCTGATTGGTTGATATGAAAAAATAATTACTTTTGACATTGGTTTGCGACCCCATATCTTGTCTTAGCTTGGCCGTGCTACAGGGGCTGCATGAAGAGTACCACCTCGACAAGATATCAACGCATTAGTCTCTTGAAAACCGGTGAAACCACAGACTAAAACCGGAACACTGTAGACGCGTGTTTATATTATATTTTTCAAATTTAATTTTATTGAATATTATTGTGCAAAAGTGTACTAATTTTGTAGAATAAGCATTCGTATAGTAATATTAAGTGTGAGAAGTGTAGCATTTACACAGTGATCTCTGTGTTTGTGTTATCTCAAATAATCCCACAATCTTCAGTAAAATGGCTGTACCCATTTTACTGTAGATTATTTTTCCTTCTTCACTTGATATTGGCAAGACTATACCGTATGCTTAAATACGGACATGACGCCACTCCTTTTTCTACCCTAGTCCTTTCCTAATTCCTTTCCATCCTATATAAAGAGGGATACCTCTTTCACTAATAATAAAAAATATTTTCAAACTAACCACTTGACATTGGCAAAATTTCGCGTAATGTGAAGACGCCATTAATGAAAATAATAATAATAATAAAGATCCTTCTAAATCTGTCAATGGTTGTTACCAACTAGAAATGTCAACCGGAAGTTAGATATTCAAGATGGCGATAGTGGGCAGCACCCGCCGCGCTTTAGGTTAAAATTGATTACGTTTATATATTGTTTTTTTTTCATATAAACTACGTACGAAGAATTCATTTTTAATGAAAATACTCATCTATAGTAAAATTTCGAGATTTTTACTGAAAACTTTTAATACACATCATATTTTAAATTAAAAAAAATATTTTAATAAAGCACTATTATTATAGTTTCTAACCATATAAGCTTATATGTATAATTGAAAAAAAAATAGCTGGGCGTTGCGCGGCTTACCCGAAAATAGGCATGCTGACATAATATATCTAAAATATGACAGTATTGTCATAGTTTAAAATCGTAAACTGAAGTTAAATATATATATTTATTATAGAATTAGCTTTTTGCTTTTTTTAGAAGTTTAAATCTCCATGACCCCTTGGATGACCCTTTTACTAGAGAGGAGCTAATAGCTTTTATCTAAGCTAAGGGATTCTTCCCCTGGTTGTGACGGTATTCCATATTCATTTATTATAAAATCTAGTCTCAATTTCCAAAATATTTTCCTTAAAATTTTAAACAAAATCTTTGTTAATGGTTTCCCTCCTACCTCATGGAAAAACCAAATTATTATACCTATTCCCAAACCCAATAAAGATCCTACCCTTCCTACCGCCCCATTGCCCTCTCCTCAGTGCTCTGTAAAATACTAGAACATTTAATAAAAAATAGTCTGGAATGGTATGTTGAAAGCCGAAGTATTATTGACAGCTCCCAATTTGGGTTCCGTAAAGGCAAGGGTACATACGACAGTTTAGGTATTATATCAACAGACATCCGTAGTGCTTTCTCAACGGGGGACTCTGTAGTGGGTGTCTTCCTTGATATAAGTTCGGCATATGACCACGTCATTCTTCCTCTGCTCAGGCAGAAAATGCTAAAGCTGAGCATTCCAGTGAGGACTGTTCAACTCATATCCAACTTATTATCTGCCTGGTATCTATTAGATACCAGGGTCACCACCTCGCCCCGCGTACTATCTGGAGAGGCCTCCCTCAGGGTTCTGTGCTCAGCCCGCTTCTCTATAATATTTACACTTATGATCTCCACCTTACGGTTAAACCATATTCTACAGTATGCCGACGATTTGGCTCTGTATTCACCAGTTGGAAATATTTTAGATTCCCAATCCCTCTTGAATAAAGCTTTGTATTATCTTTCCAATTGGCTTTCAGACCATGGTCTTTCTCTATCACCCGTGAAATGTGCCGTGGTTCCTTTTTTAAGAAAGTATAAAGTTCCTTCTCTAGATATTAGAATAAATAATCACCCCATTCCCCAACTCTCAGCCTTTAGATTTTTGGGAGCGGTCTTAGACTCTAGAATGACTGGCATCCCCCACTTTGATTATGTGAAAAAAGTTCAAATTAAGATTCTGATTATAAATATATTCCTATTATACTTCCTATGAATATTTACTTCTGGACCGCTGGATCCGGTTTTTATTAGTTTCATGGGGCCCTTGTATAAGTTTGTGCCTTAATATATAATAGAAGTTAAATTAAATTTTTAACTACTTTATATATCTAATATATGTTTCTTTTTCAGATCTGTGTGTTCACTCTTGTGTTCCCCTATGTTGAATTTCTTTGTTTGTATTGTACTGTTTATACCTAGTGTTAAATGTTTAACCTTAACTAATATTTATTGACTTTTTTTTTAAATAAAACAATAATAATTGTAATATTATATTTATACTCCTATGTGCCTTTTCAACAACTTGACATTGGCAGAGTTACGCGTCAAGCGAAAAGCCATTCACCTAAAATAACAATAATAATAATAGCTTTTTGCTAATTAATAAAGGACATCCCCTAATACTTAAAAAAAAATTGTAGTATAAGAAGGTAGGTAGGTACTTATTAAATTTGATATAAACAATTAATTTGTAAAATAAAATAATAGTAAAAAAAAACTATTTATTTACAGTTTATGATCATAAGGAGTTTGCACGGTCCTATATTTTTAACCCACGGGCCACGAGTAATTTCGCGTCTAATTTCAGCTAAAAACTTCAACGTGTCGCCGCGCTCAATTTCAAATTTGATTTATTTTATGATTAATGATATGAATTCTATATTACCTATAACTAACTCTTTTTATTAATTTCTTAAAATTTCATGAAAATGTAAATACAAAAAAAATATTGCCATGTTTTTTCAAATCTGAAAAAAAAATCTTATGTTTTAGAAACTATAATATTTATGCATTTTTATAAATTCCTTTTTATAGGATAATCTTATATGATTTTTTTTAAAGATAAAAATGCAATAGAAAATAAGTATATAACAACAAGCAAGCAATGACAAAATTCGTGAGGGCTGACTGGAACCTGGTTGGCTCAGCGGTTGAGCGCCTTGCCGCGATAGCGAGGTTCGTGGGTTCGAGTCCCGCCACCAGGAATTTATTCATTGCATTTTTATCTTTAAAAAATTTAATATAAGAAACTATAATAGGGCTTTATTATTATTATAGTTTCTAAAAATATTATCATTCATACCACTAATCATAAAAGATACACCCAAAAATTAATAAAAATTGAAATGTAGGGCAGCGACGACGATGGCCTTACCTAAAAGTAGACGTGAAATTGCTAGCGGATTTAACAGTACCTATATAATTAACTAATAATTAAGTATAAACTTATTAGAATTGTATAATGGAGTAAACTATGTTTTTTAAATAATATAGTAAGTTTGTAGTTTTGTACATTCTTATATTATTATAAACAGAGCATTTGACTGGCTGCCAGTGTAATGGGAACATTTGAGGCGGGTCAGAATCTGGTTACGGTGGACTTATTTTCTGTACCCCTAGTGTGAGTTTTCGAACTATTACTTTGCGTTTGAGTTAACTAAAATTTGTATGGGAAATGGTTCAGCGCTCCAAGCGGAAAATTTTAGAACTAGAAATGCGGTCGTGTGATTGGTCAAAATGTTAACGCGGTAGTATAGTTAAAGCGAAAGTAAACGTTAAAAAAACTCACACTAGGCCTACTGAATAATATATATATTATTAGGGTTTTTTTTTGTATTACGTATATATTATTTTTAGGTTCCTAGTTTATTTATACTAGGGTTTACTTTATAGTTTATTTAATTTCTATTCCATACTAGTTAACTCTTTTTATTAATTTCTTAAAATTTCATGAAAATGTAAATACAAAAAAAAATGTCATGTTTTTTTCACATCTGAAAAAAAAAACTTATGTTTTAGAAACTATAATAGGGCTTTATTTTTATTATAGTTTCTAAAAATATTAGCATTCATACCACTAATCATAAAAGATACACCCAAAAATTAATAAAAATTGAAATGTAGGGCAGCGACGACGATGGCCTTACCTAAAAGTAGACGTGAAATTGCTAGCGGATTTAACAGTACCTATATAATTAACTAATAATTAAGTATAAACTTATTAGAATTGTATAATGGAGTAAACTATGTTTTTTAAATAATATAGTAAGTTTGTAGTTTTGTACATTCTTATATTATTATAAACAGAGCATTTGACTGGCTGCCAGTGTAATGGGAACATTTGAGGCGGGTTAGAATCTGGTTACGGTGGACTTATTTCCTGTACCCCTAGTGTGAGTTTTCGAACTATTACTTTGCGTTTGAGTTATCTAAAATTTGTATGGGAAATGGTTCAGCGCTCCAAGCGGAAATTTTGAGAACTAGAAATGCGGTCGTGTGATTGGTCAAAATGTTAACGCGGTAGTATAGGTAACGCGAAAGTAAACGTTAAAAAAACTCACACTAGGCCTACTGAATAATATATATCTATTATTAGGGTTTTTTTTTGTATTACGTATATATTATTTTTAGGTTCCTAGTTTATTTATAGTAGGGTTTTCTTTATAGTTTATTTAATTTTTATTCCATATATAAATACCTATGGAAAGTTTATTGTTGTTTATTATTACAGCCTCCGTAGACTAGTGGTTGCGCCTTTGGCGTTGTATCCGGAGGTCGTGGATTCGATTCCCACACATGGCAAAAAAAAAATAGTACCTACATTTTTTTTCTGTACAGTTTGTCATGGTCTGGGTATTTATAAAATATAATAAATCGTTGTAAATGTATTATATCGTTGCTTCTGGTACATATGGTACAAGCCTAGAGCTTAGTTTGTGACCAGAGAAATTAAAAAAAACTCACACTACTCCTACTGTAGCCCTAGCGTGAGTTTTCTAACTATTACTTGGCGTTTGAATTAACAAAAATTTGTACGGGAAATAGTTCAGCGCTCCAAGCGGAAATTTTCAGAACTAGAAATGCGGTCGTGTGATTGGCCAAAATGTTAACGCAGTAGTATAGTTAACGCGAAAGTAAACGTTAAAAAAACTCACACTAGGCCTACTGAATAATATATATATTATTAGGGTTTTTTTTGTATTACGTATATATTATTTTTAGGTTTCTAGTTTATTTATACTAGGGTTTACTTTATAGTTTATTTAATTTCTATTCCATACTATCTAACTCTTTTTATTAATTTCTTAAAATTTCATGAAAATGTACAAAAAAAAAATTGTCATGTTTTTTTCACATCTGAAAAAAAAATCTTATGTTTTAGAAACTATAATAGGGCTTTATTATTATTATAGTTTCTAAAAATATTAGCATTCATACCAATAATCATAAAAAATACACCCAAAAATTAATAAAATTTGAAATGTAGGGCAGCGACGACGATGGCTTTACCTAAAAGTAGACGTGAAATTACTAGCGGATTTAACAGTATCTATACAATTAACTAATAATTAAGTATAAACTTATTAGAATTGTATAATGGAGTAAAATATGTTTTTTAAATAATATAGTAAGTTTGTAGTTTTGTACATTCTTATATTATTATAAACAGAGCATTTGACTGGCTGCCAGTGTAATGGGAACATTTGAGGCGGGTCAGAATCTGGTTACGGTGGACTTATTTCCTGTACCCCTAGTGTGAGTTTTCGAACTATTACTTTGCGTTTGAGTTAACTAAAATTTGTATGGGAAATGGTTCAGCGCTCCAAGCGGAAAATTAGAGAACTAGAAATGCGGTCGTGTGATTGGTCAAAATTTTAACGCGGTAGTATAGTTAACGCGAAAGTAAACGTTAAAAAAACTCACACTAGGCCTACTGAATAATATATATATTATTAGGGTTTTTTTTTTGTATTACGTATATATTATTTTTAGGTTCCTAGTTTATTTATACTAGGGTTTACTTTATAGTTTATTTAATTTCTATTCCATACTATCTAACTCTTTTTATTAATTTCTTAAAATTTCATGAAAATGTAAATAAAAAAAAATGTCATGTTTTTTTCACATCTGAAAAAAAAACAACTTATGTTTTAGAAACTATAATAGGGCTTTATTTTTATTATAGTTTCTAAAAATATTAGCATTCATACCACTAATCATAAAAGATACACCCAAAAATTAATAAAATTTGAAATGTAGGGCAGCGACGACGATGGCCTTACCTAAAAGTAGACGTGAAATTACTAGTGATTCGTCAAAATGTTAACGCGGTAGTATAGTTAACGCGAAAGTAAACGTTAAAAAAACTCACACTAGGCCTACTGAATAATATATATATTATTAGGGTTTTTTTTTGGTATTACGTATATATTATTTTTAGGTTCCTAGTTTATTTATACTAGGGTTTACTTTATAGTTTATTTAATTTCTATTCCATACTATCTAACTCTATTTATTAATTTCTTAAAATTTCATGAAAATGTAAATACAAAAAAAAAATTGTCATGTTTTTTTCACATCTGAAAAAAAAATCTTATGTTTTAGAAATTATAATAGGGCTTTATTATTATTATAGTTTCTAAAAATATTAGCATTCATACCACTAATCATAAAAGATACACCCAAAAATTAATAAAATTTGAAATGTAGGGCAGCGACGACGATGGCCTTACCTAAAAGTAGACGTGAAATTACTAGCGGATTTATCAGTACCTATACAATTAACTAATAATTAAGTATAAACTTATTAGAATTGTATAATGGAGTAAAATATGTTTTTTTTATAATATAGTAAGTTTGTAGTTTTGTACATTCTTATATTATTATAAACAGAGCATTTGACTGGCAGTTTAACGCGGTAATGCTGCCAGTGTAATGGGAACATTTGAGGCGGGTCAGAATCTGGTTACGGTGGATCTATTTCCTATACCCCTAGTGTGAGTTTTCTAACTATTACTTGGCGTTTGAATTAACTAAAATTTGTACGGGAAATAGTTCAGCGCTCCAAGCGAAAATTTTCAGAACTAGAAATGCGGTCGTGTGATTGGTCAAAATGTTAACGCGGTAGTATAGTTAACGCGAAAGTAAACGTTAAAAAAACTCACACTAGGCCTACTGAATAATATATATATTATTAGGGTTTTTTTTTTTGTATTACGTATATATTATTTTTAGGTTCCTAGTTTATTTATACTAGGGTTTACTTTATAGTTTATTTAATTTCTATTCCATACTATCTAACTCTTTTTATTAATTTCTTAAAATTTCATGAAAATGTAAATACAAAAAAAAAATTGTCTTGTTTTTTTCACATCTGAAAAAAATCTTATGTTTTAGAAACTATAATAGGGCTTTATTATTATTATAGTTTCTAAAAATATTAGCATTCATACCACTAATCATAAAAGATACACCCAAAAATTAATAAAATTTGAAATGTAGGGCAGCGACGACGATGGCCTTACCTAAAAGTAGACGTGAAATTACTAGCGGATTTAACAGTACCTATACAATTGACTAATAATTAAGTATAAACTTATTAGAATTGTATAATGGAGTAAAATATGTTTTTTAAATAATATAGTAAGTTTGTAGTTTTGTACATTCTTATATTATTATAAACAGAGCTATTAACTGGCAGTTTAACGCGGTAATGCTGCCAGTATAATGGGAACATTTGAGGCGGGTCAGAATCTGGTTACGGTGGACTTATTTCCTGTACCCCTAGTAAGAGTTTTCTAACTATTACTTTGCGTTTGAGTTAACTAAAATTTGTATGGGAAATGGTTCAGCGCTCCAAGCGGTAATTTTGAGAACTAGAAATGCGGTCGTGTGATTGGTCAAAATGTTAACGCGGTAGTATAGTTAACGCGAAAGTTAACGTTAAAAAAACTCACACTAGGCCTACTGAATAATATATATATTATTAGGGTTTTTTTTTTGTATTACGTATATATTATTTTTAGGTTCCTAGTTTATTTATAGTAGGGTTTTCTTTATAGTGTATTTAATTTTTATTCCATATATAAATACCTATGGAAAGTTTATTGTTGTTTATTATTACAGCCTCCGTAGACTAGTGGTTGCGCCTTTGGCGTTGTATCCGGAGGTCGTGGGTTCGATTCCCACCTATGGCAAAAAAAAAAGTACCTACGTTTTTTTCTGTACAGTTTGTCATGGTCTGGGTGTTTATAAAATATAATAAATCGTTGTAAATGTATTATATCGTTGCTTCTGGTACACATGGTACAAGCCTAGAGCTTAGTTTGTGACCAGAGCAATTAAAAAAAACTCACACTACTCCTACTGTAGCCCTAGTGTGAGTTTTCTAACTATTACTTGGCGTTTGAATTAACTAAAATTTGTACGGGAAATAGTTCAGCGCTCCAAGCGGAAATTTTCAGAACTAGAAATGCGGACGTGTGATTGGTCAAAATGTTAACGCGGTAGTATAGTTAACGCGAAAGTAAACGTTAAAAAAACTCACACTAGGGCTACTGAAAGGTAGCGTAGCATCGAGCGGCTTACCTAAGAGTAGACCCGTAAATTGGCTCGCGGCCATACTATACTCAAAATAGGAAAGTATTACCTACCATAATTTTTGATTGTAAACTAGAGTTAAATATATTTTTTATTATTAAATTTGCTCATTACTAATTATTGAGGACATAGATCAGCTTATAATTTGAATCGTTTTTTTTTAAATTATATTTTGTAATCGAATGTTCTTACTACAAATACCTATTAAATAGAAATGTTAATAATAATAATAATATGTAGTACAATTTACACAAATTGCTCTGGTCACAAACTAAGCTCTAGGCTTGTACCATGTGTACCAGAAGCAACGATATAATACATTTATAACGATTTATTATATTTTATAAATACCCAGACCATGACAAACTGTACAGAAAAAAACGTAGGTACAATTTTAATTTTGCCATGCGTGAGAATCGAACCCACGACCTCCGGATACAATGCCAAAGGCGCAACCACTAGTCTACGGAGGCTGTAATAATAAACAACAATAAACTTTCCATAGGTATTTATATATGGAATAAAAATTAAATAAACTATAAAGAAAACCCTACTATAAATAAACTAGGAACCTAAAAATAATATATACGTAATACAAATAAAAAACCCTAATAATATATATATTATTCAGTAGCCCTAGTGTGAGTTTTTTTAACGTTTACTTTCGCGTTAACTATACTACCGCGTTAACATTTTGACCAATCACACGACCGCATTGCTAGTTCTCAAAATTTCCGCTTGGAGCGCTGAACCATTTCCCATATAAATTTTAGTTAACTCAAATGCAAAGTAATAGTTAGAAAACTCACACTAGGGGTACAGTAGCCCTAGTGTGTAGTAGTTTTAACGTTTTCTTTCGTGTTAACTATACTACTGCGACAACATTTTGACCAAACACACGCTCGCATTTCTAGTTCAAAAATTTTTCGCTTGGAACGCTGAACTATTTCCCGTACAAATTTTAGTTAATTCAAACGCCAAGTAATAGTTAGAAAACTCACACTAGGGCTACAGTAGGAGTAGTGTGAGTTTTTTTAACATTTACTTTCGCGTTCACTTTACTACCGCGTTAACCTTTTGACCAAACACACGCTCGCATTTCTAGTTCTCAAAATTTCCGCTTGGAGCGCTGAACTATTTCCCATACAAATTTTAGTTAACTCAAACGCAATGATATAGTTCGAAAACTCACACTAGGGGTACAGATTTTTTATCAGGTAGATATTCTATGATGGGCTTTATAAATATTTATATTTTTAAAGACTAGAAATAGTACTGCTTTATTATTTCTTTTTTTATTCAAAAAAATGTTGTGTATAAAAAGTTGTAGGTACCTACACGTTGGAAAAAATATATTATTTTTAAGCCTTGTTTGTAAAAATCTCGTTAGTTAGTATAGTTTGTTGACAACTATAAACGTCAACAGAAAATTTATAATTAAAAGTGTTGTTGTCATTTTGACTTATCTAAATAAATTGGTTTCTTGTATACTATTATTTTATTTGTTGATATTTTTATGATAAATGCAAAGAACGGCATCAGCGAACCCTCGAAAATACAGTCCACTCGATTCTCCACCAATTACTCCTACATTTTTGGTCCTTCGAGAATTGTGAGTACTTCGAAAAATATATCCGATGAGAGTAATAGATCGATCTCTCCCGGCTTATTAAAGTATTGATCGGCCAAAGTAACTCCTCGTGGGATTTTAATGTTAGAAATATTAATAAAATATTGCGGAACCGGGTTAGTTATAGTGTTGATTAATAGAGCAACTTACTTGTATTTTGTAGTTATTTGTGGCAGCCTTAAGTGTAAGTAACATACCATGCGTTACATTTTGTTTACTGCAGCCTAACGAATTTATTTGAATGGCATTCGTATACTTCGGTAACCCTAATTTGTTCGCTAACAATGCGGTTACGAATGATTGTTGGCTACAGCTATCTAACAACGCTCGTACACTGTGCACAGACCCATCTTGACCTGTAATGTTTACCAAAATGGTAGGTAAAAGCACATGATTAATATTGTTGCGATTGGACATCAAAGTCGTCGCTTCATCGCTACAGTATCATGCGATACAGTATTATCGACTGCTTCATTGTGCATGATAGAATTGTGTTTTTTGTTGCAAATATTACATTTAAAGTGATATTTACAACAATTCTTGTGACTATTTAAGCATATTATACATAGCTTGTGATCATTGAGAAACGATTCACGTCGTGTATATGGCAGAACTTTGAATTGTGGACAGGCATACAATTTATGATCACTACAGTTACAGAACCTACATGACATCGATTTGTCAGCTTGCGTAGACAAAGCTGACTAACAATATTAATCATGTGCTTTTACCTACCATTTTGGTAAACATTACAGGTCAAGATGGGTCTGTGCACAGTGTACGAGCGTTGTTAGATAGCTGTAGCCAACAATCATTCGTAACCGCATTGTTAGCGAACAAATTAGGGTTACCGAAGTATACGAATGCCATTCAAATAAATTCGTTAGGCTGCAGTAAACAAAATGTAACGCATGGTATGTTACTTACACTTAAGGCTGCCACAAATAACTACAAAATACAAGTAAGTTGCTCTATAATCAACACTATAACTAACCCGGTTCCGCAATATTTTATTAATATTTCTAACATTAAAATCCCACGAGGAGTTACTTTGGCCGATCAATACTTTAATAAGCCGGGAGAGATCGATCTATTACTCTCATCGGATATATTTTTCGAAGTACTCACAAGCGGAAAAATTAAGTTAGACGACCAAGGATTAATTTTGCAGAACACGATGTTCGGTCATGTAGTTATAAGTAAGTATACAATGAACAAACCAATTTCTAATAATAATTGTTTTATTTCAACGGATGATCTCGATCAGATGTTAACGAAGTTCTGGGATACTGAAAAGGTCCCCGAAATACATTCAGAAAAACTGAATGAACACGATTTATGCGAACAAAAATTTAAGGAATCAGTAATATTAAATAAAAATCGATTTACTGTAAAAATTCCTCTAAAAAATAATCTCAATGATTTGGGTCTCGGCGATTCATTTTCGATCGCGCTACAAAGATTTCGTAGTTTAGAGCGCAGATTTATAAAAGATCCAATTATAAAAAACGAATACGTACAATTTATTAACGAATATATACAACTTGGTCACGGTACATTATATGATATACGAAATGTAAATATAAACAATAATTTAATTAATACTAATTTTCTTTCTCATCACCCTATTGTAAGACCTGATAAAAAGACTACAAAGTTACGAG
Organism: Monopis laevigella; assembly: GCA_947458855.1. Classification (NCBI taxonomy): domain Eukaryota; kingdom Metazoa; phylum Arthropoda; class Insecta; order Lepidoptera; family Tineidae; genus Monopis; species Monopis laevigella. The sequence goes on from OX381597.1 coordinate 12,969,997, forward strand.
TCGTATTCGACGCCAGTTTAAAAACTAAAAATAATATATGCCTAAATGATGTTATGTATAAAGGTAGCGTTTTACAAAATGATCTATTTAATATTCTAATTTTATTTCGTACTTATAATTATGTTTTTATGTGTGATGTTAGACATATGTACCGACAAATAAATATTGACCAAGAGCATCGTATCCTGCAAAATATCCTTTGGCGTGAAAACACGAACGAAGCTATAAAATGCTTACAACTAAACACCGTCACGTATGGGCTGAAGAGTTCTGCATTCTTAGCCACGAGATGTATGATGGAGCTAGCTCACCGATTCGGTTCAGAGTATCCTCTGGCTGCGAAGGTAATATTCAACAATACTTACGTCGACGATGTACTTACGGGTGCGAGTAGTATTGAGGAGGCGATTTTAATAAAAGAACAAATAATAAAATTACTTAGGCTGGGAAGTTTTGATCTACATAAATGGAGTTCAAACAATAACATTATATTAGACGACATTTCTCCGAGCAAACAAAATTTTTCCGAAATCGATTTAAATAAAGATTCTCTATTTCAAAAAACATTAGGGCTCTTGTACGATGTTAAAACCGACAACTTTAAGGTACATTGTGCACAGACCTCTCTTCCTTCCAAAACCACTAAAAGGACGATAGTTAGTTTTATAAGTTCATTTTACGATCCTTTAGGACTAGCTGGGCCTATACTAATAAAGGCTAAACAAATAATTCAAAAATTATGGTTATCAAAGTTACATTGGGACGATCCTTTACCCAATGAACTACATAACTTATGGCAAAACTTTGGATTCAATCTGGTAAATATGAAACCTATTTATATCAAAAGAAATTTGTATATAACTGGGGCAAAGTCCATCGAATTATTAGGATTTTGCGACGCATCTACTAGTGCATATGGATGTTGTATATATTTAAGATGCATTCATCCCGATAATAACATTTATAACACTTTGCTTTGTGCTAAATCGCGAATAGCGCCGATAAATAGCAAACTTACTGTACCAAAACTAGAACTAAATAGTGCAGTATTATTAACAAAATTATATAAAAAGATTATTCAAATATTTTCAGACATTAATTTTAAAAATATATATTTATTTTCCGACTCTCAAATTGTAATATGTTGGATTAATAATAATAAACAAAAATTCATTCCTTATGTATCGAATCGAATAAAATATATAAATAGTGAAACTTCTAACTCTTTATGGTATCATATCAAAGGTTCCGACAATCCCGCTGATTTAATATCGCGAGGACTGGATCCTAATAAGTTGTCAGAAAATAAACTATGGTGGTATGGCCCAGATTATTTGAATGATCTTAACTTTAATCCTAAAAATAATATTATTCCTATTATACCGGAAATCAATCAATTTCTTATTAATTTAGAGGTTGATAAAAATGATATTAATTTAATGCCTTTATTTGTAAATATTTCTAGTATAACAAAAATGCAACGTATTATGTCTTACGTGCTCAGGTTTATTAATAACTGTAAATATAAGTGTAGAAATTCGTCTTTAACAAAATATAATGTCCCGCCAATAAGCGCGAACGAATATAAAAACTCATTTACTTTTATTTTAAAATATATACAATCTATTTATTTTTATTATGAAATTTGTTGTCTTAAAAATAATAAGGATATAAAAACTAATTTAAAATGTTTATATCCATTTATCGATAAAGACTGTGTACTACGAGTTGGAGGTAGACTGCACAATGCGTCACTTTCTTACAATACAAAGCATCCTATAATTTTGCCCAAAAGATGTCATGTCACAGATCTTATTATAAGACGCGAACATTTGAATTTATTACACAGTGGCCTGAAATTAACAATCAGTTCATTATCGCAGAGATTCTGGATTATAAGTGTGAATAGAGAAGTTAAGAAGATAATTAATCGCTGTGTAATATGTTTCAGAAATAAGGCGAAGTGCTCACAGCAGTTGATGGGCACACTACCGTTTGATAGAGTTAATATGTGTAGACCATTCCAAAAGGTAGGCGTCGACTATTGTGGGCCCTTTACTATCAAACAAAGTCGTGTTAGAAAAACTTTGGAAACCAAAGGGTATGTTGCACTTTTTGTCTGTTTTACGACGAAAGCCATACATATGGAGTGTGTTTCTGATCTTACTACGGATTTATTTTTAATGGCTTTAAAGAGATTTATAGCTAGGCGCGGGTTACCCAGCGATATATACTGCGATAACGCTGGTAATTTTAAAGGAGCGAACAATAAATTAAATAATTTATATAAAATGCAAAATTCAATAGATAATCAAAATCATATAATTAATTACTTTGCTTCTAAAGAAGTAGCTTTCCATTTTATACCAAGCAATAGTCCTACATTCGGAGGATTGTGGGAAGCAGGCGTGAAGAGCGCTAAATATTACTTTCAAAGATTAGTAGGGAGCACTAAATTAACTTTGGAAGAATTTAACACGGTCATCAATGAAATAGAGGGTATATTAAATTCTCGACCCTTAACTCCCATGTCTCAAGACCCTAATGATTTTACCTATTTAACTCCAGGTCACTTTTTAATTGGTTGTCCAATTAAATCATATCCAGAAAGAAATTTAGTTAATTCTTCTTGCAGCAGACTTAAATTCTGGGAGTTGTGCAATAAAATAAAGCAACAATTTTGGAATGTTTGGCAAAAGCAATATATTGTTCAACTCCAAAACAGACCAAAATGGCATCATCCTTACCCTAATTTAAAAGAAAATATATTAGTTTTAATTAAAGAAGATAATGTCCCGACTTATAAATGGCCAATAGGCAGAATTGTTAAAATTATATTAGGTTCGGATCAACGTGTTAGGGTAGTTGACGTTAGGACACATAAAGGTGTCTACCGAAGAGCTATCAATAAAATAGCCCCCTTACCTATTTATGTTTAATATTATTTTATTTAAAGATAAAGAATTGATTTGATTTCCTATTATTTGCTATATATTAAGTACTATGTTAATTTTCTGGCCTCGCCAATATGTTGACAACTATAAACGTCAACAGAAAATTTATAATTAAAAGTGTTGTTGTCATTTTGACTTATCTAAATAAATTGGTTTCTTGTATACTATTATTTTATTTGTTGATATTTTTATGATAAATGCAAAGAACGGCATCAGCGAACCCTCGAAAATACAGTCCACTCGATTCTCCACCAATTACTCCTACATAGTTAACGTTTACTTTCGCGTAAACTTTACTACTGCGTTAACATTTTGACCAATCACACGCTTGCATTTTTAGTTCTCAAAATTTCCACTTGGAGCGCTGTACTATTTTCCATACAAATTTTAGTTAACTCAAACTCAAAGTAATAGTTAGAAAACTCACACTAGGGGTACTGTAGGCCTCGTGCGAGTTTTTTAAAGAGTTAACTATACTACTGCGTTAACATTTTCACTAATCACACGCTCGCATTTTTAGTTCTCAAAATTTCCGCTTGGGGCGCTGAACTATTTTTCATACAAATTTTAGTTAACTCTAACGCAAAGCAATAGTTAAAAACCTCACACTACGGCTACTGACTATGAGTCTTGCGAGTCGAGTACACTCGTGTCACAAACTTAAAAGCTAGGTCCACAATTTTAGAAGTACGAATTTTCGAGGCCTCGTGTCGACAAAAGTTTTACATTGTGAACGCTTTAATAATAAATTATATATAGTATTTTTTTTTTAAATATGCTTGCTATATTAATTTTTATTATGACAGAAAAACGTACTTTCTAACACTTTTTTGCCGCAGAAGTGCCAAAAAGGATTGATATAATATACAGAGTGAATTTATCAAGTGTGCCTTCAAGGCCAAATACCAAACTACAAGGTTTGATAAAAACTAACTCCTATTTCCATTTTTTAAATAAATATTTTCCTAACCGACAATCGAACCGGTTGATTTTGAAAAATCAGCAAATTTATAGTGCCGATTGTATCATAAAAAGAATTTATCCTCCCTTTCGAGTTGTTAGCCCATTTCAGTGTTTATACACTGAAACAGGTTAGTAGCCTTGTATGGAATAGTAATAGCCTTGTGGCGGGTAGAATCAAAACCTATCCGCTAAGTACGTGCTGAGTAAGCCGTCTTGGTTTAGGAAGAAGTACTTACAATTTTCGTATGCCCCACGAAGCGAGACCCCAAAGCACTCCGTCACTAACGGCTGGGGCCCCTGTATCCCGCTGAAAACAATATATTCATGCTATCATACTGTGGATAAATATTTCTCATTAAGAACTTGAATTAAAAAAAAATATATAATAAAAAATATTTTTTATTTTGTACATATGCAAGGAGGTAGTGATGACATTTACACATGAAACAAAATATCGGTTAAATGGCCACCGTTGCTCAGTGGCCCTAGTGTGAGTTTTTTTAACGTTTACTTTCGCGTTAACTTTACTACTGCGTTAACATTTTGACCAATCACACGCTCGTATTTTTAGTTCTCAAAATTTCCGCTTGGAGTGTTAAACCATTTTCCATACAAATTTTAGTTAACTCAAACGCAAAGTAATAGTTAGAAAACTCACACTAGGGGTACTGTAACCCTAGTGTAAGTTTTTTTAACGTTTACTTTCGCGTTAACTATACTACCGCGTTAACATTTTGACCAATCACACGACCGCATTTCTAGTTCTCAAAATTTCCGCTTGGAGCGCTGAACCATTTCCCATACAAATTTTAGTTAACTCAAACGCAAAGTAAAAGTTAGAAAACCCACACTAGGGGTACTGACGCCTAGTGTGAGTTTTCTAACTATTACTTTACGTTTTAGTTAACTAAAATTTGTATGGAAAATAGTTCAGCGCTCCAAGCGGAAATTTTGAGAATTGAAAATGCGAGCGTGTGATTGGTTAAAATGTTAACGCAATAGTATAGTTAACGCGAAAGTAAATGTTAACAAAACTCACACTAGGGCTACTGTTGGCAAGAATTAGACGGAATGTGTAGAAAAAAATATTCAATAAATATAGTTTTTTAATTTTTAAAATTCAAGTTCTTAATGAGACACCCTTATATACACATCTATAATAATACTGGTAATACGTTTAATGAAGACAAAGAACATTTTTTTTAGCCCTGTAGCCCTAGTGTGAGTTTTTTAACATTTACTTTCGCGTTAACTATACTACCGCGTTAACTATACTACCGCGTTAACATTTTGACCAATCACACGACCGCATTTCTAGTTCTCAAAATTTCCGCTTGGAGCGCTGAACCATTTCCCATACAAATTTTAGTTAACTCAAACGCAAAGTAATAGTTATAAAACTCACACTAGGGGTACTGATATTATTTTAGGTGGGAGGAAGGCCTCTATAATTCTGCTAGGCCGACCAACCGGACTCAAGTGACCTGTCATGTTTCGATTTTAGTCTGAGAGTCTACTGCATCGATTTCTTGTCGTGGTAGTAGTCTCCTTTCACGGTGCAGTTACGAAACAACAGTAATAGACTCTTAAAACAAATACGTCTTTGTCGCCGCCCGTTTCGTAACCGCTGGCAAGTGGAAGCAAATGTTTCGGTTTTAGACTGTGGGAAACTTCTTATGAATTTAGATAATAATTATTGACTCTTTTTTTAAATATACATTCTCTATTTGGTGCTTGTCTTATTTTAACTGGTTAATAATTCTAAAGTCTTGCAGCGAAAACTGCAAACGACTTAGAAACAAAGATAGTATAATGAGAGGGAAAGGCAAAGATGATATTAAGATCACTGCATTCGTAATCGCGAACTCCGCGTTATTCAAATATAATAATAATAATAATATGTAGGACAATTTACACATATTGCTCTGGTCACAAACTAAGCTCTAGGCTTGTACTATGCGTACCAGAAGCAGCGATATAATACATATTAAATTTTATAAACACCCAGACCATGACAAACTGTACAGAGAAAACGTACTAATATTTTTTTGCCATGGGTGGGAATCGAACCCACGACCCCCGGATACAACGCCAAAGGCGCAACCACTAGTCTACGGAGGCTGTCATATTACCCACAACAGAAAGATTTTTGTGTACAATTACTAACATAAAAAAAATAACTTAGACCAACAGCCAATTTGCAATATTGTACGTTTATATGGGTGTTAAGTCGACTCCAGAGGTTCTACCTTGGGAGTTTGCTTCGTAGCAACGTAACGTAATACGTGAGGAACAACCAATAGGATTGCTTTATTTTTGGTAACAGAATAGGATTTGGTAAGCGATCCTATTGGTGGTTCCTCACGTTTTACCGTAACGTTGCTACAAAGCAAAAACCCATGGTAGACCCCCTGAGCCCTTAAAAGTAGATCGAATGGTTTTGTCGTAATGCGATCCAAAATAAGTGAAAGCTCCAGGTTGAACCAAAGTGTCCGTTAAAACAATTGTAAAGATTAAAGTTAAAAATGGCGTCGAATGTACCAGCTGTCATTTGATTTTCAAATTAAGCTGGTACATTCGACGCCATTTTTAACTTTAATAAGGAATATGCATGTAACGCCAATTATTATTACTTTAATATATAATGTTCCCTTTAAGTCTTTGAACATATTTACAGTAAGTAATCTATTTTATTTTGATTAGCTATTTTTTTTATAAATACGATTTTAAAAATCCATTTTTTTGTAGAAACGGAACGCATTTCTAAACGCTCCGACATTATTACGTCTGTTCTGTAGTCTACAGTTTCTTGTTTTCTCGGGTATTTATTGTCCTTTATTACAATAATTTGCGATAAACAAACCTTTTGACTAACTTTTGAGGTGCAATACCATTAAACTAATATGCTTTTGGAGCACGAATGACGTCACAGATTGACGGCAAGTACCTTTTTTTACTGCGGTAGTGACAGATAAAGTTTAAACCCTTTTATTTTTGTGTTTTTGGGGTCTAATGTAGTTACTCTATCAAGTAATGAAATAAAAAAAACATGCATATTCCACACATGCAATATACGGTGTGGCCGAGTTGGTTAGACCTTGGACTTAAAAACACTTAGGTCCCTGGTTCGAATCCCGGTGTGTATCAATGAGTTTTTAATTTAAAAAAATGTACATTTGTTTGACAACACCACTATAGTGCCTCGGAGGGCACGTTAAGCTGTCGGTCCCGGTTTCACTATACCAACTTGTTTAACTGTTTATTGATGGGTTGTTGAGTCTATTCAAAACATCGCGACGAGCTAGCTACTTGTTCGATGTAGACTCATACCATCGGCTACGACGAGGTGGGATTAAAACCCTTCCGCTGGGTACCCTGGGACTGTCTAGGCGGTCACGGGCGCCGTATGGCACCCGTGATGATATGTATGAATGTATGTTGTATGTATGTATGTATGTATGTATGTATGTATGTATGCATATTCGGTATTCCCTATTGTTACAGTTACTTTAACAGACACTTTGGTGCTGCTGGAGCTTACAGTATACTTACAGTGCAAGGTGCCCTCTTATAGTTTTGATTGAGGCAGATAAAATTTTCACTGACACCAACCCCGAACCTCATGGTGATGTCATTACAGGTAGGCCGGTCCATCAGACGAGCATAGTACACCTGCATCATACTGCGACGGGGCTCGTACATGCCATCACGCTGGTGGGAGGTTCACCAAATTATATTTCAGGGTGCAATTGGTTTGAACAGTAGCCATAGTGTGAGTTTTTTTAACATTTACTTTCGCGTTAACTTTACTAGCGCGTTAACATTTTGACCAATCACACGACCGCATTGATGTGTGTATGTATATGTATTTATCTATTATATAGGCTTATGTGAGTAGAAAGTGTCTTTTAAATAGTTATAGCTATAAATAAATGTCGCTCTTTTCATTTCATCATGAATAGGTAATAAGTAAATAATTTAATATAATTAAATATATGTTTTTGTTTATGGTGTTTATTAATTATTTTTTAGTGTATGATGTTCAATAGGGTATTTGACTCCTTTTTGAAACTCGTTTTATATGATTCTTCATTACATAATAAGCAAACTACATTGATATTTCCGGGATGTCTACTCTATTATTAATAAAAATTAATGTTAAAGCTTGAATTTCCACAATGGCGCTAAAAACGCTGTTTCGCAGTCTATGTCAAGTGTGACGTCACACGCAAGTAAACTAACAAGCACAGATTAATAATCTCCAATTATTATACTCTATTTTATTTCATCCGCATGATTTATAATCTGTGTATTGTTTTGTTTACTTGCTGGTGACGTCACCAGTCATCGACCAATCAAATATGTTTTTGTTATAAATAAAATTGTAAAAAATATTCAATTTTATTTCGTGTAATCTACAAAAAATAAAGTGAAATATGTTTTTTTACGCCATTGTCTGATAGGATGACTACAATTTATAGTATATTTTTAATGTAGTCAAATAGTCTAGTTTAATTTACTGTAGGTTAAATATAATTGTTAATTTACTAGTTATTTTATTGTACTTTATATTCACTATTTATGTAAACATGGTGAGTGTGTATGCTTTAGGGCTACAAACCTGATTGTAACTGAATGTGTTATTGATTAAATATAACATTGTATTGTTTGTAGGTGAATCGATCTAACCGCATTTCTTATTCTCAAAATTTCCGCTTGGAGCGCTGAACCATTTCCCATACAAATTTTAGTTACCTCAAACGTTAAAGTAATAGTTAGAAAACTCACACTAGGGGTATAGGGGCCTTATTCCGACTTTGCCGCTAAACACGACAAGACGTTGCGTAAACTATAAATATTAAGATATAAGTTCTATCCTGTTAATTATAGATTTGAATTTCCAATGCTGCACACATGTTCAAACTTGCGAAGTATTCGTGTATTTCAAGATGGCGGCATTATTATAGCCAACTTTATACAGACTATATAACCATTGGAATAAACTTATATTTCCATTTTATAGTTTACGCAACGTCTTGTCGTGTTTAGCGGGAGCAAACTCGGAATAAGGCCCCAGGCCGTTAATTTGACGATAGGATTAAGGGAATAATTTCGTATGAAATCAAAAAATATTTTAAAACTTAAGTCGTACCCAAATAAAAAAATATGGGGATGTATATATCACTCTTCGTTATTAAATTATATTATTTGTATTTAATATTTAATGTGCCCCCTTTTTGTAAATACATAAAGAAAAAAATGCTAGTTTTACCTAAATATAAAATTGCGCGAATGCGAAAGATGTTTATAATAATTCTTTCACCTAAATAAGTATTAATAAATCACTAATAATTTGTATTCTTTAAAATATTTAATTTGCGATTAGCTAGCCTTAAGAGATACAGTTGCAGATTTACCATACAAAAGTCTTGAATATTAAACATATAAATTCTTACCCTTTCAGATCCAAAACTTGTCACCCAAAAATCATCGAATGGGGGTAACATCTCTCTATTTGGAAGATCTACGCCGTGCAATGAATGTGAAAACCTGGTAATATAATTAAATTAAGTAAAGAGACCAGCCCCCCTAGCCAAGAGCGCAGTCGTAAATAACGCTAACGAAACTTTTGTATGAAAATAACATTTGATGATGACGTCACTTCCGTTTTTATCGTTGCAGAAATAACCAAAACGAGACAACAATATAGATACACCAATAGGATAATACATTTTGTATCTCCCTTTCTTTTACGCTTTTGCGACGTTCGAGCGTAAAAAGCGACCATGCTATATTGGCTAGGGGGGCAGGGGCTCTACCATGGGTTTGCGCATTGTAGCAACGTAACGTATTTGTATACGTATACGTAAGCAACAACCAATAGGGCCGCTACATTTTTAATAACAGGATACAGCTATCCTATTGGTTGTTGCTCACGTACACGTATACAAATACGTTAGTTGCTACAATGCGCAAACCCATGGTAGAGCCACAGTAGCCACAAGTATTCCTCTATAAATTCTTTAGGTCAACCGGTCGGTTTCGTTTCGCTCATATCGGTTCAAAACCTAGTGTATGACCTAGGGCCTTACCAAAGAGCCAATCGATAATCGAATCGAAATACCCATCGAAAGCCAAATGTATGGGATTTGACGTTTCTCATCGATCAGGCTCTATCCATAAAGTAAAATTCCTATACATTTTTATCGATCGATGCGGCGATTCGATTGGCGATTGTGCTCTTTGGTCAGGCCCCTGATCATGTTTCTGTTTTAGCCTGAGACTCTAACATAAATGTTTGTATTAACGTAACTTTTAATATGTGAGGCACCACCAATACGAAGTTTTTATTTTAAAAATAAAGCGGTCCTATTAGTTGTTACTTAAGTATTAACATACATATCAAAAACTTATGGAGCCTCTGTTTACCAGAAACGCCCACTTTCAAGAAACGGGCAGTCGATTAGACGATAAACAAAATATAAAAGTAACTGCAAACTCATCTTTGTCGCCCATTTCGGCATTATTTAGCTGACACAGTGAGAACGATTAATGTTGATAAACAACAACGTATTCATGGACTTTATAGGTCTGCTTATAATCAGTTTGATACAGAGTTACATGCCGTGTACCAATAAAAAAACTTGTCGTCGGAAGCCCTCAGAGGCTCTACCATGGGTTTGCGCATTGTAGAAACGTAACGTATTCATTTACGTATACGTGATCAACAACCAATAGGATTGCTTTATTCAATCCTGTTACTAAAGATAAAGCGATCTTATTGGTTGTTGCTCACGTATACGAAAACGAATACGTTACGTTTCTACAATGCGCAAATCCATGGTAGAGCCTCAGGAAATGGATTCGCGAGCTCAAACGTCTAAACGTTTCTTTCGGTACCCTAATATTAAAGTTTTTTTTTTAAAAAAATCATATATTTTTTATCGATACTAAAAAGATTACATAGACACCTTATAATTATTTCTATTAACATTTTAAAAGACAACTAAAGTAATATTTTTGATTTTAAAAATCTTACCTTATGTAAAAAGTTTACAGATTTTTTTTATAAAGAGACTATGGAGCTTACGAGTATGTAGGTAATTAGGATCAAGTCTTAGCACAACATCATCGATAGGCTCGATAAATCGACAAGTTCGATACATATCGATTCTATGAATGATTGTTCATTCATAAACTCAATTTTATCGACTGTCAAACTATACGATGTGGTTATGCTATACCCCCAAGTAAGTAAAATCTACACGTCCACGTTCTTTTTTTTTCTTCAAAAAATAAAACTTTTTTATCATTGAGAACAACGTTTAGTTATTTGACGTTCGAGTTCGTGAATACATTTCCTGTGCTATTAAGTTTATAAAGCCACTTCAAAAGGCTGCATGGTCGAAAAGATCTTTGCCTTCCACATCGTGGAAAAAAACTCAACTCACTTCAAATTCCTGTCCAATAATATCAAAGCGACGTCATTATCAGGAGACTTCCTGGTGCTCCAGTTGGGGTGCTTCACCACCTCCTGGATCTTTGCCATCTGCCCTCCTTTGTAGGTGTATCTGCTACCAGCTCGGACTAGCATTCTGCTTATTGTTCCTGATCTGAAGGCACAGAAGTAAGTTAAAGACGAAGGGCCCTAAACAACTTTGTATAGCGGAAATCACAAATATATATATTTAATAATAATAATATGTAGGATTTTACATATATTGTCCTGGTCACAAACTAAGCTCTAGGCTTGTACCATGTGTACTGGAAAGAACGATATAATACATACAATTTTAAAACAAACAGACCAATGCAAAAAGTACCTACAAAAAAATATTGTTTTGCCATATATTAACTTATTTTAAATATATTTTATTAATTTATTTTAAATTGGGGCACGACCCGCACGATATGTGGCTTTATCTACCTGATGGTAAACAGCCTACAAAACCCATGAATGGGATCGATCAATAAATTGTTGTTTAACAATAATTGATCGCTCGAAAAGCTTTCTTCGGGGACATAGTAGCGAAAAATGGGGCAGTCCCATTTAAAACGGAACGAGATTTAGTCACGTTAAGCATGTTGCATCTGCGCTAGGACATGCCTTTATGCCATGATGCTTCATGGTGTCAGGAATATCAAAGCGACGTCATTACCAGGGGACATCCTGGTGCTCCAGTTAGAATATATGTTATAAGCTAGAAGAAAAAAAAACCTACCTTTTTTATTTAAAAACTGGGGTTTATAAGTGATACTTAAGGCAAAAAAAAATAGTGCAAAAAAACACCCAGTATTAAGAAAATAGTCTTAACCCAAAAGTAAAAAAAAAAAAAAAAAAATTTTTTGGTTTGAAGAATATTTGTTTCCTCTATACAGGGTGACTTTAAAGCGATGTACCTACTTTGGGCTTATATACTGCTAATCATATCCAACTTTCCTATGGAGTCCACAATACCTTCTCCATACAAACTAGTAATGCTAAATGACCAATTTGTATGGGGATCCCAAAATTTTTATTCATTTGCGAGATATGGTTCAATGGAAAAGTTGTTTGATTTGATCAGCAGAACCTCATATTAGCCCAGAGTACATCCTTTCAAATTCACCATGTACAGAGGAAACAAAATTTGTCTTGTCCAAGAGGATATTGTTTTGACCCGAGAATTTATTTTTATCTTTATAGATACTTACTTCCACAAGCAATTAGCAGTGGTGATAGAAACACGAGGGTTGAGAATAGCTCCTGAACACCAATGCTCTTCGTTCTTCTGAATAGATATCACGTAAGGATACTCTTCTATCATAGCATCCTTAGCAGCTATAAGGCGTTTTACACGCTGCCCTGTTTCATAGAAAATTACTTAAGTGGACAGGAAAAGAATTCGCGAACTAGAGCGTCAAAAAACATCAAAATGTTGTTTTCAGTTATAATAAAGTTTTTTTCTGGAAGAAAAGAACATGGAGGTGTAGATTTTATTTACTCGATCCTAATTACATAATTTCGTTATAAAAAATCTGTTTAGTTTTAAAATGAGAACTAAAGTAATATTTTTAGAATCATAAATCAAATTTTGGGTGTCTTTTCAAAAGTTAATATATTTTTTATAAAAATACTATCTAATTAGGATCGAGTAAGTAATATTTACACCTCTACGTTCTTTTTCATTAAAAATAAACTTCGATATCACTGAAAACAACATTTTGACGTTATTGGACGCTCGAGATCGCGAAACCTTTTACTGGCTTCTTAACGGCAGGTATTCTGGGCCGAATGCTAAGAAATAAGGTTCAAAATCGTAAACCGAGGGTGCCGCTTCGGCTCAAAATTTATTCTGATAAAAATATTTGGATTAATCCCAGTTTTAATATACGTGGTGGCCGAGTTGGTTAGACCTTGGACTTAAAAACACTTAGGACCCTGGTTCGAATCCCGGTGTGTACCAATGAGTGTTTAATTAAAAAAAATATGTACATTTGTTTGACAACACCACTATAGTGCCTCGGAGAGCACGTTAAGCTGTCGGTCCCGGTTTCACTATACCAACTTGTGAAACTGTTTAAAGATGGGTTATTGAGTATATACAAAATATCGCGACGAGCTAGCCATTTGTTCGGCTAAGACTAGGTGGGTTTAAAACCCTGAGGCCGTCTGGGCGGTCTCGGGCGCCGTGAGGCACCCGTGATGATATGTATAGGTATGTGTAATCCCAGTTTTGTTTTTATTAATGACGTGTATTTTTGTTTAGCATATTCTTATTTTGACGTAGTGGTCTAAGAAATGAGACATAAAGCACTGTCCTTAGATTTTTTTTAGATCAAGCGAAGCAATATTAATATACGTTTTGAGTCCCACATAAATACCAATAAAATGGTCTTTTATCTATGATATTATATGATCAACCACCTATTGGTTGATCGCTTTTTTTTTCAAATAAACCTTTTTTATTGTTTGATAGTTACTAGCGACTATAGAAAAATTGTTTGCAAAAACTTGTGGAGAGAGCTACAGGAAGCAATGACTATTCATCTCAGTCTTGGCGTTATTTGAAACAGCTTCTAGATGGGTTATTGAGTCCTTCCAAACACCGCGACAAGCTGACCACTTAGTACGATCAACTACGACGAGATGGGAAAAAAGCCATCTAGGAGGTATAAAGTAAGGTAAGACAACATAGTTGTAATCCGTTGTAATCGTGATGGTACTTTTATTATCAAGCGCCGGAATCGGGTACTCGTTCTAGACCCATGATGACGTTCTGAGTCTACACCAAATAAGTGGTAAGCTCCACATGGTGTTAATATCAATAACGAATCTAGTACATACTTTAACTAAGAATAAGTACATACTTTAACTAAGAATTACAAATATATAATTACCTGGAATTGATCTTTTATTTCTGTGCTTTGAATGTTTATTTTTGTGTTTACTTTGTTTAGTAATAGCTTTATTTTTCTTCTTTGATTTCTTTATTGTATTCTTCTTATATTTATTAGTTTCCTTTTTTGTTGGCTCATTCTTATTAGATTTATTATTCTTATTAGGTTTATTTTTGTGTTTACTTTCTTCAGTTCTACTAGCTTTATTTTTCTTCTTTGAATCCCTTATTGCATTCTTCTTATGGTTATCACCTTTCTTTTTTGATGGCTTATGCTTATTAACATGGTGAGACCTTTTATTCCTAACTATAGTTCCTAATATTTCGGGTTCGGCTTTATTAACATCTTCTTTATTATTTTCTAATCCAAAATATGGACTATTTGGTATAGAAAACGGCGATTTCAATTCTACATCGGTATCTTCATAAAGTTCTCTAGCTCTTTTAAACGTAGGTTTTTTATAAACATTTTTATTTATTTTAACAATCGGTGATTTTTCATGAAATATATCTATATTTCTTCTATTATATGTCGTAAGGTATATTTTTCCGTCTGGTGCTTTGATTATTTTTGATGGATCTACTTCACTAAAACTTCTATGAAGTATACACACAGTAACTAATAAAATATTTTTTTTCATGTCAATTCGATTGTTCTGAACATTGGTAATATTTTATTTATTGGTAAAGTACAGTTTGATAAGAAAATTTTATGGATTGAAAATATGTTTACAAATATTATATATTTATGTTTAGGTTGAACTAGTTTAATAAAAGAAAATTAAAAACCTTTTGTGGGGTGGGATTTTACTATATTTTGGTTTCGTATACAGATGCAAAAACCGTCAAGTGACCTAGTCATATTTTGGTTTTAGTAAGTGGGTTCACTGGTTTTCAGGAGCCTACCTACTGCATTGTTTTCCTATCGATGGTTGCAATTGATTTAACTATAAAGCAGTGACGATATGCATACCTCATGCAAATTCGTATTTGTCGCCCCCCATATCGTTACCGCATCATTTACCTGGAATAGTGGGCCCAGCCTAGTGGTTAAATCACTGCGCAACTGATAACAAGGTTAAGCAGACAACAAGGCCGGCCTGTGATGGGTGACCGCTTTATACAACGAGGTAAATTTATCATAAACACCGCAATAAGCTCGCCACTTGTTAGGTGTTGCCTCCGAATACCATTGGCGAAATGAGGACGGGTTAATCCCTCCGCTGGGTACCCTGAGGCCTAAACGGTTCTCGGGAGCCAAATAGGCACCCGTGATGGTATTTATTATTATTATGGAACCAGCTAACCACCTAGTCTTAAACTGGTTGGTTATGTAGCGTGTGTTCGGTTGGGTTGTTTTTTTTTTCTCCAGCAAGGACAATAGTTTAATAGTTCACTATCTGTTTATATTTTATTATATTTTTAACATTTGTCTGTGGAAGGAATGGCGACCTGGGCCCCGATTCCGCTAATTTTAAAACTTTGACTTACCGACACGATCCATTTACAAAGCAAAGGACGTTGAGTTGAAACTTGGTATTCTACTAAATGTTAAACGGCTTTGGGTATGGACGTCGATTGCACGTCGTATGCACGTCGCTTGTTCGGCTAACCTGTCATTGTAGTACTCTTTTTTATCTGTGCCTGTCATATTAGTTTGTATTTTTTTTTTAAGTTTTGCTCTTTTTACATGGAATAGATGTTATAATTAAATAAAATATCATTTAAAAGTGTATTCTTATTATTATACACTTTATATTATACTAGACTGTTTTATTTTTACAAAATTCACCAACTACATTTTGTCCTGCGCATACCATAGAGTTAACAATTATTAGATATGACAAAATATATCATAGAGTAGTAATCATATTTAGAAAGGACAATACAATATTTTTATAATGTTTTAAATTATTACCAATCGTAAATTAAATACTCAATTCTAACGTAATAGTGGTAAGACATAAAACTCCACCTTGCTCACTCTAAATAAAACTACTAATCGCTTTAGGTTGCTTTGCCTGAAAAGGTTACACCTAAATATGATTTGTCTGTTCGTTCCGAATAGATATTTTTCCAAAATTATTGTTGTTAAATCCGACGTTTGCCCCAAATACGTCTTATGGCCCGAAAAAAATACTAATTTACCTACTTTTCTTCATAATAATTTATTTTAAGTCAATTTTTTTTATATAATTTAAGATTTTTTATATAGTTCAACGATTACCTATTGCATTAATAATTGGAAAATAATCTTTTAAAATCAAAATTTCATAAATGCAACAAAATTAAAATAATTTATTCGAAAATAAATTACAAATTATAATCAGACATAACATCTATAAAAATTACAGCGCCCAAGACCGTCTAGGGTATTGAGTCTATACCGAAAAAGTCGGCAGCTAGTCGCGATATTTGGATATTTTTTATTATTGGAGCACGACATGTGACTTTGTATCTACCTGGTGGCGAGCAGACCTACTAAGTCTATGAATGGGTCAACCAATATTGTTCTTAAACAATATTTAACGCTCCTACTACGCCGGCTAAATGATGCGATTACGAAATGGGGGGCGACAATGACGAATTGCATTGGAGACTACCACCTCCACAAGAAATCGATGCAGTAGTCTCCTGAAAACCGGTGAACCATACTCATTAACCCATCTATAAACAGTTACTCAAGTTGTATTATGAACTCAGAACAGCTTAGTGTGCTCACCGGACCACTATTATAGTGGTGTTGTCAAACGCATGCAGCTATTTTTTAATTAAAAACTCATTTGGTAGACACCGGTGGCAGTTTGAACCGTGGACCTAAAACCGTAGTACTTTAAATATATTTTCCACGATTCTAAACTCGGCCAGCATCAGAAACGCGGATGTTCTATCTCTGGGCCATTTCTAATGTCTTCAAACTTTGGAGCCACTTCGAAATTAACGGAAATCCAACCATTTTTATAAAATGTTTTTACACAATTCACAAATAAGCAACTTTTGTAAAATGACATTATAACTGAAGTAAAACTTTTGGGAGAACGTTGATATCAAGTTAAACTAAACGTCAAAAAATAATAGAATACCATTAAAAAAACCTTCCATACACGATTGGAATAGAAGAATACCTAATTTGTCAAAAGTCGATACAACGTTCAGTTGATATCCAATCGATGTACAATTGACAGCTAATTTTGTTAGTAGACTACCAAAAGTGTGAAATGACGTATAAGCTTAGCCGTTGATATCCAATCCACACAACGTTGATTTAGCGGAATTGAGCCCCTGGCCAAGTGCACACTTGAACCTTATATATACATTTTTACCATTCATAAATGCCTGTAAAGGTTCACATGAAATAAATATTTTTGACTTTGATGTTTAACTTGAAGTCAAGTTAAACATCAAAGTCAAAAATATTTATTATATCTTAACGTCAAGAGTTCATAAATTATAATAATCGTAATATTATAATTTATGAACTCTTGACGTAGAGTGAAGTGTCAGAACCAGTATGGAAGTAATACATTTATCACATGTAAACTCATGCCAGTACCTTCCCACCATAGATATAAATATCAAGATAGGCCCTTCCATACTCAACGATTTTTGGTCAATAAAGTGACAACTAGCGCCACTAGCTAAGAATTTGAACTAATACTTAGTATGATGTGACGTTGTAAGGGCGTACCAATTTAATTAGCCAAACTATTATTTTTCATTTTCATAGTTTATTTTTATGTCCTTTTTTTTCGATTTGAAAAATTGTTTTTGTGTTATAACTCCTGTTTAACCTGTTACGTATATCTTAACCCCCTGTATAAAAATAAATAAAAATGTATAGGCTATTATATCTTTGCTTCATTTTCACCTATCTGATCAAAACTTTTTCTAAGAGTTTCTTTAAAAACCGAATATCCCGTATAATTACGAATATTTTAGCCCTCTGTATAAAAATATTTTAATAGCATATAATAATTAATTATACATTTTTATTTAAAAATAAATAAAAATGTATAATTTTTATTTATTTTTATACAGGGGGTTATAGGTAACTGGTTAAATAGGAGTTATAACACAAAACAAATTTTTACAATAGGACAAGTAGTTTTTGAGATTAGCGCGTACAAACATAATACAAACAAAATCTTCAGCTTAAGAATATAAGTGTAGATAATCATAACTTTTATTAAAGTTTCACACTTTTTCATTCGAATTTTGTTTGAGAGATATCTTATTGTATTCAGTATAACTATCAAGTATGTAACTTATCAAGTAGGGCATTCATACTTGAGGATAATAGCCTGGTCCTTACATACTAATCTTTAATTATACTGTTGTCTTGTATTGGTTGTCATCCGTTGTGTATGCCATTATTGCAAATTAACAAATAAACAAGTATAAGTATTCTAGGCGTAAAAATATATAACGTCATTACAAGGTTAAGTCGTTGATAATAATCTCTCTATACATTGAAATTGAACGAATGAAACATAACCTAAATATATTTTTTTAACATTTAAATATGAAATTTTCAACTATCCGATGATAAGAAATATTGTCTTTCTTTTTGTTGAACCTTGTCGAGGTATTTGTGCAACGTTTTACTACACAATACGGGATCTTGGCAAGTTATTTAGAGTACTTTTCGCTGCCGCTGCTTGACACAGACTGACGTATCGTTGGTGCTAAATTATTTTTTTAGCACCAATGTTTTAGTACTTAAGAAACATGTTTTGAGGCCCATGCCAGTACAAGTAAAACATCAAAGTCAAAAAATAATAATTTCATGTGAACCTTTACAGGCATTTATGAAAGGCAAAAATGTATATAAGGTTCAAGTGTGCACTTGGCCAGGTCGCCATTCCTCCCACAGACAAATGTTAAAAATATAATAAAATATAAACAGATAGTGAACTATTAAACTATAGTCCTTGCTGGAGAGAAAAAAAAACAACCCAACCGAACACACGCTACATAACTTTCTATTTACTATTTACGTCAATGCTTCCCACACAACCTTTGCAATAAAAAACAAATCAACAAGTAAAAATATACTTTATTTCCTAATCCTTAGTGCCTATTTTCTTGTACGTGGTAAGTTGAACAGCCAACTGGTGTAGGATCTCCTTTGCCGTCGCATCTCCTGACGTAGCTTTGGACAGGCGAAGAACTCGACCGCATTCCCGAATGTAATATTCTAGGTCATGCTCGGTTTTTGTGCTGTCAGCTGAAATAAAATAATTGACAATATTTTTTAATTTATCAACAAAAATCTCTGGCTGAGGGGTCTTATTTTAGTAAATACGAGTAAGTTCGGTTTACGCTACACAAGCTTACCTCTCTGAAAGGTGCTCTCCTGGTAAATGTATGCAATGGATAGTAACCTAATGCAGTTTTTTTCTAATTATATTGAAAATTCAAATAGTTACTTTTATTATTTACTAGTTATACACAAGCTTTCCTCTCTAAAAAGCTGCTCTCCTGGTAAATTTATGCACTAGCTAGTATCCCTAATGCAGGTTTGTTCTAATTATATTGAAAACTCTTTATGTCAAAAATATCAAATATTTACTATTATTATATACTAGTTATCTTAGTATATGCTACACAAACTTTCCTCTCTGAAAGCTGATCTCCTGGTAAATGTATGCATAACCTAATGCAGCTTTGTTCTTAAAATAGAGCAATGTCAAAAATATCAAATACTTAATTTTATAGTATAAAACAGTTTTTTTTATGAGCAGGGCATGTGGTTTTCTTCTCTGAAGGTAAGCATACCATCAGGACTTACAAAGTTCATGAAAGAAGCAGATCGCTCCCACTATGACAGCAAATTGATGCGGTTAAGAAATGGGCGGCGACAAAAGATGTATTTGCATAGAGTATTAATATAATCCTCACTTCCTAACCAACCCCTGAAAGAAATCAAGTCTACAAGAAATCGATACAATAGTAATCGTAACATGACTTGACTAGTGTTTAAAAGTAAATAAGATAATAAATAATAATAATAACCTTGACCAATCCTCGTATGGGCAGGCGATAAGCATTTATTGGTGAGTCTAGCAAGCTGTGACCGTTCGGAACTGAAGGCTTCATCCAAGTCGAATAGCTCTAAAGGCGGAGGTGTCAGCTCTTGGAATGTTGGTGGGAATACCTGTTGAAGAACATGTGATCCTGGTACTTGCATTTTATGAATTAATATTTTAGTAGTAGGTACGTAGGAACATTCAATGATAAATAATGTAGAGGAAATGGAAGAAAATGATTAATGCAAGGATAACTGTAAAACTAACCGAAATAAAAGGCAGTGGTACCCAATTATAGTATGAAAGTAGAGCTTTCAACTATTTAACTTCAGAAACTTCTAAGGACACATGTGTCCCTGGTACTTTTATAAGTATGTAGGTAATTACTTACTGCTAGCTGAAGTGGTGGGAAAGGTGTTTCGAACTGTGGTGCTATAAGCCGAAGAGGCTCGTGTTTTACTCCAAGCGCTTCATACAATCCTAGTACTTCTGGCACTGAAATAAACAACATAATAATAATTATATTCATATTTTTAGTATTATCAGTGTGAAAAACATATAAATATTTGTTATATATATACAGCCTCCCATTCCAAATGGTAATTCATCAAATAGGTACTCATACTGTATGAAAAAAAAAACTAAGAAATACTCACACCCAGCGAGGTTTAGAGAGAACAGCTGCCACCTAAATAATGCATGTGGATGAAGACCAGTCAACCTTGGAGGTGGCGCGCTCGCTGGTTCTGGCAGAGGTATGGTACTCAAATACATGAGGTCACCCAGAGTACGGTACTCGTTGATCTGGACAGGAATAATAACGATGCTGAATAAAGAGGCTGTCAAAAAAAGGTTTGCCCAACCTCGGTAGTCTGTGAGGTTGACCCATGGAACTTATAATAAAATATGGAACCGCCATAGTGCCTTATGTCCATAAAAACGAAATGTCAAACGAGTTCGTTGCTTCCATATTCTATTCTTACTTAAACCATTTTATTTAAATTTGAATGGCGGCGGCCATCTTCTGTTCTCAAAACTGGAAAGGCGATTTAAGGGCCATGGGCACCTCCCTATTATATCTCCATGGGTTGATCGCCTCGGTGGCACTTTTAAAGTGTAGAACGATTGCCAAGTCAATGGAACCAGCTAACCACCTAGTACCTTACACCCCTGTTATGTGGGGTGTATTCGCTTGGGTTTCTGATTTTTTAAGTAAAAGCTTCTTTAGGCACGTTGGACACTTTTTGAGATGGGGAAAAAGTACTGTACCCCTAGTGTGAGTTTTTTAACTATTACTTTGCGTTTGAGTTAACTAAAATTTGTATGGAAATGGTTCAGCGCTCCAAGCGGAAATTTTGAGAACTAGAAATGCGGTCGTGTGATTGGTCAAAATGTTAACGCCGTAGTATAGTTAACGCGAAAGTAAACGTTAAAAAAAAACTCACACTAGGTCTACTGAACTCGCGTGACTAAAAAAAAACTTCTGACGTGCAACTGATTCTGTTTTTTTTATACAACACTGTTGAAAAGATTGAGGACTTTTACTGGAAATATAGAATAGTGGGAGCAATCAACGCTGTTAAACAATAATGTGTTGCAAGACATGACCTACAAAGTCCATGAATGGGGTCGATCAATAATTGTTCTTAAACAAAATTGATCGCTCCCACTATGCCGGGTTAATGATGCGATTACGAAATGGGTGGCGACAAATTGCATTACAAGTATATTTTTATATACTCGCTGCGTTATTGTCAATTTAACCCATTTCGTAACCGCACCCTGAAAGGAGACTACACCACTTCGACAATAAATCGATGCAGTAATCTCCTGAAAACCTTAAACCGAAACATGACTAGGTCACTTGACGGTTTTTGCATCTGTCAGCCGGCCTAACGAAGTTATAGTGTACTTTTTGTGTGTCTTTGTATATACAGGGTGATTTTGAAAGGGTGTACTTTGGGCTAATATGTGGTTCTGCTGATCAAATCGAATAACTTTTCCCATGGAACCATGTGTCGCAAATGAAAAAAAAATTTGGCTTCCCCATACAAATTGGTCATTTTAACATTACTAGTTTGTATGGAGAAGGCAATATTTTTTTTCATTTGCGGCACATGGTTCCATGGGAAAAGTTGTTCGTATTGATCAGTAGAACCTCATATTAGCCCAAAGTACATCCTTTCAAAGTCACCATGTATATACAAAGACACATGCCGTGCTCCAATAAAATAAAATTGGATTGTCAATAGGTCTTACTAGTCTATAATAGCCAGGTACGTTAGTATAGTCTATTATTTCTTCTGTGGTATAGTATAGTATATTTTGGTATGGTATATTATATAGCATGTGTTTACTGCAAGTTATTCACTTACATCAGGATCATCCACATCTACTGGATGCAGGTGTATATCAGATATGCCGCCAAGGTGGTTGAATACAAGCTCCCGTATCAAGTCGTTAGATTCAGACTCTAGATACGCGTCCGCGAAGAAGTAGCCCGAACCGATCACAAAGAGTCTGCCTGATTAAAAAATTCATTAAAAATAATATAAAGGTAACCGTATCATTAAGACAGCATAGAGGGATCAATTTGTATGATTAAATAACTGTTTTAGACGTTCACATCATTTACGGACTTTGTATGTCTGTTTATAATAACCATGGAGATATGGAGTCATTTTGCGAGGATATCACGTCTTCGCCGCTGCCCATTTCGTAGCCGCATCGAATAGTGGAAAACATTAATGTACACTGGGGGGCATCCATAAATTAAGTTACACGTTAACCAAGTGTGACATAGATACACGTGGGTGGGAGGGGTTCCAAATCTTGTGACGTTATATTTATTATCATAATTTAAATGGAAATAAACTAATTTCGGAACCGCTGTAACCAGAAAGATGAAAGCAAAATAAACGCAATTGAAATGCGGTCAATGCGAACGAATGTGCGGTGTTAAAATAACAGGCCGAATCCGCATTGACGTAATTCAATTTTATGTAACCGCATCATCTTAGCCGGCATAGTAGAAGCGATCTATGCTGTTAAAAACAATGAATTGTTCGACCCCATTCATGGATTTTGTAGGTCTGCTAAACTTCAGGTAGATACAAATTCATATGCCGTACTCCAATAAAAAAAAAAGCATTTTTTTTTTAATAAAAGTTATAAAAAACTAATTTAGAAATTTATTAAAAATATTATAATTTCTAACAATTAATTAATTAGGGCTCAAAATCATTAACATATTTTCTTAAAAATGAGGCACTTTTCTTTAGTTTGCCGTTTGAAGATACCTTCCGCCATTTCATCCTTATAAGCTGGTGCAATAATACAGAATGAGTTTATTTTCAAAATCAACCGGTTCGATTCCCGGCTAGGAGAATATTTAAAAAAAAAAATCCTACGCAATTTTAGTTTTTATCAAAATCGGCGCCGAGACTCCTTTAAGCATTTTTCGCTATAACTTGTAGTTTAGGATTTGGCCTTGAAGGCATATTTAAAAAATCCACCCTGTATATACACGGTGACTTTGAAAGGATGTACTTTGGGCTAATATGAAGTTCTACTTGGAACCATGAGTCGCAAATGAAAAAAAAATTTGGCTTCCCCATACAAATTGGTCATTGTATGGAGAAGGCAATTTTTTTTTTCATTTGCGACACATGGTTCCATGGGAAAAATTGTTCGTATTGATCAGTAGAACCTCATATTAGCCCAAAATACATCCTTTTAAATTTACCCTGTATAAGTATATTTACCTCCAGATCTGTCTGAAGTATACAACGATGCCACAGGTCGTTTTACAGGATAACAGATGTCGCTAGTGGACAAGATGGCGACTGATGGCTTCTTCACATTTAATGTCGCCCCGTAAGGGTATACGAAGTTTGGAGTCGCTGGATCCTCACTAAGTTGGAAGAACAACTTAAATATAGATTAATGGCCTTATTCATAAAAACTTATTGAGGCCTTGAAGAACACTTTAGTTATGGAATATTTTCTCTCTTTTACGCATATTAATTTTTGTTGCTGAATAAAGGAGACAAAACCTTCTATAGCTAAAGTGTTCTTGAAGGACACAATAAGTTTTTATGAATACCGGTGAAGTTTTTACAGATTCCAGAGGTAAGGAAAAAGATTATCAGCTAGTCTTGGATTTATAAAACGTTATCTCTCTCGCACGTTGTACTATTTGATAACAACTGAAAAGCCAGGCGTTAAAACGCCACATAGCGTCAGGACCACACAAGTCCTGCGACTAAAACTATCTGTAGTTTGGCTACTATCGGACTTCCGGTGGTTCCGCTTCCAACTCTATGTACTGAGTGCAAGAGACGACGCTCTACACCGCCAAGGGGACCTACCCAGGCGCTTAGATAAAAACCACTCCATTCCATATTTTATAGTTGACAGTAAACGTCACGCCTACAATGCCGACTGAAAACTGTCAAACCCATATGACTGATGGTGATTCCATCGATGAAATCGTCATAATTTCTCTAAGGCCCCAAGAAGCCACATCGACAAACCCATCAACGCGTCGATTGATAAAAATGTACCTATAGGAAAATTTGTCTATGAGTAGAACTCTATCGGCGAGAAAAGTCAAATCACATAAATTTCATTTTCGGTTTCGATCGATCGACGCGTCAATTGGTATTTCGTGTGGCTTCCCGGAAGAACCCCCGATTATTCGATATTATGTTTCTTTCCAAAATCCGAAGTGCATTATTTAACGCTAGGAACTGTTGAACCTACTACTTAATTTAACCAGGGTTTCGATCGATCGACGCCCCGTTAAAAAAATTGTATACGAAAAATTGTCTATGGGTAGAACTTGATCGACAGAAACGTCATATCACAAACATTTTATTTTCGGTTTTGAATGACCGACGAGTCGATTGGTATTTCACATCCCAAGTAGCAAAATTATCTTATAATTGTAGACTTATAAGACCAATCATCTTATAGCACACTAATAAACGCTTTGATTAAAATCACTGATCTTATATAAGCAGCTGACAGGACTATTTTCGCTACAAGTACTTTCGATCCTATTACGTAGTCTTATAAACATTTACAAAAACATCTTATTAGACTATTTACGCTACAAACACTTTTGATCGTATTACGTAGTCTTATAAACGTTTACAGGATTACATTATGTGATACTTATAGGAGTCTTAAAAGTACATATTATAAAAATAAATAAAAGCTCCTATAAATGCATTTAATAAGACTATTTATTCTTGTTAACGTTTTGTTTTATCTTCTATAAGAAAAGTTTTCCTGTAAACGTTTTGGGTAAAGCTACTATATGTCGAAGATATTAAAAGATTGATTAGTCTTTGTCGTGACGTCTATTGGATTGCTTGCACCAAACTTGCACGTCCTGCTACTACTATAGGTAAGATTCTACTTATATGTGACCTGCATTTGCTATTACTAATAAATGATCGATTTTAAACAATATGGTGTCCATGACTATGATCCTATAATAGCATTAACTTCACTAAAATGCATTGTAAAGCTCCTGATAAATGCATTACAATATAGACGGCGATCCGATCTGTGTATTTAATAATAATTAATGAATAAACAAATAATAATTATGGTTTCTTTTGAAGGCGTATATAAATATGTTTATTATCATCGAATACTTTATCAATAAAATTTATTTCGCAAGTTAGTTTCTTTATATAACAGTGAAAATACAACAAGTTATTAACCTATTTTATGATTATGAATAGTATTAAAGATTACTTTGCAGTTGCAATATATATAAAGATTCAATCGACACCACCATTACAAATTTTATGAAATATGAATGCTCTAGTATTGGCATCACAATTACTACTGTTGGATTAATTTCACCAGTAGCGGCATGCGCCAGATCGTTACAGGACTAATCACGCTAATACAGTGCGTCTACTAGATCTTTATAGGATATAATAACGATCTTATAGAAGCACCCAATAAAATAATAATAAAATCAATTTGCACTTTACCGGACTGTAACAAAATTACTATAGGACGCAATAGTCCTGTAAAGTGCGCCCAAATGCGGTCTTATAAACGTTAATAGGATTTATATAGGACTTAAATATATTTGGTACTAGGATACGTACAGGACCACATTTTGCTACTTGGGATGGCTTCCTGAACGTCGATCGGTTTGTCGATGTGGCTTCCCGGTAAGGCCTCCGGTAGGGCTCATAAGTACATTTGTTTAACAGCACTGTGCCTGATGTGCTCGTTAAGCTATCGGTCCTACTTTTACTATACCAACTTGTGAAACTGTTTATAGATGGGTTATTGAGTCTATTCATAACATCGCGACGGGCTAGCCTCTTGCACCCCCCCGCTGGGTACCCTGAGGCCGTCTAGGCGGTCTCGGGCGCCGTAAGGCACCCGTGATGATATGTATGTATGTAGACTAACATGAAGTCATCTGCTTCGCTGCTGTAGTTGGGCATCTTCATTATGGATTTCGTGAGGGTCCGATTAAGTATTCCGTTGGATATATGACATTCTTTTGGATGATAAAACTTGTGGTATTTGGCTCTAACTACGCAATCTGTAAAAAACAAAAGTATTTAATGGTCATATGTTATCATATACTGGTACTTTGTAGGTGAACTTCGTATCACCTATAAATATCGCTTTCCGCAAACTCCTAATGACTGGCCTTGTGGTTGGTTTAGCAAACAAAAAAAATAAAAATTGGCCAAGCCGTTTTTTAGTTTTAGCAAAAATTTTTTTTGTAATTTTTTAATAATTAGTCTTGCAATATTTTGTAATGAGCAAAAAATTTTGTAGATTGGGTACACTATAAACATACATGCCTACGGGTAAACTATACTGGTATGTATGTTTGTATATATGTATGTACACACTCCGGCAGAATTTATAGCGGAACACAAAAGTAAGGAAGAATTAATATATCTTTTTCGTAGCACTGACCATAAATTATTTTACTATAATTTTTTACATATGTTTTTTAAAAACGTCTAATTTGAAAATGTCAACAGTTATTTTTTTCATTCGTTTGTTTTAATTTTTCATTCATACATCTCTATCGACTGCTTCGAAGTAGATTTTCCGTTTGTATAAAGTTCATAAATTCCATTTGAAAAACATTATATTTTAGTTTTATGAGACTTTTGTATTTTCTTGTTTATTGATAAGTTACGAACATCTAAGTATGCCTGATTTAACGCTATCAGAAATCATCAGGGCAGATGAAATGAGAAGAAATGGTCAATCCTACAGATCGATTGAAACAAGACTTCGTTGATCGTTATCAACGATTCATCATAGCATCAAACGGTACAGATTGACGAATTCTCTAGTGAGGAGAAGAGGACAAGGCAGAAAAGGTGTACTTCAAGGAGAGATGACCGTTTTCTACAACTTCAAGTCGGAACACGAGACTTACGGCGGTGCAGGCCCGAAATGCATTGGAGGAGGTTCGAGGAGTAAGAGTGAGTGAGCGGACAGTTCGCAGATTATTCGAGGAAGTTGGTATACGGTCATTTATACCCGCCAAAGCACCAAAACTTGAGAGACACCACCGCACAAACAGACTATACTTTGCTCGTGAACATCATCATTGGGACTTTGACGAGTGGGGACAGGTTCTCTTTACTGATGAATGTAGAATTCTGTTAAATCAGATTGATAGAAGGCAGCGAGTATGGAGACGCAAAGGAGAGCGTTATATACCGTCTAATTTTGAAAATACAGTGGCATACGGCGGCGGCTCAATTATGGTCTGGGGAGGGATATGTTTAGGAGCTCGCACGGAGTTAGTGGTAGTCGACGGCGGGAATCTGAATGCTGTTCGGTATATCAGGGAGATTTTAGAGGAACATGTTGTGCCATTTGCCCCATGGTAACGGCTTAATTTTAATGCAGGATAATGCTCGGGCTCACAGTGCTCGCTCAGTACAGGCATACCTAAACCATGTTGGTGTTACGGTGATGGAGTGGCCAGCACGGTACCCGGATATGAATCCGATAGAACACGTTTGGGACTTGCTAAAGAGGAGTGTCAAATCAAGAATGCCACCTCCTAACAATCTGGGCGAGCCGAAAAACACATTAGTTGAAGAATGGCAGAAGTTGCCCCAAGAAATCATTGACTACATCATTCGCAGCATGCCCAGACGGATGGAAACCTTAATCAGGGCACGGGGGGGAAACACTCGTTATTAAACATTTATTTAATGAATTTTAAACCGTCATAAAATCTAAAATTTTAAACTCTCTCTTTTTTTGTGTTCCGCTAATCCTGCCGGTGTGTGTATTATAATATATTGTATGTATATTTATGTAAGTACAATGAATATATATTATAATTTACATTAGTTTTTTTTTTAATTAAGCACCCCACTCATCTTCTAACGCAATCTTAGGTTAGCTGGTAGATAGCGCCTAAGGCATTAAGTTTGCCTTTGTACATGACTTTTATTTACTGTGCAATAAAGTGTTTTAATAAATAAATAGATAGGTGCTTACAGACCAATTATTAAAGCCGCGGAATAACCGACGGATAAAAGAAAAAGGCGGTATAGGTACCTATGCAGGAGAAAAGTGACAGTCGCTGATTTTTGTATATATTGAATTGACATACCATTATTAACAATAACTCCATACTCCTCTAGAAAGAAATTAATGTTTGTGTTCATTCTTTCTTCCCCTCCATCGCTCATAGCTACCAGGACAGCATCACCGCGGTCGACAACACTCTTTAAGCAGGCCAGCTCGTCATCCGTAAACACATTCTGAGGCCCCGCCACTATAAGGATCTTTACATCTTGTACTATGTTCGGAGTTAGCTCCTCGCGATTTCTGTAACCCGGGTACTTTTAATTTACTACTTAGGTGATACTCACCGATTTTCAGGAGACTACTGCATTGATTTCGATTTCTTGTTGAGGTGGTAGTCTCCTCTCAGGGTGCGATTACAAAACGGGCCGATTTGACGATAAAGCAGCAAGGATATTAAAGGTAGACACGTAATGCAAATTCGTCTTTGCGCCCATTTTGTAACCATTTATTATTTAATTTCGTTAGATAGATTTCCCCAGAAAGTTACGTAACCGCATCATTTAGCCGGCACAGTGGGAGCGATGAATAGGTATTGTTAAACAACAATGTATTTATTTACCCCTTTCATGGACTTTCTAGATCGGCTTACCACCAGGTAGATACAAAGTCACATGCCGTGCTTCAATAACACAAAGCTATTTACGTAGATTATATTTATGAACAGAGCCCTCTATGTGCTAAGAAGTTCTAGTATTTGATAGTCTTGATGGCAGTATTTATTTTCTCAGAGACATAGGGAATATGCATGTAACGCCAATTATTATTATTAAAAAAGCGGCCCCAGCCTAGTGGTTAAGTCACTGCGCAACTGATAACAAGGTTAAGCAGATGACAACAAGGCCGGCCTGGGATGGGTGACCGCTTTATACAACGAGGCTATTTCATCATAAACACCGCAACAAGCTCGCCACTTGTTAGGTGTTGCCTCCGAATACCATCGGCGAAATGAGGATGGGTTAATCCCTCCACTGGGACCCTGAGGCCGTTTAAACGGTTCTCGGGAGCCAAATAGGCACCCGTGATGGTATTTATTTATTTTATTTTTTTAATATATAATGTTCCTTTTATGTCTTTGAACATATTTACAGTAATCTATTTTATTTTGATTAGCTAATTTTTTTTTTATAAATACGATTTTAAAAATCCATTTTTTTTTAGAAACGGAACGCATTTCTAAACGCTCCGACATTAGCAAACACTACATGTGACGTCATTCGTGCACAAACAAATGTCAATGTGTGTTCTGTAGTCTACAGTTTCTTGTTTGCTCGGTTAATTATTGTCCTTTATTACGATAATATGTGATAAATAAACCTTTTGACTAACTTTTGAGGTGCAATAACATTAAACTAATATGCTTTTTGAGCACGAATGACGTCACAGTGATGTACCGTTTTTTACTGCGGTAGTGGCAGATAAAGTTTAAACCCTTTTATTATTGTGTTATTACCCTTTAAAAAATGTTTAATATTAGTTTTTAGGGTCTAATGTAGTTACTCTATCAAGTAATAAAATAATAATAAAACATGCATATTCCCTTATTGGAACACCCCTCTTGGAATTTATATATTACAAAAAATCGCCGGCATAGTGGGAGCTACTAATACTGTTAAACAACAATGAATAGATAAACCCTATTCATGGATTTTGCGGGTCTGCTTACAATCAGGTATAACTGTACATGTATGGCGGGCATTATGGAAGCAATTTGTCCAACGATGGGCCGTAGGTATGATACAAACTATACTCAATAGGCATAAACGAATTAGGTATACGTATTTTATAGTACTTACATTAACACTTTCCATGTAGTTTTAAGTTTTCTATGTAACTGTTTGTAATTTTCATTTATCTTGAACAATTCATTTTTGGACACGTCAAACAAAATTGTGTCGGCTGATTTCATATTTGTTATTCTTAAGATTAAATTTTAATAGATTTATTAGGGAATTTACTTTTAAATTCAATGTTTACATTAAAGCAATGTTGACAGTTTACGTTGCTAGGCAGCAGTGTTGATATTAAGTCTAGTTATACGCGGACCGACATGATCAATAGTCAATTTGAGTCATATTGGTCCGCGTATTGCTGATTCGGTCCGCGAAAAATATTGTAAAATGACAGCTTACTACTTATCTGTGACTAGCGCACTAATAACAAACAATGGCCCCGCACGGAACTGTCGAGTAGCCAGTATATTTTTATGCGTTAAAAGTCATAATCATTCATTCTTGGACCTGCTTTCCATCAGGTATAGGTATGTCAGATCACATGCCGCGTTTTCATTACAAAAAATCGCCGGCATAATGGGAGCTACTAATACTGTTAAACAACAATGAAAAGATAAACCCCATTCATGGATTTTGCGAGTCTGCTTACAATCAGGTAGAATAAAAAAAAGGTTAAAATAAAAAACAATAATTTGTAATATATATTTTTATTTACATATCAGACATAGTTTTCAAGTTCTTTGAATACTAGTTTAAAACTATCACTTAAAAAGCAAGATCTATTTACAATTTCTAAATAAATTTCTTTATATAGTAGGAATTAATATTGCATTTATTTAAATATTTAATTTTATTATTAAACTATAAAATTACATTGTACTAATAGGCAATAAATGTAGAAATTTACTATAGGTAGGTATTTCGATAAAATATTCAAAATGTGTAATTTAATTTAACCTATGTATTCTAGACAAGCTATTTATAGGTTGAAGAAAAAGAAATGCTGGGTCATTACGCGCACAACGCTAAGCTAAACTTTAATCGATATATATCTCACATTGTTTTAATGCATTTTTTATATTGGTTACTTAGTTTTTATTTATTGATTCTGCTGTCTATGTTTAATAATTTTTATTTAATTTTTCTTTGCTTGTTTCTTTTTATTGTATTTATACGCGAAAACTTCTTAACGGTTTCCTTGTATAAGCTCTAGTAATTTAAGTAAATTTATATTTAAGGTTTCCTTGTAAAATGAAATAAATAAATTATACAATTCTGACGTAATGAAAACATTGGTTGGTTAAAGTTTAGCTTAACTTTGTGCGGTGTAATACACATACAGAGCCTCGACTCTCTTAAATTAACTTTAGTTTAATCCTGTCAGAATCGCATTGTAATTGATTCGCAATAGCTTAATTTGATAAATTTAGTATTCTGCTAACAAAACGCTAATAGAAAACTGTGAAATAAATGGCGAGCATGATTCAATAAATTTACAATATTTTAATATAATTTTTGAGTAAAGCTACTCGTATAAATTGAAATTTTTCGTATTTATAAGTTAGTGTAAGAATATTTTGTTATATTTTTTGTATTTTATTGAATAAATTCTATTAAATTAACTTACAGCTTCGATCAACAATGATCGAAAGTAAACATAATATAAATACATAAGCTATTTAAACTATTTTCTAATGGCGATTGGTTAGCAGAATACGAAATGACAGAAATTAAGCGAACAATCGCTTAATTATAGTAAGAAAATTGTGCCCCCTGCTACTATTGAATATATAATAAACCCAATTTAGTATATTAAAAAAAAATTTGAACAGGAAAAAAAAAAAAAAGTTTTCTTTACACATATTTTTTATTTTAACTCTTTGTCACCTGAACCTATTAAGAAATTTGACTTACGTTGGGATTGTGACAGAATTTTATTTAAAATGATAATCTGATAGAATACCTAAATAAAAGTAATTGACTTTTATAAAAAATATCTGAAATATTTTAACAAACAAAAAGCTTTAATTTTTTTTTTCCTAATTTACCAGTTTTTTTTATTACTTATTATTGTATTTTTTTGATATTTTAAATAATAGTTAATTATAATAGAAATCATTGTGCTAGAGGAACTTTCTACTATTTCATTATATACCTAATATATAATCTAAAAACATTTTTTACTATAAAATTATAAGTTTTATTTATATACAAGTTTAGTACTAAAACTGAGAAATATAAAACAGTCGTATTTTTATACATAACTAGTTCAAAAGATATATAAATAAATATCAAAATATATGTTGCATGTTAGGAAGGAAGGAAAGAAAGAATTAGGAATAATAAAAATATTTAGGTAACTAAAAATACTGTACAAAATCTTATTTAATAGGAATGAATATTTTCAAAATATTTTGACTTTACAATATTGTACAAAAAAGGTTTTTGAGCTAACTTTGAGCTTGCAATTTATACAATTATTGTTTTTGATAATAACTTTTAAAAAAACATCGGAAAAAAATCTCAATAAAATTAAAAGTACCAGGATAGCAGCTAAAGTAAAGAGCTCTTTAACTCCCGGAATACTATTTCGTAGGAAAAAACTGATATAAATATGTAGGACAATTTACACATATTGCTCTGGTCACAAACTAAGCTCTAGGCTTGTACTATGTGTACCAGAAGCAACTATATAATACATATTATATTTTATAAACACCCAGACCATGACACACTGTACAGAAA
The DNA here is from genome assembly GCA_947458855.1 of Monopis laevigella. Taxonomy (NCBI): domain Eukaryota; kingdom Metazoa; phylum Arthropoda; class Insecta; order Lepidoptera; family Tineidae; genus Monopis; species Monopis laevigella. The sequence continues at coordinate 13,003,416 of OX381597.1, forward strand.
AGGCGTACTAATATTTTGTTGCCATGGGTGGGAATCGAACCCACGACCTCCGGATACAACGCCAAAGACGCAAGACCACTAGTCTACGGAGGCTGTATATAAAACATTTATAACAAATAAATTTATAATCATAAATTTTTTAAATAAATTTACAAAATGTATTAAAAATATTGAGCTTCCATAACATTTTCTCGATATGACCCATAGTAAATTATAAAATGTTAAATTTTTACTAGAAGTTTGGATGATTGTAACTTCATAACATCAAAACTGCTAAACCTATTTGGTAAAAACTGTGCATACAATATGTATGGGGTGGGGAAATACATAGGACTCTTAATATCCCGGTAAAAGATTCCCTTAAAAATTTGCGAAAAGTACCAGGAGAGCAGCAAATCATAAGAAACCCATGTCCAAAGTGCTACAAGAGTACAGCAAAATCTGGGGCTTTATCTACGACGACATGATGTTAAGTAAAAATTCAATATCAGTTCTATTCCAATAATCATATAGTATGTATTAGGTTGGCTATGAAAGTGCCGCCATCTTGAAAAGATGATCTTTAATTGACTGAATAAAACTTTCTATATTGATTGCTTACTCTTCTTCATGTCTTCAAAGACAATCGCAGCTCGTGATCAGGGGCCTTATTCTACTAAAATAATTGTGTATCAACGTCGTATGAAAGTTAAAACTTGAGACATTTTGTATGAGAAATATGTAAAATTTTAACGTTGACGTGCGGTTGATTTCCAGTTCATTTAGTAGAATAGATTTTATTATTATTATTTTCTGAAAATAATAATTATTTTAGAAAAATCAGGCGAGGCGACGTTTCGTGTCGCCTTTAATCAAAACTGTATAGACTTTGACAGGTACAGCGAACCTAACGCCTACTGTCACTGTCAAAATCCTTACTTTTTGAGTGAGGTGACGCGACATGTCGCCTGCTTTTTCTCTCAGGCCCCAAGCCAGAGATTTTCTCCAAAAACGTTTTTCTTATACTATTTCAAAATGGCGACTTACTAGGAGAGCAGCAAATGTTAAGAAGTTTTTATATGTAGGTGTTTAATATAAAAAAGATTTTAGTTACAAAATTGAGCGTCGACTAATATACAAGTACCAGGAGAGCAGCAAATTATAAGAATCCCATGTAGAGCTTTGTAGAGCGCGGCGAGATTAAAATGGCCGGAGATCCTCTAGAATGGATAGTTTTCCTAACAATATTTTAAAATGGCGACTTACTAGGAGAGCAGCAAATGTTAAGAAGTTTATATAGGTGTTTTATAAATATAAAAAAGATGCTAGTTACAAAATTGAGCGTCAACCAATATACAAGTACCAGGAGAGCAGCAAATCATAAGAAGCCCATGTCCAGAGCGTTGTAGAGCGCGGCGAGATCAGAATGGCCGGAGATCCTCCAGAACGGATAGTTTTTCGCTTTAGCAGCGGCCTCTTCGTCGCGACCATCGCCTATCACGACGTAGGTACACCGATCGCCGAACCTTTGCTTTAATTTTTCGAAACACGTTTCTTTTCCTGCAAATTTAAATAATTTAGTCTTTATATATAATAACCTATAAAACTATATCCAGACTTCTTGGGACAACACTATGAATGATCAAAATAAGAATAAGTGACCTAGTCATGTTTTGGTTTTAATCTATAACTTTACCTTTATCTATAACTTTTACTGCATTGATTTATTGTCGAGGTGGTAACCTCCTTTCTTGGTGCGGTTACAAAATGGTCGACTGACTTGACGATAAAGCAGAGAAGATATTAAAAGACTCTGAATCGCATTATTTAGCCAGCATAGTGATACCGATCAATACTGTTAAACAACAATGTATTGATCGACCCCATTCATGGACTTTGTGCTTACCATCAGGTAGATACAAAGTCACATTCCATGCTCCTATAAAGAAAAACATGCCAGGAAGATGGTTTCCCTAAACAGTCAGTAAATCATATGGGCATTTCTCTAACTATAAACTCGGCCACCACAATCCTCAGAGCGCCTCGGTAGACTAGTGGTTGCGCCTTTGGCGTTGTATCCGGAGGTCGTGAGTTCGATTCCCACCCATGACAAAAAAATATTAGTAAGTTTTTCTGTACAGTTGGTAATGGTCTGTGTGTTTATAAAATATAATATGTATTATATCGTTGCTTCTGGTACAGATAGTACAAGCCTAGAGCTTAGTTTGTGACCAGAGCAATATGTGTAAATTGTCCTACATGTTATTATTATTTTATTTATTCTATTTTAATCAACAATAAACTATTACCTGTTTTAGTAGCAGAAAAGATATTGTCTATGGGAAAAGAGTCTCCGAGTCCAAACAGCATGACTTTGGACAGAGCAGGCACTAGCTGTGTCGTTGTAACCAGAACATTCACACAATTTTCTCTGAAAAACGAAAAACATCGGGGTTAGTCTAGCTAAAACACAAAAACGACTTGGCCCACAAAATTTTGTTTTTTCACTTTAAAACAGGGGTGTTTTAAAAAAAACTATAATAGTTTTATATTTTTTATCGGAGCACGGCATGTGACTCTGTATCTACCTGATGGTAAACAGACCTTTAAAGTCCATTAATGGGGTTGATCAATACATTTATTTATTTAAAATACTTTATTGCACAAAATTACAAAATAAAATTGTACAAAGGCGACTTAATGCCTTAGGCATTTTCTACCAGCTATCCTTTGAGAGAGTTGTTTAACAACATTGATCGCTCCCACTATGCCGGCTAAATGATGTGATTACCAAATGGGTGGTATTTATTTTAATATACTTGCTGTATTATGTTTAATCCAACCACTCATTTTGTAACTGCACCCTGAAAGGAGATACACATCTGGGTTTGAACCCGAGACCTAAGTGCTACATTATCATAATAATAGGAACCATCTACTAAGTATAAGAATACTTGTGAATTGTGTTAGATGATTCCTCTCTTTATCTAAAAAAAATTAAGTAGGTATAAAAGTTAGTTAACAGTAGGCTAAAAATGTATGTACATTTGTTTAACAACACCACTATAGTGCCTCGGAGAGCACGTTAAGCTGTCGGTACCAGTTTCACTATACCATCTTGTGAAACTATTTAAAGATATTCTATTCAAAACATCGCGACGAGCTAGCCACTTGTTCGGTGTAGACTCATACCATCGGCTACGATGAGGTGGGATTAGAAAACCCCTCCGCTGGGTACCCTGAGGCTGTCTAAGCAGTCTCGAGCGCCGTAAAGCACCCGTGATGATATTTATATTTATTTAAGTACTAATATTTTGTTTAAGTAAATAAAGAATATATTATTATTATTTCAGATATATAGCTTACCTAGAATTGATTAATTTAAGGCATTTAACTGCAAGAGTGAGCCATCGATCTGTGGCCTGATCTAGTTCAGCCCGAAGTGTCAGCCATTGGTCTCTCTTCACTGGTTCTAATAATGCGCCCACACTGAAAATTATATAATATTAATAATAAACACAAAGATGCAAAAACCGTCAAGTGACCTAGGTCCTTACCAACGAGCCAATCGAATCGAAAGCCAAATGTATGAGATTTGACGTTTGAGGTTACTGCATCGATTTCTTGTCGTCCTTTCATGGTGCGGTTACGAAACGGGCGATTGATGTAACGCCAAAACAGCGGGGATATTAAAATAGACTCGTAATGCAAATACGTCCATGTCGCCATGCATTTCATTAACCGCATTATTTAGCCGGCATATTTGGAGCGATCAATATTGTTAAACAACAATAGATTAATCTACCCATTCATGGACTTTGTAGGTCTGCTTAAGATCAGATAGATACAAAGTCACATGCCGTGCAATCGTCTTTTCGAGTCGCGAAAACAGAATATAGCGGCAACACATTGGTTTGACATTACGTTTTTTAGGCCATTTAAGGCAATAAGGCAGTTTCATATATTATTAGTTTCATGGTAAGAAATAATAATAAAAAAAAATACAATACTCACTTATTTCTATAACTATTATAGGTATCTTTAATCTTTCTATAGCGGAAAGCCAGTTTCCTCATCCAGTCGACGCCGCCGCGGACACCAGGCGCACATAACCCCGCAGCGGGTGCGGCGCTCGCGTGGAAGCCGTCCGCCGCGAAGTTGTACGACGCTAGGTCTTGCCCGTTATCGTCTGCCGCCACCGCATCTATGTGCTCCTGGTCGCAATCCTAAACAAAAATAAAGTTCGGCGTTGCTAAAATCATGACAGAAAAGTGTAGCACTGCGTACAAGGCGACGATGGCAGTTTGTGACGAGGCCGTCACAAACTGCCATCGTCAACGACAAGACATCGTAAAAATCAAATATCATCTCTATTCCAATCATGAACCTAAAAAAATGCGCCCCAGCGGCGCGCGGACGGGCACGGTTTTTACCTTCATGGTATTAATAAAATCCCATTATGGTATTTGATTCTGATGTTTATTGTAATATATATGTGAATTTGAATTGTAATTTGATGTGGATTTTCTGTTTAATGAACATTTTTATTATTCTAATTATTGGACTCCTTGAAGAACCCTTTAGTTAATGTCTCTTAAACACATATAGATTTTTGTTGCTAAAAAAAGAGACAAAATCTTCTTTTATAATTAAAGTGTTCTTCAAGGACTCAATAAGTATTTATGAATACCGGTGTAAGTATTTACCTCAATATCATTAAAGAAGAAGTGTGTATCAGCTAAGCTGTATATCAGCTCCTCCATCCTAAATCCTAACTGTAGCGTGTGTTGAGAGTCCTGAAAATAAACAAAACAGCTCATTAGAAATATTTAAGTTAGCTAAAGAATTAAGAATCTTGTTGTTCTGTGACAAAAATATCTTCCGTTTGTTATTTTGCAGAATGTTGCCTATTAGATATGAATCAGTGAAAATATTTTGTCCATGGAAATATAGATAGAGCGGCGTAAAACGCGTTTTCAATCGGGAGAACAGGAGTTAGCCACTGCAATACAAATTTAAAAAAAAGTGAAAAACAAAAAACAAAATTATAGCCAATCAAAACCCTAGAGAGTAAAGAATGGAAGATCCATATAATACACACTTTTTCTAGTCAGGGTATATAAACACTCACCTTGCTATATTTATAAGCATAAACCACAGAGAGTAAAGAATGGAAGATGATTATACACCCTCTTTGACTGGTCAGGGTATATAAATACTCACCTTAATATATTTATAAGCATAAGACCCAGTGTGTAAAGAATGTAAGATCATGATAGTCTCGTCCAGATTACATATGAACACCCTCTTTCACTGGTCAGGGTATTTGAACACTCACCTTACTATATTTATAATATGCTTATAAGCCCCAGTGAGTAAAGAATTGTAAATGATTATAGTCTCTAACAGACCCATAATAATATAACAATCTCTTTACCTAGTCAGTGTACATGAACACTCACCTTACTATATTTAGAAGCATAAGCCCCTGTGAGTAAAGAATGGAAGATTATGATAGTCTCGTCCAGGTCCCAAATAAACACTCTTTCAGTGGCAGGTTTAGGTATTTGTTGTGCCGGTGAAGATGTAGTATTCCGACGACCCCGACCTCTAGCTCTCGTTGTTGTATTTTCACTGGAATATTAAAATAATTATTGTAGCGCCTACAATACTTGTAATAATATATACCTGTGATGGTACTGGTACCATTAATTAATTTAAAGAAAAAAAAAAAAATTGTTAAATTAATTAATATGGACCAAAATTAGTATCCACACAGCATAAGTATTTTTCTGTTGTGGATAATAAACATTTTTGTATAACAATATTAAAAAAGTTTTTTTTACAATAATTATTACAATTTTGCAACAGTCATTGAGTATTACTGGTAGTGCAAAAGCTCATTTTGTATGGAGAATACAGACTTCGCCATTATGAATGCAGTGACCTTAAGTAATTAAAATTATATATTTTTATAAATATAATAATTTAATATATATGCCAAATTATTCTTGGTTATTATGTAATACAGAAAGATAGAAATTCAATTAGGAGAATTATAATTAATCATTATAATATTTACATACCCAGAGCTTTCCCTACATCTCCTGCTGACTGTGTGAGACTCGCTCTTGATTGGTGATACAGGACTTATGTCCGTTAATGCTGGCAACATGGACGAAGGGGATTCTGTAATAAAATAATAATATCAAGTACATCACAGGCATATTGCCCTGGTCATAAACTAAGCCCTAGTCTTTTACTATGTGTACCAGACACAACAACACTAATACATATTTTATAGACATCAGATCATGACAAACTGTACAGAAAAAAGTACTTTTATTTGCGATGGGTGGGAAACATCTGGTTACAACACCAAAGCCGCAACCACTAGTCTATGGAGGCTATCAAAAATAATAATAAAGCATTAAAAAAAAATTTTGGGATAGAAATTATTGGAAAATAAAAATTTATTATTTTCCTTGATATTTAAGTGTTTTCAGTGACATTAAGAAAATCTGAAAATTCCGTTTACCAGAAAGTGGCCACCCTGATAATCGGATCATAAACACATACACTATTTTTTGTCAGTTTTCTAGAGGATTTAAACCTAGAAATGTGATTGAGACTGATATAATAATAATATGTAGGACAATTTACACACACTGCTCTGGTCACAAACTAAGCTCTAGGCTTGTATAATGTTTACCAGAAACAATGATATAATACCTATTATATTTTATAAAAACCCATGAAAAACATACTAATATTTTATTGCCCTGGGTCGGAATTGCACCCACAACCTGCGGATACAAAGCAACTACTAGTCAACAGAGGTGATATCAGTCAAGGCACTTCAACCCAATAGGGTCTTTTGTATCATTTACCAATCCTTATTCACTCCCCTAGTCAGGCTTACATGCATGATGCAGTGAAAGTTGGTGCAAGACGCAATTCCAGCAGTCTTTGCATTATCTATTGAAGGACCTGGGCCTTCCAAGATTGACCATAATAGTTGGTATTTGGTTGGGTAGATATCTAACACCATTGTCTCTTTCTATCTCTCTTGTGGTATTATATTTCATTGGGTCTATTATAAACACTGATAAACTTCACAGCTATACCTGTTTCACTATCAGTATCGTCCCAGCCATCGGAATAAATATCGTCGTAGCTATCATATTCACAATTAGTAGATTCACTTTCAACGTTTATTTTTCTTCGCTTTCTTTTATGGTCTATTAAATTTTCCTTATCCATTATAAAACGACGGAAACAAAACAATGGAATATTTTCACATATACGATTTATTAACCAAGTGTGTACTTGTTCAGCATATTTAAACTATTTACTTTACATTATTTCTATATATTTCTCTTAGGGTCATGAATTAAATTGTTAAATAAATAAATCAAAAGCTTTTCGTATGTATTTATTTTTAACTTTCCTTTAGATTTATATAATGTGACATAATTAAAAACTTGACTTTGTTACCACATTCTTTAAAACATAGATGACTTCATAATTTTGCCGATTTAAATTTATTATCATGAGTGTGCAATTTGGAACGTTTTGTTTGTTTTGACATTTAGGTTTTTTTTTTTTATTAAAGCTTTGGTATCAAAGACCAAGACAAAAAATGAAAAATAGGTGTTTCATTTTTTGTATGCATTTGCTTTTTTTTTTCAAAATATGGCTTGAAACAACTTTTCTGTATAGTAATTTCAATAGATAATAATTTATTTACCTGATAAACCTCCACCTAAATGATAAGTATGTCCCGTGCTGCCGCTGCTGCTTGGTGAACTGACGTAAGGAGAATAACTCGGCGCCGCATAGTACCCGCTATATTGTGCCACATTATGATCAGCGTATCCTGTTGCATAACTGCTGTAGTCCTGGTGAAAAAATCAATTTATTTTTTATTTCCTGTGCTTCAATAACTTTTATCGAATTTATGTAGCCGAACATTATTTCATCTCATTATATACACATGAAAAACTAAAGTAATTAAAAATACACTAAAGTATTTTAAATAATTTAAGTACAAAGATAGCAAAGATCTCCGTTTATGAAAATACTTCAAAACCAAAAATGTTAATCTTACCTGCTGAGATGAAGAAAACGTTTGCGGCAAAGTGCTGTTATAAGAAGAATAGGCGTAGGGAGACGGTTGGCTCCCGAAACTGCTTCCCGGTACGCTGCCGACGGCACTCATGCCGTAAGGACTGAGGTACGTCGGCGCCGCTTTGCACGACGACCTAAAAATTATTGCTGGTCAATTTGATGTGCTAAAAAAGCCGTAGGGAGATGGTTGACTCCCGAAACTGCTTTTCGGTACGCTACTCATGCATGCCGTAAGCACTGAGATAAGGTCGTTTTGGACGAACACCTAAAAACCACCCTTACCGGGAAGCCACATCGACAAACCGTTCGACGTGTCGATGGATAAAATTGTATAGGAAATATTGTCTATGGGTAGAACTCGATCGCCGAGAAACGTCAAATCACATACATTTTATTTTTGCTTTCGATCGATCGACGTGGCGATCGGTATTTCCATAAATGTATGAAACACAAATGTATGTCAAATCCCATACATTTGTGTTTCGATGAGTATTTCGATTCGATTATATCGATCGGCTCTATGGTAAGGCCCCAGACATCTCTGACTGTCTGCGAATCACCTTATATGGTGGTTCCAGTCGTTAGAAAACTGACTCTAATAAGGGTCGCTAAGTCGAACTCTTCAGAAGTATCTTTTTCGGTTTATAATTTTGTTTTAAAACAAAGTTACCTCTATTTTACCTGGGGCCCTACCGGGAAGCCACATGAAATACCGATCGACACGTCGATCGATCGAAAGTGAAAATAAAATGTATGTGATTTGACGTTTCTCGGCGATCAATTTCTACCCATAGACAATATTTCCTATACATTTTTATCCATCGACGCGTCGATCGGTTTGTCGATGTGGCTTCCCGGTAAGGCCCCTGAATTGTTCCATACATCCAATTTAACTTTACGTATTTTATTTTAAGTTTGGCCAATTTCCTCAAAAAAAAAAATTTGACATTGTCAAAATAATTTTGTAAAATTATTATTTTGAAACCTATAGATATAGAAGGTATATCAATTAAACTACTTTAGTGAAAGTCTATTTAATCATGTTAATAGACTTTTATTTCAATAATAAAGTATTTAAAGTAAGAAATATTTTTGAAGAAGTCAGTGGTGCCACACATATTCGAGTAAACAATTTTGATAGTTTCAATAATGTATTTGTGTTAAAATTATTTGGAATAATTAGCATGTTTTCCAAAACTTTAAAATAAAATAAGTGTAGTGTTTTATAATATGAACTTTTTATTTTAAACATCATATAAAAAGGGAAAACAATTATTACAATACAACTCTAATTTTAAGACTCATCCATGCAAGTTGAACTTGGCGCTTTTCTCGAGGTCATAATTATTTAAATTATACTTTATTACAGTTGCCTTAATATTCTAATATTGTTAATATTATTGTTATTAAACTTTAATTACTTATTTTTTGCTTAATATATAATTTCTGCTGAACTTTCAGATTGGCAACACTGATCCAGTTAGCTCAGGTAAGGCGGAAGGACTAGTTTCCAAGCCATAGTAAATAAAATAAAAAATGGCTCATGTATATTATATTAATAACAGTTCATACTAATTGTGAAAGTGAAATCTGTGACTCAGCTAATTGATTCTTTGAGGGTAGCCCGAAGACGGTAGACGCGTGTGTCTACTACAGTTATCAAATTTAATTTTATTGAATATTATTGTGCAAAAGTGTACTAATTTTGTAGAATAAGCATTCGTATAGTAATATTAAGTGTGAGAAGTGTAGTATTTACGCAGTGATCTTGGTTTTTGTGCTATCTCAACGAATCCCTTTATAATTTAAAATGGCGGTACCCATTTTACTGTTGATTATTTCTTCCTCCTTCACTTGACACTGGCATCACTATACCGTATGCTTGCATACGGTCATGTGGCCATTCCTAATTCTAACCTAGTCCTTTCCCTATTCCTTTCCATCCTATTATCCCACTTTTACCGTACATATTCATAACTTTATATAAATCTACCCACAAGTCATTGGCAAAATTATGCTTAAAGCGTAGAAGGCCATAAGTCAAAAGAAGAAGAAGACTCAGCTAAACTACTTAACCAAATTCTATGGAACTTTGGTAAAGAGGTTAGAGATACAATAAATTATATAACTAACCTCTTTACCAAAATTATATTATATTAATATTATACTTAAATTTTTGGTATAATTATTAAAATCTTCATTAAATAATACGAAGCCGCGGGCTAAAGCTAGCAAGTATAACTTATATAAATATTTAGATGAATATTGAAAAGAATTACCTATTAGAAGTATTGTGCGCAGGAGGGTAGGCAGAGTATGGCTGGTTGTATAGTGTAGATCCCATGTATGACGACGTTGCACCCGCGCTGCCATACTGTTGCATACTAAAAAAAAAGTACAAGCGGTATGGGAGATAAATCCTTTTTGTAATCTGCTCCAGAAAATAATAATTAAAAAATACCTTTGTTGCTAACTACTTGCCAACAGATGGCAGTCAATGTTCAATAAAAATAAATATTTTTTTATCATTAAATTGATCAATGAATTCTAATACCTTATTTATTATTTACAATTTTATTGTATGTATTAATTAATCAACATAATTTTTCTATAAAAAAAAACCTTTTACATGTGAGTTGCAGCCACTTTACGGTAGATGGCAGTATTTTGCTATGATCATCGAAATCGCTTTATCTATGTAGCTGTGTTGTGAAGAGCTCGCCACTTGTTCGGTGTGGACTCAGAATGTCTTATACGCATTAAACGAAGCGTAAATAAGGCCTAGGCCGGAACAATGTATTCCTATCATGGAAATGTCTTTTAGAGTCGGGATAGTGGTTGCTTATCCAAAGTATAGAATAAATAAAAGTACTGCTGCTAATGTCATTGATTTGAACTGCCATTTTTTTTTTAAATATACAGTTTCACAATCTGAAGCATTGACTAATAATTAGCACTTAGCAACAAATTCGAAATCGCGAAGTCCGCGTTCTCCATACAAAATGAGCTTTCGCACTTCCAACGTTTTACCCAAATTTCTATTATTTCTTCTGTGGTTGGTAATACTCGATTACTGTTTGTCGCAAAATTAAAATAATATTTTTGTCTGTCATTGTATTTATTAATCTTTCTGTGTTGGGTTATTATTTTTTATAAAATCATTTTTTTAATGAAATATAAATTTATTAATTAACCACAACTGAAAGATTTTAACCAACGTAAAAATAATAATTAAACTTCGACTAACAGTCAAGTTAATATTGGAAGTACATTTTATGGGCGTCAAATCGACTGCAGAGCCCTTGGCCCTTAAAGATAGGGGTAAGGGTTATACTTTGTTAGGCCGACCGCGCTGTTTCGTCCCAACGACGCCCATGTAGATGCGAAAACCGTCAAGTGACCTAGTCTAGTCACCTTTTAGTTTTTAGCTGTAGGGTTCATCGGTTTTCAGGAGAACTATTGCATCGATTTCTTGTCGAGGTGGTAGTCGTTCAGAGGCTCTACCATGAGTTTGCGCACTGTAGCAACGTAACGTATTTGTATACGTATACGCGATCAATAACCAATAGGGCCGCTCAGGATTGAATAAAGCGATCCTATTGGTTGTTGCTCACGTATACGTATACAAATACGTTACGTTGCTACAATGCGCAAACCCATGGTAGAGCCTCAGGGTACGGTTACGAAACGGGCAGGTAATTTAACGCGCGAAATTTTATTACTAGACTACTTTAATAGCGATTAAAGTAGTCTTGTAATAAAATTTCGTGTTTGTCGCCGCCTATTTCATAACCGCATCATTTAGCCGGCATTCTGCTATATATAGTTGGTCTGCTTACCATCATACTAAAATACCTATCATGGAAATGTCTCTTAGTATTGATTTTGATTCTTACCTATTGTAATACTGATACGACGAGAACGCGGACTGATCATAGGTCAGTCCGTCGCTGCAGTATATCGAGTCTCCGTTGACCGCCACGTCAGACTCGCACAGTCCCGGGCTTCGTACTTCGCTCTTCACTCCACCTTTTGGAAGCGGAAAAAAAAAAAATTAAATACTAGAACGTACGTTCATACGTAGCATTTTTAGTTCTCAAAATTTCCGCTTGGGGCGCTGACAAAGTAATAGTTTGAAAACTCACATTAGGAATAAATGTAAGTACTAGGACTACCTAGACTAAACTTGAGTCAGATAGCTAATCAGCGATGATTTTTTGAATAGGGTTTGTCAAGATTTGTAGATATTTTTTTGTAATTACTATTATCATGGAGATATATAATAGGGAGCGCCTTTCCAAAAGATGAAGCCTGTCGTACAAAATAATACAAAAATGAGAACAAAATTTATTATAACCAACCGACTCAATACCCATCTATAAACAGTTTCATAAGTTGGTATAGAGAAACTGGGACTGACCACCTAACTTGCTTCCTGTGGTACTATAGTAGTGTTAACAAACAATTCGCCCTACATTAAAAAAAAAAAAAAATTCAATGATTTACTTCGCGGACCTTAAAACTAGTGATTTTAAGTCTACCAGAACATATCTTTCAAAGAACTATGTAAAATTTAATTGAGAGTAGTATGCAGTTCTCACCTACACTATCTTCATTCATTAACCACGCAACTGCAGAACTAGAAGAAGCTGAAGAACAAAGACCTCCAGAGGAAGTAAGAGGCAGTGGCAACCCCAGGGTTGATGATGAAGAGCATCCGTTAGCCAAGTTACAGTTCTCGTTGACCTCCGAAGTACCAGGCAAACATAAACTATCAACAGCTGATAGGTTAAGTCCAGTATTAGAAGACGTTGTATTGACTAGATTGTTCTGGAACAATGTTGTGCCGCCGGATACCAGGAGAGCAGGTAGTACAGTCGTGTCGAGAAGTGAAGGCGGTGAATTTGAAGTTGATTCGGATTCGCATGGACTAGTGTTGACTTCTCCTGACAATCTGAAATGAAAAGAAATGTATTACTTCTTATGAAACATAGTATCCTAGTAATGGCAGCGTTCTTTACGGGCAGAAAGAACGCTGCCTGGCTAATAAGCCAAAATCTGTAGAAGTAGTATTTTAATTAAGTAGGTATTTTATAAGTAATTCTTAAACCGAAATTCTAAAATTTAAAATAACCCATGAAAAAAATATGGAAATGTAGAATGTGTAGAATCGAAATTCTGGTAATTTAACGCATGAAAGTCATTTTTCAGAAATAATTTAGGAGGCCACCGATTTTCAGGAGACTTCAAATTGAATTCATGAGGTAAAGTCTCGTTTCAGGGGCGGTTAGGTACAGTTGTTATACGCGGTTTTGTTATATGTTTTACGGCATTTTTAACATAACAGATATAGATTAACAGGTTATTTGGAGTCAGTAAAATCCGATTACATTACGATGTATATAATAATAATATGTAGGACAAATTTTCACATATTTCTCTGGTCACAAACTAAGCTTTTTAGCCTTGTTGTACCAGAAGTAACGATATAATATATATATTATATTTTATAAACACCCAGACCTTTTTTTTTTGCCATGGGAATATCAATCGAAGCCACGACCTCCGGATACAACGCCAAAGGCGCAACCACTAGTCTACTAAATAAAATATGTCAATAAATAAAAAAGTTTAATTTAAAAGTATATTATTATGTCAATGCTTCTATAAGTTCAATAATAATTCGATAATCAATAATAGGAAAAGGGTACCATCACCTAAGGTAACGGTACCCATCACCAGTAACCATGTCGTAGTCGATGGTCTGAGTCTACACCGAAGAAGTGGCTTGTCGCGATGTTTGGATGGATTCAATAAACCATCTATACACAGTTACACACGTTGCTATAGTGAAACTGGGACCGATAGCTTAAAGTTCTTACCGAGGCACTATAGGGGTGTTGTGTGTCGTGATTATTATATTTTAGCTTTTCCTCATAGTTAATGAAATAGGTAATTGAAAAAATTAAGAAATAATTTAAATTCGTAGGTACAACTTAAATTTGTTTTTGTACGACAACTGTAAGCTTTAATTTGATGTTAAAAATCTTTTAATCTTTAGCCGAAATCATTGAGATTCAATTACAATAGAGCCGTAACTGAGGGCAATAAAACGTCAACGTTAACCTGATAATTGTGTTTTAGTTTTTTAACTGGCAGGCTAAATTTAACCAAGTTTCGGTAAGAAAAATAAATGTAATAATTGTTTTTTTTAGTATTATGTAAAGAAAAACTAGTATTTTTTGCCATGTGTGGGAATCGAACCCACATCTGTATATTTTTATTAATTGTCTCTATAGGCTTAAAAAACACCTAGATCACGGATTTAAACCCCGGTGGTTTACAAATGAATTATTATAAAGTAAAAAATATTTATTTGATAGCACCATATAGTGCTTCCTATTTCACTATAACTACTTGTGAAACTGTTTATAAGCAAACAACGCGACACGCTTACTAGTTTTCGGTGACCCAGAATACTATCGGTTACGACGAGCCGTAAGGCACAGTATCCGTGAAGTGATGTACGTTTTTACATGAATTCACATTGCGTACTTTTTTATTGGTCAAAATGATAATTTTTAGGTTTTTTTTTACGTATTGTGAAATGAATATATATATATATATATATATATATATGCTGATCCTAATATAACACTATTATGAATAATAATATTATGGAAAATTACCTATGTTGTTATTATCCGCGGTTTATTAAAAGTATTTTTTGTTTAAAATTTACTAAAACGTTTTTTAGAATATTAAAAATGGTAAATTCATTAGAATATGAAAAGTAAAAAAAAATATAAATACTAATATACTAAAAGTTATACTAAAAACAGTAAAAAATTAAGACTTTTTTTCTGTGATTACGGCGTCTCCAGACATTACAACCTCATTGACCAAAGTCTGACGTTTAAATAAAATCAACATTTTCGTGGACAATCTTCAAAGTTTATTTTCTTTTTGGCTTAAAACAACTTGAGGAAGAATAAAAAAGATCGTTAAAGACAAATGCCTCCGGCACCCATTCGTCTGTTTACCAATCCGTCTTTTTATTCGGCACTTATCCTAAAATGTCTTTATTTAAAGTGACAATTAGGTGCATTTAAAAATAGGAGCAATTTTAACCTCGAAGTATGTGATATACGTGGTGGCCGAGTTGGTTAGACCTTGGACTTAAAACACTTAGGTCCCTGGTTCGAATCCCGGTGTGTACCAATGAGTTTTTAATTTAAAAAAAAAATACTTTTGTTTGACAACACCGCTATAGTGCCTCGGAGAGCACGTTAAGCTGTCGGTCCCGGTTTCACTATACCTACTTGTGAATTTGTCTATAGATGGGTTATTGAGTCTATTCAAAACATCGCGACGAGCTAGCCACTTGTTCGATGTAGATTCAAACCATCAGCTACGACGAGGTGGGATTAAAAACCCCTCCGCTGGGTACCCTGGGGCCGTCAAGGCGGTCTTGGGCGCCGTAAGGCACCCGTGATGATATGTATGTATGTATGAAGTATGTAACGTCGTTTATTACGTTTTTCAG
This sequence comes from Monopis laevigella, assembly GCA_947458855.1. Classification (NCBI taxonomy): domain Eukaryota; kingdom Metazoa; phylum Arthropoda; class Insecta; order Lepidoptera; family Tineidae; genus Monopis; species Monopis laevigella. The sequence continues at coordinate 13,019,071 of OX381597.1, forward strand.
TACAATTTGCCATGGTCTGGGTATATTTTTTTGTTTTTTATTTGTTTCTGGTACACATCCTAGAGCCTAGTTTACCAATAGTTAGTTTTCTAAGAACAAATTTCATACACATAAAAGCCAAATTACAAAATGTATTATCACTAAGTACTAGGCACTCATGATTAGGCAAGGAGTATGTTTTGTGGATATTTTGTGTAATGTATAAATTGTAAATGTACTGTTTTCTTTTATGTTTGTATACCGTGAGGTGGAGCAAAAGCGAACATAATTAATGACCTTTTGTTCTCAAATAAACGATTTTGACTTTGACTTTAATCATATCTAAATTACATTTTTAGGTGGGAGGAAGGCCTTTATAACTCTGCTAGGCCGGCCGACTCGTTACCAAAACTCTCGTTTGAAAAACTGTTAAGTGACCCAGTCATGTTTCGGTTTTAGACTGTGGGTTGTCTGCCTCGATTTCTTATCGAGGTAGTAGTCTCTTTCATGTTGCGGTTACGAAACGAACGATTGATTTGACGATAAAGCAGCGAGGATATTAAAATAGACTCATTATGCAGATACGTCTTTGTCGCCGCCCATTTCGTATTCGCATCATTTAGCCGACCGTATTGATCGACCCCATTCATGTATTTTGTAGGTCTGCTTACCATCAGGTTGATAAAAAGCCACATGTCGTGCTCTAATTTAAACAAAAACTACCTCTTTACTAAATTTCATCTAAATCGACTCAGTGGTTTAGAGATGAAACGACCTATACTAACTAAAGTATTATCACTAAGTACCAGGCACTCATGATTAGGTAAGGAGTATGTTTTAAAATTCCAGCTTCCATATCTAAACGACGTCATTTGACAGCTGTCACCATTCCAGCAGGACGCGGGAATTAATTGAAATGGCACGATAACTAATTAATCGGAACATGTGTGTGTTATATTTAGATAATTATGCTCAACATGACAAGTCTGGTTGATAATCCAAACTGTAATTATAGCGCTAATCTGCTTTTTTGTGGCTGTATGGATTTATCTCTTTTACACTCTTTTTTTTTTTTTGGGGAAAAGCTTACGTTTTCTTAAATAGTTACACTTTCATTAAATTATCTAGGTGTTTTATTTTTAGCGAGCAAAATTATACTATTATCGGCTAAACTTACAATTTTTTTATTTTTTTAAATTATTTATCTTCACAGCAGGTCCCTTACGGGGTAGGCAGAGACAACCGAGCGCTATTTGTCCCTATCCCTACATACTTCTTTCGCCTCTTCCACAGTCATAACTCTTCTCATACATGCACGCCGATTTAGGAGACTTCTAATTGCACTTATTGTTTTTATTTTTTATTAAAAAGGTAGTCTATTTCTTCTAAATAAAATACTCAAAATAAATTTATTATTCTCTATAAATTAATATTTAGTAGAGGATTATTATTGGACTCCTATTTGTCTATATCTGTTTGTTTGTTTCGGGTAAACTCAAAAACTACTGAACCGATTTAAAAATTATTTCACCAATAGAAAGCTCTATTATGTTATGAACTTCTAGGCGAGTATTTTATTATCGATCCGATTTCTTTAATATTAAAAGGCGGGTAAAACCATGGGACACAGCTAGCTTTACATACATACATACATATCATCGCGGGTGCCTTACGGGCGCCCGAGACCGCCTAGGCGGCCCCAGGGTACCCAGCGGAAGGGTTTTAATCCCACCTCGTCGTAGCCGATAGTATGAGACTACACCGAACAATCGTCGCGATGTTTTGAATAGACTCAATAGTATCCCATGTATAAACAGTTTTACAAGTTGGTATAGTGAAACCGGGACCAACAGCTTAACGTGCTCTCCGAGGCACTATAGTGGTGTTGTAAAAAAACTGTACATATATTTTTTAATTAAAAACTCATTGGTACCACCGAGCTTCGTGTTTTCTATAATAATAATAAATGGCCATCCCAAATATTACAAATTAATAATCAATTTAGAAAAAAAGGTTTGCCTGTACATATTAATATTCATAATAAAATAATATGGTAGCAACATTTTAATAAATTAACCGCACCTACTGTTAATTATTTATCAAAATCCATTTTTAATTAAGGCGCGGTGGTGTCTCAGATATAATTAGGTATCTAGTAAAGTACTATTTACTACTAGGTATCTATCTAGTAATATTTAAGTATATATACTAAAAGAATTGATTGTTTGTTTGTTCCGGATAAACTTAAAAACTACATACTCGATTAAAAAAATATGTAATCAATAGAAAGCTCTATTATTCAGCGAGGAACATTGGATAATTTATTTTCATTATTTCCATTTTAAGCGAGTGAAACCGCGGCGTACAGTTAGTAGTAAATATATGGTTAATTAATTAAATCGCAAGTACCTGCAAATATTAATTAGAAAATACCTTTTTAAATATTTATTTAAAAAGGTATTTTCTTATTTACTGAATGTTATAGTTACAACATTCACTTAAAAAAAAATTAAGTAGAAACCTAAGACATACACTTAACACCAAAATAATAATTCTTGCATAGAATTTTTGTTTTTTTTTTTATATAATTTTATAATAAATACACACAAACACACACACATATTATTAAATGATAATTTTTACACCTTAGAGACACTGAAATACCCTAAATCACTAAGCCCACCAACCGATTTTGGTACTACCATCCAGAGGGACCTGTCATGCATGTTACGTGGGTACACCGATTTTCAGAGTACTATTGCATCGTTTTCTTGTCCAGCGGCCACATTCTGTTTCTTATAACGTGATCGTTAGATTGTCAAAATAACGAATTCCGTTATTAGCGCTCTCTCCTCCAATCAGTGAAGGTTAAACAACTACTCTGATTGGAGGACAGCGCGCTAATAGCGGAATTCGTTATTTTGACAATCTAACGATCACGTTATAAGAAACAGAATGTGGCCGCAGCTTGTCTTCTATCAGAGTGCGGGTACAAAAAGGGGCAGTTGATATAATAGTAAAGTTACGAAATGGGTGGCGACAAAGGAGATTTTACTAGCCTAGCTGGCATAGTAAAATCTCCTTTGTCGCCACCCATTTCGTAACTGAATCATTTAGCCGACATAGTGGGAGGGATCAATGCTGTTGAGCAACAATGCATGCGCGACCTCGTTAAAAAACTTTGAAGGTCTGCTTAGCATCATATGCCCTGCTTCAATAAAAAAAAAGATAGATTGATTATTAGTTATTAAAATTGGTGCTAATTTAAACGGTTTTTATTGCTATGGCTTTCTATATAGATAAATCCGTAGATGATCTACAGTTGAACCGACCATCAGGTAGATACGAAGTCACATGCCATGCTTCAATAAAGAAAGCATCTAAAGGCTGAGAAAATATTTAACATAACCGAACCTTAACTAACTTACTGCAAAATATTAAATAAATAAATAAATAATATGACGAATTAATTCAAATTGACGAAACAAGGGAACTTGTTAACCTGTTTCTATTCTCTATGAGACCCCCTGCAGAGATATAATTTATAATTTATGGCATTTAATAACTAAAACTTGTATCTAATATATTCTAAAACGTAAAGTTACAATAATAAAAGAAATCTTGAATAATTTATTTGTTAATTAAATTTTAATTTAGTTGTAGAAGTTTATTTTTATTATTGACCGCCTTCCTTGAGTCTATTGTATAGAATATAATATACCATAATAAGCCTATACTTTCGTTATATACATACCTATACTATTTGATAGTTTCGATAATTGTTATTATAGTCAGTCTTAAATATAGTAATAAAAATATAGGTATATATCTAAAAATATGTGTACCTACACTGCTAGCTAAAGTATGTTAAAAAACTTAGTGTAACATCTTTGAAAATTAACGATTTTTTATATAAATGATTATAAAACACTGTATTCTTTATTAACTGAAATAGGATCTTTAGAAAATATAGAATTGTTGAGATTTGCTGTATTGAATAAAAACAATAACATAAAAATATCAGAGTAACAATTTACATAATAAATTAAATCAAAAACAAAGCCGAACGGACAACTATGTCTTTGTCTATCAAATGTGTTAGTTAAAAAAAAAACTCCGTTGTTTATACGTTATAGTTCCCGCCTTTTTCAAGTGTCACTTTTGCCTCTAGCCGCCTCTTGAAGAAGCGTCTCAAACAACGCTATCAAATTTCAAAAGAACTAAACTATAATAGCATGACCAAATTATCGTGTTGGCAACGCGTTATTGTCGCTTTGTTTTTAATTGTAATCTTTTCGTTTGAAAAAAAGAGGACAAGTCCGAATTGTGTATACTCAAACTTGATTCAAAAAAATATTGGTACTGCCGTCTTTTTAAATGCAATTATTAGAGCCTGCTGCCGAGCTTCTTCTTAAAAATTATGTTTTCTTCCGGACATAACTTTTTATAGCCATCAGCATATTTAACACTGACAATCGAATGACATTTCAACATACCACTTCACAGACAACTTGGTGGGTCTGTGTGATAACTTTATGTTAGAGATAGTAGATCAAACTAGGCAAGTCTTGCTAAAATTTAGTTTTTAATATTTTGGTTTTCATACTTTTAGCTTAGGGCTTTTGCCCATGGCTTCAGAAGATATAATATCTTATTTTATTTTGTCCAAATACCATCGGCGAAATGAGGACGGGTTAAACTATCCGCTGGGTACCCTGAGTACCGTTTTAATTTAAAACGCTTCTCGGGAGCTATAAATGCACCCGTGATGGTATTTATCTATTATTAATACATTTTCATACCTATATTTTTGTTTATTCGAGCATGCTATGTGACTTTGTACCTACCTGATGGTATGCAAACGTACTAAATCCATGAATAGGGTCAATCAATACATTGTTGTTTAGCAGTATAAGCTCGACTGTTGTAGATAAAATAATACTTATACAATTAAATAAATACTACTATATCGGCCAAAATATATAAGTGCAATTGGTTTTTAACTTTTATACAATAATAAAAAATACTATGAAGAAGATAGCACTGCGCCTTAATAAAACTTTATTGACTTTCATTTAAAAGAGAGTTGTTTTTTAATGTTTGTCATTTTACCAGAATAGTTTTATTTGAATAGATTTTATTATTACGCATAGCTTTTGTACGAATAATTTTTATGTTTCTTAAAATCTATATCACTACTCGTCTACTCTCTGACGTCCTACACACACATACATATCATCACGGGTGCCTTACGGCGCCCGAAACCGCCTAGACGGCCCAGGGTACCCAGCGGCGGGTTTTTAATCCCACCTCGTCGTAGCCGATGGTATGAGTCTACATCGAACAAGTGGCTAGCTCGTCGCGATGCTTTGAATGGTCCCAATAACCCATCTATAAACAGTTTCACAAGTTGGTATAGTTAAACCGGGACCGACAGCTAAACGTGCTCTCCAAGGCACTTTAGTAGTGTTGTTAAACAAATGTAATTTTTTTTTTTAATTTAAAAACTCATTAGTACACACCGGGATTCGAACCATGGACCTAAGTGTTTTTTAAGTCCAAGGTCTAACCAACTCGGCCACCACGTATACTACTATACCCTGACGTCCTGTTGTACGTAATAATAATATCTAGGACATGTTACAACTAACAACAAAAAAAGTAAAACTTGTACTATGTGTACCAGAAACAACAGTAGGTACTACACTGATGATATTCCAATAGAGAATTTTAAGAACTAAATCTTAAATGATGAAAACGATGTGTTAAGCATTCTTTCATGTTTTTTTTATCGCCCATTTGGTGACCATGTGGGGAGCACGCGTCAAAAACATATTAAAAGTGACATTGACAATGCTCTAAAGTACTAGGGATACATGTTTTTTTGGCAATAGCGATGACCTTCTACCACTTCATGTTGTCCTGTGAGTTTTACCGAATGTGGTGTTCTTTTTTTTTGCTTATAAATCTGTTTTGAGACACATTTGGTCCTGTTTCACTTACAATTTTCGCATTGGGGTTGTAACCGGAGGTTGTGGGTTCGATTCCCACTCATGGCAATCAAAGTACGTTTTTCTGTACAGTTTGCCTTAGCTTAAAAACTGAACTTCCCTTTTTATAATGGTATCGTTGTTTCTGGTATACCTTTTTGTTTTATTGGAGCTCGGCATGTGACTTTGTATTTACCTGATGGTAAGCAGACCTACAAAGTTCATACAAAGTACACATAGTACAAGCCACAGTTTGTACCCAGGACACTATGCGTAAAATATTCTACCTATTATATTTATAAAACCGACACTTAGTCAAAATCACCAGAATTAGATTCATGATTCCCAAATGAATTAGATATCAAAGATAAAACTTTACATACCTTATCCTTAAATTAGAAATATAACTATTTCCAAATAAGATATTGGTTTGGTAAAAAAAAACGGTTCAGTGGTTTATCCAGAAATAAATAATTTATTAACTATTAAATTAGAGTATTTAGAATTTAGAGCCTTTATACAGCAGATTTTTCAAGTCTAATTATAAACACCGCAACAAGCTCGCCACTTGTTATGTGATGCCTCCAAACCTCATCGGCGAAATGCCCTGAGGCTGATCGGTTCTCGGGAGTCAAAAAAGCACCCGTGATGGTATTTATTATTAGATTTCTTTCAAAATAAATTATCATCTAATAAAAAACAACAGCTTAAATCTGATCTTTTTTAAATATTACAACTAAATAATACCAAAAGAAAAGTTGGGTTATCGCAAAAAATCCAATTAAAAGTTATTTTTTGATCCAAAAAACTTTTACAAAACACTTGCAATACGAGAACAAATTCCTGTATTGCCATGTAACACCAAAATCTGCTCTTAACAGAATATTTAGCGTAACGGAATTATGAAAAAAATGTGATTTATTTTTATATTCAAACTATTTTAGTTACATGTTTTTTTAGCTTCTACATTAATTATTTAAAGGGCTGACACCTTTGGCTTTAATTGACACAACTAATAGATATATTTGAAACGGAATTTGCTTCTGTTTTTGGGTTGTTTTTTACTAAAAAATTAATGAAAAAATTTGACGCGGTGTATTTTTTTAGAGACTGGATATATCTATACGCAAAATAGTTATAGTGAAAGTATAATAATAAGCAAAGTTCGTAAGATTGTTTTTTTTACGGCATGTGACTTTGTATGCACCTGATGGTAAGTTCAATACGTTGTTGTTTAACAGTATTGATCGCATTATGCCGACTAAGTGATGCGTTCACGAAATGGGTGGCGATAAAGACGAATTCGCATTTCTACTTTAATAGCCTCTCGCTGCTTTATCATCAAATTAACTGCCGGTTTTGTAACCGCACCCTGAAAGAGATCGTAGACAAGATACGGAGATGATAATGATTGCCGAGGACACAACTTTAATATTCTTATAATAATACTCTTACAATAAAGTTTATAATTATTATTAGCTTCTAGAAATAGTAAATCTTTTTTTTTTAATCAAACAAGTAAATATTTCTCAAAAATCCTACAGTATTTTAACAACAGAACAGTGTTGACACACAGTAGGTACTTTGCACCTATATCTACCCATCGACAAGGGTCCTTAATCCCAGTTTTAATCCCCAAATTGTCCCTACACAATTGCCGTGAAAAGAGCTACTTAATATGTCCCTTGAATGGTGAATGGAACGCACCCTGTTCCAATAAAGGCCTACATACTTATCACCTCGATCAAAGGAAGCGAAGTGTTCCACATAAAGGTTTTGAGTTACAAATGTTCTGATAAAGATTTTTGCATCAAAAGTCGAGAGGTATGAGTTTTTTTTTTGGATATTATTCTGTGACAGTAGGTGGAGTTTCCGCCGTTTTTTTTAGAAATACATTTTTGTTATGTGTTTTTTAATTTTCTTACCTAGATAGAGGCTATATTTTTAGCTGTCCATGGATTCACGCGTGAGGAAACCAGCTTATGGTATTCGGAGGCAGCACCTAACAAGTGGCGAGGCGAGCTTGTTGCGATGTTTATAATGAAGTGTTTGAAATGAGGACGGGTAAATCCCTCCGCTGGTTCCCTGAGGCTGTTTAAAACGGTTCTTGGGAGCTAAAACGCATGATGGTATTTATTATTATTATTAAAAAGCGGCCCCAGCCTAGTGGTTAAGTCACGGCGCAACTGATAACAAGGTTAAGCAGATGACAACAAGGCCGGACCTGGGATGGGTGACCGCTTTTACAACGAGGCTATTTCATCATAAACACCGCAGTAAGCTCGCCACTTGTTAGGTGTTGCCTCAGAATACCATCGGCGAAATGAGGACGGGTTAATCCCTCCTCTGTGTACCCTGAGGCCGTTTAAACGGTTTTGGGAGCCAAAAAGGCACGCGTGATGGTATTTATTATTATTAGGAAGCAGGGGAGTGAGTAAAGTACAATGTTCGCGGACTTTTTTATTGAAGCACGGCATGTGACTTTGTATCTATATGATGGTAAGCAGACCTATATATTCCATGCAAGGGGTCGAACAATACATTTTTTATTTGTCGCCATTTGACGTCACTGGTTACTAATAGGCGGTGACTTTGCATTAAGAGTCTACTATTTTATTACTATTCTCGCTGCTTTATAGTCAATTAAACTGCCTGTTTTGTCAACGCACCCTAAAATGAGACTACCACCTCGGCAAGAAATCTATTCAGTATATTTCTTGTCAAGACTAGAACAGTTATATAGCTAGGTCACTTGACAGTTTTTAATATAAGTTCTTTTAACAATACCAACTTACCGATCAGATACATCTGGTAATTCGTTGTCAGTGCTCTGCCGTTTTGTCTGTAATAAATAAAAATAATCTTTATTATTTTATACATATATTCTATTTTTACTTCACAATTTACTTTTTGTACACAAATTAATTAAAATATATATAGAAAAAATGAAATAGTTCTAAATTAAATAAAAAATATCGCTTAGGTCCTCCGATGTTGCAGCAGAAAATGTTCCTAAAATCTTTGCGGCATTTCCGCGTTGAATTTCCAAAGAAATTTTTTGTATAAAAACGCTCTGGCTCGCGAGATCTCCCGATTTTTCGTATTATTATTGTACCTATATACTTTAAATCCAATGGTTTACAAAAAAATTGGTCTAATTATAGTTTCTATCTGGTAAACCCAAAGACGAACGATTTATAAATAAATGTAGAGAGATCATTTTTGGTTATTATATCCAAGTATAAGTAATAGTACCAGGAGAGCAGATAATACTTAGAAGTACAAGTAGTACTACATTACCTATCTGATACATACACAATCTGACCCCTAACGATTTCTATATAATTGGCGACGGTAAATGTAGAGAGCAATTGTAATAAACACCAGTACCAGGACACTAGAAGTAGGTTTGACTAACTATCCGATAAATATTACAAAGCGGGTGGTAGTTGTAGAGAGCATTAATTAATAAATATCGTTTACCAATATAAATTATTAAAAATAATATTAGGTAGGTACTAAGACAGAAAATAATACTAGAAGTCGGCCTGATTACCTGCCCAATAAATCTACAGTCTGATCCCGAACGGTTTCTAAATAGGGCGTATAGTAAATGTAGAGAGCAAACAAATAAACACCAGTAATAGTATCAGGACAACAGATACTACTAGAAGTAGGTTTCACTAATTATCTGGTAAATATTCAGAGCATTGGTAATAAAAACCGTGAGTTTGCCAAGAGATTTATAAGTACTAGTGGCCGGAGAGCAGATAATACTAGAAGTAGTTTTGACCAACTCGGTAAATCCACCGCCTGACACTCAACGAATTCTACATAAGAGCGGTGGTAAATGTAGAGAAAGCATTGGTAATAAAAACCATTCCCTAAGAAAAGTTATTTAAAATAGTAGTACTAGGAGAGCAGATCGTACTAGAAGTCGTTCTGACTATCAGGAGAGCAGATAATACTATAAGTAGGTTTGATTACCTGTCCAATAAATCTACAGTCTGATCCTGAATGAATATTCGGTGGTAAATGTTGAGACCATTGGTAATGAAAACTGTTTTTTTAAGATAAATTAATTATAAATTATAGGACCAGGAGATTACAGGAGAGACAAATACAAGGTCGACCAAAAAGTATCAGGCGAGCAGATAATGCTAGAAGTACAACCACAGTCTGATCCTGAGATTTGAATATTTTCAGATAATATTAGAAGCATGTAGGTACTTCTACTAGCAAGTAGGTAATTACAAAATAATAACAATTACAAAGAGTAAGCATTTTATTATAAATCGTACAAGCTATAAAATACCATTATCGTGGGAACGACTCGTATGAATAAATACAGAAAACATTACATGTTTGCAATAAATTAATAAGGCGTACATGCAATTTTAAAAGTAGAAATTTAAAATTACATATTATTTATTACTTAATATATTTAATATACCGAAAATATTAAAAAAAATATATGTAGAATAGAGATCCAGCTATATGTCTAGACAGTGAAGCAATAGATTTTTCCTACAAACTATAAAAGTACTAATAAAAAAACAGAAGCTTTAACGATTACATTCTAACAGGAAATAAAAACGATATTCTAAAAGAGAAACAGACAGACAGACATCAGGAATCTAATAAAATCCATACAATAAATTATAGACTACCAGGGTTACAGATTTCGAAGCAGATTACATTCTACCTAATTTGTTCCAATACCTATTTCAAATTTAAACTTTGACTAACAGTCACGTTTCTGATAAAAAAAGAGATGAATCTAAGGTTATAAATAATAAGCGCAGTATATGTCGCCCTGTTCATTTAAGATCAAGATTATAAACGCTAGCTACAAGACAACATTAATAAAATCAACCAAAATTTATTTTATATCTGTGCTCAGGCGCCACTGTGTCTCAGTATATCACGCGCTATCTCACGATCGTCCTTTTTTATAGCTGTCACGAAATTCCGAACATACTCTATGTTAGTTTAAGAACTAACATAGATTGTCTAACACCAGTTACCAGGGTATAAGTACCCTGGTAACTGGTGTTAGACAAGTGATTAGGAATGGAATTTTGTAACCTAATTAGATAGATAGATAAATACTAATTATATAAATTTCGTCGGATTTACGATAAATATTCTTCATACCGTTTGAAATAGAGAGAAAGTTAAATTATAAGCTACAGTTAACTACAGATAACTGATTAAAAATTAAAAAGCTATTTAAACTATAAGTATTTGATTAGATTATTAACTTTATCTTACCTATTTAACAATTCCTATATTTTTGGACTGATATTTAATCACAATAAATGGTGATTTTAAAGAGCCGAAAGACTAATTAATTTTTAAAAAAACATGTAAACTCAACACAAAATTTGTACGCCTAATGTCAAACTTTGTGTGAAACTTATTTTTTTCTCAAAGTTTTACAAATAAAAATTATTTCATTTAAATTGATTTATCTATTCTATTATTAATGTCTTAAGTCAGCCATTTTCCAAAAAAGTTTGTCAAATCAGGCAGAATTTTAAAGGTTTCATTTTGATAAACCCCTATTTTAAAAGCTGCGGGAAATAATTATTTAGTCTAAGCTTACAAAGGAAAATCGGTCAGTAGGTATGTTCTGAATGTGGACAGTTATGAATCCCGACCGTATAGTAAGGAAGCCCCAGAGATAGCGTATGGATTTTGACAGGTGACAGCGTACCTCACACCTATTATTTTTGTTCAGACGGAAAATCAACCAATGCATTATTGACAATCCTGGTTGAGAACATTCTTGGACGTTACATTGCCACTTACCATCAGGTGGATGAAAAGTCATATGTCATGCTCCATAAAAAAATGTCCTGCATTTTCTCTAGACCCCCAGGTAGGGGGGGGGTACAACAGATCAAATAATGAATATCCTAAAGTACCCCTAAATTACCAAAACAATATAAGTAGGTACCAAGGCAACATACATCAAAAAGAGTCAAGTGGATCGTGTGAGAAAGGATGTAAATCTAAAAGAGCATTCCGTTCGAGGTGTGAGGCCGGTGGGTCGATGTCACGATAGCACGGGCTAATTTATTCGTTTAGCCACGGCGACAACGCACCTCTTGAGATTTGATATACAGCGTGTTCAGTTTGTTTCCTTCTGATTTTTTTTACATTATTTTCTTTCAGAAAAAATAATTATTGTGTCGGCTGTGCACAAAAATGACATATATTAGCTGTTGCCTAAAACTTTATTGCACTTTTAAGTTGTATTCTTTGTTCTAATTATTAAGATTTAATTACCCTTACCAAATTTCATCAACAGTTTTAGTTGTTCAGTTTTATTTGGTAGAATCTTAAGCCACATTCAAATACCTATATAACATTATTTAAAAATATTAACACTGATAATAATTAATTGATCTTTTAAAACGCGCTTTTTTTATTATATTTGTATATTTTTTAAATCATTATAATCATTTTTACTTTAGAGATACTTATTACAATCTTTATAAATGTTAGTTTAGTGTAGAATATTACAGTTTATAGATGATATTTCCAATAATGATTAGTGGTCGTTTGTTTGGATTGCACCAATATTACACTTATTTAACTTTTAAAATTTGACGGATAAATAAAAAAAAAAAAAAAAAAACTTTCAATATTTTTTCTACGGCCTGTAGATTGAACAAGCAGCAAGACAAAACGTTTCTTTATTTATATGTAATACGTTTATTGTTTTATCCGCGGGGATATTTACGATCAACGATTGAACATGCGACAGCTCCCTCTTGCTGTCTCGCTTGCACTCGTACAGAATATAAATTTGAAAATTTATTGTCTTCCAACTTTAGTATGGTTCGGTTATATTGATAATTTGAAAGATATTGTCGTGTTATTAATTTGTGTTGTGAGATATTTGAATTGTCGCGTGAAGTGTCAATTTTAATAGTGATTTATTTTTATATTTATTTTTCGAGTTTATTTTTATTTAATTTTTTTTATTAAGGAACCCTTATATCATAAGTTTTCGTCCGTATGTCGCATAAAATTGTGTGTAATGAGAACTAATACTCCGATTTACTTGAAATTTGGAATAGTTGCAGTTCTTATTGACCCGCATATATCCAAGTCAAAAATGATTAAAAAAAAATTAAAGAAATGTATGTCGAGTGGAGTGGATTAGGTATCTATAGATAGATTGCTAATAAAAAAAATAAAAAAATACCATCTCGTTCTCTCGTAATAACGGTTCTCGGGAGCCAAATAGGCACCCGTAGCCTATTTGGCTCCCGAGAACCGTTTAAACGGCCTCAGGGTACCCAGCAGAGGGATGAACCCGTCCTCATTTCGTCGATGGTATTCGGAGGCAACACCTAACAAGTGGCGAGCTTGTTGCGGTGTTAATGATGAAATAGCCTCGTTGTATAAAGCGGTCACCCATCCCAGGCGGCCTTGTTGTCATCTGCTTAACCTTGTTATCAGTTGCGCAGTGACTAGGCTGGGGCCTAATAATTATTTTTTGTAGTTATTATTAAAAATTGAAATTAAGAAATTTTAGAAAAATAATTAATAGTAGGTATTGGAATGTTCCATGGGGGAGGTCACATTTTTTTAATCCTGAAGTTCAAAAAAAAAATATGTAGACTTTATTTAAAGTTAAAATAACTGCTAATGCATAACAATTATTTTTAAAAGGCATTACTATTCTAGAACAAGATTTAAAACACAGTGAAAATAAACTATTTTTGCAATACTGTAGTATTTTTACTACATATTTTGAAGTCATAGGCTTGTAGAAGTTTATACTTCGTTCAATACGGTTGTCAAAGTAAAATTAAAAGAACGATCAAACGTTTAAAAACAACAAATAAAATATATTGTAAAATCGCTATCAAATTGATAACTTTTTCTGGAAAATTCAAAGAATGTGATATTAAACCATTACTTTGCAAGCAACAAAATTAAATAAAACACCCAAATCAACTTTATAACAAACGCAGTAGTGTTTAAGTTGCCGTAAATTTTATTAACACTTAAGACTAAAAGAAGTAAACAATTTAAAACATTATCAAGAGAGACATCTTGCTCGATAAATCGCATCACTGGGAGGACAAATTTGTTTTTATTGGGGTAATGTACGGGTGGCTTCGTACATTTCAAGTCTTTTAGTTTTCTGTTCTCCTGGTACCTTGTAAATGTTTGTTAACGCTGTTTTATGTGAGCTTGGATCCTTCTTACATCTCCAAACGACTTTAGGATTTTCAATTGATTTTTTTTAGGATATTAATTTGTTACAACTATTTGTATTATTATTTGTTTACTTCCATAACTGTTTTACGTTCTTTTACTTACTATATCTAATTCAAAAATTGATGTAAAATGCGGCCTAGTGAAAGTTTTCATAATTTACGGGTGGAGTCGTACATTTCAAGTCTTTTAGTTTTCTGTTCTCCTTGTACCTTGTAAATGTTTGTTAACGCTGTTTTATGTGAGCTTGGATCCTTCTTACATCTTCAAACGACTTTAGGATTTTCAATTGTTTTTTTTTAGGATATTAATTTGTATTATTATTTGTTTTAACAACTGTTTTACGTTCTTTTATTTACTTATTATTTCTAATTTAAAAATTGATGTGAAATGCGACCTAGTGAAAGTTCTTGAACTAAACAATTTAAAACATTTTCAAGAAGGATCTTGCTCGATAAATAGCATCACTCGGAGGACAAATTTGTTTTCATTTGAGTAATTTACGGGTGGATTCGTACATTTCAAGTCTTTTAGTTTTCTGTTCTCCTTGTACCTTGTAAATGCTTGTTAACGCTGTTTTATGTGAGCTCCTTCGAGTAGATCCTTCTTACAATTTCTAACGACTTGAGGATTTTCAACTGTTTTTTTTAAATATTAATTTGTAACACCTATATATATATTCTATTTGTATTATTATTTGTTTACTTCCATAACTGTTTTACGTTCTTTTACTTATAATTTCTATTTAAAAATTGGTGTCCTTCTTACATCTTCAAACGACTCGAGCATTTTCAATTTAGAATATATTTTATCGTTTTGAAACATTATTTATATTATTAGTATTTGAAGTATATGGTAACTGTTTTACTTTCATTTCTTGTTATTTCTAATAAACGACTTATGATAATCAACAGTAACGATAACTAACTTGTTACCGAAGATAATAGGAATTGGCCATTAGTAAAAGTGCATAAAGATCTGATGATATATGAAACCCACTAATTGTGAGAGATAATGATGGATAAAATTTCTCGCGAACTCTTCAAATAAATTTAATACATACAGGGTGAAAATTGATTTCGTTAGACCATAGTGTATCCTTTAGAATTTCATGATCTCTACATATTTTTCCTCTTAGCCATCTGCAAAAGGTAATTCTTCGAACATTGCCACCTGGATGTAATGCTTGAACTATCAATAGCGACATATCTGGATGATATATCTGGATAAGCTTCCACATAGGTTAAAATAGCAATCTTCGTGTCTATGTCCAGTACACAAGCATGCCGCACTAACATCTTTTTGAACGAACTATTTTCTTCGAGATTCTTCAAAAGGTTTGTAATTCCTTTCTTGATGGTACTTTTCACAAAAGATACTTGTAAAATACGCTTCAAATAAGTACAAACGTTCGCGATTTAAAGACCTTTTTTGACAAGAAGTACATTACAATTGCAACTAACAATCTAGAATTTTCTCAGCGCAAACATAATAATGACCTGAAGATACTCGAATCGAATTTGAAGTTTGAAATCTTTTTTTTTACTTACTTTTTTTCAGCGTATCTTTATAGCGGATTATAAAGGATCTACCCATAACAAAAAGTTTGGACAATGTAGAAGTTTGACTCTTTTACCGAAATTTATGGAAAAAGTCTTTCGCGATTTCTGTCATTTCAACTACTCAAAATTTCATTTACTCAAACCTTAGTCAGTCCAGTAGAGACTTTTGATTATTATAAGAAATAGGATCGACTGGCATTTGCAAAAACTGTGCATTTACAGCCGACTGTACATTTTTTCTAAAACCTGAGTGAATGCAGTTCAGCATATCTCAAAAATTTATTCAACATACCTTAAAAACGTACGGTAAACCGTGCCTGAAATATTTAAAATTTAGGTGTAATACAAAATATTAAATACCAGGACCATATGTATCTAATGTAGATCCATTCTTCATGTCATATGAAACGTCTGAAAATTATCAACCATCAAACTCATGATAGCCTGGTATCCGATGCTTAACGACGCACTGTCCCGTAGGTAATCCATGACACCAACTGAATGGGTTACGACTTTTTAATGGGCCCTAAACATTAACGTATGAATGGGTAATGTGAGAGAGCCATCGAACTTTTAGGACATAAATAATTTGTTTGTAACTTCTAACTTATGCTGCTGCCCTGCCCATAAAATGGTGTTACATACGACTTCTGAGACCTTAATTAATTATGTTTGAATGTTACTTATTTTTTTAGGGTTCAATATTATAATAAAAATATGAATAAAACCCTTTTTAATAATTATGTCTAGTTAGCATCCCTTAAGACATTAGTGAACTACAAATTGAAATAGAAACTTACTGTACTGATGTCCCAATTTTAAGAAAATAAATGATAAGTTTTTAAAAGTGTAAATTAAAATAAAAATAATGCAAAAGCTAAAAACAAAAAAAAAACATGCGAAGTCATATATGCAAAACATAATAAAGAAACGAATAAACAATCAACAAACATAAAGTGCAAAACAGGTCATTGTGCAATGTAGGTATACATTAGTCATAAGTTGACTAATATATCTGTAAATAATAAATAAATAATATATTCAATAAAAGTATTAATTTGATTGCTTTCAAACTATCATTTATTTCAAATACCAAATACTCTCAAATAAAGTAAAGGAAATTAAAGAAGCTTATTTTATGCATACAATTTTGCATCTATTAAAAAAAATGTGACTGACCTTTTGGTCATGGATGATAATTTTAAAATAGTATGTCACTCTTTTTTATGTCAAAGGCAAAGAAGCTATTAATAGAAAGGGCGAAAGGCCCAAGTATGTTTGACCTTTATTTGGCTCTTTTGACATTTTCAGGTAAGATATTTGTGAAAGGCCTTTGAACATTATAAAAGATGTATATTTTACATCTTTTTTTAGTTATCAATATTTTTGATAAATAAATATAAATAGCGATCTCATAGAAGGTCAAAATATTTGTACCCACATATTTGTCAAATCAGGTATTGATTAAGCTTCTGATAATATTATTTCTATTGATTGACTAAATCTAATGTGCATATAAATCTAATTAATATTCTAAATAAATATGGTGCTTCAATTACTAATATTGTTCTAACCTTTGTTTCTCCATGGTCCAGGCCGATACGCGTCTGCGAAGCTCCACCGAGGTAGCTGCACGGCATTAAAGTCACCATGGTCCATATAATAAGTATCACATTCGTCTGCCACCTTCGTTCTTATTGTTTCACTGTTTTTTTAGAAGCTTTCGTCTCATTTTGTGTTTGTTTTTAACTTTTGTCTTGTCAAATTATTTAAATGTGATTGGTTGGTTTTGAGCATAATTATTTGTTTTATCTAAAAGTTTTTAGGTTATTTATTTTTGACACATTCCATTAAATCATTTAATTAAGTACTTAGTACTAATAATAAAAATAAATTATAAAGAAAAGTGGCGCTAAAATAGACCCCTGTGAGCTAACTGTAAAACAAGACTGAATGAAAATGATTAATAATAAAATTGAAGTAAAAAGATACCTGTTTAAAAACATAATACCTAGTAACCCATAGATAAAGGTAGCTTATAAAATATAATTTGATGACACTAATGAAACTAAATATTTGAATAGATTAAAACGTGTTTAATACCACGATTATTATTGTGTTTCATGTGTGACCTACTAGTATCACATTAACTAAAATAGTATATTTTTTTTATCTAATAAATGTACAGGGTGAAACGTGAAGATGACGAAAGTTAGCAGTTACTAGAACCAGAGGCTCTACCATGGGTCCGCGTATTGTAGAAACGTAACGTATTCATTTACATATACGTTAGCAACAACCAATGGGATTGCTTTATTTTTGGTAACAGGATTGAATAAAGCGATCCTATTGGTTGTTGCTAACGTATACGTAAATGAATATGTTACGTTTCTACAATGCGCAAACCCATGGTAGAGCCTAAGTATAGTTATAAGAAGAAACCCTACTGCATTTACCTATGTTGGGAAAAATGTTCTCATCATCTTCTCATTCGATCTCATTCTATTCGTCGTCATCTCATTCGATTCTTTTACTAATAAGTAACATGAGTTATATATATATAGCCTCTATGGAGTCAAGGTAAGATCTCCCAGAAAATGCACAATATTTTTATATTTTTATTGCAGCACAGGGTGAATTTGTAAGGATTTTCGACACATGGTTGCCTGGGAAAAGTTGTTCGATTTGATCAGTACCTCATATTAGCATAATTTCAGAAATTCAAATTTTCAGGAGAATACTGCATCGATTTCTTGTCGAGGTGGTAGTCTCCTTTCTGGATGCGGTTACGAAATGGGTAGTTGAATTGACGATAGGGCAGGGAGTATATTAAAATATACTCGTAATGCAATTCGTCATTGTCGCCCCCCATTTCGTAATCGCATCATTTAGCCGGCATAGTGGGAGCGATCAATATTGTTTAAGAACAATTATTGATTGACCCTATTCGTGGACTTTGTAGGTCTGCTCACCACCAGGGAGATACAAAGTCACATGTCACGACATGTGACTTTGTATCTCCCTGGTGGTGAGCAGACTCCAATAAAAAAAAATACATATTTTCAAAGTCACTCTGTATAACGGTAATATGCCACGTGTATCTTATTATTAAAGACAACTTCGTGGTATTAATTCAAACGTCGCGGTCGTAAGTTCGTTCCACGTTTAGCACCTTTTTAAAGTTTCTGACTATAAATAATAAAAAAATAGAAGTCTTATTTATGGGCACACTTTGCCTTGGTTTAAAAAAATATATTGAGTTCTCGAAGAACACTTTATTTATAAAAGGGTTTCTCCCTTTTTTTAGCAACAAAAATATGCGTAAAAAAGACAAAACCTTTTATAACTAAAGTGTTCTTTAGGTACTCAATTTTTTTTTTATGAATAAGGCCACTAGTCATAATTATTAGATATGAATCGAATCACACACACATACTTTTATAAATATTTTCCTATCCCGAGCAAAGCTTATAAGAGAAATAAGTCGCTAAAATCAATCTATATTCGACTTTTACCATAAATTATTTTAATTTTAAATCACCTTTTATTTATTTTATATTGTTCCAAAACTTTGATTATTAATGAAATATATTTCACCTCTAAATGTATCGGTTGTAGTCGAATATCGGTTGATTTCAAATATCGTCAATTTAACGTCGCGTTCGGTGATGTATGTACCAGGGTACCAGCATCACAAAGGTGGCCGAAGCGTCTAGCAAAATAGATGTTACAGAAACTCATCGTTCTAGAAATAATAAATGAGAACAAAAGAAAAAAAAACAAAATAATATGTCAATCTTAGCGGCGTGGACCACCCACAGACCTGTCACTCACGTCACCGTCTACATGTTCATATGTGGTCAATACGTTCTGACGTAATTGAGTTTGAGACGTTTCTTAGTTAAGCTCCTGTATATTCATGTGCTCCTAGTACACATAGGTACAAACACGGGTGCCACACGGGTGCCACACGGGTGCCACACGGGTGCCACACGGGTGCCACACGGGTGCCACACGGGTGCCACACGGGTGCCACACGGGTGCCACACGGGTGCCTTACGGCTCCCGAGACCGCCTAGACGGCTCCTGAGACCGTCTAGACGGTTTCAGGGTACTCAGCGGCGGGGTTTTTTATCTTGTCGTATCCGATAGACTAAATAAGTTTTGTCAAACTACTGTACATTTTTTTAAAATTAAATATTCATTGGTACCCTCCGAGGTTTGAACCGTGGACCTAAAACTGTATTGTTTTTAAGTCTAAGGTCTAACCAACTCCGCCACCACTTATATAATTTAAACAAGAGTTAGGTAGTAGAAAAGAGGTTTTATGATCAGAAGCCTCGAATTGTCGAAACTAATTTTACATTTCAATAATTAACAATTACCAATTTAAAAAAAAGTTAAATTTCGTTCTCGCTTCTTTATGACGTTCCGTTCTATGTACCGAATATTGTACAGTCACAAACAAAACAAAAAACTTATTAACTCTAATGTTAAAGTCGTCGTAATAAATTGTTATAAATTATGACGTTTAATATGATTAATGTTAACATAACATGATTGGTGTTTAAAACCGTTTAATATTAATTAAAAGTAAGTTAAAGAATCTTAGGTCATGTGTTCAAACCCCAGTGTGTACCAGCAATGAGTTTAAAAAAGTTACAGTTGTTTAACAACACGTTAAGCCATCGGTCCCAGTTTCAATATACCAACTTATAACACTATTTATAAGTATTTAAAACACCGCGACGAGCTTGCTACTTGTTTGGTGAAGACTCAGAATATCATTGACTACTGCGAAGTAGGAATAAAAAACCTGAGTTGGTTATGTAGCGTGCGTTCGGTTGGGTAGTATATTTTCATATACTTTTGATTTTATTTTACCATTCATATTTAGATTTTACCATTCCACTTTAATAGTTTTATCAAGCTAATGAAAAATAATCTCTATAATTATTATAAATGATGTCTCATTAAGAACTAGATTTTTTTATTTTTTTATTTTATATATATATTTAATATGACATTTACATATGAAACAAAATATCGGTTAAATGGCCACCGTTGCTCTTTGGCAAGTATATGCATTCTTTTGACAACTTTTTTGAAAGTGGTGAAGGTGCCGACTTGACTATCGACGGCATCGTTACCGGGTTATCTTGACAGACTTTTTTTTGGCAAGAATTAGACGGAATTGACTTAAATAACTTATTTAAGTCAATTCCATATATACATATGTAGTAAACCTCCATGTCCTCATGTTATGTAGAAAGTGTGTTAATTTTTTATTTATTTAAGTTCTTAATGAGACAGCTTTATTTAAAGCATCCTAACCAAACGTACTCTAGACCTCATTGTTAAAACTTTTTTTTTGATTATTCATTAATAATAATACCATTGCGGGTGCTTATTTGGCTCCCGAGAACCGTTTAAACGGCCTCAGGGTACCCAGCGGAGCGATTAACCCGTCCTTATTTCGTCGATGGTATTCGGAGGCAACACCTAATAAGTGGCGAGCTTGTTGTGGTGTTTATAAATAGCCTCGTTGTATAAAGCGGTCACCCATCCCGGGCCGGCCTTGTTGTCATCTGCTTAACCTTGTTATCAGTTGCGCAGTGACTTAACCACTAGGCTGGGGCCGCTTTTTTCATTATTATCATATTCATTAATATCTGATTGGAGTAGACTCATCAATGTAAATTCGCTTTTGTCGCCGCCAATGTCGTAGCCGCATCATTTAGCCGTAGTTAAAGCTAAAAATGCTATTAAACAACAATGTATTGATCTAGTGGAAGTCTCCTTTCATGGTTCGGTTACGAAACGGGCGATTGATTTAACGATAACAGAAAGGATATTAAAATAGACTCGTAATGCAAATACGTCTTTGTCGCCTCATTTCGTAACCGCATAAGTTAGCCGACATAGTTGGAGCGATCAATGCTGTATTGATGGAACCCAATCATGGGTTTTGTAGGAGATAAAAAGTCACTAGCCGTGCTAAAAAAAAAAGCGCTGTCTTATTATTACAGTTGTTCTGACTGTACACCATAAAATATTCAATATTTTAGTTTATTTTTAGGTCCGTGGGGGGTCAACAGTAGCGAGCCTCACTGCATGATACGGAACGCAAAAGTACAGTAACCGCCATAACTTTGAAATGCATTCTCTTTAAATTATTTATTTAATTGTTTTATTATGTTTAACTAATTGCTTCTTGGTAAGGCACACAAAATAAAGGAACCCGTAAGATGATACTCAGAGGCTCTACCATTAGTTTTTGCGTCGTATTAACGTAATGTTAATACGTGAGTAACAACTTGTGGTGCCTAACGTATTAATATTACGTTAATACAAGTCCATATAAGCCAAAAAGCCTCAGATACCCTAGAATATAGAGTATAAATAATCTAGTGCCTATATATTATTTGTAAGCATTTAAAAATTTTTTTTTTTTATATACACGGTGATTTTGAAAAGTTGTACTTTGGGCTAATAAGAGGTTCTTGAGATTAAATCGAAACAGTCGTGTGTATTATATTTTATTGTTTTTAAGTAGGCCTATTACACCGCACAACTTTAAGCTAAACTTTAATCAAATTGACGTAGTTGTCTATCAATTTTCAACGTATTACGTCAGAATTGCATCATATCGATTAAGGTTTTGCTTAACGTTGTGCGCGTAATTACCCCGCTGTTCTATGCATATGATATTAGGTTAACATGGTTTAGGGAAATAGGCATTTTTATTGTTTTTATTGGAGCTCGGCATGTGACTATGCATTTACCTGATGATGAGTGAACAGACTTACAAAGTTCATGAATAGGTTCGTTCAATATACAGTTGAAGGGCTATGTAGAGTGTTCTTGAGACCCATCCTTCCAATATTACAACTTGGTTGTTAGTGGAAGTTCAATTATACGTCATTTACAACTAAGTCATTTTTCAAAAACAATAGAATAGAATAAGCACACGACTGTACTAAAACGCCTACCAACTAGCGCTATAAAGAAACCACGTGATTGTTTATAAAATAAACTTTATTGTCTATTATTAACATTATAATAATTTATATTATTTCTATTATTTTATTACTGTAGTATTGTAGTTTAGGGACCCATAGACCTTCTTGGCGGGCGGGCGTCAGAGCAATGTTTATGTCGTTATATGAAATAAAGTGAGTTCAACTTAACCTATAGTAAATTATAAAATTTACTATAGGTTAAGTTGAACTCATTTTATTTCATATAACGACATAAACAAATAAATTATAAAATTTACTATAGGTTAAGTTGAACTCATTTTATTTCATATAACGACATAAACAAATAAATTATAAAATTTACTATAGGTTAAGTTGAACTCATTTTAATGTTTTTAAGTGTTTATTATACCTACTTCAATTTAAAAACTCTTATGCAAAATATAAACCAAATGCTTATGTTTAAATACATGCTAAAAATGCGTGGTCTGAATGTTTATCTATACTAATATTATAAAGCTGAAGAGTTTGTTTGTTTGGTTGAACGCGCTAATCTCAGGAACTACTGGTTCGAATTGAAAAAATATTTTAGTGTTGGATAGACTATTTATTAACATTATAATAATTTGTATTATTTTATTATTGTAGTATTGTTGTTTAGGGATCCATAGACCTTCTTGGCGGGCGGGCGTCAGAGCAATGTTTATGCCGTTATATTCATAATTTACTTCAGGTTAAGTTGAACTCACTTTTTATTTTATTTATGCTAAAATGCGTGGTCTGGGTATTTATCTATACTAATATTATAAGGGGGAAGAATTTGTTTGTTTGTTTGTTTGTTTGGTTGAACGCGGTAATCCCAAGAACTACTCGTGGGCAATTGTCGCGCTTTCGACATTCATCTCGATTCGAGATTTTTAAACGAAAAATGACTAAATATGTAATTTTTCGTTCAATATTTGTATATTTATTAATTAATATTTATTTCGTTTAATGTTCGATAGTTTTGAACGAAAAATGGTATATTTAGTCATTTTTCGTTCAATATTTATTATTTTTAATTAATATTTAACCAGGTGGGCGATTCTCGCGCTTTCGACATTCATCTCGATTCGAGATTTTTAAACAAAAAATGACTAAATATGCCATTTTTCGTTCAAAAATATCGAACATTAAACGAAATAAATATTAATTAATAAATAATAAATATACAAATACTGAACGAAAAATTACATATTTAGTCATTATTCGTTTAAAAATTTCGAATCGAGATGAATGTCGAAAGCGTGAGAATCGCCCACCTGGTTCGAATTGAATAATTATTTTAGTGTTGGATAGCCCATTTATTAACATTATAATAATTCTTATTATTTTATTACTGTAGTATTGTAGTTTAGGGACCCATTGATCTTCTTGACGGGCGGGCGTCAGGGCAATGTTTATGCCGTTATATGAAATAAAGTGAGTTAAACTTAACCTATAGTAAATTATAAAATTTACTATAAGTTACGGTTAAGTTGAACTCATTTAAATGTTTTTAAATGTTTATTATACCTAGTTACATTTAAAAACTCTTATGCAAAATATAAACCAAAAGCAAAAAATGCGTGGTCTGGATGTTTATCTATACTAATATTATAAAGGCGAAGAATTTGTTTGTTTGTTTGTTTGGTTGAACGCGCTAATCTCAGGGACTACTCTTTCGAATTGAAAAAATATTTTGGTGTTGGTTAGCCCATTTATTGAGGAAGGCTACATAATGTCACGCTACCACCAATATAGGAGCTGATTAACAGTGCAAAATGTTGCGAAAATCGTGTGGGAAAATTATTCCTTTTGAGAGCGTGCGCTGCGTAAACGGTTAAAGTTCAGCAGACGAAGTTGCGTGGATCAGCAAGTCTAAATATACATGTATATAACTCAAAGGTGACTGACTGACATAGTGATCTATCAACGCACAGCCCAAACCACTGGACGGATCGGGCTGAAATTTGGCATGCAGGTAGATGTTATGACGTAGGCATCCGCTAAAAAAGGATTTTGATAAATTCTACCCCCAAGGGGATAAAATAGGGGATGAAAGTTAGTATGATAAAAAAATAACTATTCCACGCGGACGAAGTCGCAAGTACAGCTAGCTGAGCAATATAATATGTATTAGTATAGTGGTTTTTGGTACACATAGTACAAGCCTAGAGCTTAGTTTGTAACCAGGGCTATGTGTGATGTGTGTTTGTGACCAGGGCTATGTGTGATGTGTGAAATACATGCTAGTTTTGAGTATATTGCTACGATTTTTGCTTTTATCTTTTACTAGATCATTTGCTCAGAAGGAATATTTTTTCCCCGTTTTTGCAACATTTTTCATTGTTACTTCGCTCCTATTGGTCGTAGTGTGATGTTATGTAGCCTTTCCTTGATAAATGGGCTGTCCAACACTAAAAATATTTTTCAATTAGAACAAGTAGTTCCTGAGATTAGCGCGTTCAACCAAACAAACAAACAAACAAATTTTTCAGTTTTATAATATTAGTGTAGATAGGCCAAAAATAAAAAAAAATACCATCATGGGTGCCTTTTGGCTCCCGGGGACCGTTTAAACGGCCTAAGGGCCTACTCAGCGGAGGGATGAACTCGGCCTCGCTTTTGCTAATTGCGGTATTTATGTCGTATCCTCGTGTAATTAAAGCGGTCACCCATCCCAGGTCCGAGAGGTAAAAAATGTTAAGCAAAAATATTTCAAACTTTACAATTAAGAGTCTCCGAAATCGGCGTGCATGTATGCGAAGAGTTATGACTGTGGACGAGGCAAAAGAAGTATGTAGAGATAGAGACAAGTGGCTCTCGGTTGTCTCTCTAAAACTTCTAGAGGCTCAGAAAAAATATTATTTATTAGACATTAAAATTGCTGCAAGAAAATACAAATGATAAAGTAGAAAGACTGTGTATAGTTTAAACAAACTTATTTTATCTAAAGAACTCGAAATTACAATTCGAGACCGGTTCGAATTCGGATGATTCCGAGATTACATAATATTAAGTATAAATTTTTAATTGATTATTATCGATACTCGATTTTGACGTAAATTTTGTCGTCACGTTTACGTTGGTCATAATTTTCGATATTTATAAAGAGTTTCATTTTTTAAATTGCAAATAATTTACTTTGTAAAATTGTAAATGTATGTAAAGAGAGATCTTTTAATGTTTTTTTTTGTAATATTTACTTGTTTTTGTATCATAATTCATAGGCAATTAAACGCTGGTAAATATGAAAGTCATAAATTTCGATGTTTATAAACGGTTTCTTTTATAAATTGCAAATAATTTAGTTAAAAAATATGTCAATGTATGTAAAAAGTGTTTTGGTTACAGATTTTTTATAATTACTTGTATATTTTTTATCACTCTTAATTTTTTTTTTAATATTTTTTATTATACATATGTTTTGGTTTGTTGTTTAGTAAATGCGAACCTTTTGGGTGTTCTATCTCTATGTAGCTATAGAATAGAAGTAAATTTGACATTTTGATCGCCTCCGTAGACTAGTCAGCCACTAGTCGTTGTATCTGAAAGTCGTGGGTTTGATTCTCACCCATAGTAAAAACATATTAGTACATTTTTCTGTACAGTTTGGGTGTTTTTAATATATTATATGTATTATATCGTTGAACAAACCTAGAGCTTTGTTTGTGAACAGAGTAATATGTGTAAATTGTCCTACATATTATTATTAACATAATTTTTCTGCCTGCCCCATTCTACAAATTCATTCATTCTAATTATACTAATATAATGTTTTTTTTTTTCAAATGGAGCACGGCATGTAACTTTGTATGTGCCTGATGTTAAGTAGACCTACAAAGTCTAGAGTGGAGTCGAACAATACATTATTGATTAACAATATTGATTGCTCCCACTATGCCGACTAAATGATGTGGTTACAAAATGATAAAAAAAAATCTATCGTAGAAAGTTTAAAGAAGTTTTTGACAATAATTAGTGCCACCTCATACCTACCCCAAGACACTTCGCGTAGGTATGAGGTATTTTTATTTTTTTTTAATTTCCAGTCTAACCAACTCTGTCACCACGTATATAACTGCTTGTAGGTAGAGAGTATACACTTACTCTTGTATATTTCAAACAACAACTTCGTTAGGCCGACCGGTCTCTTTCCACCGCCCAAGTCATACAGATGCAAAAACCGTCAAGTGACCTAGTCATGTTTCAGTTTTAGTCTTTGGGTTCACCAGTTTTCAGGACTTTACTGCATCGATTTCTTGTCGAGGTGCTACTCTCCTTTCAGGGCGCGGTTACGAAATATATTAAAATATACCCGTAATGCAATCCGTCTTTGTCGCTGTCTCGTAATGGCATCATTTAGCCGGCATAGTGGGAGCGATCATTATTTAAGAACAATTATTGATAGACCTTATTAATGGATTTTGTAGGTCTGTTCACCACCAGATAGATACAAAGTTACATGCCGTGCTCCAATAAAAAAAACATCACTAACAAACAGCAGATGTCTAAAACTTTTAGTAAATTTCCCCCAAAAACTAAAGAAGGAAGACAATATGCGTGATATTGTCTTCGCTATCTCTTTCGGCCACGCCCAGATGTAACCACGCCTTTCGCCAAACAAAAATTATATTTCGTATAACCCTAGGTATTTCAATAGAATTAAAAAGCTTTGCGATGCCAAAATAAGCTCTAAATTGTTGGCAATAAAATTTATTTTGGTGAAATCAGACGCTTTTGCGTTCCTTTTCATTGAGATTTAACAACGTACGTATAATATTCGGTTTTTGTTTGCTCTTTTGAGTGGAACGGAAATAGAATAAATTATTTTTTTATTGTAAAGAATTTTTCATCATCTGCTTCTGTTTATTTTTTTGTTCGTTTAATTATTTATTTTTATTATATACCTACCTACTTATTTATTAATATTTATTGTAGAATAATGTGTAGATATTTTTGCTTAACTCGCAATCTAAAAAAATGTGTACAAACAGAAAAAAAAACAGTTTTCTGCAGATTTATTTACGGAGCACTTAATTGCCTGAACGACCTCTGGTGGTCTGGAGGGGTTTTAGTTCCTCTTCGTGCGTCTTAGACGATGTCTTAGCTGGATCTCTACTGAACAAATAGAACGCTCGTCGCATTGTTTCTATAGACTTATGAATAGTGAAACTTGGACCGAGACTTTACTCCGAGGCAAAATTATTGGAGGATTAAATCTACGGTCAAAACAACTTTGCCAATAAAATATTAAATTTATTTACTTGTTATTTATTAATAGATTTTTTTTATTGTTTTAGAAAGACATGATGGAATCTGCTTACAAAATATACTCGTCTAAATGTATTAATGAAAATTAGGCCTAGCCAGGTTGAGAGAACAAACCAATTGAATTAATTAATTAATTATATATATATAAATATATATCTTCACGGGTGCCTTACGGCGCCCGAGACCGCCTAGACAGCCCCAGGGTACCCAGCGGAGGGGTTTTAATCCCACCTCGTCGTAGCTGATGGTATGGGTCTACACCGAAGAAGTGGCTAGCTCGTCGCGATGTTTTGAATATACTCAATAACCCATCTATAAACAGTTTCACAAATTGGTATAGTGAAACCGGGACCGACAGCTTAACGTGCTCTCCGAGGCACTATAATGGTGTTGTCAAACAAATGTACATAATTTTTTTAATTAAAAACTCATTGGTACACACCGGGATTCGAACCAGGGACCTAAGCGTTTTTAAGTCCAAGGTCTAATCAACTCGGCCACCACGTATATTAAACTACCTATTAGAACTGGAAATACTATAGAGGATTTTTTTTAAATAAATTTAACGTTGAAAATGCAATTTTTTTCAGTATAACTATTTTTATTTAACTTTGTCTACCACATCAATAAAATACTTCAAAATAAGCAGTAAAATGTAGTTTTTTTATTATTTTTTAAGTACAATGTGTTTTTTAGCCAAAAAGTCGCCGTTGAATTTTTAAGAAATCGGATCGAAACTGAAATACAGTCCATACCTTACTTAGTTTTTAATAAAAAAAAGATTGAATAATTCATATTTCAAGTACGAGTTTTTACAACTACGAGGTTTTCATGATAGAGATGTAGATATTTTTCTGTTATTATGTTTAAATAAAAATTTGTTATTTTTTAAACACGTTTTTATCAATTTTATCTGTAGTCATATTTCAAACTATAATGAGAAAAAGCTCAATTGTCTATGTTATGTTCATATAGCTACCAGGCTAACATGATAGAGAGGTAGGTATGAACCGTTGTCCCTTTGTTAATTAATATTTTATGTGGAAAAAACTGCTGTTTTATTAACCTGTTTTTATAAACTTTTATTTGCCCCATACCAATCTACAAGCTGAAAATTTTCATCTATTTTCTGAATACATGTTTTCATATTTACCAGGTTATCAGGAACGTGAGGTGGCTCCGTTATCGCGCCAAAAGAACGCTTAGTACCTAATGTTTACATTCTTTATGGCAAACGGCAACAGGACTCCTTAGAAGTATTCTCTCTAGGTGGTCGCGATCCATAAATACAATTTGTTTAAACCTACTTCTTATCTATTAGTAATTCTTTTTCATAAATGAAGAAAGCTGTATTATAACGAAATATAACATACATACATGTCATCAGGGGTGCCTTATGGCGCCCGAGGCCGCCTAGACGGCCAAAGGGTACCCAGAGGATTACCAGACCAGAGGAGAGAGGGTTTTTTAATCCCACCTCGTCGTAGCCGATGGTATGAGTCTACACCGAACAAGTGGCTAGCTCATCGCGATGTTCTGAATAGACTCAATAACCCATCTATAAACAGTTTCACAAATTGGTATAGTGAAACCGGGACCAACAGCTTAACGTGCTCTCCGAGGCACTATAGTGGTGTTGTCAAATAAATGTACATATTTTTTTAAATTAAAAACTCATTGATTATTCATGTAGAAATGTTAATAGTAAATATTTTTATAACTACCAGGCTATCATGATAGAGAAGGTATGTTTTTTTCCCTTTGTAATATTTTATATGAAATAAATCTGCTCTTTCACAAACAATCCAGTCAGTCAGGCAGGCACAAAAAGTCCAGCTTAATTTCTGAATACATGTTTTCATAATTACCAGGCTATCAGGAACGTGAGGTAGCTCCGTTATCGCGCCAAAAGAACGCCTAATGTACATTCTTTATAGCGAATAGCAATAGGACACGTTTGTATTCTCTAGGTAGTCGCGATCCATAAATACAATTTGTTCAAACCTACTTCTATCTATCAGTATTTTTTTTTATAAATGAATAAAGCTGTTATAACGAAATATAATAGAATATAACACTTGATTATCACTAATAAATTAATTTATGTGTTTGTTGTAGAAATTTCTACTCCTACTTGTTTGTTATCAAATCAAATTCTTTATTTGTGAACAGAGGTTATATTGTTTTTACATCAAATCTAACGAGAAAAGCTTTTTATAATTTTTATAATGGGAAATACTCATTTCTGAATAATATCTTTTTATAACTACCAGGCTATCATGATAGAGAAGGTTGTTTTCCCTTTGTAATTTTTTTATGAAATAAATCTGCTCTTTCACAAACTTTAACCCAGTCAGTCAGTCAGGCACAAAAAATCCAGCTTAATTTCTGAATACATGTTTTCATAATTACCAGGCTATCAGGAACGCGATGTGGCTCCGTTATCGCGCCAAAAGAACGCTTAGTACCTACCTAATGTTTACATTCTTTATGGCAAATAGCAATAGGACACCTTTGAAGTATGCTCTCTTGGTGGTCGCGATCCATATACGAAATCAATTCTTATAAACCAACTCTATCTTTATTTTAAAATATATTTTATAATACTTTCAGGGTTGTAAAACTTTCTTACTATTTGTAATAAATGTTACAAAATTTATCTTAAAAAATTAAATAAACAAATAGATTTTGGTAAGTAATTAAAAGATTTTATAATTCGAATTCCAATTACAAAATTAGTTAAATTACAACAAAAATGTGCATAAATATCGTTTGTATAGAGGGACTTGGTCAGTCTTAAAGAAGATTAAGATAAAGATTATGAATACATGAATATTTTTAAAGCCTTGTTGCAACAAAAAACTATTCGAGCATGAAATGAGGCTATAGACACCAGAGATGTAGTGAGATAAAATGCTAACACGTTGAAAGGGCCCTAAAGATGTTATCAAACATGACAAGATATCCTTTTTGATTTCTGGGAGCCTGGTAATTCGTAGATATTAAATACCTTGGTGCCTGGTGGCATTATCAATTCTTTCTTTCTTTGCCTTGAAAATTAAAAAAAAATACAAAATACATAATTAGGGTTCTGTATGACATTTTTATTTTCTCTATTGTAGCACGACATGTCACTTTGTATCTACCCGATGGTAAGCAGACCTACAAAGTCCATGAATGGGGTCAATCAATAATTGTTAAACAATATTGATGGCTCCCACTATGCCGGCTAAAGATGCAATTACAAATTGGGCGGCGCCAAGACGAATTGCATTACGAGTATGTTTTAATATACTCGCTGCCTTATCATCAATTCAACCACCCATTTCGTGACCGCACCCTGAAAGAAGACTATCACCTCAACAAGAAATCGATGTAATAATCTCCGGAAAACCAGTAAACTCACAGACTAAAACCGTAACATGACTAGGTCACTTAACGGTTTTTGAATCTGTAGGGGCAGTGGTAACGAGACCGGTCGGTCGGCCTAGCCATTTTATTTTATGACAATTTCATCGGAATGTTTAAACGTGTGCTTGTGGTAATTTTTTTATGTATTGCGTGTAATATATACTGTATTTAAGTACCTAGTACATATTTGTATAATATATATATATTATTTTCAAAATGATTTTGCAACTTAAGCATATTTCACTCTCTCAAAGATTGTCTAGAAAATTAAAAAAAATAGCGATAAAGAATAATTTGATGTGGTCTCTTTCCGTTTGTTGCTTATAATTATTATAACTCGAGAACTACTTCACCGATTTTCGTGATAGTTTTTTAAATTATAGATATATTATCTAGTCAGGTTATAGACTATAATATATTG
Organism: Monopis laevigella; assembly: GCA_947458855.1. Classification (NCBI taxonomy): domain Eukaryota; kingdom Metazoa; phylum Arthropoda; class Insecta; order Lepidoptera; family Tineidae; genus Monopis; species Monopis laevigella. The sequence continues at coordinate 13,050,950 of OX381597.1, forward strand.
TTATGTTAGGAATCTTTCTTTGCGTGGGAGCAATGCGAATGGAGCTAGCTGACAGTCGTTTAAAACTTTCAAAAAACTCTAGGCTTGTACCTAAAGTGTATACCACTTTGTACCAGAAACAATGTTTTCTCAAATTTTTATACAAAACAAATACATATTATATGTTATAAACCCCCAGACCACATGACAAACTGTACAAAAAAATGTATTAATACTTGGCCATGGGTGGGATTCGAACCCACGACCTCCGGATACAACGCCCAAGTCAACGGAGGCGATCTTCTGCTAGTTTACCCATTACATATAAACATTCTAGGATGTTATCTACCTATTTTGTTCTAGAGACAAAAACACTACTTATTTTGTAAGCATGCTTTACAGTGAAATCTCACACAAAATAGTTAACTGTAACTATAGTTTTCAGTTTATTTCACACCCACGTCGTTGTGCCTAGATTTATTATTATTATTATATACGTGGTGGCCGAGTTGGTTAGACCTCAGACATAAAAACACTTAGGTCCCTGGTTCAAACCCGGTGTGTACAATGAGTTTTTAAAAAAAACATATATGTACATTTGACAACACCACTATAGTGCCTCGGAAAGCACGTTAATCGTCGTGTCGGTCCCGGTTTCACTATACCAACTTGTGAAACTGTTTATAGATGAGTTATTGAGTCTATTCAAAACATCGCGACGAGCTAGCCACTTGTTCGGTGTACCCAGCGGAGTACACTTGCTTGTGTACTCCGCTGGGTACCCTGGGGTACCCAGCGGTACTGCCCGAGACCCCTGGTCTAGGCGGTCTCGGGCGCAGTAAGTCATCCGTGATGATATGTATGTATGTATGGTTTTCTTCCTTTAAAACCAGAAGAGCCAATCTATAAACGAATCGAAATACCCATCGAAAGCATGAATGTATGTATTATTGTCCACACCGTCCCTATGTAAATAATTTAGTAGATAGGTACCCCTAGTATAAGTCACATAGAACCGAATTATTTCATCAAAGCGTGTTTAATATGGCACCGTCCATTTATAATAAATTACCTAGGGATGTCCGTAATATTGATGAACTTGCTGTTTTTAAGAACAAAGTGTACAAACTATTAAGTTATAAGTGCTATTACAAAGTTAATGAATTTATGGAAGTAACACTTAAATGAATAATTGTGCTGTAATGTCGTAGATGTTGGAGTTTTTGTATTGAATGTTTTAGGCCTTTTTTGTGTTGTATTATTGCATTTAGTTTTGTTTAACTGTGTACTTCTATATTATATGCCTATAGGCGGAATAGTAGACTATAATATATCATCTGTAAAATCTTGTGTAAAAACTGTGGATTATATAATAAATTTTATTGATTGATTGATTGATAAGTTTCTTTAGTAATATTAAAAAGCTAAAGTATATTTGGTTGAACTATATCTTTTAGCGTTTGATAGCCCATTTATCGAGGAAAACTTTAGGCTATATAACATCACGATACGACCAATAGGAGCGGAGCATCAATGAAAATTTTATTAATATTGAATATGAAAATATTGTTTAACTAAACAATTTTATCTATTAAAACAGAAAATTTTGTTTGATTTATAATTACAGTGACTACTACTGTGAGCCAAGTGAATTGTTTATTAAACAAAAAAGTCAAACATTTAAATGTGTATTATTTCCTATTTAAAACTTCCACTAAAACGTAAAACAATGGATAAAAGTAAAGGTGCAGTGTTAACTCATAAATGGTTCATAGTTATAAAAATAAGCAAATTATTTTTAAGTGCTGGATTTAGTTCCGAGACATTCGGCCGAATACGAATATTCAGCAGAATGTTTGGTCCAAGATGTACCGAATAGAATATTCGGTCAAACGATACGGTTCAATATTTCTCGTTTATTTCAAGATACAATATTAAATTATGTTCATTTAAATTTTACAATACAAAAAAAAAACGATTTTAAGTCTACAACTGCAACTGATAACAAGTTTACAGATGACAAGGCCGGACCTAGGATGGGTGACCGCCTTATACAAGGAGGCTATACCATCATAAAAACCGGAACAAGCCTGCCACTTGTTAGGTGAATACCTTCGGCGAAATGAGGACGGGTTAATCCCTCAGCTGGGTACCCTGAGGCCGTTTAAACGGTTTTCGGGAGCCAAAAACCGCACCCGTGATGGTACCTATTATAATTTAGAGAATGTTTGCTAGAAAAAAATATGCTATGATTTAAAATTACACTTGAAATATATTGTATTTAAATTTTATTGCTACACTAATGAAAATAAAGTTTTTTTTTAAACTCTTACGCGGCTTTAAGCTTAAAATCCTAATAACTAATCGAACCTCAAAAAACAAGTAAAATCGACAAATTAATTAACCTTTAACTGGTGACAAGCGGTCTCACAGGCCGAACAGAGTCAGGGAATCATCGTTTCACCCCCTTCCCCGCGGTTTTTTTGTTTGAGCGCTCGAGTAGCTTCGACTTTAGTTGCGTCTACGCCGTAGAGAGGGATAGCTGCGTTGGACAAGCCCAAATCGGTAAGTTATTTCGACGTAAAGTTTGGCAGCGGCCTCTCAGACCTTATGTCACCACTTACGTGATTTTGCTAATTTTTTTTTAATCGTTTATTTACAGATATTATGTACAATAAATAAGTCCGAACCCCCAAAAAAGAAGCGTAGAGAGTCAGAAGCAAAGAATTTAATTCCAAACGCTAGTGTACGGCTTCCATATGAAGGCAGAATTGAAGAATGGCTGGCAGAGGAAGATTCATATGGATCAGAAGCCGAAGATGTTTCCAAAAAAATCATCCCGGAGCAAAGTGATCATAGCACGGGAACCGAAGACAGTGTCTCTGACGATGATCAACCGGGTATAAACCGAGCTACGAGCCAGGAGCCAATTCAGGAAAATAATTTCTCCGAAAGTGACAGTAATAATGAACCTTTATCAAGACTAGGTAGATGTTTCTATGGCAAAAATAGATACAAATGGGCAAAAGATCCGCCAAACAGAGTTGTGCGAACAGCGCAACATAACATTATATCTCGTATGCCCGAGACAAGGTTGTATGAAAACGATGCAAAAGATCCTTTTTCTCTATGGAATAAAATTATGACTCCCGATATTTTAGAAGAACGAATTGACGCGTATTTTGGGTTTCGATTTACCACCTGAACCAGAAATCCCCGACAACAGGCCAAAAACACGTAAAACCTGTGCCAGTTGTCCTCCTAAGTTAAATCGCAAATCAAATTACAAATGTGTTTCATGTTAAAAACACGTGTGCTTACAGGGCGCGAAACAATTATGCCCTGACTGCCAATAAAAATGACCAAACTTTGACCCTTGCTAGAATTGCCAAATAACACTTTTAATTTTTTTTTTTTTTTTTTAGTTTATTGTAATATTAAATTTATGGAAAAAAGTATTTTTGTTACACAGATGTTGATTTAATTTTTTTAGTGAATAATTGTTGATCTTATCGGTAATTTTGGATTGTAGATACTAAATATTGTTATAATGTCAAGTTCCTAATTAAAAATTATATTTAGAATATATTAGTTTCTTTCATTTCATCCTATAATATGTTATTAAGCAAATTTTAAAGTTTGCGGTAAACCACAATATTTAATTTCTATACTATAGACCAGGTAGAATACCGGCCTCTCAGGCCGTTCGTCACCAGTTATGTTACATAAAAATCATGTCACCAGTCAAAGGTTAAAATAACACCCCAGAAAGTTAGTAACCAAATATGCTAACCAAAAAAAAACTACCAGGGCACCAGAAAGATTGACCGTAAGGCCTAAAACAATCCCCGCATGTGGCCACAGTTGAAATAAAAGAAAAAAAGAATATCCCCAGCCTGTCCTTTTCTTATACGTGCTTATGTTATAAAGCCATCTCTGTTCCTCGTTCAACGAAATCTTTCTTGGAAGTGGGCAGTGAGCGGCATACAATGCGGGTCTTATGCGAAGGGATATGTTGAAAAAAGTGTTTAAATGAACGGGTTGTTTGTCTTTAAATTACTAGTGCTTCAAATCGTTAATGATTATTGCAATTTTTATAAACAAATGAAAATAAAAGGTCATTACTCTGATTGCTTTTATCAAAAAAGCAAACAGAACGGATAAACTATTACAATTTAGTATGATTTTTTACAATATAAATTTGGATAAATTCCTTTGTAATGATCTCTTTATTATGATTTTCAGGAATATGTATCATCACAGGTGCCTTGCGGCGCCCGAGACCGCCTAGACGGCCCCAGGGTACCCAGCGGAGGAGTTTTAATCGCACCTCGTCGTAGCCGATGGTATGAGTCTACACCGAACAAGTGGCTAGCTCGTCGCGATGTTTTGAATAGACTCAATAACCCATCTAAAAACAGTTTCACAAGTTGGTATAGTGAAACCGGGATCGACAGCTTAACGTGCTCTCCGAGGCACTATAGTGGTGTTGTCAAACAAATGTACATAATTTTTTTAATTAAAAACTCATTGGTACACACCGGGATTCGAACCAGGGACCTGAGTGTTTTTAAGTCCAAGGTCTAACCAACTCGGCCACCACGTATATCGATTTACGCAGCACCACGTGCGCAAGGTTTCCTATATGAAAACACTAAAAAGTACATTTATTGTACATGTGTACAATTTTGGATAATTATGCAAGCAAGTATGCACATTTTGTTTTGTTAAAATTTAAGCGTAGGCATATAGAATTATTTAAAAGGAATTTTGGGTATAATTTCTATTAAATTTAATTTTATAAGGTACTATTATTATATTGCCTCGGAAAACACGTTAAGCTGTCGGTCGCGGTTTCACTATACCAACTTGTGAAACTGTTTATAGATGGGCTATTGAGTCTATTCAAAACATCGCGACGAGCTAGTCACTTGTTCGGTGTAGACTCATACCGTCTAGGCGGTCTTAGGCGCCGTAAGGCACCCGTGTATATGTATGTATTGCACGGAACCAACAATTACAAAATGATTACCGCTCTTGAGCGCTTTCATTTTTAAATTAAATTAAAAAAAAAAAACAGCCAACTAGATTTTAGAAGGTTTAAAATGACGTTAATATTAATTCAAGTACCAGGCGAACAGTAAAGCAGAAGAGTTAAGCCAGGACCTTTCAGTAAAAATGCTTTCCACTCGAGTGGCGAGTAACCTTATAGCTCGGAGCTTTGCAGTAAAAATAGCATCTCTTGCACGTTATTTAACTTTTATTAATGAAGTGTGCGAACTTCTCGTTTTGTGTTTCGTGAGCTCGTGCGGTCGACGTGATGCCCTGGTGGCGTGCTTTAAGAAAAGCTGTTTTTTAACTTAACAAAGCGTTAATATTTAATTTTTTTAAATTATTATTGTAAGTAGACCGTTTTTTCATGATTTTTTCATAAAATATTTTATTATTATTATTTTAATTCTAATTGTTATAGGAATTAATATATTTATTTATGATTAATTATATAAATGCCCATATGACATGTATTACGAATCTTACTTACAAATTATTTATACAGAAATATGTATACCTATAGAGATATGTGTAGTAAAGTACTTACGTTCGTTCAGTTAAAAGTTTTTTTTTAAATATTCTATTGGATATATTATTAGTGCTTTATGTAATTATATTTGAGTATGTACTTATATCTGTATGTAGTTTATGTATTTTGCTTTCTTTTTACTTTACTCTGTGCACCCTATATTACAATTTTCACTCTCGTAAAGGTTAGCTGGTAGATAATGCCTAAGGCACTAAGCTGGCCTTTGTAAACATATTTTAAATAAATAATTATTATTTTATATTTGTAATAATTTTGTAACGCAAAGTTATTTTTGGCTAGTGTAGAAAAGTATTTTTTCTAAAAGGAGCACCAATTGTGACTTTGTATCTACCTGGTGAGCAGACAAACAAAGTCTATGAATTGGGGTAAATCAATAATTATTGTTAAACATTGATCACTCCCACTATGCCGGCTAAATTATGTGATTACGAAATAGGCGGCGACAGAGGCGAATTTTAATATCATCGTTGCCGTATCGTCAATTTAACCACCCGTTTCGTACTCGCATCCGAAAGATGACCACTATTATTTGGAGTAATATATTTCTAATTATACAGGGTGAATTTGAAAGGTTGTACTTTAGGCTGATACGAAGCTCTACTGTTTAAATCGAACAACTTTTGCCATAGAACCAAATTAAAAAAAAAATAGTTTCCCCATACAAATTGGTCATTTTAACATTAATAGTTTGTATGGAGAAGGCATTTATTTTTCAATTGCGACACTTGGTTTTTTTAAATATGGAGTACAATTTACATAAATTGCTCTGGTCCCAAACTAAGCTCTAGGCTTGTACTATGTGTACCAGAAACAGTGATATAATACATATTAATATAATTTGATCAGTAGAACCTCATATACTAAAGTAGGTACAGCCTTTCAAAGTCAGTATTATAAAATATTCTTAATCATCGATTAAATAACGTATAAGGACATCACTATACGGCGAAAGAGCGAATCGCGATCGCCTGACTACTCTAATGTGGTTTGACGTGTCCAATACTATAAAACTATAAGAAATTCGCAGAAATTCGCTGGCGATTTTGTCACGCATCGATGGAGAATTATATAGTTCTTTTTTTGGGGATCCGCAAACCTAGTATATATATTTATATAGGGTGAATTTGAATGTACATGAATGTACACAATTTGGGCTAATATGAAGTTCTGCTGATCAAACTTTTCCTATGAAACTGTCGCAAATAAATGTTGGCTTCCTCATACAAATTGGTCATTTTAACATTACTAGTTTGTATGGAGAATTGGAGAAGGCAATTTTTTTTTCATTTCCATGGGAAAAGTTGTTCCATTTGATCAGCAAAACCTCATAAGAGTCAAAACAGTCAGCCTGTATGTATATATAATAACGGGTGCCTTTCGGCGTTCGAGACTGCCTAGACGGGCTCAGGGTACCGGAGGGGTTTTTAATCCCACCTCGTGGTAGCCGATGGTATGAGTGTACGCCCAACAAGTGGCTAGCTTGTCGCGGTGGGAATTGAACCCCTCCGTTGGGTACCCCTGAGGCCGTCAAGACGGTCACGCTAAGACACCAAAGATAATATAAAATAATACATTCTTGAAAATTAAGTTTAATTTGGTCTGTAAAAGTAAAATTTTGTCAAAATGGTTTAAATTGCGTTTTTGTTTTTTTAACGGCACTGGATTAATTTCTAATCTTTTTATGTCTGTCTTGTCTATGGGTGCTTGTACTGTACTATTATTTCTTCTGTGCTATGGGTAACTTTCTTTAGTTTCTGTAGAATGATAGTTACAAACATCTTAAAACTGAATTACCTACTCATTATTAGAGTAAATGAGTTTCTATATTTATAATTCTATAGTGGTCATATTATAGTTATACCTAACCTAATTATTTTCTGCAGGCTTAGTGTGAATTTTTTTAACATTTACATTCTCGTTAACTATACTACTGCGTTAACATTTTGACTTAAAATTTCCGCTTGGAGCGCTGAACTATTTCCCATACAAATTTTAGTTTACTCAAACGCAAAGTAATAGTTAGAAAATTCACACTAGGGATACTGATAGTATAACTAAATGTACGGAACCGTGATTGCACATACTTTTTGCACTTGTCTGCTTTTTTATTTACTTTGCATAAGAGTTGGTTGGAAGCTTTTATGATTTTTAAAGTTTTTTTGGAATAAAAAAAATAATACCAATGTGAAGGACATTTTACACATATTGCCCTGGTCACAATCTAAGCTCTAGGCTTGTACTATGTGTACCAAAAACAACGATATCAATACATATTATATTTTATAAACATCCAAACCATGACAAACTGTACAGAAAACTGTACTATATTTTTTTGCCAGGGTGGGAATCGAACCCCCGACCCCCGGACAACAAAAGCGCAACCACTAGACAACGGAGCCTATAATACTTGTAAAGGTTCATTAAAGTTATCTGGAATAGGCCTTTTTTTCGAAAAAAAAAATTGTTGTAAAGATATTACCGTAGAGAAAGACGCCTGTAATTAAATAGTCGCCCCCTTAGTCTAGTGGTTGCCATTGGCTTTATATCCGGACGACCCACGGTTCATGCCAAAACAATATTTATCTATACAGTTTGCCATGGTCTGGGTGTTTATAAAATACTAGCTGACTCGCACAACTTCGTCTGCGTAACTTTAACCGTTTACGCAGCGAACGCAACGGAAGCTCTCAAAAGGAATATTTTTTCCCCGTTTATGCAACTTGTTTCATTGTTACTCCGCTCCTATTGGTCGTAGCGTGATGTTATATAGCCTAAAGTTTACCTCGATAAATGGGCTATCCGACACTAAAATATTTTTTCAATTCGAACCAGTAGTTCCTGAGATTAGCGCGTTCAACAAACAAACAAATTCTTCAGCTTTAAAATATTAGAATAGACTAACTGTACCCCGCCGGTCTAACCCGCCATTTAATTTAAAATAAATCGGATCGAAAATAAATATTCTCTGATAATAAGGCTTTCTATTGGTGAAAGATTATTTTTAATCGGTTCAGTAGTTTTTGAGTTTCACCGGAACAAACTAACAATCAAATCTTTTGTCTTAATATTAGTATAAAAGAACGAACCGCTACTGGTAACTGTTAACTTAGATTATAGGAATAGTAGAGTCTCGCCGGCTAAGCTTCAAATTAATATTTTGTAATACGGTCCTTCTAGACCATCTTATATCTATACAAATATTATAAAGGTGACGAGTTTGTTTGGTTGAACGCGCTAATTTTAAGAACTACTGGTTCGAATTGAAAAAAAAATTAATATTTTATAGCCCGTTTATCTAGGAAGGCTATAGGCTATATAACATCACGCTACGCCCAATAGGAGCGGAGCATTAATGAAAAATGTTGGGAAAACGGGGAAAGTTTGTTCCTTTTGAGAGCTTCCGTCGCGTGCGCTGCGTAAACGGTTAAAGTTACGCAGACGAAGTTGCGCGAGTCAGCTAGTTTAATAATAAAAATATATTATAATAATTTGTTTTAAGTACGTATTAATACCATCGGCGAAATGAGGACGGGTTAATCCCTCCGCTGGGTACCCTGCCGTTTAAACGGTTCTCGGGAGCCAAATAGGCACCCGCGATGGTATTTATTTATTATTTATTTATAGAAGTATTAGGTATAGTTGTTAAAATCATGTAAAAAAGTTCTTGTTAAAAATATATATCTTTCCAGAAGTGGTTAAAATGTTATTAAAACTTATTTGATTTTAGAATAATTTATATTAATCTTATTAGAATTGAATTCCAACAAGATCTTCAGAAAAATATAAATACCTAAATTTATTTAAAAAACTTCAGTCCCATTTTTACCAACAAAAAAAAATCCTAACTCGTCGCTTGTCGAAAATGTTAATAGTTACTTATTAAATTTAGTAGATAGATAATAGGTAATATTATAGGTACATGAATTTGTACCAATTTTTAAGAGTAAAATAAAAATAGTTAAATCCTAAAATCGCATTTTGAAAATTTTATTAAGTACTTATAAATTTAGTAGATAAACATTTATTTTCAAGAAAAAAAAATACAAAATTAATTATCTAATAACCTATATAAAAAAATATATAATATTATAAAATTATACGAGTAGGTATATAAATTTGTACCAATTATCTATACTCAGTAAAAAAAAAAAAAAAAACGACTCTACATAAATACCTACCTTTTAAATATTTCCTTTCAAATTCTTACCTACTTCTTGTAAAATAATAAAATTAGCTAAGTATAATAAGTATTATTATTGTTTAATAATTGAGTTATTGTTAAAAATATTTAATTGAAAAGCATTGTAACAGTCATTTCACACAATTTAAATTATATTTAATCAAAATTCATGCTTTTTTATATGTTACCATACAAATTATCATGCCCAATAACCACACCACCATAGTTTATTTATTAATTAATTAAATTTAATAAATAAAATAAACTTTCAATCAAAACAAGACACCACACTTACCGAAATTCAGAATTTTTATTTAACTTTTAGCACAATTAAAAAAAAACACTTTTAAAAGTTTTAACAAAAAAAATCACTGTTTTAAATTAAACAATTTAAGTTATTTATTTTGTAACTAAACACCGGTTTAGAAGTTAATTATTATTAACAAGCAATTTTACACCTATCATTTTATAAAGATATGTAAATCTGGTTTAGTAATTCGATTCAAACAATTATTAAAGCGCGGCGAAGTTTTTTTTTTAATATCGATATACAATTGGGTACGTAACAAAGCGCTCCGGAGCTATCTGAGGCTAAACTGAAATTCTAAACCCGCCTGCGGTGTCCATGTCTTGTACCCCCCAATACCATATTACTATACAAAACTAAAATGTTATAAATCACTTCGATTAACAAAACAAAACCTAACCTATTTCTCTTACAAATAAGATTGAATTTACAACAAATTGAAGTGTGTTATGAAGGTTTACGAGTCTACGAAGTGTACTGCAATGCTATGAGAACGTATAATTTAAAGACGGAGGTGAGAGTTGTGTAGTAGAAGTATAGTTGTCTCTTTTTGACTTATGGAGCTTTAAGCATTTTGGTTGTTCTGCAATATTTTGCTCTTTTTGTGTCTCCACAATATTAAGTTTCGTATTATTTTGTAAATTAAATTGTAACGCGTGTCAAATTTTTGTCTCATAGGTGTACATATCATCACGGGTGCCTTACGGCGCCCGAGACCGCCTAGACGGCCTCAGGGTACCCAGCGGAGGGGTTTTTAATCCCACCTCGTCGTAGCCGATGGTACGAGTCTACACTGAACAAGTGGCTAGCTCGTCGCGATGTTTTGAATAGACTCTATAACCCATCTATAAACAGTTTCATAAGTTGGTATAGTGAAACCAGGACCGACAGCTTGACGTGCTCTCTGAGGCACTAGTTGTGTTGTCAAACAAATGTACATACATTTTTTAATTAAAAACTCATTGTTACACACCGGGATTCGAACCAGGGACCTAAGTGTTTTTAAGTCCAAGGTCTAACAAACTCGGTATATAAATGTCTCATAGGTGTGTATATTATATTTATTTACTTTTTTTGTTAGTGATAGATCTTATCAAATTACTAGCGGTGAACAGCAGTTTTACCTGCACGGGTTTTGTACAAAAATCATTTTTTTTTTCAAATTTTATTTCTTAATAAAAAAAATCCTTTTTTGTTTTATATAAGTCTCCATAGTTCATATTAAAAAATAAGTTTGTTTAATTCGAAAAACAATTTCCAAAATATATGAAATTTAATTATGACAATTCTTTTCAAGCATATAACCTCAAATAATCATCATACTAAATAAAAACTAGATACTAGAAGTACAATTAACCCAAATATGAACAAAACTTAGAACCTCACTTTATTTTCACTGCCCGCTTCACGTGAAATATATTTTTTATTTATAAATAAATAAATAAATACCATCACGGGTGCCAATTTGGCTCCCGAGAACCGTTTAAACGGCCTCAGGGTCCCAGAGGGATTAACCCATCCTCATTTCGCCGATGGTATTCGGAGGAAACACCTAACAAGTGGCGAGCTTGTTGCGATGTTTATTATGAAATAGCCTCGTTGTATAAAGCGGTCACCCATCCCAGGCCGGTCTTGTTGTCATCTGCTTAACCTTGTTATCAGTTGCGCAGTGACTTAACCACTAGGCTGGGGCCGCTTTTTATTTATAAATATAAAAAAAAAATGTATTGCACACTACCTAAACTTAATGTTCTAATGTCCCGAAGGTTTGACTGTCAGATAATGCCCAACGGCATTAAGTCCGCCTTTGTATTATGCAATAAAGTTTGATAAATAAATAAAAAATAAATGCCTCTAATATCATTGTATTTCAGATTTCGTAGTTTTGACAAGCTAACGTATCCGTCATAAGTAGGTCTACTAAGTTTTTGCTGTGTTTACTATAGTCGCTAGTAACTATAGATAGGAATCAAACAATAAGAGAGGTTTATTAAAAAAATAAAGCGATCCTATTAGATGATAGATAGACTATAGTTACTAGCGATTTTTACATACAAAATCGCTTAAGATTCTAGAGGCTCTACCATGGGTTTGCGCATTGTAGAAACGTAACGTATTCATTTACGTATACGTGAACAACACCCAATAGGATCGCTTTATTTTTGGTAACAGGATTGAATAAAGCGATCCTATTGGTTGTTGCTCACGTATACGTATACAAATACGTTACGTTTCTACAATGCGCAAACCCATGGTAGAGCCTCAGGAGTCGTAATCGCGAACTCCGCGTTCTCTATACAAAATGAGCTTTCGCACTTCCAGTATACTCGATTAATGTTTGTCGCAGAATTAAAATAATATTTTTGTCGGCCATTGCATTTATTAATCTTTCTGTGTTGGGTTATTATATATTTTTTATTATTTTATATCGACATTTGCCTAGTGATAAGCAGACTTACAATGTCCATAAATGGGGCCAATCTATAATTATTCTTAAACAACATTGATCTATACCACTATGCCGGCTAAATGATGCGATTACGAAATGAGCGGCGACTTGCATTACGAGCATATTTTAATATACTCGCCTTATCGTTAATTCAACCACTCATTCCGTAACCGCGCCCTGAAAGAGCCTCAGGAGTCGTAATCGCGAACTCCGCGTTCTCTATACAAAATGAGCTTTCGCACTTCCAGTATACTCGATTAATGTTTGTCGCAGAATTAAAATAATATTTTTGTCGGCCATTGCATTTATTAATATTTCTGTGTTGGGTATTATTTTTATTTTTTTCGATATCAGAAAAAAAACTTTATTAATATTGTAATACAAACTAAATTATTACCCACAACAGATTTTTTTTACGTACAATTATGAACATAAAAAAAATAATTGAACTTCGACCAACAATTGAACAGCCAAGTTGTAATATTGGAATACGTTTGTATGGACGTCAAGTCGACTCCAGAGGCTCTACCATGAGTTTGCGCATTGTAGCAACGTAACGTATTCATTTACGCATACGTGAACAACAACCAATAGGACCAAAAATGAAGCCGCCCTATTGGTTGTTGCTTACGTAGGTATACTCATACGTATTCGAATACGTTACGTTGCTACAATGCGCAAACCCATGGTAGAGCCTCTGGAGTCGACTTGACGCCCATGGCACCTTAATAAAAATTTTTAGCTTTCTTTAGGATTTTTCCAATTATTTATCTTTTACAACATCTGTATTACACCATACAAAAGGTCGTGACTGTTACACGCCCCTCTAAGCATTTATGGATTTTTATTATTTTTGCAAGCCTCCTAAATATGACCGAAATCTAGGCTCGAAGTTTTCCTTTTTATTAAGTTTGGTATAGGAAAAAAAATATCAAACCCTGAAATCCAAAAAAAAAATCCCCATATAAAATAATTACTATAAAATACTAGACAACATGAGCATCCAAGAACCTCATCAGACGCTCCTCTTCACCGCTTTTAGCAACGGCCTTTCCAGGTATCATTTTGACGTCCCTATGACGTCAACTTAGTGTCATTCTCGACGTAAGTGACGTCAGAGGGACGTCAAAATGTTACCTGGGTTAATAACCTAATTAGGAATAGAATGTAATTGGAATAAACTTTAGGCAATAGACATGAAATGAAACAAGAAAAGTTATATTGAATTTATGAATATTTATTTATTTTTAAATTAAATTAAATAATAATACTAACTAAATAATTTGACTAAGTAGTTTTTTGTTTTTTCACACTGAAACAGTTTATTCTGAAGTGTTTGCATAGTTGACGTACCTGAAAAAGAAATGTGGTGTTAGAAATATAGCTTTCGATTTACGCGTTCGGTTAGATTTGATTTTTTATTGCAGCACGATATCTGACTTTGTATTTGCCTAGTGATAAGCAGACCTACAATGTCCATGAATGGGGTCAATCAATAATTGTTTTTTAACAACATTGATCTATCCCACTATGCCGGCTAAATGATGCGATTACAAAATGAGCGGCGACTTGCATTACGAGCATATTTTAATATACTCGCTTTATCGTTAATTCAACCAGTCATTTCGTAACCGCGCCCTGAAAGGAGAGACTACCACCTCGACAAGAAATCGATGCAGTAATCTCCTGAAAACCGGTGAACCCACACACTAAAACCGGAAAATGACTAGGTCACTTATTCTTATTTATTGACAAGGTCGATATACTTATTCCAGTGTAAAGTGACAGTTTTATTCGAATACATTGAGCCGACATGCAAGTCGAAAGCGGTAGAGTTGCTCTCAGCGGGGCGATTACGCGCACAGCGTTAAGCTAAACTTTAATCGTTATAAAGGAGTTCTGACGTAATGCAAACATGACGTAAATGCTATGTCATTTTGGTTGAAGTTTAGCTTAACGTTTTGCGGCGTAATAGGTCTTGAAGTTAGATAATAGTTAGTATGTAACCAAGGATGTTGTAATAAAACCATGTAGTTTTTCGCAATATTAATGAATATAGAAAACAAAAATACAAAATGCAATATTGTACATAATGTAAGCGAGATTAGTTTAAGTGGGAGAACGATCTCTATAATTTAATAATTTAGGTATCTAAATTCTGAGCCGACCTAGTGTTATATTTACCACCCACCCATTCAGATGCAAAAACCGTAAAGTGACCTAGTCAAGTTTCGGTTTTAGGTTCATCGGTTTTCAGGAGTCTACAGCATCGATTTCTTGTAGAGGTGGAAGTCTTCTTTCAGGATGCCATAAAGTAACAAGGATATTAAATTAGACTCGTAATGCAAATTGGTTCTTGTCGCCGCCCATTTCGTAACCGCCTTTTCCGGCATAGTGGGAGCGATCGTTAAACAATATATTGGTCGACTCCATTCATGGAATTTGTAGGTCTGCTTACCATCAAGTAGATTTATAGTCACATGCCATGCCATGATACAACAAATAAAAACCGCATGTGAATTTGTATCAACTTAATAGTAAGTGAACCTACAAAAAAAAAACCATGAAAAGGGATCGATTGTTCTTTAACAGCATTTTGAATTAGGTATCCTCGTTGCTTTATCATCAAATCAACTGCCCGTTTCGTAACCGCACCCTAAAAGGAGGCTACCAAAAGTGGTGAAAAACATCTTATCGTTTTAATAAAAAAAAACTTACAACGCATGTTCCATAATGTATATGAGCGAGCAGGCACCAGGTGTTAATAAGATACAAGGAGGTAGTTTCATAGCGAGGAACCAGGAACGAAAGCAGAACTGCTGCACCCAATGGATAAAATAACCAGGAGATCAGATCACAACGCTGATTGCTCATCTGACTTACTATGAGGCGGCACTGAAAATACAAATAGAGGAATTAGAGAATTATACGCGTATACATATATAAGTCTTCTATAGAGACATGTATTCCTGGTACTCGAGGGATGAAACTGTTTACATCCAAGAAGAACAATAAATTATTTGAGCTTTAAATAAAAAATATAAAAATTACAGACAAAATTATTATTCAGTAATTAATTGGGTATTTTAATTATGGACTTTTTCATCTAAGATAAATTTTGACTTCATATGCATATCTGATTAATGTGAAACTACATAATATTAACCAAATTTCAAGTAAAACGGACGTTTACGTGATATTTTATATGGACAGACAGACGGTGTATGAACATACGGGTTCCTGGAAAAGAAAATTACCTCAAAAAAATCAAGTTACCCTTGTACTTACCGAAATATAGCTAAATAAAGTTCCAAATAATAAAAAGAACATTCGTGGATCATATTCCAAAATATTATTTGGAGATTTAAGAACCCAAAATGTCATCAGAACAAATATGGTAAGGATAGACCAAATCGGACGGATGGCTTCTTTGAAACTGTGTCCTTTGCCGGTACCATTTTTTATAGATCTGAAAAATAACTATCATTAGGTACTTATTTATTTTTCATAATTTCTTCTTTTCATAGTTGATATCAGTCAAAACACTTTGGGATTGAGATCTATTGCATGTTCCTTATTGACACATCAGTCCTGACCTCAAAGATGTTGTTGATTTGAGCATATCACTTAGGTTGAGAAGCCTATTCCTTTCCGGTTCCGGATATACATGTCCTTGGTATTTGATTTTCTGCATGACCGCATCGCTATCGCATAGTCGGTGCTGCTAAATGCATTTATTATCAAAATATTAAAATCATTATACCGCTATCCCTATTATACCGCCCTGAGAGATACAGTTTCAAAAACACTGAAACATTCGTTATTTCTTACCAAAAATATAATTATAATGAGTTTTATATTGAATTTATTAATTCCCCACACAAACGTCTATACCCCTTTTCATCTGATAAAAACTATAATATAGATAATTTCCAGCATAAAACTACTCTTATTTCTTTCACAAGATCTCAAAATAACTTCATACCAAATTTAATCAATTTTTTCACGCTTAAATCGGCTCAGCGATTTAAGGGTGAAAAGGTAACAAAGGTGAAAGGGGACAGACAGATAGATATAGTTAGGTACTTTTGAGTCATTTATAATATTAAGGACTGATTTATTTGGAAGTGTAGATAGATAGTAAAATTAGTATGCTAAAAAGAAAAATGTAAATTCCAACTCACAGTTTAACATTCTGTATAGCAACTGGTACAGTGGTGGGGAGACCAGCGAGGTGTATGGCCAACTCAAAACAATGTGCTATATTGATGCCTGCAATGAGATCTGTCTTGAAAAATGCTACTCCTTTAACACCAGCTACTATGAACAGTGATGTGGCACTCTGAAAATAGACATAAGTATATTTTATTAGAACTCGGAAATTGACCTTGTATCTATCTGATAGTAAAGTCCATGAATAGGGACATTGTTGTTTAAGATCATTGATCGCTCCCACTATGTCTCACGTATAAGGTTGCGGCTATTAAAATAATGCATTCTGGCGCCACTTTATATTCTTCGACTACTACCTACTACTACGACAAGAAATTGATTCAGTAGTCTCCTGAAAACCCATCGGTGAATCCATTTTAATGTTTTTCCATCTGTATAGGTAGTAACAAACCGAACGGATATCCTAGCAAAGTTATAGTATAGTTGACTTGGCAGTAACTAGTCACATGCCATAAATGGGTATCTAAACTCAACAAAAACCCTGCTTACTTCTACGAGAAATGAATAAGTGATTCATACTATTTAATTTAACATACCCACATGCTAAGGTCGTAGCTCCACGGTAGAAACAGACATCCAGTATTGTATTTTTCAACATGACTGGCGTAGAAGTTAAATACAATACTCCATGTAACGAAGTACATTCTGCAACAACAAGTAAGAAAGTTGTTAAGTCCACACTATCGTCAAATAATGGTGAACCAGAGGATTTGTATTCTGTTTCATTTTATATGATCTTCTGGAAACCTCCTCATATACACTTCTATCCTGGTATTAATAAACCCAACTCCTAAATAACTGTTAAATAAGTCTGGTATAACATCCACGATGAAGAGTTCGCAGACGACTTTTAATATCTCCTATGGTATTTTTTTTGAAATCTCCTCCTATATACTGCTATCCTAGTATTTATTAATATATCTTAAGGTAGTTCCTTCCAATTTTACTGCTTTTCGGTGTTTTAAGGGGTTTTTAAGCTCTATCTAAAGGTTACAAGTTGGAAGTTCAAAATATTTATATTCCTATTATTATTAAAGTTTAAAAAATAACAACACAATGCTTAAAAATATTAAGATGCCTCCGATAGAAAGAGAATTAAAAAACTAATAATTTCGCTGATAAAAATGTTTTTTGATGGTATTTATTGTTAATTTTTCGTTCGCCAGGCGATCAGAATCAGTCCGCTGTTATGCGTATCGACAGACGGCTCTAGGGCAGCGTCTTAAAGCTCAATTTTGTTTGAATCAAATATTGGACGGTCAGTCAGGGTATGGCCTTATAGGCGATATGGTCCACCCTCCCGATTATAGAATATAGACGACTGGTACCAATAAAACCGCCTATTCTATGCAGAGGAAAGGACTTACCCCCGTATTCTAAGACGTATCTTCAACTTCACTTTTCACTCAAGTAAAGTCTTTCTCTTTCCACCAAATATTAAATTAAGATATATCGTAAGAGTGAAGCGTACCTTGAGTGAAAAGTGGAGTTTAGGATATAATTATGACTTAGAATATGAGGGTATTTATTTTTTTGGAAATCATCTCTTATTTGCTAATTACTCTGGTAAAATTAACGTACCTCAAAGGCGATATGGAGTAGTCCAACCTCCCAAATATAGAATACAGACATACAGGTACCAAAAATACAACGTAAGAGTCTATTCCATGGTCAAATAGTTCTCCCAAAGGACTTGACACTTTCAGCTTTCGTGCTTGTTTACCATCTACTCCGTCTGAAACCAAACTGTTAAAATATATCTACTTTTTAATTATGGCAGTTCAGTCAGAATGATAATTAACAATGGCATTAGGTTCTTTGTTTGTCGCAATTGGAAATACTCTTTTTTTTTCTTTTTCTTTTATAAGAGCTCAACATGTGACCTTGCATCCATCTGATGTTAAATAGTATGCAATGTCCAGGAATGATAGCAACAAGCGGATGCACACTCTTACTGGATTACTCTACATGCACCTGGGAACTTGCTTCATTGACCACATATTGGAATTTTATGTATGTGGAATATTAACACAAAGCTAATATTTATTTATTTTTATTTATTACATTTCAGGTAAACTTACGGCTAATAAATGTTATAGTATTTTAATATAAGGCCATTAATAAGTTTACACATATAAAACATCCCAATATATATATATATATATATATATATATATATATATATATATATATATATATATATATATATATATCCCAATACATATATATCCCAAATAAAAGATACTACTGAGCTGAGGTACAGCGACCAAATGCTGTTTCTTCTAACGGAAACGTTAGCTTGTCAAAACCAAATCCGGCCACATTCTGTTTCTTATAACGCGAACGTTAGGTTGTCAAAATATCAAATTCCGCTATTAGCGCGTTCTCCTCCAATCAGAGTAGTTGTTAACCTTTTCTGATTGGAGGAGAGCACGCTAATAACGGAAATCGTTATTTTGACAATCTAACGCTTACGTTATAAGAAACAGAATGTGGCCGCTGTATAAATGACATTGAACAATCAGCAACAACAAATTCGTTATTTTGACAATCTAACATTACCTTTAAAAGAAATAGAACATGGCCGCAGGCATGCAGTCCATCTGGAAATCTTCTTTAATGTACTGGTGCCCTGGTATTTTCGACGTATATATATTATGAGGATTCGATGTTACATGTTATAAGATAAAACAAACGAGATTACCCAGTGCAGGTAATTGGGTATACCTATTTCAAGAACAAACAAAAAATCTTCCATCAATATAAACACAAACTCTGTTACAAGATTAGTGTCTAGATCTATCTGCGGGGAGATTACGCGCACAACGCTAAGCTAAAATTTAATCGATATGATGCAATGACATAATGCAAACCTAATAACATTGAAAATTGACAGACAGCTGGTTAAAGTTTAGCTTTACGTTGTGCGGCGTAATGGGCCTACTGGAGACCTCCTCCAATGTACAGAGGCTCTACCATGGGTTTGCTTATTGTATTAACGTAACGTATTTGTATACGTATACGTGAGCAACAACCAATAGGATCGCTTTATGCAATCCTGTTACCAAAAAATAAAGCCCCTCTATTGGTTGTTGCTCACGTATACGTATACAATTACGTTACGTTGCTACAATGCGCAAACCCATTGTAGAGCCTCTGGTACCCTGGTATTCTCGACAATATTGATCGCCTCCGTAGACTAGTGGTTGCGCCTTTGGCGTTGTATTCGGAGGTCGTGAGTTTTTTTTTTTTTGCCATGGAGGGCCAAAAAAATTATTAGTACGTTTTTCTCTTTGTCATGGTCTGGGTGTTTTTAAAATATAATATGTATTATATCATTGTTTCTGGTACACATAGTACAAGCTTACGCTTAGTTGGTGACTAGAGCAATATGCGTAAAATGCCCACATATTATTAATTATGTAACGAAAATAATTGTATGTTATTTTAACACCAACTTACCCAGTGTATATGCCAAGAACAGAAACAGTCCCATCAGTATGAACACAAACTGTGGTACTGGATTATTGTTCCGATCCACCTGGAAACCTCCTCCAACGTACTGGTACCCTGGTGTCGTCGACGCGAAATAATCATAATCGTATAGAGTTATAAGCAGAAAATCTGCTATAACAAAAAGGAATCCTAAAAACGTTAGAAGATTCGGTGCAACCCATCCTGGTATGAACTAAAAAAAATATAAACTAGTTAGTACATACATACATACATACATATCATCACGGGTGCCTTACGGCGCCCGAGACCGCCTAGACCACAGGTTACCCAGCGGAGGGGCTTTTAATCCCACCTCATCGTATCCGATGGTATAAGTCTACACCGAGCAAGTAGCTAGCTCGTCGCGATGTTTTGAATAGACACAATAACCCATCTATAAACAGTTTCACAATTTGGTATAGTGAAACCGGGACCGACAGCTTAAAGTGCTCTCCGAGGCACTATAGCGGTGTTGTCAAACAAATATACTTACATTTTTAATTAAAAACTCATTGGTACATACCGGAATTCGAATCAGGGACCTAAGTGTTTTTAAGTCCAAGGTCTAACCAACTCGGCCACCACGTATGTTGATGTATATTGGCTCCCGAAAACCGTTTAAACGGCCTTAGGGTACCCAGCGGAGGGATTAACCTATCCACATTTCGCCGATGGTATTCTAAGGCAAAACCTAACAACAAGTGGCGGTGTTTATGATGGTGTAGCCTCTTTATATAAAGCGGCCACCTATCCCAAATCGGCCTTATTGTCATCTGCTTAACCTTGTTATCAGTTGCGCAGTGACTACTAGGCTGGGACCACCTTTTTATATACATTATTAAATATAATATACAGGGTGAATTTGAAAGGATGTACTTTGGGCTAATATGAGGTTCTGCTGATCAAATCAAACAACTTTTTCCATAGAACCATGCGTCGCAAATGAAAAAAAATGTTGGCTTCCCCATACAAATTGTTCATTTTAACATTACTAGTTTGTTAGTTAGTTTATGGAGAAGTCAATATTTTTTTTCATTTGCGGCACATGGTTCCATGGGAAAAGTTATTCGTAATGATGAGCAGAACCTCATATTAGCCCAAAGTACATTCTTTCAATATTTGATATATAAATGCAAAAACGTAATTCTTATTTCTCAAAATTTACTTCAGTTTATATTAATACTCTAAAAGCTCTATTATTAATATTTTTATTATTAAACTTACCCCGACAATTGTATTCCAAAATGGATGCATAACATATTTACTGAGTGGGCTGGAGTCGATGGCATTATACTGAAAAGTACAGATAAACAAAATAAAAAAGACATTATTGAAGGCGAATGGTCTGTATTTATAAAATGAAATGTTATTTTAATTTATTCATTGTAGTTAGTATCATTGTTTCTGGTAAGTACACATAGTACAAGCCTAGAGCTAAGTTTATGACTAGCGGCATATTCTATTTCTTATAACGGAAATAACGAAATGCTATATTAATACATTAAATAAGGTAAATCAATAAGTCATTTTTTATTGGATCTCGGCTTGTGATTTTGTATCTACCTGGTGGTGAGCAGACCTACCAAGTCCATGAATGGGGTCAATCAATAAATGTTCTTGATCGCTCCCACTATGTGAACACTAAATGATGCGATTACGGAATGGGCGGCGACAAAGGCGACGAGTATATTTTAATATACTCGCTGCCTTATCGTCAATCCAACCACCCATTTCGAAGCTGCATCCTGAAAGGAGAGATCGAGGTTAACACCTCGACAGGAAACTCTATTCCCTTGAATTATATGTGCTTTTGCAATAACAGATTCTTGTCGTGACCGCTGTACATAAAGAATTTTGTTACTTTAACAAAATTAATATGTAGTTAGAGAGCTGAAAATATAGATCTTTAATTACTATATGTCAAAATCCGGATCGGTCTGCTCCTAGACCAGGGAACCACCGACTCCGATACCGTGAGTTCTCGTTCGAGTTGAGATCAAATATGACGTCATTTCATACAAATCATATTTCCAAACTTCATAATATTATATATATTTTTTTGTAATTAATTAGGTACTCGAACTAGTTATGCATTGGGCAATTCAAATAACGATGTTTCATTTTTCGTAGTACCAAAAACATCCTTCTCGATCTCAACTCGAACGAGATCTCACGGTATCGGAGTCGATGGTTACCCTGCCGGTCATGGGGAAATTCGAAAACTGTATCCAGTCTACTTGGGGCATCACCACATATAAAATGGCATCACTAAGGCCTGGTTTCTTGATGGATAGTTATCTCAACTAATTGTCAAATAATATTAATAATCATACAGTTTTTTTTATCTGAATAATCCAGCCATATAATATTGGATAATAATTAACATAAATTGATGATTTAAGATATAAAAATAAAAATATTAATCCATAGTAAATATGTTATCCTATATAAAATACAAATCCATACATATAAATAATATTCATTATAGGGGTTCTGAAAAAAAAACAATCAAAAAAGGATAGGAAATTGGTAAAATATAGGACACAATATTCATTAACTATTTATTTTAATCCCAATTTTCAAATTCTTCTTTTTTGGCATTGATTATTTAGTGAAATTTTAGTACAATTATCTAACCATAGCTTCAAGAATTAAAAAAAATACACAAAATTCGCAAGATTAGTTCATAAATGGTTACCAATGCCTTAATATATTTAAAAACAAAAAATGGTTAACTTGTGTCTACTGATAACCAGTTGATAACGATAGTTAATTTTGTTTTAAGAAACACATTTTGCTGTTGACTAATGATTAATGAACTTACTATAGTTGCTTAACTAATTGTTAAAGATACAAATAGTCAAATTTAGCCATCCATCAAGAAACCGGGCCTAAGAATGATATTTCATGCCCAGCAGATGGTTTCTTTACCAGTCAATAAAACATATAGGCAGCTCTCTAACTAAAACGTTAAACTATAAAAGAAAGAGAATATATAAAAAAAACATCACGGGTGCCTTACGGTGCCCAAGACCGCCTAGCTGCCTCAGGGTACCCAGCGGAGGGGTTGTTAATCCCACCTCGTCGTAGCCTATGTTATGAGTATACCGAACAAGTGGCTAGCCACTTGCTAACCAACTCGGCCACCACGTACACCTATATAAAAAATTGTGACTATAATAAAAAAAAATCTACTAATATATTATAAAGAGAAAAGATTTGATTGTTTTATTTGTACAGGATAAACTCAAAAACTATTTTACCTAAATTATTTAAATTTCAATTTTATAGCATTTGCAGTCGAAACACTTGGTCCATGGTCTCCCGACGCTAAAAAATTTGCCATCTATAGGCAAACTATTAATTGAAAAGTCGGGAGATCATCGTGCCAGGTCATTTTTTATCCAAAAAATTTCACTAGAAATCCAACGCGGCAATGCCGCTAGTGTTTTAGGGACATGTGCTTCGGCGGCAACGGAGGATTTTAATGAAATTTTTTATTTAATTTAGCTTATTATATATTATTTTATTATCATATTTTTGCTTATTATTTAGTTTATAATATTGTTTTGTTTTATTAAGGTATCCTTTTTTTTGAATTAATTTATTATGTGTTATTCTTTATGACAAGTTTATTTGTATTATTTTGTTAGTGACAAATAAAGTGTAAATTAATTATTAATAAATATAATTAAATCACCAATAGAAATTACCTATTATCAGCGAGCAACGGGCTGTATTTTTTTTCGATCATTTTTTTTTTTTTTTTAATATTTTTAACTACAATAAAATCTTATTACAAGTGAATCAATCAATATGTATCACTCTATTATTGTATAAAAGTCGTAACAGATGCAAAATAAATATTACTCTGTAAATGGGTTACTGGCTCAATATAAACTGTTTTATAAATTGGTATAGTGAAACTGGGACCGAGATCTTAACATGCTCTCCGAAGCACTATAGTGGTGTTGTTATTGACGCGGTTTTCAACGAAAATTGTATCATATTACAAGTGAATAAGTCAGTATTACTACCACTGTATCTAAGTAGTAACAGTAGCCCTAGTGTGAGTTTTTTTAACATTTACTTTCTCGTTAACTATATACTACTGCGTTAACATTTTGACCAAACACACGCTCGCACTTTTAGTTCTCAAAATTTCCGCTTGGAGCGCTGAACTATTTCTCATACAATTTTAGTTAACTCAAACGCAAAGTAATAGTTAGAAAACTCACACTAGGGGTACGGATGCAAAATAAATATTAGTCATAATAATTTTCTATACCGACAAGTATATTGATATTAATGTGTTTCCGCCCACTAATAAACGCGTAACCAATTTATGAACTAGGGACAATGAACATTAACCCATCTACCATGCCCGCGGTCCGATTTACTTGACGCCTTTTTTTTTATGTACGACAATTTACATATATTGCTCTGGTGGGCAATTATCGCGCTTTCGAAATTCATCTCGATTCGAGATTTTTAAACGAAAAATTACTAAATATGCCATTTTTAATCGAAATCGCCAAAAATATCGAACATTAAACGAAATAAATAATAAATATATAAATATTGAACGAAAAATGACTAAATAAAATGACGAATTTTTCGTTCAAAAATATCGAACATTAAACGAAATAAGCAATAAATATTAATTATTAAATAAAAAATATACAAATATTGAACGAAAAATGACATATTTAGTCATTTTTCGTTTATAAATGTCGAATCGAGATAAATGTCGAAAGCGCGAGAATTGCCCACCTGGTCACAAACTAAGCTCTAGGCTTGTACTATGTGTAATAGAAGCAACGATATAATACATATTATATTTTATAAACACCCAGACCATGACAAACTGTACAGAAAAAATGTACTATTTTTTTTTGCCATGGGTGAGAATCGAATTCACGGCCTCCGGATACAACGCCAAAGGCGCAACCACTAGTCTACGGAGGCTGTCGATTATATGTTTTGTCTCCTTCGTTTTCTTTTAGTTAAATGAGACGGGACACAATAAAAACACTTTTGACGTGATTCGAACCGCGTCCCAAATTGCACCTCTGTTCACAATTTTGACTTTTGACATTTCATGGGCACATTCTGTTTCATTTTATATACGTGGTGGCCGAGTTGGGTAGACCTTAGACTCATAAACACTTAGGTCCCTGGTTCAAACCCCGGTGTGTACCAATGAGTTTTTAATCAAAAATTTTATGTACATTTGTTTAACAACACCACTATAGTGCCTCGGAGAGCACGTTAAGCTGTCGGTCCCATTTTCACTATAGTAAACCTGTGAAACTGTCTATAGACGGGTTACTGAGTCTATCCAAACATCGCGACGAGCTAGGAATTTGTTCTGTCTAAACTCATACCATAAGCTACGACGAGGTGGGATTAAAAACCCCTCCGCTGGGTAACCTAATGCCGTCTAGGCGGTCTTGGGCGCCGTAAGGCACCCGTGATGATATATATATGTATATATATATATATAACCTCATATTAGCCCAAAGAACAACCTTAAAAGTCACTATGTATATACTGACGCCATATAGGCGGCTCTATCTACTACCAGAGGCTCTAACGTAACGTTAATACGTGAGCAGCAACCAATAGGACCGCTTTGTTTTAGGTAACGCGATTGAATAAAGCGATCCTATTGGTGGTTCCTCACGTTTTAACGTTACGTTGGTACAAACCAAATACCTATGGTAAAGCCTTTACTATGGCGCCCGTAAGGCATCTGTGATATAAACAAAAACAATAACTTACCTTGTATTTGTCAAATCCTTTGAGATGTTTTTGTGTTAAGTACTTATAATTAAACATTTCGTCACATGAAACAATAAAATTAAACAATTTCTTTGGACAGAAAAACGTGTTCAGTTTATATCTTTGAAACCGGTACTAAAATACTTTGATATTTTACAATCACTGGCGAATGACACTTTGATAAGTCGACACTAGCTTGTGAAATTAATACGTCATAGTTTATTGACTTCAGAAATAAATAATAGACTTCAGAAATAAATAAAAAAAAACATCATTCATCATTCATCGCAACGCTGGATACCCTGAGACTGCCTAGACGGCCTTAGGGAAAGAAAATTATACAAATTAAAATTTCAGATATTATTATTAACTATATCAGGAGTCATTATAACTTGTGATCGTGTTCGCCGAAAAGTAATTAAAATTTGTGCCACCTGTTTCTTAACCAAAACATTTAACCAGCATAGTGGGAGTGATAAATGCTGTTAAAACAATGATATTAATCGACCCGATTCGTAGGCAAGCTTTTACCATCGGGTACAAGTCATATGCCGTGCTCCAATAAAAAAAAAATCAGTAATTTGCTATTGTGGGTGCATGTATATTTGTCTGTGTATGCATGGGTGTGTATGTGTAGCTATAATATAATAATAATAATATGCGTATACGTATAATGCATAAAAAATTATTTAGAAGAATCATAATGCCCAGGTTATTAGAGGTCGATACGGATCAAGTATCCGTATCCATTTGGTTTTATTTTAGGAAACTATCTGATATTGGCCCCATAATATGAGAACTGTTATAATTACTCAGTTATACGGTAGCTGATCCGCGCAACTTCGTCTGCGTAACTTTAACCGTATACGCTCTCAAAAGGAATATTTTTCCCCGTTTTAGCAACATGTTTCATTGTTACTCCGCTCGTATCGGTCGTAGCGTGATGTTATGTAGCCTATAGCCTTCCTAGATAAATGGGCTATCCAACACTAAAATACTTTTTTAATTCGTTTCTGAGATTAGCGCGTTCAACCAAACCAACAAACTTTTCAGCTTTTTAATATTAGTATAGATTTTTACGATGAATTTTGTATCTAGTTCAGTTTTGTGAGTTACAAAAGTTGATCGAAATTGAAGTGAAGTGTTTCACCTCTACGATAACATATGATAAGATTGTTGGTTCCAAGTTATTATTGAATTGCTCTTATCGGTCAACTGGTAAATTGTTCCAATTTATTATATTCTGACCTATTTTATAAACTGGTCATAATAATAAGTGTTATGTAAGTTATGTAACTAGGGTATCAGGAATAAATAAGTAGAACGACTATCGATTTCGTTACACTGCCCACACTGGCTCAAAAATCGTCGTATTTATGTTTCAGTCTGTGGGTTCACCAATTTTCAGGAGGCTACTGCTTCGATTTCTTGTCGAGGTGGTAGTCTCCTTTCATTTTACGGGTAGAGGTTACGAAACTGATAGTTGATTGTAATGGTAATTGAAAGTAAACTTGCGTAATAATGCAAATTCGTTTTTGTTGTCGCCCATTTCGTAACCAGTCGACATAGTGGGAGCGACCAATTGATGGAATCAGAGTTGGCTGGACTATTAAATTTATAAACTTCTTGTCTGTTAAAAAATACATTTAGTTTTTTTTATTTACAAAGTGTTCAAAGAAGTAAATTTTAACTGAAATAAAAGATCGTATTTATTCTTATGGTTTACCAAGCAATCATGAAAAAGCAAGAGAAATAAAATAAAAACCACATGACTCCGCAAATTGACTCCTAACTGCTCATGCCACCCTAGTACTTTACACTAATTAAATGCTTTGTGAAAGGCGTAAGTGGCACAATGGCATTAATTATCACCAACCATATGCCAACTGCAGAATGCCAGTGGGAAGTGTTAGCAATTTAGTTTGTTTGCCTTTTAAATTAATGTACAGATTTTATTTGTTAAATTGATCATTAAATTTAATGGCGATGACGAAATGGATCATTATCTCTTGTAAAGTTTTGTGGTTAGGGCACTTATTAAAAAACTGCTCTCTTATTTCCTATCTAATGAATGAAGGTACTTTAAGGTTTTTGCCATGGGTGGGAATCGAACCCAAGACCTCTGGATACAACGCCAAAGGCGCAACCACTAGTCTACGGAGGCTGTCGATTAAATGTTTTGTCTCCTTCGTTTTCTTTTAGTTAAATGAGACGGGACACAATAAAATCACTTTTGACGTGATTCGAACCGCGTCCCATATTACACAATTTTGACTTTTGACATTTTATGGGCACTTTCTGTTTCATTGTATATACGTGGTGGCCGAGTTGGTTAGACCTTGGACTTAAAAACACTTCCCTGGTTCGAATCCCGATGTGTACCAATGAGTTTTTAATTAAAAAATACACGTATGTACATTTGTTTGACAACACCACTATAGTGCCTCGGAGAGCACGTTAAGCTGTCGGTCCCGGTTTCACTATACCAACTTGTGAAACTGTTTATAGATGGGTTATTGAGTCTATTCAAAACATCGCGACGAGCTAGCCTCTTGTTTGGTGTAGACTCATACCATCGGCTACGACGAGGTGGGATTAAAACCCCTCCGCTGGGTACCCTGGGGCCGTCTAGGCGGTCTCGGGCGCCGTAAGGCGCCCGTGATGATATGTTTAAGGTTTGTTGCTCACTATGAAATTATGTAAACAGATTTATAGAGGCCATAATAACAAAACCATATCAATATAATTTGACAGTCTACAAAAGTTTATAAATCCAAATTCATTCATAAAATCAATATGTACCGATTTTATCCATATTGTCAAGCTAGCCCATCCATAAAAAAAACATTTCATACCGTAAAAACTTTTTTATATAACTTAGAGAAATCTGCGGTTAAAAGCTAGTGTTTTATTAATTAGTCCGTTTAATCAATGTCTGCAAGTAGGTATGATCAAACAAACATAGGTGGTTCTATTTGTAACCGACTTTAGAGAAGGAGGTTTGCATATAGACAGGGCGTTTTCCAATAAACTGTGTGAAACAATGAATAAAGAAAAATAAAATATCTTTAAACTGAGTTCAGCGGCCACATTCTGTTTCTTTTATAACGGTTTCCGCTATTAGCCCGCTCTCCTCCAACCAGAGTAGTTTTTTAACCTTCGCTGATTGGAGGAGAAACCGCTAATAACGGAATTCGTTATTTTGACAATCTAACCCTTACGTTATGAGAAACGGAATATGGCCGCAGGCATAACTTTAATAAAAACTGCAGTGTTTTTAAGCCAACTCGTACGGCCACCGTATACAATTGATTGATAGATGAAAAAGCTTTTCACTAATGCCCATTTCGTGGCAAGATAATGCACAAAGTAAGTAAGTAAATTATAAGTAATTTTGCCCAAAATAAACCGCACGTGCTATAGACTGGCAACACAGACATTATCAGAGGAGATCGAATTTCAAATTACGCGTTGGTGTCGGATGGCTCCCTCCGCCCGTCGCCTGGCAACATTGTACAGGTGTCGACTTTATTGATCTCTGCTCTCTCCGTGATGCCCTGGTACCGAAATATTTAATTGCTGTTTTAAGCAATAATATAAAAACATAACAACCTCCGTAGACTAGTGGTTGCACCTTTGGCGTAGTATCCGGAGGTCGTGGGTTCGATTTCTACCCATGGCAAAAAAATATTAGTACTTTTTTTCTGTAGTTTGTCATGGTGTTTATAAAATATAATATGTATTATATCGTTGCTTCTGGTACACATAGTACAAGCCTAGAGCTTAGTTTGTGACTAGAGCAATATGTGTAATTTGTCCTACATATTTATGTTACTTGAATATGGTATCCTGATTTTAAAAAAACCAAAGATATAAAGTACCAACCTAAGCAAATAATTATCAAACTATACCTAGACCTTAGAATTTTTTTTTAAGACCAGGGGCTCTAGAGAAAAATCAAGCGAGGCGACGTGCCGTGTCGCCTTCAATCAAAACCATATATACTTTGGCAGGTGACAGCGTACCTCTCGCCTACTGTCACTGTCAAAATACATACGTTTTTGACTGAGGCGACGCGACATGTCACCTCGCCTGCTTTTTCTCTAGAGCCCCTGGACAACATGTACTCCAAAAGTTGCAGGGCATGCCGTTTGAGAAATTGTTAAAAATCAAATGTAAAATAATTTTATAATGTACATAATTTACCATATGCGACTTGAGCGCAGCTAGTAGAACAAATCTGTTACCTAAACTTTTGATGTGAATAAATGAATAAAAAAAAAAGGAATAGTGAATTTTAATTTAATTTCGCACAAACCAGCCCTAAAATATAGAATGTTATTTTTTAGCAAACCATCGAGTGATCTAGTCTTGTTTTGGTTTTCTTCTGTGGTTTCACTGGAATCCAGAAGAATAGTTATTTTTTATTGAAGCACGGCATGTGAGTTTGGTAAACAGACCTAAAAAACCATGAATAGGGTCGATCAATACGTTGGTCGCTCCCACAATGCCGGCTAAATGATGCGGTTACGAAATGGGCTGCAGCAAAAACGAGAAATGAATTACGATCCTCGCTGCTTTATCATCAGATCAACTACCCAGTTCGTGAACGCATCTGCACTAATACCAAATAGTTGATTTCGTATTCAATTTTTTTTTATTAACTTGTCCTATACGATAAAAAAAATTAAGTAGGTTTCTTTGTCTTAAATCTTCGATATAATTTTTTTTTCGTGCGAAAATTTTATTCTTGTCCGTTTTTCAATAACTTCTATATTAATAGATATCGACATTTGTTAAACCCTGAAATACTACCAATTCAAGAAGAATTAAAATAGACTCATGAAAAATGAATTAAATCATTGTTATAACAAGCTATTATTAAACAATAAAAAAACTTTTAATAAAAATGATAATTTATTAGAAAACTAAATAGGTACGAAGGAAGTGCTTGCCCATTAATCTTTCCAGCACCATAATTCAACAAATAAACAACTGCAATAATTTAAAGGTCGTTTTCATTTGCATTTCATGTGACTGTCTGTCCGTCTGTCTAGGAGAGTCATCAAGCGTGCCTCCTAATTGAACTAGTCGTGTGCACTCAGAGGGGTTTATTACCATTGAAACATGCTATCCTGGTAGCTGTATTGTTTTATATTACTAATATTTTATTTTGTCTCTAAGTACGCCCCGATTTTGAGGACTTTTAAATAAAATATTTTGTTAAAAACTAGCTGATTTCCTGCGCAAGCAAGAGAAGCCTCAAAAGGAACAATTTTTCCCCCGTTTTCCCAACATTTCTCATTGATGCTCCGCTCCTATTGGTCGTAGCGTGATGTTATATATAGCCGCCTTCCTAGATTACTGGGCTATCCAACACTAAATTTCAAAATCCAGAGATTACCCCCTACAACCTCACAAAATTTACCTCTCTATTAAGTATAGAAGATTTAGTATAGATAAATTACCTAAACAATTTTGTATTATTCTAAGATAAATAAATAAGTAGAGACTATTTCTATAACATGAGATTCTGGTACACCTATATCCATAGCACTGGCTATGTTAAAGCGACTTCAGTTCTTTTGTTAAATTATCAAGCTAAAGAACAGACTTCTTCGGTATTCATACTCAACACTTATTGATTCCTTGAAGAACACTTTAGTTATACATACATATATCATCACGGGTGCCATACGGCGCCCGAGACCGCCTACACGGCCTCAGGGTACCCAGCGGAGCGGTTTTAATCCCACCTCGTCGTAGCCGACTTAGGTCTCTGGTTCGAATCCCGGTGTGTACCAATGAGTTTTTAATTAAAAAAATTATGTACTTTTGTTTGACAACACCACTATAGTGCCTCGGAGAGCACGTTAAGCTGTCGGTCCCGATTTCACTATACCAACTTATAAAACTGTTTATAGATGGGTTGTTGAGTCTATTCAAAACATCGCGACGAGCTAGCTACTTGTTCGGTGTAGACTCAAACTTTAGTTATAATAGGTTTGATCTCTTCTTTTAGCAACAAATATAAATTTTCGTAAGAGACAAAACATATTTTAAGTAGTATTTTTTTTCTTTTTTTATTATTTATCTATGTTTTGTAAGTTTCTTTTAAGTAGTATTTTAATAAGTTTCTATGAATCAGCCAAAAGTTTTTAGGGGCTTTGAACCATGGACCCATAGTTTCGAATATGTTACAAACTATTATTATAATTTGAAAGTATGATCCAATTAATATTTTTTTTATAATTCGATACAACGATTGACAGGTGGTATTCAAAATATTTTTAAAGTTATAGCAAAAGACATTGTATTTGGAGTTTTTTATGTTTCTTACTCGCACACTTTCTAACAGGCATCTTTTATTTCACCTGTTTTATTTGCCTTTATCCGCTCTCTTAATGCTTACGCAATATAGTCCTTCAGAATAACCCCCCTTGCAGTAGAGGATTAGACGGCGGCGTTGAAACAGGACGCTCTCACACCTATTTGGGATGTTTTCAACTTCCTTTACTGTCTGCTGTCCTGGTACTTTGAACAGTCATGCTGACTTATAAAACTCATTGGTTGTTCATATTCATGGATATTACATATTTTAGTGCTGTATGCTACATACATATATGAATACGTAGTTATTTGTTTTTTTATAATTTGTTGTTTATCCAGATATACTGGTGTACTCTCGGTGCTTGAAGAAAGTAATACTTATAGAACTCACCGTTCTGTGGGGAACAAACATACCTAAGGACCACAACATCAAGTCGAACAAATATTTTGATCTCACAAACGAAATTACTAGAAACGGATAAAACTCAACTTTATGCAGTGGAAGTTGGTGCAAGAGGAATTCTAGCAAAGTCTTTGCACTGTCTATTGAAGGATCTTGGCCTTTCGAGAACAGCCGTCGGAACTTTTATGGAGCGTGTTTCCAGGATAGCGCTAACAGGATCATATAGTATTTGGTTGAGTAGTGAACACAGTGCAGGTGAGAGTTCAAAAGGCCTTTAAACCTACTCCGCGGTCTCAAGTCCGTGAACGCTGCAGTTCATTCCCGGTGAATCCATGGTTTGCTAAGAACATTGTCTCTGGCTTCTAACTTGTTGTTAAAATAAAGAGTTCATGAATTACACATATTTGTTGACACTCTTACTATGTCTCCGATTTTTTACATAATTGCTCTTCTCCTTAGAGAAATTTTGACGATTCCTTCGATCGAATCGCAATCAGTTAAATTAATATGGATTTTGGCAGTTTTCATTCGGCCCTCTAGGCGTGATGTTCGCTGTCTACTGTCAAAACTTTTTTTGACTGAAGGCAATATTATAAAAAACAAATCATTGACTGAAGGCGATTCCATCGATGAAACGAAATGGTTTTTCTCTAAGGCCCATGGTCACTAACTAAGGTACATACTGTATTATATTTCAAAAACACCCAGACCAGCTAGCTGTTCAAAAATGTATGAATGCGGGACTATAAAATAGTTTTGAAAAAAATCAATTGGGTTTATTAAATAAATTCGTTTATGCATCAATAACTAGATAATTATACAAAGGTGAACGAGGACTAAATATCCACATAGGTCACGTCAATAAAAAAAAATGTTTTTATTAGTAGATACCTTACCTTACCAATCTACTTACATACCTATATCTTACCATTACCTTTACGTACTTATCTAGCTTATCTTTTTTTTAAGTCAAAATAAGACATCGATGTAGATATCATAAGATAAGATATATATAAGATATAAGAAATAGGATGTTATCGAATTTATTATAAAATATGTATTAGGGCCGATTCGACCAAAAGAAGGCATAACTTATACTGGGGATAGTAATGTCAAATTCGATACAAATATATATTCGTAGATTAAATTATTAATACTCAGAATAATTATTTGTATGTGATTTGACATTACTAATCTCGGTATAAGTCATACCCACTTTTGGTCGAATCGGCCCTAAGTATATTATTTATTACAAATAATTGCTTTTTAAAACTGTGATTTTTCAAAAAATATATTTATCATTTTAAGTTTATATTATAATAATAATATGTAGGACAAATTACACCAGATATTGCTCTGGTCACAAACTAAGCTATAGGCTTGTACTATGTGTACCAGAAGCAACGATACAATACATATTATATTTTATAAACACCCAGACCATGACAAACTGTATAGAAAAAACATACTAATATTTTTTTGCCATGGGTGGGAAATGAACCCACGACCTCCGGATACAACGCCAAAGGCGCCACCACTAGTCTACGGAGGCTGTCAACCTATATCAACCTATACTATACCTAGTTATTTTAAAATTAGATGTAATGAATCATTTTTATTTTACTCCTACGACATTGTTTATCTTTAGTCGTATGATATTGTTTTAATTTTATTTTAATATAAAAAACATTTTTTTATTATTATTAATTAGGCTAATTAATTAATATTTTAAGAGTTCCAAAATATTTAAAAAATCCTAAGGCATAAATGCATCCTTACCATTTTATTTTTACTTTTAATTGGATATATACTTTCAGAGTATATTAATCCTGAAAGTGTAAGCTTTGAAACTCTGAGGCTGAATTTCAACAAAATAAACTCTCTTTTCAACAATTAATTATTTTATTTTATTTTATTTATTTATTTAAATCTTTATTGCATACAAAATACAAAGGCGGACTTGATGCCGCTAGGCATTCTCTACCAGTCAAACCTTCGGGACAATCAAAGCAGTTAATAAATAAAGTACGAGTAGGTGCAATACAGTAACCGAGTATATAAACCAGTGAATATTATATAAAATACTTACAATCTCTTATAGACTACTTAAATATATCTTATATATATATATATACATAAACTACACATACACAATACTACCAACTACAAAATGAGACAGGAGAAATATTAAAGTGGAAAGGAATAGAATAATGAAAGATAAATAAAAACTACTAACATTTTATTACTTACATATTTTTTATTACACTACTTTTTTAGCTTTATTGTTTTTTATAAGTTATCAAAAATACTATAATGTATTTGGTATATTTCACCCTGTTAGGCATCTATAGACAATGACAAATATATTATAATGTATAAAAGTATAAATTTGTTTTTTTATTTATTTCTTACTAGGTAAAATATATAAATTGAAGCTATAAAATTTTATTGCCAAATACTTCGCCTCTCTTTGGAGCGGCGTCATCAGTCAGTGAATGAAGGTCTTTGTCATAAATTTTGAAAAAGTAATTTTATTTCTTTAAGCAATGGTAAAGGTAATGCACTATACAGTTTTGTATTTATTTTTTAGAAAAATATCATCATCACCTGCCAGCCCATCATGGAAAACATCATCAGCATGTTATGTCCATTGTTGGTTCGATATTAATAAATTTACAAAACAAGTTAGACAAAACCTAATGCATTACATTCAGACCAGGGCTATAGTATGCACCAAGCTGCCATATAAAAGAGCTTTCCCATGTTTTTAAATCAATAGACCGAATAGTTTTGGGAAAAGT
Organism: Monopis laevigella; assembly: GCA_947458855.1. Lineage (NCBI taxonomy): Eukaryota > Metazoa > Arthropoda > Insecta > Lepidoptera > Tineidae > Monopis > Monopis laevigella. The sequence continues at coordinate 13,086,513 of OX381597.1, forward strand.
TCTTTAAAATTTTTTTTATTTATTAAATTTTCATTCATACTATCACGCCTAAACCCCTATTAAGGGATAGGCAGGAGAGTTACCAATTACTTTTTCCGATCTCCCAAACTTCAAAAGACTAAACTTTCTCAATTAAACACTATTCTACCTCCAACAAATGTTTTCATTACGTCCGTTTTATCTGCAGGAATGTGTAGATAAATAGTGCGTCAAACAGTTTTATCAATTACGTATATAAATGTACATGTTGCACATTTAACAGTTACTGTTTATACGGCGTGTTTCATAAATAACGCAAAAAAAAAAAACTATAGTTTATTTGGCTTTACGCCAGGTCCCTTACCGGTAAGGGTAACCCTACCTTATACTTATACTTTTATTCATTATAATATTTTTGTCATTGTCTGAAGATGCCTATCAGGGTGAAATATACCAAATACATTTTAGTATTTTAATAACTTATAAAAAACAATGAAGCTAATTTTGTTGCAATTCAGCCTAAGAGTTCCGAATCTTACGCTTTCAGAATATATCCAATTATAAGTTAAATATAATTGCATTTACTCCTTACGATTTTTTTAAGTTTTGGACCTCTTAAAATATCAATTAATTATAATACCCATATAGAAATAATTTGAAAGCCGGAGACTACCCAAAGTACAACGTCATTGTCATTGTCGCCCCCCATTTCGTAATCGCATCATTTAGCCGGCATAGTGGGAGCGATCAATATTGTTTAAGAACAATTATTCATTGACCCCAATAATGGACTTTGTAGGTCTGCTCACCACCAGGTAGATACAAAGTCACATGTCGTACTCCAATAAAAAAATCTGCTACTGTGTGGGCAGTGGTAACGAAATCGTTAGTCGTTCTACCTATTTTTTTTTTTTTTATTTATGAGAGCTCGGCACATCAACCTGATGGAAAGCAGTATGAAGGTCCATAAACAAATGCAACCAACAATTACGATCTACGTAACCGTTGATTGCACTTATTATGCCGGCTTAAATATTTATTCCTGCGGCCACATTCCGTAAAAGTTTTTTTAAAGTCAAGTTTACTGTAAAATAAAATTCATAATTTATACATATAATATGTTTAAATAAATAGGTGTAGATTGTTGGATATATAAAATTAACCCATTAATTACTACAAAAGTGATTTTGTCAAAATAGCGAAATTCTTTAAAAATTACATTAAGGCTCTCCGGAGTTCAGAGATTGCATCGATAATTCCGGTTTTATTAAGAAAGTGACTATTTTTAGACAAATAGAAAAAATATTTTCTTAATCTGGAGGATATTAGTGATATAATTGTTAAGTCAGAAACGTAAAATAAAATAATTTGTTGCATAGAAATAAATCGTGAAAATATCTCTGATATTTTCTTTTATCGGATTTTATGACATTACTATAAATGTTTAACATGTTTTTTTTTGTTTATAAAAGTATATATGATAAATAAAAAGAAAATTGTTAAATAAACTTCAATAAAATTCCGGATGTGTTAGTAACAAAATGTAAAAATGTACGCCATAACACACCCGTGAATGTACGTAATAATAAAATTGTAAGTGAAAAAAAAACGTGAACATTGATTTGATTTTTAAAAAATTGGCAAGATTTTTTTTTTTTTTTTTTTAATTGTTCAACTATTAGATCTGAGGGTTAAATAGGGAATATTATTTTGATATATTACAGGGGGCTTATTAGATATCCGAAAACACAATTGTAGTGGTATAGTAGGCTGGTTTATATTTTTAACTTTAAACTAGTAGTTTAAACGGTTCTCGGGAGCCATAAAAGGAACCAGTGATTATATTTATTTATTTTTAATATAAAAGTAGGGTAGGTACCTTTTTTTTTGGATAACAATCGTTGACAAGGCTTATTTACATATGTTCTCTATGTATGACATATTTATATTAAAATTAAGAAACACCCTGTAAATTTACCTAACAAATTAATAATAATTAACAGATGGCAAATATGAGTAATGAGTTTGTATATGTGGATGTAAGTAAAACGTTAATTTATTGTTACGAATAATTTGCATACATTGCTTATGTTCAATTTAAAGTATAGGTACTGCAACAACAATTCTATCTTTTGGTTTATACAATTACCCCCATATTCTAAGACGTATCCTTAACTCCACTTTACACTCAAGGAACGTCTGTCTCTTTCCACCAAATGTCAACTATAAAAAGCAAGTTGAGACAGACGCTCCTTGAGTGAAGAGTGGAGTTAAGGAAACGTCTTAGAATACGGGGGTAATTGTATAAACCAAAAGATAGAATTGTTGAAACTTGAAAGAGAAACAAGTTAATTTTGTTTTACTAACTTTTTTGGGTTGGCGAGGATTTTTAAATACTTATTTTTATTTTCAAAAAAAAAATACTGCACTGCTATAGCGCCGGGGACACGTTAAGCTGTCGGTCCCAGTTTCACTATACCAACTTGTGAAACTGTTTATAGGTGATCTAATTCACTCGTCGCGAAGAGCTACTTGTTCGGTGAAGGTAAAAAACCCCTCCTTTGGGTACCCTAAGGCTGTCTAGGCGGTCTCGGTTGCCGTTATGCATCCGTGTTTTTTTTTAATTTTTTTTAAATAACTGCAACACCCTAAAAAATATATTAAATTTCTCCTAATTCAATTCATAGATATGTGTGATATCTGTTCGGTATCTTCACAGGACAGAGAAAGGGACTCCTTTTTTTGTTCTGTTGATAACTCCATTTATTTGCCCCTTTTAAAGGACACCAAAAGACGTACTAGGGTTTGCCCTGTTTTTCTTAAAACCGTGAAGTGACCTAATAATATTTAGATTTTATTGTCGAGATAGAGACTCCATTCAGAGTGCGGTTACGAAACAGCGACACGTAACGCAAATTCGTGGTTGTTGCTGTAAGCGTTATCAAATCGACCGGCATAGTGGGAGCGATCAATGCTGTTACTCAAAAGAGCTTAGGAATATAAACTTTTATTCACATGCCATGCTCCGATAAAAATTAAAAAATAAACGTCAAATTATTAATCAGGCAACTAATAAAAAATAACCTTTCCCCGAATTAAAAGGGCAGATGTATATAAATCTGTAACTGCAATATGATAGCGAGTCCGCACGCGACAAACTCGAATTTGACGGCAGTTTAGCGGCCATTACTCCTTGTTTCTTTTTTAAATTTAATTTTAACACTAACAAGTCATGTCGTCCTGGTATTTTAATTTAAGTTTTTTATTTCATTCGAGCACGGCAAGTGATTTTGTACCCACCTGATGATGAGCAGATCGATAAAACACATGAACAACATTGGTTGTTCACTATGCCTGGTAAAAATGCGGTTACGAAATCAGCAGCGACAAAAACAAATTTGCAGAATCTTCGCTGTTTTATTATACAAAACTTTACAAATAATATTCTCTACCAGTCGATTCGCAATCTACACCGATAAAGTGGCGAGCTCGTCGCGGGGCACAGGTATAATATAGGCCATTAAACACTTTTTGGATCTAGAGCTATATTAAAATTAATAAAAAATACATTTTTAATAATAATGAAAATCGTATAAAACCTGGAGTTTATTGCCTTCTCTGTGGTCTTGTTATGCTATCCATAAATCGCGACGACCTAGCCACTTGTTCGATATAGACTTATAATATCGGCTACGACGATTAAAACAATCCCTCCTCTGGGCACCCTGAGGCCGTCTAAGCGGTCTTTTATTCTAAAACCGAAACTCATTCACTTAACATTACTAATGCATTAAATTAGATAGAAAAGGAAATGACTATGTTCGCTAAATCCATTATATTTAGCTACATTCTGTCATCGTTTGACACTAGACAGCTGTCAAAACCAAGTCATTTTAATTCTAAAGTGTCCTGTTACCGACACATCCCCACGCATGCGTGAAGACGCGGCTGTAACATAACTAGATTAAAAAACAACATGCATATATTTCCGATCAGGGTACATCCGCAAATAGATAGTTTGTGAAACTTTTGTGTGTTATTTTTTATTTAGTTTGCGAGTCATATTTTTGAAACTATTCAGAGAAAAAGAAATAAAAAATCATCGATTTATAAATGCGTTATTTAATAGTTATTTTTTGTTTTAATATATAACATGAAGTTGCGGAAAACAGTTATAAATACTTTTTTTTACTATTTTTATTATATCCTACCTCGTCGTAACCGATGGTATGAGTCTACACCGAACAAGTGGCTAGCTCGTCGCGATGTTTGGATAGACTCTAAAACCCATCTATAAACAGTTTCACAAGTTGGTATAGTGAAACTGGGACCGACAGCTTAACGTGCTCTTACATACATTTTTAGATTAAAAACTCATTGGTGTGTAACCGGGGTTTACTATTTTTAAATATGTTTTTATACTGTAATGTTTGCTGTAGCATTGTTATAACCCGGGCTCACATGCGCAAAACATTCGTTCAACAATGCTACATTATAAAAAAAAACATTAAAATATATTAATAAGTATATTTATATTATATTTAGCTGTTGCCTGCACCTCCGTGTTATGTTAAAAAAAAAAAAAAAAATTGCTATTATTTTTTAGCTCGTAATTTTTATTAGCAAAGTAAACATGTTGATTTCAGAATTCAGAATTAAGCTCTTTCTGTAAAAAAAATAAGGGCACACATTCAAATTTCTTCATAAAATACGCTTTTTTTTCTAAAATTCACTTTTTACTAACTAAAGAAATTATATTATGGGAAATTAAATTATGCCTTGGTCCATTTACCACTGTCATAATTGAAAAGTAGCTACGTTCTATTATGAATTAAAAACGAAAGTACCAAACACTGCAGTTTTTTAAGTTTAAAAAGAAACTCAAGTTTACCTTATCAAATCAAAATTTTAATGCAAATTTTATACCATTTTATTACAAATATACCCAACTTTGCTTTATAGAATACTTATCTGATGCATTTTTTTTTTTTTTCCAATACACCAGAAACTTTTAAAAATATATAAATTAAAAATATGAACACTGATATAATTAAAAAGATTGGCGAGAATAAATTACGCGTTTTTTTTTAATTGTTCTACTGTTAGATATGAGGGTTAAAATTGTGTATATATTTTGATTACAGGGGACTCAGATATACCGCCTAGACCGCCTGAGGGGTACCTAGCGGTAGGATACCTTTCATAGCGAATAACGTTGATGATATACACTGCAAAAACACTGAAAAACTTACATACCTAAACACACACATATCACAAAAAACTCGCATACACACAGCTTTCACTAAAACACATACACACACTACATATATACATTTAAATCACACTTAGTTGTCCCTGTGTAATTACTCCGTTTTTTCAATTTTATTATTTCTTACTTTTTATAGTTTTATGATTCTTTTGTTTATATTCATGGTTTATATATAATATATATATATATATTCATATATTCTCGTATACATGTATATTTTTTTGGCTTATTCTTACTTTTGTTTTGTTGTTTTTTAATTAAAAGGTGAATAGGTAGGCTTATATATAAAAATAAATTAAATTAAACATACCTAATGTAAATCAGTCGTCACGACACAAGTTTCTACTTAGTGTGACGACTGATGAATTAACTAATACCTATACTTTATTTGCTTGAAATACTTTATTTGGTTGAAAAAAAATATAAAAAATTAAAGAGTTTATTTATCTAATATAAAAAAGAAGTACATCCGAAAATATTTTTTTTGTTATATATTTCAGCATAATGATAAACAGCTTATTTTGGCTCACTTTTGCCACATTGTCTATCTATGTGTGAAATTAAAATATATATCTATGTGTGAAATTAAATAATTGACAATAATCAAAATTAATTATTATAATTCTACCAAACATACAACTTAATTTACACCCTCAAGTATCAAATTTTATGGGGTAAAATTGAAATTCCTCATATAAATTGTTCTCTAGACGCCCCCAGGGATACTAGGGTAGCATCGCGGCAAGGAGGTGCGAATGATATATTCGATAGAAGGGGAGATAAGTAGCGTTGAGTGCTGAATGCTGATGTTATCCTGGTAACGTGACAAATTCATTCAAATTAAAATGATGAAGTTTGTTAACATAATTGGCCGAAATAATCCTATTTTGTTTTAATAAAGTGTTGTTAATTTATGATTAAAAAAATAAGTACCTACTTATTAATATTAAAAACATTTAATATCAGGGTTTAAATACTTATAATTTTCTTTTTAACTAAAAATAGTGGCAATAGATGACAATAAGGTCACTCTCTACATATACTTTGTTAGGCCGAGCAAACAGTTTCATTACCGCCCATACAGACGAAAAATCCGTCAAGTGACCTAGTCGTGTATCGGTTTTAGTCTGTGGGTTGTTTGTTGTTGGTTTTCAGGAGACTATTGCATCAAGTTCTTGTCGAGGTTGGTCTCCTTTAGTGGCGAGCTTGTTGCGGTGTTTATGATGAAATAGCCTTGTTGTATAAAGCGGTCACCCATCCCAGGCCGGCCTTGTTGACATCTGCTTAACCTTGTTATCAGTTGCGCAGTGACTTAACCACTAGGCGATTTTTCGGGCTTGCCGTGATCTAATAAAAATAAATAGGGCTAATATACAAAATAGGGCTTTCTTGTTGTAGAAGTGTCGGCCGCCTTCCCCGACATGCGTCCCTCAATGATATCATTCGGAGAGCTCTTGTTACCGCTGGAGTACCGGCAATCCTAGAGACTATAGGGATTTCGCGTAGCGATAGCAAGGAACCGGATGGTATGACTGTTGGAACATTCAAACTTGGCAGGTCACTGGTATGGGATGCAACCTGTGTCGATACTCTTGCTTCATGTCATATCCAGTCGACCTCATCAAGTGCGGGGGGAGCGGCGATCTCTGCTGAGAATCTCAAGCGGTCTGAATATGCTAACATAAGCGAAAGTTACCTATTTGCACCGTTTGGGGTCGAGACGATGGGACCTTGGGGGCCTTCAGCCAAAAGCATTAGTGCAAGGAGTTGTCCAGGCGTCTAGTAGAAAGTTCAGGCGACAAGAAGGCTGGCAACTATTTTTGCCAACGAATAAGCCTCGCTATTCAGCGTGGTAACGTCGCCAGCCTTCTTGGCACTATTCCTGACGGGAATACTTTAAATTTAGATAATATTTTTTATTTGTAGTCTTTACGTTTTATTTGTTTGATAGGTATTTTTGATGTGTATATATATATATATATATATATATATATATATCATCACGGGTGCTTTAAGGCGCCCGAGACCGCCTAGACCAGCGGTCATCACACTTTTCCGGCCAAGGGCCACATAGGACAATGTGGGTATCACTGTCGGGCCACACACTAAGGGTGTTGTCCCTTATATACCACCTATTATGTTCGTCTTTTTTTGTAGCACGAAATATTACTTTGTATCCACCTGATAGTAAACAGATCTACAAAATCCATGAACGACCCCATTCATGGATCAATACATTGTTGTTTAACAGCATTGATCGCTCCCACAATGATTAAAATTTATTTTCCGGCTAATTGATGCGGTTATAAAACAGGCATCGACAGACAAATTTGCATTACGAGTCTATTTAATAGGCTTGCTGCTTTATCGTCAATTTAACGGCCCGTGCGTAAGCGCATCCTAAATATCGATGCAATAGTCTTCAAAAAACCTGACCCACAGATTCAAACTGAAATATATGACTTGTCGGTTTGTGGTATTGAAATCAGTCGGTCGGTCGAACGAAGTCATAATAGTATAAGTCATATTACCTTCCTCCCACCTAAAAAAATACTTAGTCGGCTGGAGCCATATCAGGTCAATACGGTGGCTGTTCGTTAAGATTTGTTGAGTTTTGGCCACAAATTCGTTCACAATATTTCGCGCTATGTCACAAATAGCCTTGTGACATAGCGCGTTATTGCGGTGAAAATCCATGACTTTTCTTTCTTTCTACATATCGATCTTTTTCGACAAATTTTGTCTCTCAAACGCCACATAACGCTGTGAACATCATCTTCAATTTTGATCGACTTTGACAATGCAATTTTCGTTATTAGTCCTTGTTCCGAATTGACTGGTTTAGGTACATGTAAAACTCGTAAAGCCAGTTACAATGTGTTTTATGAGTGTAGGCTTGGAGTTAATTTGTTCTATCAAATCATATATAAAAATCTTATAGCCTTTTCGCGATTATTTTTTTGCAGAAAATTCAGTTCATGACCAAAATTTTTTGGAATGAGATTTATTGAGTCACACAATTTTTAAAGGACTTGGTGCCTTTCAGACTTAAACGACCATTTTCAGTCACAATTTCTTTTACTTTAACGATATAAGATGAAGGCTTCGATGGACGACCATATGATCGCCCATCGAAGGCTTGCTTTAGGTAATGTTGAAACAAACCTTCCAATCACATCGCGACTGGTTTTCAATAAATTCGATTGAGTATAAGACTTATGTAACATTTTCAGCGCTACAGCATAAGAAATTAACTTTATACTACACCTGCTCGGAAAGTAGGTTCTTACTTGCGTAAGAATAGGTCAGAAAGTACGTCTTTGTAGTCGTACAAATATGCGGGAGGAAAAAGTGTATGAAAATCCATTGTTAACGTGCTTAAGCGGGAGGAAAAAGTATATGAAAATTCATTGTTAACGTGCTAGTTTTTTTTTAATTTTTTTTCTTCAATTCTTCCAAATTAGGAAAGGCAAGGGTTCAAAGCCATACAGCCTAGTTTTTTTTTACAAGTTCGAAATTTTAATCAAAATAAAATAAAATAAAAGTATTGGTTTATTGGCTGTTTACTTTCTTTGCATTTTTGATTTATTAAGTTTTAACAACTGTAATAATTTTAATATAAACTTTAATTAATAGAGATTTTATTTTTTATTTTCCTCGTAGGTGTAGTATAAAGCACTATGTATCACTCGGCGAGAAAGTGCGATTCCTAACTCGAGCGAATTAAGGCCCTCCGCTTCGCGTCGGGCCTCAAACTTCGCCCTCGTTAGTAATCGGTGACTTTCTCCCCTCGGTGAACAATGTACTATTATAAAGCACATGGAAATTTAAACAGATTGTACAAAATTGGTATCCATTAAATATCGAAATGTGCGAACTTGGCGACAAAAATAATTTCGCCATGAAAGCTTTTTAAATTATAGAATTGCAGTACTTTCTTGACAGAATGTATACCTATACAAGTCTCTATTGCAAGTTTTTCAATATAAATTATTTAAGTAATGAAAAACCATCAATGTATAGCAGCAAAGGTAACAAAAATATTAGCCAAACCGACCGCGGCCTTGTTTATTTCCTTATTAACTCTCGCATAGGTGTCTATTTAGTTAACTTTGTTAGATAAATCTATTTTAGTAGGTGGTTGACTATTGAAATTATTTGCTTTGTCGCGGGCCGCAAAAATATCGACCGAGGGCCACATGCGGCCCGCGGGCCGCAGTTTGACGATCACGGGCCTAGACGGCCCCAGGGTACCCAGTGGAGGGTTTTTAATCCCACCTCGTCGTAGCCGATGGTATGAGTCTACACCGGACAAGTGGCTAGCTCGTCGCGATGTTTTTGAATAGACTCAATAACCCCATAAACAGTTTCACAAGTTGGTATTGAAACCGGGACCGACAGCTTAACGTGCTCTCCGAGGCACTATAGTGGTGTTGTCAAACAAATGTACATAATTTTTCTAATTAAAAACTCATTGGTACACACCGGGATTCGAACCAGGGACCTAAGTGTTTTTAAGTCCAAGGTCTAACCAACTCGGCCACCACGTATATTCGGCAACCACGTATATAATGTGTATAATATTTTTTTTTGTGTTTTAAATAGACATCACATACATATTATACATACATAATCACATACACCTTGTCAGGCACTGCAATGCAGAAGATATTATCACTAACGGAAGATTAAAATTTTGTACTTATGATGACGTACTAATAAAAGATTATAGCGATCGCCAGTAGACGACGCTGTATATATCATAAGTACAAGCATACATCCATTCAATATATGTTTTTCTCCTAAAAATATATTATTATGGATTTCCTATTAAAACTTGATTTCATAAAATATATATTTTCAAAGATTTTTTTTTTAATACATACTAGATGCTTTTCTACCATCACAAGTGCTACTACACCTTGTTTAAAAAAAAACCGGGTTTAACCCCGTTTTTTTTTTAAATATAAAACCACATTCTGGAAAATAACCTTATTTGATTATTTTATTAAAAAATAATAATATTTTTATATGAAGTTAAAGGTGTTTCATACAGTAGGTAAACACCTTTTTCTATTGCGACGCAAATCTAAAGTTCTCACGGTATTTTGCTTGTATAACATTTTGCTATCATTCGTTAAAAACGTGTTACGTACTACCTACAGTAATTATTTTAATAAAGTATTTAATTAAAAAAGTCTGTCATAAAACACCAATATTACGTATTTTAATAAAATCTATTTCCTATCACCCTCTTCAGATCTACTCCGGCTTCAACCCAGTCAGTCCCAAGAGTCTGCTATCCACTTAAATTTGGTGATTACGGGTGTGTACATCCAATTACACGCGAATAATGCTTCGCGGGTTATTGAATTAGTAATGCGATAGTTAAAATATGACACACTCTTGTTATGTTCCCCTGGTACTTGGGGTTATTTTTGATTGACTTTTATGCCGTTGTTTTTTTTTTTTAATATCCCGTTATTAAAATCTGTTTTCGTTCTATGTTTTTTTCGTATCTGTCTAGGGTTTTTGTTTCTAGTTCACTACAAATTTGTAAATTTATGATTTATACAGAATTTAGGAACTAATATGTATTATGAATTTAATTAATAGTACATTGAATTTGTTTTTTTTACTTTTCCAAAGTTCAGCCGGTTACCAGCTGAACTCCTGAATACCAACAACAACAAAACCACAGACTAAAACCGAAATATGCCTAGGTATCTTGATGGATTTTTCATCTGTATAGGCGGTAATAATGGAAAAGTAAGGCTTGCTGGTATATAATGGTTAAGGCATTAAGCTCGTAGGTAATCTATGTACATTTTTTTAAATAAAGTGCAAAAATATTTAATATAGGAATTAAACGCGTCATTTATCTCATATATGTACTATATCTTGAAAGGTATACCTACGTTTTAAGATATAATGTAAAACTATTTTAAAATATTTATTAGGTTTTCATAAACATTACATAATTTTATTTATGTATTTTATTTTATTTTACTTATTTTCTATTTCTTACTCTTATGTACAGATAACAAGTATTATTATCACACCATAAGAGGTACCTACCTAATGTTTTATATATATATATATATATATTACTTATTTAATCCTATAGATGCTAGGTAGTTTATGTGTTATGTTTGTACCTGGGTTAATTGTCTAGTAAATTGTGTCTAGTGAAAAGTTATTGATATTATTATTTACTTGTAACTTACCAGATTTACGAGTACTATTAAAATTAACCTACTACTACTACTACTACTAATATTTACTTAATACCTATCTTTATTATATGTATATGTGTCACTGAAGATAAAAATGCATTGTATAAGTGAAGAGCGGTGACTCCCGACACAAGTATTTAAATACTTAATGGAAGTCCCCAGAACCTGTAAAAACTTTGTAAAATTGCTTCGAATACATTTTTTTTTTTTTTTATCTCATGAATAAGATTTAATTAAAATTTTAAGAAGCAAACTTGTAATATGAGAAATGGTGCATTTGTTTGATAATGTCTCTTAATAATATTGTTTGAGTACCTATGCATGTGTCATTGGGGGCGAATGTACGGTTATGGATTTGTTATCATTTCACCGCTGTAGGTCCATGGGTTCCTGGTATTTGTGCACAATGTAGTAGGTAAACTTAGCATTGTGGGTGGCCCTGGTATTGCAAAATGTACAGAATTGTAAATAAAAATCCTAAATTTTTTAATTTTATTATTGGAGCACGGTATGTGACTTTGTATCTACCTTTTTTTTTTTTTTTTTATTGGAGCACGGCATGTGACTTTGTATCTACCTTATGGTAAGCAGACTACAAAATCCATGAATGGGATCGATCAATAAATTACTATTTAACAATATTGATCGCTCCCACTATGCCGGCTAAACCTGGTAGTGAGCAGACCTACAAACATGAATGGGGTCGATCAATAATTATTCTTATACAAAATTTATCGCTCCCACTATGCGGGCTAAATGATGCGGTTACGAAATGGGCGATGGCAAAGACGAATTTGCATTACGAGTCTACTATAGTAGCTTCGCTGCCATGCTTAATCGTCAAATTAACTACCCATTTCGTAACAGCACCCCAAAAGGAGACTACCATCTCGACAAGAAATCGATGCAATAGTTTCCTGAAAACCGGTGAACCCACACACTAAAACCGAAACCTGACTGATCACCTGAGCGAACAACATTGATCAATTTATTATTCAACCCCATTCATGAATGTAGGTCTGCTTACCACCAGGTGGACACAAATTCACATGCCATTCTCTAGTAAAAAAAATCTTACAAATCATGAAAGTAGACAAATTACAAATATTGCTCTGAGGCTTCAAGCAATCGCTTTATTCAATCCTGTTACCAAAAATAAAGCGGCCCTATTGGTAGTTGCTCACGTATACGTATACTAATACGTTACGTTTCTATAATACGCAAACCCGTGGTAGAGCCTCTGGTCACAAACTAAGCAGGCTTGTACTATGTGTACCAGAAGCAACGATATAATACATATTATATTTTATAAACACCCAGACCATGACAAACTATACAGAAAAAAACTTACTATTTTTTTTGCCATGGGAGGGAACCCACTACCTCTGGATACAACGCCAAAAGGCGCAACCACTAGTCTACGGAGGCTGTCATATACCTATTTATTAACCAAACGTTTTATCTTCCCTGTGAACGGTTCGTTCCAAAAAACCTAAGCATAAACCAAGCAATAAAATGTATACTAATAAAATTAATACAAATACTAGGAGTGCAGACATCAACGGAAAGTCAAAAAGTGGAAGCGACAGGAATCCGTACAAGTTCGGCTAACCTCCCCGCAGCTTATGCCGCCCTAGTACAACAAACAGACAGGAAGTTGGGGGTTGAAGAAAACAAGTTTAAAAAAAGCGGCCAAGTACGAATAGTATTCTTTTTAGGATTCCGTTTGTTTTTTTAAACACTTCGTCTGTCTGTCTGTCTCGATAACAGATTGAGGCGAAAAGTAAAAATTAGGAATAGTGTCATCACGATGCTCCAAAGAAAATTTGAAAAAATGCTTCAGTAAATCTGCACATTTTTTTTCGAAATTATAGGTTCAGTAGTTTTTAAGTTATTTACTAAAAACCTATATTTAGTGCCTACATGAAACAAAAGAAACTGAGAAGAATGTACGTATACTTAGGTGTACCAAATTTGAACTTTCATAATTCATAATATTTTTTCTTACAAATAGTTAATTTTCTAATAACTCAAAAATGAGTGGTTAAACCGTTTAATCTCTACTAAAATACGAATTTGTTTTTTTTTTTTAAATTATAATCAAAATAAAATAAAATAAAAGTAAAAAAGCGGCCCCAGCCAAGTGGTTAAGTCACTGCGCAACTGATAACAAGGTTAAGCATATGACAACAAGGCCGGCCTGGGATGGGTGACCGCTTTATACAACGAGGCTATTTCATCATAAACACCGCAACAAGCTCGCCACTTGTTAGGTGTTGCCTCCGAATACCATCGGCGAAATGAGGACGGGTTAATCCCTCCGCTGGGTACCCTGAGGCCGTTTAGGCGGTTCTCGGGAGCCAAATAGGCACCCGTGATGGTATTTATTTATATATATAATCAAAATGAATTTGAGCATTAAAATATTTTGCCAATTATGAAACCGGATTGTTTAATGACAAACTTGAAGCGTAAAATCACTTTCCGTCCCAGGAAAGATCACTCTAAAGTTTGTAATAAATGTAAAAACATATCTGTGACTCATAAAATAATAAAAAAGGTGTCTTCAACGCCAAACAACAAGGTAAGAAAATAACTTTATATTCAAATTGAAGTATAATGTATAAAATTGCCTGAAATTGAACATAAAATGAAGGCAGAGATGATGCTAATTTATAATTTTCCTAAATTTCCTAGCAAAATATTTAGTATTGTATTGATAACTATAGTGTTTTTTTTAAAAACACATTTTGTAATAAATTGGCTAAGCATCTATAATAGCTTAGCCAATTTTAAAAGATACAAATAGTCAAATTTAGCTATCCATCAAGAAACTGGCTCTAAGTTAATTTATATATAAACTAAAAACTTTTCCCCCCTTTTAACAATAGCATTTTCTATGAAGTTAAAATATAATTTCACATAGTATGTAAGCACGTTTTCCTATTGCGACGCAATACTAACGTTCTCACGGATTTTTGCTTCTTTAACATTTTGCTATCTATTCATTAAAAACGTGTCACTTTAAATTTGTAGACTTAAATAATGTTTTAGAAAGGGCAATTTTAAAGATAACATATTAAGGTGATGCTCCATATACGTGGTGGCCGAGTTGGTTAGACCTTGGACTTAAAACCACTTAGGTCCCTGGTTCGAATCCCGGTGTGTACCAATGAGTTTTTAATTTAAAAAATATGTACATTTGTTTGACAACACCACTATAGTGCCTCAGAGAGCACGTTAAGCTGTCGGCCCCGGTTTTAGTATACCAACTTGTAAAACTGTTTATAGATGGGTTGTTAAGTCTAATCAAAACATCGCGACGAGCTAGCCACTTGTTCGGCGTAGACTCATACCATCGGCTACGACGAGGTGGGATTGCAACCCCTCCGCCGGGTACCCTGGGGCCATCTAGGCGGTCTCGGGCGCCGTAAGGCACCCGTGATGATATGTGATGCTCATCAGGTTACCTGTAACTCAAGTATCTTTTGAAGCACTATTTTTTAACACATGGTAAATGGGAACATATAAACATTAATAAGTACAATGACTCAATAATACTATTTTAATTCTGCGAAAAACAGTAGTAGAGAAATACTGAAAGTGAAAGCTTTATTTATATGGAGACTTCGCGAATAGCGAATGCAGATCTACTGGTAAGACTTTAAGGGTCCTGAGGCTCTACCACGATTTTGCGCATTGTAGCAACGTAACGTATTTGTATACGTATACGCGAGCAATAACCAATAGGATCGCTTTATTCAATCCTGTTACCAAAAATAAATCGGCCTTGGTTGTTGCTCACGTATACAAATACGTTACGTTTCTACAATGCGCAAACCCATGGTAGAGTCACTGAAGTCGACTTGACGCCCATACAAACGTACATCCAATATTACAACTTGGCTGTTTAGTCGAAGTTCAATTATTTTTATCATGTTCGTAATTGTAAGCAAAAATCTTTCTGTTGTGTGTAATAAATATTTTTTATAACATTAATAAAGTATTTTGTTTATTTAGAAAAAAATAAAAATAATAACCTAACACAGAAAGATTAATAAATACAAAGACCGACCAAAATATTATTTAATTCTGCGACGAACAGTATTCGAGTTACTGGAAATGCGAAAGCTCATTTTGTATGGAGAGCGCGGAGTTCGCGATTACGAATACAGTGTCCTTAAAAATGATAACAGCTTGTAAGTCCTGTGCACGCAAATCTTTTGACGTCATTATAAGTTTATACTTATAATGACGTCAAAAGATTTGCGTGCGTTATCGCAGTTCAAACCTTTAGAAATTCTCAAAAAACTGCTTCATAGTGTGCGAGCTAAATTTGGTGCACGTAATAACCCAGCACCATGTATCTCTGAAGATATACGAGCACTATTTTTTTCCCCCTTTGAGTCCTTTTTTTTAAAGGTAAGATATAGCACCCTTAATGCCTAAGGCATTAAGATATATCAAAACGTTGGTCGAGAATAGGCAAGAATGGCGATTTCTCCACCGAGATGAGCTCTTTAATTTAAGAAGAAGAACAGTTTTTATGCACTACTTTTAGCATCCCGAACTTCCATTGTGAAGCTTTTTTTTTATAGGAACTTGTGCATGTGACTCTACATCTACCTGAACGAAAACATTATGCAGGTCCAAGAATGAATACAACCAGCTCTTAGAACTAGATGACGGACACAAATAAAATAAGCAATATATTTTATTAATTAAAATGTGGCATGTCTATTTCTTACGTACATCTTCATATTAATTTGTTATCAGTTTAATGAAAGAAAATATTTTTGCAAAAATCTTTTTAGCTGACTTTTATGGGAACTGTTTTACCACGAGTTTTTGTTTAAAGTAATCTATGTATATGTATCATCACGGGTGCCTTACGGCGCCCGAGACCGCCTAGACGGCCCCAGGGTACCCAGCGGAGGGGTTTTAATCCCACCTCGTCGTAGCCGATGGTATGAGTCTACACCGAACAAGTGGCTAGCTCGTCGCGATGTTTTGAATAGACTCAATAACCCATCTATAAACAGTTTCACAAGTTGGTATAGTGAAACCGGGACCGACAGCTTAACGTGCTTTCCGAGGCACTATAGTGGTGTTGTCAAACAAATGTACATATATTTTTTTTAATTAAAAACTCATTGGTACACATCGGGATTCGAACCAGGGACCTAAGTGTTTTTAAGTCCAAGGTCTAACCAACTAGGCCACCACGTATATTATATATTATTAATTATATAGCACTAGCGGCCCGTCCCGGCTTCGCACAGGTTTGTATAACTTTAACTATATGCTCAGCGCACGCCACGGAAGGTCTCAGAAACGATACTTTTCCCCCGTTTTTAAAACATTTTTGGTTACTGCTCCACACCTATAGGACCTAGCGTGATATTATATAGCCTATGTTACTTCTGAATAATGCAGCTTTCTAATGGTGAAAAAATTATTGCAATCGGTCCAGTAGTTTTTGAGTTTATTCATTACAAACATACAAAAATACAAATCTTTCCTCTTTATTATATTAGTATAGATTATGAGTCTACTTTAATATCCTCGCTACAACGTCAAATCAACCGCCCGTTTCGCAACCACGCCCTAGCTAAAGGGCAGTTTTCTGAAATCACTGAAATCAAATGTATATAACGACCGCCATAATTCATGGTCCTGAAAGGAAACCACCTCGACAGAAACCAAAACCTGACCAGGTCACTTCACGGTTTTTTGTATGAATGGTGTTTTTTTTTTAATTTAAACAATAGTCATTTTATTATAAAACAAATATAAATTAAAAAATTTATATGAAATTTTTAATTGAAATTTCTCAAAACATAAATATGTCTATGCCACAAGGGATGCCATAATATAAATTATTATATAATATGTTAAAGAAATTTTCCCTTCATAAAGTAAAAATACCGATTCGAAGAGCGATTCTACGGTAATATAATATCTGGAAACCGGATCGCAGACTGCATGGCTGGATTTTTTTTTAAATATTTTTATAGAGACCTTTTTTATAACTTGTGCGATCCAAAGTTGATGAACCAAATTGTATTTATGGTCATTTTATATCGGGAGGGGTAACGTCCGATTTTATGTTTTTTTTAGTAATACTTAACTGTCAAATAGTTAAAAATGGCGGATTTTACAAACTGGGTCCTTAGAGAAATTTAGACGATTCCATCTATGATTTGATTAATGATTATTTTATTGGAGCACGGCATGTGACTTTGTATCTACCTGGTGGTAAGCCATGTACAAAGTCCATGATTGGGGTCGATGGGGTCGATCAATAATTGTTCTTAAACAATATTGATCGCTTTCACTATGCCAGCTAAATGATGCGATTACGAAATGGGGAGCGACAATGACGAGCATTACGAGTATATTTTAATATACTCGTTGCCTTATCGTCAATTCAACCCATTTCGTAACCGCACCCTAAAAGGAAACCAGCTCGACAAGAAATCTATGCATATAAATACGCATGCAATACTCTCCTGAAAACCGGTGAACCCACAGACTAAAACCGAAACATAACTAGATCACTTGACGGTTTTTGCATCTGTATGGGGGTGGTAACGAGACCGGTCGGTCGGCCTAACGAAGTTATAGAGACCTTCCTCCCACCTAAAATTGCAGTAGGGTATTGGTAGTTCATGTTTTTTAGTCCGTGGGTTCGCCGGTTTTAGAAGAAAACGAACTTAGACCAAAACATGACTGACGTAAACCAAAACACCTAACGATTTTTACCGAAACCGGTTAGAAATTTCATATCTCCGTTATTTAAAATAAAATAAATACCATCACGGGTGCCATTAACAAATACCATTTGGCTCCCGCGAACCGTTTAAACGGCCTCAGGGTACCCAGCGGAGGGATTAACCCGTCCTCACTATCCGTTATTTCTGGATCGATTTCAAATATTTTATTAGTAGATATTTTCCTATATTTCTAACATAATGCTGCGCGGGACCAACGACAGCGACCGACGCCGGTATCTTAACACAGTTTGTTGAATATGAAACTTACACGTGTATGTTTTTTTTTGTTGTAAATTCTATAATAATAAACTCTAGTTTATTGTCAATTTTAATTCAAATAAATTTAATAAATACACAATAGCGTCTCTACAAAAATAAATCTATATTATTATTTTAAGCAATAAATAACAAATGGCCAATCAATTATTAAAAAAAAACGCTGTTAAAACCGTTGACCCTTTCTGCGATTTGTCCATATTTCACGGAAAAGGGGTTGCTAATAAAAATAATAAAAGTACGGTCATTTTTTTTAACAAAGCGCGTAACTTTAAACCGCAAAAGTTTGTTTAGAAAAATAAGTTGTTATTTTTTTTCACAATAATTGTTAGAGATTTTGTGCGAAAATATCGAATTTCTTCTCTGGTAGTTTTCGGGTCGCCAATTTAGATTTTCAACATGTGCTATTGATGGAGGTTTGACTGCTTTTACCGACATGCTCTCCTGGTAAATTTATTTTTTATTGTAGCATACAAGCGGCTCTTTATCCACGTAGTGGTAAGCAACTAGCTTCTAATAATTCGATAGTTAAGGACACTACATTCGTACTCGCGAAGTCTCGAGTTCTTCATACAAAATAAACTTTCGCATTTCCTACCCATACCCGATTACTATTTGACGCAGAATTAAAATATTATTTTTATCGTCATTGTATATATTAGTCTTTCTGTGTTGGTTTTTTTAAATATATATTTTACGGCCGTTTTTAGCCAATCTTAGGAATACATGTCGTTTTTAGCCAATCTTAGGGTATTATTTTCTATTCCTAAAGTTATTTTTATTTTTCTCTTTTTTATGTTTTCGTAATCAGAAAAAGATCTTTTTAAATACAAAAATATTTATTACCAAAATAATAGCACATTACTGCCGCGGTCTATAATGACTACTTTGCTGGTCGCGCTGATAATGGCCGACAGCGCAGCGTAGCGCAGATCCAGACCGACACAGCGTGCAGCACTTAATGGACAAGCTGAGATAAAGGCCGAGACCGTTACAGCGAGGACAGCAAGGCCTGCAATGATGGCCAAGCTGGAAGGCCTAGAGCGAAGCTAGGCTAGCTCGAGGCAATCATAGCGTGACCAGCGAAGCAGTCATAGTGGGCCAAGGCTTGTATAGTGCTTTACTCAAAAATGCAAGTACCTAATCTAAATAAAACCAGCAAGTAATTTAAATAAAATATAATTTTTTTTTATTTATAGGTAGGTATAATTTTAATATTTTTTTTAGTTTTATACTTATTTGTTTATATATATTAAAACGTTAAAACGTCAAAATAGCGGCCGGCAATGTTTTGCCTTAGCTTAAACAAGGTTGTCAAAATTTGACCACATTACATGCATTTTTGAGTAAAAATATAAATTGAACCAACTAACATCCAAGTTATAATTTTGGAAGTACGTTTGTATGGGTGTCAAGTCAACTAAAGAAGGTCCTGGGCAGAGCCTCCATGGTTTAGTAAACACTAGCAAGTCGCTGTAGTTGTATTCTGAGGTCTTGGGCTCGATTCCAACTCATGGTAAAATAATATTTATTACTTTTTTCTGTTCAGCCACGACGACCTGAGGCTCTACCATGGGTTTGCGCATTGTAAAAACGTAACGTATTCATTTACGTATACGTGAGCAACAACCAATAGGATCGCTTTATTCAATCCTGTTAACCAAAAATAAAGCGGCCCTATTGGTTGTTGTTTACGTATCCGTAAATGAATACGTTACGTTTTTACAATGCGCAAACCCATGGTAGACGCTCTGTGTCAGTGTATAAAATATAACTGGCATTATATTAAAATTTATAACCTAGGAGGCGAGTTATTCAAGTTTAAACACAACCTTGCGAAAATTATTCTCAGTTTTTCCTAACAACATCTAAATGATAATTAAATTATCTTAAACAAGTTTATTTCTTGTTTACATAATAAAAACCAAATATTTATTATAGAAAGTTTCAACTCGTCCTACCAGGAGAGCAGAGACCGACGGGATGTCTTCGCTGACAGTTGATTGACGTCTCACTCGTTGCATCTCCGGACGTGTTTATTTCAATTTACTAATGAATGAATGACTAACACACCTCCTGAGGTTTTGGATTGGGAAAACTTAATGTGTTCTAGAAATGCACCAGCTGCTGTTTGTCTGCTGTCCCCCATTACACTTGTCTTATGTCTTCATTTATTGGTGTGCAATTAGTTGGAAAGTTTTATTTGCCGTTAGATTAAAGAGGAACGACAAAATTTAGCTAAAATCAGTCGTTTCAATCAACTGAATCAATCATATACATAAGAGAAATACAAATTACTTAAACACACTGAACCCTGGTTCAAACCCCGGTGTGTACCAATGAGTTTTTAATCTAAAAATGAATGTAAGTACATTTGTTTCTCATTAGATAAAATATATAAATTGAACCTATAAAATTTTATTGCCAAATATTTCGCCTCTGTTTGGAGCGGCGTCATCAGTGACAGTGACTGAAGGTCGTTGTTATAAATTTTGAAAAAGTAATTTTATTTCTTTTAGCATTAGTTAATAATAATGCACTATACAGTTTTGTATTTATATTTTTAGAAAAATATCATCATCACCAACTCATCATGGAAAACATCATCAGCATGTTATGTCCATTGTTGGTTCGATATTAATAAATTTACAAAACAAATTAGACAAAACCAAATGCATTACATTCAGACCAGAGCACATTTGTTTAACAACACTACTATTGTGCCTCAAAGAGCACGTTAAGCTGTCGGTCCTCCTAGTTTCACTATACCACCTTGTGAAACGGTATATAGATGATGATGGTTATTTAATCTATCAGAGCATCGCGACGAGCTAGCCACTTGTTCAATGTAGACTCATACCATCGGCTACGACGAGGTGGGATTAAAAACCCCTCCACTGGGTACTATGAGGCCGTCTAGGCGGTCTCGGGCGCCGTAAAGCACCCGTGATGATATGATATCACTTAATGATTATTCTAACTAGGTACTAGGATTACATAATATGTGAAGGGATACTTAGTTCAAAGTTCAAAAGAAGAATATCATTCAAATTACTTTTTCTATGTATGAAGTTGAAAGCAATGTTAGTAAGTTTTAAATTTATGTTATTATAATGTCATAGTTGTAAGTTAAAATAACAACTCATTGTCAAACTGTCGACGGCTTAAAGCAATGCATTAGGCTGACGGACTGAAAAGCTAAGAGAGTGAAGATGTGGAACATTTGCTTTGGGTTACATCTTTGTGTTTTATTGTCTCCTGGTCTTAGAAAACGAAGAAGCATCTTCTAAGCTCCTGGTAAAGGCATGCATTTTTTTTAAGTTGTCGATTTTATATACCTACTTATTATTATTATTGTCGAAAAATATAATTATGTATACTATATTGATTAAGAACCGTCTCTGGAAAATAAACATGTATTCGATAAAAATATGGTTCAATTAAATAAAACGAATCTCCACCAACTATGGTTTAGTTTTAAGTTATTTAAGATATTGACATTTTTGAAAGTATAGGTATTACAAAGTATAATAAATAAATAAAAATAAATATAATTAAAACCTCATATGGCCTCAGCGGACCCAGCGGAGTGGTGTTTAATCCCACCTCCTCGTAGCTAATGGTAGGAGTCTACGCCGAACAAATGGGTAGCTTGTTACGATGTTTGGATGGACTCAATAATCCATCCATAAACAATTTCAGAAGTTGGTAGGGCTTAACGTGCTCTCAAATGTGCATATTTTTTTAGATCAAAAACTCATTGGTATACACCGGGGTTTGAACCAGGCAGTTAAGTGTTTTTAAGTCTAAGGTCTAACCAACTAGGCCACCATGTATATGTATTGAGAGTACAAACGGTTTATTTTGTAGACAAAATTACGATTACAAACCAACGAGGAAGTAAAAAATAGATTTTCTCATAAACCTAACCCAATTGTTGTGGTTGGCCACACAACATCGTTCCCACGAATATCGAAGGAATATTGTGGCTTTCTCCAGTAGAAAGCTCCTGCACCCCGCTGTTTTCCTGGTACCTAGTTGTCTAGAATTTCATATTGTCATCTCTATTTTTTATTTTAATAATTTTCTACATAAATAAAAACTTTGTTTATTATGAAATAAATACTTACCTAGAAATATTAATTTGTATTTTTAATTAATATACACATTCATACTGGGACCGATAGCTTAACGTGCTCTCCGAGGCACTATAGTGGTGTTATCAAACAAATGTACATACATTTTTTAATTAAAAACTCATTGGTTCACACCGGGATTCGAACCAGGGACCTAAGTGTTTTTAAGTCCAAGGTCTAACCAACTAGGCCACCACTACCACGGTTTTATTAATATAAGCTTTATTATTACACCAACCGCCTGTTCCATAACCGCACTTTGATAAAATGTTCTTTTTGTTAAAAAAATAACAATACAATACAATTAACAAACACCAAAACGTTAAAAAAAGTAAGAACGTTAAGGGTCAAAGGTTATCACAATAAACATTAATTGGGGCCTTTTTGGGAAAAATAAGAAAAGAAAGTTGCGCTCTTTTGCGGATTTCTTTAGAAATAAATTTTAAAAAAACATTCCCACAGAATCAAGGAAATAGTAAAAGGTCAAATAAATAAACCGTTTGTTTGGAAGAGGTCTAAAATATAAATCATTAACTTTTTTTATTACTTTAATATTGTTAGTGTAATATTTTATTTACATCATACACATATAAAACATCTCTGATAAATTAAATTAAACTATTCCTCAAGTATACCTAAATATTTTTACAAAATAATGAAAATTTATTATTATTATTAAAGTATAATAATAATAATATGTTTATTCAGGTAAAAGTACATAGAAGTTGTTATTATATAGGTACAATTTTTAACAAAGTGATTTTCAAAATAAGTAGCAATTAGTCTATGCCTGAACTAGGCTAGGAGCCTGTATCTCGGGCAAACAGATCTCTTCCGTCATTGGGTACATACAGTTTTAGGTATTCCATTATAATATTAACACTTATCTCACGTGACAAGGCATGGCATGGTGCCCAACAAGTTGGCGGCATTAATAATTATAATTCCTTTTTAACTTCACAAACAGAATAGCAATAACAAGGAAATATAGCAAACCCAGGGGCCTTATTCCGAATTTGCAACCGCTAAAGACGACAAGACGTTGCGTAAAACATAAATATTGAAATATAATTGATGGCTGTAATAATGCCGCCATCTTGAAATACGCGAATTCTTCGCAAGTTTAAACATCTGATGAGCATTGGAATTTCAACTCTATATTTAATAGGATAGAACTTATATTTCAATATGTATAGTTTACGCAAAATGCGCGACGGTGAACGTGTTAAAAATCGGAATAAAGCCCCTGGTGACCTTGAAAGGTTGTACTTTGGGCTAAAATATGGGTCGCAAATGAAAAAAAAGCTTCTTCATACAAACTAGTAATGTTTAAAAAAACAATTTATATGAAGAAGCCATTTTTTTTTCATGTGTGACACTTAGTGCTTCCTTTGAAAATATTATTTGGATTTACCTTAATACGGAGCCGACATAATGTCTAAAATCGTCTTTCCAAACGTGAGAACAGAAGATGGCCGCCGCCATACAAACATACAAACTAAAACAAAAAATATTATAACCAATCATTAAACGTTGATTGGTTGAAGTGAGAACAGATATGGCAGCAACGAACACGTTTGACATTTCGTTTTATAGGCGATTTTAGGCCTAAGGGCGGTTCCATATAGATGATATTCCTAGTTTCAAGGTATAACCTCTTATTAGCCTTAAAGTACAACGTTATTGTCGCCCCCCGTTTCGTAATCGCATAATTTAGCCGCCATAGTGGGAGCGATGAATATTGTTTAAGAACAATTATTGATTGACCCCATTCATGGACCTTAAAGGTCTGCTCACCACCAAAGTCACATGTCGTGCTCCATAAGTATAGTTAGTATAGTATAGTTTGCTTCGAATACATTTATTTTAATTAAAAAAAAAAAAAAAAAAAAAAAACCTTTCAAAGTTACTGTGTATCTATTATATTTTAGTTGGTTACATATTATTATTATTTCTGCTAGGTTTATTAAGAATTATTGTCGCAGTATTGCTTGCACCCTCACTAAACGGCGCCAGGGGTTTCGACTGTGTACACATTTTTGGGGTCCTCTTCTGCTTGAAGTATCTGCAAATATTGCGACCACCTTTCTTTTTTGTGCTTCTTCTTGTGAGTAGAAATCAGACGTCTCCTTTAGATACTCAGTGAATTATAATAATAAATAAATACCATCACGGATGCCTATTTGGCTCCCGAGAACCGTTTAAACGGTCTCAGAGTACCCAGCGGAGGGATTAACCCGTCCTCATTTCGCCGATGGTATTCGGAGGCAACACCTAACAAGTGGCGAGCTTGTTGCGGTGTTTATGATGTAATAGCCTCGTTGCATAAAGCGGTCACCCATCCCAGGCCGGCCTTGTTGTCATCTGCTTAACCTTGTTATCAGTTGCGCAGTGACTTAACCACTAGACTGGGGCCGCTTTTTCGGTGAATTACTGTTTATATTACGTACGTATACCATCACGGCCTAGGGTACCCAGCAGCGGGGCTTTATTTCGGTCTCGTTGTAACCGATGGTATTTTAAGTATACACCAAACAAAAGGTTAGCTCGTCACGTTGTTTTGGATAGAATCCTTAACCCATTTATAAACAGTTTCATAAATTAGTACAGTGAAACTGGGACCGACAGCTTTGTAGTGTTTTTAAGACTGAGATCTGATGAACTCGGCCACCACGTACTCGTATGTATACACCATAGATAATACACTATATAAAGGGTTATACGTATAGGGGAGCACGGCATGTGACTTTGTATGGACCTGATGATAAGCACATTTTACAAATACATTTTCGGGTGCTGTAAGGCAAAAAAAAAAGCTTGAGGTGTAAGGAATCTCTACCGGGTTCTTTACCACCGATTCCCTTACACATGTAAAAACAGACAAGTAACCTAGTCATGTATCGGTTTTAGTTTGTGGGTTTACCGGTTTTCAGGAGCCTAATCCATTGATGTTACCAAACGGGTAGTTTTGATTTGACGATAAAGCATATTAGACTTAGCATATTAGAATATTATTAGTAGAATCATACATAATGCAAATTCGTCTTTGTCGCCTCCGTATCATTCGCCTTGGTATAGTGGGAGTGATCAGCGCTGTTATACAAAAAGGTATTGATCGATCCTATTCATGGATTTATTCGTTTTTTATTTTATTTATTTCTTCACATGTTGTAAATTGCGCTCAAAAACCTAAGGTAGATCTACTCGTAGTCTATATCTACCTGTTGGTAATATCTGCTTACCAACAGGTAGATATAGAGTCACATGCCGTGCTCCTATAAAAGTAACGCTGCTGTAATTTACGACTTTTTCTTTAATTTTTTTCAAGCACTTTACTTACTAACCTAAGTTCTACAAACTTACAATTAATTTTAAAGTCTTTAAATTATTTCTGCAAAAAAAAACAATTGTTTTGTCTACAAAGGTTTTAAAAGAGTTCAAATA
This sequence comes from Monopis laevigella, assembly GCA_947458855.1. Classification (NCBI taxonomy): domain Eukaryota; kingdom Metazoa; phylum Arthropoda; class Insecta; order Lepidoptera; family Tineidae; genus Monopis; species Monopis laevigella. The sequence goes on from OX381597.1 coordinate 13,112,629, forward strand.
AAAACCGAACCAAACGCCACCTTTTTTGAAAATCTGTTTATATTCATTCATCGACCCCTTTTAACAAAGCAAATAATTTTATAACTGTACGTAGACCGTGTGACAGGTTACGGTTATTTTTTTATTAAGGGTTTTTTTCTTCAAAAAACTTGTATGTAGTTATTTTTTATTATATTTTTAACCCTTTCTTGAGAAATTTTGTAAGTTAAAGAAAATTAAGATTTTTTTTTTTGCTATTTGACGCTTATTGTGGTTTGCTTTTTTTATACGTATTGTCTTATATTCGTAGTTATGATATGAGTTGTAAAAGTTTTTTTTTTCATTAGCAGTAACCCAAAAAACTGTTATTTTTAAATTTCTATTTGGGATTTGGACACTAAAAAGCGGCCCCAGCCTAGTGATCAAGTCACTGCGCAACTGATAACAAGGTCTTTGCTTAATTAAATAAGGACGGACCTGGGATGGTTGACCGCTTTATACAACGAGGTTATACCATCATAAACACCGCATCAAGCTCGCCACTTGTTAGGTCCCTTCGAACACCATCGGCGAAATGAGGTCAGGTTAAACCGTCCGCTGGGTACCTTGAGGCCGTTTAAACGGTTCTAGGGAGCCAAAAAAGCGTGATGGCATTTATTTATTATTATGCCCAGAATTGCGGGCAACAAGAAGCCCTTATTTATTATATATACTTTCTAGCAGGATGTCTCTATACTGACACCGGTTCATAAAACTAATTGAGTTCTTGAAGAAAACTTTAGTAATAGTGAGATTTGTCTTACAAAAATGAATATGCGTAAAAAATACTAAACCTATTTTAACCGAAGTTTTCTGCAAGTGCTCAATAAGTTTTTATTAATAAGGCCATATTATAACACCCTTCTTTTAGGGGGTTAAAAAAGGCTTGTCATCGTGTTTTCCACTCCGCTGTCACAAGGATAGTGGAAAGAGACAGACGCTTCTTGAGTGAAAGTGGAGTAGAAAACACGAGTTAGAATACGGGGGTTACTCATCATCGTCCAGCCGATACTATTGATGCTAGAAATATACAATTTGGACAGTAGAGTCCTTTTGTTTTCTAGGAGACTGTTATTCTAAACGATTTTAAGGGGATAAAATGGGGGGATAAATTAAATTTTATAGGAAAAATTGGTAGCGGAAGGTGCAGACTTGAAATTTAGTCTATTGATACTCTCAAAATATGGTAGTCAATGTCTTCTGTCCAAGCTAAAGGTACATTCACAGCACTGCATTTGGATTCGCTCCCCAAATAAAGCAATAGCTTGTCGTGAATAACAAAAACCGCGTGGTTTGAGTGGCGCTCGTGATAATTTGTGGTGTTGGAGTGGAGCGAATCCAAATGGAATGGACCCGTGAATAGAGACCTTAAGGTCCAAAGCCTTGTAATGTCACATAACAAGGTTTCCAAATGAAGTTTTAGACACACAAGAAGTTTTGGACAGAAGACAGATAGATGGACAAATTACTTATAAAGAACGCGTTAAAGCTTTATTTATAAGTAAAAGGTTTCGTATTTTACATTCATTTTTCGTTATAATATATTTCGTTTCCTATACTAAGGGACGGGCAGCTAGTATTTTCTAAAGGACTAGCTGCCCGGTTTTGCACGGGCATGCTAATGAATAAAATATTCTGTCTAATTTAGAACTCATTCGCTTTTGGGTTTCATGAAAATTTAAGATCATTGGTTTCGGAACGCATAGAGTGCAAACATTGATTTTTATTTATAGAGAAGATGATATTTTTATTTTATTTTTTGATTGTGGTCATCTTCGTTCTCAAGTATGAAAAGGCGTTAGTTTCTCCACGATTTCAGGGCTAAAATATTTCTGAATTTGGTAAGAAATAATGATTTTCAGCCCATTCATACCAGGGCAGCATATGAAATGAGGGTGTATTCGGGAGTGGTTCGCAAACAGTAGGCGCCGGCGGGGCGCGGCGTACCCTCGGATTGGGTGAGACAACATCACCTGCTTTGCTATAGAGCTTTTATCCAAATTTTCGGGCAAAACAAATACTTTTTATAAATTAAACGTAAATAAAGTTCTGCAAGTATATCCTTCATAACTAGGGATAGCTACTTTTTCTTTCAAACTTTTTCATTGCTCGGCATAAAAATATTGCGAATGATTTTTCATTCGTTTCAAAATTAAACGTGCAATAAAGGCAATTTCTGAAAATGAAATTATAGGTAGGTACTATTTTTTTGCCAGGAGCTTTGTAACTTGCGAAATTGCCACATTAATTTTAACTTGTAGTTTACCGCGTTCAAACAAAATAAAAACCCTTCAGCATTATTATAATAATTTAGATAGATCAATCTCAAAGAACTATTGAGTCCTTGAAGACCACTTTAAATATGTTTTATCTCTTTTTTAAGCAACAAATATTAAATCCGCCTTTGTATTTTCTATGCAATAAAGATTTTAATAAATAAAATATAAATATGCATAAAAGAGACAAAACATATTTTAACTAAAGTGTTCTTCAAGGACTCAATAGATTTTTATGAATAAGTCTATACATATTTTATATACATGATGTATATATATTTTAGTATAGATAAATTGACCAGAAAACATTAACTAAAAAATAAAATAAAAAATAGAAGTTATTCTATTTTTTATTTCGTTCTGGAGTTAAGCCACAAAAGGACAGACATGCATACAAAGAGACGTTACATTCTTTAAATGTATGAGAAATATATACAATTTCGTAATCCCGGAATTGAAAATCCCTCTCTCCCATACCAAATTTAATCGAAATCGGTTTAGTAGTTTTGTTCGGAAATTATCACAAACTGACAGATAGACAACATATATAAAACGACATAAAAAAATAATTAAAATAATGATTACGGGAGATGGTTACTATCAATTATGTACCAGGACCATACGTACGAGAGTGGGTACGCCCAAATTATGTTATTATGATAACAAGGGCCGGGCCGGGATTGTCGTAATTAATTCCATTAGCTGGCGCGTGGCGGTAATGACGCCGGGAATCCCGTACCTGCTCCAGATTCTACCCCTTAGTTTTAATGATGCCCTGGTAGTAGCAGGGAATTTTACCTCTTTATTTCTACGGGAAGGGGTAAATAAAATTCATGAGAATAAATAATATTAAATCCGCTCATTTAAAACCTTAAATTAACAGCGATAGTTTTAGCATCTGTCATTTTGAACCCTCACCACTTACATTTTACTTACACCTTGTAGTGAATTTAAATTAATGAACGTAAAAATAAATATAATTTACTGTGTAAGTCACAGTGACTCTGGTAAGTAGAGCTACAGAATCCATGAATGGGGTTGATCAATACATTGTCGTTTAATGATCGCTCCCACCAACTAATACCGAGTTAATAATGCGGTTACGAAATGGGCGACGACAAAAGCTTTGCTGCTTTGTCGTCAAAGTGATTGGCCTTTTCGTAACCGCACTCTGAAAGTCGATTACCACATAGACAAGCAATCGATACTCCTTAAAACCAGTAGCTCACAGACTAAAACCTAAACATATAACTGACTAGGTCACTTGACGGTTTTCGCAACGTGTATGGGCGGTGATAACGAGACCGACCGGTCGGTCTAGCGAAATTATAGAGATCTCGACCTTATCTCGACTTAATGTTCTAATGTCCCAACGGTTTGACTGTCAGATAATGCCCAACGGCATTAAGTCCGCCTTTGTATTATGCAATAAAGATTGATAAATAATAAAAATAAATAAATAAAATATATTCTCTTTAAAAGTCAACTTTTCCAGTTATTTTTTTTATACATTGTGAGTTTTTTATATACATTGTGAGTTTTTTATATATATTGTGAGTTTTTTTATATATATTGTGAGTTTTTTATATACATTGTGAGTTTGGAAGGTTGTATGGGCTAATATGAGGCTCTACTGATCAAATCGAACAACCTGTACGGGACAGCCGACAGAATACACCCCAATAGTTAGGTTAGCTATAAGGTTTTTCGATGACTATGTATAAAATCTGTTAGCCTTGATTATTTGATTAACTATATTGTGTATGATGTACAGTTTTTAGTATTAAGTCGATTATAAAGTCCTATTAATTTTGATGTAACTAGTTTGTATTTTTAGACTTTATTTCTGTGTACTTAGACTTAATATTATTAATTGTATATTTTTATTGATTCATGTATTCTGTTTGTATTTTATCCGTTTGTATTTTGTTTCTTGTATAATGTGTTTTAACTTGTATTTGTAACGTGTTAATTTAGGAATTTTGTAAATATGAAAATAAATGGTTCCCATTAGGGTAATGTTTCGCGCGGTAGCCGAAAAATGTTGTCGCCCCGCCCACTCAACAGCTTTTATCTTGCTGGTCCCATAAACTCGCCGGACGACGTAGAAGCGACGGCAACTCGCTTCACGGAGTCCCTAGTGCACGCTAAGGAGGCGGCAACACGTGAGCTGCCTCCGCATACCAGCCTAAAGCGTGAAACCCTCCCACACCCCCTCCGACTTAAGCTGCAGCTCAAAAGGCGTCTCCAGAGGCGCTGGGCTAACTTCCGAGACCCCAGCACCAAACGCGAGCTCAACCGCGTCAAGGAAGAGCTTGCGGCGGAGATCGCCGCATTTCGGGGGAGGTCGTGGGAAGACTATATGGACTCCGTTGGTGAAGACGGTACCTTAGGGGCCCTGTACCGTCTCACCAGGAGACTAACCCGAACGCCCGAAGCCGTCCATCCGTTGCTCGACGACGCGGGAAACCGCCACTACGCCCCCCAAGACAGAGCCGATATACTTGGCAGTCATCTGGAGGGGCAATTCAAACCTTTCCCCGTCGTCGACCAGGCATTCAACGGGCATACAGAGGATAAAGTGCGGGAATTCTTGTGCGATTCAAATAAGGACCCCCTACCGGGGCACTTTTTCATTTCACCGGCCGAGGTGGAGCGAGTCGCGCTCCGCCTTAAGCACAAAAAGGCCCCCGGTCCGGATGGGGTCACCAATCCACAATTGACGCAGCTCCCCCGCAGAGCCATAGCCGCATTCGCCCGGCTCTGCAATGGAATACTCCGTACAGGTCATTTCCCCAGCGCATGGAAGCAGGGGAAAGTCATCATGATCCCAAAGCCCGGCAAAGACAAACGTCTGCCGGGCAGCTACCGTCCGATCACCCTGCTTCCGCACCCGGCGAAGCTGTTCGAGAGATTGTTCCTCCGGAGGCTGAAAGCCTATATCGAGCTTCGTGTAGAGCAGTTCGGTTTCCGCGAGAACCATAGTACAACACTCCAGCTCACCCGGGTACTACACCATATGGCGAGTGAGATGAATCGGGGCCGAGTCACGGTCGGGGTCTATCTCGATATAGAGAAGGCCTTCGACCGTGTTTGGCATACCGGCCTCCTTTTCAAGCTCCTAAACTCGCCGGTGCCGCCCATGGCCACGCGGTTGCTCGCATCCTTCTTGAGCGACCGCCACTTCCACGTGGCCGTGGAGGGAAAAACCTCTACGGAGCATTCCATTGAGGCAGGTGTCCCTCAAGGGAGCTGCCTTTCGCCCGCACTTTATTCTCTGTACACCAACGATATCCCTACTCTCTCGGATTCCCTCCTCCCGGGAGAGCAGGATGTAACTCTGGCGCTGTTCGCGGATGACAGCGCCTACCTCTATTCCTCCAAAAGTCCTAGACTCGCCGCCGCGAAAATGCAAAGGATGCTGGATATCCTCCCTTCCTGGCTCGACAGGTGGCGGCTGTCCGTCAACGTGGGCAAAACAGCTGCCCTTATGACGACACGCCGCCGATGCCCACCACCGCTAAAACTCCGGGGACAGGAGGTCCAATGGGCCGACACTGTGAAATACCTGGGGTGCATCATAGACCGGCCCCTCCGCATGGGCGCTATGGCCAAGCATTTGAGCAACCAAGCCAAAGCCGCCCGGTCCATGCTCCGGCCGGTCCTTAGATCATCTCTTCCACTCCGGGTAAAAGTGTTGGTCTACAAGACCTACATACGTTCCCGGTTTACTTACGCAGCCCCAGCGTGGCATCATCTCCTGTCGGCCACGAACAAGACACGGATCCAGCGTCTGCAGAATGTCTCTCTGCGCATGGCGTCCGGCGCTCCGTGGTTCGTGCGCAATTCCACAATAAGCGGCGACCTGAAGGTTGAATCAGTGGAAGTGTTTGTTGAACGGCTCGCTCGACGGATGTTTGACCGGGCCGACAACGGACCCCACGATCACCTTCATGGAATCGCGCCGCTACACGCACGGCCACCGGAGGGAAGGCCATTGCCGAGAGAAATTCTCGGCGGCGACTCTCCAAGACCCTAACCCCATCCCCCATCCTAGGCGCGCTGGACTCGCCTGCAGCGCGCCACCTCCTACCCCTACCCCTACCACCCCCAAAGTCCCCTCACTATCCCCTCAGAGGAGGGACACACACCGCACGGCCCTCGCTTCGCGAGGGCCAGCGCCTACGGCGCATGAGTTACCGGCGGGCTATCGCCCGCCGTGATCCTGCCCCTGGCAACGGGGAATATTCCCCAGCCGGAACCCAACCCCACAGCAAGGGGGTTGAGTCCACTAGACCCGCCCACTTTCGCAAGTAGCGAAACACAGTCGATTGCGTGCGCGGGTCGACAATATAACAGGCACCAAGTCTCAGGAAAAAGTTAGTTCAATCAGTTCAATTCGACAATCCGGTACGAGAAGTACACTCCTGAGGCTTGGTCCCGGGTCCCCTGAAATGGGACTATGAAGAAACGCTGCCCGAACATTGCCCGATGGAAAATTACTGAAGAAATGAAGTTTCATTGAACTCATCGGCCACCGACAACAAAAAAACGGTGATCGGCCCTCTTCCTCCAACCGGCGTCTCGCACACAACCTTTAAAAAATTCTTAAAACTTATTAAAAATAAAATTGACTTCTCCATACAAACTATGTTAAAATAACCTAATTGTATAGAGAAACCAAAAACATCATTTGCGCCACATAGTTTCATGGGAAAACCCTCATATACATATTATATGCCCAAAGAACACCCTTCCAAAGTAACCATACAGGTGCAAAATACGTCAAGTGACCTAGTCATGTTTCGGTTTTAGTCTGTGGGTTCACCGGTTTTCAGGAGACTACTGCATCGATTTCTTGTCGAGGTGGTAGTCTCCTTTCAGGGTGTGATTACGAAATGGGTGGTTGAATAGACAATAAAGCAGCGAGTATATTAAAATATACTCGTAATGCAATTCGTCATTGTCGCCCATTTCGTAATCACATAATTTAGCCGGCATAGTGGGAGCGATTGTTTAAGAACAATTATTGATTGACTTTATAGGACTGCTCACCACCAGCTAGATACAAAGTCACACGTCGTTCTCCAATAAAAAATAAAATAAAAACCATGTATAAGTAATTCCTAATGAAAAAAATATTCAACATGTTAAGAAATATATATATAATGTATATGTTAAGATTATAATTATAATATATTGGCGTAAATCTGCGTCGCGTGGTCATAGTGTGTGACTGTGACGGGGCCACCTTGCGGTTTCCTGTCGCTGCAATGTAGCTGTCGTTGCGGTCATGCGCTCGCTGCGGTACACCTCCGGCCGAATCATGTTTTTCTGGTACTTGTTTTGCTTTAATGCTTAAAAGGAGGTTACTTTTAACCGGTAAATACCTCCCCCTACCTACCTATTAGGGATTTAGCTTTTTTTTTACATACATACATACATACATATCATCACGGGTGCCTTACGGCGCCCGAGACCGCCTAGACGGCCCCAGGGTACCCAGCGGAGGGGTTTTAATCCCACCTCGTCGTAGCCGATGGTATGAGTCTACACCGAACAAGTGGCTAGGTCGTCGCGATGTTTTGAATAGACTCAATAACCCATCTAATCATAAACAGTTTCATAAGTTGGTATGGTGAAACCGGGACCGACAGCTTAACGTGCTCTCCGAGGCACTATAGTGGTGTTGTCAAACAAATGTACATTTTTTTTTATTTTACCTTTTATACAATTTAATACAACATTTTATATTATATATCAAGCTAATGAAAAATAAACTATAATGATTATATATATATAGCAGCCTAACTAAACCCACTCTAGACCTCATTGTTAAAACTTGCTAGCCACTTGTTCGGTGTAGACTCATACCATCGGCTACGACGAGGTGGGATTAAAACCCCTCCGCTGGGTACCCTGGGGCCGTCTAGGCGGTCTCGGGCGCCGTATGGCACCCGTGATGGTACATAAAATAGAGATATAAAAATATGTTCTAAAATGTTCACTGTCACGGACTTTGTAGGTCTGTTTACTACCAGGTAGATACAAAGGCACATGCTGTTTTCCAATAAAATATAAATTCCAATAAAAGCGTTTGACAGATTTTTATTTATTTTCTTTTCTTTTATTAAGGATAACAAACAATTGTACATAAATATTAAACTTAATACAATAAATAGAAAATATATTTTATATAATCACAAAAAGTTGGAACTTAGAGAAGATAACAATTAAAATTTAATATTACATAAAATAAGTGCTGAAGTAAATAAAGTAGTAATAAACAATACATATACATATATACACTTACACATACATAAATATACATACACATTCATACATACATACACACATGTATGAAGTGAAAAGAAATAAACTATTGATTGATAACACCTATATCATAAACAATCCAACATCCTTGAAAACCTCAACAAAAGTCCTCTTGAGCAATTTAATATGTTTTATATATATCTGTACCATATACAGATATTTTTACATTATATTTTGCCCATATTTTTTTAAGTTTCAAAATTATAACTGTTAATTTTTACTTTCGGTGGTAAGTATGTAACCGAAGACGTACAATTAATAAGTCCTTCCTCATCCTTAAAGATGTCCAAAAAAAAACCCAAAAGAAAGAAGCAAGCAGGTTAAAAGAGCTTTGAAAGGCGGGAGCGGAAAACGCTGCAATATTAAAAAACAGAAAAACATCACCCCGTATCAGGTTTCTGAACCAGATGGCTTCGGTATTGGGAAACACCATTTATTTCGAAGTTTAAGTAAGTTTTTTTTTTATAACAATTTCATATATTTAAAAAAATAATTGGTTGTATATTCTTGAGATATGACCGGATTTTTAAGAAGATAATATAATATTTTGCAGATTATATTATATTCTTTCAACCTTTTTTTTTGGTACATAAAAGTTTTTTTAAAGAAAAAACCATCTTGAACACAGATTAAAACGTCCATAGAGTATGTTTAACTTCCTTATCAATACCGAACACTAATTAATGAATTATTTATTATATTTTCAGGTAAAATATATAAATTTTATAACTTCAATTTATATATTTTATTAAGAAACACATCTAACACACTTTATTTGTTTCAGATAATTATTATATTTTCAGGTATTTCTAGGGTTCCTTTAATATGTAAACAAAAACAATGAATGAGTGAATGAAAAATTCTTTATTGGACAAAAGCTTAATACTATTGTACATAGGCGAGCTTAATGCCTTAGGCATTATCTACCAGCTTACCTTTGGGAGATTGACCAGTAACAGGCAGAGTGATAATTAATGCAACATATAATAGGTATATATATATAAATTATTAATAATAATAAATAACAATTTTATGGTATTATGTATGCATATCTCGAAAGCTGGTTGAAGTAAACCAAGGACACTGCATTCGCGATCGTGAAGTGTCCTTTATACAAAATGAGCTTTTGCACTACGAAAAAAATAAAAGTATTTATTACAAAAGAAAGATTTTTACGTAAAATTACCGACGTAAAAATAATAATTGAACTTGTAACAGCAAAGTTGTAATATGATCAACCATTTGAGCTAGATTAAATACCTATCCAATAATAATGCACTTATGCAGTATAATAATGTATATATATATATGTGGATATCCATAAAATGTATCAAAATTACAAGTAATTTCTATAATGTTTACTAAGATTTTTTTTCTTTCTAAAATCAACCTTTCACTTCTATTCTACCTGTATTCTGTTTCACTAACCCCTAAGAATACTAAGTCAAAGTCAAAATCATTTATTTCATGTAAATCTTTACAGATATAGTCAAAAATAAACTTTTTAATACAGTGCTCAAAAAGTGGCGTATTGTTACCTTTTCCGAACTCGTGCGTTCTCTTTCCCAACTGACGAGTTTAGTTGTGTTTTTATTATTTTATTAAATTGCTTAATTTTTTCGCAACTGTATTAAAAATAGTTGTTCAGTACAAGTGCGGAACCGTCATTGCAACTTGTTCCGACTGTAAACCCGCACCTTCGGCTGCGCCTCGGCTCGGGTAGACATTTGTCGGAACTCTTTGCAATGACAGGCTTTCCGCACTTGTAATGAAATATACTATTAACAATGAGCCCTTAGAGTGCATTTGGTTAGGCAACTATTCATTAACAAACCATTCGTATTTGACCTTTTTTCAGAAATTTAATAAGATATATTTTATAATAAATAAACCTAATAAAAAAAATACTTACAGCGAGTAGCGTAGAGCTTAATTCTTTTGTTTTATACCTATTTTTTTATTCTTTTCTTTTTGAATGGGAGCATGGACCGTCAACTATGACAATAGGGCAAGTGTGTACAACGCACGTTTTAGGGTAAGTGCGTACGCGCACGTTTCGGCACGTGTGGAGAAATAATTAGGATTACGGACTTATAGGTGTAATGGTTTATAAACCTTTAATAGGTGTAACTAAACCCTTACTTTTACTTATACCTATCTACCCTGTGAAATAAGCTTTAATATAATTAAAAGAAATTTAAATCTACTAGGAACGCAGGAATCAACATGAGTAATCAGTAGAATAGAAAGTATCAGTAAAAGAAAACGTTAAAATATAACTATACAATAAACAAATATATATATATATCATCACGGGTGCCTTACGGCGCCCGAGAACGTTTAGACGGCCCCAGGGTACCCAGCGGAGGGGTTTTTAATCCCTTTAAGAAGTTTTTTAAGAAACAAATACGGACTATTGCAAAATTCAAATATTATTTGCCCTTTCTCTCTCGGGGAAATGAAACAGATAGAACATACACAGCCTTTTTTTATCCCGAGAGATGCCACAGGTATTACGCTGGTTTTGAAATGCAGCATAAAAGTTTATTTTAGCAAAATCGTTAATATAATAGAACAAACAACGACCAAAACTGTCAGTAAAAAAAACGAGAAAATACACATACATTTTCCTAAAATAACGCGATATAAATGGTTTGAGCCTAGGACCAATAATCACAATTATTGGTCCTAGGTTTGAGCGAAACCCTAAGAGGTTTCCTTCAACCCAATTTTTAAAATTTAAATAAGTACCTACTAGGAGCGCAGAAATAAAAGTTCATTTCACCAAGCTTCAAGAATCACATTATCGAATTAAAATAACCAAAATAGAAGGCATTTGAATCTTACACCTACTAGGAGAGCAGGAACAAACAACGACCAAATTAATGGCTACGATCTGCGATCTGGCAGTAAAATAAAACGAGAATGTACACAAACAATGATTTCCGATAATAACGCATTATAAATGGTTTTTAATCGAAACAAATATTTTAAAATTTAAATAACTACTAGTTATAAAACTTCAATTCAAATTATAAGTTAATCAAATTAAAATTAACCAAAATAGAAGACATTTGAATCTTACATCTACTAGAAGAGCAGGAACAAACAACGACCAAATTAATGGCTGCGATCTGTCAGTAAAATAAAACGAGAATGTACACAAACAATGATTTTACGATAATAACGCGATATAAATGGTTTTTAACCGAAACAAATGTTTTAAAATTGAACTAACTACTAATTGTTAAAAGTTCAATTCAAATTAGGTATAAGGTAATCAAATTAAAATAACCAAAGTAGAAGACATTTGAATCTTACATCTACTAGGAGCGCAGGAACAAACAACGACTAAATTAATGGCTACGATCTGTCAGTAAAATAAAACGAGAATGTACACAAACAATGATTTCCGATAATTACGCGCTCCAAATCGTTTGAGCGAAACCTCTTTTACTTGACCAAATATTGGGCCCAAATAAAGATGTGTTGTATATGCGGCCGAGGCACGACGTGACTGTACTTCTTAATTAAAATGCTTTTAAGGGCCTGTCTTAACAAAAAGGTTTAATATTTTATTTTTGTAGATTCGTCTGCGTCCACCAAATTTCGCACTGCACGTCTAGTGCGCCGTCTGTGAAAAGGGCGGCGGCATGGAGTTTTCAGTTTTTTTTAAGAAAACCTTAATTTTATCTACTTAGAGTATCTAAAATGTAAATAAAAACGTCTTCGCTTTCTTTTTTCACAGTATTCAGACATGCTAAACAATAAACTTGATCAGAATTAATCATTTTCTTTTTGTTGCCATCAGCAACGACCAAGTTTCCGAAATACTTCCTTTTAATTAAAAAATGTATGTACATTTGTTTGACAACATCACTATAATGCCTCGGAGAGCACGATAAGCTCTTCGTTTCACTATACCAACTTGTAAAACTGTTTATAGATGGGTTATTGAGTCTATTCAAAACATCGCGACGAGCTAGCCACTTGTTCGGTGAAGACTCATACCATCGGCTACGACGAGGTGGGATTAAAACCCCTTCGCTGGGTACCCTGGGGCCGTCTAGGATGACCGTGATGATATGTATGTATGTGTTAAAACAAATAACAAACGAAGTACATGCCGGCCCTTAATAGCTGCGGAGCTTAAAATGTAATACGTTTATATTTAGGTAAATACGCGCTCCTGATTCATGTGAAAGTCGATAAGCGTTCACATCAATCCGTTGTTTTGTTTATTTATAGATTTCTTAACTAATTACTGTTTTTAGGGTTCCGTGGGATTGAAAAAAAAATTAACTCTTATGAGGTTTAATAAAAATATCATTAACTTACCCTATATACAACAAATAAAACCGCATTGCAATCGGTCCAATAGTTTTAAGTGATATTTGTACAAATAAACTAACAGACATAATTCTAAATCGATTAGTATATAAAAAACATTCAAATTAGTAAGTAACAACTTACTAATTTGAATGTTTTTTTTTTTTTTTTAAAGATATGTACTTTTTTCTTAAAAAATACCATTCCCCCTAAAACATTTTTTAATTATTATTTTAATGATAAAATAATAAATAAATTATGTATTCGTTGGAATGTAGGTTACAAAAAGGTCTTATCAAACATATGACTCACTACATTCAGCCAATCTGTGGCTCACAAAATCTTAGTCGTAAAATCACAGCAATACAAATATAAACACAAAATTCAATACACTTGCCATGAATTACTTTGCTATATATACTAATATATGAGGTTCAATAAAAATACCTATTATACCCTATATTTTACTATTCGATCTAAATCTAATAGCTATACAACAAATAAAATCGCATTGCAATCGGTCCAATAGTTTTAAGTGATATTTGTACAAGACAACACAATTCTAAATCGATTAGTTCGTTACTAACTGTTTTTTTTTAATATTATATGTAGGACAAATTACACATATTGCCCTGGTCACAAACTAAGCTCTAGGCTTGTACTATGTGTACCAGAAGCAACGATATAATACATATTATATTTTATAAACTGTACAGAAAAAACGTACTAATATTTTTTTGCCGTGGGTGGGAATCTAACCCACGACCTCCGGATACAACGCCAAAGGCGCAACCACTAGTCTATTTAATTTAATTTATTAGGTACTTATAATAAGAAATGTCATATTTTCTCAAAAAAATACTATTCTCCCTAAAAAATACTATTCTCCCTAAAAAGTTTTTTTTTAATTATTTTAATACTAATAATTATATGATTATAGAGTGTAATATTAAGTTATATTCGTGGTGGCCGAGTTGGTTAGACCTTGGACTTAAAAACACTTAGGTCCCTGGTTCGAATCCCGGTGTGTACCAATGGGTTTTTAATTAAAAAATAATTCACATTTGTTTGACAACACCACTATAGTGCCTCGGAGAGCACGTTAAGCTGTCGGTCCCGGTTTCACTATACTAACTTGTGAAACTGTTTATAGATGGGTTATTGAGTCTATTCAAAACATCGCGACGAGCTAGCCACTTGTCCGGTGTAGACTCATACCATCGGCTACGAAGAGGTGAGATTTTTTTTATATAATAAAAAATATCCTATTTTCTTAAAAAATACCATTTTCCCTAAGAAGTTAATATGACTACGGAAAAATATAAGTTTTTGAAGTAAAAAGAAAAAATTGTAACCCTTTTCGCACTGAGGTCTTAAATTATAATATTATTTAATTTCATCTGGGCCCATTTCTTAATATTTTTATTAGTCATTTGGGCCCGCTCTACGAGTACCGGGCCCAAATGACAATTAAAATTATTTAAAAAATGGTATAAGTCATTTGGGCCCGCGGGTCCAAATTTTACGGGCCTAAATGACCGACAACCCAAATTTATAAGGCATTAAGCTCGCCTATGTACAATAGTGTTAAGCTTTTGTGCAATAAAGAATTTTTCATTCATTCATAGAACCCTAGTCACCACACTAGGATTCCCTGTGTTGTGGTGACTAGTCTCTTTCTAGTTTCAAGTAAAGATTTTATCTTATAAAATTTATAAAGGTACGATAACTGTTTATTTTATTAAACCCTCATAATACTTTCGTAAACGGCCTACGAATTAACAATTATAAAATCTTATAAAATTTATAAAGGTACGATAACTGTTTATTTTATTAAACCCTCATAATACTTTCGAACCATAATATTATGAATTCCAAGATGCTACATTATTGCATGTGAAGAAATTATGTTCTTCTATACATTGTTGTGAAATAACTACATTAAATTTGATGGTGTTAAGTTTTACTATCTATAAACGCCCACCGAGTAAATGATGGCGATATCTTTACCCCAGCGAGAATACAGTCAGCAACACATGTTGCATCATATCGCTTATTATTTGCGACACAAGGTTCCATGGGAAAATTTGATCGATTTCGTCAGTTAAAAATCAAAAAATAAATACCATCACGGGTGCCTATTTGGCTCCCGAGAACCGTTTAAACAACCTCAGGGTACCCAACGGAGGGATTAACACGTCCTCATTTCGCCGATGGTATTCGGAGGCAACACCTTACAAGTGGCGAGCTTGTTGCGGTGTTTATGATGAAATAGCCTCGTTGTATAAAGCAGTCACCCATCCCAGGCCGGCCTTGTTGTCATCTGCTTAACCTTGTTAACAGTTGCGCAGTGACCTAACTACTAGGCCGCTTTTTTATTATATATTTTTAAAACCTTTCACATTTCTTCGTCAAACAGATGAAATAAGTATTTATGAATATAGGTCTTTATCTTTTTTTTTGTCCACCCAACCTACGCCACCCGTCCATTGTTTTAAACGTTAATCTGTTTGTCTTTGTGTTTACCGACTCCGGTTCGATCCCGGCTGCGTCAATATTATCTCTCAGTACTCTTTCTACAGGGTGCATAGTGGTTATGTAGGTACCTACGTTGTTTTTTTGCTTTTTTAGAGTTCCTTGCGTTATAGATGACTCAAAAACTGATTCAGGTAGTAAGTTTAAATTTGGCTTATTCTATGTGTTGTATACTGTAGTTGTTTTATGTCTGAGCTTTTATTTTTATTGGAGCACGGCATGTGACTTTGTATCTACCTGGTGGGAGCAGACCTATAAAGTCCATAATGGGGTCAATCAATAATTGTTCTTAAACAGTATTGATCACTCCCACTATGCCGGCTAAATAATACGATTACGAAATAGGGGGCGACAAAGATGAATTGCACTACGAGTATATATATATTGCAGTAATCTCTAGTGGTTACGCCTTTGGCATTGTATCCAGAGGTCGTGGGTTCGACTCACGAAAAAAAACATTAGTACGTATTTCTGTACAGTTTGTACCGTTGTTACTGATACACATAAACGTATAAAACGGAGTACGTTTAGTCGCGATGACGTCATTAATCACTATCAGTTCTCGTGGAATAGCAACTATTTTAAATCAATAAAAGATTCACTAAAATGGGATATGTCCGTTTTGACAGAGAACGTTTCATTTTGTAGAGAAGTCGTTTCAAGTAGGTAAATTAAAAAAAAAAACAGACGAAAATAGAAACAGGATTAAAAATAAACTCCAGTAATTTTTAAGGTTTCTTTTAAACCCTTGTTTTAACAATTTTTCAACCCCTAACCGGAAAACAGTCTACGGCAGGTACCAGGGTCGCATCCGTTGAAGAAGCCTAACGAGTAACGACAGAGAAGCACTTCCCCTAATGATCAACTTTGTTTTGTTTTGTGAATTTTATACCTATTTGCGGCTTCTGTTTTCCTGATCCTTTACATTTGCTTGAGTTAGTTTTGTTGCTCAAGAAAACCCCGACCGACAAGAGAGAAAGAAAACTTTCTGCGGAGAGTTCCGATCTTGTTTCTTTGTTTGATCATTTTACCCTTTTTTTAAATTATAAGTTAAAACCTAAATTAATTATATTAAACAAAGTTAGGGTCTTTATTTTTGCAATCAATTTTTCTAAAAACTACTCTGATTGGAGAAGAGCGCGCTAATATCGTTTTTTTTTTATTTTGACAATGTAACGTTCGCGTTATAAGAAATAGAATGTGGCCGCTGAGTCTCACCATAAAGGTTTATTTTTTGAAAATAGATTATAAACCAAATATATCCTAAAAAAATTATTAACATATTTTTTTAACTGAGGTAAAAGCAATTTTTATTTTGCATTTTATGTACCTACAGATGTATATCATAATATTTTATGTTACCCTGGTAAAGCATTTAAAATGTATCAATAAATAACTAGATTTTTTTATACGCATAAGATCGCATAGGTCAAACTTACCTATCATGCAATGCAACACATGTTTTAAAAACGAGTGTAAATACTAAACACAATAGCATAGAAACTCATTTGAATAGATATGTGAATACTATATGTAACGTTTTTGTGCAAACTTAAGTTTTTATAGACTATTTTACAATAAACTACTTTCTTTAAAAACAACAATTGACATCCTTAAATAAGTAAGGTAATACTTTAATTGTTGTCATTGTACTGTATTACAATACATTTATCGTGTGCGATCAAATACCCCAAGATACATACTTAAATACGGTCAAATAAGCAATGTCGCTTAATCTTCATTTCAACCAAAGAAACACCTTTATTTTATTATCCCCTGGTACTTTCGATTATTAAAAAAACTTGTATTCATTCATGTTTATTTGAAATAATTAGGAAATCTAGTTTTATTCCTGGCATATTGTTAATATTTTTTATATATGCCAGCTCATCAGTATACATGGGTCTCAATTATCTTATATTTACTACTTCAATCGAATATAAATAAGTGACCTAGCCATGTTTCGGTTTTAGTCTGTGGGTTCACCGGTTATTCGGAGACTACTGCATCGATTTCTTGTCGAGGATACCCCTTCAAGAAATCGATCTCTTTTCATGGTACAGTTACGAAACGGGAGGAAATTAAAATTAACTCGTAATGCAAATACGTTCATTACCGCATCATTTAGCCAGCATAGTGAGACTGATCAATATTGTTAAACAACAATGTATTGATCGACCCCATTCATGGACTTTGTAGGTCTGCTTAACTCAGGTAGATAGAACTTCGGCATGCCGTACTTCGTTAAAAAAACCCTAAAACCGAAATAAGCTAAGAAAGTTATAGTTCTACCATTTTGCATCTGAATCCATTTCTATTTCAAGTAAATTGGACCAGTGGTCCTAGAGTATTCACACGGACAGAAGCTTTCAATTATTGAAAAAAAAACTTGGGTCTCTAAAAAAACCTATTATAGTGAAGTTTTTATTGAAGTACTTTAAAAGTGAAATTTAAGTACACTCAAGTTTCTAGTACACTCGACCGTGATTGTGATTTACACAATAATTATGGTAAGGAATTTACCCTCACACGTAAGTAGAATTTAGAAAAAAAAAATTGGCGCCAGAGTTTATGTACGTTTTTATACAGATAATTTTGTAAAATTTTGGTACAATAATTATGTCGTGGAATCTGAAGTATTTTAAAGTAAAATTTGATATTGATTGTTTTTTCGTACGACCCATTTTTTCGGCCCATTTTTATATTTACCTAATTTCCTTCCTCTTACGACCCATTTAAATTACCTATTCCTCGTACGTCCCATATTTTTGTTTCAATAAAGTACAGACGATAGCAAAAGTTATTAATTTTGAGTAGGTATTAATTTTAAATTTTAAACAAGTAGGTAATTAACTTAGCTTCTTATAATTATGGTCACTTTGAAAGCACAGATTAAATTTGTAAGTTTCCAATCCGGTATTTGTGACCTTAACCATTAAAAAAAGCATTTTTTAGTTTAGAATACCTACAAAGTCTTTTCCAATGGAATATATTTTTATTTAAAATACTTTATTGCAGAAAATTACAAAATAAAAATGTAGATACATAGGCGAACTCCATGTGTCGCAACACTCGCAACTAAAAGAAAGGATTCTCCATACAAACTAGTACTTATGCAAACTGCAAACCTACAAAGTCCATGAATGGGGTTGATCTGTACATTGTTGTTTAACAGCATTGATCACTCCCAGTATGCTAGAAGATAGGACCTGCTTGAACAGGGGAATCCTCAGACTAAAACTAAGTTACAAAATATCAGGATTGCATGTAGAATGAAAGAGTGACCTCTTTAATTAAAGATAAAGAAGAACGAAAAAGATTAACTTTAATACTAGGGCGGCAGCGTAACGACCGGAAGAATTTTCTTAAATTTTATCTAATTTAAAATACTCCAGAATACATGAATTATCTTTCTTTGTTGAATAAAAAATACTAGGGCGGCATAACAACCGAGAGAGCAGTCTGAAATCTGATATACATCCCCCTCTCCTCCGCGCTCCCTCTCCCCAACACAAAACGTATGCCCGCACTCGCTCATCGCTCAATACGTGTCTAGGAGAGGACTCATTATGTAGAATAGAACTAATAGATTAATATTATTAATTAAATACATTTTACATTATACCATCATCAGTATCAAAGTCAAAATTTTACATGTTTCCTACACAAAATATGTGAAAATTCATAGAACAATCTACGCCACTTCGCACGGTCTCTACTTTTATTTAATGCATTTTCAGCAATAACAAGCTCGCATTTGTAGTTCTAAAAATTTCTGTTTAGCACTGAACTATTTCCTATACAAATTTTAGGCTGAATTGCATCAAAATAAAAAAAAGTTGCAAATTTTTATGTTAAAGTTAAAAATGGCGTCGAATGTACCAGTTTTATTTTGAAAGTCGAATAACAGCCTTGTTTTGGTCCAACTCAGCCTTAGTAAACTCAAACTCAAAGCAATAGTTAGAAAACTCTCACTAGGCCTACTGATAGTAAGAAGAGCTACTAGTCCATGATATGTTGTTTTTTAACAACATTAATCGGTCCCACTGTGCTTCTTTCCTCCTCATCCATCCAACGATTAATAATTCAAACGCGTTTTCGTAGACTATTGTAATATGAGTTTTTATTGTAAAGATGCGCCTTATTCGGCTACTTGTTCAATTAGTATATTTTTTCTAGGATATGCTACCTAACATATATTTTTGGCCGTCTCCTTAGACAATAGTGGTTGCGGCTTTGGCATTGTATGCGGAGGTCGTGGGTTCGATTCCCACCAATGGCAAAAAAAAAAAGTACGTTTTTTTTCTGTACAATTTGTCATAGTCTGGGTATTTATAAAATATAATATGTATTATATCGTTGTTTCTGGTACTATGTGTACCAGAGTACCAGTACAATATTAAGCTTAGTTTGTGACCAGAGCAAGTTGTCCAAATTGTCCTACTTATTATTGTTATTATTTTAGTGATATTATTTATTTGAACTTACAACATACTCCGGACACTAATCAAAATATATGAAGCTAGTGTAAAATAATTACCCGAGTACCTATAGGTATGTACCGAGCTGCGTTTGTACACTTACACACATCTAGGGTTAGCCCTAGATTAGGCCCATTGACATCGCGCGTAGTATAATAATAATAAGTAGGACAATTTACATATATTGCTTTGGTCACAAACTAAGCTCTAGGCTTGTACTATGTGTACCAGAAGCAACGATATAATACATATTATATTTTATAAACACCCAGACCATGATAAATTGTACAGAAAAAGCGTACTAATATTTTGTTACCATGGGTGGGAATCGAACCCACCTACGGATACAACGCCCAAGACGCAAGACCACTAGTCTACGGAGGCTGTATAAAATAATTGTTTCTTAGCAAGGTAAATTACATTTTAGTCCCAAACAAATACCAATAAACTTTGTTCATAATTAAAAAAATATAATTTTCACAGTTAAAACTTAATTTAATTAGTAAAACTGGAATAGTTTTCTTTAAATTATATAACTATAGTACACATCGGCAAAGGCGAGTCTCCATTCTACATTAAATTCACATTCAGATTAAATTCATTCTTTAAAAGTAAAATAATTGCATACCGCCATCCATTTAATTGTAAAGGTGCATACAGATAGCCCGTACAATACTTGTGCAATTGCTTAAACAATGGGGAGTTATAAAATATCGGATTTCCACTGAATTAAATGAACATCCACTCCATAACACCGCCAATATGCCGTAATGGTGGCCGGGGGCCTAACGCTGCCTACCCCCTGTCGTAGGGGGTGGGATGTAAAATCAGTTATCTTTTGTAATAATGGTTTTTGATGTAATAAATGCGACCCCTTTTTTGTTGTTTGGTGGCAAATTTGCTTATTAAGAAGGTAAGTTTGGCTAGTTGTTAAGGCTAGGACCAACGTGAAATCAAGTCATTTTTCTTCGTCATATTTGAAAAGCGCAAAAAACAACTAACAAATAGTAATCGAATAAATTAAAAAAAAAAGTTTAAACATTTAAAGTTACGTAGACATTTTAATAAGAAATAACATCAGATAAGTTAGTATGGTCGAAAGATCTTTGCCTTCCACACTGTGGAAAAAAAAAATTAAGTTACGTAGACGAAGCTGTGGTGCGGGTTAGCTAGTAGTATATAAAACGTAAGTATATAACTGCACATTTAGATTAATATAAAGGCGATGACCAACTTGAATCATAAAAACTGATTTGCACGCATACAAATTCATTGTGTGGTGTGACAAAAATCCGTAATATTATAGTCAAAATTCGTAGGTTTTTTTTAATATAAAAAAAAATGAAGTAAATAAAAAAATAGCACGATTAATATTTTAGTACATTATAATACCAATACAAAACAATAAAAAAAACATAGTTAACGTTGAAGATATTGATTATTACGAAATCAAAGTTTTTTGTTTTTTTTTTCCAAAAAAAAAGTGCCCGAAATTTAGATTGTATGGGCGACACTAAAAGAAAAAAAATCGTGTTTCATTATTTTCATCATAACACATTTTTTTGTTCCGCTGTGACAAAAAACAACTAGTAGTTATATCTTGGCTTTTTCAGTATTAACTCAGTACTTATATTTAAATACTTTGGACATACATATACATATCATTACGGGTGCCTTACGGCGCCCGAGACCGCCTAGCCCGCCCCAGGGTACCCAGCGGAAGAGTTTTAATCCCACCTAGTCGTAGCCGATGGTATGAGTCTACACCGAACAAGTGGCTAGCTCGTCGCGATGTTTTGAATAGACTCAATAACCCATCTATAAACAGTTTCACAAGTTGGTATAGTGAAACCGGGACCGATAGCTTAACGTGCTCTCCGAGGAACTATAGTGGTGTTGTCAAACAAATGTACATATACCATCGGTGGACGCCGTCAAAGCGTACGGTATAAACAACTAACTTCAAAAAAGACTCCAAAAGATAACCTCCAAAAAAAAGATAACCTCCAAAAAAATATAAGCAGCTAAAAATCCCCGAGACATGTTTATCTTAGAACCGTCAAATTGATTAAACAAATACAATTTAAACAAAACTACTTTCACTACAAAGGGATGTGTGCAAATACTTTCAAAATTTAACAAAAGAGAGTAATCCATAAATATGCACTCGTGCGCAAGTAAGAACACCGTCGCCAATCTTTGGCGCCGAAGTAATCCTGCATTACGTCATTTTGCTATTGACTGTATGGTACAGTCGAGTTCGTCAACAGTACAGGGTGTTTGCTATACTTAGGGCCTAGGTACACCTATTTATTTATTAGGACAGCCTCCGTAGACTAGTGGTCTTGTGTCTTTAGCGTTGTATCCGGAGGCCGTAGGTTCGATTCCCACCCATGGCAACAAAATATTAGTGCGCTTTTTCTGGACAGTTTGTCATGGTCTTGGTGTTTATAAAATATAATATATATTATATAGTTGCTTCTGGTACACATAGTACAAGCCTAGAGCTTAGTTTGTGACCTAAGCAAAATGTGAAAGTTGTCCTACATTTAATTATTATTTAGAAAATACAAATTCAGTATTATGACCATTGGGGTCTAAATTTTTTTTAACTTTAAAGTTGAACTTTTTTCTTTCATTAAGGCGAGGTGAGCTCAGAAATTGCGTCGATAGTTCTGAATTTTTCAATAAAGAGATTGTTTTTAGAGGAACAGATAAAATATTTTCTTAATCTGGAGGATATTAGTGATATAATTGTTAAGTCAGAAACGTAAAATAAAATAGTTTGTTCGGTAGAAATAAATCGTGAAAATAGCTCTGAAATTTTCTTTTTCTGGGTTTTATGACATTACTACAAATGTTTAACATGATTTTCTTATCTTAAAGAGTGTATATGTAAATAAAAAAAAGGTTGTTAAATCATTTTTTACAATTTTTGTTTAGTTTTTCTTAAATTCATATTTAAACGTTTTGTGACTTACGACATTTTGCTTCCGTACGATTTTTGCTAGTCTACACTACTCACTCTCGTCAAAAACCGTACTTACAATGCTGATATAAAACATTGGAAAATAGATGCAAATACGTAATTTCACTGTCGAGCAAACTCGCCTTTGACAGCTCATTACATAATGTTTATATCATTATTTTGATCAAAAAATTGCATTCATTAGATTGAACATTTATTATACAAGGTGAATTTGAAAGGATGTACTTTGGGCTAATATGAGGTGCTGCTGATCAATTCAAACAACTTTTCCCATGGAACCATGTTTGCATGAACCATGTCGCAAATGAAAAAAAAATTGGCTTCCTCATACAAATTGGTCATTTTAGTTTGTATAGAGAAAGCAATATTTTTTTTTCATTTGAGACATTTAAGCCCAAAGTACATCCTTTTAAAGTCACCATGTATAATAGAAAAACAATAAATGTATTAACTAGAAACATGAAAAAAAATTAAGGGTTTAAATAAAAAAATATAAAATTGCCTAAAAAAAATTTGAGCCTAATAATGAATTGGTATTTTATAAATAAATGTATCTACTTGGTCCTTAAGTATAGCAAACCTCTACCAAACACCCTGTATACTAGAATATTAACTTTTACTTGGCAATAATAACAGCGGTATTTATAAAAACTTCTCCTCGAAGAACACTTTAGTTATAGGTTTGTCTCTTTTTTTAGCAACAAAAATGAATATGCTTAAAACAGACAAAACCTATTTTGACTAAAGTGTTCTTCAAGAACTTAATAAGATTTTTAAATATAAATTTAGTAATCTCCTGAAAACCGGTGAACCCACAGACTAAATCAAAACATGACTGGGTCACATGACGGTTTTGGCATCTGTATGGGCGGTGGTAACGAGACCGGTCGGTCGGCCTAACGAAGTTATAGAGACCTTCCTCCCACCTAGGGTCTAACCAACTCAGCCACCACGTATATTTATTCATATTCAAATATGTTTAATTTAATTAATATTAAAATAAACCATAAAGCTTTTTTTTGTTCAAATATAGAGAAGGCAAAGGTCTCTATGAACCATACAGCCTGGTAAACCATAAAGCTAAGGCGTTAAGTATCAATATCCTATACCCCGTATTGTTTACGAGAGTCGTTCCAGCTATCTCCTCACTGAATCTGATACCCTGGTCAATATAACTCATTACCTTTAAGTTTTTATTTGATTATTTCTTTGGAAGTTTATTTTATCACGACCTATAACTGCGATGGGGTGGTCGGGTCGATATGGTATTACTTTTTTTAAGTTTAGTACTATGCAGGATTTTTTTTTTTTTAGTTATAATGCGGATGCCGTCAATTTTTGCACAGGCAAAATTGACGGCATCCGCGATGACTTTGAAAGGTGGTACTTTGGGCTAATATGAGGAGGCTCTACGATCAAATTGAACAACTTTTCCAAAAGACACATGGTTTTGTGTCGCAAATGAAAAAAAAATGTGACTTCCCCATAAATAATTTTTTTTTCCATATTGCTCTGGTCACAAACTAAGCTCTTGGCTTGTACTATGTGTACCATAAACAACAATATAATACATATTATATTTCTGTACACTTTGTCATGGTCTGAGTTAGTTTATAACAATAAAAAACGTACTAATATTCTTTGCCATGGGTGGGAATCAAACCCACGACCTCAGGATACAACGCCAAAAGCGCAACCACTAGTCTACGGAGGCTGTCAATAATACATATTATATTAAATTGGTCATTTTAATATTGCTAGTATGTAATAGAGAAGGAAATTATTTTCTTCATTGGCGACACATGGTTCCATGGGAAAAGTTGTTCGATTTGATCAAAGACTTATATTAGCCCAAAGCCCAAACCTTTGAATCCCGGTGTGTACCATTAATTTAAAATGTATGTACATTTGTTTAACAACACCACTATAATGCCTCGGAAAGCACGTTAAGCTGTCGGTCCTGGTTTCACTATACCAAGTTGTGAAACTGTTTATAGAGATGGGTTATTGAGTATATGCTGGAATTCTATAGAGTTCGCGGAGTAGCGTTAAACCTTGTGGAGTCCTATCTCTCTAATAGAACGCAATGTGTTAACATTAATGGTAGTGTATCTAAAGGATCTCTTGTGAATATGGGAGTCCCCCAGGGATCAATTTTAGGGCCTTTCCTGTTTCTGGTATATATCAATGACCTTCCGCATATGGTACAAGAAACGGCGCAGATAGTGCTGTTTGCTGATGACACGTCCCTGTTGTTTAAAGTTGATAGAAAAGACAACATATTGTCAGCAGCAAACAATACTCTGTCTATGGTCTCTGAATGGTTCACAGCAAATAATTTGGTTTTAAATACTAAGAAGACCAAGTGCCTTAAATTTTCTTTGCCAAACGTTCGGGTAATTAACTGTTCACTGAAGTTAGGCGATACTGAACTGGAATTTGTTGACTCCACTGTATTTTTGGGAATCACAGTCGACTCCAAACTGCAATGGAGAGCTCATATAAACGCGTTATCTAATAGATTGAGCTCAGCAGCATATGCAGTCAGAAAGATCAGACTATTAACTGATGTGGCAACAGCCAGGTTAGTGTACTTTGCCTATTTCCATAGTATTATGACTTATGGTCTTATTATCTGGGGCTCAGCGGCAGACATAGAAACCATATTTATCTTGCAGAAAAGAGCTATTAGAGCAATTTACGGCATGAAGACCCGGGAATCCATTCGAGAAATCTTTCCTGAAATTGATATAATGACCCTGCCCTCCCAATACATATTTGAGAACTTATTATATGTTAAGAAAAATTATAATATGTTTAATAAAAATGCAGATAGGCATACCCGAAACTTAAGAAATATAAACAAAATTGACATACCAAGATTCAGATTACAAAAAAACTAATAAATGTTTTCTTATAAACAGTATTAGGCTATTTAATAAATTACCAAAATCAATTATAGAACTAAATGATATAAAATTTAAAAATTGTATAAAGCAAACTTTAATAGCCAAGGCGTATTACAAAGTTAATGATTATATTAATGACAGAGATGTCTGGAATCAGTCCTCTCTGCGTCTGGAATCTCTAAACTAATAGTAACTGTCATATTGTAATAATTCATAATACTTACTATTATAGGTATATATATATATATTTTTATACTACAATAGGTATTTTTTTATATATTTTTGGATGAGGTAATAACTTGTTATTACTATAACCTTTTATCATTATTTTAATTTTAAATATTTACTATTTTCTACAAGGTAATAATTAGTTATTACTTAACATTTATGTTAATTTGTCTTATTTATTTTAAGTTATTTTGTTAACAGAGTTATAGAATACATTTCCATGTTTTTTTTTTAACTAGTTGATGTTTGCGCAGGCCTTGGATTCAGCTATGTATTTGGCCCTGCAATGTAGTAGTATACGTATCCAGCGGATTTCCTCTCCTTTGAAGGTCATTGCAGTGGTGGCGCGTGTGCCGGGTTCTGGTCTGCACCCTAAGGGCCTGGTTGAGCAGAAGGATGGCTGACACATACGTTACGTCCGTGATCGGGTGCTGCTGTGGGGGCCTTGGATCTCCGCTGGGCACGCACGTTTGATTGTTATCATATAAGAAGCGGAGATCCCGAAAAATCTTCTGCTGATAGACCGGCGCTGGCATCAAAGAAATGTTGTGTTCTGTAATTCTGTACTTTCAATATTGTAAGATAGTATATCTGCCTTGGGGTGTTCTACGCGTGCTCTTCAGTAGGATGAGAGTATATACCACATGCTATAAGCATAGGTTTAAGTCAATAACCATGCAGGACCATGCTCCTCCGATGATACGGTACATGTGGAACATCAGAGTTTTTTACTTGCTGGTACCTTTTTCTCCAGGGTGTCTCTGAGGCGATCGACTTGTGATCAGCGTTTGCGCCCTAAAAGATACTTTTCATCTATCTACTTGTAGGTATATTTTGATTACCTATACTTAAGTATGTATATTTGGGGCGTAGCTATGGTCTGTTGGGTTGGTCGGCTTGGTGGCACTTTTGCGATTGACAGGTCAATGGAACCAGCTAACCACCTAGTCTTAAACTGGTTGGTTATGTAGTGTGTGTTCGGTTGGGTTGTTTTTTTTTTTTTTTTTTTCTTCCCGCAAGGACAATAGTTTAATAGTTTACGATTAGTTTATTTTGTATTATATTCTCAACATTTGTCTGTGGGAGGAATGGCGACCTGGCCAAGTACACACAGGACCTTATATATACTTTTTTTTTTTTTTTTGACTTTTCATAAATGCCTGTAAAGGTTTACATGAAATAAATATTTTTGAATTTTTTTGACTTTATTCAAAACATCGCGGCGACTTGTTCGGTGTAGACTCATACCATCGGCTGGGACGAGGTGGGATTAAAAACACATGTTGTAGAAACGGCTTGTCACAAAAAAGTCGGCTTGAAATAAAAATGCATTTCCATTTCACTTTTTATTGTACGACAAATTTCGTAACAGCATCATTTAGCATAGTGGGAGCGATCAATGCTGATTGATCGACCCTATTCATGGATTTGGTAGGTTTGCTTGCTATCAGGTTAGACTTACATGCCGTGCTCCAGAAAATAAAACTCGAAACAATTTTTTTATACATTGCTGTTGACATTTTTTTTATATACGAGTATACCTAGCTGACCCGCCTACGAACCGAACTTCGTCTGCGTAACTTTAACCATTTACATTGCTAGTATGTAATAGAGAAGGAAATTATTTTCTTCATTGGCGACACATGGTTCCATGGGAAAAGTTGTTCGATTTGATCAGAGACTTATATTAGCCCAAAGCCCAAACCTTTGAATCCCGGTGTGTACCATTAATTTAAAATGTATGTACATTTGTTTAACAACACCACTATAGTGCCTCGGAAAGCACGTTAAGCTGTCGGTCCTGGTTTCACTATACCAAGTTGTGAAACTGTTTATAGAGATGGGTTATTGAGTATATTCAAAACATCGCGGCGACTTGTTCGGTGTAGACTCATACCATCGGCTGGGACGAGGTGGGATTAAAAACACATGTTGAAATGCATTTCACTTTTCATTGTACGACAAATTTCGTAACAGCATCATTTAGCATAGTGGGAGCGATCAATGCTGATTGATCGACCCTATTCGTGGATTTGGTAGGTTTGCTTGCTATCAGCAGGGTGATTACGCGTCTTAAGTTCGCTCGCACGCCAATCGTTATGACGTAATTTTCCAAGATTTTTTGGAGCCATTGTTAAGAAGCCAAGCTTGATCTACGTCAGAATGACATCATAACGATTGGCGTGCGAGCGAACTTAAGACGCGTAATAACCCTGCTGGTTAGACTTACATGCCGTGCTCCAGAAAATAAATAGTTTAGTCAATTATATTTAGTTTAGGTACAACCCGAAACAATATTTTTTATACATTTCTGTTAACATTTTTTTTATATACGAGTATACCTAGCTGACCCGCCTTCGAACCGAACTTCGTCTGCGTAACTTTAACCGTTTACGCAGCGCACGCAACGGAAGCTTTCAAAAGGAACAAATTTCCCGTTTTTGCCACATTTTTCATTGATGCTCCGCTCCTTATGGTCGTAGCGTGGTGTTATATTGTATATAGAGTTCCTCGATTTATAATATATAGATACACTGGTCCCTATTGTCTTAAAATAATTTTTGACTTTGTAAGTCTAGTTACCATCAGGTAGAAGATACAAAATCACATGCCGTGCTCCATGAAATAAAATAGAAATTCTTTGAAGTAACATTTAAAACCATATGATAGATACATGATATACCTACATCATCATCATCATCATCATGCCAGCCTTTCGCGCGTCCACTGCTGGACATAGGCCTCCCCCAAGGATCGCCACAACGACCGGTTCTGCGCTGCCGGTATCCATCGTCTTCCCGCGACCTTTTTCAGGTCGTCGGTCCATCTTGTGGGGGGCCTGCCTCTGCTGCGTCCTCCAGCACGCGGTCGCCACTCGAGAACCTTAATGCCCCAACGGCCGTCCGTTAGAGTCCGCTGCGAGCTATGTGGCCTGCCCACTGCCACTTAAGTTTGGCGATTCTTGAGACTATGTCGGTACTTTGAGGCTACTTTGGTCCTTTTGCGGATCACATCGTTTCGAATACGATCCCGCAAGGAAACGCCGAGCATAGCACGCTTTATCGCCCTTTTTGTGACTGTGGGCTTTTTTATGAGGCCCATAGTAAGCGACCACCTCTCTGATCCGTAAGTCATCACTGGCAACACACACTGCTCGAACACCTTGGTTTTTAAACACTGCGGTATTTGGGACGAGAAGATATTACGTAGCCTCCCGAATGCCGCCCAGCCGAGTTGGATTCGACGAGAGATCTCTTTCTCGAAGTTGGATTTACCTGTTTGGATTGACTGTCCTAGGTATATATAATTGTCAACAACTTCGAGTGCGGAGCTTCCTATTTTTACAGGAGTGGGTATAACATGGGCGTACCTACATAGGTACTCGTATATCTCTACAATTTTTTTGTTCAAAAAATACCATCAACGGTGCCTTTTTGGCTCCCGAGAACCGTTTAAAAGGCCTCAGGGTGCCCAACGGAGGGATTAATTAGCCCGTCCTCATTTCGACGGCTCAAGCAGACAACAAGCTCGCCACTTGTTAGGTAATACCATTTACCTAACAAGTGGCGAGCTTGTTGCGGTGTTTATAATGGTAGATAGCCTCGTTGTATAAAGCGGTCACCCATCCCAGGTTCGCCTTTGTTGTCATCTACTTAACCTTTTAGATTGCGGCCGCTTTTTGTAAGTGTTTTTGTATTTTAGGTTTTTTTTTAAACAAACAAAGGAAATAGATATTCATAAAGTATTATTTACACCACAGATGTAAGGATTATTGAATTTTAATAAACTTTTACCCTCAAATGGATTTCAATAAGCAATAAATTTGGATTTTGGTTAATTTAGAGACCCCAAAATGTGTGGTCCATACGTCGCTACCCGCATTACGTCGATGCTACTCAAAAATGCGACCAGGCGCACATGATATGGTTGGTAGTCAAGTTTTTTTTTTTATCATAAATAAAACCCGATGATTTTAACAGATTTCTACTAGGGCGGAAATTATCAAAAAAAACTTATTCCAAAATACAATGTAAGATTTTTTAATGGCATAATAGAGCATTATAGGTACTGTAACCTTCTCTAGAGTAGAGTTAGGCTACTACTGGCCATTTAAATGTTAGTTTTTTTATTTGAATATATATGACATTTTGTGAAGGGAATAGAACAAATAGAAGTAACGACCATTCGTAAGAGAGATCGATAGAGAGATACACGATGGAAGTGTGATAGGTAAATTAATTTAATATAAAACGAATGAAATCGCGATTAATGCTCACAGTTTGGGTTTATATAGCTTTGCAGGAATATTATATTCTATAGGGGAATAAAGAGAATACAAATAAATGTACCTATGTATGTATCATCACGGGTGCCTTACGGCGCCCGAGACCGCCTAGACGGCCCCAGGGTACCCAGCGGAGGGGTTTTAATCCCACCTCGTCGTAGCCGATGGTATGAGTCTACACCGAACAAGTGGCTAGCTCGTCGCGATATTTTGAATAGACTCAATAACCCATCTATAAACAGTTTCACAAGTTGGTATAGTGGAACCGGGATCGACAGCTTAACGTGCTCTCCGAGGCACTATAGTGGTGTTGTCAAACAAATGTACATATTTTTTTAATTAAAAACTCATTGGTACACACCGGGATTCGAACCAGGGACCTGAGTGTTTTTAAGTCCAAGGTCTAACCAACTCGGCCACCACGTATATAAATTAATATCTATATAAAACGTATTTGAAGTGGTTTTAATGACCGAAGAGAAGTAAACCATACCTTCGGTTACAGTACCTACCACCTTTAGTCAGGGTACCTAGCGGAGGGGTTTTATTCGACCTCGCCGTAGCCGATGGTAGGAGTCTACCTACACCGATCAAGTGGCTAGCTCGTCGCGGTGTTTGTATAGACTCAATAACCCATCTATAAACAGTTTCACAAGTTGGCAAATTGGCATAGTCAAACTGGGACCGATAGCTTAACATTGGTCACCAGGGACCTATAAATACGAAAAGTACATAAAACACCAGTCGTTTTCCGCGTCTTTCAGCTGATATATTTTAAATTACACAACGGCTTCATTTTATTCATTCATTATTTTTCATTTAGTATTATGTATAATTTAATATACTACTGCGGTACTCGTATATTCAAAACATCGCGACGAGCTAGCCACTTGTTCGGTGTAGACTCATACCATAGGCTACGACGAGGTGGGATTAAAACCCCTCCGCTGGGTACCCTGGGGCCGTCTAGGCGGTCAGTCATATTATTGCTAACGTTGACTAAACATGACGAAATATTAAGTAAGTTTTTAATTTGCATTTTTTTATTTTTCATTACTATGGAATTTAATATTTTATGAAGAAATAAAAAAACGTTCACGGCGTCAGTACCTTTAGATAGGTACCTACATTGCACCCGTGCGAAGCTGTTAGTAGGTACCTTATATATATATATATATATATATATCATCACGGGTGCCTTACGGCGCCCGAGACCGCCTAGACGGCCCCAGGGTACCCAGCGGAGGGGTTTTAATCCCACCTCGTCGTAGCCGATAGTATGAGTCTACACCGAACAAGTGGCTAGCTCGTCGCGATGTTTTTTGAATAGACTCAATAACCCATCTATAAACAGTTTCACAACTTGGTATAGTGAAACCGGGACCGACAGCTTAACGTGCTCTCCGAGGCACTATAGTGGTGTTGTCAAACAAATGTACATAATTTTTTTAATTAAAAACTCATTGGTACACACCGGGATTCGAACCAGGGACCTAAGTGTTTTTAAGTCCAAGGTCTAACCAACTCGGCCACCACGTATATACCGTACTAGGTACCTTAATAACCAAAATCTAACATCAAATGTTTTTCTTTTATTAAATGATTTTCTTTTAGCATAAGCCCATTACTATTTTTATTTAAATTACTATGTATTATTTAATATTTTGGGAGCAAGTTATATATATTTTTTTATTATAAAATATAAATATGCGTTATTATTCCGGTATCATTTAGAAAATGCTTTGAAATACCTCCCTAACTGAACACTGAAATAACATTGTAGTACTCACAAACGTTCCAAATTCAAACTCATCGATCTCATCCTCACACTTCGACATCTCCCTTCGATTTTCAAATTCAAATGGATTCTATTCCGAGGCGTTTCCTCCGAGAGGCGTTGTCTGTTTCCTCCAATCACAGAGCCAGGATGACTTTTTAAGGATAATGGTGAGCTCTGATTGGTTGTTTATTATCTGTGGATATTGAAGTCCTTACGTCCTTGAGTTAATGTTGTCTCTTTCGCTCTTTAGGTGTATTTTGGAGTTTGAATTTAATTGATGTATTTATTGTTTATTTTGAAGCTTCGGGCTTTTGAAGATACTTAATTTAAAGTTGAATGTTTTTGTTTATTATAAAGAAGGTAGATGTTGCCAAACCTTCTTGCGGTTGGTATTAAATTTCTTTTCGAAAAAAAAACTTACCAATTAAATTAATTACCTATTGGTAGTATAATAGTACCTCCTACACACACATATTATCCTGGTCACAAACTAAGCTCTAGGTTTGTACTATGTGTACCAGGAACAACGATATTTCTTAATAATTACATATTATATTTTATAAACACCCAGATCATGAAAAAATCAGAATTATTATTGTTTTACATAAGTGGAAATCTTATATAGGTAGAAAAAAGACCTACCAACCAACTTAGAAAACAAACATGACGAAGTTTGTTTTCAAACTCGTCATGTTTCGGTTTTAGTCTGTGGGTTCATCGGCTTTCAGGACTACCGCATCCACGGGCGTAGCAGTATCAGTATCGGGACGCCTCACGCCCGTTACTGCATCGATTTCTTGTCGAATTTTCCTTTAAGATCACGAAACAGACGGTGGATTTGACTATAAAGCAAAAGCAGGAAACTTACCATCAGGTAGATACAAAATCACATGCCGTGCTTTAGTAAAAATCCCGTAAAAACGCCCTCCGGATAAGCAATAGGGAATATGCATGGTTTTTTTTAATTTCATTACTTGATAGAGTAACTACATTAGACCCTAAAAACAAATATTAAACATTTTTTAAAGGGTAATGACACAAAAATAAAAGGGTTTAAACTTTATCTGCCACTACCGCAGTAAAAAACGGTACTACACTAGCCGCCATTCTGTGACGTCATTCGTGCTCAAAAAGCTTATTAGTTTAATGTTATTGCACCTCAAAAGTTAGTCAAAAGGTTTGTTTATCACACATTATCGTAATAAATACCCCAGAAAACAAGAAACTGTAGACTACAGAACACACGTTGACATTTTTTTGTGCGCGAATGACGTTAAATGTAATGTTTGCTAATGTCGGAGCGTTTAGAAATGCGTTCCGTTTCAACAAAAAAATGGATTTTAAAAATCGTATTTATAAAAAAATTAGCTAATCAAAATAAAATAGATTACTGTAAATATGTTCAAAGACATAAAAGGAACATTATATATCAAAATAATAATAATTGGCGTTATATGCATGTTCCCTATTAAGGACACTGCATTCAGAATGGCGAAAAAACTGTCAAAAAAAATTTTGTGTGAGACTTTCTTCTATAATGCCATAATGATGAGATAGAGCTTAGGCTCTAGAACACATATAATTTGAAATAATAAATCACGTAAATCGGGTCAGTGATTCTCAAGTTATAATCACACAAACGGGCAAACACATCGACTCTGCATTTTAACACCAGCTTGCGTGTTTCCTTCCTCCTATAACCTAGAGTCCTTTAAACGAAGTGAATAGCCGTCATAATGATGCCAACCAGCGGTCATAAGCCGGCATAATGATGCCAACCAGCGGTGCACCTGTATGCATCCGTTTGTTGCCATCATTCCTGGACATTGCATACTCCTTAACATCAGGTGGATGCAAGGTCACATGTTGTGCTCTTATATATAAAAAAAACAACGGTCAAGTCTTCGAAGAATGCTTTAGTTAAAAGGATTTGTCTCTTTTTTGCAACAAAAATAATTATGCGTAAAAGAAAAGAAACAACTTATTTTAACTAAAGTTGTTTATTAATAATAAATTTTAAATTATAAAGAATTAGCTTGGATATATAAAAGCGGTAACGCAGCGAGAATACTCGGAACTATTGGTAACTGCTGGGCTTTTCTTTTGCGACACATGGTTCCATGGTAAAAGTTGTTTGATTTGATCAGCTGAGGCTCTACCATGGGTTTGCGCATTGTAGAAATGTAACGTATTTATTTACGTATACGTGAGCAACAACCAATAGGACCGCTTTATTCAATCCTGTTACCAAAAATAAAGCGATTTGTACAATGCGCAAACCCATGGTAGAGCCTCAGAACCTCATATTAGCTAAGTACATCCTTTTAAAAGTCATTATGTTTACTATCCTTTACTACGAGTGTGTTTCAATAGAAAGTGGCCAACTGCAATGGTCCCGGTGCTTGGATAGACTCAATAACTCATACCTAAAAAAAAAACTTAGGTATTTTTATAATATCATATATAGTTACAAATATATATATACCTAGTCTTGCCACAGATTAATATATTAAAAAATATATATATATATTACAATAAATAAAAAATTTCGTTGAGATCCTCCGATGCCGCATCCGTACACGTACCGAGGACGCTGGCTGCATTTCCACGCTGAATTTCTATCGAAATTTTTTGCATGAAGAAAGCTCTAGCTCGGCGGTCTCCGGACTTTTCTATTAAAAATTTTCCCAACTTTAAACCAAATTTTATTGAGTCCGGAGACCATGGCCCAAGAGTTTCTACAGCAAAGGCTATAAATTCAAAATTTTGAGTAATATTTGTATATTTTTCCTTTTTTAAATTTTCTGCTTTAAGGGCTGCGGCACCGGAGGTTATAGAGGTGAGGGGGATATGCGATGGGGCTAATGTATCCGTACAGGTGGCATCCCATACGAGAGCACGACCTCTGTGCCACGGCACTATGGACATTCCGTCCGGCCTTTTGCCATCATCACGGCTGATCCCGGGAGGTTCAAGTATGCTAGGTTCATATTATATATGATAATTCACACATCAAACTAAGATAGGCTGGTACTATGTGTACTAGAAACAACGATATAATACACATTATATTTTATAAACACCCAGAGCATGACAAACTGTACAGAAAAACGTACTATATTTTGTTGGGAATCAAACCCACGATCTCCGGATACTACGCCAAAGTCGTAACCACTAGTCTAGGGAGGCGGTCTATTATTTAGAGCCCTAGGGTATCCAGCAGTGGGGTTAATCCCATCTCCTCGTAGTCGGTGGTATAAAGAATTAAAAATACTACTGTTTTTAGGTCGCCGGTTAGAACGTATGTCGTATGTACCAACCAATTAGTAATATTTGTTAAAAAAAATATGTATATAGGTACATTTGTTTGAAAACACGATTTACCTAGTGCCTCGGAGAGTAAAGATGTCTTTCCCAGTTTCACTATATTTTATAAACACCCAGACCATGACAGACTGTTCAGAAAAAGTCGAACCTACGACCTCCGGATACAACGCCAAAGGCCACTAGTCTACGGAGGCAATATATGAACTAACTAAATTAAAAATAGGATATACGAGTACCTATATGGGTATTTGTTCTTGTTTATTTTAGTACCTCTATTTTTTTAAAGACAATTTTTTAGTCGGGGCCTGACTCTCTAGCATCGCGTTCCGACCTCTGCATCGCTGCCACGGATCGCTGGTTTTTTTAGCCAAGGTCGTTTCACCGCGCGGAAATGTTAGCAATTCAAGTTACCATCAATCGTTCCGGGAACAGAAATTTTAACACGAAAAGTTAGCACGGCTACTTTTTGACAGATGTTTGTTTACATGTGAATATCTATCTACAAATTGGAATTTAATTAATTATTTTATATATTCATATCTGTTTTAGTTTTAAAAGTTCGATTAAACCTAAAAAATAAATATCGTGTAACTAAATTCAGCTTTGGTATGTTTAGTTTGAGGTTGTTAATTAAATTAATATTGTGATATTATAAAATTATTCTGTTTAAATAATAGTTAATTAAAAAATATTTATTTATTATATAATGATAAGGAAGTAATATTTTTAATTTCAATTATTTAATTCAAAATAGTGCTTCTTGTCAAAAAGTGGCATCAAAAATCAACACCGATCGTTTCCGAGCTGTATTTTAACATCGCTAAAAAAAATGACATGGCTGTTGAAACGGGCGGTCGCGCTGGTTTTTGAAGTCAGCACGAGAAACTGCCCGCGTTAGCTCACGGAACGCAGGGTATATAAATTGTGTAAAAATTGCTCATGGAAGTCATAATTTTACAGTTTCAGGAGCTATCAAAATTTACTAAAAATGATTTTTTCTATGTAAATGTGTAAGTTTTTTATAGGGCTATAGAAGAGTAACGTTTAAATTTAGGACATACATTAAGTACCTATAGTTTTAGCAAAATATCCTCCATAAGTAAAAAAAATATTAACCTATATCTTAGATCCGCCCCTGGACAGCATTACGTCCAAGTTACTGTAACTTTTTACCTATACCTATCATTGAGATAGAATCCAGTAATTATTTTTCTAATATTTTTGCAAACACAGCGCCATCTACAGCACATAATAAACATTAATATAGTATTTAGCGACATCTCTTTTTGAGTAGCGTAACTATTGACACAAAAATCATATTAGATTCCTATTAATTAATATAACAAATTCTACTATCATCTTCATATTTATTATAAACTTTTATGGAAAATAAATATTAATAAAAACACAATTTTCAAATTTATATTTTCTCATAACAATTTCTTTTATTTCTTATAGCAACTTTATTCGCCGCGTATTGACATTCAATTGCGACGTGTTGTCTTGTCAATGAACTGTCAGTCAAAAACATTTTCTTTTTCTTTCCATTTACATACGTGTCAAGTTGTGTTGTGTACGTTTCGTGTATATTCCGAATTTTACGGATTTTCGTAAGTAAAACCTTTAATTTATTTAACATTAAATCATTTTAAAATAAATTAACCTATCTATTCTATAGAGA
This sequence comes from Monopis laevigella, assembly GCA_947458855.1. Classification (NCBI taxonomy): domain Eukaryota; kingdom Metazoa; phylum Arthropoda; class Insecta; order Lepidoptera; family Tineidae; genus Monopis; species Monopis laevigella. The sequence goes on from OX381597.1 coordinate 13,149,800, forward strand.
CACCGAATTAAACATCTTCAAAGATAAATTTTGAATAAGCCTATAAAAATCATATATCTGGCTTAATTTTCCTGTTTCTTATGAATTTAAATTACTATTCTTATTGTAATAATCCTTTTAAAACTTGTTTGAATTATTAATGTATCCTTGAATAGTAGAAATCACTATTTGCAATTGTATACGTGTTATCAACTGAAAGCGAATAAAACAGTGTATTTCCCACTAAAGTAGCAAAAGTAACAGTATATTTTGATAATACAGTGTATTCTATATACTCAGAATATTACTTTTCCTAAAAATTGCCAGTTTTTTGATTTCCATATGTTTGTCACTTTCTCTTTCTAGAGTCAAAACTTGATTACATTTTACATATCAATAAATACATTTAACTTATTTAATTATAAACTTTACTTTAATATTATTTTTTAATTTATTATGGCGATCATATAAATATTTAGTATAGGGTGGCCATTAATCCCAGTACACCATTTGGAACTTCTGTCCTGGTTGTCCCAGTTAATTTACATTATATCCCCATATTTCAATTACATTGTAATTCAAACAGGCTCCTCTATTTTTTTATTATATTAAGTTATTAAAAAAATAAGGGTAATAAATTTTATTAGTAAATTATTATAGTATACAATATTACAACTTGGCACTTGTCGGAGGCCAATAATTTTTTTCATGATCGTAATTGTACACAAAAATCTTTCTGTAGTGAGTAATAAATATTTTTTTATTATGATATTAGAATTTGTTTTTTCTGATTAAAAAAAAAATAATAACCCAACACAGAAAGATTAATAAATACAATAACCAACAAAAATATTATTTTAACTCTGCTGCAAACAGTAATCTACAGTATTACTGGAAGTGCGAAAGCTCATTTTGTATGGAGAATGCTAAGATCATGATTACAAATGCAGTATCCTTAATTTCAGGCCTTTACTGTAGAAATTTTAGGCCCTTGATCACTTTGGCATTTTCTCAATTTCCTTTATTATAAATATTGCATATCATTAGGCTAAACATTGTATTGTAAAATTTAATTTGTGCTAGACATTACATGATTGTATTTACTCAGAATATTATTTTTCCTAAAAATTACCAGTTATTTTGATTTCCATATGTTTGTCACTTTCTCTTTTTAGAGTCATAGCTTGTTAACATTGTAGATATCAATCATTACTTATAATTATTTGATTATAAACTTTACTATTTGTTTTATTTTTAATTAAAATAAAAAACAACAGAAACATGCAAAATCAAAAACTAAAAAAAAAAAAAAAATGAAAAGCAGTATTTTTGTAAAAAAATACTTTTATTAACTATTTATGTATATCATTAGGCTAAACATTGTATTGTAAAATTAAGATTTAGACATTATATGATTATTTTAAACTATTATTAAAACATAATGACATGTAATTAGATAATTGATATTTTATAAATTAACTTTCTCTTTTAGAATTACTTTTTTAGTTTATAGTCAAGTAAGACTAATTTGACAGTGTTTTTTGTTGTTTAAAATTTATGTAATCAAATTATTTAGTAAAATATAACCAAGCACAAGTGTGATTGTGATAATTAAGCGAGTTTTTGATCAAATCTTATAAACAGGTATAAGTTTTTATTTACCTTCAATACCATCACTTTTAAGACACAATCAGAGAGTAATGTTTTTTATTTTTATTTTGTTTGTCATGGTCGAGGTGTTCATAAAATACAATATGTATTATATCATTGTTTCTGGTACACATACTCATAGTACAAGCCTAGAGCTTAGTTTGGACCAGAGAAATTTGTGTAATTTGTCCAACATATTATTATTATTATACTTTAATGGAGACTTTGGTGCAAAAAAAAAACAAGACCATTAAAATTTAATGCTGGAGTGGAATTGCAGGCCATAATCAGTAGTAGTTTAGTTCTAATTAGTTTATTATATAATTTACAGGATAAGTCACAATGGCCCCCAAACAGAGAATGCGTATCGCCAACGAGATTGCCAGCAAGAACATTACTCAGCGAGGGAATGTTCCCAAGACCACTAAGGTAAATATCAAATATATACTTGAAAGTGCACTTCTTTTGAGACCATGTTGTTAGCTATCCATAGATTCTCCATGTGGGTGCTGGGTCCATCATGTGGATGGAAGGTAGGGGAATGAACTGCAGCATTCCCAGACTTGAGACGGCAAAGTAGGGTTAAATGCCTTTTTAACTCTTCACTGTGTTCACTTAACCAAATACTGTACAATCCTGTTGGATCCATCTTGGAATCATATTCCATAAAAGCTCTGACAGCCAATCTTGGAAGGCCAAGCTCCTTCAATAGACAATGCAAAGAGTTTGTTGGTATCCCTCTTGCACGCACTTCCACAACATAAATTTGAGTTTTAAAACCATTTCTAGTTATTTCATTTGTGAGATCAAAGTATTTGTTTGACTTGATGGTGTGGTCCTTAGAAATGTTTGTTTCCCACGGAACGGTGACTTCTATAAGTATTACTTTCTTTAAGCAATGAGAGTATACCAGTATGTCTGATCTATAGGCTAAAACTGCTAGTTCGTCAGGAATTTTGTAATTTAAGGCTGGCATTGTCAGGAGGTCATGGGTTTTGATTCTGACTCATTGGAAAACAATTTTAATAAGTTTATTCTGTATGTACAGTTTGCCTATAACATGATTAGTTTTTATATTATCTAGCTACTATTCAGTCTCTTATTTGATGATATTGTAGTACATTAATTTAATACATGTCTAAAGGTTGCACCTTTGGTGTTGTATCCAATTGTCTTAGGTTCAATCCCTAATCATGGAAAACAATATTAGTACATTGTTCTGTACAGTTTGTTATGGTCTGGGTGTTTATAAAATATAATATGCATTGGTATTGTTGTTTCTGGTACACATAATACAAGCCTATAGCTTAGTTTGTAACCAGGGCAATATGTGTGTAATGCCCTCCATATTATTATTAATTATTATCGGTTAGGTACCAACAACAGGCTTTATTAAGAAATAATGTTTGTTTATTATAATTATTGCAAGATATGTCCAAGGTCATTTGGTATTAAATGCGCAAAAACGCGAAACAATTGCGTCCTAACAGCATATTATTGATAACGTTGCTACACTAAAATTTGTTCAGGTGTTTTTTTTTAATTAAAATTGTTTTGTTATTTTTAAATGTAATAGGTATTATTTTAAGGTTGGATTTTACAGTTTTTATTTCTATATTTTCAAAATGTTAAAAACAATACCCTGCAGGGATAAAAAGAATGAATCTAAACAATATCCTCTTATTCAAGACAAATTGTTGCATTATGAAAATATAACAATATTATATTTTTAAGAATATACATAGTGAATTTGGAAAGTTTTACTTTGGGCTAATATAAGGCTCTACTGATCAAATCATACAACTTTTTCCATGGAACCATGTGTCGCAAATGAAAAAAATGTTGGCTGCTCCATACAAATTGGTTATTTTAACATAGCTAGTTTGTATAGAGAAGGTTTTTTTTTCCCAATTGTTACATGGTTCCTTTCCAAAGTCTCTAGATTGGTGTTGTCACATACAAATCTCATACATATATCATGTTCTCTAAGCATTTTTCAATATTTTTATCGCAATCTGTGACATTACCCAGTGTTAAATTGTTAGTTTCACACAGCCTTGGGTTTGAACTGGGGCCCTAAAATCTATAGCCATATATATATGTTTTTTTTTTGTTTTTTTTTAATAATAATAACAAAATATTATTTTCATATAACAAAATTAAATATTATGTACAAAATTAAAAATAATAAAATTAAAACAATTACCAATTACCCATAAAGAAAATATATATAATGATATATTACTTATTTAAATATATGTATTTACTAAGAACAACATAATATAGATAAGATATTTAAATCTGTTTATATAATGATACTGATAAACTTTGTAGAAATATCTGTTGGGTCATTTATTGTGAAAATAATCGAATCCCGGTGTGTACCAATGAATTTTTAATTTAAAAATTTATGTACATTTGTTTGACAACACCACTATAGTGCCTCGGAGAGCACGATAAGCTGTCGGTCCCGGTTTCACTATACCAACTTGTGAAACTGTTTATAGATGGGTTATTGAGTCTATTCAAAACATCGCGACGAGCTAGCCACTTGTTCGGTATAGACTCATACCATCGGCTACGACGAGGTGGGATTAAAACCCCTCCGCTGGGTACCCTGGGGCCGTCTAGCTAGACGGTCTCGGGCGCCGTAAGGCACCCGTGAAGATATATATATATGTCATTTATTGTGAAAATAAATTATGATTACAATGATATGACAAAGTCTTTTGTAATCTATCAGAGTATGTTACAACAACAAACACAATTATTGCACTGTATATTATATGCCCAATCACGCCTGTATTCCTGTTAAGGGGTACACAGAAAGTAATGTATCGCATTTTGTCTCTTGTACTAAATAGACAAACTAGAAGTTTCAACCTATAGACCATACTGGTGTACTCTCGGTACTTGAAGAAAGTAATACTTATAGAACTCACCGTTCCGTGGGAAACAAACATACCTAAGGACCACAACATTAAGTCGAACAAATATTTTGATCTCACAAACGAAATTACTAGAAACGGATTTAAAACTCAACTTTATGCAGTGGAAGTTGGTGCCAGAGGAATTTCAGCAAAGTCTTTGCACCATCTATTGAAGGATCTTGACCTTCCGAGATCAGCCGTCGGAACTTTTATGGAGCGTGTTTCCGATGGCGCTAACAGGATCATATAGTATTTGGTTGAGTAGAGAGGGTAGTGAACACAGTGCAGGTGAGAGTTCAAAAGGCCTTTAAACCTACTTCGCGGTCTCAAGTCCGGGAACGCTGCAGTTCATTCCCCTGCCTTTCAACCACGCGATGGACCCGGCACCCGCACGGTGAAGCCATGGATTGCTAAGAACATTGTCTCTCTCTTGTTGGATATGAGTAACACTGACAAAGTTCAAGCTTGACATATTACTACACAAAAATATGTCCAATTTCTTTGAAAATTCTTTTGATATCCAGACAATATCATATTGATTTAGAAAAAAGACTTATTCTAGTGAATTTTAATTTATAAATACGCTACATGTAACTGTGCCACCTGATCGTAAGCAAATGATTTGGAGGTGATCAAATTAATGTGAAACAGCCTTGCATCCACTATGCTGGTTAAATAATGCAGACGAAATGATACTACTGCCTCGTCAAGAAATCAATGCAAGGGTCCATCTGTTAAATAATAAACCTGTTAACTCAGATTTAAAACCAAAAAATAACTATGTTTTTTTGAAGGTCTGGCAAAGGCAAAGGCGGGACCCACCCTCATTTGATATAGCTATATTTTAAACATCATTAAATTCTTCATAGGTAACACTGCAACTAACTGAACACAAATCTGTAGCTTTTTTTATTATTGGATCAATATATTATTTTATTATTCGATCAATACATTGTTGTTTAACAATATTGAAGGCTCCCACTATGCTGGTTGAATGATGCGGTTACGAAATGGACGGCGACAAAGACTTATTTGCATTATGAGTCTAAAGCTGAAATGTTTTTAAAAGTTTATTTCTTTTTTTTTTCAGGAAAAGGAGGACCAGTACCCCATTGCTCCTTGGCTGATAGCTCTTTTCGTGTTCGTAGTGTGTGGCTCGGCCGTGTTCCAAATTATACAATCCATTCGTATGGCGTAAACCTTGTCAACCTCCTTCTCCCTTCTGTGATCCTGGTACTTCGACTGATCCTTACTGTGTACATTCAATAAAATTGCGCTCTAATTTTTTTTTTTTAACATTTTTTAAATATAATATTAATATGTAATATAAATTATTATAATCTTCCGTTTTTTTTTAATATAAAATATTTTTTAATTGTAAATAAATTATTTTTCATTCTTTGATGTTGAAGGAGCACAGGTTGTTTTTTTTTTTTTTTTTTAATCTCGGTTGTTTTTTTATTTGTGTAAATTGTAATTATTATTAAGAATTTTAATTTTTAATTATCAAATAATAAAAATATGGCATTTTTTTAATGAACCATTCCTTGGTGATTTTGACAAGGTTGTATACCATGCACAATATACTATATTGATTGATTGAGTTTATAAAAATAATTTTGTAATATTATGATTTAAATTTTATATATTATTTAGATTATTTGTTCATTTTTTGGTAATATATTATAGTATCGTAATTTATTATTCAAATAAATGGAGTTTCTTTAATTTTTGTGTTTTATTTTAATACATTTTTATTTGATAGATATAACTGTACGTACTTCACGGTTGCCTTACGGCCAGTTTCACAAGTTGGTATAGTGAAACCGGGACCGACAGCTTAACGTGCTCTCCGAGGCACTATGGTGGTATAGACAACCAAATCAACATCATTTTTTAAATTATAAACTCATTGGTACACACCGGGATTCAAACCAGGGACCTAAGTGTTTTTAGATCCTAGAGAGACAATGTTCTTAGCAAACCATGGATTCACCGTGCGGGTGCCGGGTCCATCGCGTGGTTGAAAGGCAGGGGAATGAACTGCAGCGTTCCCGGACTTGAGACCGCGAAGTAGGTTTAACGGCCTTTTGAACTCTCACCTGCACTGTGTTCACTACCCTCTCTACTCAACCAAATACTATATTCCTCTTGCACCAACTTCCACTGCATAAAGTTGAATTTTAAATCCGTTTCTAGTAATTTCGTTTGTGAGATCAAAATATTTGTTCGACTTTATGTTGTGCTTAGGTATGTTTGTTTCCCACGGAACGGTGAGTTCTATAAGTATTACTTTCTTCAAGCACCGAGAGTACACTGAAACTGCTAGTTCGTCTGGAATCTTGTAATGTATTTTGAATGTATCCATGAATATTTTCCAGTCTTGTGCTTTGTCCAGGATTGAGAAAGGTTTACTTTGACTTTTCTTGAGTTGTCCCTCCTTTACAAAAGTAGTCAGTCTTTCATTTGTTGTTAATCTTTTCTGGCTCTAGCTATACTGAGACTTACAGCTTCACGAATAATTTCTAGAACTTTATCATGTCGGTGCGAATAATGACCTTTTTCAAGTTTTTAAGAGTTTTGCACCCAAGTATATGTCTGGCAGTCCCTACAGCAACACCGCACAATGTACATGTCTTATCTGTTGCCTTCCCCCATCTTACCAGATTACTCTGGTCAGGTAGGGACATTTGAAAGTCATTAAGATAGAACTTAATAAGTGCCGGAGACCAATCGTACATGAGTATGCGCCATTTCAGGGCTGGAGGAATAACTAACTCGGCCACCACGTATACAAAAAAAAAGTTTTTACATCTATGGGCATTGGTAATAATTTAATATAATAGGTAATTAAATATTCTTTAATTCACAAAGATAGTAAAAAATAACAGTACGATAACAGGTCCGCAGTGGTTTCCGAATTATTTTTCAAAAAATCATTTTATTTTTTCAAAATATTTATAAATAACTTTCTCCATGATCCTGCCTATATTTAATAAAAAAACAGCGATTATTTTAGTTCCTCGCCATTCGTCTTAACCTGGGTAGCCACTTTATGGAATACCGGGGAAAGTCCTAGGGAATTTTCGGAGACTGGAACTGACCTTTTCGGAGACTGGAAAACGATAGAAGGTCCGGGAAAATATTTAAAGTACACATACAACTTGCTACTACTGTAAACGACTGGCAACCTAAGCAGAGCGATTTTATCTAAGTTCAAAATATGCTTATTGTTTTAAGAATGTGAAATATATTTTGTTGCTTTATATATTCCAAAAATAATTGTTTTTATTTTCTAATAATTTTATCTCAAATACTATTTTGTTTTCCAAAAATCAATTTAAAAACCAAATAATTTAGTTTAAGGATTTTTTCTTTTCTTTTTGAAGCTCATTAAGGTTAGGGAAAATCTAAAAAAAGTGACTGGAATATCTGGAATAGTCAGGGAAATTCGTATGCGAAAAAAAGGGGCCACCCTGTTAACGCCCATACAAACGTACTTCCAATATTAAAAAAGTTTAATTATTATTTTTATGTTGGTAATTATACGTAAAAATCTTTTTGGGTCAATAATATTTTGTATTTTTTTTTTCTGATTTCGAAAAAAAACCCCAACAGAATGATTAATAAATACAATGACCAACAAAAATATTATATTAATTTTGCGACAAACAGTCCCTGCGTTCCGTGAGCTAACGCGGGCAGTTTCTCGTGCTGATTTCAAAAACCAGCGCGACCGCCCGGTTCAACACAGCCATGTCATTTTTTTTAGCGATGCTAAAATGCAGCTCGGAAACGATCGGTGTTGATTTTTGATGCCACTTTTTGACAAGAAGCACTATTTTGAATTAAATAATTGAAATTAAAAATATTACTACCTTATCATTATATAATAAATCAATATTTTTTAATTAACTATTATTTAAATACAATAATTTTATAATATCACAATATTAATTTAATTAACAACTTCAAACTAAACATACCAAAGCTGAATTTAGTTACACGATATTTATTTTTTAGGTTTAATCGAACTTTTAAAACTAAAACAGATATGAATATATAAAATAAATAATTAAATTCCAATTTGTAGATAGATATTCACATGTAAACAATCATCTGTCAAAAAGTAGCCGTGCTAACTTTTCGTGTTAAAATTTCTGGTCGCGGAACGATTGATGGTAACTTGAATTGCTAACATTTCCGCGCGGTGAAACGACCCTTGGCTAAAAAAACCAGCGGTCCGTGGCAGCGATGCTAAGCACGGAACGCGATGAGTAACGCAGACTTCGCGATTACGAATGCAGAAAAACTCATGAGGTTTGTTTTTAGTGCATTGTGAGTCCAGGGCTCAAAAAAGTCTTCCAATTACTCTACTGTAACTTTTTTTACTCCCAAAAAAATTTTCTTCAAATATTTTTAGGATGAATTAGATTGTTTTCTAATAAAATTGCTATAGATACCTACTAAATAGTTCCATGTGTTTCTTCTCTCTTGAAACGGATTTTAATCAAGATCGTGCCGCCGCCCTTTTAGTATTTTATCTTGGCAATTGTAGTAACGCTACTCCAGTGTAGATGGCGCTTTTTTTTTATTAATATACATTTTGTTGGTTGTCAAATAATAATAATATGTAGGGCAATTTACACATATTGCTTTGGCCACAAACTAAGGTTTGTACTATGTGTACCAGAAGAACGATATAATACATGTATACTATTATAATTTATAAAAACACAGATCATGACAAACTGTACAGAAAAAACGTACTAATATATTCTTTTGCCATGGGTGGGAATCGAACCCACAACCTCCGGATACAACGCCAAAGGCGCAACCACTAGTCTACGGAGGCTGTAAACTGCCAGTTTTGTAACCGCATCCTAAAAGGAGACTACCAATACTATCACCTCAACAAAAAATGGATGCAAGTCTCCTGAAAACCGAGAAAAGCCGCTGATTAAAATAAAAACCTAACTAGGTCATGATGACGGTTTTTGCGTCTATAGTGGTGGTTTAATAAACTAAAATAAAAAACCAAATCCAATTATAGTAATATGTATATTTTAATTACAACCAAGTAGATATTCTTTCAATAATAGTTTTGCAATTATTTATGGCCTCATTCATAAAAACTTATTGAGTCCTTGAAGAACACTTTAGTAAAAAAAAGGTCTCTTTTATTCATTTTTGTTGCTAAAAAAAGAGACAAAACCTTCTATAACTAAAGCGTTCTTCAAGGACTTAATAAGTTTTGATGAATACCGGTAATATTTTATTATACAGGGTGACTTTCAAAGGTTGTACTTTGGGCTAATATGAGGTTCTACTGATCAAATTAAACAACTTTTCTTATGGTCATGAATAATAATATATGGAACCGCCTTAATGCCTTAAATGGCCTATAAAACGAAATGTCAAACGAGCTCGTTGTTGGTTGCTGTTCTCACTTCAACCAATCAACGCTCAGTGTGCCTTTGTTCTCACTTTTTTCAAAAAATTGTATTGCGTCGGCCATCTTCTGTTCTCAAACTGGAAAGGCGATTTAAGGGCCATGGGCACCTCCCTATTTTATCTATACTTTTTCCGTGGAACCATGTGTTGCAAATGAAATAAAAATTGCCTTCTCCATACAAACTAGTGATGTTAAAATTACCAATTTGTATGGGGAAACCAAATTTTGTTTTCAATTGCGACACATGGTTCTATGGAGAAAGTTATTCGATTTGATCAGAAGAGCCTCATATTAGCCCAAAGTACAACCTTTCAAATTCACCCTGTAAGTTGGGTAAGTACAGAATTGAGAGCATCGTCTTAACTTAACCCTATAATATGTTACAAATATTAACTATATTATACAATAAATTTACAACAAAAAAAACAATGTCATGTGATATGTGGTTCCTAATCAAATAATCGCTAATTTAAACTAAATAATATAATTTGAGCACCAACTTAGCACCAAATAAATCTTCAATTATAAATTAAAAATTGAGTGCTTTAAAAACTAAATAAAACTCTTGAGGTGCTATTAAAGTAAAATTACTTACATTTTTTTGTGCGCGTTATTTTAAATTCTGTGTTTTTTTATTCATTTATTTGTATTATAATAAAAAATAATGGTACATCTATATAACAATTAAAATACTGACTTAAAAAGACAAAAAATAGTGACAAGTTAATAAAATCCAAAAATTGAGTTTTAATTATATTATTTTATATACAAATAATTCGTCTTAGGGCAGATTGCATTAAGTTCTCAAAAACAATTCTGTTATAAACATACTGTTAATGTTAAAACATATTTATTAATATAAAAAAAATACATTTGTTTGACACAACCATTATAGTGCCTCAGATAGCATGTTAAGCTGTCGATCCCAGTTTCACTATACTGTATAAAAATGGTTTATTAAATGCAGCCACCATTCCACGCGGACCACATTTATTAATTACAAATGTTTAATTTACAATTTATCTATATTGTTGTAATTCATTTCAATTAAATAATTGCTTACTGCTAAACTTAATGCAATCCTCTCTTAAATGTTACTACTTTAAGGTATCATAAATGGCTTCATTTACATAGGTTCCGTTCAAATGAATACTATTACTAAAAATTAGAGAACTATCTTTAGTTATACTTATTTCACTAGCGTCAATACTCTGACTTGTATTCTCTACAACCGGAGGATAAACATCCAAACCGCTAGTTATTTCTAATCGTATCGCATGTAATTTCGATTCCGAACTATTTATCACTTTCTTATCTCTTTCCCAAGAATCTATGGCTATTGATACATCGTTACAGCCTCCCAACTCATCTCCAAACTCACTCGACGTAACACTCAAATTATCAAAATTAAAATCTGCACTTTTCTCTATGACAACCACTTCAATATGTCTAAAAGGATTTTCGTTATTTTCTGATATCTGCTTAGCTCTCTCGTCATTTCTGGTTTTAACTTCTTTCTTTACATTACAAATAACAGGATCATTAGCTAAAACATCGCCAGTACTATCGTAAGCTTCTTCATCGCTAATTTTATTTCCATTCGGTGAACATATTTCAGCATAAATATTATCTGAACTGGCATCAGAATCCGCCTTTTCTATGTCAACTTGTACAGCATCTGCTACTTGGCCGTAAGGAAGATCTTCTATTACAGGAAGTTTACGTTTCTGTATAGAAGATATTGATCTTCTTAATCTTAGATGCATTGGCTCTATATCAGATATATCAAGAGGAGGAGCTTCTTCATCGATAGCAGAACTTGGTGTGAGTGCTCTAGGCTTGTCTATTTTCTTTCTGAATATAACTAACTTTTCTTCAGATGCACGTTGCTCAGTTTTCGTCGGCATACTATTACTATTTCCTTCGGGTTTAGCTTCATTTAGCTTTTTAGGATGTAGCAAATTCGAAGTAGATTTACTTAAAACTTTCTTAGTTTTTACATGAAATTCAGAACATAATTTATCAGTTATAAATGAATGTTGTTTATAGTTAATTTCCATATCGCTGCTGTTATAAAGTGATCCTACTCCAAACATATTAATATCTTCGCAGCTGTGTATTTGGTTATAAGACTCAGATTTGACTATGGCTTTTTCTGGAATCAAGTCTGGTTGTATTCTTTGCCTTCTTTCTAAGTTAGAAGATGATTTTGTAGCTGATGATTTCTTTAACATATTTTCGTCTAACGATTTAAGTTTTCTTCCTGAACTGGCATCACTTTCCATAGAACCGCAGTAGTTAATTTGATCAACACTGAGATTTTTACGGATATGTTTTATATTTATGGAGGATTCTTCACTGGGATACGGACTGTCAGGCATTCCAGTTTGAACTGAAACTGATTTTGTTAGTACTGGTTTCTTTTGATTAGAACTAGTTTGACTGGTTCCCATATCTGAAGAAGACGTTGTAAGACTCTTATAAGATTGGCTCTTTTCTGTTGTTCCTTCATGCTTAGGTCTAGATGCACCAAATCTATCTTCAATAAGTTTGGCCATATCTTGATATCTTTCAATAGAGCTATGTTTTTCTCCTAAAGGATCAAAAGGATCTTTTACGTCTCTGTATTTAACTCCATTTTCTATAGCAGTAATCTTTTCGTCTACTAATTTCTCAGTACTTTTTAATAGTTTTAAATGTTTAAACCATTTACTTCGTTTGGGATGACCTGATTCTTCTCTGAAGACATGTATTTTGTCACTAGGGTATTGTTCTTGATCACCATCGTCTATTTTAACATCTGGTTCTGGTTTGTCGTCTTTTGCTTCATCGTCACTATAGACGTCGTAGTTCATATGCTCGAGTTCGTTTTTGCTTAGGAAAATAATTGATCCTTCTGTCTCATCTGGAATGTCTTTAAGGACTTTTTCGCTTTTTCCAAATAAACGTGACGTATCAATTTTTAATCCTTGAAGTGTAAACTTACGTTCTTTCTCGGTGGCTTTAGCTTCTACTGGGAGATTGATGTCTGTTTTTGGTTTAGGAGTAAAATCTCCAACGTAAGAAATTTGTCTGATCCAATTATCTACATTTTGTTGGCAGAATGTTAAGGTTTTTTGGAGTCTAGATGAGAGGAACATACGTTTTTCTGAGTCGTAACCTAGTTGTGTTCTTTTGACTTTGAGTTGTGTGTTGAGGGGGAGCAGAGTGAGTTGGGGGGCGGAGGTCCTTTGTTCGGGGGGCGAGGGGGCGGAGGGGGGCAGACGACACATCACTAGCACGGGCTCCGTTACAGATACGCGGAGGAGTAACTCGTCTGAAAAATAAAAATAACATTATTAGTTATATAGTCAGTGTAATATTTAAATATTATTATAAATTATATTATGGGAATGATTGACAAAACAAAATAAAATAAGACTAATAATAGTCTACATCGGTCGTTAATATAACGACTCGGTACTGTACTGGGCCGACTAAATGATGCAGTTAGGAAATGGGCACCGACTAAGACCAATTTACATTATGTGTTTACTTCAATATCATCGCTGTTTTATCGTCAAGTTTCATAACCGCACTTGAGAGTGCTATTACCTTGACAAGAAATCGATCCAATAGTCTCCTGAAAACTGGTGAACCCAAGATTAAAACCGAAACGTGACTAAGGCCCAGTTTCTTGATGGATAGTTATCTCAACTAATTGTCAAATAATGACAGATAACTTACTAAAGGTTAAATTTCGAAAATAATGTGTTTCTTGATGGATAGTTAAATTGACTATCTGTTAAATATAATAAAATAATAACTATGATTTTAACAAATAGTTAGTTATTTTGACTACTCAAAAATGAGTGGTTAAACCATAATCTCTAGTAAGATACGAATTTGGTGTTATAAATTGAAGTGTTTGTGTTGCGTTTTTTTGCAAATTATCTTATTAAAATGAATTTGAGCATTGAAAAATATTTTTCCTATTTTGAAAGTTCATTAAACTCTTAGGATGAAGAATGTTTTTGGACAAACAGACGTAAAAAAACTTTCCGTCCCAGGAAAGAACATTTAAACATTTGGAATGAAAATGAATTCAAAGAAAGGTTTAGAGTTAATAAAAAAACCAGTTTATGGCTCGTAGAAGAATTAAAAATGTTTCTTCAACGCAAAACAATAAGGTAAGAAAATAACTTTATATTCATAGTGAAGTGAGGTTAGGTCAAACAATAATTGAGGTTATTTAAGATGTCCTGTATCAAAACCTAATTAGGACAGGGTCCCCATAAAGGGATAAAATCACATAAAACTAGGTACCTACCTATATTTGTTACATGACCCATTTGATGTTCTTATTATGGACATGCAGTTTTAAAATTTTGAATTATCATCAACATACAGTTTTTACCACTTACTGGATATTTATTTAAATTATTGTTACAGAAATCATGCTGTCAGTGTAGAGGATCAACTATTATTAACTTTAAGATTTTATGCAACTGGAAATATACAGAAACGTTCATATTTAATTGGCCTACATAAAACAACAGTTTGCAAAGTTGTACTTATAAAAATAAATAAAAACTGAAGATGAAATTAACGCAGGGATGATGCCATTTTAAGATGGGAGGAAAGTAACAGATAAGACATGTACATTGTGCAGTGTTGTCGTAGGGACTGCCAGACATATACTTGAAAAAGTCTAGTATTCACACCCAGATGGTAAAGTTCTAGAAATTATTTTCAAGGTGGAGCTTACAGGATCATAGTATTTGGTTGAGTAAAGAGAGTAGTGGACACAGTGCAGGTTAAAAGAGTTAAAAGGCCTTTAACCCTACTCCTCTGTCTCAAGTCTGGGAACACTGCAGTTCAATCCCTGCCTCCCAACCACACTATGGACCCGGCACTCCCACAGAGAATCCATGTATAGCTAAAAATATTGTCTCATAGTCTTTCAAATGTCCCAACTTGATCATAACAATCTGGTAAGGTGTGGAAAAGCCACAGATATTGTGAAAAGTCTATAACCCTGCTTTGCGGTCACAAGTCCAGTAACACTGCAGGTCACTCCCCCTGACCATTCGATGGGCCCAGCACCCACACAGAGATTCAAAAATTCAGATTGCTACAAAAACTCTCTAGTATTTATAAGTATATGAAATAAAAATATTAATAATCATACAGGTTTTTTTATGTGAATAATCCAGCCATATAATATTGGATAATAATAAACATAAATTGATGATATAAGATATAAAAAATAAACTTATTAATCCATAGTAAATATGTTATCCTATATAAAATACAAATCCATACATATAACTAATATTCATTATATGGGTTCTGAAAAAAAAAACAATCAATAAAGGATAGAAAATTGGTATAATATAGGAAACAATAATCAATAATCCTATTCATTAACTATTTATTTTTATCCCAATTTTCAAATTCTTTTTTTTTTGCTTTGGGAATAATTGGGATTAATTATTTAGTGCAATTTTAAGACAATTATCTAACCATAGCTTCAAGAATTAAAAAAAAAACACAAAATTCGCAAGATTAGTTAATAAATGGTTACCCATGCCTTAATATATTAAAAAATAATAATAACAAATGGTTAACTTGTGTCTACTGATAACCTGTTGATAACAATAGTTAATTTTGTTTTAAGAAACACATTTGGCTGATGACTAATGATTAATGAACTTACTATAGTTGCTTAACTAATTGTTAAAGATACAAATAGTCAAATTTAGCCATCCATCAAGAAACCGGGCCTAAGGCCCAGTTTCTTGATGGATAGTTATCTCAACTAATTGTCAAATAATGACAGATAACTTACTAAAGATTAAATTTAGAAAATAATGTGTTTCTTGATGGATAGTTAAATTGACTATCTGTTAAATATAATAAAATAATAACTATGATTTTAACAAATAGTTAGTTATTCTGACTACTCAAAAATGAGTGGTTAAAGCATTTAATCTCTAGTAAGATACGAATTTGGGGTTATAAATTGAAGTGTTTGTGTTGCGTTTTTTTGCAAATTATCTTATTAAAATGAATTTGAGCATTGAAAAATGTTTTTCCTATTTTGAAAGTTCATAGCAACTCTTAGGATGAAGAATGTTTTAGGACAAACAGACGTAAAAAAACTTTCCGTCCCAGGAAAGAACATTTAAAAATTTGGAATGAAAATTAATTCAAAGAAAGGTTTAGAGTTAATAAAAAAACCTGTTTATGGCTCGTAGAAGAATTAAAAATGTTTCTTCAACGCCAAACAATAAGGTAAGAAAATAACTTTATATTCATAGTGAAGTGAGGTTAGGTCAAACAACAATTTATATAATAAATATTTTAAAAGATGTCCTGTATCAAAACCTAATTAGGACAGGGTCCCCATAAAGGGGTAAAATCACAATAAAACTAGGTACCTACCTATATTTTTTTAAATGACCCATTTGATGTTCTTATTATGGTCATGCAGTTTTGAAATTTTGAATTATCATCAACATACAGTTCTTACCATTTACTGGATATTTATTTAAATTATTGTTACAGAAATCATGCTGTCAGTGTAGAGGATCAAATATTATTAACTTTAAGATTTTATGCAACTGGAAATATACAGAAATGTTTATATTTATTTGGCCTACCTAAAACAACAGATTGCGAAGTTGTACTTATAAAAATAAATATAAAAACTGAAGATGAAATTAACGCAGGGATGATGCCATTTTAGGATGGGGGGAAAGTAACAGGGCCCCAATTCCCGTAATTAACAAAAAATTGACGATGCAAGTACAAGACGATGCGTTTGTATTGCGGTGCTGCCTAAATAACATATGTTCGTCCATTTAAAATCCTTCGTAGCTCAAGCGCAATCGCGTCGTCAACGCATAGTCCCCTTTTTTTCGGGTTAATAACGGTTCGAAAACGTAACTTTCCCTAAAAACTTTTAAACGTTATATCATGGTTTATTTCTAAATAAATGATGTTTTAATAAAATAATTATATATAAGGACATTGTTTGTACTTTCCCGAATACAATTTAGGCTTAATAATTAGTTTTTATGTATAAATATTGTTTAGAAACTTTTCTCCAAAGCCATTAAAAAAAAAAATCGACAACTGTTTAAAACTAACTAAAGCCAAAATAAGGGATATTTTTTATTTCTAAATGAAATTGATTGTTATTATCATTATTATTTCCGTTTTAGAAGAATTATCATGTTTCTAGAGTTATTAGTTCGTATTTAAGTGACCTATAGCTTCAAAAATATATAATATATAACCATAAAATTTGTGGATATTTTTAGCACAAAAAGATAAACTTTTAAGGTTCATGTGGGTGTCTTGGTCTTTATTTAATAGTGACAAGCTATTTTATAATATTTATAGTTATATAATATGTCTATTTGCTTTACAGAAACCCTAAAAATTTAACATGGATTCTGAATAAGTGAACCTAACTAAGCTAACATGGTCAGCAAAGCATGTTTAGCTAGTTTATACACGACGCAGGTCACACAGGCTATAAAATTATTCCCACTTATAGATTAGACATCTTGGTACACTAATCTCGGTACTTAAAGAAAAAAGGACATATTGAACTAAATTAAAAGGACTTGTTGATCTAAAGATGCAGATTAAAAACATTCTAAAGGAACACAACATGATTCCAAAAATAATACTATATCAAAAGCAATATTTGATAAATAAAATAGTGAGATCATGATTGCTCAGTGATAATAACTTTGCTCTAGTTGCAAAAATGTTTTAATAAACCAGACTAAAAACTCAACACATCAAACAGTGTAGAATCAAGACTATTCTATCCACTGTTTCATTTACCCACCTCTTTAAAAACTACCAATGTTAAATGGATATAATAAGTACATCAATACAACAATAAAAATAGTCCACTTTGTTAGCATGAAATAGATATAGACTTTAGACATCTTAAATTTCATAAAAGAATACTGGACATTATTTTTTTTTTATAATAAAATTAATAACTTAATATTGTGTATATACCTCTACCATTAAATAATATTGTTAATTAAATTATATATTAAATTATTCATATTTTATTTATGTAATGTACCAAGTAGGTACATTATAAACTATCCTATCTATTTATGAAGCACCTAAATAACTATATTTAGCATATTGATATTTTTAGAATTACATATTATGCTGAGTACCCTGAGGTAATTAAAAAAAAACTTCTCGGGAGCCTGTTTTTATTTATTATTTACATATCACAATATGTAACAAAAACATATGCTACTTTCATGTGCTATTTTTACTTGTGCTTTAGCTATGTAAGCTAAGTAGCTCAGCAAAAATAATTTGGCAGTTCCATACATTTCAGTCCAATAGGTACTGAATAAATTATTTCAAGTTTTTTTCTTGCTTCAACAAAGGTGGTTTCTGAAAGCTGTTCATATTTCTAAATAAAAATACTCTACCTATAGGGTTTTTGGTTTCCAATTTTATTAAGGACTCAAAGATACTGCAATGTCACCTTATATAAATATTTTTATTTATAACTTCATCTAGAATTGTGATTTAAAAAAAAGATTTTGAATAAATAACAAATCATATTATAAACCAATAATGTTATCCATAAAACTAACCATAATTAAACTTTGTATGTAAAAGGTGAAATTTCAGTGTCTGAGAGCACTTCTGGTATAGTAGATATTTTTTATCCTGTCTTGTAGTATTATTTTAATAGATTTAATAAAAGTACGCCCCGTACACTAGGTCAGAGGCTATGCAAGAAAAGATTTGGTTCCAGTGTGCCAGAGAGCTCCTGTATTCATGTTGTTTTCCCCGGGCTATGATATTATGTTAAGTAATTAAAAAAGTATGCACCATACACTGGCTCAAGGTTATTCAAGGATGTACCTAGGTTTTATTTTATTTTATCCTGTCTTACAATTTTTTAAAAATATTTTAACAAAATTATGCCCCATACACTAGGTCAGAGGCTACGCAAGAATGCAGATTTGGTTTCAGTGTGCCAGAGAGCTCCTGTATTAATGTTTTTTCCCCGGGGTTGTAAAAATATGTTAATAGGTAATTAAAAAAGTATGCATCATACACTAGTTCAGAGGTTATTAAAGGATGTAGGTTTTTTTCCTCATCTATTGTCCAGTGAAAAATGTCTACAATAATAGTAGGTACCAAATAAGTTATCAATGTGTGGTTAGTCAAATATATAGGAAGTGTATGGTTAGCTTCATGCAGTGCACTCATAATGACTACACCACATATAGGAATGGGTGAAATATTTATTCACAATTCACTGTGTGATTTTTATTTTGGTACAAGTAACTTTTGATCTAGGAGGAGCTAAGGGAGTGTGATGATAGAAAATGAAAGATATATCATTATGTTTATTGTTGATACAACAAATATTCTTTTATAATTAAATATGTTTGCAACTTTAAAAATATGTTTGCAACTTTAAAATATGTACAAAATGTTTTGGTTTGAAAGTCACTCTTAACTTATAATTACTTATCATCACTGTTTGTTAGTAAAAATCCACTTGTCCAGTAAATTGTTAACAGTAAAAGAGTTCACTATGTCCTTTTAACTGGCCCAATCTATACTTATACACATAATTATCACAATATGTTGACCACTATTAAGTGAGAGAGTAGGCTAATGCTTGAAAGGAGCTCTTTGTCTGAGTGTCTGTCGCCTCTGTCCACAACTTGCCAGCAAAGCTATCACCCTGTCGCGTCCCTTTTCTGTACGAACGACGTCGGCAATTTTTGAGGAGCCTGCCTTCATGGTTAACACACACATATCATGGGTGCCTTACGGCGCCCGAGACCGCCTAGACGGCCCCAGGGTACCCAGCGGAGCGGTTTTTATAACACAACGTCGTAGCCGATGATATGAGTCTACACCAAACGAACGCCGATGTCGTCGATCTTCAAAGGTCATATCAGTTCGCAGCATTTGCAAAATATGTTTGCCTATTTTTCGCCATCCTTAGCGATTTAACACAAAGAGAGGAGTTCTTTTTCACTGCAAATATCCAACTTCTATCACGCAGATTCACGCACAACTACTTATTGGTTCATATTGACGCATTGAATGAGTTTGAGGCTTGTAAAATATGCCTAAAATGTCAACAATGTTACTTATTTAAATAAACACTCATTATTAAATATATTTTTATTCTATTTTCCTTTTAATTCACTGGTAACGAGGCTGCAACTGTTGATAAAAAGGTACCGTTGCTCAATCGCCAAAATTGCGGTGCGTTTAATATCCTGAGGCGAGTGAACTAAACGTCAAAATGTAAAAGCATTCCAAAAGTTAAGCTAGATCGCCGCGTTTCCGCAATGAATGTGACATAAACATATCGAATAGCTGCCCCGCCGACCAACCGCGTACCAATAGCAGGCGGGTGAAGCGCGAGTGGTTACAGGAATTAAAAAGGTGTAAAAATAAGCGTTTACGAGGCAATGACGATGCAAGTGATCGACTATTGATCTACGGGAATTGGGCCCCTGATAAGACATGTACATTGTGCAGTGTTGTCGTAGGGACTGCCAGGCATATACTTGAAAAAGTCTACTATTCACACCGACATGGTAAAGTTCTAGAAATTATTTTCAAGATGGAGCTTACAGGATCATAGTATTTGGTTGAGTAAAGAGAGTAGTCTGTCTCAAGTCCGGGAACACTGCAGTTTAATCCCTGCGTCCCAACCACACTATGGACCCGGCACCCCCACAGATAATCCATGTATAGCTAAAAACATTGACTCATAGTCTTTCAAATGTCCCAACTTGATCATAACAATCTGGTAAGGTGTGAAAAAGCTACAGATATTGAAAAGTCTATAACCCTGCTTTGTGGTCACAAGTCCAGTAACACTGCAGGTCACACCCCCTGACCATGCGATGGGCCCAGCACCCACACAGAGATTCAAAAATTCAGATTGCTACAAAAACTGTCTAGTATTTATAATTATATGAAATAAAAATATTAATAATCATACAGGTTTTTTTATGTGAATAATCCAGCCATATTGGATAATAATAAACATAAATTGATGATATAAGATATAAAAAATAAACTTATTAATCCATAGTAAATATGTTATCCTATATAAAATACAAATCCATACATATAACTAATATTCATTATATGGGTTCTGAAAAGAAAAACAATCAATAAAGGATAGAAAATTGGTATAATATAGGAAACAATAATCAATAATCCTATTCATTAACTATTTATTTTTATCCCAATTGTCAAATTCTTTATTTTTTGGCTTTGGGAATAATTGGGATTAATTATTTAGTGCAATTTTAAGACAATTATCTAACCATAGCTTCAAGAATTAAAAAAAAAACACAAAATTCGCAAGATTAGTTCATAAATGGATTCCAATGCCTTAATATATTAAAAAATAATAATAACAAATGGTTAACTTGTGTCTACTGATAACCAGTTGATAACTAAAGTTAATTTTGTTTTAAGAAACACATTTGGCTGATGACTAATGATTAATGAACTTACTATAGTAGCTTAACTAATTGTTAAAGATACAAATAGTCAAATTTAGCCATCCATCAAGAAACCGGGCCTTAGTCTGCATAGGCGGTGGTTTTGAAATTGGTCGGACGGCCTAGCGAAGTTACTTCCCTCCCTCCCTGTGGTTACGAAATCGGCGGCGTCAAAGACGAATTTGCATTACAAATCTACTTTAAGTGCACAGGAAATGGATTTGCGAACGTCAAAAAACAAATAAATGGTGTTTTCAGTGATAATAAGTTTTTTTTTTAATAAAGGACAAAGAGATGTACTTACATTTTACTTACTCGATCCTATTTAATTTCTTTATAAATTTCAAAAGTTAAAAAGATTTTTTATAAAGAGACTAGCTAATTAGGACCGAGTAAGTAATATTTACACCTCCACATTCTTTTTTTTTAACTTTATTATCACTGAAAACAACATTTACATGTTTTTAGACGTTTGTGTTCGCGATACCATTTCCTGTCTTCTTAATAACTTTGATGCTTTATTATTTGCATCAAATCAACTACCCGTTTAGCAAAGAATACCAATACAAGCTATTTATATCAAACTATTGTTTAAAAAATTACAAACCTCCAACATCATGCGCCATTTCAATAGGTACAGTACCAGCCAACAGCCTGACTCTAGCAGGCAATCTCCAGAGACTAAGCAGGTGGGGTAGACGATGGGCCTTGGTGGACACTTCTACCCCTGGAGGTGATTCTGATGGTGGGGTCGGCCACTCAGCTGGGGTCAACTCTTCAGGGCATACTTCGTATAACTCCCCTTTCGTGTTGAGAGGGACGAAAAGTTCCTGTAATTTTTTTATTGTGGTTTTAGAATTATGTTTTTTTATAGTTTATATGGTTGAAAAGGGCGATGGGCATGGCGTTGCCAGGATTGTATATAGGGCGGGGAGGCTTTGTTTCTTAGGTCTTACATGAAGTGTCGCAAGCTCAAAGAAGAGGCTCGTCAGAATTACAGTTTACCAGCGAACATGCCCGCTATTCTTAGTCGTTAGCGACTATAGTTAAATACTTAAGTAGTTTGTAAATATATTCTAAATTCTTTCACTTAAGTTACTACAGGGGATACCAATAGAATTTCTTTATTTTATCTTATACAGAACCCCTAGTGTGAGTTTTTTTAACATTTACTTTCGCGTTAACTATACTAACTGCGTTAACATTTTGACCAACCACACGCTCGCTTTTTCAGTTCTCAAAATTTCCGCTTGGAGCGCTAAACTATTTCCGATACAAATTTTAGGTAACTCAAACGCAAAGTAATAGTTAGAAAACTCACACTAGGTGTACAGTATAAATAAACCCTTCCTATTGGTGGATCCCTATAGTTTAAACTGAGGAGGTCGTAAATTCGATTCCCACCCATGGCAAATCGTTATATTAGTACGTTTTTCTGTAGTTTGTCATGGTCTGGGTGTTTATAATATATAATGCTTTATATCGTTATTTCTGGTACACATTGTACTACAAGCCTAGAGCTTAGTTTGTGATCAGAAAAATGTGCAAATTGTCCTGCGTATAAAAAAAAGTATCAAAGGTACCTTAGGTAAGCTTTCCGCATCTGTATGTCCGTACGCTTAAACCTTCTAAATTACGCACGGATTTTGATGCGATTTTCAATATAATGCTTCCGTGAAAAAAAAAAAATGATTTTGAAAATATATACTAATTAACTAATCGTAATTTTATTAATTAAAAAAAATGGTTTTTAAGATATTTATGTTTGAAAATTTTTATCGATTACTTTGTGATACGTAACAAAAAAATGGCTTTTAAAAATATATATTGGAACAATGGCGGATCCAGGGGGATCCTAGGGAGCTATGCCCCCCCTCCCGGAATGGGGCAAAATTGATTTACAATGTTCAAATTGATCAAGAAATCGTCACAAAAGTCGTGTAATAGTTTTAATTTTCAGGAGATTTCTTATAGAGGTGGTAGTCTCCTTCCAGGGTGCGGTTACGAAATTGGTGGTTGAATTGACGATAAGGCAGCAAGTACCTATATTAAAATATACTCATAATGCAATTCGTCTTTGTCGCCGCCCATTGTAAAAACTCGCATCATTTAGGCAGCATAGTGGGAGCGATCAATGTTGATAAAGAACAATTATTGATTGACTCCATTAATGGACTTGTAGGTCTGCTCACCACCGTAGATACAAAGTCACAATAATAAAAAAATATAATAAAAAACCTCGACAATAGGTACTGATAATTTTGTAGGTACCTGTGTACCATTGCAACAATGATCTAGTTATGCGAACTGATCTAGGATCTATACCGGTTTTATTACTTAATAATTTTTAAGGTTCCGTATATAAGAATTTAGGTTTAATTTTATTTATTACTTTTTTTTAATAATTATAATTAAAACCCGATTAGTATAAAAACTTATTCGTGGAGGGTTTCTTTGACCTTTTCTTTTCTGGACAACTTTTAAAATTTTATTTAAAAAAAATTAACACCAATATATTCAAAAGTTTATTAAACATTTTTAAATATACCTAGTAGCAAAAAAAATATATATATATAAAGACCATTATCGAAAGAAAGTATAAATTTATTAAACCCACTTTACAACTACATTTTTTTTTACTAGGATTTTTTTTTAACTGACTTAACAAAATATTAACACTTTTAAAATAATTCGGCCTCAAAAAAAAAATGTTCGCTTTACATATGAAAATGTTTATTATTTTTTTTTTTTCAACCAGCAGTAACCAAAATATACCAATCCCCAAAAAAAAAAAAACATTACACAATCAACTCGCGCTTAACAATTTTTATAGTACCAGGAGTACAGTATTAATGCAGAGGTAATGTATGAGAAAAAAAGAAGTGAAAGCAAACTAATGAATATGCAAAGAAAGACAGACTGCCGCACATTGTCACAATCGTAACCGTTTGAATGGTTACTCTAACCAATGACGTTAATAATAATTCATAACTGTCATCTATTATTATGTTATTTACTAGCTTGTGCATGCGGCTTTTATAGGTATTTAAAATTATTTATTTTGAAGCCATTTTTTTTTCTTTTGCAACACCATGGTTCCATGGGAAAAGTCTTGGTTGAAGGACTTGTTTCCAAGCCATAATATTTATTTTTTTTAAATGGGAAAAGTTTTTAGATTTGATCCAGTAGAGCCTTATATTAGCCCCAAATACAACCTTTCAAATTGTATAACTAAGTAGGTAGGTACTTATAAAATAATAATAAAAATATAAATTAAAAATATCATAACACAATATAATAAAACATAATGTATTTATAATTTAGTTCCGCTACTCCACGTGAGATGGCGCTGTCCCGTGTTTTTGTATAAAACTAAAAAAAATGCTTTTAAAAACATTTATTTTTAATATATTTTTCTGAAATAGTTTTATAATATATTTACTTGTTTAAAGTTAATATAAAAGTTATATCCACAAGTGTATGGTTGTCTATTTTTAAAGTTATTAAGAAAAACCTTATATCGCACTATCGGAATTTCGTAGCTAGTTGAGTATATAAGAAAATTTACAATATTTCTGAATGTGTCTATTGAAAGGAGAGAAGGTTAGCACTCCCCTTGACAAGGATGGAACACATAAACCGGTGAAGGCACACTTTACCACAATTTTTTTATTAACTCTAAATACATTCCACTAGTTGAGCGCCACGGTTTCACCCACCGTTTAATTAAAAAGTCGTATTACTACTTTGGTTTCGGTTTTATTTTATTTTGCTCGTCTCCTGAGGGTCGTTAAGCACGATATAATAGTAAATAGCATAATGTATAATTCTTTTTTAATACAAAAGTTCCATATTAGCGTTCAAAACAACTCTTCACTTAGTTTTAATAAAAAAAAAAAGCATTTTTTTTTTTTGGAGCATGGCATGTGACTTTGTATTCACATGGGGTAAGCAGACCTACAACTTCCATGCGTGGGATCATTGTTTTTTAACAACATTGATCCACTATGCCAGCTAAATGATGCGATTACGAAACGAGCGGGGATAAAGATGAATTTGGATTATGATTAATAAAATTATAGACATATCTTGAGTATGATAATAACCCATATAGGTATTAGATTAGGTTAAGTTTTGTAAATTATTTTTGTATGATTAATAATGTAAACAACTGTAGATCTTGTATTTTAAATATTTTAGATGCAAAAACCGTCAAGTGTCATGTTTCTGTTTTAGTCTGTGGGTTCACCGGTTTTCTGGAGACTACTGCATCGATTTCTTGTCGAGGTGGTAGTCTCCTTTCAGGGTGCGGTTACGAAATGGGTGGTTGAATTGACGATAAGGCAGCGAGTATATACTCGTAATGCAATTCGTCATTGTCGCCCCCCATTTCGTAATCGCATCATTTAGCCGGCATAGTGGGAGCGATCAATATTGTTTAAGAACAATTATTGATTGACCCCATTCATGGACTTTGTAGGTCTGCTCACCACCAGGTAGATACAAAGTCACATGTCGTGCTCCGATAAAAAAAAATAAAAAAAAAACTGTAAAATTGTATGATGTCATTTATGAATTAATATAATATACCTAGTTCGTGTTGATATATTACGTTAGTGTTACATATTGAATTACACTTATTACATATTGAATTACACTTATTACATATTGAATTACACTTATTACGTCTCACCAAGAACTGGAATGATTAATGAAAAAAACAACATTTCTTCTTTTTTTATGTTTTGGGATCACTCAGTCCGTCTGTCTGTCCTTGAAACCGATTGGTAAGTAAGATAAGGTAAAAAGTTGACTTTTATAAGCGCAAGCGCACCAAAATAAACTCTCTGTAAATGTTACGATTAAAGTTAAAAATGGCTTCGAATGTACCAGTTTTATTTTGATATTCGAACGACAGCTGGTACTTTCAAAGCCTTTTTTAACTTTAAACTTTAATATAATAACTCAGGCTAAGACTTAGTAGAGATGTTCCGATCCGATCTATTAGAAAATCGGATCGAGAGCATACGATCCGGCGATTTTTGGATCGGATCGGGGCCATACGATTTTTTGGCGGATCGATACAAAACTTCAAAGATCGGATCGCTCGGATCGTATGAATTAAAAGGCAAGTTTATTTACTACATTTGAGTAGGGTACTTTGGATTTGTTGTTATAAACCGACCATGATATTTTGTTTACGTAACATTCCTAACTTGGCGGCATCTATTGCTGATAAATATAAGCGAAACTTATTTAATTTTATTATTAACAAGTTGTGTAGGTAAGATCCGAGGATCGGATCAAGGCATTACGATCCGATACGATCCTTAAATCGGATCGATGTACAGGATCGCACATCCCTAAAACTTAGTTAGCTATTGCTTCGGATTGTCAAACTGATATATTAAAAAACTAAATTTTGACAGTTGGATTAGTTTATTAATATTATTTATTTATTCAATGGACCATAAACGTATAAATATACGTACACTATTAGGTAGTAATAGTGTATATAGTATATTTATATGTTTATGTAAAATACCAAAATTACTATATTAGTATCTCAGTATATTAAACAGTATTTGTGAAACTGTTTAAAGATGGGTTATTGAGTCTATTTAAAACATCGCGACGAAGTGGGATTAAAAACCCCTCCGCTGGGTACCCTGGGGCCGTCTAGACGGTCTCGGGCGCCATAAGGCACCCATGATTATGTCAGCATTAAAATGAAATTTGGGTAGTTTGTACGTTATTTTGGATTTCCACATTTCCATTTTTTTAGATATCGAAAACTACTCGTAAGTTACCCTTTTTTCCTACAGCATTGACTCTTATTTATTTCATCTATTATTCTAAGCCAAAAGAAACAAGAAAAGTTATACAAGCTAAATTTTATTTTATTTCAGTAAATTTTCTTCTATAATCAGGTCCTTTAGTAATTTTGTCTTTAGCACCCACGTACGACCAAACTTTGTCATAAACAGGATCTTCAAACACATTCTTAAAACGAGGTCTTTTGGATGGAGACAGCCATGTCAAAACACCATTCTTACCATTTTCCTCCAAATCCTCAATTCCATTCAAAGAAACCATTTCACCATTAAATTTAATAACTAAAAGTTGAGGTATACAAGTTATTCCATACATATATTTCAACTTTTGTACCAGGACATCATCAAATCGAAGAGTAAACCAATTCGCTTGCATTTTATAAGATTCTTTAAAATCGGATTCTGTTTCATCCATAGGGATATGTATTACTTCCATAGGAATATCGAGATGTTTCATACTTTCGTATATTTCGTAGAATTTCGTTATTATTCCGTTTTTGTCGACGTTTTTAGCGTTAAATAGTAATACTATGATGTCAGCTCTTTCTTCAATCCATGTGTTTGGTATTTTTTCAAAACGTTTATTGTAAATACTAGCTTTTGATATCCAATTTGCGGAGGGTAAAAATGTTTCTTCCTCGTTCATTGCCTTTTATTTATTTATTTTTTCTTTTTCTTCTGGCTTTTTATATCGCTTATCTTGATGCGATAATTCAGCCAAATCTTTTATTTATTATTTTTATATATTAAATTCTATATATGACTGAATGACAGCCATTCTTGTCATTCTATTTTTATTTTTTTATCAACCCGAAATGAGCTACTTTTAAGGATTCATGCTAAAAATCCTTAAAAGTAGCTCATTTCGTTTTGCGTATTTTAACTTATATCGTCTAGCATAATATTAAGTAATCGTTCTTTAATATGATCTTTTATTTATTTTAATATTTTGCATTTCATATTTGCGCTTTTGGCGTTGTATCTAAAGATCGTTGGTTTGCTTCCCACATATGGAAAAACAAAATTGGTACGTTTTTCTGTTGGCCAATTAAGCCGCACAACGTTAAGCTAAACTTTAACCAAAATGACGTAGTTGTCTGTCACCAGGTTTGCATTACGTCAGAATTGCACCATATCGATTAAAGTTTAGCTTAGAGTTGTGCGCGTAATCACCCCGTTGTAGATTGCCTTGGTTTAGGTGTTTATAAATATTTATTAGTATGGTTACATAATATGGTTAGTACACATCATAGTACAAGCCTAGTCAGGGAAAAATTACGTATAAATTATTTAATTGATATACCAGGACATCATAAAATTATAGAGTAATCCCATCGATATATCGTCAATGAGTAATCCACAATCTAGCTTTGAATTCTATTAGTCTTGAGCCGAAAATCTTAACATATAGGTAGTAGTAGTTATTATATTAAAATGTAAAATATTGAATTGGGGGAATTATAATTGTAATACGGGTATCTTTAAATATATTTTATAAATGCATTGTGTAATATGGATATTTTGTGTAATGCATACACATCTTCACGGGTGCCTTACGGCGCCCGAGACCGCCTAGGCGGCCCCAGGGTACCCAGCGGAGGAGTTTTAATCCCACCTCGTCGTAGCCGATGGTATGAGTCTACACCGAACAAGTGGCTAGCTCGACGCGATGTTTTGAATAGACTCAATAACCCATCTATAAACAGTTTCACAAGTTGGTATAGTGAAACCGGGACCGACAACTTAACGTGCTCTCCGAGGCACTATAGTGGTGTTGTCAAACAAATGTACATATTTTTTTTAATTAAAAACTCATTGGTACACACCGGGCTTCAAACCAGGGACCTGAGTGTTTTTAAGTCCAAGGTCTAACCAACTTGGCCACCACGTACACATACATTTTGTGTAATGTCACAGAAGAAATAATAGAAGTAAGTAATGTGTAAATTTTAAATGAATTGTTTTCTTTTATGTTTGTATACCGTGAGGTGGAGCAAAAGCGAACATTATTAATGTAACATCTTTTTAAGACCTTTTGTTCTCAAATAAACGATTTTGACATAGGATTTACAAAATTCAAGTAAGTATGTACCTACATAGCAACCTATAATAAATAACGGGTAGGACAATAAAAAATCTGACACAGATCTTTGGGCTACTATATTTGGTGAACGATCTACTGAACGTGTTTCGAGTGACAATGTGAAGGAATTCTTCGGAAGCCTCGGTCGAAACTATGTCATAACAAGCGTCACCTACCTCCTGCTGATACGTGACCGCCTGGTACTTTATATGAGCGATATGTACAAACATACCGACATAGTATAGCTAGGTATTTTTATTTCTTTTGTCTCTGTTTTTTATTTGTACAAGAAAGAGACGGAAGATTTTTAGGTTTATGTGAATCAACGGCTGTTTGGGTGGCCGTTAGTTTTATTGCTTAAAAAATAACAATGCATCTGTAGTTTAATGTAATGCAAATAAATTCTATGAAACCTATGACAATTTTTTTTCGTCAAAGATAAAAAAAAAATGTTTAATGTAAATTAAAATCTGATTAAAATACCTACATGGTCATTTAACCAATATCGAATTATGGTTCATATTAGCCACATTTTTTTAAAATAAATAAGCTTCAGTAAATTTGACTTTGACGAAGAATATAACCCGGGATGAGCTGCTGAAAGCGTTGTAGCGTTTAAATCATTCATATTAAACGCGTTTCTACTACGATGTTAACTTTGACGAGCGATTTAACCGTTTTCACGCTTTCAGCAACTCGGCCTTAAGTATAAGAAGGCGTATAAAGGCAAATAAAGCAGGCGAAATAAAAGAGAGAGAAAAATAATCGCACGGATTTCTTGGCAAAAAAAAAGATTTTTTGCTATAATTTTTAAAATGTTATGAATTTTACAAAAACGCTAGGCCATGTACTAGATCTTATGCATATACATAACTTATAAAAAACATGGCTTTATAATCTGCTCTATATTAAAGTAATAGGAAATATCGTTAAAAAATGGAGGTAACTGCGATTTTTTTCTATCGAGGCAACTTTATGCACATTTTTTCTATCGAGGCAACTTTATGCACATTTTTTCTATCGAGGCAACTTTATGCACATTTGTTTCTATCGAGGCAACTTTATGCACATTTTTTCTATCGAGGCAACTTTATGCACATTTTTTTCTATCGAGGCAACTTTATGCACATTTTTTCTATCGAGGCAACTTTATGGACATTTTTTCTATCGAGGCAACTTTATGCACATTTTTTTCTATCGAGGCAACTTTATGCACATTTTTTCTATCGAGGCAACGTTATGCACATTTTTTCTATCGAGGCAACTTTATGCACATTTTTTCTATCGAGGCAACTTTATGCACATTTTTTCTATCGAGGCAACTTTATGCACATTTTTCAAAGAGCCAGTTACTTCTAAATATCTTGTATTATTACTATGTTTTTTTTATATTATCTTATTATATTTCTAATTTGCTTTAAAAATGTGGGTAATCGCTTTTAGGATAATAACTGACATTGTTTCTATTACTAGACTTATTAGCTGATATTTTAAGTGTGTAAGGCCACACTCAGAATATTGAAATAATCGTGCTTTAACTATTAATTATGATAATGAAGTCGCTTAATGGAGGCCCTGTCCTTGCTGTTTACTGTACCCTGTAATATTATATATATTTGCAAAAATCTTTACTGTACAGACAGATACGAAAAGTCTACGATTTTATTATACACTAGCGGCCCGTCCCGGCTTTGCACAGGTTTGTATAACTTTAACTATATGCTCAGCGCACGCCACGGAAGGCCTCAGAAACGATACTTTTCCCCCGTTTTTAAAACATTTTTGGTTACTGCTCCACACCTATAGGACCTAGCGTGATATTATATAGCCTATGTTACTTCTGAATAACGCAGCTTTCTAATGGTGAAAAAATTATTGCAATCGGTCCAGTAGTTTTTGAGTTTATTCATTACAAACATACAAAAACACAAAAACACAAAAATACAAATCTTTCCTCTTTATTATATTAGTATAGATAGTCTGGCCATAACTACTGTTAGAATTAAAAAGAAAAATAAATATTACATTTGAATTTGGAAAATAATTTTTATACGATTGTTCATCGTGTTTTTTCATTTTGGCGCCAATACATTGTACAATATTTTGCGATATTAAAATGGAGTGGGGTGATAAAGAGAACCGAATCGCTGTGATTGCGTTACACAAAGTAGGTATGGAGTCAAATGCAATTTTTAAAACTCTCCATACACTTGGTATTAGTCAAATGTTTGTGTATCGGGCTATTAATAGTTACAATGACACCTCCTCTGTTGTGACAGAAAAAGATCTGTCCGTTCACGTTGTTTGTAAGAAAAAGGTGGTCCAAGCAGTAAGGGAAAGATTTCCAAGAAATCCTGTCCGAAAGCAAAAGATTTTATCTCGGGAGAAGAAGATAGCACCTAGAATCATGTCGCGTATTTTAAAAGATGACTTAGGACTTGCAGCCTATAAGAGACGCACTGGTTATTTCACTGAAAATTTAAAAAAGAATAGAGTGGTAAAATCGAAACAACTACTGAAGCGGTACGCAAAGGGTGTCACAGAAAAAAATTGTTTACGGATGAGATTTTTTTTACAATTGAGCAACATTTTAACAAACAAAATGACCGTATTTATGTTTAAAGCTCTAAGGAAGCTTCCCAATTCCCAAAAAGTCGACAGAGTGCAACGTGGGCATTATCCGACTTCAGTGATGGTTTGGGTTTAGCTATGAAGGAGTGACTGACCATATTTTTGTGAAAAAGGTATCAAAATATGGGCAGAAGTGTATCAAGATACCATTCTTGAGAAGGTAGTTAAGCCCCTTAACAACACCATGTTCAATAACAAAGTATAGTCCTTCCAGCAAGACTCGGCGCCAGGTCATAAAGCTCGGTCCGCTCGGTCCACGCAGTCATGGGTGGAAGCGAACGTTTTGGACTTCATCAGAGCTGAAGACTCGTCTAGTCCCGATCTTAATTCCGATGGATTTTGATTTATGGTCAGTTTTAGAGAGTACGGCTTGCTCTAAACGCCATGATAATTTGGAGTCCCTAAAACCGTCCATACGATTGGCAGTGAAGAATTTTCCCCATGGAAAGAGTGCGTGCTTTATTGATAACTGGCCTCAACGTTTACAAGACTGTATTGCAGCCAATGGAGACCACTTCGAATAAGCTTTTTATATTTCAAATTGTCTTATATTAATGTATTAAACTAACACACTGTAAAAGTAATAAATGTTATTTGCAATAGAAAAAACATTTTTTTCTTTGTTACAATATTTATGGCAAGACTAGGTATGTATTTAAAATTTAAAGATTTAAAGGATCCAAAACAATATTAAATACAGCTGCAAAAAATTAACCATCTACAAGGGCCTTGTCAGTTAAAGTCCCCGGGAAATATAATCACGCGCATATCCCACTGTCTGCAAACACATTAGCATGCAAGTATGTGCATACAATTTACAAGTCTAGTGCATACAAATATGCAAGACCTAAGCCAGCAATGTGTGACTGGTCGATCGGAAATGTCTTTCAGTCGATGAGACGATGATTTGTGTATAAAAAAGAATTGAGTTATGATCTTTTATTCAATGGTGTTTTCGAAATGGAATCGTTAGTTTCTTTTTTTAAGCGACTGAATGTACTGATTTTTTTTTTTTTTTTTTTTGCATTGGAGCACGGCATATGAATTTGTACCTGGTGGTGAGCAGACTTACAAAGTCCATAAATGGAGTCAATCAATAATTGTTCTTAAACATCATTGATTGCTCCCACTATGCCGGCTAAATAATGCGATTAAGAAATGGGCGGCGACAAAGATAAATTACACTATGAGTATAGTTTAATATACTCGCTGACTTATCGTCAATTCAACCACCCATTTCGTAACCTCACCATGAAAGGAGACTACCACATCGACAAGAAATCGATGCAGTAATTTCCTGAAAACCGATGAACCCAAAGACTAAAACCGAAATATGACTAGGTCACTTGGCGGTTTTTGCATCTGTAACGTGACCGGTCGTTTGTTTCTATTTCTAGGAGAGCTGTTGTTTAACAATTTTTTTAGAGACTGCCATTTTAAGAAGGCAAATAAAAGCAAATAAAATAGGTTAAATAAAAGATGCCTGTTACAATACTTACAATGCATGCGAGTGAGAAACAAAAAAAAATCTCACGCGGAATTATTCTTGGATTTTTTTGTTTTTGCTATAACTTTCAAAATATTTAAAATTTTATAAAAACGTTTTACCATATACTAGATCTTATACATAACTTATAAAAACATGGCTTTATAATCTGCTCCATATTGAAGTAATAAGAAAACATCGCGACGAGCTAGCCACTTGTTCGGTGTAGACTCATACCATCGGCTACGACGAGGTGGGATTTTAACGAAATGGGCGGCGACAAAGACGAATTACATTATGAGTATAGTTTAATATACTCGCTATAGACGAGGTGGGATTAAAACCCCTCCGCTGGGTACCCTGGGGCCGTCTAGGCGGTCTCGGGCGCCGTATCGCAACCGTGATGATATATATATAGGAAATATCGATAAAGAGATTTTCAAAAATATTACCGAGTGGATAATATACGTGGTGGCCGAGTTGGTTAGACCTTGGTCTTAAAAACACTTAGGTCCCTGGTTCGAAACCCGGTGTGTACAAATGAGTTTTTAATTTAAAAAAAAATGTACATTTGTTTGACAACACCACTATAGTGCCTCGGAGAACACGTTAAGCTGTCGGTGCCGATTTCACTATACCAACTTGTGAAACTGTCTATAGATGGGTTATTGAGTCTATTCAAAACATCGCGACGAACTAGCCACTTGTTCGGTGTAGATTCATACCATCGTCTACGACGAGGTGGGATTAAAACCCCTCCGCTGGGTACGCTGGGGCCGTCTAGGCGGTCTCGGGCCGTAAGGCACCCGTGATGATATATATATATATATATATATATACAAAATATTACAGAGTTGACGATAGATTGATGGAAAAAGTATTAAAAACACATAGTCGTAAGGGGAATATTTGACCTTTTTTTATTCTTTAATACGCCCGTGCGAAGCTGGAATGGGCAGCTAGTTTTTTGTTAAGTGTTTTTTTTATTGGAGCACGACTTTGTCGGAAATGTCTTTTAGTGTCTCATAGATGATTTGTGTATGAAAAAGAATTGAGTTATGATCTTTTGTTCAATACTGTTTTAGAAATGAAATCGTTTAGTTTCTCTTTTTAAGCAACTGAATGTGATTACTAATTAATTTATATATAATTTTTTTTGCATTGGAGCACGGCATATGAATTTGTACCTGGTGGTGAGCAGATCTACAAAGTCCATGAATGGGATCAATCAATAATTGTTCTTAAACAATATTATAAAAACACTATGGTTTGTAAAAACGATTTAATTATTAAATTATATTTGGGGTTGTTAGGGCGTCCTCTGAATAACAAATAGAATATAAATATTTTATTGCAGTTTTACAACGGGCTTTTTTATAAATCTTTATAAGATATACAATACCGTGCGTGGCACTTCGTTCTTATATATATATATATGTATATAACATATCTTGTAAAGTTTAGTCAACGTTAGCTATAAAAGCACTCCAAATAATATTTTTAGGAAAATTTTGCAAAGCTACTTTGATAACCTAAGTGAATATTCGCGAATGCCTTGTTTTCGCTGGGAGGTAGCCTAAGCCAACACGGCTTGCGCGAAAACTAAGTGTACTGTATTGTATAACTGAGTAGAAAAAAAATCAGAAGCGTAGATAAACGTTCAAACAAAGGATTTACGCTCATACAACTAAATTGGCGAGTTTCATAACCTAAGAGAATATTCACGAATGCCTTGTTTTCGCTGGGAGGTAGCCTAAGCCAACAAGGCTTGCGCGAAAACTAAGTGTACTGTACTGTATTGTATAACTGAACCAATTTTCCTTCAAGTACCAGGACAACAGGAATAACAAAGAGCTAAACTTACATTTCCCTGGGGATCTATAAGTTGAGCGTATTTGGGCGCCTTTGCTTTGCTGCCATCCGCGAACACTCCTGCCAGACGTAACGGCGTCCCAGGGCGCGCAGCCGCTCGTTCGTACTGCACTCCTGGTCTTCCATTTTCTAAAAGAATAATATAGGATTACCTACCTTGATGATTGTGGGTTCGATTCCCTTTACCATGTTTACCACTTTTAGAGGTTTGTATAAAAATATCCCCTTAACATACATTTCATTACCTATTTGTTCCCAACATTTATAGTTCATCAACAATCCACCATTTTTTAATCAAAAAATCATATAAAAAAAACTACAACTAGGATTCGACGGACAAGAGAATTTGCGACAAATCCATCTATAAAATTATTTTTAACATATTTTAGTCGGCCCTCTACTAACTAGAGTCTAGTTGCTCTGATATTTTTATAAAAAAATAAATCGTAATTTTGGTGGATACAAAAAATACAATTTAAAGCTCCAGATATTTCAGTTAGGAAGAGATTTTTGCCTCTTTCATAAGTACTTAGATTAGATGTAACTACTCTGTGCCAGTATTTATAAATCCTACTCAAATACTTAATAATGTATTTTCTCTTTTCACCTTAATCCAAATATCTACAATAAATGAAAGGACAGATGGAACTTGAATGGATATTATATGTAAAATTACTCGAATACTACTATATTTCCACATGCTAGAACGATTTTTATAATATATTTTTTTGCAATCTAGGTATAACTATCGACTATTGTAAATAGTGTTTTTAAAACTGTTTTAGCATCAGCCATTTCAGCTAGGCCTAAATGTCATATAACCAAGGTTTATACTCGTACATTAGGTTCTACCAATAGGAAAGGTTTTTGGAGATCCTTTTGGTGGTTCCTCACGTATTAACGTGACGTTAATACGATAGCAAAACGTCATAGTAAAGCCTTAAAACAAATAAAAATCATTTGTTGCCTACCAGGGCTACATATCTGGCAAGGCGATCTACCTATCTGATTATCATTTGATACCCACCTGCAGCAGGCCTCGCTCGGTACGCCGATATTGCTC
Source organism: Monopis laevigella (assembly GCA_947458855.1). Classification (NCBI taxonomy): domain Eukaryota; kingdom Metazoa; phylum Arthropoda; class Insecta; order Lepidoptera; family Tineidae; genus Monopis; species Monopis laevigella. The sequence goes on from OX381597.1 coordinate 13,186,314, forward strand.
GCGGCGACACAAGAGCGAATGCTCGTGATCGTACTAATGATGCTAAGGTCCCGCGCGGAGACGCCAGCGCCCCTCCACGGCAACCGCAAGCTGAAAACCAACCTGTGGACAAAAGATATAATGTTAGAATTGTTATAACGACATGTATTCCTGGCACTTTTAAAATTAACTCTCAAAAAAATAGTTTATTGGGGTGCGGTTACAAAACGTGTTGGTCATACAACTGAAGTAGAAGTGGTAACTTCTCAAAGTATAATAAATAACGTAGAATGTTATCTTTCCACGTTTGAGTTCTATTCATGTTTTTTTTAAATCAACCGTTCCATACATGCCATACAATATATACCTTCTCTACTAAAACTTATGGAATAGCTGCTTTTCTCTTCCATTAACTTTTTAAGCATTTTAAATTACTCAAATCGCACAATTAGTTCTCGGAATATTCAGTCATAGACGACGATTCCTATCAACCAAGGGTAATTTCCTTTCTTATTTTATTTTCATAAAATTACAAGAAAGAATTCTTTCAAAGCCATCTTTTACCCACCTATATTTAACTTTACTTATCTTCTATCGCTAAAAATAAAACAAAACACAGGTCGTCCTATAAAAATTGCACATAACCGTAGAATAATTAAAGGTCAGGCATGTTAACCCTCGACGTCCCGCGGCCATACGCCGGTCCCGGGACCAGTCTAGTTGTGTTGAGCGTCGTTTTTTCTAAGGGATACATAAAGCGGTCGACGGCCTTAGACGCTGAGCAAAAAACTTACGGCACTAAACCACTCTCGCTTGTGACTTTTAAGCGATAGATGGGACAATTTTGTTTTTTTTTTTACTTGATAATAGATCTCTATTTTAAGGAGATGCCTGGTAGTTTTTAAGCAAAAATTAAGGATAGATTTTGGATTACTGGACTTAGTTGAAAAAAAAGTAATCTCAGTAATCATTTGCTATTTGAGATAGAAAGTATTTATAAAATCATTTATTAATAAATACAGTACAAAATTATTAGGTATAACAGATAAAAAAATTACACCACCGAAATTTTCTTGATCAAAAGTACCGAGAACAATGGCTGTATTCCCGGGAACGTTGCGCTGCTTTTTTTTTGTTTTAAATAATTTTAGACCGACTATCTCCAGAAACGTTAAAATTAGTAATATATGTTTTAGGTTCATTTGGAACTCAAAAAAAAAAAAAAAAAAATGAAAAAAATGTGCTTTAAAAAAATATTAAGTATAAATAACTTAAAAACTAAGTAAAATTTCGAAAAATATTTTAAAAAGACTCTCAAATGTTGCATATTTTGCTTGTTGCATAAGCTACAAAGAGTTTGATCTTCTTGAATTTCGAAACGACCTACGAAAATAACTTTTTAGAATTAACATTGCGATTTTTTAAAGATTTTACCCATATAAAATTGACATTAAATTGAAGGTAACAAATTGAAACTAAAAATCGAAAGAAAAACTTTCATCTTTTAAGCAACTCTTTTTCTTTTTTCAGTTGCTTCATCGTATTATAGCAATTTTTATGGTTAAAAAAACGATTAAGTATAACAAGCAGCGTGTAACCGGTCGACCTTCTGTCCAAGGACGGGTCCGGGACCGCGGCCTTTATAAAAAAGGAACAACGATGCCTGGGAAGGGTTAGATCCTAATAGAAATTACGGGGTATGCGATAAGTTCTTTTGTTTAGGGATCTTTATAAAGTGATGCACGTGTTTGAGCGTTGTTAAGCATTATGTAGGTAATAGGAAATATATTTTTTAAGCTAGTTTATTCTACTCATTCGTACATGTTTTTTGTTTGTTTGACAGCCTCCGTAGACTAGACCTTTGGCGTTGTATCCAAAGGTCGTGGGTTTGATTCCCACCCATGGCAAAAAATATTAGTTCGTTTTTTCGGTATAGATTGTCATGGTCTGAGTGTTTATAAAATATAATATGTATTATATCGTTGCTTCTAGTACACATAGCACAAGCCTAGAGCTTAGTTTGTGATCAGAGCAATATGTGTAATTTGTCCTACATATTATTATATCTCAATAAAAACTTCCCCCTATTTTGGGTTTTAACTATTCTGTTTTAAGAACCCTTTGTGTGCCAACAGCATTCGCAATTGATAGTATAGTAAGCCGAAGGAGAATAATATTAGCTACAAGGTGCTACTGTGGTTAAATTATTTGCCACCAAAGTTCCAAAATAAATTGCCTAGCGAAATGCAAAATATTTATAAAAATGGAAGTAAATCTAGACCAAAGTTTTACCACCAATAGGATCGCTTTATTCAATCGCGTTACCTAAAATAAAGCAGTCCTATTGGTTGATGCTCAAGTATGATGAGCTAAAAAGAAAAAAGCCATGGTAGAGCCTCTGGTAGATAATTAAAAAAATGTTTGCGACTCACGCACCACATATAAATAAACCTTAAAGGTTCCATTGGTTACACACCAACGGGACCTTTAAGGTTTATTTATATGTGCGTTGTAAATTAGTTATAAAGTATTGTTGAATAATAAATAAAAAATAAAAAAAATCCGATCAAAAAATCCGATCAACTGTTACTTAGAAAATTGTAAATTCTCCTATATAAAAGCCTGCTTAGACCTGTGCTAACGTATAGTTCGGAGTGTTGAGTTCTTAGCAAGAAAGATGAACAAACACTGCTGGTATTTGAGCGGAGAATAAAATTTTAAGGCGAGTCTTCGGCGCTGTACACGAAAATAGTTGCTGGTGGACAAGATATAACCATAAACTTAACGAACTATACCAAGAACCAAGTATATTAAAAGTTATAAAATTGGGACACCTTGTATGGGCTAGACACACCATGCCAATAGCGGAAACTAGAAAACCTCAACGGCTCCTCAATGCAATTCCCGAAGGCAAAAGAAACCGTGGCATATCCAAACTAAGGTGGTTGGATGGCGTCGAACAATACCTTAAAAATATCGACTTCAGAGACTGGAAAGCAAAAGCTAAAGACAGAGTCGGCTGGAGAAGTACTGGACCAGGCCATGGCCCACCTGCGTCTGTAGAGCCGTAAATGATGATGATGATGGTGAGCCGTATTTTTTTTAAATACATTTACTCTTATTAACACCGCGGTATTCATAAAAACTTTTTAAAGCCTTGAAGAACTTACTTATTTGGTTTAGTTTTTTTTGGCAACAAAAATAAATATGCGTAAAAGAGAACCTATTTTAAGTAAAGTGTTCTTCAAAGACATCATAAGTTTTATATCATATAATTTTATGAAGATAGTATAAACGAAGTTAAAAAACATAAAATAAATAAATAAATACCATCACGAGTGCCTTACGGCGCCCGAAACCGCCTAGACGGCCTCAGACTCACCTCATCGTAGCCGATAGTATAAATCAACACCGAACAAGTGGCTAACTCGTCGCGATGTTTGGATAGACTCAATAACCCATCTATATACAGTTTCACGAGTTAGTATAGTGAAACTGCGACCGACAGCTTAACGTGCACTCCGAGGCACTATAGTGGTGTTGTCAAACAAATGTACATACATTTTTAGATTAACCAGGGACCTAAGTGTTTTTAAGTCTAAGGTCTAACCAACTCGGCCACCACGTATATAAAGTAATATATATATCTTATGTTAATAATATAATGACAGGCTACAGTTAAAAGATTGAAACATGCAAAGTTATCATAATGCGCATCAAGATTTTAACTTGACCATACTTACCATTCTTAAGCAGGTAGACCCGAGTTGAACTCAGGTTCTTAGGACAAAAGTTCAAATCAATTCCATTAAAAGTACCAAGGCAACATAAAATTAAAGTTCCCTTCATACAGCCCCTAACAATGCTTAGAGCAATAAAAACTCTAAGCTAATAGGCTCGTAAGTTTTATGCAAGTGTCGGGAATGAACCCAGGTCTTCCTGGCCGAGAGAAACTATAAACAAAGTTTTATGATCTATAAATATAATTACACTTCCAATATATTACGTCCCGAAGTCCGTAAATCATTCTTAGTTGATATTATCTGTTAAAAATCTATATTGGTTTATAAAATATACATATAACGTAAACCTAAGATTACTTCCTTTATTTACATAGGCTCAATTTATTGTACATACACATATACTGTATTGAATTATATATCACATATTTCGGTTTTAGTCGGTGGGTTTACCGGTTTTTAATATTTAATTAATAGGAGCACAGTATGTGACCTTATATCTACCCGATGTTAAGCAGACTTACAAAGTCCATCAATGGGGTCGAACAATAAATTGTATTTTAACTATATTGATCGCTCCCACTCTGCTGGCTAAACTATGCGGGTGCGAAATAGGCGGCAATGCACGGATTTGCATTACGAGTCTATTTTAATAATTTGTTCCCAGCTTTATCGTCAAATCAACCGCCCGTTTCGTAATCGCACCGTGAGTAGTTTCCTGATAACCGATGAACGCAAAAACAAAAACCGAAACATGATTAGGTCACTTGACGGTTTTTGCATCAGTTTCATTTCAGAATGCGGGTTTAAAACTTATGATCATTGATATATCATATATCGTGATCATTGCTGTTAAACAACAATGTATTGATCGACCGATCGATCATGGACATTGTGGGTTAGCTTATCATCAGGAAGATACAAAGTCATATGTCGTATTTCTATAATATAATACTTGTACGTGGTACGTTTTTTTAATGTAAGACTTAATTATTAATTAATGAAAAATAGGAAGGCACGCGCGATTTCTTATAACAAATTAACAAGGTTCTATTAATAAAACAAGGAACGCGAAATTTTGTGTTGATAAATTTGCTGTTAAGGACTAAAAAAAAATCGTGTTTTTTGGTCAGGCACCAGAGGCTCTACCATGGGTTTGCGCATTGTAGCAACGTAACGTATTTGTATACGTATACGTGAGCCCGCTTTATTTTTGGTAACAGGATTGAATAAAGCGATCCTATTGGTTGTTGCTCACGTATACGTATACAAGTACGTTGCGTTACTACAATGCGCAAACCCATGGTAGAGCCTCAGGTACTATATATTATATCGTAATGACGGACACCTAATTTTTTTTTCCAAGGGGTATGTTCTCTGACAAATATGACCAGCTTACACCTACACCAAATATATCCTGTTTAGGAAGGTGGGTGGGGGTAACTGGCCTCGTTTTGGATATCCGATCGCAAAGATTAGTCGCACGCGCAGCTTATCCGAGAGGTTTGTTAGAACCGATTGAAACTGATTAAGGGTCTAATAAGACATGATCAGTGGGTTTAACAAGCAAGGTTATTTTAGAACTAATCATTGTTTTACTATTTTAGAAAAATATACCTAAAATAAATATTTAATAATACTAAAAAAAATCGGTAAGCTATTAAGCAACATATCCGGAAGCCAAAAGTCCAAGGCATTCTTTGTCCAAAGAATAGCTAAGAGGTCCAGCGGAGAAATGCAGCAAATATTCTCGGCACTCTGGATGCGACAACCGACTCACACTATAATTATTTTTAACCTATATACGTATTAGGTATATAATAAATAAAAAGAAGACTGTTAATTCATATTTTCTATTAATTTTTAATAATACTATTTAATATGTAATAAGTAATATTTATTTTTCATAATCATAATATATTCTATGAATAAAGTATTTATTATGATTGATTACGTATCAATCATAATGACAAAACTGAAAGTTTAATATCGGTCGGAAGTAATGTATAGCATGCAAAATAATAAATAATACTTCAACTGGAATATTTCCCGCTGCAATGTTAAGTATTTGCTATGCAAATAATTATGATGTTTTATTTTCCGGGATGTTTATTTTATATTAAAGTAATTTAATTAATAAAAACTTAGGCGTCAATAAAAAAGTATAAACGTAATAGGTTCGTTAAAAATACATTGTGAAAATAGCTCTGAAAAAATATATTGTTTAAGTTTAATGAAAAAATATTTTGTTTAAGTTTAATGAAAATGAAAAATGAAGATTTTTGAATCATATTTTAAATTTTTTAATATAGATAAAAAAGTGGAATGCCTTGCCAGCGTGCGTTTTCCCTTCTTCCTTTAATCTAAGTTTCTTTAAGCCAGGCGTGAATAAGTTTCTCAAGCAGACATAGTGTAATCAAGCAATTGAAGCATCATTGCTATTATTGGTTGAGAACATTCTTGTACGTTACATTGCCACTTACTATCAGGTGGATGTAGGGTTACATGTCTCTATTAAAAAAAAACGATTTTCAAGATATATTTTATCTATACTCATCATCACATACATACATATCATCACGGGTGCCTTACGGCGCCCGAGACCGCCTAGATGGCCCCAGGGTACCCAGCGGAGGGGTTTTGATCCCACCTCGTCGTAGCCGATGCTATGTTCGGTGTAGACGAACAACTGGCTAGCTCATCGCGATGTTTTGAATAGACTCAATAACCCATCTATAAATAGTTTCACAAGTTGGTATAGTGAAACCAGGACCGACAGCTTAACGTGTTCTCCGAAGCACTATAGTGGTGTTGTCAAAATAATGATTTTTTTTATTTTTATTAAAAACTCATTGGTACACAGCGGGATTCGAACCAGGAGCCTAAGTATTTTTAAGTCCAAGGTCTAACCAACTCGGCCACCACGTATATTTTATCTATACTAGTTATGTATTAATTAGTTTTATATTATTATTTTTGTATATATTTATAATATATTTTTTAAATATTATATAGTTTAAAATATTATCCTAAAAAACCACTAGACCATAAAAGGTCATAAGTATCACAATAATCTCAATACATCTACCAGGCAAACATGAAGTGATAATAGTAATTTGTTTAACGCAAACCGGGAAAAGCTTTATCAGAGCTTCAAGACGTAGCAAGCTTTCACTCTACATACAAAATCAAATTATATTTTAATTCTTTACAATAAAGTCTATTTTTCCCTAACGTTTTAGTTATCTTTCATAGAATAAATTAATGAAATTGTCTCAAGTCCAAAATATTTATCAAAGGAATTTAAGTCGTGTCTTAAAAGAGTATAAGGTTTAAATTAGAGTACAATAATTTCGAAGGCTTGGCTATTATGTAACTAAGGGCAACATCTCCAGCCTGACATTTGTATATGGGCTGACCTTTCAAGCAATGTCCCCTAGAGAGGTTCGGTGTAGGATTGATAATGAGAGTTATGACGGTTTTCGCACTAATACCTTCCTTATACCTTAGCCAACATGTAACCCTGGTACTTTTTTATGAAAGGAACGACCAATACACAGTTTAAAAAGTTTTTTTTAATTATACTATGTTAGTACATACAATTATTGAAATATATAGATACCGATTGGTATTTTCTATCAACATACAAATTCGCAGAAGTCAAATGAATACATATTATAAAGGTTACAAATGTCCTACTTCAATTAAACAAATTAAAGGCGATAACTGAAAAAAAAATCTCATAACTAGGTAAAGATATTTACATTTAGATATTTTTTATACTTATTAGTTTTTTTTAAATATCTATTATTACCATATGAAAACAGAATTGGAACCTATATTATGTTAAAAAATTCACTAAATCAACCTTTTAAAACCGTTCTTTTTATTAAAATTCTTTTATTTTAATATTTTTTTTTTAAATAAATATTATAAACGATATTTTTTTATTATTATATCGGCACTAAAAATAATAAACTATTAGAACACTATTTCTATTTAATAATCTATTTTAATGCTAATCACTGATTAATAATTTAAGCTCACGCAACAAATATGCAAAATTAATTACGTGTTACTTACAGTAGGTAGTTACTTCATACCGTTTTGCAATCTTTAACTATTCGTTTTGTTGTGTGGGTGTAGATTTTTATGAATAACCGATCATCATCGTTAGAAGGTATTATATTATTTTTTTATATACGTTGTTATCGAGTTGGTTGGCTTAAAAATACTTATTAGAAGCCAGAAAATGGATTCGCGAACTCGAACGTGAAAAACGTTTTTTTTTTTTAAAGAGAACGTGGAGGTTAATTAGATAGTCTCTTTATAAAAAAATCTATTAACTTTTGAAAAGACAACCAAAGTTTGATTTATGATTGTAAAATATCGGAAAAAAAGGAACTTACCAACGGTTTCGTATCAGGTGGGCAATTCTCGCGCTTTCGACATCCATCTCGATTCGACATTTTTAAACGAAAAATGACTAAATTTTTCGTTAAAAAATATCGAACATTAAACGAAATAAATAATAAATATATAAATATTGAACGAAAAATGGCATATTTAGTAATTTTTCGTTTAAAAATCTCGAATCGAGATGAATGTCGAAAGCGCGAGAATAGGGAATATGCATGTAACGCCAATTATTATTATATTAATATATAATGTTCCTTTTATGTCTTTGAACATATTTACAGTAATCTATTTTATTTTGATTGGCTATTTTTTTTATAAATATTATTTTAAAAAGATTTTTTTTTGTAGAAACGGAACGCATTTCTAAACGCTCGGACATTAGCAAACACTGCATGTGACGTCATTCGTGCAAAAACCAATGTCAACGTGTATTCTGTAGTCTACAGTTTCTTGTTTTCTCGGGTATTTATTGTCCTTTATTACGATAATTTGTGATAAGCAAACCTTTTCACTAACTTTTGAGGTGCAATAACTTTAAACTAAAATGCTTTTTGAGCACGAATGATGTCACAAAATGGCGGTGGAGTGATGTACCGTTTTGTACTGCGGTCGTGGCAGATAAAGTTTAAACCCTTTTATTTTTGTGTTATTACCCTTTAAAAAATGTTTAATATTTGTTGTTAGGGTCTAATATAGTTACTCTATCAATTAATGAAATAAAAAAAAAACATGCATATTCCCTATTGCCCACCTGAATTCCATGGGCAATAAAAAAACATTCCTTGAATGAAAACTTGGGTTAATGATAGAAACCCAATAGTAAGTTATAACATTTGTTTAAAAAAAAAAGGAAAATAATAATAAATAAAAAATCTTAAAAGCTTATAAAAAAAAACGAACAGAAACCTACGAACCGTAACAAAATATCTCTAAGATCTATAATAATCCAGTGGCGGTATCCGGGCATCGAACCCGAGACCGCTACATCTGTATCAGATAAGCACGACAATTGAATCTGAAGCCGTCTTCAATTGATTATAGATATTCTATTGTTACTTTGATTACTTTAGAAATGCGAAGTATTTGATTAGGGAATTGGTTTTGCGTTTAATTGGTATTAAAAAAAAAGATGACAGTATTTTTTATACCGTTACATAAATACGTGGTGCGCGGGTTGGTTAGACCTTAAGACTTTAAAAAAACAGCTTTTAGGTCCCCTCTGTGTAACTTTTTGACAACATGTCTCGAACATACCATAAGCTTGTATACCAATTTGTAAAACTGAATAAGTCTAAAAAACTTTTTTTTTTCACAATGGATAGCAACTTTTTTCATGTGACACCTACAAAATCCATGAATAGGGTCGATCAATACATTGTTCATATTGATCTATCGCACTATGACGGCTAAATGATGCGGTTATGAAATGGGCGCCATCATACGTATTTGCATTATGAGTCTATTTTAATATCCTCGCTGCTTTATCGTCAAATCTATCACTCGTTTCGTAACCGTACCGTACGAAAGGACTAATTGAACTTGCCACTATACCAACTAAAAATGGGTTGTTGGCCACGACTGGCCACTTGTTCAATTTAGACTCAAAATACTTTTGGCTACGCGAGGTGGGAATTAAACCCCGTCTAGGTATATGGTGGACTCCATTTTCATATGAACCAGGTAAAGGCTTGTCGAAAAATTATCGACGCTTAATTATACATATGTTGGAGAAATAAATAAATAAAATAAAAATAACTTCTTGAGCATTGATTAGTTATAATGATTTTGGTTCTCACTTTTTTATATACGTGGTGGACCTTAGACTTAAAAATCTTAGGTCCCTGGATCGAACCCCGGTGTGTACCAATGAGTTTTTAATACAAAAAGAAAAGTACATTTGTTTAACAACACCACTATGGTGCCTCGGAGAGCACGTTAAGCTGTCGGTCCTAGTTTCACTGTATCAACTTGTAAAACTGTTAAGGATGGGTTATAGAGTCCATCCAAACATCGCGACGAGCTAGCCACTTGTTCGGTGTAGACTCATACCATCGGCTACGACGAGGTGGGATTAAAAAACCCTCCGCTGGGCCGTTTAGGCGGTCTATTTATTTATTAACTTTGTGTTTAGGGTTGTCTGGCGGGCGGCCATCTTATGTTCTCATGTTTGGAAAGACGATTTTAGTCCCTAGGGCGTATCCCTATTATATACCTTATAATAGGGTGAACATGATAAATACGTCGATACTTTTTGGCACTATGAGCCTAAGCACAACAGCATCGATAGGCTCGATAAATCGTCAAAATCGATTCTTATCGATTTTACGAATGAATGTTCATTCATAAACTTCATTTTATCGACTGTCAAACTATATCGATGTGGTTATGCTAAGCCCAGAGTACTGCCAACAAGCGGGGTGAGAAGGAACTTTATTTAACCCTTTCGCTTTCGTCAGTGGAATCGTTTTCGTCTTGTCTGTGGTCAGAACCTGTATGAATAATATACGGAAGTGCTGTAATGCATCTTCAAAATTATTAAGTTGATGATTTTTCGATTGAATTCTTCAAAGAAATGAATAATTGATATTTATCTCTTTTCTGTAAGTTGAATCTAAAGTATTATGGTACAGTTTTAATAATTTACATGATCTGTTACAGCACTATATTATTCATACAGGTTCTGACCATAGACAAGACGAAAACGATTCCACTGACGAAAGAGAAAGTGTATACAGTTCCTTCTCACCCCGAATGTCTATAACTATTTCAAATAACGACCGTCTTTCTAACAAATATGTATCTATGGTCTAATATTATTATAACATAACAATCAAAAGAAAACAATACACCTAACAGTATTTTTCAAGAGTTAACACGTCAAATTAGATAATTCATTGTAATGACACTGGGGAAGGCTGCAGCAAAGTCGCGTGAAGTAGAGCGAAGCCGTCACGCTTGTTTGTGAAACCTAACGCGGACTCGGTGATCTTCAAGATCATACATAATCGTCTATCATCTTGGAGTTTATCCTTGCATATAGTACTAGGAGCGCAGAAGTATTAAGTAGGTACTTCACAAGGTAAATTACTTGAACATTGTGCGTACTTAAGCGGAAAAGATTTTTCCACAACTATATTGATAAAGCCGCCAAAAACTTTGTAGGTTCGGTGATCTTGAATATCACATACAATTTCGTCTATCATCTTGCAGTTTATCCTTGCATGTAGTACTAGGAGCGCAGAACTATTAAGTAGGTATTTCACAAGGTAAATTACTTGAACATTGGGCGTACCTAAGTAGAAAATATTTTCCAACTATATTGATAAAGCCGCCAAAAACTTTGTAAGTTCGGTGATCTTAAAGATCACATACAATTTTGTCTATCAACTTGCAGTTTATCCTTACATGCAGTACTAGGAGCGCAGAACTATTAAGTAGGTTCCTACTACACTTAACTAAAGGACAATTACTTGAACATTACAAATTCCTAAGCAGAAAAGATACATACATACTATATCACGGGTGCCTTACGGCCCCAGGGTACCCAGCGGAGGGGTTTTAATCCCACCTCGTCGTAGCCGATAGTATGAGTCTACACCGAACAAGTGGATAGCTCGTCGCGATGTTTTGAATAGACTCAATAACCCATCTATAAACAGTTTCACAAGTTGGTTTAGTGAAACCGGGACCGACAGCTTAAAGTGCTCTCCGAGGCACTATAGTGGTGTTGTCAAATAAATGTACATATTTTTTTTAATTAAAAACTCATTGGTACACACCGGGATTCGAACCAGGGACCTAAGTGTTTTTAAGTCCAAGGTCTAACCAACTCGGCCACCAAGTATTATACATGGTGAGTTTGAAAGGATGTACTTTGGGCTAATATGAGGTTCTGCTGATCAATACGAACAACTTTTCCCATGGAACCATGTGCCGGAAATGAAAAAAAAAATTGCCTTCTCCATACAAACTAGTAATGTTAAAATTACCAATTTGTATGGGGAAGCCATAATTTTTTTTCATTTGCGACACATGGTTTCATGGGAAAAGTTGTTCGATTTGATCAGCAGAACCTCATATAAGTTCAAAGTACATCCTTTCAAATTCACCCTGTATAATAAGAAAAGCTGTTTCTTAAAAATGCCATATGGCGCAAAAGTATGTTCTTTAGGAAATAATCTCAAAAAGGTAATGAGAGAACCGAAGTCTTAATTCGTTTACATAGCGATTCAACGCCAGTACTTTTGCCTTATTAACATGATTTTCTTGTTATTACCTATTTATCTTAGAGTAAGAATAAATCCCTAGCTTGCTAGAAGATTATTTATATATCTAAAATCTGCAAAGAAATAACTAGCATGCGTTTCAAGCATGGTTTTCTAGGGCAAATTGAAAGTACACGATACCAGGGTATCAGAATGACATCCGGGTTGTTTTCACTCAACGACAGGGAAACGCGCGTCAATGCAATTATCAACGTGAGAACGTCCTACAAACTATTGTTCTCCTAGTACTTGTACGCACTTTCTATGCGGGTTTTAACTTTTTACGTAGGTGAGCGAGTAATTTAACACCACTTTTTCCGTTGCAACATTTCCTTTTTCATTGTAATGATAACACATATCTAGCAGAGATACTCTACTAGGCTGCGATCAGAAACGGGGTAATAAATTAACCTGTGCGATCCCTCGGGAAAAAGAAAGAAACGGAGATATATAATTTGTGTATATGCCGCTTCTTTCATTTCCCCGAGAGACCCATTTGAATTTTGGATCAGCAGCTCTTATGGTTTATCTAAAGACGCTATATGAAAAAACTACATAACGTAAATGGGAATGGCCTGGAATAAAAAGAGTTTATTTCTTTACACGTGGTGATAGAAGTTTAGATTTAAATACATCCTATTGTTGACGCCTCACCTATTAACGTTACGTTAATACGAAGAAAAAACTTATGGTAGATCCTCTAAAGTTTCTACAGCAAATGGTAAGAACAGATAATAATAATAACAATACGTAGGACAATTTACACATATTGCTCTGGTCACAAACTAAGCTCTAGGCTTGTTCTATGTGTACCAGAAGCAACGATATAATACATATTATATTTTATAAACACCCAGTCCATGACAAACTGTACAGAAAAAACGTATTAATATTTTTTTGCCATGGGTGGGAATCGAACCCCCCACGACCTCCGATACCACGCCAAAGGCGCAACTGTTAAATAATTCCACATACAAGTTATTTAACACATCCCTCGCTAACATCAAAACAATAATATCACAGAATGCCTAAAGTCTATTATATATAGGTAATACCCAACATACATAGTGTTACATTAACCATAGCTCTAAAATATATAATAGAAAGAACAATGCATAATGCATTAAGAGCGTGAAAATACCTACGATATTTTTTTTTAATCACAAACTAAGTACTATGGGCCTTAACACAACAGCATCGATAGGCTCGATTAATCTACAAAATCGATACATATCGATTTTATGAATCGATATGTATCGATTTCATTCATAAACTCAATTTTATCGACTGTCAAACTATATCTTATGTTATGCTAAGCCCCTATGTGTACCGAAAACAACGATATAATACATATTATATTTAATAAACAGCAAGACCATGACAAACTGTACAGAAAAAGCGTACTAATATTTTGTTGCCATGGATGGAAACCGAACCTACGACCTCCGGATACAACGTCAAAGACGCAACCACTAGTCTAAGGAGGCGATTAATAATATGGTACTACTATAATACTCTTTGTAAAGTAGGTAATCACAAAATTCTTTTGTCTCGTACTCACTCATCGCAATCGACATATGAAAAAGAGAGAACTTGCTACTTTTTATTTCTTTTACTTTTCGACGAAATGTCAAACAACATATTTTGTTTTTATTTCTTCAGCATTGATTAATTTATATGATTAATTTGCATTGAATAATAATTGGTAATTAGGTAAAATGTTTGACAATGTGATTTTATATCGTGGCGTGTGGGTTCGATTCCCACTCAAGGCAAAAAAAACTGGTACGTTTTTCTGTACAGTTTGTAATGGTCTGGGTGCTTATAAAATATAATATGTAATATATCGTTGTTTCTGATACACATAGTACAAGCGTAGAGCTTAGTTTGTGACTAGAGAAATATGTGTAAATTGACCTGCATATTTTTATTATTATATTAAATATGTAACAAATATTCTGTGCCTAAACTAGGCAAGGTGCATGTATCTACGGCAAACAGATCTCTTCCATCGTTGGATACACCGGTGTGTACCAATGAGTTTTTAATTTAAAAAAAATTGTACATTTGTTTGACAACACCACTATAGTGCCTCGGAGAGCACGTTAAGCTGTCGGTCCCGGTTTCACTATACCAACTTCAACTTGTGAAACTATTTATAGATGGGTTATTGAGTCTATTCAAAACATCGCGACGAGCTAGCCACTTGTTCGGTGTAGGCTCATACCATCGGCTACGAGGTGGGATTAAAACCCCTCCGCTGGGTACCCTGGGGCCGTCTAGGCGGTCTCGGGCGCCGTAAGGCACCCGTAATGATATGTATGTATGTATTTTATTATACTATTAACATGTATTATACTATTAACATGTATTATACAATTTAGTGGTATAAAATTATACTAACAATAATTATAAGAAATGCGGCCCCAGCCTAGTGGTTAAGTCACTGCGCAACTGATAGCAAGGTTAAGCAGATGACAACACGACCGGCCTGGGATGGGTGACCGCTTTATACAACGAGGCTATTTCATCATAAACACCGCAACAAGCTCGCCACTTGTTAGGTGTTGCCTCCGAATACCATCGGCGAAATGAGGATGGGTTAATCCCTCCGCTGGGACCCTGAGGCCGTTTAAACGGTTTTCGCCAAATTGGCACCCGTAATGGTATTTATTTATTTATTTATTTTTTTACTACCAAGCAATACTTATTGAGTGAATGTGTGTATGCGCAAGTGAATCCTATTTATAAGTGTTTGGAATACTATGGAATATGTGTTTGTGTAATGTAAGAGAGTAGTGGTATGTCTAGATTCTAGAATTAAACATTTTATAACTAGCTGACCCGCGCACCCAACGAAAGCTCTCAAAAGGAACCTATTTTCCCCGCTTTCCCAACATTTTTCGTTGATGCTCCGCCCCTATTGGTCGTAGCGTGATGTTATATATAGCCTTCCTAGATAAATGTCCTATCCAACACTAAAAGAATTTTCAAAATCATTTCAGTGTATACATTTGTAATTATAAGTAAACATTGAGTTATTCTGTATAGGCGTCAGCTGAAAATCTGTGCATCATCCTAGAACGATGTAGCTTATACTGAGGTGATTACCTTTAATGGCCACGCAACACACTCCTGGTAAAAAATAATTTCATGTTTTTTTTTTTTTTAATTTATTAAGGCATTGGTAGCAAAGACCATCAGCCTAAATTTTATACATTTTTATACCATTTAGTAGTAATTGTATAAAAGTAGATAGACTTAAAACTAAATATTAAATTATACTAAATTCATCTTAGAACAAATTGAATCTAATATAGTTTTATCTAACGAAAGAAAAAGTTACAAATCGAATTAAGTAATAGAAACACAAAATTAATCCTATATTATAACATAAAAAGTCTAACGATAAAAAAATTAAATTATAATTACTATACATAACTAATTCATAATATTTATTTGGTAAGCACAAAGATAATCTAAATATTTACAAGAAATTTAAGACAAACTTATATATTGACATATATAGTTCTGTGTTTTTTAATAATTCTTGTACAGAAGAAGGGAATTTATTTTTGTTTATTATCTCTAAACAAGAACTAATAAATAACAGTCGCTGTAATGAAAAATATGGACAAATGAAGAATAGATGGTCAAGATCACATAATTCAGAGTTACAGTATTTACAGTGCGGCGTATCAACCAAGTTAAGTCTAAATATATGAGCAGGGAATTTGCAGTGACCTATTCGTAATCTGCTTAGGGTAGTAATAAAATGTCTACTATGAAAATTTCTATAATATTCAAACCAGGCTTTAGTAGAGGCTTTTGGGTTAATAATCTCTAACCATTTACCCTTTACCAATCTAGATTCTGTTAAGTATTTTTGCCATCTATTAATCATAATTTGTTTTAGGAATAAATTTAAATCAGTACATGGTACCATATAATTACAAATATTATTATTGTCACAACTTTTTACCATAGTACACAATTTCATTTCCTCTTACTCCACAATGTCAAGGAATCCAACAGAATTCAATTACATCTCCTCGACATATAATAGTGTTAATAACAAGTCTAATCTTATAAATTATATAATTTGTAGTAGCTTTAATGTTTTTACTTTTAATAGCCTGTAAGGCACTCATAGAATCTGATAAAATAAGATTTTTTTATAACGCTTTTCTATACAATGTTCAACGGCAAATAAAATAGCAAGTAATTCAGCAGAAAATATTGAAAAATTGTTATTACATTTAAACGTCATTCCCTCTTTTGAATAAGAATTATAATATGCAAAGCCGGTTTTATCGATCGTTTTTGACCCATCTGTATAGATTTTTATATAATCTTTTTTTGATTCAAGATATTGGTAAAAATCATATTTAGATTTAAAATTGGGTAAATTTATATTAATTTCAATAATTGTACTGTGGAAATCAGAATCAAAACATGGCAATTTATAGGACCAATAGATAAAGTCTTGAAATTCAAAGTTTAAGTAAGCTATAGAGTTACTTATGGATGTAAAAATTGGTAAAGGCAACAAATTATAATTTGGAATATTAAAATATTCTAGGTATTTACAGGTTATTGTATTGTCTCGGCTAACCAATTTAAGACAATATTTATCAGTAATGTAACTTCTTCTAATAAATAACGGTACTACTCCAGCTTCAAGTTCAAGTGAATTGATAGGTGAAGAAATCATTGCGCCTGTAATGATGCGCAAAGCTTTATTTTGAATAATATCTAGTTTATTTAGTAAAGTACGTCCAGCGTTAATATAAAGCATACAACCGTAATCAAAATGACTTCGAATAGTTGAAATATATATCATTTTAAGTACCTTGGGATCTGAGCCCCATTTAATTCCAGTTAATGATCTTAAAATATTAATACCTAATTCAGTTTTTCTACAAGTATCTTCAATATGCGTTTTCCAGGAAAGTCTAGAATCTAAAATTACACCTAAATAGCGAACAGAGGTTTTAACAGGTAAGCGAACATTATTATAAAATATATTTGGCTCGATTAATGATTTGTTTTTTGTAAAAACGACAACAGAACTTTTGTTACATTTAAATCTAGTTTCATATTATTAAATAATTCTTTATGAAGGAGTGATAAAGCATTATTCATTATTAATTCAGCTTCGTTGAGGTGGTTAAAATCAAAATAAACTAAAAGATCATCTGCATATAATAAATATTTAATTGAAACGGGAATAGTTTTCATTAAGTTAGTTAAACTTAAAATAAAAATTAATGGAGAAATAACAGACCCCTGTGGAGTACCTTTGAAATTAAATTTTGGCCCAAATATTTGATTTTTAATTTTAACATAAATTTCCCGACCGTTCAGAAAATTGAAAAGCCACGATAGAACTGTAGCTGGAATTCCTAACTTATGCAAACTTTGAATTAAATATTTATGGTCAATATTATCAAATGCGCCGTTAATATCCAATAATGCTGCTATTGTATGTTTATTTGTTTTAAAATTGTTTTGAATATCGCCAACGAAATTATATAAATTATCCATGGTACTTTTTCCTTTTCTAAACCCGTATTGATTATTAAGGGAATGTGCTTTGTTTTCAATAAACCATTCCAACCTATTTTTAAGCATATTTTCAAAGCTTTTGGCAATGCATGAAGTTAACGATATAGGGCGATACGAATCTATATTATTTAAATCTTTATATGGTTTTTTGATAGGGATAACATATTGAGTTTTCCAAGCAGATGGTATATGATTACCTAACCATATTTTATTATAGATATTTAAAAGATGATTTAAAGCAATATCAGGAAGTTTTTTAAGGACTATATATGGAATACCGTCTGGTCCAGGTGAAGTATTCTTTTTATTTTCTAAAACAGCGAGAAGTTCGTGTAATTTAAAAGTATCAGAAAGCCAACTATTACTATTTATCTCATTTTCAGTAAAATATGGTACGAAATCGGCGTTATTAGTGACTAAATTATTATTATAATTTGTTATTTTGTCTAAAAAATTTAATGCATTGCTAGGTTCATTAAAAAATTTGGATTTGGCATCGTTTAGCTTAGAAAATTTAAATCGTTTAATATGGTCCCATATGTATTTTGATGTGGTATTACGATTAAAGCTTGAACTTAGATTAGTCCAACTAAGTCTTTTTTGTTCAATTATGATTTTTTTCTTTCTAGCATCAAATTTTTTAAAAAGAATAAAATTATCTAATGTAGGATATTGTTTATAGGAATGAAAAGCCAATTTAGCTTGGGAAACTGCGTTACTGCAAATATCATTCCACCAAATGGAATTTTTATAAATTTTATTCTGGCAATATTTTTTCTTAGGAAACGTCAATAAAATGTTTACAAGTTCTGTTACAAATCTATTGTAAGTTAAAATAGGGTCAGAATTTGTTAAAAAATTAAATTGTGAGAACTTTTGATCACATAAATCTTGAAATTTACTCCAGTCTATTTTCCTAAAGTTTATTGCAGAAATAGGATTTATTGAAGAAATGGTATTATTAGTTTTTTGTACAAAATGTTTCAATTGATGATGAGTTATGGTTATAAATATTGGAAAATGATTACTACTGAGAAGTTCATCTGATATTAAGAAGGAGCTATTATTACTAATATGGGGAGAAGCAAATACTAAATCTAAGACATTTCCAGTTTGACCAAATGGAGGACTTGTGGTATTGTTGTGATCATTTAAGCAGACTAAATTCTGATTGTTAAAATAGGAATGTAAAATGTTACCTCTTTTACTGTTTTCTCTACAGCCCCAAGATTGATGAAGCGCATTAAAATCACCAATTATAAAGAAATTTTTGGATGTAATTTGGGACATTGCCTTTTCTAAATATTTTAATTGAAAATTGCCATTTGGAATTGGCGGACAATAAACACATAGAAGTTGTAGTGTAAAAGAATTAATTTCAATTGATATCAGAATATTTTGAAAATGGTATATAGAATAAGTGTCAATAACTTTATATGTAAATTTATTTTTGATTGCTATTGCAGTGCCTCCATGAGGTCGGTCAGAATCGTTTCTGATTATGGTGTATCCATTTAACTTTAATATTTTGTTGCAGTCTAGCCAAGTTTCGTTTAAAAGAATTATATGTATTTCCACAGTAGAGTTATGGATGAAATTTTTAAGCTGATCTATTTTATGTAAAATGCTGCGAGCATTCCAGTGTAATATATTTAGTTGACCAATATTAAGGAAACTATCCATATTTAATGAAAATTAGTTATAAGCAATTCCTTTATAGTTTTAGATGAGATCGGGCTATCTGCAGTACGGCTATCTTTATTGACTGACTATATCTACAATAGTTTTAACAATAGTTTGTAACACTAAATCAGAATTTAAAATGTCTGTTACCAAACTCCTCTCCCGAGGGGGCGTGGTACTTTTCATTGGTTGGCAATCTGTAGAGTTGATTGGAGAAACAGGTAAAGCAGGTTTCCGAGCGGTGATAGATGCATAGCTTATTTTTCCATTAATTTTGTCTTTAATTTCTTTTAATTTTGCAGATTTGATAGGACACATAGAAGAAACAGCAATATGATTTGTACCCGCACAATTACAGCATTTCTTATTTTCAGGAGTAGTACAGTCTGTGTAAAAATGGAACCCGGAACATATAGAACAGACTTGCTTAGACTTGCATGAATTTCTGCTATGGCCAAACTTATAACAAATAAAGCACTGAAGAAGTTTAAGAAGAGAAGCACTAAGGCTTTACAAATTCTTTAACGTCAAACCACATATTTTCATAAGTTACATGGTCTGGTTTAGTAGTGGATAAAAATGTAATTAATACTGTGGGTATAGGAACAAGTTTGCCTTCATTAGACTTCTTTAAAAATCGTTTGACTCCAACAATTTCTGCTTGGGATTGAAGGTTGACCAATAAATCCTCTTCATTTATTTGAATAGGCACCCTAATTATGCCTTGAGATTCAACACTGTCATACGGTATTCTAGCTAACCATTTATTATTGTTTAAGTGATATTTAAAATAAATGAATTTGCATCATTTTTATTACTAAAAAAAATTTTAAATAAGTTTTTACCAATTTCTTTTATAAAATTTACACCTTTAACTTCGGATTTCAAAATATTATTAATTGAAAATATGTTGAAATTTGGATTAATTTCAGATGATGAAAGGAGGATTTGGTACTCTTTTTTATCTTCATTGTATAGATGATTAAAATCTTTGAAAAGACCGCGCTTGGTATGAGAAAATTTTGCCGCCATTTTTAGTGGTAGTTCCATAACTTTCGTTTTAGATTTCCGTTTTAGACCTTGACGTACATCACCATCACTGTTAGTGCCCATATTATAATTAAAGAAAGGCTGAGGGTTTGTACATTAGCATTTAGGAGTTTCATTAATTAAATTAAAATATTAAAATTGAAAGACCCGCCAGCCGCATTTTTTTTTTTTTTTCCAATCATTTCATATGTTAATGTCTGTTTTTTTTTTTTTAATTTTAAGTAAATTTATACGTACGTGGTGGCCTAGTTGGTTAGACCTTGGACTTAAAAACGCTTAGGTCCCTGGTTCGAATCCCGGTGTGTACCAATGAGTTTTTAATTAAAAAATTTATGTACATTTGTTTGACAACACCACTATAGTGCCTCGGAGAGCACGTTAAGCTGTCGGTCCCGGTTTCACTATACCAACTTGTGAAACTGTTTATAGATGGGTTATTGAGTCTATCCAAAACATCGCGACGAGCTAGCCACTTGTTCGGTGTAGACTCATACCATCGGCTACAACGAGGTGGGATTTAAACCCCTCCGCTGGGTACCCTGGGGCCGTCTAGGCGGTCTCGGGCGCCGCAAGGCACCCGTGATGATATATATATATATATAAGTAAATTTATCTTTATTCAATAAAGATAATAAAACTAATCCTATAACTATATTTAAAAGGCCTCCATGTCCCAGCTATTTTTAGAACTAAAAGTACCTAATATATATGTTTCTTACTTGGTAAAATATATAAATTGAAGCTATAAAATTTTATTGCCAAATATTTCTACAATTAACAAAAAACACTACCTTTAACAATTGTTTCACAGTAAGAGTATTAAAGAGTTTTCCTAAAACTATTCGGTCTATTGATTTAAAAACATGGGAAAGCTCTTTTATATGGCAGCTTGGTGCATACTATAGCCCTGGTCTGAATGTAATGCATTAGGTTTTGTCTAACTTGTTTTGTAAATTTATTAATATCGAACCAACAATGGACATAACATGCTGATGATGTTTTCCATGATGGGCTAGGTGGTGATGATATTTTTCTAAAAAATAAATACAAAACTGTATAGTGCATTGCCTTTACCATTCCTAAAAGACATAAAATTACTTCTTCAAAATTTATGACAAAGACCTTCAGTCACTGTCACTGATGACGCCGCTCCATAGAGAGGCGAAATATTTGGCAATAAAATTTTATAGCTTCAATTTATATATTTTACCAAGTAAGAAACACATCTAACACACTTTATTTGTTTCAGATAATATATATGTTTGTAATTGTATTTGAATATATTCTATTAATTGTCTATGTAATTGTGTTGTAAGCGAATATAAAGTTTTTCTTTCTTTCTTTCTTCAGTAGATCCAGAGATTACCCCCTACAACCTCACAAATTTACAAACTTTACCTCTTTATATATTAGTAAAGATCACAACCCATGTAGCATTTTGACGTCCCTATGACGTCAATTCCGTCGAGAATGACACTAAGTTGACGACCCTATGACGTCAACTTAGTCATTCTCGACGGAATTGACGTCATAGGGACGTCAAAATGCTACATGGGTTGTGATCTTTACTGTAGTGATTGATTATAAAATTTTTGGTTCTTACTTTTTGTTTTGGTATTCAAATCTAAAACGAAAGTAATGGTGAGCCATCTTTTATTCTAAAATAAACTAATATTTAGCAATGTATTGATATTTGTGATACCAGGGTATCATAAGTACACAGTTATAGGTAAATTGCGGCCTCCAATAGTATTTATTCAGAGTACTAGCTAGACAGTTATGAACAGATTTCACTTCCTTCCATAACATAACAATAACGTAAGAATGCGTAAGAAAAACTTGAGGAAACTCATTTGTTAACAGCTATGCACTCCTGGTACATAAAAAAAATATGTTCATCTATTTATTATTATGTGATCGCTTTTTATAGACATACCTATTATATAATTAAATTATTATTTAATACATGTAATACATGGTGACTTTGAAAGGTTGTATGTAAACTTACAAGGTACAAATTGGTAATTTTAACCAATTTGTACCTATGGGGAAGCTATTGACGTAAATAGTATATCTATGGGGGAAACCAAATGTTTTTTTTTAATGGCGACACATGGTTCTATGGGAAAAATTGTTGGATTTGATCAGTAGAGCCTCATGTTATTAGCCCAAAGTCATTGCCCAAAGTACAACCTTTCAAATTCACTATGTATATTGAAGCTGAGTTGGTTAGACTGTAAAATAAACACCAAGGTTACATATACAAAACTATTATTTTTAATTTTACATTCATACCATAATAAATTAACATTTGCAATCGAATTATTCTCGCATTAATACGATCACACTTGGTATTTTTTGACTATTTACTAAGGGCGACTGGTTAGCAAAATGCAAAAATTAAGCTATTACGACGCGATTGCGACACGATTAAACTAAAGTTGTTTAAAGACAATCAAAACCATGAATAGATTTATAAATAATGTATAAATTAATTATTAATTATATTTAGGTTCCAGTGAAAAGACTCCCTGTTTTTTGATGTGTGGGCCACACCGACCCCCAGAATTCATCCGATTTTTTTTTTTTAAATCCCCTTTCGCCCGTAAAAGTATGCCTCATTCGCCCGAATATATTTTTATTAATATACTAAGTGATCTGAAATACTAGTTGTTCGATTTTGATAAATAGTCTGGACGCTAATCTGTGATCATGACCTTTTGACAGGTCAGTCAGTTAAGAAAAAAGTGAGTCGTCGTAAAAATTCTAACTGGTGCAGTTATTGCATCCCTTGGGTACCCAGGGATCCCGTCCAGAAGCACCACAACAAGCCATTCGGTAAGTCTAGTTTTTTAAGTTTTAACAATAGCGGTGCGAAACGCACCCGTGTGAGAAGCCTGGACGAGTTTTGTTTCCAGGCTTCTCGCTGTACTAGTATATAAAGTCACTAGCGACCCGTCCCGGCTTCGCACAGGTTTGTATAACTTTAACTATATGCTCAGCGCACGCCACGGAAGGCCTCAGAAACGATACTTTTCCCCCGTTTTTAAAACATTTTTGGTTACTGCTCCACAACTATAGGATCTAGCGTGATATTATATAGCCTATGTTACTTCTGAATAATGCAGCTTTCTAATGGTGAAAAAATTATTGCAATCGGTCCAGTAGTTTTTGAGTTTATTCATTACAAACATACAAAAATACAAATCTTTCCTCTTTATTATATTAGTATAGAAGTATAGATAACTGTATGTCGCACCAAACATTGCCCTAATAATTATGTTCAAAGTTTCATACTAATCTGTTCAACGGTTTATAATTTAGAATTTAGTATATTTATTTCTTAAATAGTAGGTAAATTTGTATTTTTTTTTTCTTAAATTCACACAGTAATAAATACGGCAAATAAACTGTTGAGTGAATTAATTAATTAATTGGTTGATCAATATCCTGATTACTTAACTAAGATAATTGATGTTATGGAAGGAGATTTGGTTAATGAACATTTGGGTTAACGTTTTGTATAATCGTTAACGTATCAAAACAATCGTTTAGCGCTATTTTTTTTGGTCTTTTATTAGCATTTTGTTTCTGTTTGGAAGGTTTATTAAAAATTAAAAAAAAAGAGCGGAAAATAAGGTGAAAACTTTTATATCTATTTATATTCTTCTTTTTATTGTATTAGGATAAGCAGTTAATTTGTATTTGTGTAATTATTATACATGGTGACTTTGAAAAGATGTACTTTGGGCTAATATGAGATTCTGCTGATCAAATCGAAGATTTTTTCCCATGGAACCATGTGTCGCAAATGAAAAAAAAAATTGCCAAATTCTCCATACAAACTAGTAATGTTAAAATGATCAATTTGTATGGGGAAGCCAATATTTTTTTTCATTTGCGACACATGGTTCCATGGGCAAATTTGATCAGCTGAACCTCATATTAGCCCAAAGTACATCCTTTCAAAGTCACCCTGTATATAAATCTGTGCAAATAGCGAATTCATGGTGTAATACGGGCTTCTGGGTATCAGCCTAGTACAGTATGTAAAAAAAAAATTTTGCATTATATAGCTTTTGTTGATACCCGTTTGTATACCTATTGTAAATAAATAAATAAAAACAGCAGGGTAACCACCGACTCCGATACCGTGAGATCTCGTTCGAGTTGACATCGGGAACGATGGTTTTGGTACCACGAAAAGTGAAACATCGTTATTTGAATTGCCCAATGCATAACTAGTTCGAGTACCTAATTAATTACAACAAAATATCTATACTAATCTATACTAATATAATAAAGAGGAAAGATTTGTATTTTTGTATTTTTGTATGTTTGTAATGAATAAACTCAAAAACTACTGGACCGATTGCAATAATTTTTTCACCATTAGAAAGCTGCATTATTCAGAAGTAACATAGGCTATATAATATCACGCTAGGTCCTATAGTTGTGGAGCAGTAACCAAAAATGTTTTAAAAACGGGGGAAAAGTATCGTTTCTGAGGCCTTCCGTGGCGTGCGCTGAGCATATAGAACATAAGTTATACAAACCTGTGCGAAGCCGGGACGGGCCGCTAGTATATAATATTATGAAGTTTGTAAATATGATTTGTATGAAATGACGTCATTTTTGATCTCAACTCGAACGAGAACTCACGGTATCGGAGTCGGTGGTTACCCCACTGTTTGAGGTAGTAGGGGTTATTTTTTACTGGAACATGGCATGCGACTTACACCGGTATTCATAAAAACTTATTAAGTGCTTAAAGAACACTTTAGTTATAGAAGGTTTTGTCTCTCTTTATTAGCAACAAAAATGATTTTGCGTAAAAGAGAGAAAACCTTCTATAACTAAAGTGTTCTTCAAAGCCTCAATAAGTTTTTATGAATAAGGTCATTTGTATCTACCTGATGGTAGCAGACCTACAAAATCCATGAATGAGGCCGATCAATACGTTGTTGTTTAATAGTATTTATCGCAACTATGTCTCTAAATGATGCGGTAACGAAATAGGAGGAATTTAATAATTTGCACTACGAGTCTAGCTTTATCGTCAAATTGACGGCAGGTATTTCGGGCCAAATTAGTGCTAAGAAATAAGGTTCAAAATCATCAAGTAGGCCCCTGCGGCTCAATATTTCACTATTATTTTGATTGAAAAATATTTAGAGCCATAATAATAAAATATAATCGCACATTTTTTTAGTAAAAGATGTGTATTTTTTTTTTGGTATTAGTATTTTGACGTAGTGGTCTACTTAAGACCTAATAAACAAAAAAAAAACCGCTGTCTTTGGATTTTTTTCGATCGAGCGAAGTAATATAATTAACGTTTTGAGTCCCACACGCCCACACAAATACCAATAAGATGGTCTCCTATGACAATATATTTTGTTCACTATTAAATGGTATCATTTTCACGGTTAAAACTTAAGAGGAGCGTCTGATTAATTTAACGGACACTTTGGTGCAACTTAGCATTAGAATACCATTGAAATAAAACCGCATCACTGGGTACCCTAAAAAAAATTGTATAAAAAATCTTACTATTTTACTGGTGAACTAGTAGGTAGATACATACCTGAAACAAAATAAATAATAAAATTACTTGTCAATTTTTAAAATACATAATATACTAAAGAAGTATTTTGAGACGATATTAATTTACATGTTTTATTTAGTAATTTTTTCTTAGAATTTTTATTTGCATTTAGGTGGGTACATAATTTATGTTAACAACCTTGGAGATGTAGGGAGCCGCTCTGCGGAAAATCCCCTTTCCAAACGTGAGAACAGAATATGGCCGTCGCATGGAGATATAATAGGGAGGTGACCATGGCCCTTAAATGGCCTCTCCAGTTTTGATAACACAAGATGGCCGCCGCCATACACATAAAAAAAAATGAGAACACAAGCAATCCGTGAGCGTTGGTTGGTTGGAGTGAGAACAGAATATGGCGGCAACGAACACTTTTGACTTTTCGTTTTATAGACCATCTAAGGCAATGGCTGTTCCATGTTTTATTATTAGTTCCATGAGCCTTCGCCATACTATGGAGTTAAAATAGGGAGGTGCCTATGTCCCTTAAATCGCCATTCCAGTTTTGTGAACAGTTACCAAAATCAATCATTGAGTGTTGATTGGTTGAAGTGAAAACACAATATGGCGACAACGAACATGTTTAACATTTCGTTTCATAGGCATTAGGGCGGTTCCATACATTATTCTTAGTTTCATGGTGTATTTGCCAATAATTCAAGTTCTTTTTTTTCTGGTACTGAGCAAGGAAGGAAACGCCGTATCTAATAATTTAAATAACAACATAAATACAGAATTACATGTTTAAAACAAACAATTTTAGACCTTATATTCTACAATATAAGACCTAAGGTGAATACCAATATTGTCCCCATTTGGTTATCATAGTGCTAAGCCCAGAACCGTTATTTCGAATCGCAATGCAAGTAGGTCGCCAGGAAGGTACAAAAACTCCTGCGCACATTGATAAGGTATTTACATCGAATATTGGTTAATAAGTATGAATCAATTAATTAGGGAAAACACTTGAACGGATGTCGATTTGCAAAATACGAAATTTTACAAATTAATCGTTTTTTTTTTATAGGAGCACGGAGCGTGACTTTTTATCTACCTGATGTAATCCATCAATACATTGTTGTTTTATAATATTGATCACTCCTATGCCGGCTAAATGGTGCGGTTACGAAATGGGCGGCGACAAATAAGTATTTGCATTACGAGTCTATTTTAATATCCTCGCTGCTTTATCATCAAATCAAAAGAAAAGAAAAAAAGTTGACGGTTTTTGCATCTGTATGGGCGGTGGATTGTGGTTATATATATTACGGTGCGATTGATCTAAACTACATTTAAGATAATTAATTTCATAAAGCCTTAGCTTATATTAAAAAATATATAATTTAGTTGGGAGGAAGGTCTATATAAATTAATAAGACCGACTAATCAGACCGCCCGATAATACAGATGCAAAAACTTTTAATTGACCCTTTTATTTCGGTTTAGACTTTGGGTTTTCAGGAAACTATTGCATTGTTTGTCGAGATGGTTACGGAACGGGCAGTTGATTTGACGATAAAGCAACAAAGCTAGTCGTAAATAAATTTGTCCTTTTTCGTAACCGCATAATTTACCCAGGACAGTGGGTGCGATCAATGCTGTTAAATAACAATGAATGCTGTTAAATAACAATGCACCGATCGACCCCGTTCACGAATATTATAGATCTGCTTACTATCAGGTAGATACAGAGTCACATGCCGACTTTACCCGTCCGAATTAATTCTAATAGCTAGAATTACCATATCAAAAACAAGTTATAACATTTCTACACCTTGCTCACTTTCCATCGCACATCGATCGCTCCGCTTCCACACTTCCAGCTCAACTGGTTCAGTGGCTTTAGATGCCGTGGACGATTATTTAAGAGCTTATATCATCGATAATGCACCTACTATTATGCTATCTTCAGTTTTATCATAAATAACTTGCTTTAGTTTGTTTTGCTATGTAACACTTAATAAATAATTTAATAGTTAATTTTTTTTTTTTTTTTTGTAGGACAAATTACACATATTGCTCTGGTCACAAACTAAGCTCTAGGCTTGTACTATGTGTACCAGAAACAACGATATAATACATATTATATTTTATAAACACCCAGACCATGACAAACTGTACAGAAAAAAACGTACTAATATTTTTTGCCATGGGTGGGAATCGAACCTACGACCTCCGGATACAACGCCAAAGGCGCAACCACTAGTCTAACTTCACTCCGGTGAATATATTTAGTATAGGTGAACTGTAAATATTTTTTTGGAGAAATTTTTATTATTATTACATAGTATAAGCCTAGATCTTAGTTTGTGACCAGAGCAATATGTCCTTAAAATGTCTTTCATATTATATTTTCATATTGACTGCCTCCGTAGATTCGTGGGTTCTATTCCCACCCATGGCAAAAAAAAATGTACGTTTTTCTGGATAGTTTTTCATGGTCTAGGTATTTATAAAATATATTATATCGTTGCTTCTGGTACACATAGCTAGTACAAGCCTAGAGCTTAGTTTGTGCCCAGAGCAATATGTGTAAAATGTGCTATATACTCGTATATAACATTATTATTGTTATTATTGGGTAAATTAAAAAAACCCTAGCATTGCATGTCTGCAAGACATCCATTATTCAAATCAATAGCAATCGATTATTTAATCGATGGGTAAACCAATCGATTATGCATTTAATCGTCGATCACGAATCAATTATTGGTCCGTGGGTCTAGACTACAGGGTTCGTAGAGAAATCTAGCAATAAAGGTTTTTGCGAAACACGTAGGTTGGACTGATGAGTGTACCAACTTGTGAGGCTTTAAACAGTTTTAGAGGTACCTTTTCATCTTTATACAGGGTAACTACCAAATCCTATACTACAAGGAAAAGAGAAAAAATCTCAAAGAAGTCTCGGGGCTGGTGGGCAATTCTCGCGCTTTCGACATTCATCTCGATTCGAGATTTTTAAACGAAAAATGACTAAATATGCCATTTTTTGTTCAAAAATATCGAACATGAAACGAAATAAATAATAAATATTAATTAATAAATAATAAATTTACAAATATTGAACGAAAAATGACATGTTTAGTCATTTTACGTTTCAAAATCTCGAATCGAGATGAATGTCGAAAAATGACTAAATATGCCATTTTTCGTTCAAAAATATCGAACATTAAACGAAATAAATAATAAATATTAATTAATAAATAAAAAATATATAAATATTGAACGAAAAATGACATATTTAGTCATTTTTCGTTTAAAAATCTCGAATCGAGATGAATGTCGAAAGCGCGAGAATCGCCCACCTGATTTTGATAAAAACTAATTGTCTTATTCATAAAAACTTATTGAGGCTTTGAGTGCTTACTTTAGTTATAGAAGGTTTTCTTTCTTTTACGCATAATCATTTTTGTTGCTAATAAAAGAGACAAAAACTCTCATAACTTAAGCGTTCTTCAAGGACTCAATAAGTTTATATGAATACCGGTGTAAAACTGCATCATTGGATTTATGAAAAATTGCACATAGTTTATTTTCTCTTTAATAAAATGAGACTTATTTAACCCATTAAAGTTTAGGGTATATAGAAGGCAGTTATGGCCCGAAAGCCCGTTTTGTGCCTTCCTTGATAAATGGCTATCCAATACTAAAATTAATTTTCAACTCTAACCACATATTATATACGTGGTGGCCTAGTTGGTTAGACCTTGGACTTAAAAACACTTAGCTCCCTGGTTCGAATCCCGGTGTGTACCAATGAGTTTTTTGTTAAAAAAAATATGTACATTTGTTTGACAACACCACTATAGTGCCTTGGAGAGCACGTTAAGCTGTCGGTCCCGGTTTCACTATACTGACTTGTGAAACTGTTTACAGATGGGTTATTGAGTCTATTCAAAACATCGCGACGAGCTAACAACTTGTTCGGTGTAGACTCATACCATCGGCTACGACGAGGTGGGATTAAAAACCCCTACGCTGGGTACCCTGGGGCCGTCTAGGCGGTCTCGGGCGCCGTAAGGCATCCGTGATGATGATATGTAACTCGAACTAGTAGTTCCTGAGATAAGCGCGTTTAACCACCCAAACAAACTCTTCACCTTTATTACATTAGTACAGATTATATACAGGGTGAATTTGAAAGGATGTACTTTGGGCTAATATGAGGTTCTGCTGATCAAATCGAACAACTTTTCCCATGGAACCATGTGTCGCAAATGAAAAAAAAAATTGGCTTCCCCATACAAATTGGTCATTTTAACAATACTAGTTTGTATGGAGATGGCAATTTTTTTTTTCATTTGCGGCACATGGTTCCATGGGAAAAGTTGTTCGTATTGATCAGTAGAACCTCATATTAGCCCAAAGTACACCCTTTCAAAGTCACCATGTAATAATACATCTTATTTATTTATTACATTTCAGGTAAACTTACGGCTAACAAAATTATAGTTAGTTATAGTATTTTAATATAAGGCCATTAATAAGTTTACACATATAAATGTAACGTAATGCATAATAATGATCTTATACCAAACAAAAATATAAACAAAAAAAAATACAAAGAAAATAACAAATAAAAATAAAGAAGTGCAAACAAAATTACCAATTATAGCTAAAACTAAATTCTCTCACAGAATGATCTGGCTAGGGTTTTTCGCCTATATAACCTAGAGTCCTTTAAACGAAGCGTGAATAGGCATCTTAAGCCGGCATAATGAAGGCAACCAGCGGTGCACCTGCATGCATCCGCTTGTTACTATCATTCCTGGACATTGCATACTGCTTAACATTAGGTGTATGCAAGGTCATATGCTGAGCTCTTATAAAAAAAAAACACAATTAGGTACAGTTAACGGCAAGGTAATGGTATAACCCCTATGTACTCTATGCTTGTATTAAGGATCAATTTACTTTAAAAACGTATACTATATCTTGCTGTTGACTGTACGTTGCACTCACTATGCCTGTTAAAGATGGTCATAAAGACCGTCACAATAATGGTATAATAAAAAAAAAACTTTTCTTCCTCATATATAGTAAGGTTGTTTTTGTTCATCCTTAAAAAATAATTTATTATTATTATTATTTTGCGGGCTCTAATCTTTAACAGGCATAGTGAGTGCAATGTATACGTACCTAATTGTGCATCTCTAATTACAGGTTAATATTCCCTACGTGGGGTATCTATTGTTTTATAAGACTATGATTTTAATAGTAACCATGCATTTTGAATATTCATTTAATAATAAATAACAAGGTTAAGCAGATGACAACAAAGCAGGTCCTGGGATTGGTGACCGCTTGTAACGAGCTATACCATCATAAACACCGCAACAAGCTCGCCACTTGTTAGGTGTTGCATACCATCGGCGAAATGAGGACGGGTTAGTCCCTCCGCTGGGTACCATGAGGCCGTTTAAACAGTTCTCGACAGCCAAAAAAGAACCCGTAATTGTATTAATTATTTATTAATTTAATAATAATAATATACCTACACAACTATTGTGTATATTATTATTATTAAATTAATAAATGTATCTGTAATTTTTGTATCCAGATAGCTGGAAATGACAGCTATCTGGGTTTCACTTGAATATATCAAACCAATACGCAAATCGAAAGCGCCAGTTTTAGGGCACCGGTACGCAAGTATAAAGTGCCAGAATTAGGGCCCAGTAAAAGAGCTATACAAATATATTGAATCAACACGCAAGTGGAAAATGCCAGGAATAGGGCCTAGCGGCAATATTCTGTTTCTTATAACGTGACCGTTCTCTCCTCCAATCAGTAGTTTTTTAACCTTCGCTGACTGGGGGAGAGAGAGCTAATAACGGAATTCGTTATTTTGACAATCTAACATCACGTTATGAGAAACAAAATGTGGTCGCAGGGAAGCAATTCGAATATATCGTACCCATACGCAAGTCGAAAGTGCCAGAATATCAAACCCAGGCGTAAATCGAAAGAGGACCCTAATTCTGGCTCTTTTGACTTTTTTCGACAGCAGACCATAACAAACTGTACAGAAAAACGTACTATTTTTTGGTGTAAAGCGAACCCACAACCCCGCCTACAACGCCAAAGATACGACAACTAGACTACGGAGGCGGCCATGAAGATATTAAGAAGTTATATGTATAGTTATAAACATACACCGGTATTCATAAAAACTTATTGAGTCCTTGAAGAACACTTTAGTTCTGGAAGGTTTTGTCTGTTTTTATTAGCAACTAAAATGCGTTATGCGTTAAAGAGAGAAAACCTTCTATAACTAAATATGGATTATTTTGTTATAGAAGGTTTTCTCTCTTTAACGCATAATGATTTTTGTTGCTAATAAAAAGAGACAAAACCTTCCAGAACTAAAGTGTTCTTCAAGGACTCAAAATTGTTGCCTGAAGACGCCCTAATAAGGCGAAATATAGCAAAAGCTGGTATTATTATTATATATTGTGTTTTATTTATGTATCTTATTGAATGACCTATGAAAAATAATAAAGCAGCTACTGCAAATAAAAATATATAATTTAAATATTCTATAACTAAAGTGTTCTTCAAGGCCTCAATAAGTTTTTATGAATGAGGCCAGTAGACTCTTACTTAAATGCATATAAAGCCGCTGGCAAAAGCTAGTAGTATGTGTAATCTTTAGACTATACTAGTACTATGTACCTACATACATATATATAAGTTACGGGAAGAAGTCACAAAAGCATTCTTGTATTATCGTCGGAGGATCAAAGGCACGTGCGTGCGCATGTCCCTGACTAGGGTGACCAAATCTTGGGTTGAAATGGGACTTATTTTTTTTACGGTTTCTTTTACTGAAGCACGGCATTTGGCTTTGTATCTACCTGGTGGTAAGCAGGTCCATGAATGGGGTAGAAAATAACGTACTAATGGATTTGCCAAGAATGGGAATTCAACCCACGACCTCTGGATACAACGTCAAAGGCTCAACAACTAGAGCACAGAGTGTATAATTATATTAGGTAGGTAGATTAAGTTTTGTTTTTGCTCAAAGCTATAAAGAGTTAAAGAAAATCTTTAACTCTTTATTGTTTAAATTGTATATAATATTTAGGAAGAGCGGGCCTGCTGACACAGGTATTAAGGTTGGCTCCAATCATTTATAATTAAATTTGAATATAATTAAAAATTGTTAAGGATTTTTTTATTTTATTTTATTTATTTAATATAAAGTTATTTTATTTATATTAATAAATTTACAACTTTAGTACAAAATAATACTTTAATAATAACCCTTCACCTTTGGTGGCATTTTGGCAAAAATTACAGCCTATTCCAACACAGCTTAGGCAAGACAGCGATGGATTTATTATATTGTAGTCTCGATTTTTTTTTACAAACTATGGTAGCCCTACTTTCCATTCGTTTCAAAAGAAATTCTCTACGTTCCGATGTTAACCTTTAGCTACAAAGTTACCCACTTAATTATTTGGATGCAATAGATTTCCTTCATTATATTATTTATTTATTTTTATTTTTAAATCTTTATTGCACAAGTATGCAAAGGCGGTTTAATGCCGCTAGCTAAATATAAAAATAATTAAATTCATTTTTAAATATTATTTAAACTTAAATTGTCTTGCTAGCTGTACAATTTTTTACACAATTTTAAATTTCAGGGCAAAGACACCTGCTTTTTCGGGGCTAATTTTCGGGACGATTTTTTTAAAAACCTACTATTTTGAGGGCAAAACGGAATACCTATTCAGGGCAAACAGGAAAACAATATTTAGGGGCAAACTTTTGAGGGTTAAACGGAATAAACGATTCTTCTTTACCAGTAAAACTTTTGGGACAAATCAGGCAGTAGTAGGTACAGTAAACATACATATCATCACGGGTGCCTTAGGGCGCCCGAGACCGCCTAGACGGCCCCAGCGTACCCAGCGGAGGGGTTTTTAATCCCACCTCGTCGTAGCCGATGGTATGAGTCTACACCAAACAAGTGGCGTCGCGATGTTTTGAATAGACTCAATAACCCTTCTATAAACAGTTTCACAAGTTGGTATAGTAAAACCGGGACTGACAGCTTAACGTGCTCACCGAGGCACTATAGTGGTGTTGTCAAACAAATGTACTTTTTTTTTAAATTAAAACTCATTGGTACACACCGGGATTCGAACCAGGGACCTAAGTGTCCTAAACCAACTCGGCCACCACGTATAGAAAAAAAAAACTATATTATACTCGGCTCTTCTTAAATCATACCCCCCCCCCTGGCTACGCCCGTGCAGTCTATACTATCTATTCCAAATAACACAGACTGTACCTACCTACTAATTATTTCAAATTGTTTACGTCTTTGGTATAACAAACGAACGTATTCAATATGAACGTGGGTGTCTTTACATAATTCAATATTATTACATCTATCTATTGTTACATCGGTTGAGTTACTTACCTATAGATATAGTTTTGTGTTTAATTTATAAATTACTAGCTGATCCGCGCAACTTCGTCTGCGTAACTTTAACCGTTTACGCAGCGCACGCAAGACAAATAGATATTATTTCGTTATTTCTGGTACACATAGAATAAGCCTAGAGCTTAGTTTGTGACCAGAGCAATATGTGTTAAATTTTTCTTATATATTATTACTTTATTACAACACTTCGTCTGCCTAACTTTAAACGTTTACGCTAAAAGAAATATTTTTTTCCCCGTTTTTGCAACATTTTTCATTGTTACTCCGCTACTATTGGTCGTATCGTTATGTTATATAGGTAGTACTTGCTCGATAAATGGGGCTATCCAACACTAATATATTTTTTCAATTCGAAGCAGTAGTTCCTTAGATTACAGCCTCCGTAGACTAGTGGTTGTGACTTTGGCGTCGTATCCGGGGGTCGTGGGTACGATTCCCAACCATGGCAAAAAAAAAAAATAGTACGTTTTTCTGTACAGTTTGTCATGGTCTGGGTGTTTATATAATATAATATGTATTATATCGTTGCTTCTGGTACACATAGTACAAGCCTAGAGCTTAGTTTGTGACCAGAGCAATATGTGTAATTTAATTTGTCCATATTAAAAAAAAAAAAAAAAAAAAAAAATATGCGCGTTCAACCAAACTAACTCTTCAGCTTTATAATATTTATATTAGTATAGATTATCTATTCTAACTTTCTAACAGAATACTGGATAGGGTGTAGTTAAATAATTCTAAATTACAAATCCTTCAAAACACAATACAACAACAACCAACCGAAATCAAAAGCAATTAATAAATCAAGTACTTGGTAACGCGTTACGACTTCTTGAATTAGTTGAGTAGCCTTGGTTGAATGGGTTAGCGTGGGAGACCAGCCACCATTAGTAGAACCATAAATGGGTACAGAAAGGCCATGTCCTTACATATACCTAATATAACTATTTGTTAAGATTTATTGTGTTATGTTTTCTTGCTGTTTTTTTTTTAATTTTATTTCTTCTATAAAAAAAAATAAAAAAAATCCGACACATGGATCCATGGGAAAAGTGGTTCGATTTGATCAGTAGAACCTCAGATCAGCCTAAATTACGATCTTTCAAAGTCACCCTGTATGGAATATAATAATAGTAATACCTAATAATATGTAGGAAATTACACACATATTAAGATCAGCCCCTTCCATCGGAGTGTTTAAGCGCTTGCTCACAGCTGAATGCTTAAACCAGATCCTCGTGGCAATTTTTGTTTGGTATGGTATGTATGTTTATGTATTACATTTATTATATTATATACAACATTTAAGTATTTTAAGTATTGTTATGCATCATTGTTAAGATTATATCTATTTCTTTTTCGAAAACTTCCCTAAGCATATTTCACTCTCTTAAAGGTTAGCTGGTACAAAATGCCTAAGCCTTAGGCCCTAAGCGAGCTTAATGCCTTAGGCCCTAAGGCATTAAGCTCGCCTATGTACAATTTTGTGCAATAATGAATTTTAAATAAAATAAAATATTGTCCTGGTCACAAGCTAAGCTCTGGACTTGGTACTATGTACTATGTGCACCAAAAGCAGCGGTATATATACATAGTGAATTTGAAAGGATGTACTTTGGGCTAATATGATGTTCTGCTGATCAAATCGAACAACTTCTCCCATGGAACCATGTGCCGCAAATGAAAAAAAAATTTGGCTTCCCCATACAAAATGGTCATTTTAACTTTACTAGTTTGTATGGAGAAGGCAATATTTTTTTTCATTTGCGGCACATGGTTCCATGGGAAAAGTTGTTCGTATTGATCAGTGGAACCTCATATTAGCCCAAAGTACATCCTTTCAAAGTCACCATGTATATATATATATATATATTATTTATAAACACCCAGACAATGACAAACTGTACACAAAAACGTATTAATATTTTTTTGTAATGCGTTACAACTTGTCTTCGGAGGCGGTCCAACATCATTCAGCCTTGTTTGAGTAGCTAGAGGATTGTACCCATGAAGGTAAAAACCGTGCCCGTCGCGGGGCGCGTTTTTTTAGCTTCATGACTGTACCGTTTTCGTAGTGCCAAAAATGTCCCAGTATCTGTATTGGTCTTAAAAAAAGTCTATTCAAATTTTGATACATTATAATAAATTAAAAAAATACAATCATTTTTTTTAAATCACTAAGGCTATATTGCACTAAAGTGTTCGTTAAAGTAATAGGCCATTTGACTACATTAAAAATATACCTACTATAAATTGTGGTCATCCTATCAGACAATGGCGTAAAAAACATATTTCACTTTATTTAAATTAAATTATGTATATCTTTTGTAGATTACACGAAATAAAATTTAATATTTTTTACAATTTTATTTATAACAAAAAAATCTTTGATTGGTTGATGACTGGTGACGTCACACGCAAGTAAACAAAACAATACACAGATTATAAATCATGCGGATGAAATAGAATAGAGTATAATATATAGGAGATTATTTAATCTGTGCTTGTTTGTTTACTTGCGTGTGACGTCACTCTTAACATAGACTGCAAAACAGCGTTTTTAGCGCCATTGTGGAAATTCAAACTTTTATTTAACTATTATTTCTTCTGTGCTTTAACATTGATTTTTATTAATAATAGAGTAGACATCCCGGAAATATCAAATATCAAAGTAGCTTATTATGTAATGAAGAATCATATAAAATGAGTTTAAAAAATGAGTCAAATACCCTATTTCAGAGAGTTAATTTTGGTGCAATCCAGTCTAAGTAGCTGAAGATCTACCATGGGTTTTGGTTTGTACCGTAACGTTAAAATGTGAGGTACCACAAAAGGATCGCTTTATTCAATCGCGTTACCTAAAATAAAGCGGACCTATTGGTTGTTGCTCACGTATTAACGTAACGTTGCTACAAAGTAAAAACCCATGGTAGGACCTCTGGTCAGGGGCGCCGACTCCGTGGGTGCTCGAGGGCTAGAGCACCCATGAAAGCTAAATAGTGGGTGAGGGCACTCATGATCATGGGTGCCCTCACCCACTATATATATCCGGTTTTATAGGCATAGATACTTACTTACTAATATTATAAATGTGAAATTAATTCTGTATTCCGTCTGTCTGTTAAGTTTTCACACTAAAAGCGCTGAACTGATTTAGATGAACATTGGTATGGAGATAGTTGAAGACCCTAGAAAGGAGATAGGGTATATCATATCCAATGTAGGTAACTTTGTGTTACCATCTTGCCAATGTTTATAAAATGCATCATCTTTTAGTCCTACTTCTGTATGTTCATAAAATGAGCACCCACGAGGTAATCTAAAAGCCAGCCGCTCCTGCCTCTGGTACCAAATATAAGTCATACCGTTTGTTAGACTAATGTTGGATTCTCACAACAATCCGTCAATCTTTCCTTTCCAAGTTTGTTTTCCTATACCTAAAATTTGAATCGCCCGCCAACTGTTCGAAAATGCAAAATTATTATTATTTTTTTACTACTACCTGCCTAATAAAAAAAAGCCGCCTTCCAAGCCAAGTGTGTGCGGCATAATTATTGTTATAAAAACTATAAATTCTGGATCTATACTATAAAATCAAGAAAAACAATTAAATTAATAAATTAATGATTGAAGAAGAACTGTAATATAAAATGTTGGTGAGTCCCTTCTAATTTCCTATCATTTTGCCAGTTGTGAGTACAAAGACGTTTTTTCCTTACATGGTTTCAATTTACTATTAAAAAATCCAAGGTAGACAGGAGACGTATTAGTGGAATTCCCGAAATTTATGTGGCCTAATTTATGCCTTGCCCTCCGCACCTGCATGATATGACGCAACAACTATTAACGATATAAAATAAATCAACATGGTTGATAAAACGTCATGGATAACAAAATCCCCCGGTATGTTATTATTGTAAAGTTAAAAGAATGTAATACGGAACTATAAGTATAAGAGAGTTAATGATCCAACTCATAAAATATCGCTTAATCATTCATTTAAATAAAACTCTTTTGGAATAAAAGCGAACGCGTTTACGTTACGTTACGACTATTACGTTAGCGTCATGTGCGTTACGCACTATAGTTATTTGTTTTGTAATAGTAAGTATATACCTACTCGTTTTTTTTTTTTAATGTAGGACAATTTACACATTGCTCTGGTCACAAATTAAGCTCTAGGCTTGTACTATGTGTACCAGAAACAACGATATAATATATATTATATTTTATAAACACCCAGACCATGACAAACTTTACAGAAAGACGTATTAATATTTTTTTGCTATGGGTATATATAGAACCCACGAATTTCGGATACAACGCCATAGGCACAACCACTAGTCTACGGAGGCGATCAAATTTTTACAGTAGCAACTTTTTTTTTATGCCTACAGTATCATTTTTAAAATAATTATTATTTTAGGTATTTTACATTATGTTTATACGTTTTTAAAAATAAACGTATTGTTATATTTAAAAACTTTTTTTTTCCGATTAAAAAAATGTTTATAAAAAACTCAGCACAGAAAGATTAATAAATACAATGACCAACAAAAATATTATTTTAATTCTGCGACAAACAGTAACCGAGTATTACTGGAAGTGCGAAAGCTCATTTTGTATGGAGAACGCAGACTTCGCAATTACAAATGCAGTGTCCTTAAGACTGGAAGGTCACCCATCATCACAACACTCATAAAACTTTTGTATAAAAACAACAATTTCACAACTAAGTCATTCTGTGGTTTTATTAATGACCTGCCTTTGTCATTTATCTTCATAACAGTTATCTGTCATCAAGTAAAGCAGAAATGACAAACTGTATGGTGTCATGGAGTTTTGTCAACTAGACTGACAAATCTCCATGACATGGGCGTAGCCAGGATTTCATATTTTGAAATGTTTTTTAGTCCTAACTTTTTAATGAGCAGAAAAACTTTTTCTTCAGTTTGTCATGGTCAGGGTTTTTATAAAAAAAATATGTATTAGTATAGTTGTTTCTGGTACACATAGTACAAGTCTAGAGCTTAGTTTGTGACCAGAGGCCACATTCTGTTTCTTATAACGTGATCGTTAGATTGTCAAAATAACGATTTTCGCTATTAGCGGGCTCTCCTCCAATCAGAGTAGTTTTTTAACCTTCGATGATTGGATAAGAGAGCGCTAATAACGGAATTCGTTATTTTGACAATGTAACGCTCACGTTATAAGAAACAGAATGTGGCCGCAGGGCTATATGTGTGTAATATCCGTCATAGTATTGTTTAAAAACATGACAGAAAAACGTACTAATATTATTTTGCCACATGATTAGGAATCGAACTTACAATATATGTAATCAAATATTAAATCAAGTATTATAGTGGTGGTCGAGTTGGTTAGACCTTGGACTTATAAACACTTAGGTCCCTGGTTCAAATCCCGGTGTGTACCAATGACTTTTTAATTAAAAAAAATATGTACATTTGTTTAACAACACCACTATAGTGCCTCGGAGAGCACGTTAAGCTGTCGGTTCCGGTTTCACTATACCAACTTGTGAAACTGTTTATAGATGGGTTATTGAGTCTATTCAAAACATCGCGACGAGCTAGCTACTTGTTCGGTGTAGACCCATACCAACGGCTACGACGAGGTGGGATTAAAACCCCTCCGCTGGGTACTCTGAGGCCGTCTAGGCGGTCATGGGCGCCGTAAGTCACCCGTGATAACATGTATGTATGTAATCAAATATTGATACAAATGCTTCCCTCTAAAATATTTCTGCCGGCGCCCATGGATCTAGTTTCTAGACCTTGACAAATTAAAAGACAATGTATTGGATAATGATCCATGTTTCCTAAATTACCTACAAGGAAACGCATTTAAACCGTAAATTGCATGAGCTGGATATATATATATCATCACGGGTGCCTTACGGCGCCCGAGACCGTCTAGACGGCCCCAGGGTACCCAGCGGAGGAGTTTTAATCCCACCTCGTTGTAGCCGATAGCATGAGTCTACACCGAACAAGTGGCTAGCTCGTCGCGATGTTTTGGATAGACTCAATAACCCATCTATAAACAGTTTCACAAGTTGGTATAGAGAAACCGGGACCGACAGCTTAACGTGCTCTCCGAGGCACTATAGTGGTGTTGTCAAACAAATGTACATAAACTTTTAAATTAAAAACTCATTGGTACACACCGGGATTCGAACCAGGGACCTATATATATATCCATTTCTGTATCCTACTTTGTTTCTATTGGGTATGCTCAACTTTAATTCGTTAGAAGTTCGTTGTAATAGAGCTTTAGAATTGTATATTTTAGATATATTAAAAGGAGGCACTATAAATTTTAGTCTTATTTACTTATATCTGCAGAGGCAAGCACACATCTATTCGTAAAATCGCGCCAAATAGAAAATTCTTGCCTGCGACAGCGGCAAAACAGTGATGCCTGCGGGGGGGCTCCGCCTATAGGGCGGGGCGATAACAAAAAAATATTTCGAGAGCAGGGTCTTAAGGGGAAAAAGTAGCATACATATATATGTTTACTA
This sequence comes from Monopis laevigella, assembly GCA_947458855.1. Lineage (NCBI taxonomy): Eukaryota > Metazoa > Arthropoda > Insecta > Lepidoptera > Tineidae > Monopis > Monopis laevigella. Next base: position 13,227,625 of record OX381597.1, read on the forward strand.
CAAAATTACCACATACCAGTAGCATTTGGGGTCGAAACATCTGGATGCTTGGGATCTGAGGCCCGCGAATTTATTCGGGACCTTGGAAAACGAGTATTTTTAGAATGTGGAGACCGCAAATGTTATGAATTTAAAAACAAAAAATCAGCATTGCCATTCAACGTGGCAATGCTGCCAGCGTATTAGGTACTCAACCAAGTGGCGCCCCTCTCAGTGATTTTTTCTCTTTAATTTAATAATAATATATTAATATTTAGGTACCTTTACTTTGTGTAATATTGCATACCTACTATATTATAACAATTATCCCTGTTTGTACCAGATAGGACCTGCGCGCGCGCGGCCATACTCTGTTTGCAGAGGTGAGGGCTCGCACACATCTCTTACAAATCCCCGTATTCTAACCCCCCTATTCTAAGACGTTTCCTTAACTCCAGTCTTCACTCAAGGAGCGTCTGTCTCAACTTGCTTTTTATAGTTGACATTTGGTGGAAAGAGACAAGCGTTCCTTGAGTGTAAAGTGGAGTTAAGGATGCGTCTTAGAATATGGGGGTAAGACGTATCCTTAACTCTACTTTTCACTCAAGGAACGTCTGTCTCTTTCCACCAAATGTCAACTATAAAAAGCAAGTTGAGACAGACGCTCCTTGAGTGAAGAGTGGAGTTAAGGAAACGTCTTAGAATACGGGGGAAAGTGCACCAATTCCCCTCGCAATCAGTTTTCTAAATAAAATTGTGCAGAACTGTAAGGAGTTTGATATATTTGCTTCATCTGAGACTGAGACCAAAAGAGTTGTCCTGAGGTACTTAGAGCCATTATAATTTAAAGAATTGTATTAGTTAGATAATTATGTAATGTACATTTTTTCTATTAAATAAATAAATAATTATATAGACGAGAATGGTTGATATATAAAACATATGAAAAAATAAAATCATATATGTGGTGGCCGAGTTGGTTAGACCTTGGACTTAAGAACACTTAGGTCCCTGGTTCGAATCCCGGTGTGTACCAATGAGTTTTTAATTAAAAAAATATGTACATTTGCACTGTAGTGCCTCGGAGAGCACGTTAAGCTGTCGGTCCCGGTTTCACAACTTGTGAAACTGTTTATAGATGAGTTATTAGTCTATTCAAAACATCGCGACGAACTAGCCACTTGTTCGGTGGAGACTCATACCATCGGCTACGACGAGGTGGGATTAACACCCCTCCGCTGGGTACCCTAGGGCCGTCTAGGCGGTCTCGGGCGCCGTATGTATGTATGAATTTATTTTACATTATTTAAAACTATGGACACTGTCTGAAATAAACGTAATATGTTTTATTATTAGTATAAAGTAAATTGGACCAGTAGTTCTCGAAACTTTTATGTTGACTCGTCTTGAAACAAAGCAGTCTACTAAATATTTTTGTCAGTCTAGTAAGTAGACTAAAATCCCACTCAAAGTCTTTGCTTAGATGGCCATTATGACACTTTCGCTGTCATTTAAAATTATATAATAATAGGTAAGTATTTAACTAATGGCCAAGTTTGTGAAGGTAATGAAACTTTTAAATATTCTTTTATTATGCAATTTGTTTTTATTGTTATTTGTGATGATGCGTAACCTAATTTTTGAATAATTAAGGTTATTTTGTTATTGGTGCAGGGCATGTGGCTTTGTATCTATTTGATGATAGACCTGCAAATGCCATGAATGGGGTTCGTCAATACATTGTTGTTTAGCAGCATTGATTGCTCACTATGCCGGCTAAATTATGCGGTTACGAAATGGGCGGCGACAAAGGCGTATTTGCATTACTAGTCTATTTATTGCCCTCGCTGCTGCATCGTCAATTGTCCGTTTTGTAACCGCGCCATGATAAGAAATCGATGCAGTAGTCTCCGGAAAACCGGTGAAACCACAGACTAAAAACGAAACATGACACTTGACGGTTTTTGCATCTGTATGTTTTATAAAAAAGCCTGATCTTTCGGAGAATGAATGTAGAGGAAGCTGAGGAAGTACCTATATGTAGAAATCGTACTAAGTGTCGTAAATTACTCTTTGTCTACCACTTTACAGGGATGCAGGCGTGATAGCCTTCCTCGATAAATGGGCTATTCAACACTAAAATATTTTTTTAGATTTCCTCGATCTACCACTGTTGATGATTATGGTTTGGGTGTCTATAAAATATAATATGTATTAGTAAACGAGTATGTATGATAGAGGTTATATTGTATTATTATGTAAAGTGAAGAGCGGTGACTCCCGACACAAGTATTGCTATACTTAATGGGAGTCCCCGAAACCTGTAAAATTTTACAATTTAACGTCGAATACATTTTTTTTTTTTTTTAATTTTTTCTGGTACCCAAAAGCTCAGTTTGTGATCAGCGAATATGCGCATCAAGTTCGCTCGAGCTAAGTTTGTGACCAAAGATTATACGCACCAAGTTCCATCGCACGCATCAAAATTAAAAAAAACCGTAAAAATATAAGGCCCAAGTGTGCTAGGTCGCCATTCCTCCCACAGACAAATGTTAAAAATATAATAAAAAATAAACAGATGGTGAACTATTAAACGATGGTCCTTGCGGAAGAAAAAAGCAACCCAACCGAACACACGCTACATAACCAACTAGTTTAAGACTAGGTGGTTAGCTGGTTCCATTGAACTGTCAATCGTTGACTGCCCTGCAAAAGTGCCACCAAGGCGACCAACCCAACAGACCATACCTACGCCCCAAATATTAAATATTATATATATTTTAATATTATAAGTAATCAAAATATAGGTACAAATAGATAGATGGAAGGTATCTCTTAGGGCGCAAACACTGATCGCAAGTCGATCGCCTCAGAGACACCCTGGAGAAAAAGGTAAGTAAAAAACTCTGGCGTTCCACATGTACCGTATCATCAGAGAAGCATGGTTATTGACTTACACCTATACTTATAGCATGTGGTATATACTCTCATCCTACTGCTGAAGAGCACGCGCAGAACACCCCAATCGTTTTGACGTGATCTAGGCACAGAGCAATCAATATGTGTGGAAGTCCTTAATATATATAAATAAATTAAAGATAAAAATGCAATGAAAAAATCCTGGTGGGTGGGACTCAGACCCACGAACCTCGCTATCGCGGCAAGGCGCTCAACCGCTGGGCCAACCAGGTTCCAGTCACCCCTCATGATTTTTGTCATTGCTTGTTATCTACTTATACACAGACGCCCTCTTTTAGCTTTCTTCTATTAACTCTATACGAGTGAAGTTAGAAGTTCTAGTTTCTAATACTAGATCAAATGATAACAAGCAATGAAAAAAAATCGTGAGCGGTTCCAGTCACCCCTCAGGATTTTTTTCATTGCATTTTTATCTTAATAAATTTAATATAAGATTATCCTAATAAGGGGCTTTATTCCGAGTTTTGACACGTTCACCGTCACGCATTTTGCGTAAGGTACGGGTATTGAAATATAAGTTCTATCTTGGTAATTATAAAGTTGAAATTCCAATGCTCCACACATGTTTAAACTTGAGAAGAATTCGTGTATTTCAAGATGGCGGCATTAATATAGCCAACCTAATACATACTATATAACCATTGGAATAGAACTTATATTTCCATATTTATAGTTTGCGCAACGTCTTGTGATTAGCGGTTGCAAGCTCGGAATAAGGCCAAAGGAATTTATAAAAATGCAATTAATATATTTAAAAAAAACTATTTAAATTTAAATGAAACCCTAGAAAACTACATTCTATACTCAGTAATGTCAAACAAGAGCAAAAAAGGAAAAATATTGATATTGATCAGAATAGGTATAGCTTCTATAAAAGGCGCGGATTGCGTGACTTCATGCAGTTTTACATTAAAATCATCTATTTATGCTCTGTATCATGCGAAATGTAAACAGGAACTACCGACTGTAATTATTACTATGCATTTTATAGAAGGACCTAGCAAATGCTGGCATAATATACATAATGGCATAATATAGGTTATATATAGGCTATTTGACTACACTAAAAATATACTACTATATAAATATACGTGGTGGCAGAGTTGGTTAGACCTTGGACTTAAAAACACTAAGGTCCCTGGTTCGAATCCCGGTGTGTACCAATAAGTTTTTAATTTAAAAATTTATGTACCTACATTTGTTTGACAACACCACTATAATGCCTCGGAGAGCACGTTAAGCTGTCGGTCCCGGTTTCACTATACCAACTTGTGGAACTGTTTATAGATGGGTTATTGAGTCTATCCAAAACATCGCGACGAGCTAGCCACTTGTTCGGTGTAGACTCATACCATCGGCTACGACGAGGTGGGATTAAAACCCCTCCGCTGTGTACCCTGGGGCCGTCTAGGCGGTCTCGGGCGTCGTAAGGCACCCGTGAAGATATATATATATAAATATACTATAAATTGTGGTCCTATCAGACAATGGCGTACAAAAACATATTTCACTTTATTTTAAACTAAATTATGTATATCTTTTGTAGATTACACGAAATAAAATTGAATATTTTTTACAATTTTATTTATAGCAAAAACATCTTTGATTGGTTAATGACTGGTGACGTCACACGCAAGTAAACAAAACAATACACAGATTATAAATCATGTGGATGAAATAGAATAGAGTATAATATAGGACATTATTTAATCTGTGCTTGTTTGTTTACTTGCGTGTGGCGTCACACTTGACATAGACTGCGAAACAGCGTTTTTAGCGCCATTGTGGAACTTTAACATTGATTTTTATTAATAATAGAGTAGATATCCTGGAAATATCAATGTAGTGTGATTATTATGTAATGGGGAATAAAACGGGTTTCAAAAAGGAGTCAAATACCATTATATATTACCTATTGTCCATACATACAAAGCGCAGACTTCATTGTCTGTTCAAGACCAGTCTCTACCACAAGTTTTAGCACACAGTTTCTACTTTAGTCGATCGACAGTATTATAGCAAACAGTTTCTACTTTAGTCGGTCGACAGTATTATAGCAAACAGTTTCTACTTTAGTCGATCGACAGTATTATAGCAAACAGTTTCTACTTTAGTCGATCGACAGTATTATAGCAAACAGTTTCTACTTTAGTCGATCGACAGTATTTATAGCAAACAGTTTCTACTTTAGTCGATCGACAGTATTATAGCAAACAGTTTCTACTTTAGTCGATCGACAGTATTATAGCAAACAGTTTCTACTTTAGTCGGTCGACAGTATTATAGCAAACAGTTTCTACTTTAGTCGATCGACAGTATTATAGCAAACAGTTTCTACTTTAGTCGATCGACAGTATTATAGCAAACAGTTTCTACTTTAGTCGGTCGACAGTATTATAGCAAACAGTTTCTACTTTAGTCGATCGACAGTATTTATAGCAAACAGTTTCTACTTTAGTCGATCGACAGTATTATAGCAAACAGTTTCTACTTTAGTCGATCGACAGTATTATAGCAAACAGTTTCTACTTTAGTCGATCGACAGTATCAGGTCGCTGAAATCTAAATAAATCTTATTATTTAGATATCAGCGAACTAATACTATACTTAATTTATTCAGTTACTATAGATAGGGGTCAACCAATAGTGGCTCAATTTTTCAAATAAACCTCTCTAATTGGTTGATTCCTAACTATAGTTACTAGCGACTGTAAAAATTGTTTGCAAAAACTTGTGGTTCACACGGAATCGGGGTTTGTCAACGAATACTGGTTTTAAAACGCACTGAAAGGTGAGAAAACAGCATATCGTGCTCTAGACAAGAAATTTACAACCCCGCTCAAAAAGCCGCCACGCTTAAATTAGGACTGGGCAGCGGGCAAGCCACGTGTGCCGTATGCCTATATTTAATGGAGGAAAACTATGATAGATTGGGAACCACTCAACTGGAGGAGAGAACGTGGAAGGCCCAGGAGGAAATGGAATGAGTTGGAAACCTTTTTGAGCGACTGGTACGAAATAGTGGAAAATAGAGAGATATCGAAAGAAGGGATGTCCAACAGTGGGACAGTATAGGCTAATAATAATAATATATAAATTACCTATAATAATATATAAAGTGGCCGCAACTTCGTATGCTATTCTACTGTACGTCTATACTAATATAATAAAGAGGAAAGATTTGTATTTTTGTATGTTTGTAATGAATAAACTCAAAAACTACTGGACCGATTGCAATATTTTTTTCACCATTAGAAAGCTACATTATTCAGAAGTAACATAGGCTATATAATATCACGCTAGGTCCTATAGGTGTGGAGCAGTAACCAAAAATGTTTTAAAAACGGGGGAAAAGTATCGTTTCTGAGGCCTTCCGTGGCGTGCGCTGAGCATATAGTTAAAGTTATACAAACCTGTGCGAAGCCGGGACGGGCCGCTAGTTAATAATAAAGCCACTGCATTCGTAATCGCGAATCCGCGTTCGTTCTCCATACAAAATAAGCTTTCGCACTTCCAGTAATACTCGATTAGGTACTGTTTCTCGCAGAATTAAAGTAATAATTTTGTCGGTCATTGTATTTAAAAAAAAAAATCTGTGTTGGGTTTTTAGTTTATATATCATCACGGGTGCCTCACAGCGCCCGGGATCGCTAAGACAGCCTCAGGGTACCCAGTAGAGGGGTTTTTAATTCCACCTCGTCGTAGCCGATGGTATAAGTCTACACCGAATAAAGTGGCTAGCTCATCGCGATGTTTGGATAGACTCAATAACCTATCAATAAACATATTCAAAAGTTGGTATAGTGGAACTGGGAGGCCCAAATTTTAGATTAAAAACTCATTGGTACACACTTGCCGAGTTTTGTTTTTCTAGTAGTTTTTTTTGATGCAAAAAATATCCAGCCAAGATTCATTTTATTGTGATTATTGCAAAATTACGCATTCCAAGTAGAGACGACAAATGGCAAATTGTCTGTATAACCTTAAAAAAAAAACAATAAAACAGCTTGACAATTTTCCACCAAATCACAGGGCCACATAAACCCGTAGGACATTAGTCTATTGTATGCAAGAACAATACACGATCCATTCGTTGTTCGAACAGAAACAATTGCAAAGATTTCATGCTCTACCGAACATATGTGCGCCTGGTATCTCGTACAAAAGAAAATTATATTGTTAGGTTCTGGAATGCAATGAAGTTATTGATTTAAACGAATCAATTAATTAATCGATGATAAATCGTTTCATTCATAATGTACAGCCTCCGTAGACTAGTGGTTGCGCCTTTGGCGATGTATCCGGAGGTCGTGGGTTCGATTCCCACCCATGGCAAAAATATTAGTACGTTTTTTCTGTACAGTTTGTCATGGTCTGGGTGTTTATAAAATATAATATGCATTATATCCTTGCTTCTGGTACACATAGTAGAGCTTAGTTTGTGACCAGAGCAATATGTGTAATTTGTCCTACATATTATTATTATTATTATGTCGGATTTTTTAGTTTTTTTTTTGTGCGAAAGAGAGAACTTTAGCCCGGTGTCTAGGCCGACTGACCGGTCTCGTTACCGCTACCGCCTATACAGATGCAAAATCCGTCCAATAACCTAGTTATAATTCGGTTTTAGTCAGTGGTTACACCGGTGTTAGTTTCATTTCGGGTTACAATTACGAAACGGGCAGTTGAGTTGACGATAATAGGTAATGCAAATTCGTCTTTATGGTCTCCATTTCGTAAACGCATATTTTATCCTTTAGCCGGTATACTGAATCGATTGCCCCAATCATGAACATTGTAGGTCTGCTTACCATTAACTAGCTACAAAGTCAAATGCCGTGCTCCAATAAAATAAAAATAGGTACTTAATATAAAAGATTAAAAAAAAAAAACATACAATTTAAACTTTTGCAGGCTTTACACTTTGTCTTTTGGTTAGGTTCGAAATAATAAAAAAAAAACACATTTCTTATTATAAAATATTGAAAACGATTTCTCACTCTTCTTTCTATAAATAATCGCGATAACTAATTACCTGTAAGATTTGTCATACCTCAGGTATATTTACAAATACCTATGTCCACATTAAATGAAACAATAGCGAATTCCACAAACACAATGAATGATTAATAAGAAGTTTGTAATGTGATGTCAATGACAGAGGTGTGAAAGACAAGTTATATCGGCTTCAACACTGCCAATGTGTATTACTATCATGAAACTAATAATAATTTACGGAATCGCCCTAATCACAGAAGAAATTAATAGTAAACTATGCCTTAAATGGCCTATAAACCGTAATGTCAAACGTTGTCGTTGCCGCCTTATTGTGTTCTCACTTCAACCAATTTTTTTTTTTTTTTTTTTTTTTTTTTTTTAATTTTCTAGCCTGGATACAAGTTCTTCAGCCGTCACTTCAACCAATAAACGCCCAGTGTTGCTTGTAATATTTATAGTCTTCGATCAACAAGTTGTATTGTTGAACGCAGTTTCTCATTTTTTTTTATTTGTATGGAGGCGGCCACTAAAGTAATAAAAGCTCCCAATTATGCTTACGTATTTTTTCTTTAATCTGTTCCGGTATTTTTACCGATATGCATGGGTAGCAGTTATTATGTAGAACATATATTATGTATTACATCAATAGTTTATAGATCACAAAGAAACTTAATGCACATTGAATATTTAATCAATATTATTATATTAAACTATTACATACTTAATATCAAACTATTACATACTTAATACTGACGGAAGAAATTCAGAAAAGTGCAATAGCGCGCACAATAATTTCCTATAATTTCGTATCATAATACTCCAGTTTTTTCTAGTAGAGTTGAATCAGAATCTAACAATTTTTAGAAAATAATAAATATTGCTGGCGTCACTATCCAGCCCTCCCAGACCCATGTCATCAAAAATAAGCACCCTTTGGTGCTTACATAATACTTGAATGGAAATTCACTAAAACCCTTTATTAACTTCTATAGGCTTTAAAACAAATGCTATTTTACGTAGGTATTCTTAAAAATTAAATAGAAAACACTTACCATCATAGCAATCAGGAATATAAAGCGGCTTCCCAACCGACTTCCCCTTCTTCCCCGATAAAGGCACTGCCTCTACCCTCCTATGAGCTTCCAGAACCCTATACAGTAACACAGGCCTATCATCAGACTCCAGCCTCACCACCCGAGGCAAAGAAAACTTATCCACAAATTCTTTTAACGACATACTTCCACTATCACTCGAAGAATCATCTTCTGCTTCTACAGATCCACTTCTTCTTCCTAAGAGGAAATTATCTGCCCATTCAGGAGCATTAGGCCTTCTTTCAGGCCATGATTCTTGGCTTCTAGGTTTATACCTGGGTGGTCTTTCACGTCTTACTAAAGCTTCATTGGCTTCAGCTAGCCATCTTGTTACTAATCTTTCTCTTTCGACATCCAAGTATCTAGGTTTGGAGACGTCAGATGCAAAGCGTGCAGCGTCAAAGCAGTATTGAGGAGGAGGTGGTCTGGTATGAAGCCTTGGGGGGAAGAACCTGGGAGGTGGGTAAGGGGGGTGAGGAGCGTAGGCCGGAGGGGTGCGGGGTCCGGAACCCTCGGCCGACGCTGTCCGGAACATGGTGCCCTAGTCCGCCATTGAAACTTCTGGGGCGCCACCTGGGAACAAAGACATGTTGGAGGTTAATTATCTTCTTAATTTTTTTTTTAAATCTTCAAAAAATAATATGGACAATGGACATGCATAAACAGGCCCTTTTCTCAATTATTTTACAGTTTCTGAATCTTAAATTCTACTTTGATCAAGTAGGTACAATGACAGTATTTAGATACTGAGCCCTTATTCACAAACCGGGCTTAAGATCAATTTTAGAAGTCGATCTAATTAACGGTCTAGAACCATCTGTTATAGAAATACAAATATTAAAAACTTCTCCAACTTGAAGGTAACATGTAACAGTGAAGGATTTATGGCATTACTCTTCTAGATATATGTATTCCTAGAACATCTCATGACAAAACCGGTCGGTACACAGCAGTAAAGGATTAACGAACTTTTAATAATGTTCCTACTGGCCATTTTCAACTCTTCTATGGATCTGAAAGAACTTTTGTGTAATTCTATCGACGCTGAAGAGTTTAAGAACTTTTAATCTAAAGCAGATACTAGATTTATGCACTCCTAGTACATCAGATGGCAAAATACCTTACCTACAACTTGTAGTACAGTGACAAACAAAAGTATATTACGTTAAGATGTTCGCACAAGATAAGACCGTGTCGACACGGACTTACATAACAATTGATTACTACATTGTGGTGGCAGATAGGAAAAAACAAACGACCTCAAACAATGGAGTTCTTAAGGTCGCGACTGTACCCATTGGTACAGGTTGATGAATAATTTAAAATTTGCTTTGCTTAACTTTAATTATTGTGTTAATTCATTTGCTACTTACGATTTTTAATTTAACAATATCCACCTATGGGATCATGGGCGTAGCCAGGGGGGGGTTTGGTGGTTCAAATCCCCCGAAATGTTTGGAAATAGATAAATTTGTATGGGGGAGAAGAGATGGGGCGGCGTATGTTGTGTGTTTGTAGGTTGAAACCCCCCGACGATGTTTAAAATCCTGGACAAGCAGATACAAGATCCATATAGAAGTTAATTTCTGACGAGGCATCTTTTTTTACTCATAAAAAAATCAGGACCAAAAATCGGCTTAGCTCAGTGGTACTTCAGTATAGAGCCAAAGGAGAGTGACCTCATTGCTACTTCAGATAGATCAAAAGTAGAATAATACCTATGATAAAGTTTCGATTGGTAGGTACTTCACAAGAGAACCAAATGAAAGTAACTTTAAAAAGCTATCAACTCAAGAGTTTGGTGACAGATTTATTTATTTTTACGAAAAAAAAAAGAATTTAAAAAAATAATATTATCAACAAGACCGGCCTGGGATGGGTGACCGCTTTATACAACGAGGCTATTTCATCATAAACACCGCAACAAGCTCACCACTTGTTAGGTGTTGCCTCCGAATACAATCGGCGAAATGAGGATGGGTTAATCCCTCCGCTGGGACCCTGAGGCCGTTTAAACGGTTCTCGGGAGCCAAATTGGCATTATTTTATTATTATTATCACCGAAAACAAAAGATGGGTGAGATTTTTTGCATTTTGGTTGTAGGTACTCTAAATAATACTGATCATAATAGTATGATGTAAGTAACAAATACGTACTCGTATATCTTATAATAGACTTGAACGTATCTTCGTTCAATTTTGATCGATATATAAAACCAATCAAAACCCAATCAAATTGAGCTATTTTTTAAAGGCTACCACAGAGTTAATAATAGATAGAAACAAGTTTTACTCTTGTTGTTTAGTTTCGAAACGAATTTCACATTACGACGATTACGTTTAAGAGGAGTGTCTGATGAGGCTCTTCGATGTTCATGCTGATTCGCAAAGTATTACCTCTCCCCGCGCATGACGGTAAGTCGGTAACCCTTCCATACATTTATGTAAACCTTCCCCCCGACCCTTAATATGAGAAAGAGCACGTATGAGGTTGTACCTTCAATTTAGGCAGCAAAACGACTTTCGGGCCATAACTGTTTTCTACCCCTAAACTTTAATGGATTTGAAAAAAAATGGTCTCGTTTTATTAGAGAAAAAAAAACGATGACTGTACGTTTTCCTTTTTTTAATTTTCTGCCTTGATATTTTATAGGAATTATTTTAATATGAGGGATTTTTTTACGATTTTCATTGAATTTCAGGGGTTGATATATTTTTTTCTATACCAAACTTTAAAAAAAGGAAAACGTACGAGCCTAGATATACTTATTTATAACGCCTCCAAAACTCATAAAAATCTATGAATGTTTAGTGGGGGGTAACAGTTAGGACCAAAAGGTCGTTAATGTATGAGAAATGTTTGATCAGACTCCGCTCTTAAGGCACTATATAAAAAAATACGTATAGAGAAAAGGGAGTGGCTTAGGTTAAATTATAATAAATACCTAGTGTATATTCTTTACGTGTGTAAGTTTTAATTTTATATTATTGGACCATGGTCTGTGACTTTGCATCTACTTGATGGTAAGCAGACCTACAAAATCCACGAATGGAATCGATTAATACTTGTTAAAAAACATTTATTACTCCCACATATAATAAATTAAATATTTATTGGTATAGCGTATTTGAAATGTATATTTAAATATAGGATTTTACGTGAGTATTACTATCTTTGTAGTTAATTTTATTAATATGTACATTGTACCTACATATATAATGTTCTACATAATTTAATTACACCTTGTACTTATTAGGCCTTATTACCTCTAGCCAAGCCAAATAACGGCTGGGATTCTATCGCATTAGTATATCTCTGGTAAACACATATTAATAAATACATCGACCGTATAAAAGCCTTCAAGTATCGAATATAAAAAAGGTTTGTACAAAAAAAAAACTGTTTTCAATGTCAACTGACCTGCCTCGGGTCTTTGGCCAATGACTCATAATAATGTAAGATGGATCTTAAACACGCAACTACCTATTGTGTAACAAAAAAGGTATTGATTTGGTACCTAGGTACGGTGGACCGCATGGTATATATAAATACATGTATACTAAACTAGTATAGTATACTAGCTTTTTCCCGCGGCTTCGTACGCATTAATAAGTTAAAAAAAACGTTTATATTTATTTAAATTTAAAATTCTAAATTGCACTAAGAAGGTTTGTACAAAGGCGAGCTTAATGCCTTAGGCATTATCTACCAGCTAACCTTTGGGAGAGTGAAAATTGTAATATAGGGTGCACAGATTAGTATAAAGAGAAATCAAACTACATAAACTGCATAGATACAACTACATAAAATACATAAATAATATAGCAAAAATAAATACATAAATATATGTTAAAACCTAACCTAAATTATGATAATGAGAAATGAGTAATTTCTTGAAAATGGCGAGAGACGGAGACTGTCTGATGTTCAGGGGGAGCAAGTTCCACTGGCGAGCAGCTGACACCGTAAATGAGTCAGAATATATGGTAGAGGCATGTGATAGAATTTTTAATAGGTTATTATCAGAAGAACGGAGGTCGCGATCATGAGTGTCGCATAGAAATTGAAAGCGGAATTTGAGATAAGAAGGAGAATTAGGATTTTTAAGAATATTATATAACTGGGAAAGGAGATGTAGTAACCTGCGAGAGCGGATATTAACCTGCGGATATTAAGCCATTTCTATCTAAAATGGTTGAGATTTTTTTTTACTGGAGCACGGCATGTGACTTTGTATCTAGCTGGTGATAGGCAGACCTACAAAATCTATGAATTGGGTCGATCAATGCGTTGTTATTTAAAAGCATTGATCGCTATCACTATGCCGGCTAAATGATTCGGTTACGAAATGGGGGGCATTTACAAGTTTACTTTAGAATTATCGTTAAATTAACGCCTGTTTCGTAACTACACCCTAAAAGGAGACTAGCATTTTGACAAGAAATCGAAGCAATAGTTTAGTGGCGGGCACAATTTATAAGTCACACTATGCTGAATAATGCGGTTAAGAAATGAACGGTATAAAGATGAATTTACAAGTTTACTTTAGTAGCCTCGCTGCTTTATCGTCAAATTAACGCCCGTTTCGTAACTACAACCTAAAAGAAGACTACCGTTCTGACAAGAAATCTAAGCAATAGGTTAGGGGCAGGCGCAATTATAAGTCTTTTACTTAGGTAGAGGTTTAAAAGGAATAAACAATATTTATTCTAAGCCCCTCCCTTTTACAATACGACATATTTTCGTATAGCGCCTTAATTCCGATTTTAGGTATATTTATTTTTTGATTTTTTTTTGGTTTCTTGTACCGCTGATTTGTTTTATTGATATCAAGACATGTACAACATATATGTAAACACGACATTCTATAAATAAAGTTAAGAATGCACGTAGGCGATCATTTTGGTATCAAACCGCTCGCCATTTAAATATCTGCATGAGTAAACCTTTTTGGAATAAAAAGAATTCGAAATTCAAAATAACTTCGATATTTAAAAACATAGCAAAGAAGCTTATTCTATTTTTAAATCTCTATCGAACTTGAACTGGTTGAAGTCTCTTTTTAATCCGGAAGTCTCAGTACCATTCCTTACAGGCAATGATATACCTATAGAAGTTTCTACCTACAATATTTAATACATTCACCCACACTAATTAGAAACAGCCTCCGTAGACTAGTGGTGGCGCCTTTGGCATTATATCCGGAGGTCGTGGGTTTGATTCCCACTCATAGTAAAAAAAAAAAAAAAAAATAGTACGTTTTTTTGTACAGTCATGGTCTGGGTGTTTATAAAATATAATATTTATTATATCGTTGCTTCTGGTACACATAGTACATAAGCCTAGAGCTTAATTTGTGACCAGAGCAATATGTGTAAGTTGTCCTACATGTTATTATTATTAATGCGAAAGTCACTTTCTGTGGGTTTGTTTGTTAAGTATCACGCTTAAACCGCTGAACCAATTTAGATGAAATTTGGTTTGGAGATAGTTTGAGACCCTGGGGAGGATATAGGGTATATCACTTTTCGACATAGCTATAGGGAGTACAGATATACATGGTGTTTGTGATTTAAGAGTGTTAGAAAAAAAAAATATACCTACACCAGATAGAGAGAGCATGTTACTGTTTTTATATAAATAATATGACGGGCGAACCGGGTCAACAATTTTTTTTAATATTCTTTTTCAAATTGGTAACACTTAGGGTTGGGAGCAATTTATTATATTTTTTTGTGAATTTTGGTATTTTCTTTTTATATAACATATAGTTTTAGATATTATGTTGATAATAATCAATTTTTTTAGCTTCCTTTTGTATTGGATCAATAAAATCAGTTGATTTTTCAGTTAAATTATTAGTAATAATCAAATTTTTTAGCTTCCTTTTGTATTGGAGAAATAAAATCAGTTGATTTTTCAGTTAAATGATTAGTAATAATCAAATTTTTTAGCTTCCTTTTGTATTGGAGAAATAAAATCAGTTGATTTTTCAGTTAAATGATTAGTAATAATCAAATTTTTTAGCTTCCTTTTGTATTGGAGAAATAAAATCAGTTGATTTTTCAGATAAATGATTAGTAATAATCAAATTTTTTAGCTTCCTTTTGTATTGGAGAAATAAAATCAGTTGATTTTTCAGATAAATGATTAGTAATAATCAAATTTTTTAGCTTTCTTTTGTATTGGAGAAATAAAATGAGTTGATTTTTCAGTTAAATGATTAGTAAAAATCAAATTTTTTAGCTTTCTTTTCTATTGGAGAAATAAAATCATTTGATTTTTCAGTTAAATGATTAGTAATAATCAAATTTTTTAGCTTTCTTTTGTATTGGAGAAATAAAATCAGTTGATTTTTCAGTTAAATGATAAGTATGTTAAATGAATAATATACCATCATACCATAACGGATGCCTATTTGGCTCCCGAGAACCATTTAAACGGCCCCAGGGTACCCAGCGGAGGGATTAACCCGTCCTCATTTCGCCGATTGTATTTGTTTGGACGAGGCAACTCTTAACAAGTGGCGAACTTGTTGCGGTGTTTATGATGAAAGCTTTAGACAACAAGGCCGGCCTGGGATGGGTGACCGCCCATCCCAGGCCGGCCTTGTTGTCATCTGCTTAAATGATTAAATCCATCAAAAATATGTTCATTTCCGGATAAAAATTATAAAATCCCGTATTTTTTTGCCCTGAAAAAAAATCTGACAACACTACCAGGGACCTAAAAACATAAGTAGTGCTTATAAGTCCAAGGTCTAACCAACTCGACCACCACGTATATCTAATAGTATTTAATAATAATTATCATTTCCTTTAGAGTTCATTGCCTTCACATATTTATAAATATTTTATTACACCTAACACCACGTGGTTTGTCTTGTCTTCATCCGGTTTTATATCTTAGCGGCCAACTGGTTTTTCTCTACTCACTTTTTTTTATCTATATGTACATGTTTACTAGGCTGTATGGTTCATAGAGACCTTTGCCTTCTCTATATTTGAGAAAACCGAACAAAAAAAAAAGGTACTATTTTACAAATAAATAAAATTGTCTTTGTAATATTAAAATAACCGGTTTTTACTAAATGCATATGGATGTATAGATGGTACATATACCATTTTTTTTTTTATTATTTATGTCTATCTGTCTGTCTGTTTGTTCCGGCTAATCTCTAAAACGGCTGGACCGATTTTGACGGGACTTTCATTGGCAGATAGGTGATGTAAGGAGTAACTTTTTATTTTAGAAATACATATATATTTACCTGTAAATCAATAATAAAAAAATAACTACTCCACTCGGACGAAGTCGCGAGCACAGAGGCCGTTTTATTTTAATGCATGATTTTTATTTTAAATATATTTTATGTTATTTAAGGTTTGTTCCATAGAAAATTTGTATATACATGGCTAATATGATGTTCTACTGATCAATACGAACAACTTTTCCCATGGAACTATGTGTCGCAAATGAAAAAAAAAAATGGCTTCCCCATACAAATTGGTAATTTTAACTTTACTAGTTTGTATAGAGAATTCAATTTTTTTTTCATTTGTGACACATGGTTCCATGAGAAAAGTTGTGTATTGATCAGAAGAACATCATATTAGCCCAAAATACACCCATTCAAATTCACCATGTATAATATTAATTTATATAGCACGTTTTTATACTAAGAAGTTTGATTGTAAATAAATTTGTATTTTCTTATAGTGTGAAAATAAATTTTAACATTCACTTTGACTTATATGAATTAATTAATTAATCAACTTTGTAGTTCTGCTCACCACCAGGTAGATACAAAGTCACATACCGTGCTCAAATAAAAAAAAAATTGAAGAAAAAAAACAATCTCAACCGTCCGCGCCGAGTTTTCCCACTTGTCTTTCGTGTTTTTAGCGCAAATATTTTTCTACGGTCAAGCAAAGCTATCAATTTTTAAACAACACTCAAGTTTAAGTTCGCAAATAAAGTTATTAGCGAAGATCAATTAAATAGATTTACGGCTTTCCGGTAAAATTACCGATATGTATGAACTTTCCTCTCGCCCACGGAGCAATTACCTGCACAATGAGGTTGTTTTATCTCTAGACTAGAGGCGCAAATAGTAGATTTATGATTTATATGGTGAAAACGTCCTTTTTTATTACCTACCTTTTTCACAAACAGCGTAACTGCAATATTAGCTAAGAACTCATGGACTCAGATATGGTTCAGGTTCAGATATGGTTCGGCTAAAATCTCGTAAAAATATCATAAATCAGTTCAACTAGTCTTTTCAAATAAACCATACTACTTTTTTTTTAGAAATGATCAATGTTGTTTTTTGATTTTAATCATTAAAACAGTAATTATTTATGAAATCCAATTTAAAGGTAGCAAATATCTGTCAAAAAGTAACATCAAAAATCCATCTTTAACATGGTGCTGTAAATGATAGATTTTGATTTTAACATTTCCAGTTTGATTTGGTAAAGAAACGCATTAGTTAGCATCACATGTTAAATTTTTTTGGTAATAAAACGGCTAATTAAAATAACGGGGCAATGTATGAAGATGACATTTATGACGTCATTCCGAAATTCCTGAAGGTTAATTAAGATTTTAACAGACATTATTTCCTTAAGGAAATTTGGAATTGAGAAAATGTCATAGGTATCTGTTTTTTTTTCACTATCAAAATTAAAATTTATAATTTTTCTGGTTAAAACTTTTGTTATATTAGTATTTGAAGTTGCCACTCTATAATAATTTTATCTCAGTGTTATTACTTATCCAAGGAACAAACGACATAAATCTTTATTGAACTGATCATCATCTTTATAATTACTTGGAAATTTAAAAAAATGTTACTTAATCAAACCTCTCGACACTCGTTTTTGATTGCTAATATAACGCAAATCGTTTTTTTTTTTTTTTTTTCATAAACCCAATATATTTTTTTTTTTTTAGACCGACTTACCCCTTCACTTGGTACCCAGTACCCAACAAGTAAATGGGTTGTTCTGTCTAGGTCAACCTACACTGAACAAATGGCTAGTTCGTCGCGAAACAAACAAAGGTAGGTAAAACAAAATGCCTTTTTAAGGCATGATATACATTGGCCTTGGTTCGACTGAGAAGGTCCAAAAAAGAAGTCGTGGTACCGGTCCAAAATAAGGTCGGGCCGACATCACATGCCATACAAAAACTACTGAGATGCCCAAATGTTTATGTATTACGGTTTTGGATCGCAAGACTTAACCTATATTTTTCTTACACAAGCAGTTATCTGGGCCTCATCTATACTATCTGTATACTAATATAATGAAGAGGTAAAGTTTGTTGGGAAATCTACTGAACATATTTTGAAAATTATTTTAGTGTTGGATAGCCCATTTATCCAGGAAGGCTATAGGCTATATAAAATCACGTTGCGACAAATAGGAGCGGAGTATCAATAAAAAATGTTGGGAAAACGGGGAAAATTTGTTCTTTTTGAGAGTTTCCGTTGCGTGCGTTGCGTAAAAGGTTAAAGTTACGCAGACGAACTTGCGCGGGTCAACTAGTAATATACAAAGTTAATAATTGAATAGCTTGCTTTTATTATATATAATATTACATATTGGCTTTCTCTGGAGCTGTCAAACTTTGCAACTAATTATGGGTTGAACTATATTTTAGGTGGGAGGAAGGTCTATTTTAGGTGGGAGGAAGGTCTATTTTAGGTGGGAGGAAGGTCTCTATAACTTCGTTAGGCCGACCGACCGGTCTCATTACCACCGCCCATACAGATGCAAAAACCGTCAAGTGACCTAGTCATGTTTCATCGGTTTTCAGGATACTACTGCATTGATTTTTTGTCGAGGTAGTCCCCTTTTCAGGGTGCGATTACGAAATGTGTAAAGAAAAACTGACGATAAGGCAGCGAATATATTAAAATATACTCGTAATGCAATTCATCTTTATAGCCGCCCATTTCGTAATCGCATCATTTAACCGGCATAGTGGGAGTGATCAATATTGTTTAAAAACAATTATTGATTGAATCCATTCATGGACTTTGTAGGTCTGCTCACCACCAAAGTCACATGCGGTGTTCCAAAAAAAAAAAAAATTACCTAGGTAACTAGGTGCAACCCAGCCTAAACGTAAGGTTATTGTCAATAAATATTAATCGTGCATTACCTTTTGGTAGGCAAGTGGTTGACCTCAGGTAATATTTTATTATGAATTATTATGAAGTTTCCTGCGTATTAATAAACCTGCTTTTAAGTTGTGGGAGTACGAAAGTAGGGTTACCACACTTTTGTATTTCTCCGGGATTATATTAGGCTATTCTATGGAGATAAAATAGGCATGAGCCTTAAGAGGGCGTATAAAGGCAAATAAAACAGGTGAAATAAAAGATGCCTCTTACAAAGCCCGCGAGTGAGAAACAAATAAAAAATTTGCGCGAAATTCTTGTAAACGTTTTTTTTGCTTATAACTTTCAAAATATTTTGAATTTTGCAAAAATTCTAAGTCATACACTAGATCTTATACATATACATAACTTATAAAAACATGGATTTATAATCTGCTCTATTTTGAAGTAATAGGAAATATCGATAAAAAATGAAGTTAATTTTGCGATTATTTTCTATCGAGGTAACTTTATGCTAATACGTTTTTCAAAAAGTCGGTTACTTTTAAATATCTTGTATTAATACTATGTTTTTTTTTTATATTTGTTAGGTTTAAGGTATTCTCATAATCGGAGATCTAGATTTCTGATTTGTTTTGTAAGTTTTGAGAACAGAAGATGGCCGCTGCCATACAATTAAAAAAAATTAGAACAAAAACAACCACTGAGCGTTGATTGGCACAAGTGAGAACAGAATATAGCGACAACGAACTTGTTTGACATTTCGGTTATATATACCATTTAAGGCAATATGGCGGTTCCATATATTATTATTAGTTTCATGGGCTATCCGGGCTATTTTTTTTCTAGTCGGAATTTGCCGTGTTAAAGTTGGAATGGAATTTTAGATCATACAAACAAAAAATGATATATGATCAACAAAGCGATAGTATTCATTTGAATTGAAAAAAAAAACTTTTTTACTAGTTAGTTATCATTCATACCAATAATGATACCTAACTAATAATGGTGTGTACCAATGAGTTTTTAATTAAAATAATTATGTACATTTGTTTGACACCACCACTATAGTGCCTCGGAGAGCACGTTAAGCTGTCGGTTCCGGTTTCACTATACCAACTTGTGAAACTGTTTATAGATGGGTTATTGAGTCTATTTAAAACATCGCGACGAGCTAGCCACTTGTTCGGTGTAGACTCATACCATCGGCTACGACGAGGTGGGATTAAAACTCCGCCGCTGTGTACCCTGGGGCCGTCTAGGCGGTCTCGGGCGCCGTAAGGCACCCGTGATGATATGTATGTATGTATCATTCATACAGTATGAATGATTACATTTGTATACCGCAAGGTGGAACAAAAGGACAAACTCCAAAATGTAAAAACATCTATGTAATAACCTCTGCTCACAAATGAAGAATTTGATTTGATTTATAATTATTAAATTTTAATAGTTTTTATACATTAGTTATATTTTCGAAATATAATAATAATTAAAAATAATTAGTAGGAGTCGGTTGTCGCGCTAGAGTACCGAGAATACTTGCTGCATTTCCCTGCTGGACCTCTAAAGCTATTGGCAAAGAATGCCTTGGACTCCGGATATTTTGCTCAATAGCTTGGCGATTTTTTTAGCAAAAGCCTTTGCGTCCGGTGACCAAGAGCCCATGGTCTCCACCGCAAATGCCAAAAACTCGAAATGGTCATTGAGAGCAGAATATTTAGATTTTTTTGATATTCTCGGCACTGATGGCCGCGGCACCGGCTCCTACAGAGGTAGAGCTAATTGTGGCTGGAGGCAAAGGTGTCAGAACATGTTGCGTCCCAGACGAGGGCCCGGCCCCGGTACCAAGGCAATAGTGTTATGCCATCAGGTCTCAGGTCACTATCGTTACATAGGAAGGCCGGAAGGCTCTAGCAAGCTTGGAAAACTTACAGATGCTAAAGCAGAAGGCTTTAGCATCTGTAAGTTTTCCAATCTTTGCCATGATGACATAATTAAATAAATAAATCTAAATTATAAAGATATTGACACGTATATTTATAAACTAAAAAATAATATATTAAATAAATTAAATACCATCACGGGTGCCTATTTGGCTCCCGAGAACCGTTTAAACGGCCTCAGGGTCCCAGCGGAGGGATTAACCCATCCTCATTTTGACGATAGTATTCGGAGGCAACACCTAACAAGTGGCGAGCTTGTTGCGGTGTTTATGATGAAATAGCCTCGTTGTATAAAGCGGTCACCCATCCCAGGCCGGCCTTGTTGTCATCTGCTTAACCTTGTTATCAGTTGCGCAGTGACTTCATTTTGACGATGGTATTCGGAGGCAACACCTAACAAGTGGCGAGCTTGTTGCGGTGTTTATGATGAAATAGCCTCGTTGTATAAAGCGGTCACCCATCCCAGGCCGGCCTTGTTGTCATCTGCTTAACCTTGTTATCAGTTGCGCAGTGACTTAACCACTAGGCTGGGGCCGCTTTTTTTTTTTATTTCTTAACTAATTTATATTTATAAACATAAATTGCACTTCAAAATAAAGATAGTTAAAATTTTTATTTTTAACTATAGGTAATTAAACAGTGCAACAAGTCAAAAGATCTTAACTTCAACGCGTAATGATTTAATTGCTTACGCAGTGACCCAGTAATGGCGTCCTTGGTTGAGCAGTGTTTTAAACAAAAGTAAAACAGCTGAAGGTACATCTAAATATTCCCACACATTCACAAGTATCAAGTAGGTTCATCTTAAGGCTTACTTTATACATGGTGACTGTGAAAGGTTATACTTTGGGTTAATATGAGGCTTTACTAATGAAATCAAAAATCTATTCCTATGTTGGACAAAATATTAATATTGTGAAAAAAAAAAATGGCTTTTCCATACTTTGTTATTTTAATATTGCTTTAGTTTATTGCCAAGTTTTATTTTCATTTGCGACACGTATATTTTTCATGGTATTTTTTTTATTTTTTTTATTGGAGCACGGCATTTGACTGACATCTACCGTGAGCGGATTACAAAGTCCATGAATGGGGTCGATCAATATTTTTTCTTAAACAAAATTGGTCGCTCCCACAGTGGGAACGATTAATTCCCACAATGATTCAGTAGAGCATTATATTTACTTAAAGCACAACTTTCTAAAGTCACCATGTTTATAAAAGCTTGGCAAAGCAACAAGGTTCCATCCATTTTTTCTTGTCTTCAAAACAGAAATAATTTGGTAGAGCTATAGGTAGGTACCTACTGTACTGAGTACAGTAAACCTCGATTAACATACGTCGTACGACCTTACAAAACTTGATACGATCATAAGGTGATTTTATGAATGATTTTTGTAATAAATCTTATTGTTTTGAGTGAGGAAGTGTGCGAAGGACTTTTCTTTTTTAGTATTTTAACATATTTTTGCATTAAAAATACATGTCCGGTTGCGAAGTGTTAACTTTAAAGGTTTCGCCAGACGTATACAACGTATACGCCCATACAACGTACATAACATACATATCATAACGGGTGCCTTACGGCGCCCGAAACCACCTAGACGGCCTCAGGGTACCCAGCGAAGGAGTTTTTAAACCCACCTAGTCGTAGCCGATGGTATGAGTCTACACCGAACAAATTACTAGCTCGTCGCGATCTTTTGAATAGACTCAACAACCCATCTATAAACAGTTTCACAAGTTGGTATAGTGAAACCAGGACCGACAGCTTAACGTGCTCTCCGAGGCACTATAGTGGTGTTGTCAAACAAATGTATTTTTTTTAATTAAAAACTAATTGGTACACACCAATACCCATACAACGTATTTCTAGTATTACAACTTGGTTGTTAGTCACAGTTCAATTATTATTTTTATGTTGGTCATTGTAAGGAAACATCTTTCAGCCCCCCTAGCCAAGAGCATTGGCGCTTTTTATGCTCGAACGTCGCAGAAACGTGAAAGAGAGGGAGATAATAAATTTATTATCCTATTGGTGTATCTATATTGTTGTCTCGTTTTGGTTATTTCTGTAACGATGAAAACGAAAGTGACGTCATCATCAAATGTCATTTTCATACAAATGTTTCGTTAGCGTTAATTATGACTGCGCTCTTGGCTAGGGGGGCAGGTGTACTAAATACAAATATAATAAAAAACATTAATACAAATATCGACAAAAATATTTCATAAATTCTACAACAAACAGTAGTGGAGAAATACTGAAAGTGCGAAAACTTATTCACCTATATCGTAAGTTACTACTTGTGCCAAGCAAACTTAACATTATAAAAGATAATATTACCTACAAATATAATGTAACCAAAGGATATATTTTGTGGCCAGTATGTTGTGAAAGTGTAATGAGTGGGCGATGTACGTTATAGGTACAGCCAAAATCCTATTGTTCCGAGTAAAGCACTTGTGCGCGTGCGCATATCGTGTTACCTTGTTGTTGTAACAACAGCTAGGGTGACCATGGTATGGTACAGGGAAATCATAAAAAAATACTTACAATACAACAATATCTTTAATAAACTACTTTCACAAAGTCCAATTGTTTATTTTAAGCGTTCGCATATAAAATGTTGATACCTTACTAATATGTCTTGACTATAACTTGGCTTAGAACATATCTTTAATTCAAAAACTATCTCGAAGATCTGATAAGTGGTTTCAGACTTATAAAAACGCAAACATGCAGATAGACACAACGTTGTATTTTATAAGTAGCAGATAAATTTATAATATTATTTTATAAATTTTTTTTTTGCGTGTCTGATATATGTAAATATTCATAAAAGATTATGCTGTTTTGTTATAGAAAAAGTACAAAACTTAAAATTGAGTCAAATGTTAATAAAATTATTAAGATATTTTTTTAGAATAACTGTTTATCTTTTGCAGTGGGCAAAAGATGAATAGTTATTTTATTATATTATTCATAAAGACCTAAAATATAAATGCCCCATTAAAGAACAAAGTACACATAAAATTTACATTAAATACAATAATAAAAATAAAGTTTTTTTGTCTTTTAAAATATACCTACACATTATTTTTTTAATTCAAACTTGATGGATTGTCTTCCATTATAGAAAATTTATGGTTACCTTATAATCAATTTAAGTTTGGTACAATATATTTGGCAATATTGTGTTATATTTAGTTTTGGAATATAAATAGTATCAAGTTTGTAATAAAATTATTACCTACATAATAAATAAATTTATTAGGTAGGTAACCTAGTACCTAGGTATTTTCAAGGTAATTAGTTATTAACCTGCTGCTCTATACTACTTTTTTTTTCAAAGAAAAGGCATAGGGTATGTGGCCATCCAGCCTATTTTATACTCATAAATATACGTATATATTTTAGTACCTACCAACTAATTGTAAACAAAACCCGATCTTTTAATCTATTTAACCTATAATAAATTATTTGTAATATACTTAATACTTAAGATTTAAAATAAATTCAGATGTATTCAATAACACTTGCCGAGGTACAATAAAACAATAAGATAAAAATCTTCCTTGTACCCGATCTGTCAAAAAACCAGATGTTCGAAATTTAAATCTAGGACGTTCCCTTACACGTTAAATGAGCATCGCGTGACATAACCCTTGCATCACTTATCGCGGAACTATTGCATGATTCTTGGAATAAAAATACCTTGCCTCATATATAATTTTATAACCTATTGTGTAGGAAATAAAGTTGTAATTTGTTTGTCAATTTACTTGTAGAACGTTCCGTTTTACACCGCTTTTCAAATGCTACCGTTCGAGTTCTCTCACGTTCCAAAATTTTATTAATGTCCATGCATGTGGTTTGGCGCCATCTTTTGGGTTGCTTATTATTGTTGTTTCGGTACTTTGCTTGACTGTGACCTCAAGTTGTGTAATTTTGTTATTTACTTCGTCGTTTAAGAAAATCGTTTTTAAACTTAAATTGTAGAAAAGAAAAACTGTTATTGAAAGTTTTAAACTTATAACAGCCTTTGTGACAGTATTTTTTTACATGAATTTAACATAGCACTGGATACTAGTCCATCGGCTTTGTGACAGTAGGGTTACCAACTCTTATTTTTTTGTTTTTTTTTTGGGAAATCCAATCCCGCGAATTCCGGGATATTGGAGATCTTTTTTAAAATGGCTTAAAAGTTCCCAACTTTTTGATTCTTTTGATGATTTTTTTTTTCTCTTTGTTTGTAAAACTGAGTGTCTTATAAATTACTAGATTAGATAGGAACACCTATATGACTCCATTTCTTTAGGAATATATTATTATGGTGACTATTTATTTTGGTACAACATTAGAGATATCATTTTGACAAACAGGTAGACCAAGAATGTTATATCTATTAAATATTTACTTTTAAGATTATTATATTATTATGAACCGTTAAGTGATCCAGTCATGTTTGGTTTTTAGTCTGTGGGTATACACCGCTAATCAGGAGACTATAATCCATCGATAATATTCACCTATCAGGGTGCGGTTGGGCGCTCGTAATTCAATCGTATTTATTGTAACCGCTCATTTAGCCGGCATAGTGGAGGAAACCAATAACCCCCCGGAAAATCGACGCAAAATGTAAATGACCACGATTATTTATCTCCGTCTCTTTCTTTTTTACGGGTATCAATGGAATATTATTAAGTACTTTAATGGAGTGTGTTTCTATGATGTCGCTAACAGGATCATATAGTATTTGGTTGAGTAGAGAAGATAGTGAACATAGTGCAGGTGAGTTCAAAACCTACTTCACGGTTTCACGCCTTCCAACCATGCGAGGGACCCGGCACCCGCACGGTGAATCCATGGATAGCTAAGAACATTGTCTCTCTCTAGGTTAGAATATGTATGTAGAACATAGTATTTCGCGGTTATAGAACATGATTAACGCATTAAACTTATTTTTCTGTGAAGTTATTTAAGTGCCTAGTGGTTAAGTCACTACGCAACTGATAACAAGGTTAAGCAGATGACAACAAGGCCGGACCTGGGATGGGTGACCGCTTTATACAACTATTTCATTATAAACACCGCAACAAGCTCGCCACTTGTTAGCTGTTGCCTCCGAATACCATCGGCGAAATGAGGACGGGTTAATCCCTCTGCTGGGTACCCTGAGGCCGTTTAAACGGTTTTCGGCTAAATAGGCACCCGTGATGGTATTTATACGTGGTGGCCGAGTTGGTTAGATCTTGGACTTAAAAACTCAGTCCCTGGTTTGAATCCCGGTGTGTACCAATGAGTTTTTTATTTAAAAAAAAATGTACATTTGATTGAAAACACCACTATAGTACCTCGGAGAGCACGTTAAGCTGTCGGTCCCGGTTTCACTATACCAACATGTGAAACTGTTTATAGATGAACTTGAGTCTATTCAGTACATCGCGACGAACTAGCCATTTGATCGGTGTAGACTCATACCATCGGCTACGACGAGGTGGGATTAAAAACTTATATGCTTTTAAAAAAGCTATTTGTGAAGAAGTATGATGATTGCTTATTGCATTTTTTGTTTAATATTTGTTTGCTTATCTACGAGTATATACGCTGTCGCTATTATTATTTGTATCACAATTTTTTATCTGTTTAGTTAATATTTATGTTTTATGTTTAAATGTAGGTACTAACTTTTATATCTTGGGATAATGATGCTGTTTGTGCATATACCTATATTTTTTGTAATTATTATTTCATATTGTAACTTTTTTTGCACAATTGTTTGTTGTCCATAATAAAATAAAAAATAAAAAAAAATAAAAAATAAAACCCTCCGCTGGGTACCCTGGGGCCGTCTAGGCGGTCTCGGGCGCCGTAAGGCACCCGTGATGATATGTATGTATGTATGATGGTATTTATTTTTATTATTATTTATTTAGGGGTCCTATGTATAATTTTGAATCGGACCCCTATACGCCTATGAGCATAAATAAATAAATGTTAAATTACAAAGAAAATGATCAAAATAGAGCATAAGACAATACGGCATAGGTTATCATGTGCGTGTAAACTGTCATAGTTTCCACGGAGTTACGTAAATCCGAAAGAACAATGCGCGTGTATGTCGGGAAAGAAAACTTGCTGTGGAGACACTGGCAAGCTTGCCAGGTAGGTACAGACCCACCAAGTTATCTATATCTATACTAATACAAGCTGGCCCGCGCAACTTTGTCTGCGTAGCTTTAACTATTTACGAAGCGCACGCAACGGAAGCTTTCAATACCACGTGTTATGTTAGTCTATCCAAACTTACCAAAACTCCATCTTTAGTTGAACTTTTAATATTAGGCGTGATAGCTCTGAACTAACCGTGGTGTGCGCGGTGTGCGCTAACAAATTATTGTTTTTTACATTCTCTTTGACGCATTCTGTCAATGTTATGTAAAACGCCCTTATGTTACATTAAAAAAGTTTAAATTGTCAAAAACGATAAGGTAAACAAAAACAATAAATGTCAATTTTCAAACAAAAAACTAATATAGTCCTCAAAAAATAATTAATATAAATTCCAAAACTTTATGTGTGGACACTCTGGCACCTTCGTATACCTCAGGGTCTTCCAAATCGGAAGGCCGGATTTGCTGCTGAAGCCTTTGCCATAAAAAAAACTAACAAGTATACTCGAATTTCAAATTCCTATATTTTTATCCCATTCTTCGACATTTTTTGTCATTTCTTCATTGTCAAGACAATGGGTACTTGGTCTAAGTCCGCAAACTCCTTTATATTGTCTTTAGGTAAAAAGCTTAAACAGGTAACAGGGGATCCGCGTTCAGGTTTTCTTTTAGGCCAAAAAATATCAATGGCCATACAACGCGGAAATGCAGTTAGTGCTATGTGCACATTTTCTGATCCCTCGTTACCTCCTTAAATTTAATTAATTATAAATACTACAAGACTCTGGAATGATCTACCGGTGGACATTAGACAAGCTCCTAACAGGGGTATCTTTAAGAGACTAGTGTATAAACACTTTCTGAATGTGTGAATGTGTCTCCTTTTTTATTATTCGTTTGGGCTCGCTCTCTCTCTCATCTCATCCTGTGTTTCTGCTTTAAATAATTATTGTGCTGTGGGTAGTGCTATATTGTGCTGTTGCTGTAATATTTGCTATTTTATTATTATGTATGTATATTATTAATATAGTTTATAATATGTATGTATATGTAGTCAGCATTAGTGTGTATGTATAATATTTGTATACTCTATTTCTTAAATGTATTTTACTGCACCTATTTTACCTACTTACTGCCTAATTTGTCCCAAAGGTTTGACTGGTAGAGAATGCCTAGCGGCATTAAGTCCGCCTTTGTACTAAATTTGTGCAATAAAGTTTTTAAATAAATAAATAAATACTAAATTATATATTATAATAGAATATTAAGAAGGAATTGAATTCCAAAATATGTAAATGTTTTAAGTAAATTTAATATACTTATACAGCTCATAGTTGTTGGTGGAACTGTACCTATATTCCACGTATATTGTAACTACTTACGAGACTTGGAAGGACTTTACACTTTTGCTGACTTTGGAACGTTTAAACTAACCGATATTATCCCATTGTTTCTATCTCTCTCTATCAATTGGAGACAATCATTAAAAATGACGTAATTTTATTGTAACGTCGTTTGATTGGTGCTTCCGGTATAGTGAAAGGTAATTTGTTTCCTATAATGAACTCAAATGTTATTAAAAAAATAGATTGTAGTACTATTACTATAGACGAGACAAGAGGATTTATAAACATTTATCCTGTGTATTGTCTTGCTTGCAAATTAGTTGAAAAAGATATTTCGGTCGACTTGGCCAATACTGAAAGAAACTTGCACCCTTAATGGTAAAATAAAATAAAAACTTAATAATAAAATAAAATGTCCAAAAACCGAGCCCTTCACACGGAAATAAAACTTCTAAATTACAGTTAGGTTATGAAAGAATGGTCCGAATTATGAACAAACATATCTTAAGCCCAAGTGGGGATAGCTACGCTTGTGATAATGCTAATCTCATTATACTAGAAGTGTCCCGATAGTAAGAAAAGTAATTTTCCAAAAACCGAGTCCTTCACACGGAAGTAACGAAACTACAGTTAGGTTATTAAAGAATGGGCCGAATTATGAATAAAAATATCTTAAGCTCAAGTAAGAATAGCGGCGCTTGTGACAATGCTAATCTCATTATGCTAGAAGTGTCCTGATAATAAGAAAACAAATTTTCCAAAAACCGAGTCCTTCACACGGAAGTAACGAAACTACAGTTAGGTTAGTAAAGGATGGTCCGCATTATGAATAAAAATATCTTAAGCTCAAGTGGGAATAGCGGCGCTTGTGATAATGCTAATCTCATTATACTAGAAGTGTCCTGATAGTAAGAAAACAAATTTTCCAAAAACCGAGTCCTTCACACGGAAGTAACGAAACTACAGTTAGGTTAGTAAAGAATGGTCCGAATTATGAACAAAAATATCTCCAGCCCAAGTAAGAATAGCGGCGCTTGTGACAATGCTGATCTCATTATACTAGTAGTGTCTTGATAGTAAGAAAAGTAATTTCCCAAAAACCGAGTCCTTCAAACGGAAGTAACGAAACTACAGTTAGGTAGGAAAATATCTTAAGCTCAAGTGGGAATAGCGGCGCTTGTGATAATGCTAATCTTATTATACTAGAAGTGTCCTGATAGTAAGAAAAGTAAATTTTCCAAAAACAGTGTCCTTCTCACGGAAGTAACGACCTTCAAAACTACAGTTAGGTTATTAAAGAATGGCCCGAATTATGAATAAAAATATCTCCTGCCCAAGTAAGAATAGCGGCGCTTGTGATAATGCTAATCTCATTAAATACCGGAAGTTCAGTGCTAACAACCTTAACTGCCTTAAGCTGGTATTCGTTGGGTTTTTTATAGTAGTACTTGTTTGGTAGAAAGAACGGGGTTTGAGTCCCGGGCTTAATGAGATGTTATGAAACAGATTTTGCTTTTACTAAGGTTGTAGTTTAGTGTAAGTTAAAAAATTACCTGCTAAAATATGCAATAGTAATTCGTATAATAATAATATTTTCACTTCTCATGCTCTGAAAGTGCTTATTTGTGCAGGATATAAGCTGCACAAATACGAATTTTGTGCACAAGTGCATTAACGTATCTATATTGAGGCAAAGAAAATGAGCCATACAGCCAAACACAATAAGAAGTTCATAGATACAATTTGTTATTTTATAATATTTACTGAATTTATTTGCCTTATGTGATTTTTAAGACATAAAACAATTTCCTTCAGTATTCAAAACTGTACTAATTTTACTTTGAATTAGTACAGTAATAATTAAAGAAATATTATGTTTCATTACCTCGTAATCGAAGTGAAAAGCAGAGTTTATAACTCGTCCTCAAAACCATTTTATCCTCGATATTACTATCATTATGCATATATGCTAAAAGTCTCGGATAAAAATGGTTCGTTTTGTGCACTTGTTCTAAAATCTACTATTTACTATATACCAGAAACAGCGATACTATAAAATATATTTTATAAACACCCAGGCAAAATTTACCGAAAATAATACTCGATTACTGTATCTAAAAGCCGCACGTCCTCTTCAAGGCATCAGCTGAAAATCAGCGCTACAGCAATCTATTGCTGTAGCATGTGCTCAGCTGATTTCCTGTTTGTCGTCGCGCAACAAACCTCTAACTTATTTTGTATTTTCTTAATTATTTATATATTATGTAATAATGTAATTTCATTTGTGTGTATTCTGTGCGTGGTGTTCAAATAAAGTTTTTCTTTCTTTCTTTCTTTCTATTACTGTTGGTCGCAAAATTAAAATAATATTTTTGTCGGTCATTGTATTTATTAATCTTTCTATGTTGGGTTGGTTATTATTATTTTATTTTACGCATTCAGAAAATAACTTTTTAAATATTTTAATACAAAAAAAATATACAACAGAAATATTTTTGCGTACAATTACGAAGATAAAAAAATTGCACGTCGACCAACAGCCAAGTTATAATATTGGAAGTTCGTTTGTATGGGTTTGTATCGTGATGATAGCCTATAAACCTTCCTCAAAAATTGGGCTATCAAATACTTTTATTAGCGCATTCAAACAAACAAACAAATACGCCAGATTTATTACATTAGTACCTATACAAGGTACCTTTTACTCTACCAAACTATGATAGTCAAATATTTAAGCGTAATTGTGATTTTTAACACTAAAGTGAGAGGTTACGGCCTTACGGTTTTTTATGGCATTGTGTACATTATGAAAGAGCTTAACGTTTATCCGATAATAAGCTAGATAAACGGAGATGATGCCGCATTATTAATTTCTATCAATATTTAATTTTGTTTGATTCATGTTTTTTTTTTTAATTATGGCAACTAGTGCATTTTGCACATTTCTGCCAGTGTATTGTTGTACTGACGTGTATTATTTAAAATTCAAAGTCGCTTTATCGCGATACTTCGAAAAGGTTTGTTGTGGTAACGAGACCGAGTACGAGATTTATATATTAACCTATATGTTTAATGCAAATAAATTACCTTTATGTATTGGGACATAATAGAATAGTCAATAATAAACGCGAACCGAAAGTGCGCAACAGTAGAATATAAATAAAAGCACCGCAACAAAATCGTGTGTGAAATCTTCCCAAGTTGCACAACATGTTTCGTTTTTCACCATACAATCGTGGATTTTGATATCAAAAACAATCAAAATCATAGCATCTCAAATGCATGGCCGAAGCGTGGAATCAAAATTGAAAAATTGCTACAAAAAAGCGCGTACGGGCCGCTATTTATCATTCATTTTTCACGCCTTTTACGAGCAAAACGTGCTTGCAACCAAGTTTATGTTTACACAACCATTTCAAAGTTTTGGTTCATCGAACTTGGATTTTTAATGCAATTCTTTCATTCTAAAATTACTTTTTTGTGTGACTTTTTACTGGTATTTTTAAGACCAACCTTCTATAGTCTAACTGTCTTGACACAGATCTAGGTAGGTTCTTTCCATTTATAATCAGTTAAATAAGCTTTTTATAAAGCTAGGCCGACCGGTTTCGATTACAGCCGCCCATACAAATGCAACAACCGTCAAGTAACCTAGTCGTGTTTCGGTTTTAGTCTGTGGGTTCACCGGTAGGAGACATGACGGAGTTCTTGCCTAGCTTTAGCTGCGATAAAGATTACTATTAGTACAAGTAGAGAATAGTAATGCAAATAAAATAATTTAATTATACTGAAACTAATTAAAAAATAAAATAAAAATTAGTACCTACCTAGGTAAATAATAATAAAATGTAGGACATTACAAACATATTGCCCTCACAAACTAATCTCTAGGCTTGTACTATGTGTACCAGAAGCAACGATATTTTATAAACACCCATACCAGTCTCTGTGGAATAACTGTACTAAAAACATAGTATTTTTTTGTCATGAGGGATCAAACCCACGATCTCCGGATACAACGCTAAAGACAAAATAAAATGAAAAATCGTACAAAAAACCTTACACATAAAAAGGTAAAAATGGTTTCGTTCAATTATTTTTACTAAGCACGGTTTCGACACTTTTTTTGAGGCAAAGGCAAACTTATTTTAAAAAAAAATACATGGTATATAAGCCTCTACATATCAAAATCATAAACCTTTTCCCATGGAACCATGTGTCACAAATAAAAAAAAAATTAAAATTACATTTGCATGGGAAAAGTTTTTTTTATATTTTTGACTAGTAGAGTCTCAATTAGCCATTAAGTCACCATGATTCTTATAAAAGAAGTCGTTGACAGTAAAAAAAGTACCAGGCAAACAGCAACGTGAGATAGTAAAAAGATCGAGTGCTTTGACTAGGAAGCGTATTATAACGGTGCATCTATTTCCTCGACCATTTGGTACATAGTTGTTGAATTTGGAGTTACTTTGGTAGCAAAACTAATATAACCGTATTTTTAGAACTTACAGTGAGTTGACATGTTTGACAACAGTTCCACCTAATTAACTGTGAACAGAAAGGCGCTGTTGTTTGCAAATACTTATTGGAACTATTTTTTAATGGAGCACGAAATGTGACCGGATGGTAAGCAGGCCATAATTCATTAGTTGAAATTTTTGCTTAAAGTTCCCTAGTTGCGGAAATTAATTAATAACTTTAAAACTAAAAGTGATAATTACACTTTTAGCATATCGTTAGAAAGGGCATGGACTGAGGATGTTTTAAAAAAATCAGAAGAACTCCAACCCTGTTAGTTTTTTTTTAAACCCCATAGAAAGTTGCCCTTAAAATTATTTCTTTACCTTACTACGGTACTTCAGGCCCCATAACTTTTCTTCTCCACAATTTTCTGGTGTAAAATATTTTTTTGCAAGACCCTAAGACTCTTACGATTAAAACTAGACCATTAGCAGACCGGTCCCATGGATAGATTTTGAGCTACAGGTAGTTTTAGTAAAAAAATCAAATAAAAAATAAAAATAAATTAAAAAAAAACCTTGAGGCCAAGGTCAATATATTGGGCGGGGGTAGGTAGCAGACTATCCCTAGTTTCTACCCTAGGCGTATGTACAGCTCCCTTCCAAACACCCTGTATATGGGAGCAATCAATATTATTAAACAAAAATGTATTTATCGACCTAATTCATGGACACTGTAGGTTTGCTTACCATATAAAAAATACAAATCAACATGCTCCAATAAAAAAAAAAACAAAAAAAGCACTATCTTCCTAAGTCACAATGTATAATGCAAGAACCCTTATAGAGTATTTAGCTTATCGCTCTTGGCCGTGATATATTTACAAAGGGCACGTGCGCAAGTTGTATGCAGGAGATACATCTGGCGGCTTTGTAAATCTGCTCCCGACAGCTGCGAAACGGCCTTGCACCCGGGATGCACAAAAACACAAAACCTTTCACGTCACTATAATGTGTAACCAACATATTTCTGAAGATTATTTAAATAATAATATGAACGACATTACACCCATATTGCTCTGGTCACAAACTAAGCTCTAGACTTGTACTATGTGTAGCAGAGACAACGATATAATACATATTATATTTTATAAACATAATATGTATTACCATGATAAACTGTACAGAAAAAAACGAACTAATATTTTTTTGCCATGGGTGGGAATCGAACCCACGATCTCCATATACAACGACAAAGGCGCAACCAAGATCACGGCGGCGATCATGAATAAACAAAACATATTGTTCAGCGAAAAAGCTGCTAACTGCTGAGTTAGGTTAGATGGGTGACCGCTATAAACAACGAGGCTATACCATAATAAACACCGCAACTAGCTCGCCACATATTACGTATTGCCTCCGAATACCATTTGCGAAGTGAGGACGGGTTAATCCCTCCTGAGGCCGTTTAAACGGTTCTCGGGAGCCAAAAGGGCACCAGTCATGGTATTTTTTTAAATATAATAAAAAAAAAAAAAAAAATAGAAAAAAAAAAACGGGACTCAAACTAGCGATTCCCGGGCCAAACACCAGTAATCATTTGGTCACAGAATAACTCTGATTTACTAGTAGGAGATCAAGGTTTTAAAAGAAAAAGCCGAGTTATTGTTAATGTAACATTTCATTCAGCAACACTACGTGATTGCTGGTGGCGAATTGCCTAACATTTGCTAAATAAATCAGCCGAATTGTAAACTTTTTATTGAATCTACGACTGTTGTATTTATATTTAACCAAACACCGAGCAATTTTTTTATATTTTTTATATAATGAAATGGCAATATCTATACTAATATTATAAAGTTTGTTTGTTTGTTTAGTGGAACGCGCTAATCTCAGGAACTACTTGTTAGAATTGAAAAATATGTGGGGTTGGATAGGCCCACCAGAACAAAATGATATGGTGACTCTAATATATGTCGCACGATAATAAGGTGGAATGCCTTGCCTGTGTGCGTTTTCCCTTCTTCCTTTAATCCAGAGTCCTTTAAGCGTGGCGTGAATAATTTCTCAAGCAGACATAGTGTAATCAACCAATTGAAGCAAGCACCATTGCTACTATTGGTTGAGAACATTCTTGGACGTTACATTGCCACTTACCATCTGGTGGATGGAGGGTCACATGCCCTGCTCTATTAAAAAAAAAAATCTAGGAAGGCTATAGCTATATAACCGATGGACTTGTATTCAGTGCTATGTTAAAATAAATAAAAAATATATAATATCATGCTACGACCAATAGTAGCAGAGTATCAATTAAAAATGTTGCAAAAACGGAGAAAATTTTAAAGTTACTAAGACGAAGTTGCGCGGGTTAGTACTGTCTATTGAAAATCATATATTTTCAATAATAAGTGCGAATACTCACTGACTATTTTTCTCAAAAATCTTTCTAATATAATAAAGTCGTACCTACTTTTGCAAAACAGAACTACTGGAAGACGCGATATATAAGTAATAGAACGTAAAAAAAAATTGAGAACAATTGTGCGTTTGTTTGTTCGTTTGTGCGAACAAACAAACAAACGTACAACAAAAGTACGTACTTCATTATTTTAGTTTTTTTTTTTGAGAAAAATAGTCAGCGAGTATTCGCATCGAGTATTCATCATAATAATATAAAAGCTACCCAATCCAAAAAAAATCCAAATCGAATAACCAAAAGATAAGATCTTTTAATATGAGTAACATTTTGCGTTTTTTCATCAAACTCGACATACAGAAATAAAAATATTATACTATCATTTAGAGGATAAATTTGAAAGGCTTACAACCTTTGGGCTAATATAGGGCTCCTCTACTGATCAAATCGAACAACTTTTCCTATGGAACCATGTGTCGCAAACTAAAAACAAAATGGCTTCCCCATACAAATTGGTCATTTTAACATTACTAGCTTGTATTTAAAAGGAATTTTTATTTTATTTTCGACACACGGCTCTATAGAAAAAGTTTTTTAACAAAATACAGACCTTTTAAAGTCACCTTGTATAACAGACATACCTACACGAAGTTTTTTTTTTAAATTGGTGCACGACTTGTTTCTGGGTGGTGAATAGACCTACAATGTCCAAGTCCATGAATGGCGCTGATTATTAATATTTGCGAGCCCCAGTTAATTTATTAATACAATCATTCATTAGCAAAACATTTACTATTTCTAAGTATGTTCATTAGCAACACATTAAATGCCCTTCCAAAGGTGTCAGGCGTGATAGTATGCAAATTTATAAAATGATTTAATCAGTAATTTACTTCCTCAACTAAAAACAAAATGTCGGAACAACAGAATAAGTAATAATTTTAATAATTACAGGAAAACTTTTCCTTTTACGTACCTAAAGAAAACTATATACCTAATTATTCATAAATAATAATTATATTTATTCTACATACAAGCAACTGGTCACACCTTTGTAATATCTAGAATCTGCCAGTGAAAGTGTAAAACCTAAGCACAACCGCAAGGCCGGTGTGTTTGATGTTATCTTAGATATAATTGTTATGAATATACGCGTAATGTATGTAATAGTTATATTTTAATAGTAATAAGAATATTTAATGTATATTGTCCTCGACTATAAGCGTAGAACTCTATAGAACGCCTTGTGTCAATGCATCCGTAGAGAACTATGACGCCAAAGGCTCTAGCAGCAAAGCAAAGAATATCGAAATCTATCTGTACATTTTAAACTGTAAAGATCCACCAATAGGATCGCTTCATTTATTTCGATAGTACAAATACCCGCTTCCTATTGATTGATCCCTACTTTTTAAAAACCATGCAGCAAGTGAAAGATTTAGGAATTTTCTGACTAAAGGATTATGCTGTCCGTAGGATTATCTTGACTATAAGATTTTCTTGACTAAAGTATTATCTCGACTAGGATTTTCTTGACTATAGGATTATCCTGAAAAGCTCTAGACTAAGTTAAATAGGAATAATTTCCCAAAACAAAATAGTTACTGTCCAGTAACTGAAGAAAATAGGCGTAACTGCATTACTTCATCGGCTAGCTCCAACCACATGCATTATGCAAAATATAGATTCTTAAATTGATAACTAATGCAAATTTAATATTTTTTTTAATTCCTACTTAGTTAGTAAAAAAAAATATTTCTAGTGTTCAAGCAAAAAACATTACTACGCGTTAGTAACTATAGGATTATCCTGACTATACGATTTTCCTGACTACTTCTAGGATTTTTCTGAAAGCAAATTACTCCAGACTGTAGACTAAGTGAAGTAAGTAGGTATAATTTTCCAAAACAGAATAGAGACTGGACATTGAAGTATATAAGCACGTCTCGCCCACGGCGTAACTGCATTCCATCAACGGCCAGCTGCAACCACATGCATTATGCAAATTACTAGGAATACACAGACTTTTCACTTTTTTACTATACGCTTGTCGACTGTGCATCCATAGAAATAGTGCGGTGATAGAAAACTCATGTGGGAATCAAGATAATTATTTATATTATAGTCAGTATTAAAAGGTTAAAGTTTAGAGGTTGGGTTGCAGGTTTTTATATTTTGAGGATTATTAGATCTTTAAATTATAATTAGGTTTTCAGTATTATGTTATGTTATTGATATATTTCTTTTTTATTTTTAATCTTTATTTTGTTGAGTTTATATATCTTGGCTAGGCCGATCGACCGCTTATGTTACCACCCATACAGATGAAAAACCGTCAAGTGACTTAATCAAGATTCGGTTTTAGTCTGTTCTGTTTCACCAGTTTTCAGGAGCCTACTGCATCGATTTCTTATCAAGATGGTAAACTTCTTTCAGGGTGTAGTTACAGAACGGGCAGTTTGATTTGACATTAAAGCAGCGAGGATATAAAAACAGACCCGTAAAGAAAATTCGTCATAGATGTATTGATTGACGCTATTCACAGGGTGTGTATGTATGCTTACCATGAGATGGATACAAAATCTAGTTACTTTGTCCAGTAAGTGACCTTAACCTTTCTATATTCTTATTGATTCTGTGTTCCTCCCTTTATAATATAATGTTAAGTATTAGTAGAAACATACCTAGTTTGCTGTTAAAATTACATCTAATTTTTTCTTCAGATGTCACTTTTCTTTGCTTCCGTATGATGTTTTATAGCCTTAGGTGTGATGTGCTCGATAATTATGTTGGTATTTAGATGATTGAAGGGTGTAATATTATATTATGTAAGGTTATTTACTGTAAAGGAGTCGGCTATCACTCAGATATAACTGACGACCAATACTGGTTATTAGGAACTATTGCATTAAGGGCCGATTCGACCAAAAGAGGGCATAACTTATACTGAAGATAGTAATGTCAAATTCCATACAAATATTTATTCGTAGATTAAATTATTAATACTCAGAATAATTATTTGTATGTGATTTGACATTACTAATCTCGGTATAAGTTATACCCACTTTTGGTCGAATCGGCCCTAAGGCGTATAAAAGAATTATAAGTTATAGACAAGGTAAAATAGCCCGATAAGTGCTTAATTAAACTCGCTCGTATAAGTTTTTTTTTTCAAAACCCATTTGGTTATCTTACTATTTTAGTATTTACCTACAAAACCATTTTAAAAAACGTCAATACATAATTAGGTTTTAGGATTGCTGACAGAGTTAATAATTTTATCATTTAATTATTCTTATTACTTACTAATTTAAATTTTATTATAAAATCAGTTTTTATTAAAAAATAAAACGGAATACTTAGAAAGGTTCTACCAATTTTTGTGTTCACATACTTAAAGACCGGGATTTCGTATTGTTAAAAATCCCGGGATAAGTTTGTATCAACCCTATCCCATAAGTACAGTCACCAACAAAAAATCTTAGATTATTATTTTATTACGTAGTTGTTGACATGATGAATGATAACTAAACGACATAGAAAGGTACTAAACCTTGCTGTCGACCGTACTTTTAAACATAAATAATGGTATGTACGTGATAATATCCAATTCTTTTCATTTGTCAATTAAGTACAGTCTCACGCAATATAATATTAATTGCATTAATTTTAAGAATTTTTAAGTATCCATTCAAGTATAAATTTCTTGGAAATTATTTAATGAGATAAGAATTTTTACTTTAATCATGTTTAATGTAAGTAATTATTAATTATTTTTACTTCGTAGATAACGAAGCTGGGTATTGTCAGGTAGGTAACTGATCTCCTGAGTCGTCTAGTGGTCGCTCGCCGTATACGAAGGTCGTAGATTCCATTCCCACTTATGGCAAAAACGTTTTTTACCGAAGACACAGAATTCCATCGACTTCAATATCGTGAAATCTTGTTAAAATTGAGATCGAAAGTGATGTTTATGGATACATTAGATACATACCTACTTTAACTAGCGGAAGAATTTGCAATAAAGTAAATATTACTTACATTTATATTATTATATAAAATTATGGAATTCCGCAAAATAACGCCTGATTCAATCAATTATACCTACTTTATTTTAGTATGTTATTTTTTTGTAATAATAGGTATCACACCGTTGGAATTGTGGTAATATATTTTGTTAAGTCACCAAAATATTAAATTTCCCATTCTAGATTGAAAAAACGCGCCCATAAAAGCACGTTTTTGTAATGGCTTGAATATTGGAGGGCGGAATGTGACTTAGAATCTACCTGATGCAGACCTACAGAGTCCATGAATGGCGTCGACCAATACTAGGCCGTATAATTGATGGCTTTACAAATGGGGAAATAAACCGTCACAATAATGAAACAAATATTATTTTTTGGAAAAATATATTGAAAAACAATAATTATTCAAAAACTAGAAAAAGCTATTGATATATACGAGTATATATATATATATATATTTAAATAATTTTCAATATAGTGATTTTGAATGAATGAATGTTTATTAAA
Source organism: Monopis laevigella (assembly GCA_947458855.1). NCBI lineage: Eukaryota > Metazoa > Arthropoda > Insecta > Lepidoptera > Tineidae > Monopis > Monopis laevigella. Next base: position 13,267,697 of record OX381597.1, read on the forward strand.
CGCAATTTACTTAGCCTAGGTACGTTTAATTACATAGGTATCTCAACCCAATAAGGCATGATGGTGCCAAACAAGAAATAATGAAATAAAACAAAATAATAATACATATGAAATCAAAATAATAGAACATATTTGTAGATTAATGTGCTCAATGCACATTAATCTACAAATATGTTCTATTCAATATGTTCTAATATGGGTTCAATTCCCAGTTTCCCACCCATGGCAAAAAAATATTCTGTAAAGTTGTCGTGGTCTGGGTGTTTGAAAAATATAATATGTATTATATCGTTGCTACTGGTACACAATAGTAAAAGCCTAGAGCTTAGTATGTGACCAGAGCAATATGTGTAATTACTAATTTGATATTTAAAAAAAAATATCCTCGAAATTATGATAAGGTACTTTCATATTTGAACAGCGATTTTATTAAAGGAAAAGGATGTGTGGAGGCCATTCGTGAAGAAACTACGGATGTGTGTGCTCATTGCACGTAATTATTGATCATTTTATTTTGTAATTGTAATAATATTAACTAGGTAGGTAAGTAGGTATGTACAGTGGGCTACAAGATTCAATTCAATTTATTGTAAATTGCAACTGTGTCGCAGGCCCAAACTGGCCACAACAATTCTGCCAGTGTCAAGTTGTGAAGGAGAATGTGCTTAAGTTAAGGGGAATGAGGGCTGCAAGATAAATGGCCGAGTTCTCGATTGTTTTAAGTAATACTTCGCTTTTGGGTGGCTTTTACGCATTGCGCGCATTATTGCCAATGTCGTTGGGTAGATTGATTTAAATAGGTATTTATAGTGAGTAAAAGGGATAGAAGGGAATAAGTAATGGCACCATGACCTTATGCAAACATGACGATATTTACTACTTATACTATTAAATAATAAAAAATGGCAGATTTCATGGGACCTGTGAGTAATATTTTTGAGAGCTGCAGGTAAAATTGGCCAATTTTAACAATTTGACAGTTAAGTACCAGGCTAGGCCTGGGATGGGTGACCGCTTTATACAATAAGGCTATACCATCATAAACACAACAAGCTCGCCACTTGTTGGGCGTTGTCTCGGAATACCATCGGCGAAATGAGGACGGATCAATCTCTCCGCTGCCTGGGTAGGTACCCTGAGGCCGTTTAAACGACTCTCGGGGGCCTAAAAGGCACCCGTGATGGTATTTATTTATTATATAGTTTTATATACAAAGTGAACGCAGTTAAAAATAATTTCAAGTAAAATTTTTACTTTTTAAGATTTTAAATAATTGACAATTTATGTCAACTTATTGGCCTTAGTATTACTACCACAGGGTCCCAGACTAAATAGAATACTACGTATGCTACTACAAAGATTGGGTAGGTAAGAAACTTACTAAAACTACTTAAAAATATATAAGTACCTATAATTTTATAAAAACTTAATAAATAAGCGAGCAAAGCCGCAGGCGAAATCTAGTCCGATAATATAGCTAGGTAAGTACAATAATTTATTTTGTAGGAAATGTTGACAACTTTGCCCGACGAATCCTAACTTCGCCCGAATACCCTTAAAATGTTGCAAAATATTGATTGATTTATTAAAGCAAAGATTTATTAAGTAACAAAAGAATATATAATTATTACAACTTTACGTTTATAATTAATAATAAACTATACAATATGCTATCTAACTTTTCTTTCTAAAATTTCCCAGAATATAGGTAATTATGTAGTTTTTAATATGAGTATTAGACAAGTAATTTTATTATCTAATTTGAATCCAGTTAAATAACTCCATACAAATTGGTTCACCCACAAATAATAAAGTTATTAAATTGTCAATCTATAACTACAAAGGACAAGTTTAATTCAAAACTTGTCAGTAAATTGGTATTATTATCCGTAGGTTAATGCGCAAAATACCTATCATTAACTACCTACATAGGTACAACACATTCGAATTTAAACTAATAACATTCCGTTACAAGGTCGAAGACATTTAATTTTGTATATGGAGCTTATAGAAAGCTTCATAATTTTGTATATAAATTTAATTTAATTACCTTGCACAATAGTAGTTGACAAATTACCCCAGCCAGCTTACTAGGAATGCCAACTGCCTTGCAAAGTTGAAGATAACGTGACCCAAACAAAATCTCTACAATAAAACCAAAAGGGCACAGTCGGACCTGCAATCTTATTCGGCCGGGTAACCATCCAATGGTGCACAACACTTACCTTACGACTGTCTTCACAGAGCCAGGCTATCCATCCAAATGTAACATAAAAACTTAATTAAATCCAGAAAACTATGCACAAAAACGTTAAACACACTTGAATTAAGCACAATTTTTCTTAAGCACCCGCAATTATTTATGTTTTGAGTCACTTTTATTTAAAATTTTAGTTGGAATTTTGAAAGTGCGCGCTATACGACCGCTTCGTACGGCAGAAAACGCGGACTGGTGAGGTAGATATATAGAGGAACTTGCTTGGTCGGTTGCGTACGCGCAGATCGGATAGTCCGGTTTGCGCTTGAAATGAGCTGCATTAGCTAGAGATATATGAAACTATGATACCTATTCTACGCTTCCTAGTACTTTATCTATTTGTTCTGTTATTAGTTTTACGAGATACTATTGCCTACATACGACAACTTTATGTGTTTTAATAAAACGACTGACATATTAATTTTAAAATGATATTCAATGAAATACTACATAAGTACATAGTACCAATATTCAAATCAATCATGTTTTGACATAAGTAGGTAAAGACAGTATTTACCATATTGTATATTTTAAGTAAAATAGTATGAGTGGGTAAAGTTTAATATAGTGGGCAATGTTGGGCATCGGGTTGTGATGAGTTGACGACCAAGAAAAGCGGAGAAGTAACCTTAGATCCAAAAAGCGATAAATTTGGAATACTTTGAGACATCATACCTATGTTCATTGTTCTGTTACAGCCTGAAGGTATATACCTAAAAGGTTATATTTAATTCTATATATTAAGTTATTTTAAAATTACAATACCTAGGTATTTTCTTTGTTATCTGTGACTGAACCTGTCAAATAAAAAAAAGTTAAAAGCACATTCCATACAGGTGCTAGCCCTAGCTATAAAATTTTATTGTTTTGTCATACAAATAAATCGGTCTCAAGTCTTATGAAAATTATATAATAAAATTAACACCATGAGAGAGGATTTCTGTGTTTAATCCAGTACTAAGAAATCCGATTGATTGATCCGATAATTCTATAAAAGTCGCTGTCCATTACGTTTTGAAAATGAATTACTTAATAACTTTCTTTATTATAGCGCGTAATGTAATCTTATGTATTAGATATTTTATCAATTATTGTAGGTATATCCAACTTTACTTACTATATTTGTCTAGAGAGCGTAAATTAGTTTAGTTAGCGCACTTTATAAAGAATAAATTTAATGTAAAAATTATTACATGCTAACTAAAATTACTACTGCACCTTTCAAAAGTATAAGACGTGATACAAGTAGAAAGTATACTATTATCTATTTTTTTATTCGAATCTTATCAATGGGTGCCATTTCTGTCGAATAGGTTATCACATCAATATTATCATTTGATCTATTTTTGTGTCAATAAACTGTACCTAGGTACTGTAACCTTCTCTATTGTAGAGTAAGGGTACTACTGGCCATTTAAATATTTGTTTTCTTATTTGAATAGTATGACATTTGTGAAGGGAATAAAACAAATCGAAGGAACAAAAGATTCAAAAGAGAGGTCGATAGAGGGACACATGATGGAAGTGTGATGTATTAATTTATATATATATAAAACGAGTAAAACCGCGTTTAATCCTAACCGTTTTATATAGCTTTGAAAGATAATATATATATCATCACGGGTGCCTTACGGCGCCCGAGACCGCCTAGACGGCCCCAGGGTACCCAGCGGAGGGATTTTTAATCCCACCTCGTCGTAGCCGATGGTATGAGACTACACCGAACAAGTGGCTAGCTCGTCGCGATGTTTTGAATAGACTCAATAACCCATCTATAAACAGTTTCACAAGTTGGTATAGTGAAACCGGGACCGACAGCTTAACGTGCTCTCTGAGGCACTATAGTGGTATTGTCAAACAAATGTACAAAAATTTTTAAATTAAAAACTCATTGGTACACACCGGGATTCGAACCAGGGACCTAAGCGTTTTTAAGTCCAAGGTCTAACCAACTCGGCCACCACCACGGAATAGAAAAAACAAGTGTTTTTTCTATTCCGTGGCCACCACGTATATTAATATAAAAATAAACATATAAAACGTAATTAAAGTGTTTTAAAGAAGGATCTGGAGGAGTTACCCTAAGGAAATTGGGTACAGTGACCGAAGAGAGTGAGGTAAACCATACCTTCGGTCACAGTACCTACCTACCTAGTTAAGTTTTTTAGAGTGCCTTTTTTAAAGAATTGAGAATCAGGCTATTTTTGACATAGACCAACTGAACAAAGGGGTATAAGTAAAAATCCTAACATGAATAAATAAATGAAACGTTATTTCTGAACAAAGGTAACTAATAGGTAGGTACCTACAAAAAAAAAATGTTATAGTTTACAGTTTGCTATTTATTTAAATATAATCAAAAATGATCATTTTATTACCTAGTTAGTTTTAAATATATTTTTATATTTAATTTGTTTGTTTAGTTTAGTTATAATTAATAATGCCAAATCAATTACTATTCCCCCCCCTCCTTATTTCATTGATTGATGATTTTTGAAGTTTGAGGATCATCACCCAAGTATTGAACGAAAAATACTTATTACTACAGAAAAGTGAAAGCTTTTCGAGAAAATACATAAACAAGACCACCTTACTTGGTGGTTATTTATTAGTCGGTGGATGTAAACCATTAATTCATGAAATAGGATTCGACAGTTAAATTGTATGAAGAACTGTCAAATTTATTCTTTCTCCATACAAGTTATCTGTGTCCCTAGTCTGAGTTTTCTAACTATTACTTTGCGTTTGAGTTAACTAAAATTTGTATGGGAATTGGTTCAGCGCTCCAAGCGGAAATTTTGAGAACTAGAAATGCGGTCGTGTGATTGGTGAAAATTTTAACGCGGTAGTATAGTTAACGCGAAAGTAAACGTTAAAAAAACTCACACTAGGGATACTGTTGTATAACTTCATCTGACGATTGAAAAATTAACCGTAAAAATAATGTTCAAAATTATTTACCGTCATAAAAAAACGCATCTTTATATAGTTTCTAAATAAATATAAGGTTAGGTGTACATAGTATTTTTATGCAGGCAAAGTTGAAATTTAGGCAAAGTTAGATTTTGTAGTATCCCCTTAATTAACTTGAGGTCCCAACCTAATTTAAAAAAGCAGTTAGAATTGAAAGTAATGCCAAAGTTTTACGTAAAAAATCGGTTAAGCAATTGGAAAATTTGTAAAATCACGATAGAAGCCTTTACTTACTGTTATTTAACATGTTACAATTAAATTGCACTACTTATTATGAAACGTGATATAAGTATTAATTGATACAAAATTGTTGGTTGCTTTCTAAATAATAATTAATTCATCATTTTATAAGTACCGGGGCCTTGTCACGGGCTGCCATATAATTTATAAAATAAGTTGAAGGAACTATATTCACAGATTTTTGAAAAATCATTAAAAATAAATCGTATTAATTACTATGTTTTTATTGTTTAAACTTATATGTTATGATGTCTTATGTAAATATATTGTTGTGTAACAGCAGTGCAGCACTCCCACTATGCCGCCGGTTAAATGATGCGGTCACAAAATGGACGGAGTCAAAGAGTAATTTGCATATCCTCGCTGTTTTTTTGTCAAATAAATCCCGTTTCCGTTTTCTTCGTAACCGTACCCTAAAAGGCGACTACCGCATCCGTTTCGTAACCGCAAAATTTAACCGGCATGGTGAGAGCCATCAATATTGTTAAACAACGTTATATTGATAGACCCCTTCACGAACTTTGTAGGACTGCTTGCCATTCGGTAGAGACAAAGTCACATGCCGTGTACCAATTTTTTTTTTAATTTATTAAAAGGCATTGTTCATGAGACATCAGCCCCTCAATGAAATATAAAATATAATAAAAAATACCTCGATCAGGAATCGATGCAGTGTGCTTCTAAAACCGGTGATATCACAGGCTAAAATCAAAGCTAGACGCGGCCACTTGGCGGTTTTTGCATCTGTATGGGGGGTAGCGAGGTAACAGACAAGCCGTAACAAAACCGGTCGGTCAGCTAAGCGAAGTTATAAATACCTATTCGATCGAAACTGAAATTCAAATGTGTTATTTGACGTTTCTCGTCGATCGAGTTATACCCACACATAAATTTTCCTATACATTTTCGATGCGTCGCCGTCTCGCTGATGGGTTTGACGATGTGGCTTCCCGGGGACTAGAGAACATAACACTCTAATCCATCAATGGATTCACCTCATGGAGATACAATAGGGAGGTGTCATGGAGCATGGTTAAATGGCCTTTCCAGTTTTGAGAACAAAAGATGGCCGCCGCCATATAAATAAAAAAATGTGAAAACACAAGCAATCCCCGAGCGTTGATTGGTTGAAGTGAGAACAGAATATGGCGGCAACGAACTCGTTTGACATTTAGTTGTTAGCCCATTTAAGGCACTATGGCGGTTCCATATTTTATTATTAGTTTCATTAATCGCCTTCAGTCTTTCTTTTCTTGGTAACTGGGTTTATGCTTTACGCGTAATTCTGCCAATGTCTAGTTATAGAGAAGGCACGAAAAAGTCTCAGGGAGTTTTGTTGTTGTATATTATATAAAAAAAATAAGTTAAAAACATTCATCAATAACAAAAAGTTTAAAAAATATATCAATAGGTAGCTATTAAATAAACATTAGGTCAAGACTACACAAGACTTCACAAGGGCCAATATACCTCACGGTCCGAATGGAGATGACACCGCTGTCAGCGCTGACGTTCATAATCACCGGTCCGATTCAAAACGTGCGATGAGACCGCTCACGGCGCTATTAGCTTGATAATGAATCGGACCAGTGATTAAGCGCGCTCACAAGAACATCACTTGTATCTCCCTCTATCTCGCAACTAAAACATATGCTCCTCTCACTCTGTTTGAATGTCAAATAAAACGCCATAAAAAAATAATGAATTTTAATGTATTTTGTATATTTGTTTACATTAATATTAAAATAAATGAGAACACAAAACTTTTAACTATCTACTTAATAATTATTTAAGGAATTTTATTACTTTCCTTAAAAACATGTTTCTAGATAAATGTCATTCTGACAGCGCTCACAGCGATTTCACCCACAAGCAAAATCACTGTAAGTCCAATATGGCGTCTGTAGTGACGTCACTATCTATGTCAAATCATCTATCGTTAGCGCGCTTACGCCCAATCGGACCGGTGATGACAGCGCTGACATCGATTTTGTCGTGAATCGGACCGCAAGGATAGTAACAAACAACACAGGCTGTGTTACACAGCCCTTGCTATAAATACAAGGGATTTAAAAACTAAATTTAAATGTTATCATATATTTGGAAAAACTCAAAGTATATACATTGGTGACTTTGAAAGGATGTACTTTAGGCTAATATGAGGTTCTACTGATCAATACGAACAACTTTTCCCATGGAACCATGTGCCGCAAATGAAAAAAAAAATTACCTTCTCCATACAAACTAGTAATGTTAAAATGATCAATTTGTATGGGGAAGCCAAATTTTTTTTTCATTTGCGACACATGGTTCCATGGGAAAAGTTGTTCGATTTGATCAGCAGAACCTCATATTAGCCCAAAGTACATCTTTTCAAATTCACCCTGTATATACAGTGTGAATTTGAATGGATGTTCTTTGGGCTAATATGATGTTCTACTGATCAAATCCAACAACTTTTTCCATGGAACCATGTGTCGCAAATGAAAGGAAAAGTTGTTCGATTTGATCAGCAGAACCTCATATTAGCCCAAAGAACATCCATTCAAATTCACACTGTATATATATTCTTTGAGTTTTTCCAAATATATGATAACATTTAAATTTAGTTTTTAAATCCTTTCAAAGTCACCATGTATATATATATTATATAGGCCCATTAGATAGAAATAGGGATGGTTTAAAATTTTTATTTAATTTTAATATTTTTGTATGCTTGGCTAAAAACCGTCAAGTGTTTCGTTTTTAGTCTGTGGGTTCACTGGTTTTTAGGAAATTACTACAACGATTTCTTGTCGAGGTGGTAATCTCGTGGTGGTGGTGATAGTGTGTTTAGTATCCTAGGAACAACGTAGGTAGTAGGTTTCTGCGGGTGCTCGTTTCCACCAATTCCTTGTTTTTATTTCTCCGAGTGTTGAAGTTATGACCAATTGATTATTTATACTCACTATTGCAACAATGACCATGGCAACAAAATATTAGTACGCCTTTGCTGTACAGTTTGTCATGGTCTGAGTGTTTATATTATAAAATATAATATCGTTGCTTCTGGTACACATACTACAAGCCTAGAGCTTAGTTTGTGACCAGAGCAATATGTGTAAATTATCCTACATATTATTATTATTAATATTATTGTTATACTGTTCTATTATTACAATAAAAAAAAATACTTTTTCTTGTACCGGTAGTGTTATTTAAGATGGCGGTTCCATATATTATTTTTAGTTTCATGGTAAAAAAGACCTTTCTCCCATTTAAACCTAAGCTTTATCTTGTTGTCTACTGTCCCTACCTACCAACACCGACAATAATATTTGAAAGCCAATGCCACATTATGCGGTTTGGTGACAATGAAAGTGTAGAATAATGAAAAGAAAACTTTACTTTGGAATTCGTAATGAAAATGGTGGTTAAAGAAGATAGAAGTCGGAACCGCATTATAAATGATGTTGGGTTAATTAATATGTATTTAAGATGATCTTTAGAGTCCATTTTTAATTTAAAAAAAAACATCCATACTTGTTTTCTAATTGTATAAACGCGAAGACTGTGAAGTAACTCTGTCTGTCTCTTACCTTTTCACACAAAAACCGCAACCGATTTAGATGAAATTTGATATGGAGATAGTTTGAAAGAAGTACAGCAGGGTGATTACGCGTCTTAAGAAGGCAGGAAATATAACGATTGGCGTGCGAGCGAACTTAAGATGCGTAATCACCCTGCAGGTTGAGTATATAGGAAAAGTTTAAAAAATAACCAAAAGTAATCTATGAAACATAGCTGCATAGTTACTAAAATTACTTACAAAACTCCATTAAAATATTTTTGAATATTTATTTACTTTTTGTGAAACAAGTATTATTTATTTTCTTTAAAAGTTGATATTTTATCAGTCAGTTAAGAAACCATAGAAACTAGCTAAAACTATACCTACGTATTATTTTTATAAAATAGTGGTCAAGTACGAATTATGTTCGCACATCGTACAACGAAAGAAAAAAGGACAGAACAGGAGGTATATGGGAAAGTCTCATTACAGAAACCTATACTATATTAAATCTATACTAACATAATACCTACTTAATATTAAAAGAGGTAAAGTTTGTTAGGTTGTAGGGAGTAATCTCTGGATCTACTAAACTAGTTTTGACAGATCGCTACGTGATCAATTGCAATGAGGAGTTTTCTTTATAACGGTTCCAAAATATTAATAGCAGGAGAGATATCCACAAAAACTGTCAAAAAAGGCTGTTTCCTTATCTATATTTCCGTATGTCTAGTTACTCTATAACTTAAACTTACTAAATTTTGGTATTGCAAGACGTGTAATATTTTTTACCATAATTTGTCACTATTGTATGTACCTACTCTATATTCTTGCTCTTTATATTCTTTAGTAAAATACCTTAGAAATTCAAATTTAATTACTCATATGATGATATTTATAAGAAAAAAATACTTAGGTTACGGCACCAACTTAAGTGCTTAGGATATTGGTGTATATACGAGTATTAAACGAAGTTAAGTTTTTTTTTTATTAATCGTATGTAGGTATTTATTTTCCTAATTACCCTAAATTTTAGGTATATTTTAAATATTACCACTATCTGTTTTGTAGATAGCGACTAAACGCCACCTATTGAGTTAAATAATAACTACTGGAAAACTCCTCACTGGAGCTGTCGTAGCCTTTACGGTATTGGAAATAAGAGCGATGATAACTCAAATTATTAACACTTTGGCATATCGCAATCTCTTTCGCTGTTTTATAATTAGGCCTCAGTATTACATATTATTGCGAAGCATGAAACTAATAATAAAATATGGAACTGCCATGTGCCTTAAATGGCCTATAAAATGAAATGTCAAACGAGTTAATTGCCGCCATATTCTGCGCTCACTTCAACCAATCAACGCTCAGTGATTGCTTGTGTTCTCACTTTTTTTTTATTTGTATGGCGGCGGCTATCTTCTGTTCTCAAAAATGGAGAGGCGATTTAATAGCTATGGGCACCTCCCTATTATATCCTCCATGGTGCGAAGCTAGTATTGGGCAAAAGCTAGTACTACACATTAGGATACATTTTTCAAATAAAGGTCTCAGCACGGAATAGAAAAAACAACTTGTTTTTTCTATTCCGTGGGTCTCAGCGTCTAGGATAACCCCCATGAGGATCAGAATTGAGAAGCCACATTTTATTATAATAAGAATTTGCTAATAATCCTTAAGTTTGTAAAACTTATTATAATTTTCTGGCTTTTTCTATTGTTTTATTAAAAGATTATTTTATTTTATTTTTTGGAGCACGGCATGTGTTGTATCTATTTGATGGTAAGCAGACCTACAAAGTCCATAAATGTGGTCGATCAATACATTGTTGTTTAACAATGTTGATCGCTCCCACTATGCCGGCTAAATGGTGTGGTTATGAAATGGGCGGCGACAAAGACGTATTTGCATTACGAGTCTATTATATCCTCGCTGCTTTATCGTCAAATAAATCGCCCGTTTCGTAACCGCACCATATAAGGAGATTACCGCCTCTTTAATTTCGCTAGGCCGACTGACCGGTCTCGTTACCACCGCCCATACAGGTACAAAAACCGCCAAGTGACCTAGTTATGTTTCGTTTTTAGTCTGTAGAATCACCGGTTTTCCGGAGACTACTGCATCTATTTCTTGTCGAGGTGGTAGTCTCCTTTCATGGCGCGGTTACGAAACAGGTGATTGATTTGACGATAAAGAAGCGAGAATATTAAATATACTCTTCAAATACGTCGGTACCTACATAATACCTACTATAATCTGTGAATACATCTTTGTTGCCACCCATTTCATAACCGCAGAATTTGGCCGGCATAGTGGGAGCGATTAATATTGTCAAACAACGATGTATTGATCGTCTGCATTCATGGATTTTGTAGGTCTGCTTACCATCAAGTAGACAAAGACACATGTGCTCCAATAAAATAAAAATCGACTTTTTCAGCCAAAATATAATTCTATGAGATTCTTCAGAGGCACTGGTAAACCTCTTAACCTTCCTAAATAAGAAATATGGAGGATGAAGTTTATTTATCTATACCACAGAATACATTATAATAAAATTGTAACAGGCCGATTTCTGTACATTATAGATACAAAAATATATATTATTTAGTCTTTATTAGAGCAACAGAAGCCAAAACAACAGTTTTGATAATTTATGTCTGTCTGCCAGTCTGTATGTTAGTACCATAGAGAGACAGAACTAGAATCTTGCTTGCCGTAGGCACAATACTAGGTCTTACTTAAAACTGTAATCTATACTATAATATTATAAATGCGAAAACTAACTCTATCTGTCTGTCTATCGCGCTTTCACGCCTATATTACTGAACCTTTATTCCCGAAAACGCTAGTTTTAAATAAATAAAGCAAGTATATTAAAATTTAAGAATAGAAATTTAAGTATATTAAAATTCTATCATTTCTATCTTTAAGACCTTTGGCTTATTAAACTTGAAATTTAGTGAGGTATTCAGGTGAACTAGAAGTTGTTCTGTCCTAGAAGTATTACAAAATAAAATACTCGAGACTGACAATAAGACAGAGCGTAATGGATCAAACCCTTTTCCATTTTTCATATGCAAAGAAAAAACATTTTTTTTGAGGTTATTATTTTTGTTATTGTTTTGTTGTTGCCACAAAACATTCTAACAATCAGTATTTTCTGTTTAATTCAATCATTTGACTATAACATATAACTCAAACAAGTATTTTACCGCAAAATGGAAGATATAACTGGTAATAAAGACATCGAAAGCTTAAATTCAAACCGAAGCAAAGACTCCCAAGAAAATGAGAAAATAAATCAAAAATTAAAAGGATGCCTCAAAAACTACATAAAGAAATTAGACGGTATGTTATCTATTACGTTTTAGTATAGGTACCACGAATATCTGGTGTTTCCAGCACAATCTCAACAAATATTTCAATCTCAATATTTTTTTATTATCAAAACTGCCTTATTATCCATCAGCATTTACCTGCTGCAATTCACTGCTTTTAAAAGCATTGTCTCGAGACATAAGGAATCGAGAGAACACACAGTAGATAGAGAGAGAGAACTATCTTTGCTACCCAATTGTATCCAGAGATCATGAATTTGATTCCCACTCTAGGCAAAAAAATATTAATTAGTTTTTTTGTAGACTTTACGATAGTATTCAGGTCACAAATTATAGCTCTAGGCTTACACTATGTGTACCAGAAACAACAATACTAATACATTATTATTATTGGGACAATGTTCATAGCTATCCATGGATTCTCTATGCGGGTGCTTGGTCCATCAGGAGGTATGGGAATGAACTGCAGGGTTCCCGGACTTGAGACCTACAAGTAGGGTTAAAGCCATTTTAACTCGGGAGAGTAAAGGGGACTTAACTGTGTTCACTACTCTCTCTACTCAACCAAATATATAAATCTGTTAATATATGTATGTGAGCAGCGTATTGATGATTTGCCTATATCAAGCACTGGTGTATAGTAGATAATAATAAAGTAATTTTTACAGAAACTGCAACAAGCATAACAAAGGAAGAAAGTGAAAAACTAGAAACTGATACATTTAACCAGTTCTACAAACCAAAACTAGAAGGAAAACTGGAATCCTACAAACAAATCCCAAAGTTTTATAACAAAATCCCTCGGGCAGATGCCATCTTATCCCAAAAGCTCAGAGAAGAAACCCGAGCCCAATTCCTTCAGAAGAAAAGTAAACAACTCCTAGATAATGCAGAGCTAAAGCATTTATGGAGTTTATTGGAGAGGTATAGCCCTAATGAGGGGACGGGCAAGAATGAACTATTGATGATTGACTATTTTGACTATAAAAAGATTAGGGAAGAGGCTGGAGATAAATATAGGTCAGTTTATTTTGTATTATGCTATTATTATAGATATCTACTTTAATATTTTTTTAGGATGTGTATCAGTGAGTTTTTAATAAAAAAAAAATGTATTTTCATGACCAAATAATATGTATGTGGGCTCAGAAAAAAAAGGGTACCTACTTGTTATAAATAAAAATATGACAAAAATAGGTAGTGTGGTAAGCAGCTATGTTTGCTTATCTTAAAACTATTTTTTCATATAATTTGGTTAAAGAGTTACAAACAAAAATATTCAAAAAACTTCTTCCTTATTACCTAAGTTATGTATTTTTTTTTTATTGTTTTTAAGGGATTACGCAAATCTGGAATGATTATGATTAGCAAAAAGTAATTTGAGAAAAAAAAACTCAGAATGCTTCATGAAGGATGGATAATTCTTATTAATTTTTGTTGTCATTCTTTTTCTACTTAATTCCAAGTTAAAATAAAACACTAAATTGTCTCCTCTGTATACTAACACTTTAATTTATATCACATTTAATACATATATAGGTAATTGGTTTCAGACCATACTTCACTGCAGAAGTATTCTGCCGTCTCCAAGCTGCAGAAGGAGGCATTCTGTGTAAGATTAGAGCCGTGTCCCTTTTCAACTATATCATGAGAAAGATCTGGCTTCAACAGACGAGGATTGGACTGTCTTTGTATGATGGAACTGGACAGGGCTACTTGAGAGAATTGGTATATATTTTATTTTTATTTATTAATAATACTTTATTGCACAAAATTACAAAATAAAATTGTACATAGGCAAACTTAATGCCTTAGGCATTTTCTACCAGCTAACTTTCTTCACAGAGAAGACTGCCACCTCGACAAGAAATTGATCCTGAAAAACCACAGATTAAAACCGATACATGACTAAGTCACTTTGCGTTTTTTTGCATTGGTATGGTCGGTAATAACAGACTAAATGGTACAAATATAATGGTAAAAATAAATCCTCTTATATATATACATGGTGACTTAGAAAGGTTGCTAATATGTGATTAAACTAAATTTTTGGCTTCCCTATACAAATTGGTCATTTTGACATTACTAGTTTGTATGGAAGGCAATTTTTTTTTTCATTTGCAACTCAAAGTTCTTTCAAATTCACCAATTTGTTAACTTTTTAGGATTTAGAAAGCTACATAGGAGAACTGGTACCATCTTTAGCAGCCCTGGACGGCTTAGATTCTTCATTCAGTTCTTTCTATGTGTGTACTGCTGCAAGGAAGTTCCTGTTCTTCCTAGATCCGTTGAGAGTGGGAAGAGTGAGGATACAAGATGTTTTGTTCTGTTCATTCCTTGATGACTTGTTGGAGGTAAGTGGTTTCTTTTGATCTTCCATGAGGGTATACTGGTTATGCCTTGGTGTCATGGGCCTTAGCCAGGATTTGATATGGGGGGGGGGGGTTTGATGTGTTAACTGGTTATCACTTGCATATGAATCTTGTATCTATCTACCCCTACTCACAAACCCCCAATACATATTATATTTTATATACACTCAGACCATGGCAAACTGTACAGAAAAAAAAAATTTTTAGCATAGCATATTTTTTTCCATGGGTGAGAATCGAACCCATAACCTCCGGATACAACCCCAAAGGCGCAGCCACTAAGGAGGCTGTCATTGGATTCCCAGTAAATTTTTCTATGGAAATACATAATAGAGTTATTACTTTTAGGGGGGGGGAAGGTCTCTATAGCTGAGACAAGGTTCTTAGCAAACCATGGCTTCACCGTGCGGGTGCCGGGTCCATCGCGTGGTTGAAAGGCAGAGGAATGAACTGCAGCGTTCCCGGACTTGAGACCGCGAAGTAGGTTTAAAGGCCTTTTGAACTCTCACCTGCACTGTGTTCACTACCCTCTCTACTCAACCAAATACTATATGATCCTGTTAGCGCCATCCTGGAAACACGCTCCATAAAAGTTCCGACGGCTGTTCTCGGAATCCTTCAATAGACGGTGCAAAGACTTTGCTGGAATTCCTCTTGCTCCAACTTCCACTGCATAAAGTTGAGTTTTAAATCCGTTTCCCACGGAACGGTGAGTTCTATAAGTATTACTTTCTTCAAGCACTGAGAGTACACCAGTATGTCTGGTCTATAGGCTGAAACTGCTAGTTCGTCTGGAATCTTGTAATGTATTTTGAATGTATCCATGAATATTTTCCAGTCTTGTGCTTTGTCCAGGATTGAGAAAGGTTTAATTTGACTTTTCTTGAGTTGTCCCTCCTTTACAAAAGTAGTCTTTCATAGCCGACTGACTGGTCTCGTAAATACCACCTATATTATGCAGAAACCGTCAAGTGACCAACAGACTAAAACCGAAACATGACTGTTTCGGTTTTATTCTGTTGGTTTACCGGTTTTCAGGAGACTATTGCAACAATTTCTTATCAAGGTGGTAGTCTGCTTTTAGGATGCGGTTACGAAATGGGCGGTTAATTTGACGATAAAGCAACGAAGATACTATAGTAGACTCGTAATCCAAATTCGCCTTTACCGCCGCCCATTTCGTAACCACATCATTTAGCCGGCATAGTGGGAGCGATTAATGCTGTTAAACAACAATCGACCCCATTCATGGATTTTGTAGGTCTGCTTACCATCAGGAATATATAAGGATACAAGGTCACATACTATGTTACAAAAATGTGTGTTACAACACTTCCGTATGTTATTCATACTTTTTTTTCCTAGCTAAGGGTAGACGAGCTAGGAATGGATTTACAGGAACAAAATTGGTTCTCTGCATCATCAGCTCTCAGGGTCTATGGACAGTACCTCAATCTGGACAAGGATCACAATGGGATGCTGAGCATTGATGAGTTAGCCAAGTAAGTCTTTGTTTGAACTTCTCTTCCCTTCAATTAACAGTGTACTGCTTAATTTTACTCAAAGTGAAATTAAATTTAAAAATATCTTTATTACCAAATATGTACAGATTATAAAAACTATGAAAAAACAATATGAATAATTATTAAATGTACATAAACGGCAATTGAAGCTACCATTAGTCAAAGTCTTTGCATTGTCTATTATAAAGGATTATGGCCTTCCGAGATCAGCTGTCAGAACTTTTATGGAACGTGTTTCCAAGATGGCGCTGACAGGATCATATTGTATTTGGTTGAGTAGAGAGGGTAGTGAACACAGTGCAGGTGAGAGTTAAAAGGCCTTTAAACCTACTTCACGGTCTTAAGCCCGGGAACACTGCAGTTCATTTCCCTGCCTCCGATGGACCCGACACCCGCACGGAGAATCCATGGATAGCTAAGAACATTGTCTCAAAAATATATAATTAATAGAAAATAAAGTAAAAAGGGAAGAAAAATAAACAAAAAACTCACGGACAATACGCAGTTTGATAGTAGTAGTGGCTAAAGATGGCGTCGAATGTACGCGATTTATGTTACTTAAAATAAATTTAATTTAGTTAATATAAAAAAAAAAGATAATATAAAAAATATTATTTGAACCAGAGAGGATGTATTTGTTGTGAAAATATGAAGAAAAGGTAACGTTTGATAGCAGACATAGGTGGAAGGGGTGGATAGGAGAGATGGGTAGGGCAAGGGGGGAAACATGTTGACCCCCATAAACCCAAAAGGGTTATGAATGGGCTTCCTACGATAATAAAAAAAAGGATATATATAAAAAAAAGGATATGTGAGACTACTTTTTTGAAGCAACCTGCTTTCTTTGCCATCATGATAATGTCACTACAAACAATAATCACCAAAATAAAAATTTCAATCATATCTTAAAAACTACGTTTTTTTTTATTGATAAAAACGAAATTAGTTTCTTATTTTAGGCTATATTTCCGAAATCTAGATAAAATTTACTTTTTTTCATTTTTGTCGGAAATCCATTATGTTATAAGCTCAGAAATGAAAAAGGGTCCAAGTAAAAAAAAAAGATAGTATATTACTAACTAGTTGTGCTCGCGACTTTGTCCGTGTGGAATAGTTATTTTTTTATCATACAAACTTTCATCCCCTATTTTATCCCCTTGGGGGTAGAATTTATCAAAATCCTTTCTTAGCGGATGCCTACGTCATAACATCTACCTGCATGCCAAATTTCAGCCCGATCCGTCCAGTAGTGGTTTGGGCTGTGCGTTGATAGGTCACTATGTCAGTCAGTCACCTTTGAGTTATATATATTTAGATAGGGCATTTATGTATATATTTTTTTTATGTTTATGTATACTATTAAGTATAATATATAACCTAATAATATATTTATATACCCTCATATTATGTTTGCATTATCACTGCCTATTATGGGTCAATCTCCCAAAGGTTAGCTGGTAGATAATGCCTAAAGGCATTAAGCTACAAAGCAATATGTGCCTACATATTATTGTCTCTTTCTACAGTTATGGTTCTGGCACCCTGACCAGAGCATTTCTTCAGCGGATATTCCAGCAGTGTCTGACATATGACGGGGAAATGGATTACAAGACTTATTTGGACTTTGTTCTGGCTCTGGAGAACAGAAAGGAGCCAGCAGCACTGGCTTATCTGTTTAGAGTTCTGGATATTAAAGGCCAGGGGTACTTGGATGCGTTTACTTTAAATTACTTTTTTAAGGTGAGTTTTTTTTTACTGTGTTTATTTTATTTAGGTGGGAGGAAGGTTGATCAAGCATTTCCAAGCTCAAGTGGCAAGCCCGAATACCATTGGCGAAACGAGTAAGGGTTTTAACGGTTCTCGGGAGCCAAATAGACACCCGTGATGGTATTTATTTATTATTATTATTATAAATATAATCTATATCTAGGATCGGACGTTTTTCTTTTTTTAAAGTTTGGTATAGGAAAAAAAAAATCAAACCCTAAAATTCGAAAAAGTCCCTCGCCCGTTTCTTAACCGCATCGTGAAAGGATACTACCCTCTCGACAAGAAATCGATGCAGTTGTCCGAAAAAACAGTGAAGCCACAGACTAAAACCGAAACATAACTTGACGATTTTTGCATCAAAGTTATAGAGGCCTTCGCCCCACGTAAAAAAATAGTTTTTTTTTTTTTTTTTAAGAAAATAGCCCAATTTTTTCTTGTATATTTTATTTCCAGGAAATCCAAGAAAAAATGCGAGTTCACGCTTCAGAGCCTGTCAATTTTGAGGATGTCAAAGATGAGATATTTGACATGGTGCGTCCTATCGACCAAACTAGGATCACCCTCAAGGACCTTATTCGCTCTGGTCATGGCCACACAGTTGTGTCCATATTGTTTGAGTTGCAAAGTTTCTGGACATACGAATTTAGAGAGGCTTTAGTTGCGGCGGGAGAACCTCCTCATAGGGATGGGTGACACGATATAGATGGTATTATAAAATATATTGGTCCTATAAAAAATAAAAAATTGCCTTAAAAAAAGTTTGGGAGGCACTGGTTGCACCCAGAGGAATGTATGACACAGTATATATATAGTATAAAAAGTGAATAAATAGTTTGGGAACCAGTGGTTGTAGCCAGATAAATGAGATATAAAAAAAAATATTTTATAAGTTTGATAAGGGGCCGTCCATAAATTACGTCATCGATTTTTTTCAGATTTTAGACCCCCCCCCCCCCTATAATCATCCCATCGTCATTTTTAATGACCCCCCCCCCCTTCTCCCAAAATTGACGTCATTACTAGTTTGACAAAATAAAACATTGCAGATTTGAGTAAAATAGGGTATTATATGATTAAAACACTTGGTTATAGAATCACCTTTTATTATTTTTACTTTGGCAATAATCATTGATATAATATAACTACTTATTTTTTACTTTTCTTTGGATAACTCCCACGGAGTTTTCACCCATTCTTTTAAATTCTGGATCACGGGTAATATCTCCGTATCCTCCCGATATTCGTTTTGGCTCGATTCATCCACGTCTTCAACCCACTCAACGTCAAGTGCCTGTCCCGTTACGCCGTCATGCAACTGTTGAAGGACTTCTATTCCTCGCCGTCCCAAGATTCGAGCACTACGACGAGGGGCCGCAGGACCTCCAGTTTCCTGTTCCATTAAACACTGAAACAAAAAAAGACTATAAGCACTTTATCGCTAAAAATACTTTTTTGTACCTATGTAAAACAATACCTGATCCGGGGAACCGTGTACATAATCTTTCATATTTTTTTTGTGCTCCTTCATGGAGGTTTTTGAAGCAAAGTAAGTACCACATTTCGAACAGCATCTTTCTATTAGCTCGCCTTGTAACGTAGGACAGTAGAAGTCATATGGAAGTTTCTTAAAATGTCCAAGAGGTACATCCACTTTCAGTGCTAACTGAAGGTAAAGAGGACAGAAGCTGGCGTCCTCTTTTAAAGGAGGCGCTGCTTCCAGATTTGATGTAAGCAGCAGGGGTGGCGGCATAAATCCATCAGGGAGGATCTTGCGTAATTTGCTACGTGACATTGTGCAGCAAGCCAGATCTGAGCATTTGGAAATCTGTAACATATATTGAGACTCCTTAACATGCTTGGTGTACCATTCAGGTCCAGGATGGGTGCCAATCTCCGGATCTGGTTTATCTGGACAGATATACTCTGCCACTACGCTTTCCCCGTCTATGACCATCTCGTTCCAAACGTTAGCAAGCGTTTCCCCAGCACATTTAAAATTCTTTTTCTCTAAATCGACGTCTGTAGTGCGCCGCTGGGTATCGAGATGACTGCCAAATTTATCGTGTGGAATTATTAATCCTGCAAGCTGGTGACTGAGTGGTGCCATTCTCCTTTCAACACGGTTAAACGCACTGCGTCCAGGTGCATTGCATGCTATTGCAATATAGTCCAAATTGTGGTCCAAAAAATGTCGCACAGCGTAGGCAATGACTTTTTGGTAACGGGGATTTTCGTCAGGACCTCCGTCAACAGTGAAAATCAGCACTGGCTTCACCACACCCGAAGGTGTTTTCAAAATACTCTTAAAGTTGTCAAGAGTCAATAATCTCTCGAAGTCTTGGGCGTGTGTTGCTGCAGTTGAAGACGAGTGTTTTCCACTCCTAATTGCTATGTATGTTGGGCCGCTATAGGACACTCCGTCAGGCTGGCCAATCGGCTTTGTTTCATTAACCCGGCATCCGGCATAGACACTTGGGATCAACTTGTGTCCGGGTCCGACAACGAAGGTATGGTCTGGTAGGCGGACTAAATAGTCCATATGCATCATGAACGGTGCTTGCTTGTTAGCAGCAGTTAGGCCGATTGGTACCCTTGCTTTGTCGTCCTGAGATATAAAAGCTGAATCATCTCCAAGCAGAGATGCAAGACATTCCAGTCTTCGGATGGAAGCGACGCAGAACGCAGTATCTGGGTGAGACTTATGATAATCTTCTTGAGCTCGAATCAAACGCACTGGAGCTGTTTTAACATGTCTTTTGCCCTCCAATGAACTGGATTTGCGGGGTATGAGTCTTAAATATGTAGCTGAGCGGGAAATCTCAAAACCTACATCAGTGAGTTTTTTGTGTAGGTCATCCAACGTGCGACAAAAACGAATTATCTCGCTTCTACGTTTCTCATCCACTGAACTTCCATACATGGCGATTTCGGCAATAGTTTTTATTAAATTGTCTTCATTTTCCAGCCGTGGGCGACCGGGATGCTCGTGTAAAGTTATTATGGATTCTGCTCCAGGATTTGTAGCTACCAAAGCTTGAAAAGCTTCTTTTTTCTTTTTGCTATATTTTTTTGATGCTTTTTGGTTACTTTTTAGTTTCTCTAAATTCATAGTTTCCTTTTTTATTGATTTCTTCGCCTCCTGAAGCTCAGCATATCCACTTTCAGTCAGTAGTCCCCGATTTTCGGACTGTTCCAATTTGCTAATTGTTACTTGCAATGCAGCTATGCAAGTCTTGCTTGCATCTTCTGCGTGGGCCTTGTAGGTACGCGGATTCTTCGTAGTTCTGCTCTCATCCTCATCAGATGATAGAGTTTGATGAACCCTTTTCTGTCGCCAAGCCCCTTTAATGTCGACATCCGAAATGTTGACCGCATACCCTTGCTGAGGGCTACCACAATCAGCACCGATTGTGAGTGGAAGAATAGCTTCTTTGGATCCACCCTGAAATAAAAATCATTCTAGGATCAAATACTGAACAGTATAACAGTTCTTAAAATCTTGGGCAAAGCAACTGGATAGTTAAGTCTATTTGAAAGAATTCAAAATTATTTACAGGTTGGGCTATAGCGTTATCTTCCAGCACAGTTGAAGATCCGAGCGAGGAGGTAGTTGGGAGCAGTGAGGACGAAGGAATCGATGCTGGGGACTCGCCAGAGAACGGCGCTATTGAAGTGCTTGCTTTTGCTTTATCCTGAAAAACCCAAAATTAATCAAGGTCATGTTAAATAGGTCAGTCTATAATTCTCAGAATATACTTAGGCCAGTTTTCAAAATTCTGTTGGTCTGTGGTGTAAGATTGAACGGTTCCGAACAATTATATCTGGAACAGTTTCATCATAAAATCATAATTTATAACACACATAAAATGTACGTTCAATCGCTGAGTTTGAAAGAAAATATTGGGTTGAGAGGCTCTTATTTCTTTTGAACAGTCAAATACGTAAAAATAAAATATTTAAATAGGTTTAAGTATTTAATGACAAAATTTTTTTAGACTAGCTTTAATTCCGTGGTACTATTATACTATGTTTAAAATTAATACTAATATTATTCTATTATACTATGTTTATCAGGGATAATGTCGGTTTGTAAAGGTAAAAGAATATTTTAAATTGGTCCAATAGTTCTAAGTATATTTTAGTACAAACAATCAAATCTTTTTTTACCTTTACAATATGAGTAATTTTTGACTTACTTTCTGTCGTGAAAAAAAAGACGTAATGCTTTTGTTTTCCCTGATGGCCGGTAAATCTTTTAGTAGGTCCGAAATTTTCCTTTCTGCTGCATTAGCAAGTTCCGTCCGCTGTTTCTTTGGGTCAAATTCACTCTTCAGTTTACGCCATATTTCATCGCAAAGCTTTTGTGCGGCTTGAGGGGTTTTATCAAAATATCGTCTCTTCACAGCAGAAAACAATCGCTGGTGCACTTTTTGTAAGTCAATAACCATCGCGGATCGACTATAGTAATAAATAGCAGTGAAAATAGTTTTCTGATTTTGTTATTTAACGAATTTGCGTTAAACGCGTGATGGAAAATTATCTGCGCGGATAAACGTGTTGCATCGTTCACGTTCGTACTCAGATTGACAGCGAGCGCAGGCCGCAGGTCCGCAGCGGTGGCGGTGCGCGCCAAAGACAAAGGAAGCCGACTTTGTTTAAACAGCGCCGATTTCTTTTATTCTCCGAGTCGCCGCCAATCTTCGTTTAATAAACACAGTGTCGCATACAAACTATTTTCATAGGTACGATGTTATTTATAGTTTAAAAAAATAATGTAGACATGCCTTGACCTTGTAATAAATAAATAAATAATGAGTTCAATAATTAATACCATTAAATACTTGCAAAATATCACAAGAACATTATCTTTTCTTAGTATGAGACATGTATTTAAGTATAAGTATAGCATTAATATGTACTTTTATTAATTATGTAATGTTGTAGTTATTATTTAAGTATTGTGTTTATTATCAATACATAGTATAAAACAAAGTCGCTTTCGCTGTCTGTCCCTATGTATGCTTAGATCTTTAAAACTACGCAACGGATTTTGATGCGGTTTTTTTAAATAGATAGACTGATTCTTAAAGAAGGTTTATATGTATAATACATGTAAGTACCACGGGCGAAGCCGGGGCGGGCAGCTAGTATTTTACTAGGTGTGCTGGAAGAAATTTCTTTTTAGAAATAATCTTTTTGTACGTGAAAAATAAACTATAAATAAATAAATAAGAATGACGTCAATTTCGAAACACCCCCCCCCCCCCATCTATCATTTACCGTCATCCGCAGACCAACCCTCCCCTCCCTAATTTAGAATGACGTAATATATGGACGGCCCCTAAGTACTGTCAGAGTAATTAATGACATACGTTATACATGATGACTTTGGACTAATATGAGGCTCTACTAATCAAATCAAACAACATTTCCCATGAAACATAAAAAAAAAGTGATTTAATTGTTTGGGAAGCAATGGTTGTACCCAGAAAAATGTATAACACGATTTAGATAATAGAAAAAGTTATTTTATAGTTTGGGAGGCACTGGTTGTAGCCACAGAAATGAATGGCACTATTTAGATAGTAGAAAAAAGTGATTTAATAGTTTGGGAGGCACTGGTTGTAGCCACAGAAATGAATGGCACTATTTAGATAGTAGAAAAAAGTGATTTAATAGTTTGGGAGGCACTGGTTGCAGCGGCAGAAATGAATGATGCAATATAGATAGTAGAAAAAAAAAATATATAGTTTGGGAGGCACTGGTTGTAGCCACAGAAATTAATGACACAATATATGTAGATTGTTGCGGATAGTTTTTAGTTTATGGTTTTTTATATTTTATTTTTACACTAGCTGAATACATATTTAAATTCAGAATCTTTTTACCTACTTGTTTTTGAAATATGTGTTCAGACAAGTGTCATTGTAAATGTCGTACCGAGTGTATGTGAAAAATATAAGTTAATTATTGAATATTATCCTTTTGCGCTTTTAATTGGTTCAATCTGCAAAACACGCACATCTCAACCGTAACCGTTACATAGATAGTTTAAACAAATAGAATTAATTGTTTGGGAGGCACTTGTTACAGCTACATAATGACACGATTTAGATAGCAGAAAAAATATATTTTAAAGTTTGGGAGGCACTGGTTGCATTCCAAGAATCTGCTTATAAGGTATATAAGATCGTATTGTAAAATTTATAGTTATATTCAATTTTATAGACACCCAAAAACGGCAAACAGTATATTAAAACGTACTAACGTTATTTGCCATAAGTGGGAATCAAACCCACGCCCTCCAGATACAACTCCAAAGTAAATAATTATATTAACACATAATCCACGGTTTATATTTGTCCACCGTCAACTAATTTAGGTGTCAACACAAAAATAGAAACACTTGTATATTTTATAAATTTTATTAACAATAAAAAGATTATAAATTTAAAAACAGTTAAAAATTATATAAAAAATATATTCTTAATATAATCGATTAATAAACAACAATATAAATGCATAACAAATTATATCTTAATAAAAATAATTTAATAAATTTTATTTATAAAAGATTATAAAATAAAATTTATTTAATTAATTGTAATATTTACTTATATAATAATAATATTTAGGACCTTTTATACACATATTGCTCTGTTCACAAACTAAGCTCTAGGCTTGTACTATGTGTACCAGAAACAACATTTTTTATTATTTTAAATATAGCAGGACATGTGACCCTACATCCACCTGATGGTAAGTGCCAATGTAACGTCCAAGAATGTTCTCAACCAATAGTAGCTATCAGTGGCGTGCACAGGGTTTTAGTATAAGGTAGGCAGAATTTATAGTAACATACCAAAGAAATGAGTTTTCTTCTTTGATTTTATTTTTTGAAATTAGCAATTTTAAATGTCTACAATGATATTAAATTTCGCCACATAGTAAATTTGCGGATAGTTAAAACAGCATTAAAATTTTAAATTACATTGTTCTTAAACAAAATTGATCGCTCCCACTATGCCAGCTAAATTATGCGATTACGAAATGGGTGGCGACAAATTGCATTAAGAGTATATTTTAATATACTCGCTGCCTTTTTGTCAATTCAACCCATTCCGTAACCGCACCCTGAAAGGAGACTACCAACCTCGACAAGAAAGCGATGCGGTAACCTCCTGAAAACCGGTGAACCCAAAGACTAAAACCGAAACATGACTAAGTCACATGACGGTTGTTGCATCTGTATGGGCGGCGGTAACGAGACCGGTCGGTCGGCCTAACGAAGTTATAGAGACCTTCCTCCCACCTAAGATAGATAATCCACATTTGTATCACCCAGATTCCTGAGCACTTCTGTACTCGTACAAACTTCCTCTCTCGAGGAATTGTGGAGTTTGTTTACTTTCCTCCAGTGAGGTACACTCGTCTGAGGGTTTCCCGTAACCCCCTCCGCCAGGGGAATTCATTATGTATTTATCCTGGACAAAGAAACAATAATATTAATAATGTTGGACTTTTATTTAAAAAGCGGCTCCAGCGCAGTGGTTAAGTGACTGCGCAACTGGTAACAAGGTTAAGCAGATGACAACAACCTGACCTGGGATGGGTGACCGCTTTATACAACGAGGCTATACCATCATAAACACCGCAACAAGCTCGCCACTTGTTAGGTGTTTTTTTTAAATGGAGCACAACATGTGACTTTGTATTTACCTGGTGGTGAGCAGACCTATAAAGTTCATGAATGGGATCAATCAAT
Organism: Monopis laevigella; assembly: GCA_947458855.1. NCBI lineage: Eukaryota > Metazoa > Arthropoda > Insecta > Lepidoptera > Tineidae > Monopis > Monopis laevigella. Next base: position 13,293,491 of record OX381597.1, read on the forward strand.
AATTGTTCTTAAACAATAGTGATCCCTCCCACTATGCTGGCTAAATGCGATTACGAAATGGAGGGTGACAATGACGTATTGCATTACGAGTATATTTTAATATACTCGCTGCCTTATCGTCAATTCAACTACCCATTTCGTAACCGCACCCTGAAAGGAGACTACCACCTCGACAAGAAATCGATGCAGTAGTCTCCTGAAAACCGGTAAACCCACATACTAAAACCAAAATATAACTAGGTCACTTGACGGTTTTTGCATCTGTGTTGCCTTCGAATACCATCGACGAATTGAGGACGAGTTAATCCTTGCGCTGAGTACCTTGAAGCCGTTTAAACGGTTCTCGGGAGCCAAAAAGGCACCCGTGATGGTAATTATTTATTTTATTATCTACACAGTTATTTAACTATTTTAATTGTATTTTTTTTACATGTAACTATCGAAGCAGACATATATCCATAATTGTATTTTTTTTACATGTAACTATCGAAGCAGACATATATCCATAATTGTATTTTTTTTACATGTAACTATCGAAGCAGACATATATCCATAAATGGGGCCGATAAAAATATTTTTGTTTAACTCGGTGAGGATGTGGTACAAAAATGGTACGTCGAGGATGTACGTGAACGGTCATATGACCCTTTTTTTTTTTTTGTTCATCAATATTTGTTTATAAAGCATGGCAAGTTATCTTACAAATTAGTTACCTAATGAAATAAGAATTAATTTCTATTATATAGGAAGTCCAAAAATAATCAACATTAGCTGTTCTCGTTACATCTTCAAAAATATCAAATAAAAACAATAAATAATATGTGTATTAAGAGATTGTTTGGTAATTATTTATGAGACCAATCATCTTTTATCATAAAATTAGTAATAAATCAGTCTTATATAATACAAATCATCACTTTATCATAGCATATTATTGACAGAACGAAACTATATGTACCTGACAAATGTAGGTAATTGATACTGTACCCCTAGTGTCAGTTTTCTAACTATTACTTTGCGTTTGAGTTAACTAAAATTTGTATGGGAAATGGTTCAGCGCTCCAAGCTGAAATTTTGATAACTAGAAATGCGGTCGTGTGATTAGTCAAAATGTTAACGCGGTAGTATAGTTAACGCGAAAGTAAACGTTAAAAGAACTCACACTAGGGCTACAGGTCAACTGAATGGTGCAAAGAGTCGGTGAGTTCAATGACTCCAGCTAGAGAAAAGGTTGACATATTTGACTACACGACAAAGTGTACACAAAATAAAACCACTGGGGTCAAATTGACCCTACCACATCCTCGACGGATTAACATTATCGATCGCTCTAACTATGCTAGCTAAATGTGAGATGTGGTTACGAAATGGATGGCTACAAAGAATTTGCATAACGAGTCTACTTATATATTCTAGCTGCTTTAATGAGACGAAATCTGGTCTGGTCTTGAACTGCGTTAAACTGTTGAATAAAATCGGTAGGAACAACAGGGTGAGACTAACCTGGGTTCCGGGGCATACGGGAATCGAGGGAAATGAAAGGGCAGACGAACTGGCTAGAAAGGGATCAGAAACCCCTTTTATGGGACCTGAACCATTTATTGGCATACCTAGTAAAACAATAAACAATGCACTAAAGGAGTTTGCCAATGAGAAACATACAACTTGGTGGTCAACTCAACAAGGCCTAACACACTCCAAGAAATTCATTGGTACAAAGGCAATTGGTCTGGATAAGATCTGGAAGTTTAACAAAACACAAATAAGGCTACTGGTGGGAATCTTCTCGGGACATTACACGACATATAAACATCTATATACAATGGGAATTAGAGACGATCCCAGATGCAGATTTTGCTCTGATGAGCTAGAATCAATGCAGCATCTACTGTGCCAGTGCGATGCAAGGGCCACATACAGATTAAAATACCTACAACAGGCTTACCCGGAACCGGAAAGCTACAGACTCCTCAAACTAGAGGACGTCCTCAAATATGTCTGCAGCATATTCGAGGATGGAAAGGGCGAGTGAGGAGTAAAGGACTGGGGAATACACAAAAGATCCCACTGGGTCGAAGTGTCCTGACTGATGTCAGCCCCAAAAACTAATAAGATAAGATAAGATAGCTGCTTCAATCAAGGAAGTCTCCTTTTAGGGTGCAGTTATGGAACGGGAAACATTTAGACAATATTTTTTTTGTTTTCTGAAAACCGATGTACTCACAGATTAAAACCGAAATGTACTAAATTTACTTTGATCTAATTAAATTAGTAGAATCAAGTGCCGTGAACGTTTTTGCGCATTAGGATCCCTATAACAAGCAGTGGAGAGCAGTATGCTGATGATGATAAAATAGACTTACTCCAGGATATGCTCTAAAAGCAGTCTTTCCTCCAAGGTTGATGATACGACCATCAGTTCTCTGAAGAAGGTTTACACCGCGAGCTCCGGGGTCACCTCCTGGTATAAATATACAAAATCAGTTATAAATGTGAACAAGGCCGAGTGCTATAAACGTGGTAAAATCCTATGTAAAATAAACAAAAAGAGGTTAAATGCAATAGGCTATTTGACTACATTAAAAATATACTATAAATTGTGGTCATCCTATCAGACAATGGCATAAAAAACATATTTCACTTTATTTTAAACTAAATTATGTATATCTTTTGTAGATTACACAAAATAAAATTGAATATTTTTTACAATTTTATTTATAACAAAAACATCTTTGAATCACAAAACAATACACAGATTATAAATCGTGGATAAAATAGAATAGAGTATAATATATAGGAGATTATTTAATCTGTGCTTGTTTGTCTACTTGCGTGTGACGTCACACTTGACATAGACTGCGAAACAGTGTTTTTAGCGCCATTGTGAAAATTCAAACTTTAACATTGATTTTTATTAATAATAGAGTAGACATCCCGGAAATATCAATGTAGTGTGCTTATTATGTAATGGAGAATCATATAAAACGAGTTTCAAAAAGGAGTCAAATGCCCTATTGATCTTGCATGAATACTTTGAAAGGTATTAATACTATGGGATAATGAGGCTTTACTGATCAAATCAAAAACCTTTCCCTATGGTACCGAATGTGTGGTGTAGCAAACGATTAAAAGGTAAAGCAAAAAAAAAAAAATTCAGTAAATAGTATTTTTTTGTGTGTAAAAAACTAATTATATACGTGGTGGCCGAGTTGGTTAGACCTTAGGCTTAAAAACACTTAAGTCCCCGATTCAAATTCTGATGTGTACCAATGAGTTTTTAATCTAAAAATGTATGTAACAACACCAATTGTTTAATTTGTTTGACAACACCACTATAGTGCCTCGGAGAGCACATTAAGCTGTCTGTCCCATGTTTACTATACCAACTTGTGAAACTGTTTACAGATGGGTTATTGAGTCTATTCAATCATCGCGTAGAGCTAGCCACTTGTTCGCTGTAGACTCATACCATTGGATACGACGAGGTGGGATTAGAAACCCCCCCGCTGGGTACTCTGAGGCCGTCTAGGCGGTCTCGGGCGCCGTAAGTTATGATATATAACTGTTTTTTTTTTTAATTGAATCCATTTCTTATATTTAGCAAATTTTCTGAATTAAATAAATTATCTCAAGCCACACGAAACTGGTATACGATATTCCGCCATTTGTATTTTATATTACTTTTTTGCAATGTTTGTGTTTTTTACTAGCAATAAATCGGCCAAAGGATTGAAATCATTTATTTTCGTTTTTAGTAGAAGTTACACAGGAATATTTAAAAAAAAAATGTTACCACTCCACATATCGGAGGTGTATGGGAATCAAATATAAAAATAATTTTAAAAGAAGACAAGCACTCACCACTCATTCCGTAGGGTTGGAAGGCACGTCTCTCCGTAAGTACTGACACGTCTACCATCCGACGAAATTCCAACTCCCGGACGACGCCGTCACCACCGCGATACCGACCTTTGGAATTATTATGATTTTGTAGAAACACTTAAAAATGATACATACATATCTTCACGGGTGCCTTACGGCGCCCAAGACCGCCTAGACGGCCCCAGGGTACCCACCGAGCGGAGGGTTTTAATAGAATGAAAAAACAAACATTAATAATTATAGACCAATAACTCTGATACCCATATTCTCTAAATTTTTTGAAAAATCAATCCATTCCAGATTAATAGACTTTTTTATAAAATATGATATAATTACCCAGGATCAATATGCCTTTCAAAAACTAAAATCAACCACACTTGCTGCGTTTAACCTTGTAACTACTATATTAAAAAATAAAAACGAAAATAAACATACGACCACCTTGTTTTTCGATATGACAAAAGCATTTGATCTTGTATCACATAATCTCTTAATACAAAAGTTGGAAGTGTACGGCATCAGAGGACCAGCATTGCAATGGATCAAAAGTTATCTAGATAAAAGAATTCAGTGTGTAGAAATATCCAGACTTACAGAAAGTACGAAACTCATAACTAAATACAAGTCAAACTTTCAATATAATAGACTCGGAATACCTCAAGGTAGTGTGCTTGGCCCTTTACTATTTTTAATTTATATTAATGATTTACCTAACATTATTAATCATAAATGTATACTTTTTGCAGACGATATTTCCGTAATCGTTAGCACAGACAAACTTTCTGATCAACATGAATTGGAAATAAATAATACCTTAAATGTTATTGTAAATTGGCTAACAAATAACAATCTTCAAGTTAATCTAAACAAAACTAATTATATAAATTTCACAAACAAAGATAGTCTAAATATTAATATTAATGGAAATAAACTGTTGGAAGCTAATAGTGTAAAATTTTTAGGGATAACTATTGATAAATCGATAAAATGGAAAGAACACGTAGATATCATTCAAAAAAAAGTCAACAGATTTATCTTCCCCTTGCGAAAGTTAAGAAACGTTGCTAACCTCACAACCACGTTGACTGCATATCATGGCTATGTAAATTCAATTATAAGATACGGTCTAATAATCTGGGGCAATAGCGCAGATGCCAGCAAAATATTTTTAGCACAAAAGAAATGTATCAGGGCTATGTGCGGCATAGACCCTTATACATCGTGTAGACCTCTATTCAAGGAACTAAATGTGCTTCCCTTTCCTAGTCTGTATATATATGAAATTTCAAAATTTGTGAAACAAAATATACACTTGTTTAAAACAGCTAAAGATGTATACCCCAGAAATACAAGAAACTGTAATCGGTTGGTTTTAAGTATAACCCCAAAATCAGATTTGTTTTTGAAAAATAGTTATGCAATGTGTATTTCCATATTTAATAAGCTGCCAAATCACATTAAGGAATTACCCTTAAATGCATTTAAGACTACTTTATATAAATGGCTATTAGATAAAATATATTATAGTATTAATGATTTTTTAAATGACAATAAATAATAACAGTAAATTAGAATTGAATAATTAATGTTTTATATGTATACCTAATAATGGTTAATTAGTGTTAAATTATATTATAGTTATGTTTTTTTTTAAGTAATATTGTAATTTTGACAAAGGTTTTGTAAATAACCACATTATTAAAAATTTGTACGCCAGGAAATGGCTAAATGTAGAGAGCTATAAATTGATAAAAGAACTTTTGTAACCTACATTTGAACAAATAAACTATTTGATTTGATTTTAATCCCACCTCATCTTAACCGATGGTAGGAGTCTACACCGAACAAGTGGCTAGCACGTCGCGATGTTTTGAATAGACTCAATAACTCATCTATAAACAGTTTCACAAGTTGGTATAGTGAAACCGGGACCGGCAGCTTAACGTGATCTCCGAGGCACTTTAGTGGTGTTGTCAAACAAATGTACATATTTTTTTTAATTAAAAACTCATTGGTACACACCGGGATTCGAACCAGGGACCTAAGTGTTTTTAAGTCCAAGGTCTAACCAACTCGGCCACCACGTATATTTAAAATGATTTGCGTATTATTATACAGAATCTTTTAATAGCCTTTACCTGACTAGAGTATCTATCATTAAACTGACATTTATTTATATAAACACTTTATTGCACAGTAAACAAAAGTTATGTACAAAGGCGAACCTAATGCCTTAGTCATTATCTACCAGCTAAGTAATGATATAAATATAAATAAATGATACTTTTTTAAACGCGTCATTTTTGACAGCGTTCTAAAAATTATATAAATACTTGTCAGATTTTATCTGACAAGTATTTATATAATTTAAATTTTTCTTGTCAGATTTTATATGACACGTATTTATATAATTTTATTTTACAGAAAAATTGTGAGTTATCAATATTGAGTTATAAATAATCTACCGCCTCACTAGTTTGGTTGGCGTTTAATCCAGACGTTGTGTGTTCGATTCTCACTCAAATCAAACATACATTTAGTTTCTCTTATATTATATTTTTTTAATTAGGCGGCATCTTGTTTAAGAACAACTATTGACTTGACCTTATTTATGGACTTTGTAGGTCTGGTCAACACAGAGTCATGTGACTCTGTGGTGAGACCTACGTCGTGCTCAAATAAAATAAAAAAATTGGGACCCAAAAAAAATTGTCTCCTTTCAATACTTCATCAATAACACTTACCATTCCCCCCAGAGCCATGTCTCAGTGAGAAGTGTGTGACCAGCATAGGGTACCGGCGCTCCACAATTTCCACGTCAGTGATCCTGGTGTTAGTCATATGTGTATGAACACCGCCAGCGCCCGACCAGCTTGGACCCTATATCAGTTACCTCATTAATAGCCTTACTTATAAACGTTAATTAAAGTTAAATAGTTAATCAGACATTGATTAAAAATATTGTTACATATAAACGTTTCTTAACTTTAATGAGTCCCTAATATGCCTATTTAAGTAGTTGTCAAATGAATTACCCTCGGATCCTTGTTTAAAGGCTTGCAAAGATGGCGTCTTTTTGCATCAGCTGTTTGCTTGTTGACATGTTGTTGTAATATTTTGTTTTTTGTGATTCTTCCACCATTGTGGAAAGGCAAGATCTTTCGACCATACATCCATGTGATATTTTTATGTTTGTCCTGATTCAGGTGAAAATTTAGCGGTTTTTTAGAAGAATTAAAAAATTTCAGAAGGTCTATGCGGATGCTATTTTAAATATTTTATCACGCAATTTTTATTTTAAAATATGCAAAAAAAAAAGTTTTGACAGATTTTTTTTTATATTCTCAACCAATCGAAGAAAATTCGTCATTATTGCCACTTTTTGGGGCTCTCTTGATACCAAAGTCGGTGAATACAGATTAAAATATTGTGAAACATCATTTAGCTAACTAGCGTTCAAAAATCTTTTATAAGTAGGAAAAAGTTAATGACTACATAAGAGTTTAAGTAGTAATTAGCTAATAATTTGTTAAACAGGCAATTAGGTGGTTTTTCTAAGTAAGGCTGTATACAGGGTAAATTTGAATGGATGTACTTTCGGCTAATATGAGGTTCTGCTGATCAAATAGAACAACTTTTCCCATGGAACCATATGTCGCAAATGAAAAAAAAAATTAACTTCCCCATACAAATTGGTCGTTTTAACATTACTAGTTTGTATGGAGAAGGCAATTTTTTTTTCATTTGCGACAAATGGTTTCATGGGAAAAGTTATTCGATTTGATCAGCAGAACCTCATATTAGCCCAAAGTACATCCTTTCAAAGTCACCATGTATATTTAAACGCTTAAGGGCCCGTGAAAATATTCATGAAAAAACAAAAGTAGTTGATGTGACAGACAAAATAAGACAAGCAAAATGGAAATGGACGGGACACATGATGAGAAATAAAAATAGTCAAATATCATAACGGAGTGGTACCCGAGAGGTGCGAAAAGAAACAAGGGAAGACAAAAGATTAGATGAGAGGTTGTGGGTTTTTTTTGTTGTATTATCGGTCATACCGGTCGTGGGTTCTATTCCCATCCATGGCAAAAAAATATTAGTACGTTTTTCTGTAATTTGTCATGGTCTGGGTGTTTATAAAATATAATATGTATAATATAATTGTTTCTGGTACACATAGTACAAGAGTACTTTAAGACCAGAGCAATATGTGTTATTTGACCTACTTATTATTATTATAAAAAAGTTTTTTTTTCTTATTTCGGAAAAAAATAATAGTAATGACCTAACACAGAAAGATTAATAAATACAATGACCGAAAAAAATATTATTTTGATTCCGCGACAAACAGTAATCGAGTATTATTGGAAGTGCGAAAGCTAATTTTGTATGGAGAACGCGGAGTTCGCGATTACGAATGCAGTGCCCTTAATTGCATAGTAAACAAAAGTTATGTACAAAGGCGTACTTAATGCCTTGGTCATTATCTAAAAGTTAACTATTAAGATTGTGTAAGAAGATGAGTCAGGTGCTTAAATTTAGTAAACTAGTATATATATATATATATTTAATTAAGATAGTTTTAATTAGGTATGCAATGTTATTTAAGTATGCTTAATAAAGTTTTATTTATTTATTATATACAGGGTGACTTTAAAAGGATGTACTTTAGGCTAATATGAGGTTGTGCTGATCAAATCGAACAACTTTTCCCATGGAACCATGAGTCGCAATTGAAAAAAAAAATTGCCTTCTCCATAGAAACTAGTAATGACTAATTTGTGGAAGCCATTTTTTTTTTCATTTGTGACACATGGTTCCATGGGAAAAATTGTTCGATTTGATCAGCAGAACCTTATATTAACCCAAAGTACATCCTTTCAAATTTACCCGGTATATTTTTTATTGGAGCACGGCATGTGCTATTATTAGTTTCATGGTTAAAATCTGGTGACGTCACTACTAGTTCTCATGGAATAGAGTATGAACTTGTATATACTTACGGCTCCACTTCCCCCGGCGACAGTCTCATAGTATCCCCAACTCTCTTCCCCTAGCGTTAAATTATTCATACATCCTTGCGATGCGGCGCACACCTGGAATTGGACAAAAGTTGCTAGTTTTCGAACCTTCGCCGTTCCCGTATATATAATAAAGAAAAAAAGTAACATAAATAAAAGAACAAAACAACAAAGCTAATAAAGATTAAGTAAAAAAGATAATCCGCCATGTTGCGGATAAAAATGGAACTTATTTCTTGTTTAGGCATATCTGAAAACGATAGTTACAGGTAACGTCTGTCTTTTATTACTTCTTCATTTGAAATTCAGACAAAAAAGTGTTTGTTTTTTTTTTAGTATAATTTATAATTAAAAGGCCTTCCAAGGTCAGCCCTTGGAACTTTTATGGAACGTGTTTCCAAGATGGCTTTAACAGGATCATAAAGTATTTGGTTAGGTAGAGAGGGTAGTGATCACAGTGAAGGGGAAAGTTGAACGCAGAAAAGCTTTCAACCCTACTTCGCGGTCTCAAGTCCGGGAACACTGAAGTTCACTCCCCTGTCTCCCAATCATGCAATGGATCCAACACCCGCACGGAGAATTCATGGATAGCTAACTACATTCTCTTTCTCTCTCTGCAGCATCTACATAAGGTTAATTTTAGTTGCGAAGGAGATCTCTATAACTTTTCTAGACTGGTTTCACAGTTACGGAGGCGAAAAGCGTCAAGTGACCTAATGTTTCGGTCTTTTTTATCAATATTTCTTATCAAATAGGTTGGTAGTCTCCTTTCAGGGTGCGGTTACGAAATGGCCATTGATTTATTTTTATTTTATTGGAGCACGGCATGTGAATTTTGTAGTTTTGCCCGCCACCTTGTGGTGGGCAAAACTACAAAGTCTATGTATAATGGGGACGATCAATAATTGTTGTTAAACAACATTGATCACTTCCACTATGCCGTAAAATTATGATGCGATTATAAAATGGTCGGCGACAGAAACGAATTGCTTTACGGGTGTATTTTAATATTCTACCTACCTAATCGTCAATTCCAGCACTTGTTTCGTAGCCGCACCCTAAAAGGAGATTACCACCTTGACGAAAAATCAAGTAGTCTCCTGAATTAATAATAAGCCAGCCATGATATTTGATTGACCCCATTCATGGACTTTGTAGGCCTTCTTACCATCAGGTGGATAAAATAAAAATGACTGATAAGGTTTAAGTTGTCCTTTACATACCTGAAATGCCTTCAGTACGACATCTACAACCCTCTGTGACGTCAGAACGTTGCCTCCAACTACTGCAGCGCCATCTGACGGGTCTAGTATACAACCTGGAGGTATGATGACATGGACTGGATTCAGACAACCCTGCGGACGTTGTATATGTAATAAATTCCCTGTAGATGTTTTATTTATGATTATGAACAACTAATATACAGGGTGACTTTGAAAGGTTGTACTTTGGGCTAATATGAGGTTCTACTGATCAAATCGAACAACTTTTCTCATGGAACTAAGAAAAATTTTGGCTTCCCCATACAAATTGGTTATTTTAACATTACTAGTTTGTATGCAGGCATTTTTTTTTCATTTGCGACACATGGTTTTATAGTAAAAGTTGTTCGATTTGATCAGTAGAACCTCATATTAGTCCAAAGTACATCTTTTTATTAAAGAGTGATGTGTGAGCGGATATAATTAAAATAAGTAGGATATTTTTAACACATATTGGCCTGGTTACTAACCAAAGCTTATACTATGTGTACCAGGAACAACAATACTAATACATATTATATTTTATAAACCCCCAGACCATGACAAACTGTATACAAAAAAAAAGTCCTGGTATTGTTTTGTCATGAGTGGGAATCGAACCCACGATCTCATTATGTAACGGCTAGCTGTTACTGCATCCTGCCACACATCTCCCTCTTTGCATCGCAAATCTGTACACCTATGGTAAATATGATTCAGTCTGTACCATTGAAGTATATTATTATACAGAAGTGGCCTCTTATGTGTCCAACTGAAGATGGCTGCTCACCATGCAAACCCACACAAAAAAAAAATATAGACATGGCTTTTTTTTTCTCACAAAAAGCTTATTAATAATTCACTAAATTCATTGATACAAAAGTGGTAAGACTGGAGCTTGATTTAGGTCTCCAAGGTTCACAAATTATACATTTTATCATAAACTATAATGCTCAAGAAGTATGAACAGAAAATGGCGACAACAAACATTTGACATTTCGTTTTGAGACCTTAGGACACTTATGTATATATTTATACTTCCATGGGCTGTACCTACTTGGTTAAGAGGCACGTCATGTCCGACCATACAACGCAAGCAGTATATAAGTGCGGACAGTGTGATAGCTCGAGGTGCGTTCATGTTGCCCCATACCTCTACGCCTGTGCCACTGGAAATAAAATAAAAAAAACTTAACCCGTAACCCTAGTGTGAGTATTAGCTGCATTTCCGCTTGAACTATTTTCCATAGAAACTTTAGTTAACTTAAAAGCAAAATAATAGTTTGCAATGTTGTTTGCTATCCATGGATTCTCAGTGCGGGTGTCGGGTTCATAATGTGGTTGGGAGGCAGGGGAGTGAACTGCAGTGCTCCCGGACTTAAGACCGAGAAGTAGGATTTTAAATGACGTTCCAATATCAACTCTCGTTTACTGTATTCATTTCGCTCTCTACACAATCAAATACTATAATATATTGATCCTGTCAGTGCCATCTTAGAAACGCGTTCCATAAAACTTCTTCTTGTCTTGAAAATCTTGCATGCAAAGAACCTTTATAAATTGATTCTAATACGACATATTATGTGCGTAATGTTATTAATGAACATTGCGACGCCATTTTGAAACCTACTTTTTTAGGATTGCTTAAAACCGTATGGTATCTTTCTACATGCATAGAAAGCATCCTTTATAAATTTATTTAAAAAATTATATGTCAAATATTATTTATAAGTGCATGCTCAACTGAAAATGGGTTTAAGTAAAAAAAAAAGGAAAATTAAAGTTTTAAACTTGGTGGCCGAGTTAATTAGACCTTAGACTTAAAAACATTTAGGTCCCTGGTTTAAACCCCGGTGTGTTCCAATGAGTTTTAATCTAAAAAAATATGTACATTTATTTAATACCACTAGTGCCTCGGAGAGCACTTTAAGTTGTCGGTCCCACCTTCACTGTACCAACTTGTGAAACTGTTTATAGATGGATTATTGAGTATATCCAAACATCGCGACGAATTAGCCACTTGTTCGGTGTAGACTCATACCATCGGCTACGACGAGGTGGAATTAAAAACCCCACCGCTGGGTACCCTGAGACCGTGAAGGCGGTCTCGGGCGCCATAACCTGTAATGATATTTATTTATTTTCATTTTATTTACAACTTACGTAAAGTCGCAGATAGCGCTGCCTTTGTGTTGATCCAGCGTAACAGTTAGTGATATAGGTGTACCATTGTCCATATACTCTGTGGCTTTAAGTTGAGTTGAACCGGTAGTTTTAAGCGCATTCTTTGCTATTTCCTAAAAAAGACATACCAAACTGAGTCTAATGTGTCAGTTTGTTTGTGGAAGATTAACTTTTGGGCTGAATTATCGCACATGAAATAAAAGCGATCAAAAAGCCAGATAAAAAAAGTTTTTACACTGCTAAACCGATTCCGATAAAATGACTGGAATCTTTTAAACTAAGAGATACAATAATAAATAAACTCAGGGGTCAATATAGTATATAGTAACTATATCATTGATATGACGTCAAAGGTCTGAGATGGTTGGTGACACCCACCGTAGACTAGTGGTTGCGCCTTTGGCGTTGTAACTGGATTCGATTCCTACCCATAGCAAAAAATATTAGCACTATTTTCTGTATAGTTTAACATGGTCTGGGTGTTAACAAAATATAATATGTATTATATCGTTGTTTCTGGTACACATTTAACAAGCTTTGCCTAGTTTGTCACCAGGGCAATATGTGTAAAAAATGTCCTACATATTAAATATATATGTATATAATGTAAACTTTAAGATTCAAGAATACGACGTACGAAGCCGCGAAATATATGTATATAGATATATACATTAATGTATATATCAGATCTAAAAACACCGCTTTTTGGCTTGATCTCCGACACCGGTCCGAGATCAAGTCAAAATGCATCCCATCTCATTTAAGTACAAAAAACGATTGAAACAAAAAATATTATGAGAGTGCTAAGTAAATAAAGTGTGAATGGTGCCGCAGGGAAAGTCCATGAATAAGGACCACCAACAGAGTGTTATTCAACTTACCTTTAACATATCCCGGACAGCAATTTCAGCGTTATTCTGTATATGAGCCATGTAAGCCTGAACCACTGGCAGACCATACTGATCTATCAGCTCTGCTACCAACTGTATGCCCTAAAACATTATACAAAGGGAAATAGTCATTGCTTAAACCAGGTCTAACAAATCCCTATACACAGCACTCAACAGAGTGTTTCGGTTATGGTAACTTATCAATATTATAAAGGGTGAATTTTTCAAGTGTGCCTTCAAGGTCAACTCCTAAACTACAAGGAATAGCGAAAGATGCTAAAAGGATTTTCGAGTTTTGATAAAAACTAAAACTGCATCATTAGTTTTTTATTTATTTATTCTCCTAAGCGGGAATCGAACCAGTTGATTTATAAAAAAACACTTATATTATTACACCAGCTGATAGTGTCGCTTATAAGAATCAAATGGTGGAAAGTAACTCCGAACGGCAAACTAAAGGAAAGTACCATTTTTAATAAAAAAAATGTGTTATTTAAAAAAAATCTTACTCCTTTAAGGCTCTACTCATCAAATCAAACAACTTTTCCCATGGAACCATATGCAAAAAAAAATATTGTTGGCTTCCCCATACAAACTGGGTATTTTATTAGTTTGTATGAAGAAGCCAATTCTTGTTTTCATTTACGACACATGCCTCCACGGGAAATGTTGAAATAAGGCTACCGCTATATTCTGTTCTCATTCCTTGAGCTTTGATTGGTTATAATAATTTTAGTTATCACTTTTTGTTTTGGTTTGTATCTCAGCAATTTTTTTGTTTTTGGAAATGCGATTTTAGGCCCTAGGACACCTCCCTATTATTTACCTCCATTGGCAGGAATTATTCTCCCGAATTATACATAAAATATTACTTACCCTTTGGTTAGCTGCGACTTGTGCCTTCAAGTCGGATAGGTTGTCCGCCAAATTTCTGGTCCCAGAACAGCCTGGTTCTTTCCCAGGATTCTTTAGTTCTGCAACAACGCAGATTATAACCTTTTTTCTTTTTATTGGCAGAAATGTATTAATATCTATCACAAGAGTTTTGTCAAAGAAAGACTGTTGACTGGGCAGGGGAGTGAACTGTGTTCCTGGTCTTGAGACCGGAAAGCAGGGTTAAAGGCCTTTCCGAATTCAACTCTTCCCTTCACTATGTTCACTACCCTCTCTACTCTACCAAATACTATGATTCTATCAGTGCCATCTTGGGAATAAAAAGTATAAAGAAATATGATAAAAAAGCTAATATATTAAAATAAAATAAATATATAACCTATAATTTAACTTAAAAAGTCTGCCATTTTGTTTTTTTTTTCTTATCTACACATACACATCTTTGTCTGGGACTAAAATGTCGGTTTAATTATAATTAAAACTTTAATTATCAATAAAATATTTCGAGTAATATATTTCTGCTTTATTCATAAATGCTTACCGATTTTCATATTATTATCTTAAAATTTTATCTTCAATAAAAAATAACAAAATTTACCTTCTATCAACGCCTTTTCCCTGAACTCATCATTCTCGATAAGTAGAAAAGACTTAAACTGAGCCCCCTCCTGAGATAAAGACGTGGAATGAGGCGGCATGGACCCTGGGGTCAATCCCCCTATGTCTGCATGATGACCACGAGAAGCCACGAAAAATATTGGCTTTTTATTCTCTCTGTAAGTTATTTACAAAAGAACTAGTTAAATAACTTGAACACGTCGTCCATGTTTAATAAATGAATATATTTAATAAATATTTTTAATGAATAAATAAGTTTGTTTAATAAATATGAAAGAATTTAATAGTTTTCCTAAAACTATTAAATTATTAACGGTCTATTGAATTAAAAACATGGGAAAGCTCTTTTATATGGCAGCTTGGTGCATACTATAGCCCTGGTCTGAATGTAATGCATTAGGTTTTGTCTAACTTGTTTTGTAAATTTATTAATATCGAACCAACAATGGACATAACATGCTGATGATGTTTTCCATGATGGGCTAGGTGGTGATGATATTTTTCTAAAAAATAAATCAAAACTGTATAGTGCATTGCCTTTACCATTGCCTTTACCATTGCTAAAAGACATAAAATTACTTCTTCAAAATTTATGACAAAGACCTTCAGTCACTGTCACTGATGACGCCGCTCCGTAGAGAGGCGAAATATTTGGCAATAAAATTTTATAGCTTCAATTTATATATTTTATCAAGTAAGAAAGAATTTAATGTTAATATATAAAAAAATCAAATCAAATTGTTTATTTGTTGAGCAGAGGTTATTACATAGATGTTTTAACATTTTAGAGTTTGTTTTCTTTGTTCCACCTTGCGTACACAAGTGTTGCAATAATGCTTTTAATTCTAAAATTCATGCATTACATTAATAAAATTACAAACCATAATGTCAATTTATATTAATACCTACTCTAATAATAAAATTATATGTTAAGTACATGTCATAAATTAAACAACAATTTATTGATCCAATTTATAAAGTTGGTAGATCTGCTTACTACCAGGTAGATACAATGTCTACTCTAATAAAAAAATATAGTTCTACAATCAACTGTGTTTAATAAATGTTAATATTAATTTAATATAATAATAATAAAAATTTAATGAAATATTCTTACTTATAAAAAACTGGTGTGATGACAGTCAAATCAGGTAGATGTGATCCCCCAGCCTTGGGGTGATTTGCCAAAAACACGTCCCCACGCTTCATGGTATCTCCCCTTATTTTCATCTATAAAAAAAAGAAAAACTGCTGAATTCTGCCACTGATCGCGTTTTGTCGCTTAACCCAATTCATATGTTGTATTTAATTATACTTTCAGCTGTGAAACTGTTACACTGGTATTCATAAAAAAAACTTATTATATACTTTTATGGTCGTGACGTATAAAAAGAGACAAAACATACTTTTACTAAAGTGTCTTTGGAGGACTCAATAAATTGGTATAAATAAGAATGCAAAAACCGCCAACTGACTTAGTCATGCTTCGGTTTTAGTGTGTGGGTTCATCGGTTTTCAGGAGACTATTGCATTGCTGTCTTGTCGAGGTGGTAGTCTCCTTTCACACTGCGGTTACGAAGCGAGTGGTGCAAATTCATGCAAATTCTCGCCTCCCGTTTCGTAGCTGCATCATTTAGCCAGCATAGTGGGAGCGATCAATGTTGTTAAACACTGCTTATTTTCAGGTAAATACAAAGGGACATGCCGTTCTCCAATAATAAATAAAATAAAAATGTTTTGCAACCAATTAATTTTTAATTGAATATATATATATATGTTTAACAACACCATTATAGTGCCTCAAAAAGCACAAGCTGTCGGTCTCAGTTTCACTATACCAACTTGTGAAACTGTTTATAGATGGATTATATTATAGTCTATCCAAACATCGCGACTAGCTAGCCACTTTTCGGTGTAGACTCATACCACAAGGCTACGACAAGGTGGGATTCAAACCCTGAGGCCGTCTATGCGGCTTCGGGCGCCGTAATTATATATGTTTTATATCGTACGTTTTTTTGTACTTAAATAAAACATAGCGACGAAAGAAATTTTGGCGTGATTCGGACCGCGTTTTTTTCCTTATAAGGAGCCTGACCTGATATTGCACAGTTTCCTGCATGGCCCCCAGGTGTACGGGGATATGGGGCGCGTTACTGACTAGGCCCCCATCGGCCCCAAATAATGCACATGAGAAATCTAAACGTTCCTTAATATTTACTGATATGGATGTACGTTGTAGTATTCTGTAACACATAAAGAAAAAATATTAAAGTATAGGTAAAGAAAGAATACATTCTTACACCTACAAAAACCGTCAAGTGACCTATTCATGTTTCGGTTTTAGTCTGTGGGTCCACCGGATTTCAGTAGACTACTGCATCGATTTCCAAAACCGAACAGTCAATTTGACAATTTGGCAGCAAGAATATTAAAATAATAATAATAATATAATAATAATTTTTTTTTTTTTTTTTTCGATAATTATTGCTTTTTTTTACGTTAAAGATGGCAAAGAGAACAATATACAAAAATATCTACATTGTTTCTAAAACATCAGTTGTCATTAAATTACCCCTATAATTATTTAGTCACTACTTATATCATTTATTATAGATTTTGGAACTCGTACAGAAAACCACAATATATTTAATTTCGAGTAAATGATTATTTGGAAAGATAAAGTTTTAAGACAATGGTGACTAGTATCCAGTGCTAATAATTTTAATAATAATAAAAAAATAATAAAATTAAGGGAGTCGGTTAATGACCTCTCTCTAAGATCGGTTAACGGTCTCTTCCTAAGATCAGTTAATTACCTCTTCCTAAAGTAGGTTAAAAAGAAGACTCACCTTCCCATCTGTTCTGCAATAGACATAAACCTATGTGAGAATATACTGAGCTGTATGGCATCTAGGTCCGTGGTTATAGTCTTCGGTTTCCCAGACCCTATGGTTATTTTAACATCGCCATATTTAGTTATTAACGCTCGACAATCTGTAACAAGTAAACAGTTTTTTTATAAGAAAATGGCTTCTACCCATTGCGCATAATATTGCCAATGTCAAGTGGGTAAATAATTCTAAATTAAGTAATAATAATAATATGTAAGACAATTTATACATATTGCTCTGGTCACAAACTAAGCTCTTGGCTTGTACTATGTGTACCAGAAGCAACGATATAATACATAATGGGTGGGAATCGAACCTACGACCTCCGGATACAACTACTAGTCTACGGAGGCTGTCATAAGTAAAATATAAATATTAATATCATCACGGGTGCCTTAAGGCGAGACCGCCTAGACAGCGTCAGACTGCCCAGTGGAGGGGTTTTTAATCCCACCTCATCGTAGCCTGGCATGAGTCTACTATAGTCTACATGAAGTGGCTAGCTCGTCGCGAAGTTTGGATAGACTCAAAAACCCATCTACATACAGTTTCACAAGGTGGTATAGTGAAACTGGGGCCGACAGCTTAACGTGTTTTCCGGGGCACAAAATAAGTAATGTATTATAAACAATCTTACCAGGTTCCACTAGTATAGTAGACAAGTTATCCATAATAATAGCCGGTCCCACAATTTCATGTTTGGGCGACAAATTCTCAAGTAAATATACTAAAGTATCTCTGTAGCCACCTTCGAAATATACTCGGACTGTCTGAAAAGATAAAGTTAAATATTGATATATTTATCTTTTCAAAATTTATCTCTTTATATAAATACATCATCGGCGAAATGAGGACGGGTTAATCTCTCCGTTGGACACCCAGAGGCTGTTTAAACGGTACTCGGGAGCCAAATAGGCACACGTGATGGTATTTATTATTATTTATTATATATCAAATTCCAACTTGATATTTCAAATGAACTGAGACAATTTATTTTTTAATTATTAGAGCACGATGTGGACACCCACCTGATGGTAAGCGGTATGCCGAGTCAAACAATGAAAGCAACCGTAGTCATAAATATAACTAGATGGTATATTCCTTATTTTTTCCTACCCATAACTCAGTCCTGTAAAACGTCCCCACGCAAAAGTTAAATAGCCGCGTGCGCAATATTATATGACAATTCCATAAAAAATATTATTTAATATCAACAAAATAAGTGGTAAAACCTACGGTTACAGAGCCCAAGATACTCCCAACCTTAACCTTTTTAGAGATATTAGTGAAGACCAACAACCTTAGTGGTCCCATAAATGTTTCGTTTTCCTTTCAAAACTTTCGGAATCCTAAAAATATTTATATTTAAACATTACTATATACAAACAAAATATATAAGCAGCAAAAATTATTCAAGGATTTCTCGCATAAAAAACGGGGTCGGCCATCTTGGATTTTTATTAATAATTAAAATCCCTAACAAAAACAGACGAGTCTATTTTGTGAACACACTCTTATGAAATCGACGTAGTGGTTATAAAAAACAATAAATCCCACAGACTAATCCCAGAACATTACTATCAGTTTCATAAACAATGATTAAACAATTTTATTATAAGTAAACTTATTGGTGAAAAATTTGCGTGATCAATGTTCAAGAAAAAACAAATAAATGGTCTTTAATAACCAGAGTTTTTTAATTAAGGGATCTGTAGTCGACTTGACGACCATACAAACATACTTCCAATATTGCAACTTGACCATTAGTCGACGTTCGTTAGAAAAAAAAAACAATACAGAATTAATACAATGACCGACATATAATACCTAATAGTGAAAGCGCGAAAGTTTATTTTGTATGAAAAACGCAACTTCGCGATTACGAATGCGAGCCCTTAAAATAACATCCACCATTTTGCTTTTCATATAATAAAACGAAAGTTATTGTAATTTTAAGATATGTGAGTTCCATACGAAACAATTATTAATCATCTTTAAATTAGTAATCACTACTGTTATAAAATTAAAATGATAATATTATAGTTTAGAAAGAAAGAAAGAAAAAATATTTATTTGCCACATAACACACAATAAAAATACAATAGAGTAAAAACAAAAGTAGATAAACAAATAGTTTAGTATTACTTACTTTGACAGGTTTAGGCGTGACGTCACCAGAAGTGGGAGGAGTCAATTCGTCGGCCATCTTGCTTTTGCCGACACCTCTTACTCTAACGTCGTCTACAATTATATCTCGATCTGTTAACGTGAATCCGAATTCGTTTTTGTACCTAGAATGGCAGAATAAAATATATGTCGTGGATTTCGAAACGGAACGTCAAGCCGAACCGAATCGACTTGGGCGTATTCGGAAACGGGGGTTGGCAACACTGTGCGAGCTGTCATTAATGATTCCGCCATTTTTACGCGCACTTTGTGATTAGACATCGAGCTGAACGCACGTGGCGCAACCTCGTTCCGACCTCGCCGCGTTCCAATAGTAATCCGTATACATCCGATTCCTGTGTTGTTATTTCGTGTTAATTGTTAATTAAATCATTCTAATATAGACGATTAATTGGATATCGAGTCTTATTTCGGTACTATAATGCAAGACGACCAGTCCGGCAACGAAAGCCCACACATCCTGCCGACATCAGAAGT
Source organism: Monopis laevigella (assembly GCA_947458855.1). NCBI lineage: Eukaryota > Metazoa > Arthropoda > Insecta > Lepidoptera > Tineidae > Monopis > Monopis laevigella. The sequence goes on from OX381597.1 coordinate 13,313,785, forward strand.
GGGACCCAAAATAAAATATGCAGCAAGTCGACAACGTGAGTAAGAACCAAAGGTCAGTGTGAAAATATCGAAAAGTGAGTGTCTCTGTTACCATTATTTTAATACCAAAAAAAAAAAAAGTTAAACCTGGTTGAGAACCAAATCAAAATGAATCACAATTCGTTTTAATGGGATGTTTCCCATATATCGCGGATACCGATGCTAATAATAGTAGCATATGGACGATTTATGTTTGCAATAAACTTAATTATACTGTATAGGTAATTTAATTGTTGTTATCTATTAGCCTTACATTAAAAAGGCCGAGTCATTGTTAGTTAAAACTAGTTTTGTTGGTGTTACTTGGCCACAATTAAGAAAACTTTTATCTCGATTTTACAATATAAATACCGGGTGAAATTTAATTAAAAATAATGAATGATACAATCAAATAGGAAAATGTTAATTTTAGTAGGTATACCAATAAAGTGATGGGAAATTTTGCTGAACCATTGGCAATGATAGTAAATTTAACAAATACTCGGTGAATGACGATTTCACTAAAAGTTTCGAGCCCCGGTTGTATGAAAAGTAATATTAGAAGTGTATTTCAGTTACTCAAAATAGGCAAAAGACAAACTACAGTGATACGCTCTGTGATCTAACCTGCGTGCGTGCTATCACATTGCTACCCTGTGCCCAGGAACCACAGATAGCTGAAGCCATAATAATGCATCGTGAGAGATAACCTGATAATCAGCTAAGTTGAATCTACACAACTCGGGTGAGAAGTTTTCATTTTATTTTGATTAGGGTGCTGAGTGTTCGCGAAAAACAATAATAATGATTTTTTAGTAAACGCAATCTATGATTTTAGGTTTAAGTAAAAATAACTTAAATTCGTATTTACAAGCTTTGATTGAAGTTTCAGGGGTTTTCCCTCGAATGATCATTTCATGCCGATCCTGATTATATCCTATCATTTAATACCCAAATTGGAATCGTTTAATTTAATTGGTGTTTTCAGTGAAAATTTGCCATGAAGTTTAATAAATATGCTTTGACAATTTTGGTGCTGACATTGTTACTTTAAGACAAACTCTTTACTTTCGCTACTGAAATGCGAATTCAAGTAGTTTTCGGAATATACAACCTCGGTTAGACTGAGATTAAACTTATTTATCAAAATACCGATAGACCATGCGTTATAGTGTAAATTAAATTATAATACCGTCTCTGACACATTCAACTTTCTCCTATTTATAATCAAATTCAAGAATAAATGAACACTTAATAAATCTTCTTGGATATGAGAAGTGGCTATCATTAATTAGACATTTAGATAGTTCGTGATCCTAGAAGGTATGTACTGTTGCTGTAGTAAATTAAACACTGTCCTCATAGCTTATTTTAAAAAAAATCTTCGGTTTTGTCTAAATATCAATTTCTTAATACTTGAATACGAAGGATTGTTAGGAGCTGGTATAATAAGACCAAATAATTATGAAATGGGAGCTGTTGTAAAATTTTAACGATTAGTGGATATTAAGTGTACAAATGTTAATCATACATTTTGATAAAATTGTTTAAAGTTAGGAAATGTTAATATATTACGGTAGCTTATAAACATTACTATGGCGTTTGTAACCAAATATAATTACAGTGAATATTCTGAGTTAGATTTAAACATTAATTTAATACAGTTTCTACTATAGTAACGAAATGTTTACAATTAATTGAGCTGGGAATCTCCTTTGGGCATCTTAAGCTTTTCCGCACTGATGGTAAGGTACTGATTCACAAAAACAGGGTTTAGATCCGGAATTCCGGAATAGGTAAAATTTGTAAAATCCAAAAAAATTGGAAACACGTAGGCGGGCTGTATAAGTACCGTGTTTTTGATACTGAGCGACCGACTGAAATCTATACTGACGCCAGTGATGATCGTTAAGGAGCGATGCTACAAAAGGTATGTGCTGAGTTACACTATGTCTAGTATTATAGTCGTCGTCCTATCAGTTCTACAAATTGGAGGCGCTGACTATGTTAATTTTATTAAACAATACGCGCACAAGTATGCCCACGACCGTTTGAGACTAATGCCCTATAATGATATTCCTATAGAGTTTAGTGATGTGAAAAGTCTATAGTACATTGACCAGTATTTGGTAGTCAGAAGTTGATTTTGATTTAATTGATTTGTCTCACTTGCTTAGAATAGTGAGCTGTTACCACTCGATTTAGGTGGTAATGGCGAAAGTTGATGTTTGTCACTCGATGGAGGTGGCATAAGCTGTTATCACTCGATTTAGGTGGTAATGGCGAGAGTTGATGTTTGTCACTCGATGGAGGTGGCATGAGCTGTTACCACTCGATTTAGGTGGTAATGGCGAGAGTTGATGTTTGTCACTCGATGGAGGTGGCATAAGCTGTTATCACTCGATTTAGGTGGTAATGGCGAGAGTTGATGTTTGTCACTCGATGGAGGTGGCATGAGCTGTTATCACTCGATTTAGGTGGTAATGGAAAGTTGATGTTTGCCACTCGATGGAGGTGGAATGAGCTGTTATCACTCGATTTAGGTGGTAATGGCGAGAGTTGATGTTTGTCACTCGATGGAGGTGGCATGAGCTGTTATCACTCGATATAGGTGGTAATGGCGAGAGTTGATGTTTGCCACTCGATGGAGGTGGCATGAGCTGTTATCACTCGATTTAGGTGGTAATGGCGAGAGTTAATGTTTGTCACTCGATGGAGGTGGCATGAGCTGTTACCACTCGATTTAGGTGGCAATGGCGAGAGTTGATGTTTGTCACTCGATGGAGGTGGCATGAGCTGTTACCACTCGATTTAGGTGGTAATGGCGAGAGTTGATGTTTGTCACTCGATGGAGGTGGCATAAGCTGTTATCACTCGATTTAGGTGGTAATGGCGAGAGTTGATGTTTGTCACTCGATGGAGGTGGCATGAGCTGTTATCACTCGATTTAGGTGGTAATGGAAAGTTGATGTTTGCCACTCGATGGAGGTGGAATGAGCTGTTATCACTCGATTTAGGTGGTAATGGCGAGAGTTGATGTTTGTCACTCGATGGAGGTGGCATGAGCTGTTATCACTCGATTTAGGTGGTAATGGCGAGAGTTGATGTTTGCCACTCGATGGAGGTGGCATGAGCTGTTATCACTCGATTTAGGTGGTAATGGCGAGAGTTAATGTTTGTCACTCGATGGAGGTGGCATGAGCTGTTATCACTCGATTTAGGTGGTAATGGAAAGTTGATGTTTGCCACTCGATGGAGGTGGAATGAGCTGTTATCACTCGATTTAGGTGGTAATGGCGACAGTTGACGCTGAAAGAGGCGTAAATGATGAAAAAATAGAGAGAAACTATTCGTAGCAAGCGGAGTTGATTTTTGAATGTATGGTCACTAAGAAGGATTATGTAAAGATTTTGCAGAGCAAGCTGCCAAATGTAGTGATTGAATACTGGTCAATGGTTTAATATTTCAATGGTTCAATGGGTCAATGGTTTAATATTTCAATGGTTCAATGGGTCAATGGTTTAATGGTTCAATGTTTCAATAGTTCAATGGTTTAATATTTCAATGGTTCAATGGCTCAATGGTTTAATGGTTCAATGTTTCAATGGTTAAATGTTTCAATGGTTCAATGCTTTAATGAGTCAATGGTTTAATATTTCAATAGTTCAATGTTTCAATGATTCAATGTTTTAATGGGTCAACGGTTCAAATTTGTCTAACATGAATTATGATATTCCTTAAAAGATGTGAGTGATATTAATTAAGAATAAAGTTATTCTTTATTAATAACATGAATGTTTCTTATTTAAAGTAAAGCCCCGTCAATTAACTATATGCAGGATAGGCCGAGACGAGGCTATCTCATACTGTCGTTGAATTTTATTATTTTCAGGTACATCACACAGAGACGTGTGACGTGTCTTGATGGCCGTGTCGTGGATTTCGAAACGGAACGTCAAGCCGAACCGAATCGACTTGGGCGTATTCGGAAACGGGGGTTGGCAACACTGTGCGAGCTGTCATTAATGATTCCGCCATTTTTACGCGCACTTTGTGATTAGACATCGAGCTGAACGCACGTGGCGCAACCTCGTTCCGACCTCGCCGCGTTCCAATAGTAATCCGTATACATCCGATTCCTGTGTTATTATTTCGTGTTAATTGTTAATTAAATCATTCTAATATAGACGATTAATTGGATATCGAGTCTTATTTCGGTACTATAATGCAAGACGACCAGTCCGGCAACGAAAGCCCACACATCCTGCCGACATATATAACATATTGTCACAAACTATTATAAATTAATGTGTTATATATGGTTACCCATGTAACTATATACTTGCAAAATGAAGATTGTTTATTTTGTAGACTTATACTATGTTTACCAGAAACGACGATCGATATTCGATTAATTTTACCATAGAAGCATATGTTGTCGCAAGAGATTAAAATAAAAAAAATACAAGTAGTCTACGGAGGCTGTCATAATATGGCATCTCCATATTTTTTACCATTGCTAGTTGTTCGATTTGATCAGTAGAGCCCAAACTTACTACCATTCAAAGTCACCACACCACATATTACAGAAAAAAAAGTACGAGATTTTTTAAAATAGATTTTAGATACATATTACTATTGTATCCGCCTCCGTGGTATAGTGGTTGCTCTATTATTAGATCGTGGGTTTAATTCCCACCCGGGACAAAAAAAAATAGTTTGTTTTTCTGTACAGTTTGTCATGGTCTGGGTTTATAAAATATAATATATATTATATCGTTGTTTCTGGTACACATAGTACAATTGTGACCAGAGCAATATGTGTAATTTGTCTTACATTTTTTTTTCTTCTGAAACTCACCTATTAATAAAAGAATTATAAAAGTCACCATGTTTAGTACAGGTTTCGGTTTTAGAGGGTACTGGGGCGCACATGAGAGCACAGTCCGTACCTTCGTAACGAAGATGGAGGTACGGTTCTAGGTCTATTTGGGAATCTGTGAAACCCTGGAAATAAAATAAAAAATTATTGTATACAGAACGGAAATACTAACTGGACGTGGAGAAAATATACTTGTAAATTAAACTTTTTTTTTGTATTTTAGGAGTTAATATTTTCTTTCCTATGCCAAACTTAAAAAAAAAAGGAAAACTTACGATCCTAGATAGTGATCATATTTATGACGCCTTCAAAAATCCATAAACGTTTGGGGGCCACAATCACAACGTTTGTACAAGACGCTAAGGAAACGCACTTTCGGCTTTAGTATATATTTTTTTTCCTTTATACGAAGAAGCATTATTAAAATATATGTTAAAAAAATTATAGCCCGATTTTGTCCATCATGGTTTACTGTTTTGGAGAAAGTATTATACTTATATATATATAAAGAGAGAGAGAGGGAGAGACATACACTATTGTCAACTATCCATGGCTTCTCTGTGCGGATGCCAGTTCAAGTCTATTGCGTGGTTAAGAGACAGGGGAGTGAACTGCAGTGTTCCCGGACTTGAGACCGCGAAGTAGGGTTAAAGGCCTTTCCGATATCAACTCTCTTCTTCACTGTGTTCACTACCCTCTCTACCTAACCAAATACTATACGATCCTATCAGCGCCAGCGCATTTGGAAACACGTTCCATAGTAGGAGTTTAAAAAACGCGTGATTAAGTAATGTTTGTTATACCTGGGCTCTCAGTTTTTCTTTACAAACTTCTCCTAAAGCCTGCAGCTCTTGATCTAAGTATTCAAAATTATCTGGCTTATACTTCTTGGCGCAAGGCTCCTGACATTCATGGACTACATCTGCCAATGCCATCCCGTATGCCGATAGAATACCTATATAGAAACAATAACACTTTTCATTTGTATTCTTTTATTGGAGCACGGCATGTAACTTTGTATCTACCTGGTGGTTTAAAAAGAAAAATAATAAGGAAAATCCTAAAGAAAATCTAAAAAATTATATAAACAATTTTGTATGTAAATGACACAATAAGCACATTTCACGATTTTTTTTTATTGGAGCACGGGATGTGACTATGTATCTACCTAGTGGTGAGCAGACCTACAAAGTCCATTAATGGGGTCAATAAATAATTGTTCTTAAACAATATTGATCGCTCCCACTATGCCGGCTAAAGATGCGATTACGAAATGGGGGGCGACAAATTGCAATACGAGTATATTTTAATGTACTCGCTGCCTTATCGTCAATTCAACCCATTTCGTAACCGCACCCTGAAAGGAGACTACCACCTCGACAAGAAATCGATGCAGTAATCTCCTGATAAACGGTGAACCCACAGACTAAAACCGAAACATGACTAGGTCACTTGACGGTTTTTTCAAACGAGACCGGTCGGTCGGCCTAACGAATTTCACCTTCCTCCCCCCTGAATTATTTTGTTTATTTTGATCTGTCATATTAAACTTTTTTTTCTATTCTTCCACCAGTATGAAAAGGGCCTTTCGACCATATAGTCATTAGTTTTGGAGGTGATACAAAGTTCATCGGGTCAGCTAATATATAAATAAATATTACCAGCATATTTATGTATGATGACGGTGTATATCCCCAGAGTCCTGGCCACAGCGCACGCGTGTTGTCCCCCCGCACCCCCGAAGCAAGCCAACGCGTGCCGAGACGCATCGTGACCACGTGCTGTGGTTAGTGCTCTGTATTTATAAAAAAAAAACAATTAATTTACTTATAGGTAATGATACAGGTAAAGCTTCACAAGATGTATTGTAGAGAAAATTTGTTTCAAAAAACAAGTATACCACTCATAAACTGTAGAGAATGACCCAAATTTTCACTTCGCTTCGCGGTAATCCGCGGTAACCAATAGAAACGCTTGCTTGTGACATGTCGTATTATATTTTTTTATATAAAAAGCAGCCTGTTTTCTTTGCCATAGAGATGACGTCTATAATAATAGATAAAAATTTTCAAACATGAATATCTTAAAAAACAGTTTTTTATATTAATAAAAATGAAATTTGTTCCTTATTTTAGGCTATATTTCAAAAAAAAAAAAAAAAAACATATGTTTTTGTTTTTTTCTCGGAAAATTATTAATTCTTATGTAAATATATAAAAAATAAAAACAGTAAAACTACAAACTAAACTGAAACATGACAGCTTTATCTATTTATGTAGTACAAGTGACGTGTTTAGATTATTTTAATGGATCCCATTTCATATAAATATATATTATATACTTACCTAATAGGTCTACACATAGCTTCATTTGCCACGTCGATAAAACCCATTGCCACTTCTTCCAATGTCATCTAAAACATAAAAAAGAGTTTGAAACTAAAAAAAAAAAAATTATATAAAAAAAATACTATAAAAATGTCAATTGCGTTTAAAAATTGTAAAAATAGGGATAGTTTAAAAGTAGTTTCTAAAATTATTTTTGAATTTATAGTTAGATTTTTAAAATATTTATATATTTAGGTATTATACCTGTTTACTAGAATTTTCTTTCAAAAAACAATTAATTTCTTCACTTAGCTCCATATATTTCTTCAAAGACGCATCTCTGTCCAGCGGCTGATTTTCATCCGGACCAAAAATTTTTGGAAAATACTCTGGTAAAAGCCTTCCGAGGACTAAGTTAGTATCGGTTACTGTCAAAGGACCACCTTTCCTATAGCAAGTGGGGCCAGGATGGGCCCCGGCAGATTCTGGGCCCACAACAAAAAGGCCCGAACGAAAAAATAACATAGAACCCCCGCCAGCAGCCACTGTGTTAATATCTAGAAAACAAAAGTTCATACTTGGTGGAAGTTTGTGGAAAGAAAATTAAACTAAACTGAACCAGTTTTAGGGATGCTAATTGTATATATATCATCACCGTTACACACAAAATACATAAACTTCTCATACACACACTCACACACAGACGCACGCGCAACACACATTCACACTACATACATACTTACATACAAACACAATCATATACCTGGCATTATCTTAATAAACTAATAAACTTCTCATACACACACATACACACAGAGACGCACACGCAACACACATTCACACTACATACAATACTTACATACAAACACAATCATATACCTGGCATTATCTTAATAAACTAATAAACTTCTCACACACACACACACACACACGAAACACACACACAAACACACACACACAGAGAGAGACGCACACATTCACACTACATACATACTTACACACAAACACAATCATATACCTGGCTTTATCTTAATAAACTAATAAACTTCTTATACACACACACACACACACAGAGAGACGCACACGCAACACACATTCACACTACGTACATACTTACATACAAACACAATTATATACCTGGCATTATCTTAATATTTTTAACATTTTTATCTATATATGTACGAATGACGGAAACCAACCACTGAGAAACAGCAATGGAACTACTCCGAACAATTCGTTTAAACGGCCTCAGAAGAGTGATTAACCCATCCTCATTTCGCCGATGGTATTAGGAGGCGACACCTAACAAGTGGCGAGCTTGTTGCGGTGCTTATGATGGTATAGCCTCGTTGTATAAAGCGGTCACGCATCCCAGGTCCGGCCTTGTTATCAGTTGCGCAGTGACTTAACCACTAGGCTGGGGCCGCTTAATCTAGAGATAAGAGTTAAAACACTTACCTAATTGTGGAGCCTGTATGGTGACCCCAGCTGTAGTCGCCTCGTGGACATGTTCCAAAGACCCCGCGTACCTGGATACATCCGTCGATGTACCACCCATGTCGAACCCTACCAAATAATACTTCATATGTAGCACGGGCATAGGAAGGTTTTAGTATCAGGAAGAAAATAAAACAACAAAAAGTGGAGAAATTGCATTATTACTGAGAAAAACAAAATCTATACCCATACAGATGCGAAAACCGTCAAGTGACTTGGTCATGTAACGGTTTTAGTCTGTGGGTTCGCCGGTTTTCAGGAGACTAATGCATCGATTTCTTGCCGAGGTGGTAGTCTCCTTTCAGGGTGCGGTTATTGATTGACCCCATTCATAGACTTTGTAGGTCTGCTCACCACCAGGTAGACAACAAGGTCACCGTGCTCCAATAAAAAAAACTTCTACCAACAAGTTGTAATATTGGAAGTACGTTTGTATGGGCGTCAAGTCATTCCAGGGCCCTTAATGTTACCATGCCCATTAGAAACATAAAATGAAAGAGTTAGACTGTTTTTTTCAACAAAACAAATATTGTTTAATTATAACTGCCGTCATAATTTGGACACTGTCCTGTTTTGAGTAAAAATAAGAATGGTCACGTTATTACATTATATCACGGGAGCCTTACGGCGCCCGAGACCACCTAGACGGCCTCAAGGTACCCAGCGGGGGGGCTTTTAATCCCACCTCATCGTAGCCGATATGAGTCTCATCAAACAAGTCGTCACTTCGTCGCGATGTTTGGATAGACTCAATAACCCAACTATAAACAGTTACACAAGTTGGTATTGTGAAACTGGGATTGAAAGCTTAACGTGCTCTCCGAGGCACTATAGTGGTGTTGATAAACAAATGTACATACATTTTTTAATTAAAAACTCATTGGTACACACCGCTGTTTGAACCAGGGACCTAAGTGCTATAAAACGTTATTTTATACTACCAAAAAAAAAGTGTTGTAAAATGCATATTCTAAGGCTGAGTTATACCAAAGTGTCTGTTAATGTAATGTAATGATTAAAATTAAAAATGGCGTCTAATGTACCAAATTGATTTTGCAGTTCGAATGACAGCTAGTATAGCATACGACGCCATTTTGAATTTTAATCGTTACATTACATTAACAGACACTTAGGTACAACTCAGCCTAATAGTGGAGTCAGCGTGCTTACTTACCAATAACTGGCAAATCAGTTTCCTTCTGATAAGACGTTAGGGCGTATCCCACCACACCACCCGCAGGCCCGGACAAGATGGCGCGGGATCCATTGAATCTAAAATAACATTAAGTTACTTTACGGTTATACAGTTAGGGTTTTCCAATAAAAATAAAAACATGCATGTGACATTGTATCTACCATTGGCGGATCCAAACCGTTGAAATTAATTTTAAATCTTCAAATTGGTATTATTTATTTCAATAAGTCCTCTAAATACCTTGTGAATAGGCTCCAGCTTAATTTTTAATATATTTAATCAGACATTTGAAAAGTACATGGAAAAAAGCGGCCGCAGCCTAGTGGTTAAGTCACTGCGCAAGTGATAACAAGGTTAAGCAGATGACAACAAGGCCGGACCTGGGATGGGTGACCGCTATATACAACAAGGCTTTTTCATCATAAACACAGCAACAAGCTCGCCACTTGTTAGGTGTTGCCTCCGAATACCATCGGCGAAATAAGGACGGGTTAATCCCTCCACTGGGTACCCTGAGGCCGTTTAAACGGTTCTCGGGAGCCAAATAGGCACCGTGATGTTTTTTTTTAAAATATTTTCTTTAGGAAAAAAAATTACGCTTTTTACGCTACGCCAGTACGCTACGCTGAACGTAATGACAATGAACATCTCATACGATTCGCTGCAACACCGCTTCGACTGTGGACTTGTTTGAATATTGCTCTCGTTCTACGCCTGTATTACGATACGACACGCTTACGTTACGCCGCTGTGAGCGAAGCACCTTAGTTTTTTTTTTTTTTTTAAATAATATGTAAGACAATTTACACAAATTGCTCTGGTCACAAACTAAGCTCTAGGCTTGTACTATGTGTACCAGAAACATTGATATAATACATATTATATTTTTATAAACACCCAGACCATGACAAACTGTACAGAAAAACGTACTAATATTTATTTGCCATGAGTGGGAATTGAACCCACGACCTCCGGATTTAACGCCAAAGGCGCAACCACTAGTCTACGGAGGAGTTATATGTAAAGATAGATACTCACAAATTCATAGGAGTCAATCCCCCATCTGATTGCATAAACAGTACATTAGCTCCTTCTAGATCTCCTGAGAACCCATCAGCGAATCCTTTGACATACTTCTTTATATGAGGAGTTAGGTACGCGTCAGCTGATGCTGTGAACCCTCGGGCTACCATCCTAACCATTGACATGACTTCATGGGACAATGAAATCTGGGTGAACCCTGAAAGTATGGACAATACATGGTACAGGATCATTTACAACACACAGCACACAGATGGTAAGATATTAAATAGTGATGCATTTCATATACATGGGGGTTATTTTTATGGAGCCTGGCATGTGACTTTGTATCTACCTGGTGGTGAGCAGACCTACAAAGTCTATGAATGAGGTCAATCAATAATTGTTCTTAAACAATATTAAACGCTCCCACTATACCAGCTAATTGATGCGAAGTATGCGGCGACAAAGGCTATATTTTAATATACTTGCTGCCTTATCGTTTCGTAATCGCACTCTGAAAGTAGACTACCACCTCGACAAGAAATCGATGAAGTAGTCTCCTGAAAACCAGTGAACCAACAGACTATACCACAGAGTCGTTAGGCGGATTGCTTGTGTGGAGAATGAATATTTTTTACAGTTCTTTAGTCTTATTAAGCTGTTAGTCTTATTTTTTTCTTTGTGTCACAGTTTGGGAATTAATTTATATTTACTGTGCTTTGATTTTTATATATTTTTATTTTATTATTATATTCAAAAATATAGGCCACTATGCTCGAATGTATAACATATTTATATGTTATTATAATTTCCATGTATAAGGGAATATAATGTTCTTATGGAAATAAAAATTCTTATACAAAACACATATAATGGTACATATATCTTACCCAACTCCTTAGCAATCCTCCCAATTCTAGCCTCATGATCATGATAAGTATAGCTATGAGCCAAGACCACAGCCACACTCTCTATCCCACTCTTCTTTAACTCCACTAAGTCCCTCCTTATCTCATCCTCGTCCAGGTCCTTGATCACCAGCATCTTTTCCCCGGTAGAACCTAAGACTTCTTTATAGTCTTTGGTAGATTTATCAATTTGGCATCTGTCTTCTAGAGCTGGGATCACTCGACAATCTACTTCTATTACTGAAGAATAAAGAACTCCTGGTCTTTTTATGTCCTGCAATAGATTATTACAGATTATTAGTCTAATCCAACGTTTCTCAACCATGGAAGTATGAATATAGAACCAGGGGGTAACTACCAACCCTGATACCATGAGTTGTAGTTCGAGTTAAGATATAAAATATGACGTCATTTCATACAAATTATATTTCTATAGTTCATAAATTGACTCTAATTCAAACCTGCGATAATTCGAACCTCTTTATAATTCAAAGTTATCACAAGGTCACCTACAAAATCTCTTAATATTTCTAACTAAATCAATACATTTTTATGCCCTCGGTAATTCGAATGAAAAAAATCATGGTTATGGCATATACATTAAAACGACGCATTAATTCGAACTCATCGACGTCAAACACTTGACAAATCAAAGTTGCAGTGAGAAAGTTTGACACACACTTCCGAAAGTACATTTTGAGACAAGTTCAAAACTTGTATCGTCGTCCATGAGCTTATGTTTTTTGTTATGATTAATTTGAAACACACTTCCGCACGAAAAAATTAAAACCATTTGTACAAAATTACTAACCTTTTGATATTTCAAATTCTCGTGTCGAGTCCCTCGAGTTTCGAATTAACGAGAGTCGATTATGTATTTTTTTTATTAATTAGGTATTCAAACTAGATAATTCTAGACTAGTGGTCAATTCAAACAAAGATGTTTCACTTTTCGTAATACCAAAAACATTGCTCTCAATCTCAACTCGAACAAGAAATTTTATGTTAAAAACAATTTTATCAGTTTTATCATACCCTATTTTAGTAATATAAAAGCACACACTATAATTTATAAAACTTTTTATTTATTGGAGCATGTGACTTTGAATCTACCTTATGGTAACCATACCTACAAAATTCATGAATGGGATTGACCAATACATTGTTGTTTAACAATATTGAGCGCTCCCACTATGCCAGCTATTTCTTAACCTTATAAGTTATGAGGTTACGAAATGGGCGTATTTGCATTATAAGAATTTTAATATACTCATTGCCTTATTGTCAAATCAATCACACCGTTTCTTAACTACACCATGAAACGGAACTACCACTGCAACAAGATATTGATGTAGTAGTCTACTAAACACCGGTAAACCCACTGACCAAAACCGAAACATGAATAGGTAATTTGACGGTTTTTGCAACTGTATAATGTAACAAGTAAGTCCCATTATGAAAATAATTTTAGTTAAAATGGTGTTTGACCAGTTTTCTGTTAAAGATGATTTTCATTGGTAAGAAAGATATGATACACAGAATACAAACTTACCAACTGAAATATATTAGGTCTTGCTTGATTACCAATTAGAAGCAAGTCCCGGAAGCCTTTATTGATTATAAGAGCCATTCTTTCTCCCTTTCTCTCTAACAAGGCATTGGTTGCTACTGTGGTACCCATTCTTATAGAAGAGATGAGAGAAGATTTCACTTTTCCATTTACATCTAGAGCACTTCCTGTTTCCTGGAAAAAATATCAACCAATTAAGATGGTTATTTTGCTAGGTAAAAATAGATATATTGTCAATGACCTCCATCAATACCTACCAACTACAAGTTAATTTTAATTTTAGGATTCATTAAAAAAAAATGCAATGTTGGTGAGGGATGACTGGATGCCTGGTTGGCTCATAGGTTGAGTATGTTGCCTCGAATGTAGGGATCAGTTCATTCGAGTCCCATCCACCAGATCTTTTTTTCATTACATTTTATCCTTAAAAAAATCCAATATAGGATTATCCTGATAAGGAATTTATAAAAATGTAAAAAAAATGTTTTAGAAAGTTATTTTCTTAAAAAAAATATATGTAAGTGCTTTTTGTGCATTCAGTAGCTATTTTTACAAAATTGACATGAAGACGGGTTAATCCCCCTGCTGGGTACGCTGAGGTTGTTTAAAAAAAAAGGCACCATTGTTATTTTTTATTAAAAAAAATCTTAAAATAACAATAATAAAACTTTAAAATAATAATTAACAGTTAGAAGAAATTTAAGTCCATGTAAAATTAAATTTTATGTCCATTTAAAAAATATATTTGATTTACATAAAAATGTTAGTTACTTGTAAAATGTTGTCACTTCAACAGTAATATGCTATAAATTTGCTGAATAATTTTGGCTATGTAGTATGCATTCAGTTGGGTAGTAGTTTATCATATAATGCATAAATTTCCATTCTTATTTACTGCTTATTTAATTTCTATAGCATATTCAATCTAATGATACAAAATATAATAGCAACAAAATAGCTAGTGATAATATCAGCTAACCTTTTTTTATACTCCACTTAAATATCTATAAAGATTTACAAGAAATAAAAAAAATTAAACGGATTTAACAAAATAAAGTTACTTGTTCATTATAGTATGTAAAGTGTAATTGAGTGAGGGAGCAGCGTATTGCTGATATGCCTATATCAAGCACTGGTGTATAGTTCCTAATTTTTATTTATTATCTTATTTGTTATAATAATAATAAACTCTTTATTTGCTCATAAGGTAACAAAGGTGTTAACAAGTTTAGTTTGTGTTATGCTGCTCATCTACCAAGCTGGTTTGCAAATTAATTTGTGATATTATGACATTACTCTACTGATACATTCATTATACCTACCTTACATTGTAACAAATAGTTACTATTTAGCTACATATTCTTTATATTTATTAATTATATTGACACATTCTATTAAACCCATTATAAGTATATTTACAGATTAAATCAAATTAATTCTTATTAATTAAATATATATTCATTATTGTTAAAATTAAATTTATCATTATCATAAACATATTTATTTATATATTAAACACTTTAAATTAATTTATTCAAATCATTTTTTTTATTATTATTTATGTTATAAACATTTCTTTAATATATATAATAATAAAGATATAATACAATTCCTTCTTTACATTCAAAAATTATATTGTTATTACTAATAAGTCGATACAGTAAGTACATACATGGTTATTCATTACACCTAACATTATAACAAATGTTATTTAATAGCCACTTGTCCAATTTATTCTTTGTTAAGTAATTGATTTGGTTTCTATAAAAAATATATTTATATATTTATTACCTCCTGCAAGATTCTCCTAATTGCTTCACGGGGAGCATCGTCATAATTCTCCGGGTCTACTGACAACAGTTTCATGACCCTAACTTTGCCATTGGGGCACCGAGCAAACACATCTGTAAAGGTGCCTCCTCGATCAATAGCAAACTGAAAGCCACTTGGTGGAGCCATGCTGTGAAATTTTTAAAATATATATTAAATGTTTAATTGGCTTATTTTAAGTTATATCCTCAATTCAAAGGAATGTCTGTCACTTTTCACAAAATATCAAATCAAGAAATAAAGACAAAAATAGAACAGACATTGCATCCTTGAGTGAAAAATGAATAGTAATATTATTCAAAAGTCAGTATGTTAGCAACACCAATAGCACCAGTGCCAGGCCAACATTCCAAGAAATTCGTTGGTATTAAGGCAACAGGCCTGTCAAGATCTGGAAATTCAACAGAACTCAAATAGGCTACTGGGGGAGTCTTCTCAGGACATTACACAACTAATAAACACCGTGATACTATAAGAGTAAGAGATGATCCCACATGTAGATTTTGTGGTAATGAGCCCAAATCCATGCGGCACCTGTGTGACTGTGACAAAATACAAAGAATCAAAATCTTACACAGACTCCCTGACTACCAATACCAATGGATCTGAAAATTATCCATGTATAACTCCTCAACCTATACATGGACCACTTCCATAGACTATTGGTTGCGCCATTACATTGTAACCAAAAGTAATGGGTTCAATTCCCACCTATGGCAAAAAAATATTAGTACATTTTTCTGTAAAGTTTGTCATGGTTTGGGTGTACACATAGTCTGGTCTGTGTAATCTGGTTGTGATCAGAGCAATATGTAGGACTACATATTACTATTAACTATATATGGTATAGTCTTGCCAATATCAAGTGAAGGAGGAAAAATAATCAACAGTAAAATGGGCACCGTCACTTTACTGAAGATTGTGTATAGGAACATTGTCTCAAAACAATATAAATAAAAAGCAACCAACCTGTCTTTAGAATAAGTAACTATTAATCTAAAATATTAGTCGTAACAGCAGCTAAGTTCTACTAAAATTAATAGTTTATTTTTACAACTGTTGGCTTCAAATTGTCCCTATTTCATATACAGATAGTTTATCAGATGTTTATCAGTAGGTTTAATTTATTGTTTAAATCTTGATAACAGGGAGTTATTGTGTAAATATCTTACATTTAGTTCTTTATTTGTTTTGATAAAAATATTTTAAACTTAACAAATATAACGTCGTAGATAAGGGAAATAAGTAGGTACTGCGAGTAAAGTACGTATTGTTTTAATAGTTAAGTTTTCTAACACTAAACAATATAATCATTTATATTGTTTCTTGTAAAGCCTCGCGACGCCTTCCGTTTTTCATAAATGAATAATAGAAAATATTAAAATTAACCAAAAAAATTATAATCAATAATCAAAACAAAACATTATTTTTTATTTATTTATTAAGGCATTGGTAGCAATTTAGCAAAGACCATAAAGTAATATATACATCATCAACCTAAAAAAAAACATTTAAAAAAAAATTTTTTTTTTTTTTTTAAATTACATCTTTTTTAAGTTTTTTTTTTCACACATCGACGTGCAAATATCTTTTAGTATACAGCCAGTGGTTTGATTTTAATTCCGTATTTGGTAAGGCCGCAGCCAAGACTTATTTTATTTATCATATCCATTGTAATTGAGGCAAGTCTAATTTTCTTAATCCATAAGCGTTATTTTTAGTCTCATGTTGTTATTATTATAATATTCTTCGTACCTATGTAGTTTTTATCATTTTACACTCTTCTTGGTCTTGGTTTTCATTGGTAGGAGGAAGCTGGTACAAGAAATGTCAAAAAACATACATTTGATTTACGATTTCATCAATCGACGCGTTCGGTCGGTATATCGATGTGGCTATTTATGTATTGGTTTTAGTCTATGGGTTTACTGGTTTTTCAAAAAAACTATTGCACCGATTTCATGTCGTGGTGTAGTCTCCTGTCGGCCTGCGTTTACGAAATGACGTTAGAGAAATCTGCTGGATAGCCAACCTAATACAAACTATATAACCATTGGAATAGAATTTATATTTCAAAATTTATAGTTTACGCAATGTCTTTTCGTGTTTAGCGTTTGCAAACGGAATAAGGCAGCTCTAATCATAAAACAGCGAAAGCGATAGCGGTCTGTCAATGCGTTGATAATTTGAGTTGTCATCGCTCTTATTTCCAATGCAATAAAGGCTAAGACAGCTCCAATTAATATCAATTGTAAGCTATTGCTACATGGTTGCCATGGAGATTTAAAAAAATAGAACAACATGAGTGTATCAAGGAAGTCATGAATATTTTGAAGAATAAAACAAATACTTCAAACAATAACGATAGCGATATGTCAAAATTTCTTTTCATAATTAGGGAGCAGTGTAGTAATATAAAATTAATTTTCCTCACCATTATAATTTAAATTTTAAGCTCAATACTTGTTTTTTTATACGTTCGATATATATCAAAGATTTTCATCTATAGGCATCAGAGCAGTTCCGTATATTCTTCGAATTTTTTCCATATTTGGAACTGACCAATTATAATCTGTGATCTCTTTGTAATCTGTAACATAACCTATAAAATTCGTAAAAAACAAATCTTGCGTTTTTTGTGTTTTTTTATGAAAAAGAAATATTTTACAAGATTTCTATCTCTTGGATCGTATATTAGAAGAATGGGGAGACGAAATAAAGGTGTTAATATATTTGCTCAAAAGAAACGAGATCGTAAAGAGCAAGTATGTGTATTATATTGTTATTTACAATAAAACATTTAAGTTGATTAAATATAACTAAAAATAAACAAAAACTCTTTTGTTCTAGTTAAAAAATGGGGCTACGGCAGCTCAAAGTGACACGCGAAGAACCGATTATGAAGATATAGTAAAAGAGAATGCTTCTTTTGTGGAATATTATAAGGTAAAGGAAAGTTTCAAATATATAACCTCAATCAACGTGAGGAGCTCGCCACTTCGATCCCTAAATGCCAAAACATCGTAAGCGGCAAAATGTAGATTATACAGGAAGGAGTTTTTTTTTGGTTTAAAAAATAATAAAAGGATTTAGGTATTGAGTTTCTATGAACGACGTATAATAATATAATACTTTTCATAATAGCAATACGAAATAATCTATAAGTATTATACTTTAAAAGATAAGGGCGGTTACAATAATTATCATAGCCTTTATTATTACTAAATTCCTGAAGATTGTACTTACGATGTTACTTACGATAATTTTAATTACTTAATAAAAATTGCATACTTTATTTTCTTCTGTAGTATCACATTACACGACGAAATAAAATAAACATTATTTTCAATAGTTTTTATTAATTAATTTATAAATAATTGAATGAAATCTTTTGTAATAATAGGTATCTGGTTTGTCACTTCTAACAAGCTGTTGCATGGATTGAGTAACTCTAGTTCGTCAGCTTTCTCACTAATATTCGGACATATATGATTTTTTTCAGGTATGGTGTTTAGTTGGCACTCATGTCTTGTGTCCATTTCCATGACATGGGTATTATTTATAGGTAACATAATAATACTCATCTCGTTTGATGTTGTTGGGCCTTTCAGCTCATTCGAGCATATTTGGCTATGGCCTAAGGCCAATATGCGTGAAATTCGAGTCTGTAAAATAAATACTCAATATAAAAAAAGCTAAATGTATCTTATAAATACAATGAAACACGAATGAACCCTATAATACCACATACACATTTTTTGCCATTATTACCATACTGAAAAAAGACCAAAAAACACGGCTCATGTATGAAGACTCCCTTAATTTTTAACTTTATTTAATTTTTATTATTTATTATTATAGCGACCATAGTAGTAGTACAAATTCTGTAAATACTGTATTTTTATATTTACGTTAGTAAGTACATACAGGACAAAATAATCAGTTTCCAAGAAATATTGCATAAACCTACTACTCACCCCCGTATTCTAAGACGTATCCTTAACTCCACTTTACACTCAAGGAACGTCTGTCTCTTTCCACCAAATGTCAACTATAAAAAGCAAGTTGAGACAGACACTCCTTGAGTGAAGAGTGGAGTTAAGGAAACGTCTTAGAATACGGGGGTTAATGTATGTATCGTGAACAGGAACAATCATGTACTAAAAAATATTATCTGTCTATGGCAATAACAATAAATCTGTTAATTGATTATTTCACATGTTAAAAATTATTATTAAATACAACTTACCTCATTGATAGTGGAAATTCACTTAGTTGTGGTATCCAAAACTCCTAAATTCTGTAAAATTATTGCAATTCACTCCTACGCACATTCTATGTTACTCTAAAACTCAGACTGACAGTTAAAATGGCAAACTGATGGGGCGTCACTATTTCTCTTGCTCTATCGTAAGTACCATCTCTTTTACTCTTGTGTGTGGTGGACACGATAAAATGGATAACGGTTTTGCTGTCATATACGATAAATTTTAGAAGTACCTATTAAAAGTATGTTGGTTACGATATAATGTTTGGCACTGAATAAAATGTTGTTTGTTGCACTTACGGTTCTGGGATATTTACAATAGGCGGATGATTTTATTTTATGTCGTTTAAGATAAAAAGGCTATTTTGGCCAAAACTGTCGGTTACGATGTTTTGGCATTTATGAGTCAACTTATTCGATTTAGACTTATATACCATCATCAACAGAGATCAGGCGATAATAAAATCCTTCTGCTATTAACCTGAGACCGAAAACCATGGTTCAAGTCAAGGTTACCTAGTAAAAAAAAAATCTCCAGAATAATGTTATGCATTCACCATTCTCTCTGCACTGACCTCATCAGAGCATCCAAATCACTGGCTAAAGTCTTGATGAATATTGTGAATAATACATACCAAAAAACTTTATTTTATTCCTTAGAAGCAAAAAGTGTGTCCTGAAGAAGAATGGGAGACATTCCTCACTTCTCTCCGCACTGATCTCCCTACAGCATTCCGGATCACAGGCTACAGGAGTGAGGCCAATGTCATGATGAACATTGTTAAGGGAGAATACTTTGCTGGGATCCTTAATCATAAGTTGGAAGATGATAAGGATGGACCCCAGGAAGAGATTAAACCTTTTAGCTTGCCTTGGTATGTAGTTTAACTTTTATTTCTAAAACATGACTTCTGTGTTCTATGTTCCTGGTTGTTAGGAACAGACCTAAAATTGTTAATGCTAAATAAATTGGCTGCAAAATTGGTTGGAAAAATATAAAATTTGCACTACAAGTTCTATCATAGTGGATGTTTATACCAAGATGCAAATAAATAAATACTATCTTAGAGCAGGGCCCTTAGAGAAAATACAGATGAGGCGATATGTCGTGTCACTTTCATTCGAAAGAGTATGGATTTTGACAGGTGACAACATACCTCATGCCTATAGTCAACTGTGAAAATCATGTTTTTGCCTGGCTACCCATAGAACAGGTTTTACTAATATGGGATCCAAAAAACCATTACATACTGTACTGGCATATGTCTTATATATTGTTTTTATGTTTAAAAAGGCAAATAAATTCAAGTAAATATTATATAATAACAAATTCTATCTATGAACTTCTTATTGTGTTTGGCTGTATGGTTCATTTTCTTTGCCTTTATATAGATACATTTATGAGTAAATATACAAACAAACAAACTTATATTTTTAATATGACTTTCCTTAAGTTTTAAATGCAAAAACTAGTGGATTCATAATGTAGAAGTCTTTGCTAATTAATCCAATAATCAGTCTGATTATTTAAATTGTTTAACATTTAGTTAATTGAAGTTAAATGACAATAATAATAAAAAAATAGTAATTAAATATGTTTGAATTACTCTGCCCAAAAGGTTATGGACAATATGTATAATGCCCGGTCAATTTGATAATTTAAATAATATTATCAAATTGCACTCACATATTGGGCATTTTTCATAATTTCATTTCATTTATTGAGCAAAATCTTAGCCTAGGTACAAAATTTAAAATCTTAATCCTATATAATGTACAAATTAGGCTGGTTTCTATTTTAAAAGTAGCCCTAGGCCTCATACTAGGTAGGAGTACCTGTGCCATGAGGACCCAGTTCCACCCTACACAGCGGTCTAGTTAAAATGCTTGTAACAATATTACTTACTTTACAAAACGTATTAAAAATTAATTTTTTTGTTATTAATGGTATTAAATGATATTAAAATAAATAAATTATTTTATGTTAATGTACCTGTGCACAAAATCAAATTTTGTGCAGTTGAAGATTGCACTTTATCTTGTGGTAGCTGGTTTTATCCATTCTAGTGAACAGATCTATCCTGTTGCAGAGAAAGTTTTAAATAAATAATAATAAATATATGTGGTGGCCAAGTTGGTTAGACCTTACACTTAAAACACGTAGGTCCCTGGTTCAAACCCTGGTCAATGACTTTTTAATCTAAAAAACTATGTACATTTGTTTATAGATGGGTTATTTTGTCTATCCAAACATCGCGACAAGCTAGCCACTTGTACAGTGTAGACTTAGATCATTGGCTATGACGAGGTGGGATTAAAACCCCTTCGCTGGATATCTGGATACCATTTAACAATAATAATGTTGTTTGTAGGTACCCAGGTGGCGTGGCATGGCAGCTTAGATTGTCTCGCACAAGTATACGGCGTAATGAAACAATGTACCGGCTCCACAACTTTCTGGTTGCAGAAACAGCGGCCGGAGGGGTATCGAGACAAGAAACTGTTTCTATGATACCTCCTGTTGTTTTAGATGTTAAACCTCATCATAAGGTATGCAAGTTGTATTATTATATTATTATGTAATACCTTTTATTTACCTGATAGTAAGCAGAACAACAAGGTCCATGATTGCTGCTGTATGCCAGCTAAATGATGCAGTTACGAAATGTGCGGCGACTAAAATATTTTTGTATATAGTAAGCCTAATTTAATATCTTTGCTGCTCTATTGTTAAATCAATCACACTTTTCGTAACCGCACCATGAAAGGAGTCTGCACCCTCGTTAAGAAATCCACATACTAAAACCGAAACATGACAATCGTCATTTGACCTATACATTGGCGGTAACGAGTCCGGTTGGTCGGCCTAGCGACATTAAAGAGGCCTCCCACATAACAAAAGTGTACCTTTATAAAATTTGATTGAAAACTTTCACCTCTCTAGTCATGTCATATTGACTAAAATGCAGACTGTGGAAAAAAACATGTATATTTTCTTGTTACAGGTTTTAGACATGTGTGCTGCCCCTGGATCAAAAACTGCACAACTAATTGAATTCTTACATGCGGACGAAGGAAAGATGCCTACTGGTAAATTACTAAAATAATGTCACTTAACAGAAAATCCCCTCAAACAACAAAAGCGCATGTATTAGTTAGTCAAACAGTCAAGTGACCTAGTCATATTTCGGTTTAGTCTATTTAACTAGTTTTCAAGTGACTACTACATTAATTTATTGTCAAGGCGATAGTCTTCTTTCCAGTGGTTTCGAAACGACCAGCTGATTTGATTGAAGCAGCAGCTATTATAATAAACTCGTAGTTAGCCAGCATAGTGGGAGCGATCAATATTGTTAAATAATAATGCATTGATCAACCCCATTCATGGACTTTGTTGGTTTGTTTATGATTAGGTGGATACAAAGTCAAATGCCATGCTCCAATAAAATAAAATGTCATTGAAGCTGGAGGTTGTTCCAAAATTAAAATATCTCAGAGAAAAGAAAGAGATGGAATATACTCTAATGACATATCTCTATCTCTTTTGTACAGGTTAATTATTACTCCTTTTTGGAATGCAGCCCTGTGGGACTACTGATTTCAATGCATTTTCTTTATTTGATGGTTGTCTTTTCTGAGATGTTTCTATTGGCCTGAAGGGACTGACTCCTTTCTAATATTTGATATGTATGTTTGTAGGTTTGGTCGTCGCTAATGATGTGGACAATAATCGTTGCTACATGTTAGTGCATCAGGCCAAGCGACTCAACTCTCCTTGCATTCTGATCACTAACCATGACTCTGCCTTCATGCCCAACCTTTATGTTCCTGATAGTGAGGTAAGTTATATACTTTATAGTAGAGTTTAAAGAAAATAGTTATGAAGATGATTAGGTCACGGTTGCTTCTAGCTATAGTTATGAGGATTATTAGGGCCCGGTTGTTAGTAGCTATAGTTATGCGGATTATTAGGGTCTGGTTGCTTCTAGCTATAGTTTAAGGAAGATTAGTGTCCAATTGCTAGTAGCTATAGTTATGAGGATTATTAGGGCCCGGTGCTAGCAGCTATAGTTATGAGGATTATTAGGGTCCGGTTGCTAGCAGCTATAGTTATGAGGATTATTAGAGCCCGATTCCTAACCATGACTCTGCATTCATGCCCAATCTCTATATTCCTGATGGTTAAGTAAGTTATATTCTCTTTAGTACAGTTCAAAGAAAATAGTTACGAGTATTATTGTAATTAAGGCCTAGTTCCTGGGAGAGGCAATGTAGTTAGCTATCCATGAATTAACCGTGCGGGTGGCGGGTCCTTTGCGTGGTTTCCAGGACTCTACTCCGTATTCTCAGTGCCATCTTGGAAATGCTTTCCATAAAAATTGTGACGCCTGATATTGGAAGGAAAGATTCTTCAAAAATCCTTCAAATTTTTGAAGGATATTTACCAGCTATCATAATCATATATAAATAAAATAAAAGTGCTAAAAATAAATTATTCTAGAAACCTGGTTCAAAGAAACAAATGAAATTTGACAGAGTACTGTGTGACGTGCCGTGCGCGGGAGACGCTACTCTGCGGAAGAACGCGGATATCTGGCTCAAGTGGTCTCCGGGGAACGGCAATAACTTGCACGGGTGAGTGACTGTAACAAAGACAGAGTACTGGTGATGTGCGTGGGAGTCGATACTCTACGGAAGAACGCGGATATCTGGCTCAAGTGGTCTACGGGGAACGGCAATAACATGCACGGGTGAGTGACTGTAACAAAGACAGAGTACTGGTGACGTGCATGGGAGTCGATACTCTATGGAAGTTCGCGGATATCTGGCTCAAGTTGTCTCCGGGGAACGGCAATAGCTTGCACGGGTGAGGGACTGTAACAAATACAGAGTAGAGCGCCGAAGTCGATACTCTACGGAAAAACGCAGATATCTGGCTCAAGTGGTCTACGGGGAACGGCAATAACATGCACGGGTGAACGACTGTAACAAAGACAGAGTACTGGTGACGTGCGTGGGAGTCGATACTCTATGGAAGTTCGCGGATATCTGGCTCAAGTTGTCTCCGGGGAACGGCAATAGCTTGCACGGGTGAGTGACTGTAACAAATACAGAGTAGAGCGCCGAAGTCGATACTCTACGGAAAAACGCAGATATCTGGCTCAAGTGGTCTCCGGGGAAGGGCAATAACTTACACGGGTGAGTGGCTGTTACATAGACAGAGCACTAGTGACGTGCACGG
Source organism: Monopis laevigella (assembly GCA_947458855.1). NCBI lineage: Eukaryota > Metazoa > Arthropoda > Insecta > Lepidoptera > Tineidae > Monopis > Monopis laevigella. The sequence continues at coordinate 13,338,544 of OX381597.1, forward strand.
GAGTCGATACTCTACGGAAGAACGCAGATATCTGGCTCAAGTGGTCTCCGGGAAAGGGCAATAACTTACACGGGTGAGTGGCTGTTACATAGACAGAGTACTAGTGACGTGCACGGGAGTCGATACTCTACGGAAGAACGCAGATATCTGGCTCAAGTGGTCTCCGGGAAAGGGCAATAACTTACACGGGTGAGTGGCTGTTACATAGACAGATTACTAGTGACGTGCGCGGGAGTCGATACTCTACGGAAGAACGCAGATATCTGGCTCAAGTGGTCTCCGGGAAAGGGCAATAACTTACACGGGTGAGTGGCTGTTACATAGACAGATTACTAGTGACGTGCGCGGGAGTCGATACTCTACGGAAGAACGCAGATATCTGGCTCAAGTGGTCTTCGGGGAAGGGCAATAACTTACACGGGTGAGTGGCTGTTACATAGACAGTACTAGTGACGTGCGCGGGAGTCGATACTCTACGGAAGAACGCAGATATCTGGCTCAAGTGGTCTCCGGGAAAGGGCAATAACTTACACGGGTGAGTGGCTGTTACATAGACAGATTACTAGTGACGTGCGCGGGAGTCGATACTCTACGGAAGAACTCAGATATCTGGCTCAAGTGGTCTCCGGGGAACGGCAATAACTTGCACGGGTGAGTGACTGTAACAAATACAGAGTAGAGCGCCGAAGTCGATACTTTACGGAAAAACGCAGATATCTGCTATCCAGGGAACAGATGAATCTTCAATGACGTAATTTGTAGAATGAACATATAGTACTGCAAGAAAGTGTAAGCATTAAATAAATAGTGATAAAAAAATTACGAACTAGATACGAGGGGCAGGGGTGTTCTTGTACCTGGTATGGTACATCATTCTATCGCCGCAGGGTACCAAGACAATCAACAAAAAATTGTTTTAAAAGAGGGTGCATTTTTATTAAATTTTATTAAAGTGTTATGACTGTGGACAAGTAAGGCAAAAGTAGTATGTAGAGATGGATTCAAGTGGCGTTCGATTGTTTCTGCCTAACCCCTATGGACCTGGCATGAAGATAAATAATAAAGAAATTTATAAATAATATATTAATTTACAATTACAGAATACAGTACAGGATTATAAAGCGAGGCGTGGAGCTCCTAGAGATAGGAGGCCGGCTCGTCTACTCTACCTGTTCCTTCAACCCCATAGAGAATGAAGCAGTGATCCACAGACTATTGCAGGAAACCGGAGACTCGGTGCAGCTAGTGGACGTCAGCCATATGTTACCTGGTCTGAAGTATAAACAAGGTTTGTATATATATCCTAGAGGTAGGAGGCCTGAAGTACTCGACCTGTTCATTCAACCCCATAGGGAATGAAGCAGTGATCCACAGGCTGTTGCAGGAGACTGGAGACTTGGTGTCAACAATATGTAATCATACGGTACCAAAAAGTAAATAAATACTTGGAACAGTAATTGAGTGACTCACCAGTCCGTGGGAAACAAACATTCCTCAGGGACCATCACCATCAATACTTTAAAATTACTAGAAACAGTTTTAAAACTCAACTTAATGCAGTGGAATTCGGAGTAAGATATATTCTAGCAAAGTCTTTGCATCATCTATTAACTTTTATGGAACGTGTTTCCAAGATGGCGCTAACAGGATCATATAGTATTTGGTTCAGTAAAGAGGGTAGTGAACATAGTGCAGGGGAGAGTTAAAACGGCCTTTAATCCTACCCTACTTTGCGGTCTCAAGTCCGGGAACGGTGCAGTTCATTCCCCTGCCTTACAACCACACGACGGACCGGCACTTGCGCGGAGAATCCATGGATAGCTAAGAACATTGTCTCATGAAAAATATTGGAACCCTCTCCTGGAAATGTTTTGACCTTGTATTTTTTTTTTATTATTTGTTTGTATTGACAGGATTAACTCACTGGAAGCCTGGATCCAAAGACATGGTGTTCTATGACAAATATGAGGATGTTCCCGAGAAATGGCAAACTGTGGTCCGGCCACAAATGTTTCCTCCCAACCCTGAGGATGTGGAGAAATATCACTTGGACAAGTGGTGAGTTCATGAAACTAATAATAATATATGGAACCACCTTAAGTGGCCTACAAAACGAAATGTCAAAAGAGTTTGTTGCCGCTGTATTCTGTTCTCACTTCAACCAATCAACGCTCATTGATTGCTTATGTTCTCTCTTCTTTTTTCAAATTAGTATGACGGCAGCCATTTTCTGTTATCAAAATTGGAAAGGCGATTTAAGGGCCATGGGCACCTCCCTATTTTATCTCCCTGGGTGGGTTATATATACCATGGCTATGAGGAATAATAGGGAGGCTTGAATTGATTGATTGGTTGGTTATATTTGTTCTTAATTTAGGTTTGTATTATATTTGGGCCATCTTCTGGGACCTTATTCTACTAAATAAATTCTATATCAACAGCAAAATTTCACACATTTTGTATGGGAAATTTTTACTTTTATATGCTATTTATATACAAATGATTTAGTATAATACGACGCCCTATTCTCATGTTTGGACAGGCTTTAGAGCACTTCCATATTATACATACTTTCAAGGGTAATTACACAAATATAAAAAGAAGTAAAAGGTTTTTGAAAAAAAAAACAAGATTGGACGAGAGACGTTAGGGGAAGTTTCTGCACTTTTCGAGCTTTCTGTTAATACATATGTACAGGGTGAATTTTTCAAGTGTGCCTTCATGGCCAAATCCTAAACTTCAAGAAATAGCTAAAAATGTTCAAAGGAGTTTCGGGCCCAATTTTGATAAATACTAAAACAGAATCATTAGTTTTTTGAAAAATTTATTGTCCTTCTATCAGCTAGTGCAATAATACGAGTTTTTTCTAAAATGAATCGGTTCAATTCCCGGCTAAGATAAGATACACTTGAAAAGTTCACCCTGTATATATATCACCACGGGTGCTTTACAGCACCTCCTAAACGGTTTCTGGGTACACAGCAGAGGGGTCTTGAATCCCACATCGTCGTAGCCGATGGTATGAAGAAGTGGCTAGCTCGTTACATTGTTTGGATAGACTCAATAACCCATCTATAAACAGTTTCACAAGTTGGTATAGAGAAAATGGGACCAACAGCTTAACGTGCTCTCCGAGGCACTATAGTGGTGTTAAACAAATGTACATATTTTTTTAGATTAAAAACTCTTTGGTACACACCGGGGTTTGACCAGGGACATAAGTGTTTTCAAGTGTAAGGTCTAACCAACTCGGCCACCACATATATTAAAGTATTTCTGTTAGTCTTCAAAATAATTAACATTCCAAATAAAAACATTTCAGCATAAGAATCTTGCCCCATCACCAAGACACAGGAGGATTTTTTGTAGCAGTTCTAGAAAAAACGGCTCCCTTACCATGGGAAAAGACAATTGAAACATCTCCTACAGAGTCGAAAGTTCCAAAACAAAGCCCTGTTTCGAAACCTCCACAAAAAAAGCGTCGTCTAGGTAGATATAAAGAAGATCCCTTTGTCTTCTTTAAAGACGAGAAAGAAGAAGTTTTCCAATCTGTGAAAGAGTTTTATGACTTGAAAGATGATTTTGATCCTACTTGTCTTCTGACTAGATGTTTTGTTGGGAAAAAGAAGAATATATATTTGGTTTCGCCGATTATAAGAGATATTGTTTGTTTGAATCAAGATAATATTGCAATTATAAATACTGGTGTTAAAACGTTTGTAAGGTGTGATAGTAAAAACGTTAGCTGTGCTTTTAGGTGAGTTGTTTTTTTCATTTAAGCTTCAATAAAAAGTACACTGTATATTTTTGTATAGGGTAATTCTGGTCAATAATTGATAACTCCAAACAAGGTAAGGAAGCCGGACTTACCTCTAAGTAAACCGCTTGGACTTGGAATCAAACCACGGATCACTTACTGGAGATGTCTGCCGAGGCTAATATGTAGTTACCTTTAGCAACATATAAATTGTTCGTTTTCGTTGCCGGCCACCTTTTAACCACTGCTCAACTGCAGACAATGCTCACAAGATAAACTTAAATAGTTTTTAGGGTTCACAACTAAGCCACAATGATATGTCCGCCGAAATTGTTGAACCGATTTTCGCAGCAGCACAGGTATAAGGACTGCCCGCGCATTGTAGCTATGAGGTAAAGAACAACTACCCTCACCTTTATAAAATTGACAAAAATGGCCCAAACAGAGACATCAAGAAAAAACTTTTTCTCCTTGCGGGTGTCGGGTAGTTGGGAGGCAGGGGAGTGAATTGCAGTGTTCCCGGACTTAAGACCGCGAAGCAGGGTTAAAGGCCTTTCCGAATTCTACTCTCCCCTGCACTGTGTTCACTACCCCCTCTCTACTCAACCAAATACTATACAATCTTGTCAGCGCCATCTTGGATACATGTTCTATACAAAGTACGATTTCTTGGAATGGAATTCTTGGAAAGTTGAGATTTAAAACCGTTTCTAGTAATTTCATTTGTGAGTTTGTATGACTTGATGCTGTGGTCCTTAGGAATGTTTATTTCCCACAGAACAGTGAGTTCTATAAGTATTACTTACCTCAAGCACTGAGAGTATACCAGTACAATAGGCTAAAACTTTTAATAAAGTTTAGTATATATTATATTTATGTAATTCCAAGGGAACCTTTTAGCTTACTTCGGTGTAAACTTTCGTACAAATTAGTTCAGCCGTTTTGTAGTTATTAAGTTATTCATCTACAACTTTTATATTAATAATTTTAGTATAAATATAAGTGTAAAATGTTATGGCAAAGTCTCTTTTATCAGACTACTTGGAATAACTCAAGAACTACTTATCCAATTTAAAATGTTAGACTTTGGGTTTACCGGTTTTCAGGAGACTTCTGGATCGATTTCTTGTCGATGTGATAGTCTTCTTTTAGGGTACGGTTAAGTTTAGTTTTAAGATCCTTATTGCATGTAATACAAAACAATAGGGTGAAAATGTTTGGGCATGTTACGGAATGACGCTTATATAAAAACAATAATTGAAGGAATTGAAGGAAAGTTAAGAAGAAGGTACATAGATCAAGAAGATAAAATAAGTGTCACTTCGTACAGGGAGGTGACGACGTTGGCCAAGAATAGGCAGGAGTGGCGATTGCTCCACCGACAAGCCTAGCTCTTAAATTTGAAAAGAAGGGTGTGGTTAAGATTCCAGCACTAAATTTAACGATAAAGCAGCAGTTGTTGAAATAGACTAGTAATGCAAATTCGTCTTTGTCGTCGCCCATTTTATAACCGCATTTTCGACCCATTCATAATCTTTGTAGATCTGTTCACATCCTGAAACTAATAATAAAATATGGAACCGCCATGTGCCTTAAATAACCTATAAAACGAAATGTCAAACAAGTTCGTTGCCGCCATATTCTGTTCTCACTTCAACTTGTGTTCTCACTTTTTTTTTATTTGTATGGCGGCGGCCATCTTCTGTTTTCAAAACTTGGCAGGTGATTTTAGGGCCATGGGCACCTCTCTATTATATCTTTTTTTTTTTTAGATTATCACAAGAAGGCCTTATGAGTGTAGTTGAGTATATCGGGGAGCAGCGTAAGATAACTATACCTAAAGCCGATCTGATATCGCTTCTGGAGACAGATAATCCTAACAAATTTACAGAACTATCCGAAGGTACTAACAACTTGATGAAGGATGTTGGTGAGTACATGAGTTCAATATACCTTTTGACCGCCTCTGTAGACTAGTGGTTGCGTTTTTGGCGTTGTATCTGGTGGTCGTGGGTTTGATTCCCACTCATGACAATTAAAATAATATTTTTGTGTGTCATTGTATTGATTAATCTTTCTGTATTGAGTTTTTTTTTGGAAACCAGAAAAACTTATTAAATACTGTAATACAAAAATATTTTTGAGTACAATTAAAATAAAATAAATATCATCACGGGTGCCTTATGGCGCCCGAGACCGCCTAGACGGCCTCAGGATACCCAGCGGAGGGGTTTTTAATCCCACCTCGTCGTAACTGATGGTATTAATCTACACCTAACAAGTGGCTATCTATAAAAAGTTTCACAAGTTGGTATAGTGAAACTGAGACCGACAGCTTAACGTGCTCTCCGATGCACTACTAAATACTAAATGAGTACAATTACCAACACAGAAATAATAATTAAACTTCGACCAACGGCCAAGTTGTAATATTGGAATTACGTTTGTATAGGCGTCAACACAACTGCAGAGCCCTTAAAAATTTCTTCAAGTAAAATTTCCTCTCCCATATTTAAAGTACCTACCCTTTATCATTTTTTTTTTATTCCAGCCACAGGAAGTTGTGTTCTGAAATGCTTAGACCCCGACACTGACCTGTCTCTTACCCTGGTCGGGTGGAAAGGTGTTATGACTCTACGAACGTACACTACCTCGCACGATACCGTACATTACTTGCGGCTATTGGGAGGGGATTTATCTAAATATGGTAAGTTTTATCATATACAGGATAGCACATGGTAGAAACTAAAATTGTTGATTTTACTTCTTTATTTCTTCCTTATAAGCAAAGGTATGAAAAAAAATATACCACTTCCGTATCCGAAGGTCGTGGGTTCAATTCCCATCTAAGGGGGAAAAAAATAGTAAGTTTTTCTGTATAGTTTGTCATGGTTTGGGTGTTTATAAAAATATAATATGTAAAATATAATTAGGTAATTTTATATATATATAGTTTCATTGATTATTTTATTTTTACTTTTATTCTTTTTCATTTATTTTGATGTGGTATGTGCTTCGTTGTTGTTATATTGCTGTGCGACAAATAAAGTATTTCTTTCTTTCTATTATATCGTTGTTTCTGGTACACATAGTACAAGCCTAAAGCTTAGTTTATGACCAGAGCAATATGTGTAAATTGTCCTACATATTATTATTATTATACACACAAATTATTATTACTGTCACGCCTATAATATGTAGTACAAATGTATATTAAATTACCTAAAACATCATTGATCTAAAATTCACAGAATATACAAAATGGCACATTAACCCAGGTAGCATTTTGACGTCCCTATGACGTCAACATGCTATGGCACTAAGTTGACGTCATAGTGACGTCAAAATACTACCTGGGAATATTAGGACCGTTATAGAGACCTTTTGAAGATTTTTACTTCTGCATTTGTTCCTTATAAGTAAAGGAATGAAAAAATAATACAGAATGATTTTACATACTAAATGTATGATAATTATAAAATAGTTTACTGGGGAAAAATACAATAAGTTTTTTTTTATTAGAGCACGTCATGTGACTTTGTATCTACATAGTGGTAACCAGACTTACAAAGTCCATGACCCCTGTCTTTCTTTCATTTCTTTAGATTAATACATATATTGATTGCTCCCACTATGCCGGTTAAATGATGCGGTTAGGAAATGGGCGGCGACATAGACGCATTTGCATTACGAGTCCATTATAATATCTTTGCTATATCGTCAAATCAACCGCCTGTTCCGTAACCGTACCTTAAAAGCCGACTACCACCTTACAAAAAATCGATGCTGTCACTGAAAAAACGGTAAACCCACAGACTAAAACCGAAACCGCCTCCTTAGACTAGTGGTTGCGCCTTTGGCGAGATAGACAAGTTCTCGGCTTAAAGTGTAGTGAGGTACGTAAGGGAGGGAAAAGGGATCGATAAATACCTAAACATCGATACATTTAATAGTGGTGATACCACCGATCGTATGTCTGCTCGCTATATTACATACAAGATGTTTATTCGTTTTTTTTTTGTTTATACAATTTTTTTTTACAGATATAAACAAATTTAAAAAGGAGAATGCAGATAAAGAAGAACCGGTTGTGTCTAACACAGCAGACGAGAGCAGTCCGTCCATGGATGTTGAAACCAATACGACTGCCAGTGTTTCTTAATATTATGTATTACACAAAGTGCAAAAAGAAAAAAAAAACTTTTTTTTTTTGAAAATATAACTTAAGGACACTGCATTCGTGACCTAAGCGCTAAGTCAGCGTTCTCAAAACATGAGATATATTTTCCAAAAAAAAAAGTTTTTCTCTTGATGCATTAGAAGCAATATTTATACCATGAAAATTAAAAAAAACATACCAAGATAAATATGTATATGGATGTAAGAATAATAGTACAGACAGCAAATTATCTTTGAAGTGGCGAAAATTGGAACTAACTGAATAGAATCGAACAACTTTTTTCATGGAACCATGTTAAAGTTGTTCGATTTGTTCAGCAGAACCTCATATTAGCCCAAAGTACATGCTTTCAAATTCACCCTGTATACCATGACCTAGAGTCGGATACACCACTTAAGTCCAATACCCGTGGCGCTTCTGTAGTCAAACTACATTTTCAACACAAGACATTTTTTTTAGTTGCAAGACTTGTGTGGTGGTCTCACTAATATAGGTAACTAAGTATATAAGTTTTTCAATAAATGTATTATTATTATTTATTGTTGTTATTTTTTAATCCTGTATTGCTCACCTTGTATAAGGTATAAAGGGGCGGCAGGGTGATACTATACAAAGAGTTTAAAGGGTAAATTCCGGTCATAATAATACTGGTTGATTTGTATTTTCTAAATAGATAGGTGTACCTACGTTTGGCTATCCCTCTCTATCAAACACGCTGTATAACACACTGCTTTTGAATTAAGGTAAAAACTTGCCGACCCTAGTGTAAGTTTTCTATTACTTTGCGTTGTAAGTTAACAATTTTTTTGTATGGGAAATAGTTTAGCGCTACAAGCGGAAATTTTATGAACTAAAAATTCGGCGTGATTTGTGAAAACGTTAACGCACTAATAGTTAACTGTGACTTAGGTACTGGGGAGCGAGATTTTACACAATTAATTGGATATCAACTGCTTGCCAAAGTTAAAATTTGACATAAATATTTCCTTAAACTAGCCGACCCGTGCAACTTCGTCTGCGTAACTTTAACCGTTTACGCAGCCTACAAAAAAAAAATTTTCTCTCGTTTTAGAAACATTTTTTTCTTTGTTACTCCGCTCCTGTGGGTCGTAGCGTGATGTTATGCAGCCTATAGCCTTCCTCGATTAATGGGCTGTCCAAAAGATTTTTCAATTCGAACCAGTAGTTCCTGAGATTAGCGTGTTTAACCATACAAACTCTTTACTTTTATATTATTGTAGTTAAATATAATACAAAATATAGACAAACCAAATAAATATAAGGCCTGCAGGGTTATTACGCGTCTTAAGTTCGCTCGCACGCCAATCGTTACGACGTAATTTTATATGATTTTTTTGAGCCACTGTTAAGAAGCCAAGCTTGATCTACGTCAGAATGCGTCATAACGATTGGCGTGCGAGCGAACTTAAGACGCGTAATCACCCTGCTGTTCTAAATTAGGTGTAATAGTTAACCAATGTGATTTCATGAGAAACAGTAAGAGACGGAAATATGTAATTCGTGTTTATTCCATCCCTTTCTTTCATCCAAGAGATCGCACGGGGCTACCTAAAATAATGCATGTATTTTGGAACAGACAGAATATTCTATTAAAATATTTATTCAATGTTATGTTAGATAATTAATAAAACCAAAAAATCCATTTATTTAAATATTTATTTTAAATCCAAATCCCGTTATTAACAAATCTTATCTTCATTTATTACATTTACAATCACTTCAATCCAAAAATCCAGTCTTGCTTTTAAATTTATTTTTTACTAATTTAAAACGTGCTACAGTCAACAGTGTGATCTAAATTTACCGTACAAGTCACTACGCTTGTTAAATATTACGTTTTTTTAAATACGATTACTAATTAATTAAAGAAATATGGCGGATACCTAAAAAAAAACGCAGCATGTTTTGAAAGTATGTACAATAAAAGTGATCTAAAGCCTAAAATCGCCTTTAGAAACATGAGAACACAAGATGGCCTGCCATATAAACTAAAAAAAAGTAAAAGCAACAATTGTTATAACATTAAAACCAACCAATGCTCACGAAATGAGAACAGAATAAAGCGACAACAAACATGTTTGACATTTCGTACGAAATGGGAATTTAGGCTTTAGGTCACTTCCGTATTATTATTTCTTTATTTTTTTACGCCTATTTTGGAACAGCCTTATATAAAATATTTTGACTACAATATGGCGACTGCCGACTACTTTTAATTTGTTTTAGGCACAGACTAATAAGATTTCCGATTTTTTTTCTTTATCTAAATGTAGAAATAGCAGACATTATATTACATTAAATGAATTAGCGTTTCTACATAATATCGGTTATAAAAAGAGAGGTAGAAAACTTTTTATTTTTAGTATATTCTAAATCGATTTTACTGTAATTTTTACGTATACAATTTAATATTTAGCATTGGGAATAATTTATTTCTTTACAAATAATTTAATATGACGGAATTATATAATCAATCGCATGTTTTTACAATGCTAAATAGGTATAGTTATTTAATTGATTTTTTATTGAATTTTTTTGTTTTTTATATAGGTATTAATTCTATATAATATTTTAGCAAAAATATTTTAATTATAAAAAAAAATGTGCGCAAAATATTGCAGTAAAAAGTCAAATAGTTTAGTTTATTTGTGAATTAGATTTTATTATCATATAATTAGTACATACATTTGAAATTTGACCCTGTGTTTTTTCTTTATTAGGTATTTATATTTTTTGTAGGAAATGAAAAGTAAAAAAAGAAATGCAGCCCTAGTGAGTTTTATAACTATTACTTGTTTGAGTTAACTATGGAAAATAGTTCTGGCACCAAGCGGATATTTTGAGAACTAAAAATGCGAGCGGGTATTTGGTGAACATTTTAACACAGAGTAGTATAGTTAACGCGAAATTAAATGTCAAAAAATCTCACAGTAAGGCTACTGGTCATCTAAATTTCAAACTGTGTGCTGCTTCGATGTTATAAATAAAATAAAGGAAACAACTTTTGAACACTACAAAATATTATATAAATAATAAAACTTTAAACATACAAATAAAATAATTACTTATGTATTTATATCAACTTTACAAAACAACTATACTATTTGACTTTATAACTACAGTAAACAATTAGATACCTATCTACTAAAACAAAATAATCTATATTTTAATATAATAACAATTATTTTAAAAAGTTATGGAAAATAGTGCAAAGACGTAAACAAGATGGACGGCTAACAGTAATTGTGGCATAACAGCTAATTAACAAAATATAAAAATTAATAACAAATTATTATTAAAATATATAACAAATTATTATTTAAATTATAACAAATCATTAACAAAATTATTACAAATTATTCTTAATTAAATATATAAAGCTTAATTTCATAAATTTACCTAATATTTTTTAAAGTATTTTTTATATAATTTTCAGTTTATTTAGTTACACATCTATTTCATAACCTGTTCATTCATAAGTAGTAAGGCTGGGTTGCACCAAAAAGAACTCTCTGTAATAAGGAATATGCATGTTTTTTTTTATTTCATTACTTGATAGAGTAACTACATTAGACCCTAAAAACTAATATTAAACATTTTTTAAAGGGTACTGACACAATAATAAAAGGGTTTAAACTTTATCTGCCACTACCGCAGTAAAAAACGGTACATCACTAGCCGCCATTCTGTGACGTCATTCGTGCTCAAACAGCATATTAGTTTATTGTTATTGCACCTCAAAAGTTAGTCAAAAGGTTTGTTTATCACAAATTATCGTTATAAAGGACAATAAATACCCGAGAAAACAAGAAACTGTAGACTACAGAACACACGCTGACATTTGTTTGTGCACGAATGACGTCACATGGAGTGTTTGCTAATGTCAGAGCGTTTAGATGGCGTTCCGTTTCTACAAAAAAATAGATTTTTAAAATCGTATTTATAAAAAAAATTGCTAATCAAAATAAAATAGATTACTGTAAATATGTTCAAAGACATAAAAGGAACATAATATATTTAAATAATAATAATTGGCGTTACATGCATATTCCCTATTTTAAAGTTAAAAATGGCGTCGAATGTACCAGCTGTCATTCGACTCAAAATAAAGCTGGTACATTCGCCGCCATTTTTAACTTTAATCGTTACAATTACTTTAAAGGAGTTTGGTGCAACTGGGCCTAAGTAGAGGTATTAAAATTACATAAGCCATACATATTATGTGCGTTGCATTACTAAATAATAATAAGTACAGCCCGTTCATATTTGTTTCCAAATTGGAAAGACAAAGATCACTCGACCATACAAACATATTGGATAATAATTGTTTTAGCCAAGTCTTAATTTCGGTGGAAAGTACCTACTTAAAAAGTTTAGTATAGGAAAGGGTGTTGAAATCCCGCCATTTTTAATATACGAATTTCCGTCTTTTTTGTAGTATGGGAATTTTATCTCTATTTACGATAGATTAACAGTTCAATTTCTAAAGTATTTTATTTAACTTACGAACTTTCTGCTAAAAGCGTTAGCATCTAGTAAATATATGATCAGAGGGTCTACCATGGGTTTGCGCATTGTAGCAACGTAACGTATTTGTATACGTATACGTGAGCAATAACCAATAGGGCCGCTTTATTTTTGGTAGCAGGATTGAATCAAGCGATCCTATTGGTTGTTGCTCACGTATACGTATACAAATAGGTTACGTTGCTACAATGCGCAAACCCATGGTAGAGCGTCTGATTAGACTACAGTAACTATATTAAACGTCGTGGTGACGTCCACCAACCGTAAGGCAATCTTTTGCATAATCGTTTTGGAAACTACTAAATGAAAAAGAGTATCCTATCTTAAATTTATTATTAATTAAAAATTATTATCTATATTAATACTAACAGTATGAAAAATGAATATTTTACTAGGTACCTAGTACATTTAAATTATTCTTCTATTTGACTTTGTAAGTACTTAAAATACCTATATAGTTTTTGTTATAGAATATTATTTGTTATAGTTATAAATCTGAATTATTTGTTGTTATTAGGAAATTTTTATATACGTGGTGGCCGAGTTGGTTAGACCTTGGACTTAAAAACACTAAGGTCGCTGGTTCGAATCCCGGTGTGTACCAATGAGTTTTTAATTTAAAAATTTATGTACATTTGTTTGACAACACCACTATAGTGCCTCGGAGAGCACGTTAAGCTGTCGGTCCCGGTTTCACTATACCAACTTGTGAAACTGTTTATAGATGGGTTATTGAGTCTATTCAAAACATCGCGACGAGCTAGCCACTTGTTCGGTGTAGACTCATACCATCGGCTACGACGAGGTGGGATTAAAACCCCTCCGCTGGGTACCCTGGGGCCGTCTAGACGGTCTCGGGCGCCGTAAGGCACCCATATATATATATATATATATATATATATATATATATATATATATATTAGGAAATTTATCTGTTCGTAAGTTATATATTTTATTGTTATATTATATAATTTGTTGTTGTTAAATATATAATTATTTGTTTTTTTTTGTTTTTTGTAGCTACTTTTTTCGTGGGACATTAAATTATATGTCTCTTTTTAATACGTTCATTAGACAGTACGGACATTTTATTTGTAAGTTGTTTGTGGTTGTTAGACAGGGCTTTTTATTTGTTGTTATTATTTCTTTTTAGGTACTCTAGGGTTGCGTGGGCATTGAATTAGATGTCTCTGCCACGGTAGATCTCTTGCTAATACGTTCGTCAAGCAGTAGGGACATTTCCATTCCTCTGGACCGGCAGCTGAAAAAAAAATCTCATACATATTTTGGAAAGTTAAGTAGATATTACTAGATATTATATACAATTTTATTCAATAAAATATACAAAAAAAATATATATAAAAGTAACTAATAACTAACTAAATAAAATATTTCATGAAGGTCTTCCGATGCTGCGCACGTTTTTAAAATACTCAACGCATTGCCCCTCTAAATTTCCAGCGATATTATTAATATAATATATTATATTAATATTGTTTTTTTTATATTATTGTATTTTTTTATCTGATCATATAATATATTAATATTATATTAATATATATATTATTATATATATTATATTATATTTATATTAATATATATATATATATTAATATTATTTTAATTCCGACGTGATTTTACGTAACATGGCAGGGTTTCTATATTTATCGGTAGCTTAACAGGAAAATGTTTGTTTTTTCAAAAAAAAAAAGTTATGATCAATAGTTTAATCTGATATTTTTATATATCTAGTAATATGTACATACTACTTCTTTAGTTCGAAACTTTAGATGGAGTTTTGTAGAAGTTCTGCATTAGTAGCATGATGTTTAAATTATCTTTTTACCGATGAAGGATCTCCAATCAATTGTCTGCAGATTGAGAGCTCTACATTTAAATCCATTACTCTAATAAATTAAAAAAACAAATGTCAGAATCATCTGCCACACAAGTTCCAAAAACCTAGGTACTCACGAATACAAGTAGCATGGTACTCCTCATCATCAGCTCTCAGGGCAGCTCCACATTTATGGCATGGCTTCCAACATCCTTCATACATCGCACATTCTTCTGTAATCAATTCATACATATACTTAAGAAATGTAAAAGATTAATAGACGATCTTAAATATCAATATGGAATGGAAACTGAACGAAAGAACGAACTAATATCAAAGTTGCAACACGAAAAAACGGACTTAGAAAAGAGATATAAGCAGTTAACTGAAGAGCACGAAACCAACTGTGAAGAACTAAAAACTGCTCTTAAAAATGTTGTGTAAGTATTAAGATGACTAAATTAGAAAAAAAACCTATATATAAAAATAATGACAGAAATAATGAGCCAAAAATAAAATTAACGGGCATCCATTTTTTAAGATGGCGACCGTAGAAAATTAGCCAGATATTTTTCAAATAAACCAAAAATTCAACATACATTTTAATGTGGTCTATAGATTTTCGTTGTTTGACAACACCATTGCACTATAGTGCCTCGGAGAGCACGTTAAGCTGTCGTTCCCGGTTTCACTATACCAACTTGTGAAACTGTTTATAGATGGGTTATTGTGTCTATTCAAAAACATCGCGACGAGCTAGTTACTTTGTTCGGTGTAGACTCGTACCATCGGCTACGACGAGGTGGGATTAAAACCTCTCCGCTGGGTACCCTGGGGCCGTCTAGGCTGTCTCGGGCGCCGTAAGGCACCCGTGATGATATGTGTGTACTTAAGTAACGTGACTTGTCTGTCTATGCCCCCCTTCCAAAACATACTATTCATAGAGTTCCCTCAAGTAGCTTGGCAAAATTTGAAAACTATATCCGAGACATTCCGAGATACTTGGGGCACCCTAAGAATGATATTTTATGCACAGCAGACGGTTTCTTTACAAGTCAGTAATCGCATAGGCATATTAACACTGGGGACCTAGAGAGAATGTATGCGATTCCATTCACAAAACCAAGTATAAAATTTGACAGTGAACAGTTAAAATTTCGTGTAAAAACTCAACTCGTCAGATTTTTTTTTTTTTAATTAAACGGCTCGCATCAGATATTTATAAATAATATTGTAATTACGTCATCCGTTAAAGGGCAAAGCGTGAGTTTGTGCGACAAAGGTTGGGAGGGATCCTAAATTTCGTGAATATAATATCTCTCAAAATTTCGTGAATATAATATCTCTCAAAATTTCGTGAATATAATATCTCTCAAAATCTATATAATATAATATAAGCATTAAAACACAAAATTTGCTCAACTATAACTTAAAAATCATAAATTCTAGAAGTAAAATTACAAAATCATCATCACAAGTGGAAGATGGATTCTCAAATCAAATAGTTTATTTGTTTAAATGTCTCACTTCTCCCTTTTCAAAAGTGACCACCGAAAGGTGAAAGTTTCGAAATTCGTGTGTCGTAATTTACGGATGACCTTATGAGTAGCCAGAATATTCAATATATGTAGGCCTATTACGCTGCACAAAGTTAGGCTACACTTTAACCAAACTAACGTTCTCTGTCAATTTTACCAGGGTTGCTGCATTACGTCGGAATTGCATCATATCGATTAAAGCTTAGCTTAACGTTGTGCGCGTAATCGCCCCGATATAAATAATAGGTATACCTACCTAGAAGATGAGCATGCAAAGCTCTTGCTTCCAAAGCCTGCTGGCAGTGTTGGCAGCGAGCTAGCACTACACACCGGCGCCAGTAGTGAGCATCCATGGCCCCAGCGCGCACCCAGCAGCCGCACCAAGTGCACTGCATGCTGGAACATATACCTAAGATTTAGAAGAACCGACCCAAGAATCGCGGTCTCAAGTCCGGGAACGCTGCAGTTCATCTTTGCCATCCAATTACGCGATGGAGCCGACACCTGCATGGTGAGTCCTGCATAGTTAGCAAACAACATTAGTCTCTCTTCTAAGGCATTGTCCAATGTAGTAGCAATATAATAGACCGTTCGGTGCTTTTTAGGTGGGAGGAAGGTCTTTATGACTTCGCTAGGCCGACCGACTGGTTTCATTACCCATACAGATATCAAAACATTAAGTACCCTAGTCATGTTATGGTTTAAGTTTGTGGGTGCACCGGTTTTCAGGAGACTACTAGTATCGATTTATAGTCGAGGTGGTAGTCTCTTTTCTGGGTTAACCCCCCAAAACCCACCCCTGGCTACGCCCGTGAGCTAAAGTACTTACTTGCAAACAGGTTCAGGAGTAGTACCCTCACTGCTAACATCAGCATGACCTTCGAAGCTATCGAAATGCATATCACAGTACTCCGCCACATTGATACCAGACTTGCTTCTCACAGGACCCTGGCTCCTTCCCCTGGTATCTCCAGGACTATAATACCCACTCTCATCCATTTCTCGATTATCTTCTAAATGTAAATTTCGGATTCCCGATACAATTTTCGGGGAATCCAGCGGAGATTTGTAGCCTTGCTTAGTCTTGGGTGAGTGTAGAGTTCGGTAGTAGTCTGATTTGTCTAGGTTTATTTGTGAGGAGTGGGGTGAGTCTAGGCTGTCTTGAGTCATGAGGTCTTGTTTTGAGGTTTTTGGTGATACTGAAATTAAAAAAAAAAAACAATTAAGTCTCTATTTACACAAAGAAACTTACAAAACATAAATAAGTAATTCAAAATTAAAACTATATCTAAAATAAACTATGTTATATTTTAGTTAAAACTAATAAAATAAAAGACCTAATACAAAATATAAACTACCTAAAATTAAATCCTGCAAAACTAAAAAAAATATTATTAATTAGGCTAAATAATAAATTTCGTCCATATCGCTATCATTATGGATGGTTCCCAAAAGCCTGGCTGTTTTACGGTTTACCCCGTTGTATAGCGATACTTACGCGCTGTCCAAGAAACGAGCCAGCCCTTTGGTCACCAGATGTATCGACCAGCCGTTTGGAAATATATTTAAAAATACAATGAGCCCTGATCCCCACGGCCTCATTGTTTCAACCCCAAACGGTTTAAATACCTACGTCTTCTGAGGACAGCGTATTTGCGCCGTTTGAGATTTTCTTTTGAGAAGTCCCTGGCAGGTGTGTCGGCGCGAAAGTATCGGCACATGTTGCGTCCCATACAAGGCACCGACCACCCGTCCAGTATATTTATATTATACTAGCTAACTAACTTTAACAAAGGTTCCCAAAAGTAATAAATTTTCCCTGGTCGCAACGTGATGTCCTAATATTATATAGTCTATAGCCTTCCTCGATAAATGGACCATCGAACACTAAAATAATTATTCAATTCGAACCAGTAGTTCCTGAGATAGTAAAGATTTTTCTGTATCTATAAATCTAGTATATATAGCAAGTATCTCATGGCAAAGTCAAGTCACATATGCCGTTGGAATTATTCCCTTAAGGTATTCGCGGATTCTTCAAGCAAAGCTTGAATTTTCTACTAAAAAAGCCGCTATAACATCTCTCCACCAGCGACACATCTATCGATTTTAGCGTTGGTGGCGCCTATTCATGGACTGCATAAACTTCTTACCATCTCAGAGTTATGCAGTCCCATATAGTGCTATTATGAAAATAAAAATAGTAGTCGTACTTGGATTTATAATATAATATAATATATACAATCGATTCATTTGCCACTTGTTCGGTGTAGGCATTAAAATTAAATCCTCTCCGCTGAGCCAATATGGTACCATGGTACAAAAAGTTATTTTTCCTGGCTACGACTTTATATACTACGATATTACTACGCCGTAGTGATATCGTAACTACAGAATTACTACGGGCGTAGCATTTTATTACTAAACACCGCCATAGGCCTCAGACTAGGTGTTTTAATTAGTCACCCCCATTGTTGCACTTTTTTTTATTTTTCTCTATTTTTTCAATAATTGTTCTTAAACCATATTGATCGCTTCCACTATGCCGGCTATATGATGCGATTACGAAATGGAGGGCGACAATGACGAATTCCATTAAGAGTATATTTTAATATACTGGCTGCCGTATTTATTTATATAGATAATTTTTTGGTCCCATTCGTAGTTGAAACAATAATGAGTCCTTAGTCAAAGTCTGGCAGCCTCAAGCCTTCTGGCTTGTTCAGGAATGTTGGAAAAAGCGTCGATGGCATTTTTCTCATTCCTTGGCAAGACGGAAAGTGTCTTCTGTGGATGCTGCATGTGTGGAAACTCTGGCTCCATCGAATACCTTGAGGTCTTCCAAAACAGCCGGATTTGCGGACTTCAGCAGTAAATCCGGTTGCCGTATTTATTTATATATATAATCTTTTGGTCCCATGCGTAGTTGAAACAATAATGAGTCCTTAGTCAAAGTCCGCAAAAACCTTTATATTTTCGCTAGGTAAAAAGTTTAGGGAGGCAACGGGGGTTCTACGTTCAGGATTTCTTTTAGGCCAAAGAATATCGATGGCCCCGCCATACAATGCGCAAACGCAGTTAGTGCTATGTATGTATGTATCATCACGGGTGCCTTACGGCGCCCGAGACCGCCTAGACGGCCCCAGGGTACCCAGCGGAGGGGTTTTAATCCCACCTCGTCGTAGCCGATGGAATGAGTCTACACCGAACAAGTGGCTAGTCGTTGCGATGTTTTGAATAGACTCAATAACCCATCTATAAACAGTTTCACAAGTTGGTATAGTGAAACCGGGACCGACAGCTTAACGTGCTCTCCGAGGCACTATAGTGGTGTTGTCAAATCAAATCAAATCAAATCAAATCAAATCATTTATTTCATGTAAATCTTTACAGATATTTATGAATAGTCAAAAAAAAAAAAAAACAATGAGGTCTTAGAGTGCGTTTGGTTAGGCAGCTATTCATTATTAAAAGAACGACAAATATTTATTATATCTCGATATCAGATTTAGAACTTAAATTTAGAAATCTTAATATGAAAATTACTACCAAACCGAACACACACTACATAACCAACTAGTGTAAGACTAGGTGGTTAGCTGATTCCATTGACCTGTCAATCATTATCTGCCATACAAGGGAGCCACCAAGGCGACCAACTTCACCGACCATATCCACGCCTTAAATATTTATTCTAAATAAACAAATGTACATAAACTTTTTATTTAAAAACTCATTGGTACACACCGGGATTCGAACCAGGGACCTAAGTGTTTTTAAGTCCAAGGTCTAACCAACTAGGCCACCACGTATATAAACGCAGTTAGTGCTAATAGGCATATTCTGTAACCCTCATTACCTGCTTGAAAATAATTACATAAGTACTTATTCATAGTGTACTTAAAAGGTATATAGGTTAGATCCAAGCATTAATATTTGCTATATAATCTATACTAGTATGATAAAGATGTAAAGTTTGTGAGGTTGTAGGGGCTAATCTCTGGATCTACTGAACCGATTTTGAAAATTATTTGACTGTTTGATAGCCCATTTATCTAGAAAGGCTATATAACATTAGGCTACGACCTAAAGGAGCGGAGCATCAATAAAAATATTGAGAAAACGGCGAAAATTTGTTCCTTTTGAGAGCTTCCGTTTCGTACGCTGCGTAAACGGTTAAAGTTACGCAGACCAAGTTGCGCGGGTCAGCTAGTACAATAATACAAACATTGGCTTGATTTTTTTCTACCTGGGCATGGGGAGTCTCCGTAGTCTATCTGAAGTGGTTCAAAGACAGTGATAGGTCGTTCTTTTAGCATCGGCTTGTTAGTGTCGTGGTGGTAATGTATCATAGAGTGGCGATTCTCGGTGTTTTTGTTCGTCCGTCTGTATATGACTTTACTTTTACCTGAGCAAGGGGAGTCTCCGTAGTCTATCTGAAGTGGTTCAAAGACAGTGATAGGTCGTTCCTTTAGCATCGGCTTGTTAGTGTCGTGGTGGTAATGTATCATAGAGTGGCGATTCTCGGTGTTTTTGTTCGTCCGTCTGTATATGACTTTACTTTTACCTGAGCAAGGGGAGTCTCCGTAGTCTATCTGAAGTGGTTCAAAGACAGTGATAGGTCGTTCCTTTAGCATCGGCTTGTTAGTGTCGTGGTGGTAATGTATCATATAGTGGCGATTCTCGGTGTTTTTGTTCGTCCGTCTGTATATGACTTTACTTTTACCTGAGCAAGGGGAGTCTCCGTAGTCTATCTGAAGTGGTTCAAAGACAGTGATAGGTCGTTCCTTTAGCATCGGCTTGTTAGTGTCGTGGTGGTAATGTATCATAGAGTGGCGATTCTCGGTGTTTTTGTTCGTCCGTCTGTATATGACTTTACTTTTACCTGAGCAAGGGGAGTCTCCGTAGTCTATCTAAAGTGGTTCAAAGACATTGATAGGTCGTTCCTTTAGCATCGGCTTATTAGTGTCGTGGTCGTAGTGTATCATAGAGTGGCGATTCTCGGTATTTCTGTTCGTCCGTCTGTATATGACTTCACTTTTACCTGAGCATGGGGAGTCTCCGTAGTCTATCTGAAGTGGTTCAAAGACAGTGATAGGTCGTTCCTTTAGCATCGGCTTGTTAGTGTCGTGGTCGTAGTGTATCTTAGAGTGGCGATTGTCGGTGTTTCTGTTCGTCCGTCTGTATATGACTTCACTTTTACCTGATCATGGGGAGTCTCCGTAGTCTATCTGAAGTGGTTCAAAGACAGTGATAGGTCGTTCCTTTAGCATCGGCTTATTAGTGTCGTGGTCGTAGTGTATCATAGAGTGGCGATTCTCGGTGTTTTTGTTCGTCCGTCTGTATATGACTTTACTTTTACCTGAGCATGGGGAGTCTCCGTAGTCTATCTGAAGTGGTTCAAAGACAGTGATAGGTCGTTCCTTTAGCATTGGCTTATTAGTGTCGTGGTCGTAGTGTATCATAGAGTGGCGATTCTCGGTATTTCTGTTCGTCCGTCTGTATACGACTTCACTTTTGGTGTCTTGAAAGTGGACCTGAGAGTATTAATTAAATGTAATAAATGTTATTAGAGACTCTTCCGACCGACCGACTAGTGCGAGGACCGCCTCCGTAGACTAGCGGTTCGGAGGTCGTGGGTTCGATTCCCATCCATCACAAAAAAAAAGTAGGTACTTACGTTTTTCTGTACAGTCTGGGTGTTTATAAAATTATAATATGTATTATATCATTGTTTCTGGTACACATAGTACAAGCCTAGAGCTTAGTTTGCGACCAAAGAAAAGTTGTAAATTGTCTTACATATTAAAAAAAGAACTATGGCGGCTATTGGGAGTGTGGCCAGATGAAAGTGGTCCGGGGCGACACTGTATTTAGATACAGTTTAAGGCCCCTGCCTGGACTTGTAAAATGCATTTGTAGTTAATATTTAGCACTAACCTTTTCAGGATTAACTGAGCTCTTAGGAGAATGTTTTGGGCTAACAGCACTATCTAATCGTAGCTTATTATACCCAGGATAATTCTCAAAATCTCTGGTAGTCTTCCCCAAGCTATACCTCTTGGTAGGATACTTCTTTAAGCTGCTTCTCGTCGAAAAGCTGCTTAAGCTGGAAGGGGCTAGAGTTCCACTATTACTTGAGGTCATGGATTTAGCTGTGTATGATGTGGGCCCCAGTGAACTTGTCATTCCGCTGATGGTTATGCTTCTAGTGGATTGAGACAGGCTGGCTGTTTCTAGGGTATCAGAGATGGATTTTTCGGTTGCTGTCTGAAGATTGTCTTCTGATGGTGCTTGGTTCAGCATTCTCTGTTAGAAGTAAATAATAATAATAATAAGTTATGGATTAAACCTGCGCGCTCTCAATAGTTGATATATTTTAGAAAGCAAAGCAGGTGGGAGGAAGGTCTCTATAACTTCGTTAGGCCGACCGACCGGGTTCGTTACCACCGCCCATACAGATGCAAAAACGTCAAGCGACCTAGTCATGTTTCAGTTTTAGTCTGTGGGTTCATCGGTTTTCAGGAGATTACTGCATCGATTTTTTTACGAAATAGGTGGTTGAATTAAGGATAAAGCAGCGAATATATTAAAGTATACTCGTAATGCAATTCGTCTTAGTCGTCGTCCATTTTTTAATCGCATCATTTAGCCGACATAGTCGGAGCGATCAATGTTGTTTAAAATAAATATTGATTGACGCCATGCATGGACTGTTTAGGTCTACTCACAACCAGGTAGATACAAAATCACATGCCGTAATCCAATAAATAAATAAAAAATGTGCCTTTGTATTTATTAAAGGCTGTACCTTCGTTTTTATCACAATATTAAGGTAACGTTTATTCATGAGAAACCACCAATAATCGCTACATTTTTTAATGCAGGATACATTTTTTTTTCGTAAAATAGAACCTTACGTTTCAGCGTAGCAAACCGGTAGCAAAAACTTGTGGTAGAATCTCTAATGGTAAGCATATACACAACAAGGTCCTTGAACAGGGTTGATATTAGGTGGGAGGAAAATCTATAATATCGCTAGGCCAACCAGAAAAGTCATGTTTTAGTTTAGGTATTGATTTTTGAATTCATTCCAGCTAGATGATGAGGTTATGAAATGGGCAGTGAAGTAATTCGTATTAAAAGTCTATTTCAATATCCTCACTGCTTTATAAAAATACAACAATGCTACCTAAAAATGATAAAGATACCTAAAAATATTAACTAGAAATAATACAACATTAATATAGCATTTTATCGCATAATATCCAAACCCCGTCCCGCCCCGGAAGTACCCATAACACTGGCAGCATTACCTCGCTGTACTGCCAGTGATATTCTTTGTTTAAAAAAATATCCGGACCAAGGGTCTCCAGAGGTCTCTTTTAGAAGGGCACATAATTTATTTATATAAGACCACAGCCTCGGAACCCCAAACTCCAGTTGTCTCCACAGCAAATGGGACAAATACATATTCTGACTTTAAATTTTGATACTTGTATGTTTTAATTTAGCTGCAGCTTCAGCAGCAGCCTCTGATGAACCCATACAGGCTCGGAGATGTGATGCCGCAAATGAATCAATGCAAGTGACATCCCAGATAAGACTAGGTCATCTCTGCCACGGCACCAGCGTTAATCCATCTGGGCGTTTTTCATCTACTCTACTTATCCCGTATGGTTCGAGAATACTAGGGACGTTTGCTAAAGTCAGAGCTCGGCGAATAATGTCATTAAGTTATGGTGCCGAGATAATCTCCCTGCACTTCTACTGCAACTTAATCCGTGATGATTTAAGACTTGTGTTCCACATACTGATGTGGTTGGCAGATGTTAGCGACTAAGCTTAAAGCAATAGCAATTCTTAACGAATAATAAATCTGTTTTATTATTAAATCTACTGCTCGTTTCGTAACTGCCTAAAAGACGCTACCACCGCGACAATAAATCGATGTAGGAGGCTCCTGAATAACGGTTAAGTCTTTGCATCATCTTTTGAAGAGTCCAAGTCAGTCTGACAGGATCTAGTACACGCAATAAAAGCAGTGACTATTTAATTATTTGCTTTTAAACCAAACTTATATATTTATTTAAACCTAATTTAATTTGATTGGTTTGTATTATTATTATTTTTTCATTTATTTATGTGTATAACCACAGAAGATAGTACAAGTAGTATAACTTCTAACATCACTCTAATATAGAGTAATTAGAAGAAAGCTCAGAGGCGTCTGTTGTAAGTAGATAACAAGCAATGACAAATTTTGTGAGGGGTGACTGGAACCTGATTGGCTCAGTGGTGGTACCTTGCCGTGAAAGTGAGGTACATCGATTCGGGTCCCGCCAACCAGGATTTTTTTTATTGCATTTTATCTTTTAAAAAATCAATTAGGTGAAGGAACTGGGCTAGGCCGACAGACCGGTCACGTTACCCATCAAAAACCGTTAAGTGAGATTGAGATAAGTCATGTTTCGTTTATCGGTTTCTTGTGGTACAGAACCCAAAGGTACCTGCATATCAATCCTATCGAACTGCTGGAAAAGATGTCTGTAAATAAGGTTTCTTCTGGTAACAGCATCATCTGGTGGTAGCTGAGCCCTCACGACCCTCGGAGACCTGTTGTAA
Source organism: Monopis laevigella (assembly GCA_947458855.1). NCBI lineage: Eukaryota > Metazoa > Arthropoda > Insecta > Lepidoptera > Tineidae > Monopis > Monopis laevigella. The sequence continues at coordinate 13,363,029 of OX381597.1, forward strand.
GCAGCCAGGAGGATCCTTTCTGCTGCTGCCCTGACGGCTCCAGAAGCATGCTGAGTTCCAGAAGCACCACATTCTGCCAGGCGACGGACCGTCAGACCACTGTGGACAAGGAAAACCATATTTAGACCTGGAATTAGTAGATAACGACCTTACTTGCAAACTATATGGATAACCACAGTAGTGGTATTACAGACCACTTATTTTATTTTTATTAGAGCACAGCATGTGATTTTGTATATATCTGCAGGGTGATTACGCGCACTAAGTTCGCTCGCACGCAAATCGTTTTGACGTCATAGCGATCGGCGTGCGAGCTAACGTTTGTGCGCGTAATCACCCTGCTTATAACAAGCCTATTGAATGGAGTCGATCAATACATTGTTGCTTAACAATATTATTTTAATATGTGAACAATAAGTTTCCACTATGCCGGCTAAATGTTCGAAATGGGCGGCGACAAAGACTAATTTGCATTACGACCCTATGTTATAAATATTGGATAAGAAATTAAACCTATAGTTAAGTAGGCGTTTATGTATTAGTCATCTAATGCAGATTTTTTTTGGCATCTGTCTTTTTTAATTTTAATAAATCTAGCTAGGTCTTAGAATATATAGGAGAAGCTAGGTACATATTTCTTAGGTTTGTCTGGGCATATGCATATATACATTATAGACATAAGTAAATATAGTTTCTGGTAAAGAACATATAGTTCATTATAGGCATATTATAGTTTGCCTCATTTGACAGCCTCCGTAGACTGGTGGTTGCGCCTTTGGCGTTGTATCCGGTGGGTTCGATTCCCACCCATGGCAAAAAATAATAGTACGTTTTTCTGTACAGTTTGTCATGGTCTGGGTGTTTATTAAATATAATATGTATTATATCGTTGCTTCTGGTACACATAGTACAAGCTTAGAGCTTAGTTTGTGATCAGAGCAATATTGTGTAAATTGTCCTACATATTAAAAAAAAAAAAAATATTAATTTGAAAATAATGCAAAGTTTTGATTACAATGTTTTCAGTTTTTATCATATTATAAAATTGAGGGCAGGTTGTTCAATAGTCAGATTATGTTATTTGACAGTTATACTCCATTCAAGTAGGTAATATGTTGATTAACTTTATCGGACATTTCAATCGGCTCTTAGTTATTAATAAAAAAAAAATGCTGAAAAATAATTATAATTATTTTTATAAATAGGTACACATCAATTTATATACAGGTTCACATCAATTTATAAACAGGTACACATCAATTTATATACAGGTTCACATCAATTTATAAACAGGTACACATCAATTTATATACAGGTTCACATCAATTTATAAACAGGTACACATCAATTATTGCTGATAAAATATTATTAATTAATAACCTGAAAAAAAAAGTTATTAGAAAATATTATTTTATAGACAATATATAAAAATGTGCATTGGTAGAATATATTTTTATATAAGTCACATAAAAACCACATTTTTCCTCTCTTTGTGTAGATCAATTTAAAGACCTTTAAAGCGAAATCTGAAAAAAAAAACATATTTTAGGTTACATGTTAAAATTCTCTACACCACTAATAGTGTATCTGAGAGCACATTAAGCTGTCGGTCCTAATTTCACTATACCAGCATGTGAAACTGTTTATATAGTTGTAAAATGACTACGAAATTACTACGAGAAATATAAAAGTACACATTGTACATTGTCTAGAAATATATTTTATGAATTTCATTCAATTTATTTTTATAAATACCCACTTAAGACATTTATATATATTAAAAAAAAAAACAATGAAAATTACTTTTTTTGTAAGTATACCAATATAATTATAATATTAAATCTATGTATTAAATACATTAAAAAAATCGTAGCACTACGGTATTTACTACGAAAAAAAAACTTAGGTAGGTACCTAGTTGTTTTTCGAAATAAAATTATTTATAAATTGTTGACAATCAAATTTCAACTTTATTACAAACTTTGAGAAAGTACATTCTTTAACGTATGAAACATTCACATAGTTAACATTCCTATTTACCACCTGCTTACCTACTAAAAAATAACACCACTTTCCTCACAAACCATAAAAGACCGCATCACTTATAAATAATTAATTAATCTTGCATCAATTTCCACAATCAATTGGCATTTACGTCCTTCTAGAACTCAATTCAACACTATAACCTGAAAGTTCCTGAAAAAACCACTAATTTCAATTTTGTATTAACTTTAGTTGAACAACTTCAAGTATTTAATGTAACTTTTATTAATAAAAAAGTGTTTAATTCATTTGTTATTTTTGAAAGATTAATTTAAATTTAGAATTGTATACGCTATTGCACAGTAGTTGGCACTGACGTACGCATGCGTAGTAAGCTGTCATGCGCAGTGATGATCTTTTTTTATTAGGGGAAGAAAATAAGAGAATATAATACCAGACTCAAGTTGTTTAAGTGATCGATTCTCTTCAGCCGCGCAGACAACGTTTTTATAACCAGTATTCAACAAGATAATATTTCTTGTTTAATAACCCGGTTATCTAAGAAGATATTTTTAATCTTTTTGGGTAACTGTCTGTTTGGTAAACAGGAATAATTTGAATTCCTGTTTGGGAATTGCATGGACGTCATTTGATAACGAGTCTGTATATACCTAGGTGGTATAATAATTATTGTTTCAGAACCGCAGTTTTTAACGGAAAAAAGTTTCTTGTTACTTATATAGAATAATATATAACTATAACAATCTCACAGAATGGTATGGTTACAAGATTTTTTTTTGTTGAAATCTGCGGTTTTGAAAAATAAAATATTATTCTTCCTAAATGACTGGTTATCAAATCTGTTAGTTTGACCACCTCCGTAGACTAGTGGTTGCGCCTTTGGCGTTGTATCCGAGGGTCGTGGGTTCGATTCCCACCCATAAATACATATTAGTACCCGCAAATAAATATTAGTAGGTATGTTTCTCTGTACAATTTGTCATGGTCTGGTTGTTTATAAAATATTATATGTATAAAGTCGTTGTTTCTGGTACACATAGTACAAGCCTAGAGCTTAGTTTGTGACCAGAGTAATATGTTTGTAAAGTCGTACATATTATTATTATTATTATCTCCAAGGATCTGACACAGTCATTAGAGATTTTTTTTTTTTTTAATTGAAGCACGGCATGTGACGTTGCTTCTACCTGGTGGTGAGCAGGCCTACAAAGTCCATGAATGGGGTCGATCTGTAATTTATGTTGAAGAACTTGATCGTTCCTACTATTGCGGCTAAATGATGCGACTACGAAATGGGCGGCGACAGAGTTGAATTGCATTTTAGAAATCCATGCACTAGTCTCCTGAAAACCGGTGAGCGCACAGACTAAAACCGAAACATGACTAGGGCACTTGACGGTTTTTGCATCTGGTAACGAGACTGGTAGGTCGGCATAAAAAAGTTATAGGGACCTTTCTCCCATCTAAACTATGTCCATTTTAGCACACATTTTTTTGTTTCTAAACTTAATATAATTTTAAAAATTATCATCACGAGTGCGGCGCCTGTGGCCTTATTCCAAATTTGCAACCGCTAATCACGACAAGACGTTGCGTGAACTATAAATATGGAAATATAAGTCCTATTCCAATGGTAATATAGTATGTATTAGGTTGGCTATAATAATGCCGCCATCTTGAAATAAACGAATTCTTCGCAAGTTTGAACATGTATGGAGAATTGGAACTTCAACTCTATATTTAACTGGATAGAATTTATATTTTAATATTTGTATTTTACGCAAAATACGTGACGGTGAACGTGTCAAAACTCGGAATAAAGCCCCAGAGATCGCATAGTCGGCTTTAGGGTACCCAGCGGAGGGGTTTAATCCTAACTCGTCGTAGTGCCTCGTTGTTGCCTCTATAATAGGCCTAAAATCGTCGTGACAAACATGAGAACAAAAGAACCCGCCCGCCACACTACCTTTAAATAAATAAATAAATACCATCACGGGTGCCAATTTGGCTCCCGAGAACCGTTTAAACGGCCTCAGGGTCCCAGCGGAGGGATTAACCCATCCTCATTTCGCCGATGGTATTCGGAGGCAACACCTAACAAGTGGCGAGCTTGTTGCGGTGTTTATGATGAAATAGCCTCGTTGTATAAAGCGGTCACCCATCCCAGGCCGGTCTTGTTGTCATCTGCTTAACCTTGCTATCAGTTGCGCAGTAACTTAACCACTAGGCTGGGGCCGCTTTTTCAACATCACTTTAGTGCCTCGGAGAGCACGTTAAGCTGTCGGTCTCAGTTTCACTATACCAACTTGTGAAACTGTTTATAGATGGGTTATTATCTATTGAAATATTGCGACGAGACTCATACCATCGGCTACGACGCGAGGGGGGATTAAAACCCCTCCGCTGGGTACCCTGAAGCCGTCTAGGCGGTCCCGGGCGCACCGGTAATGATATTTATTGATTTTATTTACAAACTTTAGATTAAAAAAAGGCTGCCGGCCATAAAGCCAATACAAAAATGAGAACAAAAATTATTATAACTTTAAGCGTTGATTGGTTGAACACAGTGTGGCGAACATGTTTGACATTTAGTTCGATGGGCTATTTTAGGCCTTAGGGCAGTTCCGAATATTATTCTTAGTTTAAAGGTAGTGTGGCGAGCGGGTTCTTTTGTTCTCATGTTTGTAACGACGATTTTAGGCCTATTATAGAGACAACTTACAAGGGAAGCAGGATCACTGTGTCACCCAACCAAATATACCTACTCGTGGGTACTATACGATTCTGTCAGCGCCATCTTAGCGTTCTATTTCCTTTGGTCGATATTGGAAGGCCTCCTTCAAATCCATCCATAATACGTCCATACAGATACAAAACCCGTCACGTGATAGTCATGTTTAGGTTTTAGTCTGTGGGTTTACCAGTTTTTTAGGGGCCTACTGCATCAATTTCCTAACGAGGTTGTAGGTTCTAAGGTGGAAATGTTAAAGCACCGAGGATATTAAAGTACACTCGTAATGCAATTCGTCTTTAACGTCGCCTATTTCGTAACTGCTTCATTTAGCCGGCATAGTTAGGAACGAGATATTAAACAATGATGCATAGATAAACTCCATTCATAAACTTTGTAGTTCCGCCACAGAAGAAATAATAGTGTTTCCGCTTACAAAGACGGTGGCAAAGTTGCATTTGAGATTATTTTTTTAAAAATATTTTTGTAGAAGCACGTTAGTTATGTGAATTTTTAATTATCAATGGCGCCTTAGAGAAATTTTGACGATTCCATCGTCGGAATCGTCATCAGTCAAAGCGAATTAAAGCCCATGCTGACTAAGTACCTTGAGGCCATTCCATTGATGGAAAGACCTTCAGTCAAAAAGATATGGATTTTGACAGTTGACAGCGAATATCACGCCTAGAAGGCCTACTGAAAACTGTCAAAATCCATATCTTATTGACTGAAGGTGATTAGTCAACATGGGCTTTAATTCGCGCCTCGTCGTAGCTGGTGTCATTCTAAATTCCATATTAAAAAAGTGGCTAGGTCGTTGCGATGTTTAAAAATGTTTAATAATCCCGAAATTTTGGTCACTGTATTAGCTCAGTAACTGTAGAGAACCGATTGTATGGGCGTCAAGTAGACAGGCCCCTTAAATAAAACTGCGCGCCACTTCATTCCATGTATGCACATAATGAATTTGGTCACCATTTTTGATCGTCATTGGACGTGTTTGCATGCATTCGCATCACCTAACACACAGTGGAGGGGCGCGCAGTTTCAGATTAGACCTAATAGTACCACCTAATGTTTTAGTGAAAAATTAAATAAAACAAAGGTATTATTAATTAATTAATTTTTATTTAGTAAGTTCGAAAATCCATCATACATTACAAACACAAAATTGAATATACAGCCAGTAAGAAATCATAATCTAACAAAAAAAAAACAGTAAATTAATTAATCAATAAACAAACAAATAAAAGCACAAAATTATATCCAAATAAAATTGTGTGTGTGGTATGTGAAAGTATGTGGTGTGTGTATGTGTGTGTTGTGTGTGCGAGTGTGTGGTGAGTGTGTGTGGTGTTTTAGTGATATATAAGGAGAGTGCTATAGAATTGTATTATTTTTACAATATTTTGTTTAATAAAATAATAAAGTATGCACAAGAGACACAGTTAATAAAGTACATTAAAAAAATATGATTCTGGATATTTAGGTATGTCTTCACTCTTCAACCATGGAGCAGTCTCACAGTAGCAGAAGTCTTCCATATACCAGCCGACTGAAGTAACGGCTGATATAGGAAAGACTGCCGGCACCATAAGCTCTACATCTTCATCCATCATCACGCTATTGAGCTCCAGGCGCATGTGTTCAGGTAGGAGGAACTTCGCTGGTCTGGTCGACTGGTTAAGGTTACAATTTTTGCATGTATGGTCCATACTTGCAAAAATCGTGAAACAACCTAGTCATACTTGTTTTAGTCTATGGGTTCACCGGTATACAGGACCTTATGTCATTAATTTCGTGTCGAGGTGGTAGGCTCCTTCAGAGGAATGATCATGAAGCAGCGAAACCCGCAATGCAAACGATTTGACGATTCATACATCTGCCGTACTATTAAAATGTAGTATGCTCTACCAGCTTGCGTGTTTCCTTCCTCTTATAACCTAGAGTCCTTTAAACGAAGCGTGAATAGGCATCTTAAGCCGGCATAATGATGGCAACCAGCGGTGCACCTGTATGCATCCGCTTGTTGCTATCATTCCTGGACATTGCATACTGCTTAACATTAGGTGGATGCAAGGTCACATGTTTACCTCTTATAAAAAAATATAAAAAATCTCTGCCACTGCACATCAATGCGGTTAAACAATAATACATTATTGTTTAACCGCATTGATGTGCAGTGGCAGAGAATTTTTTTGATTGACCTATTCAGGGATTTTGTAGGTCTTCTTACCGTCTCAGATCACATGCCGTGCTACTAAATAAATAATAATAAAAAACAAGGAAGCTTGTTTAGAACTACAGTTAACCCATGTATTCTAACCCCCATATTTTAGTCGTGTTTTCCACTCTACTTTCCCCACTCAAGTACAGACTGTCTCATTCTATCTTTCTTGATTTTAAATTTGGTGGAAAGAGACAGACGTTCCTTAAGCGAAAGTGGAGTGGAAAACACGACTTAGAATACGGGTGGAAAGAGACAGTTCAACTCCACTTTTCACTCAACCAGTTTTCATTTTACTAATATATGAAAACACTCAAAAGGCGCAAATATAATGAATATTACATTTATAATGAATATTAATATTAATTATGTTACACATTTGTGCCTTTTACAGTGGAGACGCTAGGACCGTGGGGCCGTGTGCTCTTTTAAAAACTGTCTTCACGATTGGTCTCAGTTACTTTGCGCCAAAAAAAAAAATGCATTCAGTGAGGAAACGTTGCCGGCGTTTTGGCCACTACGCCACACGGACAAATATTATATGATATTTTTTTGCAGTAGGTTATTCCATTTTTTATTTTAGTATTAATTTATTCTTATTAGGTATTTTTAATTTTGTTATATAAAAATAAATAAGTTTATTTTACTAAACGAAAAATTTTAATGAACAATAAAATTAAATGTTCTTAAAAGTGGAGTTGAGAATACAAATTAAGATAAGAAATAAAGTCTGAAAAAAATAAATTATTATTAAGTGGAATCATCTTCCAGTTGTAATGCCTCAGTTACAGATTTCCCAAGGAGGATAGGTAAGGACACTTTGAGTTTTTTTATAACTGACCCACGAATGATTCTTGCAAACAAAGTTATATATGGAAAAAAACCTTTAGGCAAAATCCTCTAATAAGCCATTTCCAGGGTCCGCCCCAAAACGAAGAAGAAAGAAATTCTAGGTCTAGAGTGGTGGGTATAAGTTATTACGTCGAGACGATATTGATGATGTTGTTATTTTTTTTCAAACTTGTGATGTTATTGACCATGGGTTTTCATTTCGTTTTTTATTGCTCATCACAAATTACTAAAAAAAATTGTTTGGGATGCAACTTGCGTCGACACCTTGGCAGCGTCACATCTTCCAAGAACAGTAAATGGGGCTGGTAATGCCGCAGCCGACGCAGAACTCCTCAAAGGGCGCAAATATTAAAATATTTTAAATAGTTACATATTTGTGCTGTTTGCGGTAGAAACAATGGGCCCAGAAGCTAGTAAATTTCTCAAAAAGATTATTCCAAAATTGATTGACGTCACAGGTGACCAGAGAGCTGGCGCTTTTCTCTCACAGAGACTAACCCCCGTATTCTAAGACGTATCCTTAACTCCACTTTACACTCAAGGAACGTCTGTCTCTTTCCACCAAATGTCAACTATAAAAAGCAAGTTGAGACAGACGCTCCTTGAATGAAGAGTGGAGTTAAGGAAGCGTCTTAGAATACGGGGGTAAGTTTAATAATTCAAAGGGGAAATATCGCCAGCGTTCTGGGCACGATGCCGCGCGTACACTGTGAGGATTTTTTTGTATAAGTAGGTATTTTTGTATTTTTTATGTGTTAGGTGTTTAATTTTTATTTAATTTTATTTTTCTAGGGTTTTTATATTTAGGTTTCTTTTGTAATATTTAAGTTAATTTATATTGTGATTTTTATGATTACTAAAAAAATATAAACATGAACAAAAGTTGACTCGATGCCCCATCCCACAAATTTAATCCTGGATCCGCCCCTACTTCCAGGCGCACGGAGTGCAAGCAAGCTAATAATTCATCTACTATATCATTCAATAAAAAATACTACCTTTAAAGCAAAATGTAATCTTCTAGTTACCGCTGCAGAGGCTCTACCATGGCGGTAACGGTATGAAGAACGAAGAGTCAACCAAATGAGGCTATGCCATGGGTTTGCATATTGTAAAAACGTATCGTATTCATTTACGTATAAGTGAGCAACAATCAATAGGATCGCGTTATTCAATCCTGTTACCAAAAATAAAGCGGCCCCATTGGTTTTTACTCACGTATATATACGTAAATGAATACGATACGTCTTTACAATGTGCAAACCCATGGCATAGCCTAATTTGGTTGACTCTTCGTTCTTCATACCGTTACCGCTATTTCAGATTGGTCCAGGTGCACGGAGGGAAAACGTGCTTAGAACCCCAATTGTGAGTTTTTTTATAACTCACCCACGATTCTTGCAAACAAAGTTATATATGGGAAGACCATTATTCAAAATGGCACAACTTTTATTATCCCATATTTCGCAAAACGAAACAATTGCTCGCAACGACAGGGAGTAGATTGTAAAAAAACTCACAAGCAGGGCCAGTTGGTTGACTCTTCACTCTTCATAACACTTCGCTACTTCGAAGGCAAAATATTGATTCTTATTCTTCTTCCTTTTTTTTTTATTTATAAATTTTTATTCATCAAACATTACAATATATATTTTTTTTTTATGTAAGAATTATAAACTAAACTAAAATAAATTAAAGTATTCCTCTAGTTTGTCAAGTGGCATGGTGCCCACTTCTTCTTCCCATTCCAATTCTGTTGCAGGTGGTTACAGGAACGCGGATTTAAAGGAAACTAAGAATTAGTGCATATAATAGTAATAATAATATACAGCCTCCGTAGACTAATTCAATATTTGATCAAATTTCGTCTCCCTTTAATAATTATTCAAAGGTCCCTGGTACAAACCCCTGTGTGTACCACTGAGTTTTTAATCTAAAAATGTGAGGTACAGTTGTTTAACAAAACTACTATAGAGCCTCGGAGAGTCGGAGAGCACGAAGCTTTTCATTCATTCATTTATTCATTTCATTCATTTATTTCAATCGTTCATTTATTTAAATATTTACACACCGGGATTCGAACCAGGGACCTCAGGACTTAAAAACACTTAGGTCCCTGGTTCGAATCCCGGTGTGTACCAATGAGTTTTTAATAAAAAAAAAATACATTTGTTTGACAACACCACTATAGTGCCTCGGAGGGCACGTTAAGCTGTCGGTCCCGGTTTCACTATACCAACTTATGAAACTGCTTATTGAGTCTATTCAAAACATCGCGACGAGCTAGTCACTTGTTGGGTGTGGACTCATACCATCGGCTACGACGAGGTGGGATTAAAACCCCTCCGCTGGGTACCCTGGGGCCGTCTAGGCGGTCTCGGGCGCCGTAAGGCACCCGTGACGATATGTAAAAACTTACAGAATTTAAAGAGAATTCCACTGAAAATAAATCCTTCAAATTAGTAATGGGTTTGACAAAAAGTTCCATATTGTTTTCCTAAAATTTCTACGGAGAAAATACATACACTTTTTTTCTTCTTTGCTTCTCTGTATTAGTAGAAAAATAAGCTCCCTTCACAGATATTTTTTGCAAGCAAATTTCTTGGTTTTATCCTCAAGTTCTTAGGGAGAAAAATATTTATCCTCGTTTTGTTCTCCATTTCAATTTATAGATCTTTCTCAGTCATCTTTTATTCTTGTATGCAGAATGTTTTCTGAAATACCTAGGTAGAAAAAATACTATTTCTTTTATTATTGATTGAGACCAACCTGTTTTTGTCAGTAGAAATTCCATGGCTTAAGAGTAACTGTTCCAGCATTTGTAGTCTAGACAGAGCTAAGCGAGGATGCATCGCTGCGTTGATAGGACGAACCAGTTGCTGAGGTATTAGATGCAAACTTCTGTAGGACAAAGAAATTAAACAAACATGTGAGTGAGCCTTTTGTTTGGCCTTATATCTATATATAATACGTGGTGGTCGAGTTGGTTAGACCTGAGACTGACGCTCCTTGAGTGAAGAGTGGAGTTAAGGAAACGTCTTAGAATACGGGGGTAAGTGTTCTTAAGTCCAAGGTCTCACCAACTCGGCCACCACGTATATAATATTAGTATAGATTATAATGATTTAGATGCAATGTATATGTACCTGACGTGTGCACACTCCGCCACTGTCAGCACGGTATGTTGTGCAGTGGAATGTATTCTGGGAGCCGGGTCGCCGCAAGCTCTCAGCAGCTCTGGCAAAATCTTGTCCACACATCTACCTATTTCTGCAGCACATACCCTGACAAATTAAAAATACATTATTTAGTGATCCTGTAATATACATGGTGACTTTGGAAAGTTGTATTTTGGGTACTGATAAAATCGTAAACTTTTCCCATAGAACCATGTGTCGCAAATGAAAAAAAAAACTGGCTTCTCTATACAAATTGGTTATTTTAACATTACTAGCTTGTATGGAGTAGCAATTTTTTTTCTACACATGGTTTCAAGAGAATAGTGGTTCGATTTCATCAGTAGAGCCTCATAATAGCCAAAATAACCCCTAAAATTACTCATATTTTACAGAGCGACTTTGAAAAGATGTACTTTGGGCTAATATGAGGTTCGGCATATTAAATCGAATAACTTCTCCCATGGAACCATGATTCGCAAATGAAAAAAAAATGGGCTTTTCCATACATACTAGTAATGTTAAAATGACCAATTTGTATGGGGAAGCTTTTTTTTTTCATTTGCGCATGGTTCCATGGGAAAAGTTGTTCGATTTCTTCAGCAGAACCTCATATTAGCCCAAAGTACATCCTTTTAAAATCACCCTGTATAAAGTATAAAGCTTACCTATTAGCCATAAATTCTTTAAATAATACTTTAACCACTTCATTGGCATGACTATATACAGAAAAGACTTTATCCCTTAAAGCCCTTTGTAATAACGCTGAAGCCGCTCGGGCCGTTTTATTCGGTGATGTAGACGTGGTCGATGGTTCAGTCAATTCGGCTTTTAACCTCGTCAAGCCTTCTTCTTTGTCTAAATAAGTTTTTGAGTATAGCTTTTCTACCTGTAAATAAAACAGTTTGTTGTAAATAAAAGTGGTTAAAGAAATGTTCCTTGAGGTACACCTGATAAAGTTGTTTTTACTTTTATATTTTAAAGATTTTTTTTTGTAATCGGAATAACAATAACAATAAATGTTTTATTAATCTTATATACATGTAGAAAAAAATATAATTATAATTGTAGGAGACAATGAAATTAAAAAAAAAACATTTACTAAAGCACTACCAAATATATTTTTTTTCATATTGAATTGAATGATTTTAATATATTTTTACATACCAATGGATATCCAAATATAAGTATAGGTAAGGCAGCTTGCTTTCTTTCCCTTTCGTTAAGTTTATGTGTAGGTCTTGCTTGTGTAGCGCTGCCTGCTGTAGAACTTTCTTCCTCCTTAGTTTCTTTTAGGTATTCATTTGTGTGGGAACTGGAACAAATTGTACCGGGAATTAATGTATAATACTTATTCCTAGTACAATTTGTATCATTCTTACATTCTAAATCACCTTTGTTAATATTTTACTACAAAACTTTGGAAACAATTTTAGTAAGTAAAAGGCAGAGATGTATAAAATTACTATCAGGTGGATGTGAAGTGACATGTGTTGTTTCATAACCAACATAAAAATAAATAATACATGTCAAAACAAGTATTAGCTCATATCATATCTAAACATATCCGTACTATGTTTATATTTAAAACACCTATCAGTTATTAATAAGTATGTTTTGAAAACAAATTTGGAATCTTATAGTTTATACACTTTAGATACAGAATTTAGTCTGCTCAAGTAAATATGCTTCACGTTATATTATGCAGTACCTATCACGGGTGCCTTACGGCACCGAGTCTACACAGAAAAGTGGCAAGCTCATCGCGAGTTTGTTTAAATTTATAAACAGTTTTAGAAGTTGGTATAGTGAAACTGGGATGGGCCACCTTAAAGTCGTCTCGAAGACACTCTAGTGGTGTTGACAATTATTTTACCAAAAAAAATAATGGAATAAAGCGGAGTTTGATTACCTAAAAACTGAAGTTTTTTAAAATATCTACGGCCAACCAACTCGGCCCTTATATTACAAAAAACAAACAAAAGGTAGCAATTTATTTTTAAAGCGATTCCAATTTATTTTAGATATTTTGATTTCTACTTACTGCCGCAATGCTGGCAAAAGTCTTTCTTCATAAGCTTCGAAGGTTGATCTTGGACCAGCACTTTTATTTCTACGTCGTACCAATACACCTCCTGGTAAGTAAATTAATATTGTTACTATTAAGTTTTTGATTTAAATCCGTGGTGTAGGTAGAGTTCGTTTCAAGAAAGAATTTCTTTTAACCATTAACAGCATCGTCATTATGAGTAATACTGCCAGTTTCTCTAGTTTATTCTAAAATATTTTGTTACTCTATCTTTGCTTTCTACGATAGGAATTATTACTGGTGTTATGTATATATAAGTGGGCGTGTGTGTTTGTGTGAAGTTCTGTGTATCTGTGTGTATGCGTATATTTTTTAGTGTTTATGTATAACCATTACCATTGGCAGCATTAGGAGTAATACTCCTCCTGGGACTGTCAGGCTCTCTTCTTGTTAACTCCTCTTCTACAACAATCTGTGACTCTATCTCTGCTTCTACAGTAGGAACTATTACACTAGGTTCTTGGTAGGGGATCGTTGTCTCCTATAACAATAATGTAGTATCATTAGTTCCCTACTCTTATGCCCGTATTTCGTTCTGCATACGATATTGACTCTTTAATTTTTTCTTGATTGATATTTGGTAAAAAAGAAAAGACATACTTGATGAGGGAATATAGAGTTCGGGTAACATGTATAAATTCTAGCATTCGAATTAGACCATTCAGTGTTGGGAGTGTGACCTTCCAGAACTTGTAAAGTAATCGTACAGTCCACACGCCATACTGGCTATAAAAGTGAGTTCCAAAAAAAACAAAAAAACGGGCCCAAATATATTATAATTTATTAAAAAAATATCATCAGGTCTTATTGACGTCACCAGCGACTTGAGGGCTGGCTCTTACCTCTATCAAAGATTAATAGATAAGCTTAAGTATTCAAAGAGGTAATGTAGTCAGCGTTCTGGGAACTATACCGCGCGACAACTCTGAGGATTTATATATTTTTTGGGTAAGTATTTGTATTTATTATTATTATCTGTTTCTAATGCTGATGGCAGGGTAAGATTAGGCATCATCCCGAGTAGCAACATCAGTTATCTATTAGACAGATAAGGAGGTATAGACGATGCCAGGTCAGCACTCAGCACGCCAGAAAACTAGAGGTAATCAGGTTTTTACACGACATGTGACTTGATCTACCTGATAGTAAGCAGAACTAAAAAAAACATGAATGGGGTATATATTTTTTTTTAAATAATTAATAGCATTGAGCGCTTACACTGTCACACCTACTACAACCGCCCCCTGAAAGGAGACCACTTCAACAAGAGATCGATGCAATTGTCTCCTGAACATCGGTAAGCCCACAGACTAAAACCAAAAACATGACTAGGTTACTTGAAGGTTTTGCATCTTTATTTTAACAAAACCAGTTGGGTCTTAACGAAGTATAGAGACCTTTCTTCCACCTAAAACTTCTAAGACCTAGAGCATTGGAGCTGTTACCTCATCCCGTGTAGCGACATCAGTTTCATCTCCATCTGGTGGATGAGGAGGCACAGGCGATGCCAGATCAGCACTCAGCACGCCAGAGGACTGAGGTGGTGACAAGTGATGAGAAAAATCGTACTCCTGGAGCATTGAAGTGTCGTTTTCTGGTGATTGCTGTGGAATATCGCTAGTATAAGACACCCTGGAATAAGTATATTTTTTAGCTGACCCGCGCAACTTCGTCTGCGTAACTTTAACCGTTTACGCAGCGCACGCAACGGAAGCTCTCAAAAGGAACAAATATTCCCCCTTTTCCCAACATTTTTCATTGATGCTCTGCTCCAATTGGTCATAGCGTGATGGTATATAGTCTATAGACTTCCTCAATAAATAGGCTATTTAACACCAAAGAATATTTCAAACTCGGTCAGTAGATCCAGAGATTACCCCCTACATCCTCACAAACTCGGTCAGTAGATCCAGAGATTACCCCCTACATCCTCACAAACTCGGTCAGTAGATCCAGAGATTACCCCCTACATCCTCACAAACTTTACCTTTTTATAATATATTATACAGGGTGAATTTGAATAGGTGTACTTTGGGCTAATATAATGTTCTACTGATCAAATTTGACAGCCTCCGAAGACTAGTGGTTGCGCCTTTGGCGTTGTATCCGGAGGTCGTGGGTTCGATTCCCACCCATGGCAAAAAAATATTAGTACGTTTTTTCTGTACAATTTGTCATGGTCTGGGTGTTTATAAAATATAATATGTATTATATTGATGTTCCTGGTACACATAGCACAAGCCTAGAGCTTAGTTTGTGACCAGAGCAATATGTGTAAATTGTCCTACATATAAAAAAAAAAAAAAAAAAAAAATTTACAACTTTTCCCATGGAACTATGTGTCGCAAATGAAAAAATAAATTGGCTTCCCCATACAAATTGGTCATTTTAACATTACTAGTTTGTATGGAGAAGGGGATTTTTTTTTCATTTGCGACACATGGTTCCATGGAAAAAAATGTTCGATTTGATCAGCTGAACCTCATATTAGCTCAAAGTACATCTTTTCAAAGTCACCATGTATCTATACTATGATAAAAGCGTGGGATTTTAGTGAAAAGCAGATAATGAAAGAAAACGAGCTCATTGATTGGGACTATCAGTACAATGTTGTTACGAAAAACGGTCGGCGATGATTTGTGTAAGAGAAAAGAATGGTACCGATTTTTTTATTTCTAGTAGATATAAAACCCTAAAAAATTAACAACCTAAGTGATGTATCATTTGGATAGAATTATTACTTCTGCTAGATATAAAACCGTAAAAAAATACCTATAAACCAAAAAAAAATACACTCACCCCCTCCTCTTCAAACAGTCGACAAAGTACTCCATCTTCAGATATCCCGGTCAAAGCATCACATATCCTGTCGCGCATGCGCCTCGCCAACTCGAAGTCGTCTTTAGCCGCCGCTATCCGCTTCCGCAAACGCCAACGCCCGATGCGAACACCGGCGCTTGTCAGAGCAGCGGAAGCGGATTTGAGGCGACGAGCGTATTCGAATCGCTCTTCTGATGGAGTAAAATATTGTTACTGTTTTTTTTATTGAAGCATGGGAGTAGAACTACAAAGTTAATGAATGGGGTCGATCCACGGGCGTAGCCAGGCGGGGGGTTTAGGGAGTTTAAACCCCCTTGAAATGTATGAAAAGGTATGAAATTTGCCACGGGAGTAGGCAGGGGGGTGGTGTTGGAGTTTGAAACCCCCCACGATATGTTGTTGATACTCAATATGTTGTTTAATAGCTGTGATCACTTCCACTATACCGGCTAAATGATGTGGTTACTAAATGCGTCAAAACTAGCCTATCTTATCAACAATATACTGTTATGAAGCTTCAAAATCATTTTGCTTTAAAAATATTTTAAAATAATATTTAAAAGTGATTGCATTTCTTTGCTCACAATTGTACGTACACGATCACCCTTTGCTTTAAATAAAATGAATAAGATTAAACGTAGTAACGAATACAATCTATACAATATGACGAATACAAAACGCTACAAGGTCAAGCGACACACAAAGGGTCAATTATTGAAAGGGTGACCCCTTCATATTCAAGGATATTGTACTTTACGCTCAACGGGCAAACTATTGCACTTTAATTTTGTAATGACAAAGACGGCGTTGTCAGACCGACCTATACTGATAAACTACAATGTAATAATCGATCCCATTTAGGCTAAGTTGAACCATAATGAACTCTCTGTAAATGTTATGATTAAAGTTAGAAATGGTGTCGAACGTACCAGTTTTATTTTAAAAGTTGAATGACAGCTGGTATAATCTACGCCATTTTTTACTTTAAAAAACAAAGTGGCTCCAGCCTAGTGGTTAAGTCACTGCGCAACTGTTAACAAGGTCAAGCAGATGACAGCAAGGCCGGAAATGGGATGGGTGGCCGTTTTATACAACGAGGCTATACCAGCATAAACACCGCAACAAGCTCGCCAATTGTTTGGCCATCGGCGAAATGAGGATGGGTTAATCCCTCCGCTGGGTAACCCCTGAGGCCGTTTAAATGGTTTTTGGGAGCCAATAAGGCACCGGTGATGGTTATTATTTTTTACTTAATTCGTTACAATTACTTTGACGGACACTTTGGTGCAACTCATTATTATTTGCGACACATGGTTCCATGGTAAAAGTTTGATTTAATCAGTAGAGCCTCATATTAGCCTAAAGTGCTTACAACCTAACAAATTCACCCTGTGTTGTTGTTTAACAGCATTGATCGCTACCCTATGCGGCCTAAATGATGCGGTTATAAAATGGCCAGACATAGCGACAAAGATGACCTAACATTACGAGTTTACTTTAATATTCTCGCTGTTCTATCATCAAATGTACTGTGCGTAAACGCACCATGAAAGCATAAGCAATAATCTCTGAAACCGGTGAACCCACAGAGTAAAAGCAAAATAAGACTAAAATAGACTACGCATGGAATCAGTAAAATAACCAACCTGCGACAGCATCTTTTTTCTTGGTCTCGAGTCTCCTCACCAAGTCCGCAATCTCTGTATCCACATACATGACGAAGGCTAGGTCATCGTATGGACAGTACTGGTCCAAGAGCTGTCCACTAGGAGAGACTGGATCCGGGATCTCTTCTACTTCATCTCCCAGGATGTTTACTGCCATTAACGCCACCTATATGAGTAAATCATTGATGTATGTATTTTACAGTTCCCTGAAGGACTCTCTTAAATATGCACAGTAATTCCTTACGCAGCAGTCAATGGATACCTAAATGTCTAAGGTCAAGATACTTGCAATATATATCCAAAGTTTAATAATAAAGGAATACAATATAGCTGTTTACCAGGTTCTTTACACCAGGATTGCTCTGCTATCCATTGAGTACCCCTATGGAGAGGATAATGCTCATGAAACTTGGCCCAAATATTCAAGAATAGATTTGGGACAATTTTTTTCTTCTTCTGACCTAATTACTTATTTTAAAAAATACTAAAATATTTCAGGGTTCGGGAATCAGTCAAAAAATAACAATCATCGGAAGAAGACTAAAAAGCTATACGTTATCAGCATGGGCGTACTGAGAGGGGGAAGGGGTAAGTTAAGGGCTGCTGGTCTCTTCCCCTAGACCTAGCCTATTAGGCTAATTAGGATGCAGCTATCACTAACCTGGTCATGTTCAAGTGCTGGTGGATGAGGAGCAGAAAACCTGAGCTTGACAAATCGAGCTGCAGTGGGTTCTGTTAAGGCAGCTGATCTAAAAACAATCAAATTATTTAATTTGGATTTCTAGCAACTTCTTCAGCCATGAATCCATGAATTCTCTAATATCTTGCTTAAAATTGTTGGAGAATTGATTTCTAGCTGTATCTAGAGGCCGTGATTTCAATTCCCTCTCTGTGAAAACAATATTGGTAAGTTTTTCTTGTACAATTCAAATGGTGGGAGTTTTTAAAATATACTATTTATTAGTATCGTTGTTTCTGGTACCAGGGCAGTATGTGGTTGGTATAAAACGTCCTATATATAAAAAAAAAATACTAACCTCAGTTCTCTTGTCCTGGCCTGCGCTAGAGGCTTGGCTAAGGCTACTCGGCCGACACTGGTGTAGACGGCGCCGCAAGGAGTAGCGGCACCACAGGACATCAGACCGCCTGACACGAGGACTTCTACGCATTCTGCTGTTGATGGTAAACAAATATAAACTTTTCAGAAGCTCAACTTCAAACTTAGAAAAGAAAAACATCCTGCTCAAACCCCCTGCTGTTCAAAGCCTTATCGAACTTAAAATAATCTATAACAAAATCTGTGTAAAAAGATTTTGTTTTTTGGAACGCGACACGTGTCGCTGATGAACCCACAAAGTCGATGAATAGAGTCAATTAATATACTCTTGTTTAACAGCATTATTCGCTATCAATAATTACGATGTAGTTACGAAATGGACGGCAACAAAGACAACACACCATAGGTCGCTCCCACTATATCGGATAAATGATGAGGTTGAGGCAAAAACTACGTTACGTTACGTCTTTATATATTCTTTAAAAAAAAAGTCTATTCGAGTCTACTATACTATAATATTAATACTTCTTTATAGTCAAATCGACTGCCCGTTTCCAAAAAAAATGTAATAACTTATATATTTTTTTGACTATTCATAAATATCTGTAAAGAATTACATAAAATAAATGATTTGATTTGAACATTATAAGTTCTAGAACCTGTCCAAACCTTTAAGCGCTTAAAAACGCGTTCAGCTGTTGAATTATGATCATCCTCAAAGGTAAATGTAAATAATCTACTCATATAGGTAGGTTTAGGTATGATCGACATGTTTTGCCTAGACAGCCATTACGATCAGCCATCACAGTGAAATCTCAAATTTTATTACTGCAAGTGTAGTAAGAAAAAAGCTGTAAAAAATGTACCTAACATTATTTTTACACGTGTTTTTTTGCCATTTGAATTATATTTTATAAGTTATTTTTTTATTAGGTAATTAAGTATTATAAATTATTTATTTTGTAATCACGTTTTAGAAATATTGCATCATGGCACTGTTATATGTACTATAGTATAGGTACCTACCTAAGTAAGTTATTAAAATTACTGCAGTATCAGCTAAGTCTTTTCAAAACTATACAAACAAGGCCCCATAATTAAAAAACAAAATCCTGTACAAAACTAACACGTGTACAGCAGCGATAAATTCCAATCGAAGAAGCAGCTCTCGAAATGGTCCAATATTCCAACTTAAAAATCCAGACCAAGGCATTAAATACTCACTAACTAAACAAATGCAACTGACGGATTCAAGAAGTTGCTAATGCTAGTTTAACTATTCTCAATTCTTGCAAAGCCAGATCTTGGCTTTAAATACTCAATAACTAAGCTTATCAGCTGGGCCAATGCAACTGACGGATTCCATAAGCTGCAATTAAAATGGCCGAACTCTGCTCCATCCTTGCAAAGCTGGACATTGGCTTAAAGTTTTAAGTAAGTGCTCACGAACTAGCTGATGACAAGCTAACAGCAACATACGGATTCCAATCAAAGGAGTAGCTCTTTAGGTGGCCTAATATTTCTCCAACTTGAAAATCTAGACCATGGCATTAAATACTCACTAATGAAACCCAACATCAGGTGGGCCGAAACTAAAATTAATGGATACCAATCGCTAGGAAGAATCTGCTATAAAAATGCCTCCAACCTTTCTTCAATTTTGGAAAATTATACTTTGGCTCTAAATTTTAAGCAAGTAATTACTAAATAACTGTTGATGTGCCAATAACTGCAACTTGTGGCCCTACATTTATCCAATTTGAAAGTGCAGACCATGGCATTTTATACACACTTCATTTACTACGCCTATTATAGCTGGGCTAAAAACTAACTGACGGATTCCAAAAGCTGCTAGTAAATCCTTACAAAGCTAGACTTTGGCTTTAAATTCAAAGTAAGTACCCACGAACTAGCTTATGATGAGCCAATAACTGCAGCAGTAGCGACGGATTTCAATCTGGAGAGCAGCTTGTAGGATGGTGGACCTACACTTCTTCAACTTTAAAATCCAGACCATGGCAAATAAATACTTACTAAACCCCTCACCAGCTGGGCGATTAACTGCAACTGACGGATTCTAAAAGCAGCTAATAGAATCCTTCAAAAGCTAGACTTGTGCTTTAAATGCAAAGTGAGTACTCATGAACGAGCTGATGATGTGCCAATAACTGCAACTTGTGTATGGTAGCTACGTATTCCAATCAAAAAATAAAAACCAAAACTTCTTAAAGTTTAAAATTCAGACCAAGGCATTAAATACTTACTAAACCCATCACCAGCTGGGCGAATAACTGCAACTGACGGAATCCAGAAGCAACTAATATAATCCTTGCAAAGCTAGACTTGTGCTTTAAATTTGAAGTAAGTACTCACGAACGAGCTGATGATGTGCCAATAACTGTAATTTGTGAACCGTGGCTACTTATTTCAATCTGAGGAGCAACTTCTTAAACTTAAAAATCCAGACCATGGCATTAAATACTTACTAAACCCACCACCAGCTGAGCGAATAACTGCAACTGACGGAATCCAGAAGCAGCTAATATAATCCTTACAAAGCTAGACTTGTGCTTTAAATTTAAAGACTCATGAACGAGCTGATGATGTGCCAATAAAATGATTGACAGCCTCCGTAGACTAGTGGTTGCGCCTTTGGCGTTGTATCCGGAGGTCGTGGGTTCGATTCCCACCCATGTTAAAAAAATATTAGTACGTTTTTTCTGTACAGTTTGTCATGGTCTGGGTGTTTATATAATATAATATGTATTATATTGTTGCTTCTGGTACACATAGTACAAGCCTAGAGCTTAGTTTGACCAGAGCAATATGTGTAATTTGTCCTACATATTATTATTATTATTATAACTGTAATTTGTGAACCGTGGCTACTGATTCCAATCTGATAAGCAACTTATTAAACTTTAAAATCCAGACCATGGCATTAAATACTTACTAAATCCATCATTAGCTGGCCGTTGAACTGCAACTAACGGATTCTAAAAGCTGCTAAAAGTAAGTACTCACGAACGAGCTGATGATGTGCCAATAACTGCAACTTGTGTACGGTGGCTACGGATTCTAATCTGAGGAGCAGCTCGTGGGGTGGTGGACCAATGCTTCTCCATCCTCGTGAAGCTGGACCATGGGAGTTGAGCTCGCAAGCTGGGTAGCTGCTGTCTTCGCCTGGTGATCAAAAGTATTATTATCTTAGGTGATTGCTTTAAAGGTCTAAATTGGAATTATTATTTTGAGGTGACTTTTGTGTCTTTATTAACCAGTCCATTGTTTTATTACATTAAAAGAGTCTGACCTAGATGCTGAAATACAGGGTTAGCCTAGTTTGGCAACGGTTAGACAATTAATGTAAACATAAAACAATTTATTTATTGGTTCGTTGAGTATTATTTACATATACTTATAGAAGTTTTTCTTTTATTAAAAAAGTTATAGGTTTAAAATAAGGCCTCGTCGAAAAAAGTTTATAATAATTATAATTAATTATTCAAAAAGTTCATTTTGCAAAAACACCGCAATTCTGAAATATATTATTTTTAGGGATTTTCAGCCATTTTTAACATCGCATCGATGTATATAGAAAGACCCGAACTGGTAAAAAATCTTTCCCATCAATATAAAATAATTGGTAATAGTTTGTTTTATTGTATTCATTGGTATAGTAATTTCATTAGTCAATTAAGGGGCGTTTTCAATCGTCAGATAAAGTTATTAATTTTTTTTTCATTATTCATTGAAATCCAAAGAAAGTTCTTATGTGGAGATAATTTGGACTGCCCGGAAAAACGTAAAAAAAAAAATTTTTCTTTACTAGTGGACCTTTTAAGTGCAGTTAAAGATAGGTACTTAAGTGCTTACTAAAACCTAAAATTATACCTATAAATCGGTGTTTTTAATAAATTATGGAAAATATCTACAGTAGTAATACGACAGGTACCAAATAACCATTAAAAAATATTAGGTAGGTACCTATTAAAAAAATACCAATCATTTTTTTTTAATAACACGCACTTGCGAGCATAAGCTTCGCTTAGATTTTTTTTCCAAATATTGGAAGAGCAAGGGAACTAAACCCATTCAGCCAAGCTATAGTTCTATTAACATGATAATTGCTTCACCTTAAACCTCAAACCATAAATAAAAATCCCAAAACTTTAAATTATAATTAAAGAAACAAAGGCGGTTTATTAAGTCTTCACCCAGCAACAAAATGGCCGAGCTCCGCTGCAGAGTGGCAGAATCAATACCCGCTGAAACTAGAGCACGTCGTAAGTAGGACGTGACCTATTTACTACCTACCTAGCTGCTATTCACACTTACTTGTAGATGTACCTACCTACTTTGGGGCTTGGTTCACACTAATATTCTGTGCGAAAATATTTTATTTATACATTTGCTTTACATGGTAAGCAGACCTTGCAAATAGCCTTGGTCAATAGACACGAATTTGCATTACGATTTTTTTTTAATGCTCCATTTTTAACCAAATCCCAAAAGAAGACTACCACCCGACCTCGACAAGAAATCAATGCAGTAGGTTCCTAAAACCGACTTCCATTGACATGATTATCTCTCAAAGTCATTCTGTATATATAGGTAGGCTGAGATCAAAAAGAAAATTCGTAAATTTCTTTAAAAAACTGTTTTTAAATCTTGCAACTACATCATTATCGTATTAGTACCAATGCACTATGGGCATTTATGTATACTATATCTATATATGCTGATAATAATTCTGTAGGTACTACGCTACTACTGAAGACAAAGGATTTATGTGCTTATCTAAAAAATTGCTAATTAATTAAATAACTTAATATAAAATTAGTATATACATACCTATTAATATCAAATCAGCCGTCACAAAACAATATGAAAAACTTTAAATTAGAACAATTGAATAAAACATAATTAATTTGCAAAGACAACCGTACTGCAACGAAGGCGCTCCCAGAATGACCGACCGAGGACGTCCTCGGGAAGTGGTGGGGGGCTGCCTCATACGATGCGCAAAGTGCACCAATGAGAGAGCTGCAGCTTGTGATGGATCGCCTAGTTGACCTAATTTTGCAACAGCAAGTTGCAGTAGTCCGAAAACAAAATGGCGGACGGAGATTTTCCTTTGTTATAAAAAAGGGTTGAGCTATTGAAAGAAATTAATAGGAGACTGAATTAATTATGGGGTTCTTTTGAGACTTTTGTGACACGTGTTCATGAACAATTTATTATTTTGCCGTTTACAAAAGTCACATTATAACGGCCTTTTCATTTGAATAGTGCAAAAATATATATACTTAAATTATAATTGTGAATAGAAATTCTAACAGATCTACTTTTTTAATACCTACTTTACTAATTATTGTCTAGGTACTTAATTAAATAATAAAAAGAATTAAAAAAAAACATTTAAAACGCCGTCATAGATTTACCTATGACGGCATTTCATTAGTTTTTTTGTTTTACAATCTCTCAAACATTAGAGAATATTTTTTTAGCAAAATGTTTAATTACTATCTGTAAAAAAAATGTCCTATTATTAAATAGTTTTCTGCAAAAAAAGAGGCCGCATTGAAGATTTTAGATATTAGGCAAAACGTTTTATTTGCGACCATTTCTAAGAATATAATCTAAATGATATGAAATTAATTTCTAAATTTGGTACCTAATTGACAAATATTGAAAAATTATATTGTTTTATACTTCAGTAGACATCCATTATGTCAATATTTTAAACGCCATACATTTTCCGTCCATGTCAAGTAAAACGAATATATTATTCAGTAACCGATTGGAAAGCATTCGAAATGAAACAAAGAAAATCGATGAATCGGTGATTTATAGCTTGTCCGCCATTTTGTTTTCGGACGCTATTAAGACTGTCATGGCGGACAAATTAATTGCTGAAAATGGCTGAAAATTACGTATTAATTTACAAAATGGCGTCATCTGCGTGATTTATGGCGAATTTTATCGGTTGTTTTTTCATGTTACAATGCATTTGGTATATTGCTTTTTGCATGTATTAAATATAACTTTGTACCTACCAATAAATATATAGATGAAATATGATATTCATATAAAATTTTAGGTTTGATTTAGTTAGGAAATTATAATAAAACATAAAATATGCCTAGCAAAGTTAAACTTTTAATTTATAAAATTAATCTACAATTTATAGGTAATTATAATTATGTTTTAATTACAAAACTTGTAAAACAATTAATCTACATTTTATATTTTTATAAATTAATTAATATTTTACTTACTTGTAGCGTAGACAATATGGAACGGAATACGTTTTGGCATTTTTGAGCACTTCTTTAAAAAAAAACTAATCTAGGTAATGTGGCTTAATTTAAAAAAATCTCCATCAAAATGTCCGACATTATCAGCGGAACATTTTGCAAAACTGCGATGAAGTATTAAATACTGGCCGGAATGTTATACGATACAATTGAATTTAAATATACTAAATCATTATGAGGGACGCAATTTAAATGGCTAATTTTATGCTAACAGGGCTTATAAATCTGTAAATGGACGGAACACGTCCTCTCGCCATCGCGTTTTGCGCAAAACTGCGCGCCTAAAGACAATTTTCTTTGGTGCTGAAAGCTAATGGAAATGCCCAGGCAGGATGCGCGCGCATTTTTCCCGATCAATAATATATTTTATTTGATTTTACCTACTTTATATTGATAACTCTTTTATTAATTAGTAAAGTTGCTTTAAAAATATAATTTAATTTAAGTGGTTTTATTTCCTTGTGACAAGAAGTTTGAACGGGATCAATATCAAATTTGTTACCTAAACAGATGTATTGATTTGATTAATTTTCTAGTAGGTACTTCCGGTTACTTTTTGCGGCAATTTTAATTTAGAGTCTATTTGTTTAATTGCCCTTATTTTGCGGAATTCTATTAATTAATATTATCATTTACTTTATAGCAAAATGTTCCGCTTTTTTTTAATCTTTTTAATCATCAGACAAAGTTATTTTTCAACATTTATTAAAATGTGTTTCCTGACTGACTTATCTTTAGGAATAAAAAAAAATATTGTAGCCTTTTTTCTTGTAGAGTTTTTCTAAAATATAATATCGATCAGAAAAATGTTTCACCTTTTATTTATGTTAATAGAGTTGCTAAAGAACAATGGCGGTTCTCCATACACGGCTTTATGCCAAATTGTTGTATTGTATCTAATAATTAAAAAAAATACGCTAGCTATTAAGCGCCAATTTACGACCGTATTAGTTTTTTTTTTGTTTGAGACCTATTTTTATTATTACTATTATTATTTATTAACAAATATTCGCCTTTAATTTTTTGTAGATTTTTGTTGATTGAACATTTTTTTTTTGTTTATTATTTTATGTTTTTATTACCATTTCGGCGTTGCAATAGTTCCTAATCAGAATTTAACTTCTATTTAGCAGTCTGATTACAAGGTGTCCTTTTTTTCTTTATTTTAGGTTCTTGTAGCCCAAATTCATTGTATATAACCACCAGAATAATCGGTATAATTATATAATATAATTATTATACAAGGTGAATTTGAAAGGATGTACTTTGGGCTAATATATGAGGTTTTGCTGATCAAATCAAACAACTTTTCCATTGTCGCTAATGAAAAAAAAAATTGCCGTTCCCATACAAATTGGTCATTTTGACATTACTAGTTTGTGGCGAAATGTGGATACCCATCCACAATACCTAATCCCTCCTCTGGGTACCCTATGGCCGTTTAAACCTCTTGGTTCTCGCCAAAAAAGCATCCACCTTGGACTTAAAAACACTTAGGTCCCTGGTTCGAATCCCGGTGTGTACCAATGAGTTTTTAATTAAAAAAAATATGTACATTTGTTTGACACCACTAAAGTGCCTCGGAGAGCACGTTAAGCTGTCGGTCCCGGTCTCACTATACCAACTTGTGAAACTGTTTATAGATGGGTTATTGAGTCTATTCAAAACATCGCGACGAGCTAGCCACTTGTTCGGTTTAGACTCATACCATCGGCTACGACGAGGTGGGATTTAAAACCCCTCCGCTGGGTACCCTGGGGCCGTCTAGGCGGTCTCGGGCGCCGTAAGGCACACGTGATGATATATGTATGTATTTTATTAAAAAGCGGTCATGTGCGAATGCTGTTTGAGCACTTAGTTTCCTGTAATAATAAAAACAATTAAGAAATATTCTATTTAAGAAATAAATTACTGACTAATACCTAAAGTTTTATTTCTTTTTCCTAAAAGCATTTTTTTATATGACATTTCTGGCCCCGAGAATGAATCAATTTATTCACGGAATAAGCATAGATTACACACCAACGTTGTATATATATATTATTTTATTGCATGGCACACGTAACTTTGAATCTACCTGATTATAAGCAGATCTACAAAGTCCATGAATGGGATCAACCAATACAATGTGGTTTTAACAGCTTTGATCGCTGCCACTGTGACGGCTAAGTGATGCAGTTACAAAATTAGCATTACGAGTAGGTATACTTCATTTTTCTTTACTGCCTATCCGCCAAACAAACTGTGCTCTTCATAACCGCCTTCTGAAATAAGATTAGAAATCAATGACTCCTGAAAAACGGTGAACCCACAGATTAAAACCGAAACATGACTAGGTCACTTGACGGTTTTTGCATCTGTAAGGGCAAAAATTTTTATTATTAACCAATGAGTCTTTATTTAAAAAATAAAGCGATTCTATTGGTTGTTGCACACGTATTAACATTACGTTAATACGAAGCAAAAGCTTATGGAAGCACGCGCAAACAAAAGCCTCGGCTCTAAATTAAAGTAATAGAAAATATCAATAAAAAATGGAGGTAACTTTGCATTTTTTTTCTATCGAGGCAACTTTATATATGTTTCAAAAAGTTACTTCTAAATATCTTGTATTCACTATGTTTTTTTTTATATATTGGTTAGGTTTGAGGTATTCTCATAATCGTAGATCTAGGTTTCTGATTTGCTATCCGCTTTGCGCCCCCCTACTAAAAACGTCAGCATAGGCTTAATATAGTCCAGTATTATTTTTTTTATTTCGAGTTTTACAAACTTGAGCATTTTGTGTCTAGTTGGTGGTAATCAGACAAATTTAATTCACCTGGGCCGTGTTCGTAAACTAACACTTTAACACTGGGTATTGTCACTACACTATATGCATCTCTTCTTCTCTAAGCATTTTTCAATATTTTTATCGCACTCTGTAACACTACCCAGTGTTAAAGTGTTACGTTTCCAAACACGGCTCTGTATGTAAACCATTATAGGTATTTATGAAAAGTCAATAAAAAAAGTATATTTAGTATAAGGTCTAAGTGTGTTGGTTAGGCCGCCATTCTTTTCACACAAAAAAATAACAAAACCAAACCGACCACACCACATAACCAACCAGTGTATGACCCCTTTATATAGATAGTGTATATCTATGCGTAAGACTGTGGTTAAGACAGTAGAGTTCAGACATATCTCCTAAGGGTTATATTTTTAAGACATGGTATATATTTAAGGTAGTAAATATATCCCTGATGAGAAATCTCCGATGTTGAGGATACCGCAAACCCAACGAACATATAAAAAAATATAGTAATAATTCAAGGTATTTAGAAGTAACTGGCTTTTTGAAATTTGTAATAGCCTAAAATTGCCTCGATGGAAAAAAATCGCAAAGTTACCTCTATTTTTTATCGATATTTCCTATTACTTCAATATGGAGCAGATTATAAATCCATGTTTTTTATAAGTTATTTATATGTATAAGATCTAGTACATGGCCTAGCGTTTTTGTAAAATTCTAAATATTTTGGAAGTTATAGCAAAAAAACTTTATTTTAATTTTCCGCGCGAGATTTTTATTCTTTTCCCACTCGCACGCATTGTAACAGACATCTTTTATTTCACCTGTTTTATTTGCCTTTATACAATTTATACCTTTATTTATTTGTTTGTAAGTGTTTGTCTCTCAAACATGCCCAGAAAATGAAATAGAAATGGGCAGGACATATAGCGAGACTAGAGGACAGTAGATGGACAAAGAAATTAACGGAATGGACAGGACCAAAGAAAAAAATAAGACCAAAAGGGAGACCACCAAAGCGTTGGTTAGATGACATAAAGGAGACAGTGGGAGAACAATGGATGGAAACAGCAAAAGACAGATTTAAGTGGAATAAATTAGAGGAGGCCCATACCCTCAAAGGGACCTTGTAAATAATAATATATATATATATATATATAAAGTTCTTAACTATGTTGTGTGATAATTTATATTGTAATGTATATTTAATTTAAAGTAACTTAATTGTAATTTTATAAGGAAATAAATGGCTTCATAATAATAATAATAATAAGTGTTTGTAGGAATTCTAAACTTGATGCAATCCAGTCTTTTACTGTTTAATGATATAAATAATTTACAACCTACTCGTAGATAATTCTTATCAACTAGCTAATGACTTGTTGATTTAAAAACATATAACCGTACGTACGGAAGGTTGGAAAATTCACGGACAACCAAAAATTTAAAATATGTGGAAAATATATACGGATATTACATATTTGTTATTAATATAAGAAAATAATTATTGAAGAGTGTTACCCCTATAGACTCTGGAATGGGTGAAGATTTGTTTCTGAGGCCTTTGTGTGAGTTTTATTAACATTTTCCACCAATGCTGCAATGGGACCATTCATTTTCTTAATTAATAGTCGAACTCGGATATACTATATTCCCAGATATAAATGTTAAATTTAACTAAGTATTTTTATAACTTTTCCTAGAATAAATCTTATTTTAGTTTGGTGAAATCCACCCTAAAGCAATAAAATCGTTTCGCAAATAATTTCGTTTATTTAAAAAGTAATTTATACATTTTATACCAACCTATTATTTTACATTATTATTTTTAAAAAAAGGTTTTTTTTTTTTTTTTTGACAACTCATCATTAATATTAAATTAAATTCTATCATAATGAGTAAAGTATTTTATTCAAAGGGTGTTAAACGGGGGAACGTAGAGTGTCCTCGGTACACTACGCGCATCAAATTATCATTTTTAATTTCCAGTTTATTAACACTGTTGTTTTTTATCTGGTAATAAATATGAGAACCTAACAAAATATAAACTATAAAAAAAATAGCATTTGTTATAGATTTCATGGATTTATTACCTAAATAACATATTGTAATTTTTTGGACCATAATAATTATTTATAAGTATACCAATTTACAATATTAGGAAAAAGCTACAATAATAAAAATATTAACCATAATTATAATAAATAACACCTAGCTTTTATGTTTTTTGCTACTTGGTTATTATATTTTTGTATAGATAAATAAAGTTGATGTATAACTTTCTTGACTTGTTATTAATAAAAATGTAACATAAAAGCGATAAAAAATTTAATACACCTAGATACTTAAAATTTTGATAATTAAAAGAAATAAATTTTGATATACAGGTAGTTATTTTTTTGTTTATATTATAATACATATGTGCTAAAAGGAATTAAAAAACAAAACAATATAAATAAATACCTAAAATAATAATATTAACTATACTTACCTAAAAATCGATGTACAGAAACTATAAAATGAATATATTATCTAAATTTGTGCCGTGCGGCATGGTGGCCAAAATGCTGGCGGCGTTTCCCCGTTATATAATTAAACTGATCTGTTGGGAGAAAAACGCCGCCGCTCTAGGGTCACCCGAGGCGTGGACCAATTTATTTCCAATTTCTTTGACTAAATTTTTAGTATCCGGTGACCACGGACCCAGAGTCTCCACTGCAAACGCCACAAATATATAATTGTCAATTAAACAACTATATTGATATACATAATTGTAAATAATATTTGATAAAACATATTTTATAAATATGGAAAACTGTACCGAAGAACGTACCAATTCTTTTGACATGAATGGTAATCGAACCTACGACCTACGGATACATCACCAAAGACGCAAGAGCAGGGAGGCGGTCGAAAACAAATACCTACAGAGGATCATCATTATCATGTCATCATCATCATACCAGCCTTTCACGCGTCCACTGTTGGACATAGGCCTCCCCAAGAATCGCCACAACGACCGGGGGCTCTAGAGAAAAAGCAGGCGAGGCGACATGTCGCGTCGCCTCAGTCAAAAACGTATGTATTTTGACAGTGACAGTAGGCGTGAGGTACGCTGTCACCTGCCAAAGTCTATACAGTTTTGATTGAAGGCGACACGACACGTCGCCTCGCCTGATTTTTCTCTAGAGCCCCGGTTCTGCGCCGCCTGTAGCCTCCAGGACGCGGTCATTATGTACCTACCTACATAAAAATTAAATATACCTACACTTTAATCCAGACCAGAGTATGTAGGGCATTTATTACACTTTGTATAAAATTTAAGAATGTATATAGATAGTGTCGTAATTTTTAAATATAACAATAAAATTAATAATTAAACAGTTGGTGTTATTGTGTACTTTACGGATTAATATGTTAATGATCTAATGAATGTATGGAAGGTTTTGTTTTAAGGAATAAATAAAATATAGTTCCATACTGGGCATCGAAGTGGTAAGTAGATATTTTATTTGGATTAATAATATCATTAATAGTAATAATAATAATATGTAGGACAGTTTAGACATTGCTCTGGTCACAAACTAAGCTCTAGGCTTGTGCTATGTGTACCAGAAACAATGATTATACATATTATATTTTATAAACACCCAGACCATGACAAAATGTACAGAAAAATGTACTATTTTTCTTTTTGCCATGGGTGGGAATCGAACCCACGACTTCCGGATACAACGCCTAAGACGCAACTACTAGTTTACGGAGGCGGTCATTTCCTGAAATAAAAAAAAATGAGACAAGTATTTATGCATAAATTTTACATACTGAAAATAAGACGACTAAAATTATTATTTTCTAAAATATAAAAATAAAATTGAGTTAAGATTACTACTAATATTAATTTTAGAATACTTAATAAGTATTCTAAAAAACTTTTTTTCTTAATACTTAATACTAATTTTAGAAAGAAATCTTCAAGGCAACTCTGGAGTTACAGTGTAGTTCGGTAAACTAGTAGCCCGATTGAATAGAAAAATTAGAATAGTTTTATATGGAAAAGAACATGTCGTGTTGAACGTAATGTTTTTCTTTACTGCACCTAACCTATAACAAAGTCGTTTCTTTTATATTGGAATAAAAAAAACATCACGGGTGCCTTTTTGGCTCCCGAGAACCGTTTAAACGGCCTCAGGGTACCCAGTGGAGAGATTAACCCATCCCATTTCGCCCGCCCATGGTGTTCGGAGGCAATACCTAGCAATTGGCGAGCTTGATGCGGTGTTTATGATTGATGTAGAGCATGTGACTTTCTATATACCTGGTGGTAAGCAGACCTACATAGTCCATCAATAGGGTCGATCAATATATGTACTGGGGCCCCACCGGGAAGACACATCGACAAACCAATCGACGCGTCGATGGATAAAAATGTATAGGAAATATTGTCTATGGGTAGAACTCGATCGCTACTTCGATCGATGGACGTGTCGAACGGTATTTCATGTGGCTTCCCGGTAGGGCCCCAGCATTGAATTTTTCAGAGCCATAAATAAAATTAAGAAAAAGGCAATTTATGGCAATTTCCGAGTTCTAAAGACAGTACAGTAAAACTAAAAATCAAAGTAGGATATTATAGCTTGCTGACCACCGTACTTCACTGACTTCATGTAAAATTTTAAGATAATGAAAATAATCGTGACTTAGTTTCAGTATTAATGTTTTGTTTTCAGTATAGTTTATGAATAAATATAAATAACTAAGCAATTAGGTATTATTACAATTATTGCTTATTATCGGACAGTAATGCGAGCAAGGTCCTTCTAGTAGTGTACCTACAAGGTAATATTTACAAAGAAAATTTATGCGGGTTTTTAAATTTAAAAAAAAAAAACTTTGATAGGTAAGTAGGTACTTTATACAACGCGTTTTGGAATTTTGGCAAAATATATATAAAATTAGTATGTTTTATATTCATAGTGACCGCCTTCGTAGACTAGTGGTTGCGCCTTTGGCGTTGTATCCGGAGGTCGTGGGTTCGATTCCCACGCATGGCAAAAATTGACTAGTACGTTTTTTCTGTAAAATTTGTCATGGTCTGGGTGTTTATAAAATATAATATGTATTATATCGTTGTTTCTGGTACACATAGTACAGGCCTGAGCTTAGTTACCAGAGCAATTTGTGTAAATTGTCCTAAATATAAAAAAAAAATAGTAGAGTCATTTTCTCTAACAAAATAAATTTAAGTAATCCCTACTTAATTTTTTTTTCTTTCCTTTCTTCTTTATGAGACCCCTCTAGGATACCAAGCGGTTGGGTAATTATTTTTACCTCGTGGTAGCTAATATTATTCTAAAACTAAACCTAATAAGTGACTAGCTTATCGCAGTGCTTTGCCCGTTTCAAAAACCCATCTATATAAACAGTTTCACAAGTTGGTATAGTGATACCAGGACCAACAGCTTAATATGCTTTCCTAAGCACTATTAGGTATAGCGGTTTTATAACTTCTTTTTTTGTTTTGAATTTACGAGTAAATAAAACCACAGTAAAATACTTATGGAAAATAATTTTAGGTTTATTTAGAGACGTTGTAAATAAAATATCTTACCATACCTTAACGACTGTTACTCCATTAAGGAGTGGACCACTATTGCTCCATTTTTTTTTCCGCAAATGGAAAATATTTTTTCACCAATATAACAGATGGTAAGTCTATTGCTGTTATAAGAAAAGGCTTGTGTTTTATTTTATTATTATTATGAAAATGGTTTTTTTTTCAGCAATGAAGATAATTTTGGTGATAGTGGGATGTGTGGTGGGCTTAGTAACCAGTCAAACTCCAGGATGTGATTATTACCAGCAGGTAAAGTGTCTACCATACTAATATACCATAAATAATCACCTTTTGAAAAAAGTAAAAAACCGACTTAAATTCGACGAAATGACGAGGCTACTAATTCTGTCTTCTGACAATCAAGACCAACTCATGACAATTATTTTTCACTACTCCCAAACACGCCTAGTTCACCTACATTGTTTTATAACGAAGTTCCGATGCTTACCAGGGGCCTTAGAGAAAAATCAGGCGAGGCGACGTGTCGTGTCGCCTTCAATCAAAACTGGGACCTGACCAAAGAACACGATCGCCAATCGAATCGCCTCATCGATCGATAAAATGTATAGGAATTTTACTCTATGGTTAGAGTCCGATCGCCGAGAAACGTCAAATCCCATACATTTGGCTTTCGACGGGTACTACGCCTCACGCCTGCTGTCACTGTCAAAATCTATACGATAATGATTAAGGCGACGCGACATGTCGCCTCGCCTGATTTTTCTCTAAGGCTCCTGGGGCCTTACCGGGAAGCCACATCGACAAACCGATCGACGACGTTACGTCGCGTCGATGGTTAAAATCTATAAGAATTGTTGTCTATGGGTAGAACTCGATTGCCGCAAACGTCAAATGACATACATTTTATTTTCGCTTGCGATCTATCGACGTGTCGATCGGTATTTCATGTGGCTTCCCGGTAGGGCCCTTGGTACACATAGTATGAACCTAGAGCTTAGCTTGTGACCAAAGCAATATGTGTAAATTGTTATTATTATTATTTAACTTGTCTTCAGGCAATTTATTTATTTATTAAGCAAATAAAATAATTATAATTTAAATATAATAATATATCTAGTATCTATATAACATAACTTATCCCAGATTATATGAAATAAATTATATATAATGTAAAATCTATTAATTCATTGAAAAAATCTAATTTGAATTCATCAGTCAATCAATCATTTCTCTTATAAACGTTGCTTATCATTTATTTGACGAGCGATTTAACCGCGATCGCTGCTACGTTTTCAGTAACTCGGCCTTAGGGATTAAGGGACAATTACTACACTACGACTAGTGACTAGTAGTAAAGTAGTGATCAACTTAATATGGACTAATAAGTAGTGGCAAAGAATAAAATATAAAATCTCATTTTTTGTTCCTAAAATCGGTTTGGTAAACAAAAGTAAAACCTAATTTTCAAGGCTTCATTACCTAGTGACAAAGTAGAAAAAAAATCGTAATAGACCACGGATTGGCGGATTCTGAGAGGCCATGAACAAAACCATGCAAATTTGCTTTCAAACCTACATTGTTTGTTATTGAGTTGTTATTGTATATTCGTTGCAGGTCTAACCTGCAACTTGGCTCAGCGGTTGAGCGCCTTGCCGCGACAGCGAGGTTCGTGGGTTCGAGTCCCGCCCACCAGGATTTTTTTTATTGCATTTTTATCTTAAAAAATTTAATATTTAATTAGGACAATAAATAAAAATAATACCGACAAAAAATCCTCATGACATATGAGGGGGCAGGAGAAATAAAATGATGGATTACCCCTGGGTAATAAATGATGGATTACCCCTGGGTAATAAATAAATAATTAGCAATAAATATATATTACAAGTAGGTATATAAAATAATATATAAACTACTAAAAGTAACAAAGAAATGCCAAGTTCATTGTAACATTCTAAAACAAATAAAATGATAACAATAAGATTAAACAAATAAATTTTACAAAAACAGATACGGCCACATATAGGTACTATGTATGTATGTATAGCTATGATAGTATAGGCACACTAAAGGTTTTACACTTATATACCTAGCTCAGTGAGACTAACACCGGTATCCATAAAAACTGATTGACCCCCGTATTCTAAGATGTTTCCTTAACTCCACTCTTCACTCAAGGAGCGTCTGTCTCAACTTGCTTTTTATAGTTGACATTTGGTGGAAAGAGACAGACGTTCCTTGAGTGTAAAGTGGAGTTAAGGATACGTCTTAGAATACGGGGGTGAGAGTCTTTGGAGAACACTTTAGTTTTTTTTTTACTGTAGCACGGCATGTGACTTTGTATCTAGTTGGTGGTAAGCAGACCTACATAATCCATGAATTGGTCGATCAATAGATTGTTGTTTAACAGATCGCTACAACTATGTCGGCTTAATGATACGGTTACGAAATGGACGAAGAATTTGCATTACGAGTCTACTTTAGTAGCTTCACTGCTTTATCGCCGAATTAACTTTAACCGCCTCGACGAATAATCGATGCAATAGTCTCCTAAAAACAAATCAATCAAAAAAAACAAAAATGAATATGCGTGAAAGAGACAAAACCTATTTCAACTAAACCGTACTTCAAGGCCTGTATAAGTTTTTTTTTAATAAGGCCATATAACTTTAGGTGGTAGGAAGGTCTCTATAACGACCGGTAGGCTGACCGAACGGTTCAATTAACACCGTCCATACAGATGCAAAAACCGCCAGTCATGTCTCGGTTTTAGTTTGTGGCTCTAACGTGAAACTATTGCATCAGTTTATTGTAGATGTGGTAGTCTCCTTTCAGGGTACGGTTACGAAACGGGTATTTAATTTGACGATAAAACAGCGAGGTTATTAAGGTAGATTCGTGTTAAAAATTCGTCTTTGTCGCCGTCTATTTTGTAACCGCATCAATAAGGCAGTTGGACCAATCAATATTGTTGGACAACAATGTATTAATCGACCCTAATCATGGGATTTGTAGGTCTGCTTACTAATAGATAGATACGAGTACAAAGTCACATGCCGTGCTACTGTGGGGAAATCCATCTCAATGGGAATAACCCTTGAGTCCAATTTCTTATAGGCGACACACGTTCCTATACCAAAATGTTTATCCCTAGTGCCTACCTATTAAACCCTTCGCTTTGTTTTTACTCGCGCTCCCTAAAATATTCCTTTAAGTGATTACTTATTCCTTCTTATTAACAATGTAAATAAATGAAGGAAGTGACTTAATAGTGTAAATATAACATTTTATATTTCTTACTTTAATTTGTTACACTACAATAAAATAATAATACCTTCTTGAAATAATAAACTAAACTTTAGAAAACAAGGCTTTAAGTAAATATTTTGTAGAAAAGAAATGGCATTATAAGTTATCTATATTATACCATACATACCGTATGGTGCCTTTTTGGCTCCCGAGAACCGTTTAAACGGCCTCAGGGTACCCAGCGGAGGTATTAACCCATCCTCATTTCGCTGATGGTATTTGGAGGCAACACCTAACAAGTGGCGAGCTTGTTGCGGTGTTTATGGTGGTATAGCCTTCTTGTATAAAGCGGTCACCCATCCCAAGTCCGGTCTTGTTGTCATCTACTTAACCTTATTATCAGTTGCGCAGTGACTTAACCACTAGGCTAGTTATCTATATTAGTGAATCTAAAACTAAGTTAAAGCCTTGTTTTCTAAGGTTTAGTTTATTATTTCACTTCCATAAGATATCATATAATTTTCGCAGGTCCAACCAGGTCAACAGTTCTATGTGTCAAGTCCCAACTACAGGAACAGCTACCCAAAAGGAATCTTGTGCAGATGGACTTTAGAATGCCCAAACGCTAACTGTAGAGCAGAATGCAATGACGTCAATATACCTGTAGTAAGTACTACCTAAGAGAGAGCTTTCCATAGATTTTCCATGCTGGTGCTAGGTGCATTTTGTGTGAGACAGGAAAATGAACTGCAGTGTTTCCGGAATTTTGACCGCGAAGGTTACAGGCCTTATCGTGTAGGAGACGGTGGAGTAAACTGTAGTGTTCCTGAACTTGTGACAGCGAAGTACGGTTACAGGCCTGTTACCAGGCGTGGGAGTCAGGAGACTTAATTGCAGTGTTCATGCTCTTGTGACTGTAAAATAGGGTTACGGGCTTTATCTCCTGGGAGACAGGGGAGTTAACTACAGTGTTCTCGGGCTGACCTCGAAGTAACGAAAATTTCGAGTATTTCTATTGAAAGGTCCTTTATATGAAATTAAAGTTTAACAGAAAGGGATAAAGATATAAAATATAAGTAATATTTGATAACGTTCCTTATCACATTACTGTACATTTACGGTTTTTTTTGCATTTCTAAACACACCACTGATCATTCATAGACAGCTTCAAACGAAATATTATTTGTTATAAATATTTGCAGTCTTCAAATTGTGCTCTGGACAGACTACTGATATCAGCAAATGGCGATGAGACTCTGAACTCTGCACAAAGGTATTGCGGTACCGGGTCCCAGGTCGTCACCTCTACAGGAAACAAACTAGTCATAGGTAAGACAACAAAGTTCACTTACTAGCCTATGAATGTAATTAAATTGTGCCATGTATAGACTACTGAATTCTGCGACATACAGTAGTGGAGAAATACTGGAAGTGCAAAATCTCATGTTGAATGGTTTTGATTTCGCGATCGCGAATTGAATGACACGGAAAGAGAGAGAGAGACAATGTTTTTAGCTATCCATAGATTGTTCGTGCGGGTGTCCATTGCATAGTTGGGGAGGCAGGGGAATGAACTGCAGTGTACCCGGACTTAAGACCGCGAAGCAGGCTTAAAGGCGGTGGAGGACTTTCCTTAAGGCCGATTAGGGCTAGGGTGGCCAAATATCAGGGGCAGAAAATCTGCTCATAAACCTAAGTTATATCCTGGTAAAAATATGACAAGTGAAAAAAATAAAGAAAAGAGCCGAACCCAATGATGTTTTCCGCACAGAACAACACAACAAGATATTAGAATGGGGCGGCCGCTGAAATGGCCTAGGGCGCCCGAAATCCGCCTCTGTCTTCCCTTCACTGTATTCATTACCTTTTCTACCCAACCAACCGTTAAAATGACCCTGTCAGAGCCATCTTGGAAACACGTTCTATATAAGTTCCAAAAGCTGATCTTGTAAACTATATAGTACAATTGTATATTATGTATTCAGGTTTAGTAACTGCGTCGAACTCTCCAGGCGGATTCTTCAGTTGTAGAATTACGGCCAGCCAAGCCTTCCCCTCTTGTTCTTGTGGGTACAAGAAAGGTGTAAGTATACCTTTATATATCTGGTGGCCGACTTGGTTAGACCTTAGATTTGAAAACTACAGATTATATTTTAGGCCCCGGTGCCAATGAATTTTTAATTTTTAAAAATATATCTACATTTGTTTCGCAGCACCACTATAGTGCCACGTGTCAATACCGGTTTCACTACACCAACTCTCGGTCTCGTTACCACCGCCCATACAGATGCAAAAACAAGTGACCTAGTCATATTTCGGTTTTAGTCTGTGGGTTTACCGGTTTTTAGGAGATCACTACATCGCTTTCTTGTCGAGGTGGCAGTTTCCTTTCATGGTGTGGTTACGAAATGGGTCTTTGTCGCCGGCTAATTCGTAATCGCACCTTTAGCCGGCGTAGTGGGACCGATCAATGTTGTTTAAGAACCATTATTGATTGACCCCATTCATGGACTTTGTAGGTCTGCTCACCACCAGGTAGATACCAAGCCACATGCCGTGCTCCAATAAAAAAAAATTGAAACACCGCGACGAGCTGAACGCTTCTCCTGACGTAGACACCAAATATCATCGGTTACGACAAGAAGGGAATAAAACGCCATCGCTGGGTACCCTGAGCCGTCTGGGCACCTGATGGTACATGCTAAAGCTTGTCAAATTAAAAAATCTTATCCGAGGGAGCTGCTAAATCCCATACGAAGCATAGAAAATAGAGTTCTCCTCGAGGATAAAGATGTCGTCGTCTTGGGTAAGCTTGAATCCTTAGCTGCACTGAGGATTCTAGTCTTTGCTTGGGGAGTTAACTTAAAAATCCTTCGTTACTCTGGGGATTATATATGGCGCCCATGACGTAAGACTGCTTTATACCCCTTGGTGAATAATCTACTTTTATTTAAAGTACCAAGAGCTTCTATCATACTAATGGAAGTCTTCTACTGGCCAAATGTTTACGATAATTTAGAACAAAATAAATTAATAAATACCATCACGGGTGTCTATTTGGCTCACGAGAACCGTTTAAACGGCCTCAGGGTACCCAGCGGACGGATTAACCCGTCCTCATTTCGCCGATGGTATTCGGAGGCAACACCTAACAAGTGGCGAGCTTGTTGCGGTGTTTATGATGAAATAGCCTCGTTGTATAAAGCAGTCACCCATCCCAGGTCCGGTTTTGTTGTCATCTGCTTAACCTTGTTATCAGTTGCGCAGTGACTTAACCACTAGGCTGGGGCTGCTTTTTAGAACAAATTTGATAATATTTACTATTTTCCTCACCAGAACCGAATAGTAGGTGGTGTAGAAACTGGTCAAAATGAATTTCCTATGATGGCTGGATTAGTACAAATTAGTAATGGGAAGATTATGTGTGGGGCAGTGATCATAGACAAAAGATACCTCTTGACTGCCGCTCACTGCATGCTGGGCAAAAATAAGAATACGTACGCAATTGTGGTGGGCGAACATAATGTTCAATATCGTAAGTACATCTACAGTAAATGTTTATTTTTATTTATTTATTCATATCATTAACAAATTTGTTCCATAAGTTGCGCTCAAAAACTCTTGAGCGGTTTATGTGAGCGCACCACTTGAGTCGCATATGGTAAATTAGGTACATTTTTTAATGATTTTACGTTTGACTTTCTACAAATTTCTCAAACAGCATGCACTGCATCTATTGGAGTACATGTTGTCCAGGTTTTTTTAAGAAAAAAAATCTAAGGTCTAGGTATACTTTGCTAATTATTTGCTTAGGTACTATCTTTTTTAATTTTTTAATCAGGATACATATTCAATGTTATATTATTCTTTTTAAATTTAGGAGCTACACTTGTCGTTAGAGTAATCGCCATTCTTAGCTAACGTCTAGTCTTGACGTTAGCTAAGAATGGTAAAAATAAGTGCCATTTCTTACAGGGAGGTCAAGACCTCCCTGTAAGAAATGGCACTTATTTTTTTCCTTTTCCTTAATCTAAGTAAAACTTCTTCCCAACCTTTTTTTCCACTAATAAATCTT
This sequence comes from Monopis laevigella, assembly GCA_947458855.1. Lineage (NCBI taxonomy): Eukaryota > Metazoa > Arthropoda > Insecta > Lepidoptera > Tineidae > Monopis > Monopis laevigella. The sequence continues at coordinate 13,403,665 of OX381597.1, forward strand.
TATTTATATTTAAAGAAGTGTCATCCCGTATCTATACATATAATAAAAATCTAGCTAAATGAAAATAAACTGTTGGTACGTTAATCAAATTTAAAACCAAATTAGTGGGATATACATACTCTAAATAGCCTATAGTTATGACAATAACCATTGACGTATATCTATGACAATAACCATTGACGTATATCTATGACAATAACCCATTATTTTTAGAATTCGTTATTGTCTGTTTATTTGCTAGCCCCATAATAATATATAAATAATAATTGTATAGATATAAAAACCATTTTTCGGTTTTAGACTGTGGGTTCAACGGTTTTCAGGACACTATAATACTGGAGTATTTATTTGTCAAGGCGACTGCCTTTCTTTCAGAGTGCGATTACAAAATGAGCAATTGATTTTGCGATAAAGCTGCAAATATATTTTTGCTCTGACATTGGTCTGTTAGTAAAAGTTGTGCATGTCAATAAAGCGGTCCAATTCTGAAAAAAGGTTTTGGTTACAGAATCATCCACGAGACAAATTCATGAAATTGAGGACTTTAGAATACACAACCAATTTAACAGGTAAGTTTAACAATAATAATTACCTTTAACCTTGAGAAAAATAGTAAAAAAACTGACTTCAATTCGACGATAGGGGCCTGACCAAACACGATCGCCAATCGAATCGCCGCATCGATCGATAAAAATGTATAGGAATTTTACTTACTCTACCCATCCGGACCGACGAGAAACGTGAAATCCCATACATTTGGCTTTCGATATTTCAATTCGATTATCGGTTGGCTCTTTGATAAGGCCCTAATATCGTCATAAATATAAGGCTACAAAATCTGTGTTCAGAAAATCAAGTCCACATATGATAAACGACTTATACGAATATACGGCAGTTCAAACTTAAATTATACCATTTACCGCGGCCTTTCACGATACGATAACGTAAATTTTTTAAAGATAAAATGAAAAAAATCCGTAAAAAAGTAAAAACAAAAAACAGACCCCTCTGCCATCTAGTATTAGAAACTAGGACTTCTAATTTCACTCGTATAAGAGTTATTAGAAGAAAGCTAATAGAGGGCGTCTTTGTATAAGTAGATAACAAGCAATGATAAAATTCGTGAAGGCTGACTGGAACCTGGTTGGCTCAGCGGTTGAGCGCCTTGCCGCAATAGAGAGGTTCGTGGGTTCGAGTCCCGCCACCAAGAATTTTTTCATTGCATTTGTATCTTTAAAAATTTAATATAAAATGGAAAAAAAAAACATATAATCGTTTTATTTAATTCTGTTACCAAAAATAAATCAACCCTATTGGTTGTTAGTATAGGGGCGCTGTATAATTATTTTCTATTTGTATTATTTCAGTAACAACAACGACTACGACATAGCTATCATAACTGTCAAAACAAATATAGTTTTCTCGGACCTGGTTGGTCCCGTATGTCTTCCATTTAATTTGGCTTCCAAATCTTTTGTTGGAGACAAACTAACTGCATTAGGTAAGTACCTTCTAAACACAATTAAGAGGAGTGTCTGATGAGGCTCTTCGATGCTCATGCTGATTCAACTGCAAAGTATTGCCTCTCCCCGCGCATGACGGGGAGTCGGTAGAGTCGGTAACACTTCCATACATTTATGTAAACCTTCCCCCCGACCCTTAATAAGAGAAAGAGCACGTATGAGATTATACCTACAATTTAGGCAGCAAAACGACTTTCGGGCCATAACTGTTTTCTACCCCTAAACTTTAATGGATTTGAAAAAAAATGGTCTCATTTTATTAGAGATAAATAAACGATGACTGTACGTTTTCCTTTTTTAAATTTTCTGCCTTGATATTTTATAGGAATTATTTTAATGTTAGGACTATTTTTGCGATTTTTCTTTAATTTCAGGGGTTGATTTTTTTTTCTATACTAAACTTTAAAAAAAAAAAACATACAAGCCTAGGTATTATTTATAACGCCTCCGAAACTTATAAAAATCTATGAATGTTTAGTGGGGGGCAGCAGTTAATAACATATAACTGCTTACATTATACAACTTTTTGTCTGCAGAAAATAATTTGAATCTACAGGTGGCCACTTTTTTTCGGATAAGACTTTTCCAGATTTTCCAGTTACTTTTTTTAGATTTTTCCTGACCTAATGAGCTCCATAAAGAAAAATATCCCAAAAATATATTATTTGGTTTTTGAAATGGATTTTTGGAAAATAAAGTATTTAATATTCAAATTATTAGAAAATAGAAACAATTATTTTTAGCAATATTTTCGGAAAATATAGAGAGCATCAAAATATACTTCACATTCTTAAAAAAAGAGCATAAAATATTTTGAACTTAGATAGAATCGCCCCGCTTAGGTTGCCAGTCGTTTACAGTAGCAAGTTGTGTGTGTACTTCAAATATTTTCCCTGACCTTCTAGCGTTTTCTCTGACTTTTCCAGTTTCTGAAAATTCCCTGAATCTAATACTACCAACAACACATATCTTATAAAAATTGTTAAACAATTGTTTAACAATTTTTATAAGATATAACAGACGATTTATTGTCGGCAAAGAATCACTTGAATTTCACACTAACATATATGTCATACAAAATTGGTAATCAATAAGTAGACGATTTATTGTCGGCAAAGAATCATCTGAATTTCACACTACCAACAACATACATGTCATACAAAATTGTTAATCAATAAGTAGACGATTTATTATCAGCAAAGAATCACTTGAATCTCACACTACCAACAACATATAGTTCTGTCATACAAAATTGTTAATCAATAAGTAGACGATTTATTATCGGCAAAGAATCACTTGAATCTCACACTACCAACAACATATAATTATGTCATACAAAATTGTTAATCAATAAGTAGACGATTTATTATCAGCAAAGAATCACTTGAATCTCACACTACCAACAACATATAGTTATGTCATACAAAATTGTTAATCAATAAGTAGACGATTTATTATCGGCAAAGAATCACTTGAATCTCACACTACCAACAACATATAGTTATGTCATACAAAATTGTTAATCAATAAGTAGACGATTTATTATCGGCAAAGAATCACTTGAATCTCACACTACCAACAACATATAGTTATGTCATACAAAATTGTTAATCAATAAGTAGACGATTTATTATCGGCAAAGAATCACTTGAATCTCACACTACCAACAACATATAATTATGTCATACAAAATTGTTAATCAATAAGTAGACGATTTATTGTCGGCAAAGAATCACTTGAATCTCACACTACCAACAACATATAGTTATGTCATACAAAATTGTTAATCAATAAGTAGACGATTTATTGTCGGCAAAGAATCACTTGAATCTAACACTACCAACAACATATAATTATGTCATACAAAATTGTTAATCAATAAGTAGACAATTTATTGTCGGCAAAGAATCACTTGAATCTCACACTACCAACAACATATAGTTATGTCATACAAAATTGTTAATCAATAAGTAGACGATTTATTGTCGGCAAAGAATCACATGAATCTCACACTACCAACATATGTAATACAAAATTGTTAATCAATAAGTAGACGATTTATTGTCGGCAAAGAATCACTTGAATCTCACACTACCAACAACATATAGTTATGTCATACAAAATTGTTAATCAATAAGTAGACGATTTATTATCGGCAAAGAATCACTTGAATCTCACACTACCAACAACATATAGTTATGTCATACAAAATTGTTAATCAATAAGTAGACGATTTATTATCGGCAAAGAATCACTTGAATCTCACACTACCAACAACATATAGTTATGTCATACAAAATTGTTAATCAATAAGTAGACGATTTATTGTCGGCAAAGAATCACTTGAATCTCACTAAAAATAAAATCTATATGAAATTAACCCATCTATAAACAGTTTCACAAGTTGGTATAGTGAAACCGGGACCGACAGCTTAACGTGCTCTTCGAGGCACTATAGTGGTGTTGTCAAACTAATGTACATAATTTTTTTAATTAAAAACTCATTGGTACACACCGGGATTCGAACCAGGGACCTAAGTGTTTTTAAGGCCAAGGTCTAACCAACTCGGCCACCACGTAATAGACTCATACCATCGGCTACAACGAGGTGGGATTAAAACCCCTCCGCTGGGTACCCTGGGGCCGTCTAGGCGGTCTCGTGCGCCGTAAGGCACCCGTGATGATATGTATATATGAAATTAAATATGTTTTGTTTGCAAGAATATGGAGTTACAGTATGGTAAATTTTGATAATGATCTACATATTCTGCCATTTATGGCGTGCAAAATCTAGTTGATAACAACTAGATTGTATAAACACAATCATAAATGTTGACAATTAATTTAATATTCTTAATATGTGATATACAGAATGGCTAGACTATTTTTTTACAATCTAATGGCCTTATTCATAAAATCTTATTGAGGCCGTGAAGAACACTTTAGTTATAGAAGGTTTTGTCTCTTTTACGCATAATCATTTTTATGCTAGCTAATAAAAAGAGACAAAACCTTCTTTAACTTAAGTATTCTTCAAGGACTCAAGTTTTTATGAATGCCGGCGAAAGTTCAAAAATATCCTTTCCGCGAAAGCGGGGTTCGTGGGTTCGAGTCCGGCCCACCATGATTTTTTTCATAGCATTTTATCTTTAAAAGGAAAATATTCACAATCTAAGCATACACATGCTTTAAATAGTAGGTTATACAATTAGAAGTCATTTATGTAACAATTTATGTAGGTAAGCAGAATATAGGAACACACATTTATATACTATACTACCAACAACACATGTCATACAAAAATTGTTAAACAGTGTATACTTACCTTCTTTTTTCTTTTGAATTTTAGATCATTCAAAACTCTTTTTTTTTAGGTTGGGGTCTCAATGGGTTCGGAGGCCAAGAGAGCCCCTACCTACAGAAAGTGGTTCTGGATGTTAAATCAGACAGCCAGTGTAACAGCCAAGGAGTAGCGGTCACGCCTCGACAGATCTGCACGTTTACACCGGCCAAGGATACTTGCCAGGTTAGTTACACCTTCTATGGTCACATAGAGTCCTATACTGGTATTCATAAAAACTTATTGAGTCCTTGAAGAACACTTTAGTTATAGAAGGTTGTCTCTTTTTTTAGTGGTGGCCGAGTTGGTTAGACCTTGGACTTAAAAACACTTAGGTCCCTGGTTCGAATACCGGTGTGTACCAATGAGTTTTTAATTAAAAAAATAATGTACATTTGTTTGACAACACCACTATAGTGCCTCGGAGAGCACGTTAAGTTGTCGGTCCCGGTTTCACTATACCAACTTGTGAAACTGTTTATAGATGGGTTATTGAGTCTATTCAAAACATTGCGAGCTAGCCACTTGTTCGGTGTAGACTCATACCATCGGCTACAACGAAGTGGGATTAAAACCCCTCCGTTGGATACCTTGGGGCCGTCTAGGCGGTCTCGGGCGCCGTAAGGCACCCGTGATGATATATATATATATACTCTTTTTTTAGCAACAAAAATGAATATGCGTAAAAGAGAGAAAACCTTCTACAACTAAAGTGTTCTTCAAGGCCTCAATAAGTTTTTATGAATGAGGCCACTTAGTATATAAGCTTGCCTAGTGAAATGCGCAGGTTCAACTTACTGTGATATTTTTTTATTATTATTATTGGAGCACGGCATGTGAGTATCTACCTGGTGGTGAGCAGACCTACAATTTCCATGAATGGGGTCGATCAATAATTGTTCTTAAACAACATTGATCGCTCCCACTATGCCGGCTAAATGATGCGATTACGAAATGGGCGAAGAAGAGTATATTTTAATATACTCTATCGTCAATTTCGTAACCGCATCCAGAAAGGAGACTCCGACTCGACAAGAAATCGATGCAGTAATATCTTTCTTTACCTAACTTGTACCTTTGAAATAATTAAATAATAAAATGTATAGTCTATTTATACAGGGTGAATTTGAATGGGTGTACTTTGGGCTAATATGATGTTCTACCGGTCAATGCGAACAACTTTTCCCATGAAACCATGTGTCGTAAATGAAAAAAAAATATGGCTTCCCCATACAAATTGGTCATTTTAACTTTACTAGTATGTATGGAGAAGGCAATTTTTTTTTTCATTTGCGACCCATGGTTCCATGGGAAAAGTTGTTCGTATTGATCAGTAGAACAACATATTAGCCCAAAGTACACCCATTCAAATTCACCATGTATAGTGGAACTAATAAAATGAGAGTAACAAACTTTTTTTTTTACTTTCACAAGTTTTATTTATTAAAGTGAACCGAACTAGTCTAGGTGGTTAAAACTGAGGTTACCAAACATTCCTTCGTGCGACTGCAAAGGAATTCTTTCGTGACACGTTGCCTAGTGGTTGTGACTTTGGCGTTGTATCCAGGGGTCGTGGGTTCGATTCCCAACCAAGGCAAAAAAATATTAGTATGTTTTTTCTGTACAATTTGTCATGATCTGGGTGTTTAAAAATATAATATGTATTATATATTTGTTTCTGGTACACATAGTATAAGCCTAGAGCTTAGTTTGTGACCAGACCAATATGTGTAAATTGTCCTACATATTATTATTATTATACATACATATAAACATATACACACATATCAACACACATAATCTCTCATTCAACTATATACCTAAAATTATATATATACAGGGTGACTTTGAAAGGATGTACTTTGGGCTAATATGAGATCCTGCTGATCAAATCGAACAACTTTTCCGATGGAACCATGTGTCCATACAAACTAGCAATGTTCAAATGACCAATGTGTATGGAGAGCCAAAAATGCCATTGCAATTTCATTTACGACACATGGTTCCATGGAAAAGGTTGTTCGATTTGATCAGCAGAACCTCCTATTAGCCCAAAGTAATTCCTTTCAATTTCACCATGTTGTATTTATATATTATTATTATTAAACAAATTTTCCATATTACCTGTGTTACACTTACTTATGTTACGAAATTTGTCGTAACTACAATTGCACTGAATAGCGAGACTCCCCTAATACATACACCTGTATTAGGGGAGACTTAAATGCAGTGTCCCAACCCTTGTAATTTTTTTTTCTATTAGATAATAAATATTATTGTATTTGAAATAAATATCATCACGGGTGCCTTACGGCGCCAGATGCCACCTAGACGGCCTCAGGGTACCCAGCGAAGGGGGTTTTAATCCCATCTCGTCGTAGCCGATGGTATGAGTCAACACCGAATAAGTGTCTAGCTCGTCGCGATATTTTGAATAGACTCAATAACCCATCTATAAACAGGTTCACAAGTTGTTATAGTGAAACCGGGACCGACAGCTTAACGTACTTTCCGAGGTACTATAGTGATGTTGTCAAACAAATGTACATATTTTTTTTAATTAAAAACTCATTGGTACACACCGGGTCTGGAACCAGGGACCTAAGTGTTTTTAAGTCCAAGGTCTAACCTACTCGGCCACCACGTATATTTGTATTTGTATTTTAATATCATTATTAAACTATTTCAGCGTGACTCTGGAGGTCCTCTGTTATACACGAATCCAAACAATGGTCTGCTGTACAACATCGGCATCACGTCGCTGGGTAACTTCTGCGCCGTGGACCCTGGAGTCAACACCAAGGTTACCGCCCTGCTGGACTGGATAGTCTATTATACTCCTTACGCTTCTTATTGTGTTAAATAGACCTGGACAATATAATTAATAGACATACACAATGTTTTTTATTTACCTATTATAGTTTTCTTAAGACGGCCCCAGAAGAAAAAAATCTGTGGTTGTGTTTTTTTTTTATTTTATAACTTTTTTTGTGTATAACTGAAATATTAAAAAGATGGCCACACTGAATCGGGCATAGTAGGAGTGGGAATCATAGCCCATGACTTCCTAACGGCTATGGACACCCTTCCTGCTGGCCAGCATCGAACCCTGGCTGGGAAGGACCTGGAGAGGGCTCACAAACTGGCCAGCCTACACAAAGTACCGACTGCCAACGATGACTTCGATAGCTTGGCACGAGACAACGCCAATAGTATTCGTGAGCGTAATCAACTCCCAGCACTACGAGGTATCCAAGATGATGCTATAGCACGGGAAACATGTCCTGTGCGAGAAACCCATAGGAATGAACCACAAGCAAACCAAGGCTCTTGTGGAGTTGGCCAAGGAGCACAAGCGGTTCGTACTCGAAGGTGTGGTAGCGATTCTTCCCGACTTACGAGAGTTTGGAACAGCATATAGCTTCTAGTGGTCTGGGGGAACTCTTCATATAAACATTCAGTTTGGCGTTCAAATTAATGACATTGAGAGAAATCTAATGAAAGATTTAGGTGGAGGACCTGTCTTAGATCCAACACTAGTGGTTAAGTCACTGCGCAACTGATAACAAGGTTAAGCAGATGACAACAAGGCCGGCCTGGGATGGGTGACTGCTTTATACAACGAGGCTATATCATCATAAACACCGCAACAAGCTCGCCACTTGTTAGTTGTTGCCTCCGAATACCATCGGCGAAATGAGGACGGGTTAATCCCTCTGCTATACTTACTTATTATAGTTTTATATACCTACTAGCAGTAGCCCTAGTGCGAGTTATTTTAACACTTACTTTCGCGTTAACTATACTACTGCGTTAACATTTTGACCAATCACACGCTCGCATTTTTAGTTCTCAAAATTTCCGCTTGGAGCGCTAAATTATTTCCCCATCCAAATTTTAGTTAACTCAAACGCAAAGTAATAGTTAGAAAACTCACACTAGGGTTACTGGTGGCAATTTCGTAATCGTATGCGTGTTCATTTTAAAACAAGAAAACTTTCAAAATCGGTTCAGTAGTTCCAGAGATTACCCCCTACAACCTCACAAACTTTACCTCTTTATAATAATAGTATAGATTAGTTTGTATAGATGGAATATTACCAGATGTGTAAGTAAGTCTGTGTGTTTGAAAAGGAATCTAAAAGGCTAGCGAGTAACTAAAACAATAATATATTACAATAAAAACATTTTTTTTTTATTAATTATTTATGTAATTAAATAACAATGGAATAAGATAAAATAAATAATCTAAAACAACATATTAGAAGAAAAAAAAATTGAAGCGATTAAAATTGCTTTTCTAAGCGGCTTCATCGTTACCAATACCATCAGTAGAAACATTCCATAAAATAGGCGAATATTTAGCAAAAGTTTTAATAGCTTTAATTTATTTAAATCGCCTAATATTTTTTTATATATAATATTTTTGACTAGAAATATTGACTTTTATCTTAATACAAATTCGTTGGTGCTGACTAAATTTTATTATCTCTACATATAGGTGGATATATTCTAATAATATCATATTCATTCTTCTAGAACAGTAATAACTCGTGTTTTTCCTCACACGTTAGCGGGTATCATCATGGAAGTACCCGCCAGATCCCGGAACTAGTTTAATGAAATCCTTCTTCAGATCCTAACCTTAAACAGATGGAGGTCTTCCTAGAGAAGAATCTGAAACTCTTTTGTATAACTCATGGGTATTACTCATGGTTCTTTCTCCTCACTCCGAATCCTTCTTCAGACCCAAAACCTCGACATATAAAGGTCTTGCTGGAGAAGAATCTGGAATTCTCTGGTATAACAATAATAACTCAATGGGTATAACTAATTCTTCCTCCCCACACCTTCGCGGGTATCATCATGCAAGTACCCCCAAGATCCTGGGACTAGTTGAATGGAATCCTTCTTTAGATCCTGACCTTCGACAGACGGAGGTCTTTCTGGAGGAGAGTCTGGAACTCATTGGTATAATTTATGGGTATTACTAGTTCTTTCTCCTCACTCCGAATCCTTCTTCAAATCCAAAACCTTGACAAATAAAAGTCTTTCTGGAGAAGAATCTTGAACCTTGGTATAACAATAATAACTCAATGGGTATAACTAGTTCTTCTTCCTCACACCTTCGCGTGTATCATCATGGAAGTACCCCCCAGGCTCCGGGACCAGTTTAATGGAATCCTTCTTCAGATCCCGACCCTCGACAGACGGAGGTCTTTCTGGAGAAGAGTCTGGAACTCATTGGTATAATTCATGGGTATTACTAGTTCTTTCTCCTCACTCCGAATCCTTCTTCAAATCCAAAACCTTGACAAATAAAGGTCTTTCTGCAGAAGAATCTTGAACCTTGGTATAACAATAATAACTAAATTGGTATAACTAGTTCTTCCTCCTCACACCTTCGCGTGTATCATCATGGAAGTACCCCCAGGCTCCGGGACCAGTTTAATGGAACCCTTCTTCAGATCCCGACCCTCGACAGACGGAGGTCTTTCTGGAGAAGAGTCTGAAACTCATTGGTATAATTCATGGGTATTACTAGTTCTTTCTCCTCACTCCGAATCCTTCTTCAAATCCAAAACCTTGACAAATAAAGGTCTTTCTGGAGAAGAATCTTGAACCTTGGTATAACAATAATAACTCAATGGGTATAACTAGTTCTTCCTCCTCACACCTTCGCGTGTATCATCATGGAAGTACCCCCAGGCTCCGGGACCAGTTTAATGGAACCCTTCTTCAGATCCCGACCCTCGACAGACGGAGGTCTTTCTGGAGAAGAATCTGGAACTCATTGGTATAATTCATGGGTATTACTAGTTCTTTCTCCTCACTTCGAATCCTTCTTCAAATCCAAAACCTTGAAAAATAAAGGTCTTTCTGGAGAAGAATCTTGAACCTTGGTATAACAATAATAACTCAATGGGTATAACTAATTCTTCCTCCCCACACCTTCGCGGGTATCATCATGGAAGTACCCCCCAGGCCCCGGGACCAGTTTAATGGAATCCTTGTTCAGATCCTGACCTTCGACAGACGGAGGTCTTTCTGGAGAAGAATCTGGCTTTGGTACAACTCATGGATTATAACTAGTTCTTTTCCTCACTCCAAATCCTTCTTCAGATCCAAAACCTTGACAAATAAAGGTCTTCCTGGAGAAGAATCTGAAACGTTGGTATAACAATAATAACTCAATAGGTATAACTAGTTCTTACTAGTTCTTCCTCCTCACACCTTCGCGGGTATCATCATGGAAGTACCCTCCAGGCCCCGGGACCAGTATAATGGAATCCTTCTTCAGATGCCGACCCTCGACAGACGGAGGTCTTTCTGGAGAAGAATCTGGAACTCATAGGTATAATTCATGGGTATTACTAGTTCTTTCTCCTCACTCCGAATCCTTCTTCAAATCCAAAACCTTGACAAATAAAGGTCTTTCTGGAGAAGAATCTTGAACCTTGGTATAACAATAATAACTCAATGGGTATAACTAGTTCTTCCTCCTCACACCTTCGCGGGTATCATCATGGAAGTAGCCCCCAGGCCCCGGTACCAGTTTAATGGAATCCTTCTTCAGATCGCGACCCTCGACAGACGGAGGTCTTTCTGGAGAAGAATCTGGAACTCCTTGGAGGACTCGGGAACTGCTTTGACTTAGTCTAAAATGATAAAAAAATAAGTTTTTTTGTGACAAAAAAAAAGGGTCGATAAATTATTGAGTGCTTCTGTGGTCTATTGGTTATTGTATCCGGAGATCGTAAGTTCGATTTCCACTCAAGGCAAGACAGTATTAGTACGTTTTTTACTGTACAGTTTTCCATGGTTTGGATTGTTATAATGTATTATATATATTAAGTATTTTTTTTCTAGCACACATAGTACAAGTCTAGAGCTTAGTTTGTGACCAGGGCTATGTGTTACATGTCCTACATATAATATGATTTAGTAAATATTCTACTTTCATGGATTTTGTAGGTCTGCTTAAAATCAGATAGATACAATGTTGTGCTCGTGTAAAAAAAAACTTTAATTGAAACAATATACCATAAAATACAGACTTTAATTATGTTCAGAGAATATTATACAAAAGTATATGGTACATGTAAGATGAAGAAAATAGGATGACTAGCTCACTTTTTTTTTATTGGAGCACGCCATGTGACTTTGTATCTACCTGGTGGTGAGCAGACCTACAAAGTCCATGAATGGGGTCAATCAATAATTGTTCTTAAACAATATTGATCGCTCCCACTATGCCGGCTAATTGATGCGATTACGAAATGGGGGGCGACAATGAAGAATTGCATTACGAGTATATACTCGGTGCCTTATCGTCAATTCAACCACCCATTTCGTAACCGCACCCTGAAAGGAGACTACCACCTCGACAAGAAGTCGATGCAGTAGTCTCCAGAAAACCGGTGAACCCACAGACTAAAACCGAAACATGACTAGGTCACTTGACGGTTTTTGCATCTGTATGGGTGGTGGTAACGAGACCGGTCGGTCGGCCTAACGAAGTTATAGAGACCTTCCTCCCACCTATACTTGTGTACTATCTACCTGATGGTAAGTAGCTCCATGAATGCGGTCGATAAATAAATATTTTTTTACCAATTTTGAATGCTCCCACAATGCCAGCTAAACGATGCGGTTACGAAATGGGCGGAAATAAAGAATAAATTGCATTACAAGTATATTTAATATCGTCGCTGCTATATCATCAAATTAGTCGCTCGTTTCGTAATCATACACTGAAAAGAGGTTATCACCTCGACAACAAATCGACGCAGTAGTCTCCTGAAAATCGGTAAACCCACAGTTTAAAACCGAAACATACCTACTAAGCGTTCACTATACCAACTTGTGAAACTGTTTATAGATGGGTTATTGAGCCTATTCAAAACATCGCGACGAGCTAGCCACTTGTTCGGTGTAGACTCGTGCCATAGGCTACGATGGTGGGATTAAAACCCCTCCGCTGGGTACCCTGGGGCCCATGTATGTATGTATGTATGCCTACTAAGCTTACTTTATATTTACACAACATACCACAAAAGTTTTTGTACCATTGCCTTTGCAAATTAATACATACCTAACTTCCTCAACATCAGCTACTTTATCAATAAGATGCTTGATGATATGCTCCTTGTGCTCCACCAAAAGCTGCAACCTCTGCGCCTCGCGACGCTGTGCCATGAGGTCGCGAGCCGCGCCGCGCTCCTGCTGCGACATGCGACGCTCCAGCTCCGTCAGCGAGTTGTATGCGCATGACTTTACTTGCTACAACCAGAATAATATATATGTGGGATTGATTAAAATAAAAAAGAGAGTTAATTTTTTGAATATATAATTATAAAGAAAAATATAATGTTTAGAAGAAAAAATATAATGCTTAGAAGCCGCGTCCAAAAATTAAACCTATTCAGTTCGATAGAGGAAAATACATATAATAAAATTGTTAATTACATCGAAGTTCCGCGAATTATTAATCCGCAAAATTATTAGTAGTGTTTCCTTGTGTTGCAGCATTTGTTATAATTTAAGCAGTGCTTTCTGCCGTAACAATACAAAAGGGGTGGTGTATGTATATTTTGCAAAAATCAGTTTGAGACGAAGGAACTATTATGGATTCAAGACCAGGCAATAGAAAGACATTTTGAAATATGTGGTATACAAATTCCAATGCTAAAAATAAATATAATTTGTGTATACAGAACACCTTATTCAGAATTAGAAATTTTTTATAGCAAAATTGATAACGTATTAGAGAGAACCACAAAGAATGGCAAATTTAACACAATTGTTTGTGGCGATTTTAACATAGATTTTTATGAAAGACAGCAAAATAAAAAAGCAATTGTTAGATATATTTTACAGCTATAATATGAAACCACATATATCCACACCAACGAGATTAAAAACATGTATTGACAACATAGTAAGTGACATTGAGAAAACTGAAGGAGAAACGCATGAAACTGATTTATCAGATCATAATACTGCACAGACTCTGATATTTACACTTCAAACCACTAAACATAAACATAAACATTGGTTTGTAAGCAAAAGGGACTATAGCTTGGAAAATTGCAATAAGTTTAGCAAACACATTGGCAGCATACAGTTTAGTGAGGTATATGGAGAAGTAGATGTAAATGAAGCCTTTAACAAGTTCTATGAATGGGTATGTCTAATGTATAATCTATGCTTTCCATACATTAGGGTAAAGTTAAGTCGATATAATACTAGAATGAATTGGATAACTAAAGGTCTACATAAATCGTCTATAACAAAAAGAACACTAAGGTATAAATTCTATCATGAAAAAAATTATACAAACAAGTTAAAATTTAAAAGATATTCTAAAATATTTAAAAGATGTATAAATGAAGTACAAAAGAATCAAGCCCAAAAATACATCAAAGACTCAAATAATAAGTGTAAAGCTACGTGGAATGTGATTAAGGGAAAGATAAAACCTAACAAACATGATAACGAAATAAAATAAATAGGATATCAATGTAGGAAAGTTAAAGATGGAAAACCTATTGCGGAATGTTTTAATAACTATTTTATAGACTCAATTAGTGGAGATTCGTCGGATCACGGAGATCAGGAAAAGCTAAAAACTAATATGCAACATTCAACATTTTTAGGACCAATGTACAGTGAAGAAGTAAGAAATATTGTGAAGACTTTAAAAAACACTAAATCGGGAGGATGTGATGGAGTTATAACTAAGATTATTAAAGATAATATAGAAAAATTGGAAAATGTATTAACTTATATTATAAATCTGTCGATGGAAAATGGTATATATCCAGATAAATTGAAATACTCTGTAATAAGACCTATCTACAAAAAGGGAAATAAAGTAGATATAACGAACTATAGACAAGTAACCTTGGTTCCTATAATAGCAAAAATTTTTGACAAAATTATGTATAAACGTATAACTGATTTTACTGAACTAAATAATATCATATGCCAAGAACAAAATGGATTTATTAAAAATAAAACAACAAGCCTAGCCACATTTAATCTATTCTCCTGTGTATTAGAAGCATTAAATAATAGTGAAAACGCACTCGTAATTTTCTTAGACCTACGAAAAGCTTTTGATTGTGTTGATCATCAAAAGTTACTGGACGTTTTAAATCAATGTGGTATTAGAGGTATAGCAAACGAATGGTTTAGAAGTTACCTCTCTAATACGTAGTCGGCACTGAAAATATCGGGAATGGAATATTTCCACTTTTCCTGTCATATTAAAATCTTTTTAATTGAAAACTCCTTGGTCTTAAAAATCGAATACCATTTATTTATTTAAAAAAAGATTCTTGGTCTTGTCACAAGGACTTGTCAAACTTGTTTAGTCGTTGAGAAAATGAAATTGACTCGAGACAATTCAAGAGCGATTATTTATTATGACTTTCGAAGTGGTTTAACACAAAAACAGTGTGTTGATCGGATGCTTTCTGCATTTGGTGATGAAGCCCCATCCAAAACCACAATTTATCGCTGGTTTGCTGAATTTCAACGTGGACGTGTCAAGCTCAGTGATGATCAGGCAGACCAGGTATCTATACCTGGTATTAGTTAATTTTATATATTGATAAAAAATCGGCAATTACATATTATATAATAATTTTAATAATAATGATATTGTAAACTAAATGTAATAAAATAAAAATATTTATACTAATTAATATTAATCAAGTAATTATGTAGGACGGATTGAGATATGTCTGTAGTTCTGTACCGACTTCAAAAAAAATCACATGCCGATGATGGTCGAATATGCGGACAAAAAAACACTTTAACACCATGTACTTAATTTATAACCATATTCTGTGAATAAAGATTTCATTTCATTGGCAGAATAATAATATATTAAAATATTATATAATCTGTGGATGATATATCGTCGCTCTTTTTTTTTAATTATTTATTTTAACATAGCACTGGATGCAAGTCCATCAACCTATCGTCGCTATATTTTTATTTTATTTTTATTCTGTTCATGCGATAAATAGACAAAGGGCATTGAATACTATACGGCCTTTCTTTTTCATTCAAAATAATGTGAAATCTCTCTTTATTTTGTTAAATCTCAATCCAGATAAGCATAAATAATATTTTTTAATGTATAAACCTTTTTTTTTTCTGCTTAATGTGGACAAATACACAGAAAAGGCAGAAAAACACTTTAACACCAGAAGAATCAGCACGTAACAAAAGTTGTCAGAACAATTTTTTCCCAACTTCTAAAATTATTTTGAATACTGGAAAATAATGCTTAAATTATCAATTATTAAGTAAGCATATCGTTGTTTGTGAACGCTAAGCTTTTACGGTTGGGTCCAGAATGACCGTACTCCTTTATATTATCCCGCGCAACATCGTGCCGGACCGTATTCATGATACATGAATTGTTTAATCTGTGGTAAACTATATAACATACGTTAGTGTCCTATTAATCTGTGGATATAACATATAAAAAAATAATCATCTCGTGGTAGTACAGAAAAACAATAGGACATTCTAAATTGTGATTAAGGAACATTGTAATAAATAACATTAAATGTCATTTTTTTATTACAGGTTTCGTTAATAAACATTTTTTTCATGTACAGTACTATGGTTCGAATCCCGGTGTGTACCAATGAGTTTTTAATTAAAAAATTTATGTACATTTGTTTGACAACACCACTATAGTGCCTCGGAGAGCACGTTAAGCTGTCGGTCCCGGTTTCACTATACCAACTTGTGAAACTGTTTATAGATGGGTTATTGAGTCTATCCAAAACATCGCGACGAGCTAGCCACTTGTTCGGTGTAAACTCATACCATCGGCTACAACGAGGTGGGATTAAAACCCCTCCGCTGGGTACCCTGGGGCCGTCTAGGCAGTCTCGGGCGCCGTAAGGCACCCGTGATGATATATATATATATATATATATACAGTACTATGTGTAAAATTAACTGTTGTGTTTGTCTGTGTCGCCCTAATCACAGAAAATATCTTATATATATATAATACCACCATCACGGGTGCCTATTTGGCTCCCGAACGGCCTCAGGGTACCCAACGGATGGTTTAACCCGTCCTTATTTCGCCGATGGTATTCGGAGGCCACCTAACAAGTGGCGAGCTTGTTGCGGTGTTTATGATGATTTGCCTCGTTGTATAAAGCGGTCACCTATCCCAGGCCGGCCTTGTTGTCACCTGCTTAACCTTGTTATCAGTTGTACAGTGACTTAACCACCAGGCTGGGGCCGCTTGTTGTCGTCTGCTTAACCTTGTTATCAGTTGTGCAGTGACTTAACCACTAGGCTGGGGCCGCTTGTTGTCGTCTGCTTAACCTTGTTATCAGTTGTGCAGTGACTTAACCACTAGGCTGGGGCCGCTTGTTGTCGTCTGCTTAACCTTGTTATCAGTTGTGCAGTGACTTAACCACTAGGCTGGGGCCGCTTGTTGTCGTCTGCTTAACCTTGTTATCAGTTGTGCAGTGACTTAACCACTAGGCTGGGGCCGCTTGTTGTCGTCTGCTTAACCTTGTTATCAGTTGTGCAGTGACTTAACCACTAGGCTGGGGCCGCTTGTTGTCGTCTGCTTAACCTTGTTATCAGTTGTGCAGTGACTTAACCACTAGGCTGGGGCCGCTTGTTGTCGTCTGCTTAACCTTGTTATCAGTTGTGCAGTGACTTAACCACTAGGCTGGGGCCGCTTGTTGTCGTCTACTTAACCTTGTTATCAGGTGTGCAGTGACTTAACCACTAGGATGGGGCCGCTTGTTGTTGTCTGCTTAACCTTGTTATCAGTTGTGCAGTGACTTAACCACTAGGCTGGGGCCGCTTGTTGTCGTCTGCTTAACCTTGTTATCAGTTGTGCAGTGACTTAACCACTAGGCTGGGGCCGCTTGTTGTCGTCTACTTAACCTTGTTATCAGTTGTGCAGTGACTTAACCACTAGGATGGGGCCGCTTGTTGTCGTCTGCTTAACCTTGTTATCAGTTGTGCAGTGACTTAACCACTAGGCTGGGGCCGCTTGTTGTCGTCTGCTTAACCTTGTTATCAGTTATGCAGTGACTTAACCACTAGGCTGGGGCCGCTTGTTGTCGTCTACTTAACCTTGTTATCAGTTATGCAGTGACTTAACCACTAGGATGGGGCCGCTTGTTGTCATCTGCTTAACCTTGTTATCAGTTGTGCAGTGACTTAACCACTAGGATGGGGCCGCTTGTTGTCGTCTGCTTAACCTTGTTATCAGTTGTGCAGTGACTTAACCACTAGGCTGAGCCGCTTTTTTTGAATAGATATGGCATAAGATGTCATTTTAATTATTATTTACCTTAATTTCTTGTTTAATCTTATCCAATCTCTCTAACGTTGGAGCAACAGGAGGGGCATTCAGTTTGGTGAGGACGCGATTACGGCGACGACTCCTGCGCAGGGTTTGTATAGTCGACATACTACATTTGTATCTCTGACGAAATATTTTTGCTGCTTTACGGTATAGACTGAAACATATATAGTAGTACTTACTCACATTTTCTAAGCCGTTTTTTCCACTCCACTTTTACTCAAGGAACGTCTGTCTCTTTCCACCAAATATCAAATCAAGAAAGATGCCATACACGTGTAAGAATCGTCAAGTGACCATGAGTCATGTTTCGGTTTTAGTCTGTGGGTTCACCGGTTTTCAGAAGACTACTGCATCGATTTCTTGTCGAGGTGGTATTCTCCTTTCAGGGTGCGGTTACGAAATGGGTGGTTGAATTAACGATAAGGCAGCGAGTATATTCAAATATACTCGTATTGCAATTAGTCTTTGTCGCTGCCCATTTCGCCAGCATAATGGGAGCAATCAAACATTGTTTTTTTTTTTAAATCCCATCAAACATTGTTTAAAAACAATTATTGATTGACAATGCAACAGACTTCCTTGAGTGAAAAGTGCGATTGAGGACACAACATAGAATACGGGAGTTACTCACGTATTGTAAGTTGAATCCTTAACTCCACTTTTCAATAGGGGTGTGCCTCATTCTAACTTTCTTGTTTTGGGATTTGAGGAAAAGAGAAAGACGTTCCTTGAAATAACCACGAATAACTATAGACCACAATAAAATGTATGTTGAATTTTTCTTTATTTGAAAATGATCTGGCAAATTTTCTACGGCCGCCATCTTGAAAAATGGATGCCAGTTATTTTTTTCTTTTGGTTCATTATTTCTGTCATGTTTTAATAGTGTTGCCTGTTATTTTAATATAATGGCTTTTTTTTTCTAATTTAGTCATCTTAATACTTACACAACATTTTTAAGAGCAGTTTTTAGTTCTTCACAGTTGGTTTCGTGCTCTTCAGTTAACTGTTTATATCTCTTTTCTAAGTCCGTTTTTTCGTGTTGCAACTTTGATATTAGTTCGTTCTTTCGTTCTGTTTCCATTCCATATTGATGTTTAAGATCGTCTAATAATCTGCAATAAACAGAAGAAACATCAAGAGTAATTAAGGTAATATTTCGCATACCTTATTCGTATTAAATTTCCCAATTTTAATAATAATAAACAATATTGGTACTTATTTATTTTATCCAAACAATAGTTGAAATAGGTTATAATTTTTATTTAATATTTTAACATTTTATATTTGTTGTTATTTATAAAAATTGACACTAAACAAATTCCCATTAGTTTCAAAATGATAGTTTAATGCAGATATTTTGTAAAATGTTATATTCGTCTTCGTTGCAGCCGATGGTAAGCTGGATCGATGCCTAACAAATGTAAACCCGTCGATATATTCAATCAACTATAATGTTAATATTAAAAATGGCGGATAATATGGATTAATTATTAATTTAACGTTTATAATTATAAACTAGTCCTTAGTTACGGAGCTATAAGCGCTGCATCTAGCTTATATATTATAATTCCAGTTACTTGTAGAGTAATTTCAAAATGGCCGCTTATGGCAGCCATGTTGGATTATGTGTAACAGCTTACCTTTTACAATTATCTACTCTTCTTTCGTGTAGGTCAGCAGGCATAGTTCTATGTGAGAGAGCTAATGCGCTGCATCTAGCTTAGAGATTATAATTTCAACTACTTGTAGAATAGTTTCAAAATGGCCGCTTATGGCAGCCATCTTGGATTATGTGTAACGGCTTACCTTTTACAATTATCTACTCTTCTTTCGTGTAGGTCAGCAGGCACAGTTCTATGTGAGAGAGCTAATGCGCTGCATCTAGCTAAGAGATTATAATTTCAACTACTTGTTTGTAGAGTAGTTTCAAAATGATCACTTATGGCAGCCATGTTGGATTATGTGCAACGGCTTACCTTTTACAGTTATCTACTCTTCTTTCGTGTAGATCAGCAGGCACCGTTCTAAGTGACGGAGCTCTAAGCGCTGCATCTAGCTGAGATATTCGATTTTCAGCTGCACTTAGTGAGTTTTTGGTAGAAAAATATTCTCGATGTACTGTTTCGTAATCGCGCATCATTGCTGCCACTAAAAGTTAGACAGGTAATTAACTAACGGTAATAAAATAACACTATCGAGATAACTATTTAAAGTATTTATATAATAGGAGTCTATTCAAAACATCGCGACGAGCTAGCCACTTGTTCGGGGTAGACTCATACCATCGGCTACGACGAGGTGGGATTAAAACCCCTCCGCTGGGTACCCTGGGGCCGTCTAGGCGGTCTCGGGCGCCGTAAGGCACCCGTGATGATATGTATGTATAAAATAAAAGTTTTTCTAAAATAAAATATTGTTTAGATTAATCATATCAAAGCTGAATATACTTACAAATAATCTTTTTTAGTTTTCCTCGTATTTTTATCATTAAAACAGTAATAATTTATAAAAGAAATCATTAAAATCCAATTTGTAGATAGATACTTACAAGTAAACAAACTTCTGTCAAAAATTAACACGAAAAAAACCCCTTTTAACACGTGTTTGAAATTGTTAGAGTTTGATGTTAATAATTCCAGTTTGGTAAAGAAACGCTTGAAGTTAACTTGACAGATGATACAGTTGGTAATATTTTTTGGTAATGGACCGACTTGTACCAAAAAAAAACTATTTTTCGCGCTAACATTTTCTTAAACAGAATAGGAGGCTATACTTACTTTTATCTTCATACAATTCATAAACCTCTTTCAGCTTAGCTTCCACCTTTTCGCATCGCTCCACTAGCGCGGCCCGTTCTATGTCGTAAGTTTCTCTTTCAACTGACATCTTTTTGACATTTTGTCTCATCGAATTGTTGGACTCTTCTGTGGCTTGGAGTTTGTCTTTTAGTTCCTGTAAACAGTTTTAAGGTGATAAATTATTGTACGTATATACTGACCGCCATTATCTGAACCGCTTGACCAATCAAACAGAAGACTAAAAGAAATGCAATGAACGCACTAACTACTGAATAAGGAAATGCAATGATATAAATTAATAATTAATAAATCACAAAATAAATTAACATTGCAATCATAAATTGTAATTTTACTGCTATTAAAGCGCCATCTGTTATCAATTTGCTGAATCACTTGACCGATCAGACTAAAGAAATGCAGCGAACGCAATGAACTACAGAATAGGGAAATGTAATGACATAAATAATTAATGAATAAATCCCGAAATAATTACTAAAATTGCAATCATTTGAGCGACATCTGTAAATATTTCAGCTTAAATCTACATTATTGTTTTGTTTGTTTAAATTTTGTCGTGGAACTGTCTAGAGACAACTGGAAATAAATGGGAACTGCATAACGCACATATTTTAAAGGTTAGCTTAGTGATCTTGGTGCTCTGTTTTTGTATTCGTAAAAACTTAATAAATATTTTATAGTCAATAAACATTTATAATTTTAAAATAGTACAAAGTTATTAAATTTATATATTAAATACTTCCTGGTTAAATATTAATAAAAAAAATTAAAAAAAATATTCAATCCTACACCCTGATGGGAACTATGGGATGTTATTGTATTTAGTAATTGTGATGCGTGTAATTACTGTTAAATTGGTGTCAAAAGACAGCATCTAACCAAAAACCCGTGTTTATACTGTAACCAAACTGAGTATCTACCTACTTAAGGACTGCTTTTATTATTATTTGATCTTAATTTTTTGTTATTACTTTTTTCTTTCATATAGCACAGTGCTGAGCATAGGCCTCCTTCAGCAACCCATCGCGGTTTTCTGCTTCCTCTGTCCTCGTGCCCGGACGCTAACGCGCTGTTCGGAATCCTGACTACTTTTGAAATATTTTCATCTACTAATATAAAAATAGTACACAATGGAAAAGACTATAGCAGGAATTGCAGCTACATTAAATCAAATAAAGGACGATATGTTGGAGCAGAGAAATAGAATGGTAGAAATGGAAAGAAATATATATGAGAGTATAAATAAAATCAACAACAATATCAATGAGAAGTTTAAACAAATAGAAGCTAAAAATGAAGAAATTGAAAAGAAACAAGAAGAACAAGAAAGGAGATTACACTATATAGAAAAGGAATTAAGGAAAAAGAATATAGTAATATTTGGGGGTTTCGGAAACAGAAAATAGTTTTTTCGACTTACAGAAAATGGTACTGGAAACGGTAAATAAATCTGTTAAGGTCCAGTGCAACGACTTTGACATAAGTGACGCTCGAAGAATAGGTAATAAAGAAAATAAAAATAGACCCATTGTTGTTGCACTAAACAGCATGGCAAAGAAAATTGAAATTTTAAAGAACAAAAAATCTTTAGAGAATACCTCTTACTACATCAAGGAAGATTACCCCAAGAATATCTTAGAAAAAAGAAGATCCTTGCTAGTAGAAATTAATAGACTAAAAGAAGAAGGAATCAAGGCTACGATTAGATATGATAAACTTGTAATTTTAAGGAATAAGGAAGAAAACAAGCAACTAAAGGGCAAGAGACAGATGTCAAACTCACCTGAACCAAGTTCAATGAATAACAATAATAAATTCCAACCTATTAGACAATCAAATAAAAAGAACAAAGCAGATATAACCTCGTATATGAAACAACTGGACAGAGACAAACCTACGCCAGCATATGCGGATATCCAAGAATGACGGCCGAAACCTCCTCCCTCTACCCCTCCCAAGCCGGCTGGTCCCCGTGGGAGTTGCAGACCAAAACCCTCCATTAAGAAGTAGAAAAGAACTTAAAACATAATAAAGAAAATAAAAAAAATAAAAATATCGAATTTATATATATGTACATACAACATAAGATCACTGGTAACAGAACCAAGACAATTAGAATTGGGAATATGCGATAAGGGGCTTGAAATGGGATATTTTAGGAATTTCCGAGGTAAAGAAACAAGGCACGAAGATAATCGAAAAGGATGAATATACTCTTTTGTATAATGGCAATATAAAAGGGAGAAATGGTGTTGGATTCATGGTGAAAAATAAATATAAAAGGAATATCACCAATTTTAATGCAATTTCAGATCGAGTAGCAAGATTGGATATAACATTTGAAAATGGAGTTGCCTTTAATTTTGTACAGGTCTACGCCCCGACGGAAAAGGCAAGTATAGAAGAATTAATAGGCCTTTACGAAGATGTATCTAAAGCTTTGGCTAACACTACAAATAATATCGTAGTTATGGGAGACTTTAATGCAAAAATTGGTTATCCGAACCTTGAAGACCAACGGACCATGGGGCCTTTTGGATATGGTAAGAGAAACAAAAGAGGGGAAAAGCTCCTAGAATTTTGCCTGGAAAATCAGTTCAAGGTAATGAATACGTATTTCAAAAAGAAAGACAAGCTTAGATGGACATGGAACTCTCCAGATGAAAAAACATACAATGAAATAGATTTTATTATAATGAATACGAATACTAGGAACATTACTAAAAACATTGAAGTTATTAATACCACACATCCAACAGACCACAGAATGGTCAGGGCGACAATAACTATGCAAAACGCTACACAAAAAAAAGTCTCGCAAAGCTTTTAATAGACATAACCAGTCAACCATAACACCAATAGAACAAGAATCTCTTAAAAACATATTTAGAAAAAAAACCCTAAATTTCGATGTTAAAATTTACGACGTACAACCGGGATACACTAAATTGATACACATCATACAAGAGACTATAAACATGCTGCCGCCTAGTGCAAAAAAGTGTGTAACTAATAGAAATGTTATATCATCAGATGTAAAACAATTAATTTTGGAACGAAATTACTTAAAAAATAAAACATTCAAAACAAAATACGAAAAGAGAAAACTAAGTAATTACTATTTAAGAATAAAAAAAAAATTAAAAAGAATATTAAAAGAAATAGATTAAGAATTTTCGAAGAAGAAATAAGAAACAAAGGTTCTTTCAAGAAAGCTCAAAAACGTCTAAACACCAACAAAGAATGGATCCCAACACTTAAAAATGTAAAAGGAAACGTGTGCTCAAACAGAAAAACATGATTGATATAGCCTCGTTATTCTACCAAAGACTATACGAATCATATGAAAAAGCAGAAGTGTATACAACACACCCTCTGGATAATGAAAACATACCAACATTTTTAGAAGATGAAGTATATAAATCTATCTCAATGTTAAAAAAATCAAAAAGCCCTGGTGAAGATGGAATAACAAACGAAGTCTTAAAGGCCATAATCGAACCCCTTACACCCATATTAACGGATAACGGACGTTTAATAAAATTATATCAAGTCAATCTTTGCCAAGAGAATGGGAAACTGCAACAATAACGCTAATCTACAAAAAAGGTGATCCACAAAACATAGACAACTATAGGCCCATAAGCCCACTACAATCCTTGTACAAACTTTTCACAAGTGTAATCCTTAAAAGAATCACGAATAATTTAGAGGAACAACAACCTAGAGAACAAGCGGGCTTCCGAGCAAAATACTCGACAATAGACCACATCTTTGTACTCAATCAAGTTATTGAAAAGTATGTAGAATACGGAAAAGGATTATACCTGGGATACGTAGACTATTCAAAAGCATTCGACTCAATCTCACACAACAAAGTGTGGAAAGCACTAAAAAGCCAAGGTATCCATATAACGTACATTAAGATCTTACAAAAGCTATATCACAGTAGCAAGGCGATGGTTAAACTGGAGAGAAAGAGATATCCCTTCAAAATCAAACGGGGAGTGAGACAGGGAGATCCTATTTCTCCAAAACTATTTACTTGCTTACTAGAAAACATCTTTAGAAATCTAAATTGGACCGATTTGGGATTAAACATCAACGGTGAATACTTAAAACATCTCCGTTTCGCCGACGACATAGTTGTTATGAGTGAAAATGCTGCCGAACTTGAACTTATGCTAAATACATTAAATAAAAATGTGGCTTAGTAATGAACTATAGTAAAACATGTGACATGACAAATGCAGAAAAAAACCTATTACAATACAATCAGAAAGGCTACAGTATGTCGATGAGTATGTCTACCTGGGACAAAACATATCATTTAAAGAAAACACTGCTAACGAAGTCGATAGAAGAATCAAAATAGCATGGAGTAGATACTGGTCCCTTAAACACATATTTAAATCCCGTCTACCATTATCTATTTAAAAAAAAACTATGGACTCAGTGATACTCCCTATATTACTATATGGTTGTCAAACATGGGCCCCCACAGAAAATACCATGCACAAAATTCAGGTATTCCAAAGATCCACTGAAAGGAGCATGCTAGGTCTAAAACTCAGCGATAGAGAAAGAAACGAAACTATAAGAAACAAAACGGATGTCTTAGACGCTGCAGAAATGGCATGCAAATTAAAATGGAGATGGGCCGGACATATTGCCCGGACCACAGATGGACGCTGGAGTGAAAGAATACTACATTGGTACCCTAGGGACTCGACGAGACCAAGAGGAAGACCAAGGCGCCGATGGTGTGACCCCATTAAAAAAACTGCTGGACCGTTTTGCACTCGCATAGCGGGAGACCGAAGACTGTGGAGAGATATGGAGGAGGCCTTTGCCCAACACTGGGCTCCCAAAATTAATGTATGAATATTTGATAGTAATGATTAGGTAGTAATGGAATAGTGGAAAAAGAAAGGTGACTATTTATATTTAAATAACATGAATTAGGATGTATACTGAAATTATAATTTAAATTAACAAATTAATTGAAATATATATATATTATATTCTATAATTAGCTAATATACTATTAATAATATTATAAATACTCATATATATATTTTTTTTTAATGTTATAACTTATATTTTTTTGTACCATGTAAAATTATGTACCTACAATGTAATTAATAATTTTGGAAATAAAGGCTTTTTTTTTTTTTTTTTTTTTTTATATACTGACCGCCTATACGGTCTCAAGGTAACCCAGCGGAGGGGTTTTATTCCCACCTCGTCATAGCCGATGGAGTCCACTTCCCGGTGTGTACCAATGAGTTTTTAATTAAAAAAAATGTAGGTACATTTGTTTAACAAGACCAAATTGTGAAACTGTTTATAGATGGGTTATTGAGTCCATCCAAAACATCGCGACGAGCTAGCCACTTGTTCGGTGTAGACTCATACCATCGGCTACGTCGAGGTGGGATCAAAAACCCCTCCGCTGGGTACCCTGAGGCCGACTAGGCAGTCTTGGGCGTCGTGAGACCCCCGTGATGATATGTATGTATGTATATTATTTATTTTATGTATTAAGTCATGTTTCGGTTTTAGTCTGTGGGTTCATCGGTTTTTCGGAGCCTACTGCATAAATTTCTTGTTGAGGGGACAGTCTCATTTCATGATGCAGTTTGGAAACGGGCGATTGATTTGACGATAAAGCAGCAAAGATATTAAAAAAGACTCGTAATGCAAATACACCCATGTCGCTGGTATGCTTACCATTAGGTAGATACAAAGTCACATGCCGTGCTCTATTAAAAAAACTATTAAAGTATCTACTTATATTTCCTACCTTGTTTTCATCTACAACTATTTTAGTTTTTCTGTTCATGGTTTCGAATTGTTTTTCATAGTCTAGAATGAGGTTTTCTTTTTCTTGTATAGCTTCCTGGTAGGCATCAAAGAGGGGACCTAAAATATTTCACACAAAATACGTATTTATTTTAGGTGTGAGGAGGGTTTTACAACTTTGTTAGACCGACCGACGGGCTCGTTATCACCGCCCATACAGTTGCAAAATCCGTCAAGTGACCTAGTCATGTTTTGGTTTTCGGAGACTACTGCGTCGATTTACTGTCGAGGTGGTAGTCTCCTTTCATGGTACGATTACTAAACGGATTGATTTAATATTAAAATAGACTCGTAATGCAAATACGCCTACTTCGCAAAAGCTTCATTTAGCCGGCATAATGGGAGCGATCAATATTGTTAAAAAACAATATATTGGTCGACCCCATTCATGGACTTTGTAGGTTTCCTTAACATCTGGCAGATACAAAGACACATGCAGTGCTCCATTTAAAAAATGTCCAAGGATCATATTCTGTTTCTTAAAACGTTACCGTGCTAATAACGGAATTCGTTATTTTGACAATCACAAAAATAACGAATTCCGTTATTAGCATTCTCCCCTCCAATCAAAAACTACTCTGATTGGAGGATATGTATGTATGTATGTATATATCATCACGGGTGCCTTACGGCGCCCGAGACCGCCTAGACGGCCCCAGGGTACCCAGCGGAGGGGTTTTAATCCCACCTCGTCGTAGCCAATGGTATGAGTCTACACCGAACAAGTGGCTAGCTCGTTGCGATGTTTTGAATAGACTCAATAACCCATCTATAAACAGTTTCACAAGTTGGTATAGTAAAACCGGGACCGACAGCTTAACGTGCTCTCCGAGACACTATAGTGGTATTGTCAAACAAATGTACATAAATTTTTAATTTTAAAAACTCATTGGTACACACCGGGATACGAACCAGGGACGTAAGTGTTTTTAAGTCCAAGGTCTAACCAACTAGGCCACCACGTATACCTTGATTGGAGGAGAGCGCGATAATAACGGAAATCGTTATTTTGACAATCTAACGATCACGTTATAAGAAACAGAATATGGCCGCAGGGGCGTTACCGAAAAGCCCGACCGAAATAACGATCAACGCATCGTTTATTAAAGATGTATAAAATAAAATTGTCGATGGGTAGAGCTCGATTAACGAGAAACGTCAAATCCCATACATTTGTGTTTCGATTTTTTTTTTATTTGCACCCCATTAGAGCTTTAAAGCTCAGTCTGGGCTTTAAAGAGTATAAGGAGGGTCTAAGCTAAAACTTACCCAAAGCCTGAGCGCTTAATAAACCAGATATATCAACCACTTTAGTATGTTGGGTCTGATCGCCGCCATCATGGCCGCTTTTAGAGGAACGATGCTCTTCTGAGTTGCCAGTATCTGAAATATCAAGTTTTTTTTTTATTAAAAACTCATTGGTGTCCTAAAACCTGTATAGTTAAAGTGTGTAAATGTAAACAGAGATAAATGGAAACACTTAATATTACTCCAATATAACATTTAAAACTTTCTGCATGCTTTGGAACGCATTTATAGTTTATGGTCGACGGCCATTTTGAATTATCAGTGTCGAATGTTATTAAAAAGTATTAAAATGTGTTATTGGAGTAATAATTGAAAGCGTTTTCATTTACCCCTGTTAACATTTAACCACTTTGATATGTTAACAAGTCGTAAGGTTTAACCAACTCGGCTACAACGTACCTATATGTTTATATTCAAGGCAAAATATATATTAATTAATTAAATTATTGTTATTATATAAATATCCACTTGTAAGCAAAAAAATTAAATCACTTATTTTAAGAGTATTTAAAGCTATTTTCTTTATTAAATATCTTAAATAATAATTTTAAAGCACCAGTGATTAAGATTCAAATAGGCTTGTTATTTTTAATGTTATTATGGTTGAGAATGGCATAGCATGTAGGAAGACAAAAGTTAAACAGAGTAAATGTTATGCAATAAAACATCAAAAAAACACTGTATTTTGGTATTGCCTCCTCTAGCTCTTATAAAACTTCGAAGGCGGTTTTTTTTCGTACTAAAAATGCCACATTTTTACCAAAAACTAAGTACATAATTCCATTTCTTTGCCCGAGTGTATATATTATATATTGTTTTTTTTTTAAGATAAAATGAAAACAATCCTGGGGGCTGCCAGGCACGAATCACTCGAACCCACGATCCTCGCTTTCACTCCAAGCTTAGACACAGACGCCCTCTATGTTATTTCTTCTAATTAGTAACTGAATATTAGAGTGAAGTTAGAAGTGAAGTGAGAATTGTGGATTTGAGTCCCGCTCACAAAGTTTTTTTTTAATATTGTATTATATCATTAAAAAAATCAATATAAATTGATCTTATAAGGAAATTATACAATAGTAAAAATATATACCATTAATTATTATTTTATTAAATGTGTATTTTAAAAATAAATCTTTTCTATTGGCAATAATATAAGGCAGTGTCAAACAAACTGTACTTACCAGGTAATTTACATCCGGTAGTTAGAAAGGATTCCATTCCAGTTTCCGGTCTATGAACCGTTATGTTTTCGTGTACATCCTTTGTCATACTCTGTACATGGGAACGTATCTTCTCTTGATATCTTGATAACTGAACGTTTAATCTGTTAATGAATAAAAAAAATTGAAATGGTTACCAACATAAAATAAGAACATTATTTTGTACAATTTATTTTCCTTAAATAGCAACACAGGCTCGAGCTAACTTAGCTATTTGGGAAATTTTCCCTACTTTTCAATCTACTGTCGTGCGACGAGTATGTGTTTAAATATAACCTTAAAAATTTTAATCCGTGTCCATATTATTATGCATTTTTAATTAAATACTTACAACACCAAAACCCTAACAAAATTTATGTTTATTAAATCGAAGATGAGAAGCTTTATTGCGAGGACATTTAGCGCTTTTTGAACAAAATCGGCCTATAAAATCTAAAGATATAAAAACAAAGTTTGATAGATACTTTATAACGCCATGTGCCGTTCGCGTAATACGCAGCGTACACTCTCAAAAGGATAATTTTCCCCGTTTTTGCAACCCGTTTTTCATTGTTACTACTATTGGTCGTAGCGTGAAAGTCAAAGTCAAAATATTTATTTCATGTAAACCTTTACAGGTATTTATGCATAGTCAAAAAAAAACTATATTTCGTATACGGTCTAAGTGTGCTTGGTTAGGCCGTCATTCCTCCCGCACATAACAATAAATAGAATCAGAGGCGTAGCTACCTAGGGGCTAGGCGGGGCAATGCCCCGGGGCCCTCAAGCTCAGGGGGGCCCTCGAATCCTTACCAGAGAATCTCGATCGAACTGAACTTTTGAAAATATCTCCCATTTTCGAAATAAATATGACAGGTTGCAATCCAACTCTAATCATGACAACCCAGTTGAGAGAAATTCGAAAGTTATACCTAGTGAATTCCCCTAAATTCTTTCTGTGGGTTGGCAGTGTTATCAATTTGATAAAACATAACTAGTTAAGATAGCCATGGGGCCCTATTTTTTGACCCCAAGGCCCTTGGTTACCTAGCTACGCCACTGAATATAAACGAAACCGAACGCACACCACATAACTAAGCAGTGTAAGACTAGGTTGATATATATAGCGTGATGTTATATAGCCTATAGCCTTAATCGATAAATGGGCTAGGTATCCAACAATAAAAAAATTTTTCAATTCGAACCAGTAGTGCCTGAACCAATTGCGCATTCAACCAAACAAACACTTTAACTTTTTTATTTTAGTAATAAATATAAATAAATATCATCACGGGTGCCTTACGGCGCCCGAGACGGCCTCGGGTACCCAGCGGAGGGGTTTTTAATCCCACCTTGTCGTCTACACCGAACAAGTAGCTAGCTCGTCGCGATGTTTGGATAGATTCAATAACCCATCTATAAACAGTTTCACAAGTTGGTATAGTGAAACTGGGACCGACAGCTTAACGTGCTCTTCAAGTCACTGTAGTGGTATTGTTAAACGAATGAATTATATTAGTGCAGATAGATAACTTGCACACGAATTTTCGGGCACTAGCTAGTTTATAATACCCTAGCTGATCCGCGCAACTTCGTCTTCGTAACATTACCCGTTTACACAGAGCGTATGCTCTCAAAAGGATTATTTTTCCCCATTTTTTCATTCAACGTTTTATTGTAAATAATAGCTAACTTACCTATACAAAACATCTTTCAGTGCCTGCATGTCAAGTTGTAGGCGTGAGTTGTGATCCCGAGCTTGCCGCAACAAAATATCTCGGCTATTACAATTAATACATATTTCCACTAAAGGTATTGCTGTCGTTACATCTGAAATTGTAGTTTTATTTATATTATTATTGATGCCAGACATGGCTCTGTATCTAACTGGTGATAAACAGGACTTTAAAGCGATCAATATGTTTAACATCAGTGATTGCTCCAACTATGCTGACTAAATGATGATAGCCACCCTGATTTATCGTAAAATTATCTGTTTCGTAACCGCACCCTGAAAGGGGACTACCACCACAATATTAAATCGATGCAATAGTCTCCTGAAACAAGCAAACTCACAGACTAAAGTCGATTTTTCATCTGCATGGGCGGTGGTAACGGTTTCTTTAGCAAGCCTAACAAAGCTACTCCCATCTAAAAAGTTTGCCTTCCAAGTTCTTATTACAGCCTTTAACTCCTCAATGACTATTTTATAATCCTCAAAGTAACATGGTTATGGTATAATGTGTTATACTATGTTAAGATGTTAGAATAGATGGATTCAACCATTTTTAGAAACTGATGTAGTTTCACTTGAGCCTTGAAGACTGTGGTCGTATTATATATGTATATAGTCTTATGGCCTTATTCATAAAAACTTTAGTCCTTGAAAAATAGTTTTGTTAAAATAGGTTTTGTCTTGCTTATGCCTATTCATTTTTGTTGCTAAAAAAAGAGACGAAACCTACTATATAACTAAAGTGTTCTACTATATGGTACTCAAGGCTTCAATAAGTAATTATGAATAGCGGTGTATGGATATATTATATTATTAGTCTATATTATACTTGAATCTCTCAAACGTGATTTTTTTACAATCTTCAATGTAACCCACCACAGCAGTATGAGTATGTATTGTATTATGTCAAGATGTTCTTCTGGTAGTATACTGACCTTTTTCAGGAACTTGTTGTAGTTTTACTTCGTTCTCCAAATCCTTATTATGCCCCTTTAATTCCTCAATAACTCTTTTACAATCCTCAACATATACAACCACAGTTGAGTACTGACTCTTGAGCTGATCATTTTCCTCGGCAAATAACTTGTTGTACTCAAGTACTTCTTTGAGTTTCTGCTTTAACTTTGTGAGTTGAGATTCTCTTTCACTTATCTGTAACAATGTAATACAGTATGTTTATTTATATGTCACTCTCACTCACAGAATTGCTGAGTGAACTAGTTGGCATATACTGTATATAATAATAATATGTAGGATAATTTACACATATTGCTCTGGTCACAAACTAAGCTCTAGGCTTCTACTATGTGTACCAGAAGCAACAATATAATACATATTATATTTTATAAACACCCAGATCATGACAAACTGTACAGAAAAACATACTAATATTTTTTTGCCATGGGTGGGAATTTAACCCACGACCTCCGGATACAATGCCATAGGCGCAACCACCACAGAGGCTGTCAAAGCAAAAAAATATAAGCAAAGAAATAGAGTTCCACAATGATTTAATGATACAATCTGACACTTACCACTAATATATTTTCTTCACATTTTTCCATTAGTGTCACAATAAGTCCTTCATATTTTTTTGTTAATTTCTTTTTGTGATCCTTGATAATGGCTTTTATATCTTTAGTCAGCTTTGGTGATCTCTTTCTAGTAGATTTTGTAGATTTTTCTGTAATTTTAAAGGAATGATTGAAGTAGTAAAAATTGTAATAAAGGTTTGAGATAGTACTAATATATCTCAGAGAGAGAGACAGAGAGACAATGTTCTTAGCTATCCATGGCTTCACTGTGCAGGTGCCGGGTCCATCGCTTGGTTGGAAGGCAGGGGAATGAACTGCAGCGTTCCCTAACTTGAGACCGCAAAGTAGGTTTAAAGGCCTTTTGAACTCTCACCTGCACTGTGTTCACGACCCTCTCTACTTAACCAAATACTATATGATACTTTTAGACCCATCTTAGAAACACGCTCCATAAAAGTTCCGATGGCTGATCTATATATGATCAATATTATATTATATTTTTATGTATAGAAAAATACTTTAAAAATATTTTAAGTCTTAAAAGTATGTCAATAAATTTTAAATATCAATAGGATTCCCAGGTTTTTTAATATAGTCAAAGTGGGTAAATGTAAACAGAGGTAATTGAGGAAGCGTTTGCGTTTACCTCTGTTTATATTTACCCACTTTAACCCTAATTGTTAAGCCCAAAGCTCAAACTTGAAGTAAGCCTTAGCTGACCCCTTTTAAAAAATCCACCCAAGTAATCTCTCTATACTATATGAGATAGTGGTTAAGTCCCAGCCTAGTGGTTAAGTCACACATCAGTTGCGCTGATAATAAGGTTAAGCAGATGACAACAAAGCCGGCCTGGGATGGGTGACCGCTTTATACAACGAGGCTATTTCATCATAAACACCGCAACAAGATCGCCGCTTGTTCGATGTCGCCTCCGAATAACATCGGCGAAATGAGGATGGGTTAATCCCTCCACTGGGACCCTGAGGCCGTTTAAACGGCTCTCGGGAGCCAAATAGGCACCCGTGATGGTATTTATTTTATTTTATATGAGATAATCCCACATAAAGATTATGTTATAATTAACTTCCATGCAGCACCTACTGTGTTATTTCGACATAAGAACCATGCAGAGAATCAAATACCTAAGACACCCCGCAACTGGAAAGCTACTAAATGATCCCACAAATAAGTCTGCAACATATTTGAGGGCAGGACTGAAGTGTGAGGTAAATAGTAAATAGGAACACACAAAGTGTTTTGACTGATGTCAGCCCCAAAACCATTAAGATAGATATCTATATCAAACTATAAATATAAAAATTGAGATGATACATACATACATGTGGCCTTATACATAAAAACTTATTGAGGCTTTGCAGAACACTTTAGTGATAGCACTGAAGAAATAATAGTACAAGTACAGAAGCTTCACTCCGAAAGATCAAATAAATAAATAGCGACTCTTGCACCGACACAATAAAGCACAGTTCAGATCGCACATCGCTAATGGCCTACATTTATATTCACCTAAAGTTGCCTCTCTTTCTATCGCGTCATTCTTTACTATTCTGACGACGTTAGGGTTGTCTTCTTTTAAACAAAACCTAAGTTAGATACTTAGTAGTAAGTACGTAGATCATAAAACAATTTTATGCAGTGGAAGTTGGTGCAAGAGGAATTCCAGCAAAGTCTTGCACAGTCTATTGAAGGATCTTGGCCGATCTTGGAGTAGAGAGGGTAGTGAACACAGTGCAGATGAGAGTTCAAAAGGCCTTTATACCTACTTTGCGGTCTCAAGTCCGGGAATGCTGCAGTTCATTCCCCTGCCTTTCAACCAAGCGATAGACCCGGCACCCGAACGGTGAATCCATGGTTTGCTAAGAACATTTTCTCTCAAGGACAACATTTGGTACATAGGAAAGGTGGAGAGTAATTACAATTCGCATTCTTATAAACAGACTAGTAGACACCTGTAATACCTGCCTAATAATAACCATGGTAGGCGTGGATTAATTTACCTTTTGAGGTCCTTTGGAAGTATGAAAAACATAAGGTCCGGATCCTTGTTACTATTATTTAAGCAACCAAATGTGGCACAATAAGCTTTAGACCTCATTTTAGTTAATATTAAATATCGCGACGAGCGCGTGATTATAATACAAAGGTATGACTCAGCCGGTGCGCTGCATACAAGTATTAAGTTCTTGGCGGCAGCCCACTGCGGTAGCTTCCCTTTATAGTGTATTATCTCATAAATACCTATGCATGAAAGACACCTAATTTAACTAGTGTTCTTCAAGGACTCAATAAGTTTTTATGAATAAGGCCAATATCCTTTAACATGTTTAAACTCACCTAAAACATCTCTTGGATCTTCATAGACTGGATTATCAGAAGGTATTGCTCTTGTAGACTCAAAATTATCCAAACATTCTTCTTGAAAATTAGGCTCTAGGGCGGATTTCTTTGATAACCCAAAAATATCTTTCCTCATCTTTGTTTCACAATAATGAGAGACGTAAATAATAATAAATATTGATTAAAAAAAGGTTGAGTTTAAATAAATATAATTTTATTGTGATAGAAGAAGAATAATGTTAGTTTAATAACAGACAAAGGGCTCGTAAATTAGGTCAATGGGTCAAAACTAATTTATTTCTTATAAAAACTTATTGACGAAACAAACATTTAGGTTATGTAAGGAATAAAATTAATAACTTTGTGTAAACTGAACAGAACAATAAAACACGTACATTTATTTACGTGTTATAATTATATAATACGACTAACGTCTAGAATGAAGAAACATATTGTTATAATCAAAATTAACATTAAAAAAGGTAAACAACTTTTATAAAGTTTGACAGAAACGTTCGTTTCCATGACAACGAACCACCACAGACTAAAGACTTAATAGAAGACTACGAACGAATTTTCAGGCGGGTTCCAAATAGATTGTAAAAATAATAATAATATATGGAGGTATTGTAACTAAAAAATAAATTATTACAAGAAAAAAAAAATATAGGCGAGATTAAAATGTGTAATTTAAAATTGAAATAAATATTATCACCATAGTGAAATTATCACGGTTGCATTGCAGGACGCCTCAGGGTACCCAGCGGCAGCGGAGGGTTTTTGACCCACCTTGCGTAGCAAAGTTTCGATCATATCGTGAGTCTACAGCGAACAACTGGCTATCTCGTTCAGGGGCCTTATTCCGAGTTTGCAACTAATCACGACAAGACGTTGCGCAAACTAAAATATGGAAATATAAGCTCTATTCCAATGGTTATAAAGTATGTATTAGGTTGGCTATTATAATGCCGCCATCTTGAAATACACGAATTCTTCGCAAGTTTGAACATGTATGGAGCATTGGAATTTCAACTTTAATTAACAGAATAGAACTTACATTTCAATACCCGTACTTTAAGCAAAATGCGCGACGGTGAACGTGTTAAAACTCGGAATAAAGCCCCTGATGTTCGGATAGACTCATTTGCCCATCTATAAAGTTTCACAGGTTGGTATAGTGAAACTGGGACTGACAGCTTAATGAGCGAACTTAAAACATATAATATACTAGATTTGCCCCGCGGTTTCACTTGCCTTAATTTAAAATAAATGGGATCGAAAATAAAATAGACCCCATGTTACTCGCTAATAATGTGGTTTTCTATTGGCGTTATTTTTTTTCAAATTAGTTCAGTGGTTTGTGGGTTTATCCAAAACAAAAATTATTGCGAAAAACGTTAATAAAAATATACATATTTGAGAATATAATACTGTAAGTAGATATTGATAGATGAAGAAAATTAATTTATCCTATAACTTTTATCTGATTAAAGTAAGTTCAATGTATAAGCGGTAAATGGCGGCGCCTAAGGCTTGTTCAGAACAAGCCCTAGGCGCCGCCATTTACTTTTGTACTAGAAGAACAAGTTGTTCTTCTAGTACAAAAGTTTAAAATACGCGTTTCCTTAGTTAGATAGAACACGATAATAAAATTTCGCTATGATCTACAAAAATATATACGCTCTAAGCACGCCCAAGCTATAAGTCTTTCACCGGTATTCATTAAAACTTATTGAGGCCTTAAAGAACAGTTTGGGTTTTGTCTCTTTTGTCAGCAACATTTTTGATGCTGATAAATATTCGTAAAAGAGACAAAACCTATTTTAACTAAAGTGTTCTTAAGGACTCATTAAGTTATTATGAATTGAATAAGGCCATTAGAGTGTATAGGTTATGTGTATATCAGCGGTTCTCAAACTTTTTAGACGACAGAACAAATTCAAATTACAAAATACATTTAATGCGTCACATTGTGGTTAGTAGGTTGTTAGTAAAATATACATAATACAATGTGAACCCTGCAAGGGCACTGCAAATTAAGATTCAATTTAAGGTCTCAGTTCAGAGGTAGGTATAAATTTTTTTAGCAATTAAACCATTATTATTTAATATTAAATATTTGGCAATAAAATTTTATAGCTTTAATATTATATATTTTACCTAATAAGAAACACATCTAACACACTTTATTTGTTTTAGATAACATTATTATTTAGCAATTAATTATTATGGTATTAAATTTTCCAACATCAAGTAAGTAGGTACCTATTAATATTTATTCTTCGTTTAGAAAATTAATTAATATATTCATTATGGCATTAACATTTTACAACATTATTATGAAGTGCTATTATTCAACATGATTATTTAGGAATTCAATACAATTATTAATATTATTATTATCATTATTATTGTTATGATATTACAATACTATTACAATTATTATATTGTATTGTATTCCTTTTAAGAAGGTATAATTAAAATACTTAATAAAAAATGTCTTAATAAATTACACAATATTTATTACATATTACACTATTAAGATATATACAGGAAAAATAATAACGTTACCCATAAATCACAACTACAAATTGCTTTGGAAAAACTCCTGCTGCCACATTCTATTTCTTATAACGTGATCGTTAGATTGTCAAAATAACGATTTCCGTTATTAGCGCGCTCTCCTCCAAACACAGTAGTTTTTAACCTTCACTGATTGGAGGAGAGCGCGCTAATAACGGAAATCGTTATTTTGACAATCTAACGATCACGTTATAAGAAACAGAATGTGGCCGCTGCAGTGTATAAAATGAACTTTGAATAAGAAACTTGGTTAGTTTATTTTTTGAATATTTGTTCATTTCATATATCATTAGGGATTTTATTATATATTTTCATAATCATAATATATGGATTAGAATCAAATATTGCTAAGGTATTTGTTGGTAAAATTAGTCTCGGTCGAGGTCTTAGGTTCGGAACCCTTTTGGAATGCGAAATATTTTATGGAGCCCTAAAATAATCAAAAATTGGTTTGTGTATTCTTTAATAATAATCATATGCATTGATTTAATTTATTTTAACATAGCACTGGATACAAGTCCATCGGCCCAAATGCATTGAAAGGTATGAATCCTTTTTTTTTCTTTTAGTATTTTAGTTTTTTTTTTTTTTTCATAAACAACCAAGGGCCCCTGTATAATTCGCAGCCCCCACAGAGGCTTGAGTAAGAACCGCTGCTTTAGTCTGCCGACTTGTTTCCACGACCACTTTGCATACAAAAAGAGTTATAGACTAGTCTGCTAATCGTAGTAATAAACATATGTATATTAATATTTTGATATTCTGAGGCTCTACCATGCACGGGCTTAGCATAGCGGGTTTCGCGGAAGGCCGCTTTATTTTTGGTAACAGGATTGAATAAGAGCCTCTGAGGCTCTACCATGAAATTATTCCTGTAAAACTATATTTACCTATATTTATCCAATGGCCGCTGATTTTATACATTGCGGGGTGGTGGGTTGAAAATTTGTGAGCAAAAAAAAACCCCTCATCGTCAATAACAACGTCCCCATAAATGTATGAGCAAAGCCGTCGTCATAGTGCGCGTTCGTTTTGGGACAGAAACATGTTCACAACGATCACGATGTATATTTATGTTTTTTTTTTGAGATTTCGGCGGCAAAAGTGGCGATGTGATCTGCCACAATGGCCGTTTTTTTTGGCCCAGAATGCTACCGGAAACTGATCACAATGACCCCAGTCGATAGGTGAGGTGTTGTGAACATATTTTGATATTTGTGGTTGTGACAGTTGTTGTTGTTTTAAACGTCCCAGCCGTCTTATATTTTTAGGATCAAATTTATTGTATTTTAAATCGAAATAATTTTAGAAAGATCGCATATAAAATTAGTGGATTGTGGATTGTACGATTTAACCTGTATTTTACTTGACAAGTGACAGTTGACAGATTCGTGATAACAATGCGTTCGATTTGAATTTATAGTGGTAATTGTGGCATTGTGATTGAAATTAACCAAATAAAACGCAAGTTCGCATAATGTCATTATGATCATTGTGAACATATTTCATTCCCAAAACGAACGGAATCATAGAGTATAATTAATATATACAGAAAGCCGTCGTCAAACGTCCCAAACTCCCAAACGTCTAATAATCCAAGTAATTCTATCTGCTTCGTTCTAGGAGGGGGGCCCTGGTGGGCAATTCTCGCGCTTTCGACATTAATCTCGATTCGAGATTTTTAAACGAAAAATGACTAAATATTTAATTTTTCGTTCAATATTTATATATTTATTATTTATTTCGTTTATGTTCGATATTTTTGAACGAAAAATGACATAATATGCCATTTTTCGTTCAAAAATATCGAATCGAGATGAATTTCGAAAGCGCGGGAATTGCCCACCTGGAGCTGGAGCCCATTCACAAGATTTTTAGACTACTTTTTAAAATAAATATTAAGAATTTGAAGAAATTAAATCAAGAATTAGAGAACTTTTGATGATGGTTTTCTTATCTTTTACTTACGAGATTTACGAGCAAGTTGTTTTGGCTCGTCCCGTTAATCACATTGCAACACAATACGAAAATACAACCACTAAAACACGGTGGTAAATCGTTATGGTATATTTTGCAGCAATGTACTTTTTAAATTTGTCGGGTTATTGCCGCATGCGCTAAACAGCTGAGTGTTTTTAGCGGCGCCTTGCGGAAAATGCAGCGAACTAATTTAGTACTAGAATGCCCGCCGAGCCGGCTTGTTGTACATCATTGTTTTTGTTATAAATAACCTAAATAGCACTCGTTATTTACTCCGTCCTGCATTAAGAATTTATTATTAGCCTATTACTTTTTCATATTAGTGTTAATATTAAGTAAAGTCTATCGCGTAACTGATTTTTTCGTGTTTTGTTTACAGTTTATTACTCAGGGGTACGCACTTGCTGTGAACTTTATCCTTCGGGCCCGGGCGTTTATTGATTTTCATTATGACTATTCAAGTGTTTTTTACTATAATTAACGTGTAAAATTAACATATTAGTTAGTATAATGTGCAGTGTCCAAGTGTAGTGTGTGTGGGAATTTGAGTCAATTATGTGCGAGAGTTCGCGCAAAGATACGTTGTTTGGATGACAAAAAAATGGAGTTCGAGAACGATTTCAGCTTGAAGGAATGGGCAAAGGACAAGCCTTTGTCCATACTGCAGCTGGATCCAGCAGACCGCGCAGTCCTCAGGATAGCAGGTAGATTATTTAATTTTTTTACCATATTTTATTGATTTAAATTATTTACCATCGTTTGTAAAAATAATATTGCGGACGTTTATCGACAACCTTACTTAGTATTAATAAACTTAGTAAAAACCAGAAAAAAGTTTTAAAATGCAACCTTAAAATTTCACAACAAAAAATTTTCAACTAAGTACCTATTTTATTTTAGGCTACAATTTTGAAGAAATAATAAATCTGACGTAAACCCTAGATGACATTATCATCAAATAACTTTATCATGAGTAGTTGATAGATATGGTGAGCGGAGAGATAACTGAAAGCACCAATAAGTAGTTGCTTAACAAAATTAAGTGTCTATATTATATTTGAACACTGAATGTACAATATTGTAAAAAAGAGAATTACAACAAGGGTTATCTATGATTTTGTTTATGGGGATCAGTAATGGAACCTATAGTGTGTTTTGAAGAAACCAGTAAAATCACATTGAAAATATTATTTTTACCCAAAAAATTTGATACAAATCAGTTCCAATCATTAATTTCCTCACTCTTCAAGTATACTAATAAAAACCATTATTAATAGAATAATTATTTTAAAAACAGACCGCACTTTGTATCTTGTTGATTGTTTAATTCCTATCCATGGCAAAGAAATATTAGTATGTTTTTTTCTAGTTTGTCATGGTCTGGGTGTTTATAAAATATAATATGTGTTTAACTTTGATTCTGGGACTTAATTTGTGACCAAAGCACTATGTGAAAATTTGTCCTACATATTATTTTATATAAGAATCATTTTAAAAAACTGACCACACTTGTCTTTTTTTTATTGTTTATCTTCTGGTTATTAACTATATTTTCTACCAACAATCCTCAATATTAGTATAAAGTTATATATTTTTCAGCCTTTTTTTATCTTGGTATAAAAATATTTTTTGACTAACAAAAGAGTATATATCTTTTGTGAAACTTTGTACCTATATATTTTTTTGAATAACATTTCTAGAAGATCCATACTCCAAGAGTGTCAAGGAACAGTCCTTTATTATTATTTTATTTATGGAATCATTCTATATGTGAAACCAACGGTTGTTACTGTACTGTATACACCCACTGGTTGCTATAATTCCTGGATAACATTGTATACTACTTACTAAGGTCTTTTTGAGCTATGAGTATAAGAAAAGTTTACTTAAGTACAGAAGAACCATGTAATTTTAATATATTTAAATGATATTTTTAATTAATTATATTAGAATTACATGGTTTTAATTATTTATTATATTATTATTTAATATACTTAATAATAATATAATAAATTTAAATACTGAAAGGGAAGTATTTAAAATTTTAACTTTAATATACAGTTTATTTCATAGAATATTTGTTTTACCTCATCCACATTCATAACCTT
This sequence comes from Monopis laevigella, assembly GCA_947458855.1. Lineage (NCBI taxonomy): Eukaryota > Metazoa > Arthropoda > Insecta > Lepidoptera > Tineidae > Monopis > Monopis laevigella. The sequence goes on from OX381597.1 coordinate 13,445,393, forward strand.
TCTAATAGATAAACACCTATTTCAAAAACTATTGGCACCATCCCAATTTGATTATATGCCTTGGTCTCTTTTATAGTAAATTCTAGTTGATCACTCTATGTGATTTCTATATGCATACTGATCACAAATGATTTCTATATGCCAAAACCAGCAGAACATGCCTCTCCTTAATTTCATGCACTTTTTTGAAGGACACTTGTCTCCAAATTACATCATTGTGGGTTCTAAGTCATTTTAGTATACCTTTCGTTCTATTAAAATCCAATGAATCCATACTGAATTAATTTTGCCACATCCTCCAGACATACCCAAGCATTATGATGGCAAGTCTTACTTCTAAGGTATTAAAAGGGTAGCTGAAAGTATATGGCAGAGAAAAGTAGAAGACAGTTTTGGTAAGCACTCCAGCCAGTCTTTGTCGACAGACACACTGAACTTAAGATTAATTTAAATATTCTAAACATTATTTTGACCTATATATTAGTAATAATATATAGGTCAAAATTATATTATTAAGTTTGTTTTAATAATCATAGTACAAACACCTTTCAGAAATAATGACAACAGACAGAAGGAAAGGGTAAAATGAAGGTCAGTGATCAGACATCTTATTGATGCTAACAACAGATTGCTGGAATGCATAATTCCAAAGGGAAAAAAAAAATGAGGTGGGATCCCGGGAAGTCTTTATAACTTCACTGGCCGACTGACAGGTCTACTTTCCACCACTATACAGATACAAAACCGTTAAGTAACCTGATCATGTTTTCGTTTTAGTCAGCGGTTTTAAGAAAACTTCTACACTGTTTTCTTGACAAGTCTCCTTTCAAGGTGTGGATACGAAATGGACAGTTGACATAAATCAGTTGGGACTAAAGTAGTCTCGTAATGGAAATTTGTCTTGCAACCAGTAAGTGCGTCATTTTTAATTTTTTTTATAAGAGCTCAACATGTGGCCTTGCATGACGTTAAGCTGTATGCAATGTCCAGGAATAGTAGGAACAAGCGAATGCATACAGGTGCACCGCTGGTTGCCATCATTATGCCGGCTTAAGATGCATATTCTCGCTTTGTTTAAAGGACTCTAGGTTGTAAGAGGAATGAAATACGCAAGGTGGTAGAGCGTTCCACATTTGAATAGTATGGCAGATGTATGAATCACCAAAACCTTATTTCTATTAGACAACATAGTAAACCGATCAGAAACAACAATTGATCGACCCCATTCATGGACTTTGTAGGTAGCTCTTACCAACCTGATGTTAAAAATATAAAGTCACATGCTCCAATACAAAAAAAAATAGTCTTTCCGTTTCAGTAATATAATTAAAAATCAAATTTATAAATCAACATAATTAACTAACTTAGGTTATCGAGGAATGTTTAACGTTACTGGTTTATTATCTATAATTATTTCCGCAATAATACGATAATTAAAGCCAAGTTAAATGCAACAAAAACTAGAACAAAGTATTTACCTACTCGCCCAATTTATGAGTAGTTATATTGTAAGTACTCACAAAGATTTTTTTTGTGACTAGTATTTTTAGGGTCGGGTTAATAGTCGTTGCTTAGCCTGAGCTATTGCTTGGAACTGTCAAAGTTTAGTTTTTTTTCATATGCCGTGTGACAGTCCGAGGCATTAGCTTTGCAACGACTATTAATCCGACTTAAGAGTCTTTTTTTATTGGAGGCCAGTTAGTATGTGATTTTATATCTCTCATAGGTAAGTAGTATTTTGTCAACTACTTACTTTTTAATTTCTCCTAAAGTTTTTACTGGTAGAGAATGCCTAGTGGCATTAAGTCCATCTATGTAGGTACTAAATTTGTGCAACAAAGTTTTTTAAATAAAATAAAATAAGAAAATCTGCGAAGTCTGAATGGGGTCGTTCAATATACTGTTGTTTAACAACATTTGGTTCCTCCTACTGTGCAGGCTAAATGATGCCGTTACGAAATGGGTTACAAGGACGAATTTGCATTACGGTTAAAAACCTCACTGCTATATCGTTGAATCAACTGCCCGTTGCGACAATTAATAAAGTAGGCTCATGAAAACCCACAGACTAAAACCGAAACATGACTAGGTCACTTGACGGTTTTTAATTATGGGGGCGGTGGTAACGGTTGTGTCTTGGCGTTGTATCCGAAGCTCGTGAGTTCGATGGCAAAAAAAAAACGGTGTTTGTGACCAGAGCAATATACATATGTAATTGTCCTCCATTTTTTTAGACAAATTCACTTTTATAGCATATTAAAATGTACTTACTCAATGTGACTAGAAAAAAAAATAGCTAGCATCGGTTTTTCGATGCTTTTAAATAGAGTTTGTATAAGCTCCGAGCTCTTTACATTGCCTGATAAACGTCCTTGAACCTGTGAACTAGGTTCATGATTACTAGAGAACAAACTAATAAGTTTTTGTAAACATTCAAGAACCAAGAACTATCTCTAACAAAGGACCGAGAACAGCTTTATAGACGATCACATTTCTGGAACCTAACTTTAGATTAACGATAGCAAAAACTTATAGTCTACAGTCACTGCGGTATAAAAATACCCTAGGAAAGTTGGTTTAATATGTTATCTATTCTAATATAATAAAGTTTGTTTGGTTGAACGTGGTAATTTTAGAAACTACGGGTTCGAATTGAAAATTTATTTCAGTGTTGGATAGCCCATTTATCGAGAAAGGCTATTGCCTATATAAGACCACGCTACGACCAATAGGAGCAGAGTAACAATGTAAAATGTTGCAAAAACGGGGAAAAAATATTTCTTATGAGAACTTCCCGTTGCGTGTGTTGCGTAAACGGTTAAAGTTACGCAGACGAATGCGCGAGTCAGAGGCTCTACCATGGGTTTGCGTATTGTAGCAACGTAAAATATTTGTATACGTATACGTGAGCAACAATCAATAGGGCCGCTTTATTTTTGGTAACAGAATTGAAAAAAATAAAATTGCAACAATGCGCAAACCCTCTACCATGGGTTTGCGCAATGTTGATTCAGCTGTTAAATATATTTTTGTTGGAGCACGGCATGTGACTTTGTATCCACTTCATGGTAAGCAGACCTATCATGATGATTAGGGTTAACCATTGTACTATTGCTTAATAGCATTAATCGCTTCCACTAAGCTGGCTAAATGATGCAGTTACAAATTGCCAGCAATAAAGACCGTTTCTTAACAGCTCCCCGAAAGGACAATAACCCCTCGGCAATAAATCAATGCAGGAGACTCCTGAAAACTAGAAAACCCATAGACTAAACCCGACGGTTTTTATATCTGTATGGTTGGTTTGTTAATGATGTGTATGGAAATGCCCAATGGTAATGATACTGACATTTATTTTCTAAATAGGTGTACTCGGCTAACCCTCTAACAATCACCCAGTATTTCAACGAGTCCTTTATTTAGACTAGAAATTTTAGTACTATTTTTTTGGTTGGGTTTGATGATACACCTATCTAGTAAATACATTTAGAATATTGGATGTTAAAATAACGTCGGGTCATTGAACTGTTTGTCGCTCAATAGTGAAGTTACCTTATCTACAGTGGGGCTCGTTAACGGCTCAAGGTGAAAGAGTTTTATCGGGTTTTTTTGCTAATGAACGGAAGCGGAGCGATGTTGTTACTTACTTTACAATACTTTGACGTTAGTTAAAAATAACTATGTCAAGTTTTTTTTTTCACAATTCAAAAACTCTAGCTTTTTACTTAATATTTTGGTGTATTTACCACCTCCGTAGACTAGTGGTTGCGCCTTTGGCGTTGTATCCGGAGGTCGCGGGTTCGATTCCTACCCATGGCAAATAAGTATTAGTACGTTTTTCTGGGTGTTTATAAAATATAATATGTTTTATTTCGTTGTTTTTGGTACACATAGTACAAGCCTAGAGCTTAGTTTCTGATCAAAGCAATGTGGTGATATATATATATCTTCACGGGTGCCTTACGACGCCTGAGACCGCCTAGACGGCCCCAGGGTACCCAGCGGAGGGGTTTTAATCCCACCTCGTCGTAACCGATGGTATGAGTCTACACCGAACAAGTGGCTAGCTCGTCGCGATGTTTTGGATAGACTCGATAACCCATCTATAAACAGTTTCACAAGTTGGTATAGTGAAACCGGGACCGACAGCTTAACGTGCTCTCCGAGGCACTATAGTGGTGTTGTCAAACAAATGTACATATTTTTTTAAATTAAAAACTCATTGGTACACACCGGGATTCGAACCAGGGACCTTAGTCTATTTTTTTAAGTCCAAAGTCTAACCAACTCGGCCACCACGTATGGGTGTAATGTCCTTCATATACCTAATTTAAAATAAAATGCTGGAATTCCTCTTGCAGCGACTTCCACTCCATAAAGTTGAGTTTTAAAACCGTTTCTAGTATTTTTTTTTAATTGGAGCACTACATGTGACAATATATCTACCTGGTGGTGAGCAGACCTACAAAGTCCATGAATGGGAACAATCAATAATTGTTCTTAAACAATATTAATCGCTCCCACTATGCCGGCTAAATGATGCGATTACGAAATGGGGGCGACAATGACGAATTGCATTACGAGTATATTTTAATATACTTTCTGCTTTATCGTCAAATTAATTACCCGTTTCGTAACCGCACCCTGAAAGAAGACTACCACTTCGACAAGAATTCGATGCTGTAGTTTTCCACGAAACAGTGAATTCTATCAAGTATTACTTTCTTCAAGCACCAAGAGTATACACCAGTATGTCTGGTCTCTAGGCTGAAACTGCTAGTTCGTATGAAAATTGTAAAATAAAGTTCAATTTACATCGACATAGGCTCCCTCACTATACAACCTTGTTTCTCACTGTACTAAATAAATTTATTACCATCAACCCGCTACAGAGTTGGCAGCATAGTGACATCCCTAGTGGCGCCATGTTGACCTTCCTGGTACTAGGAACCGGTTCTGTATACCAGTTAGGTTCGGAATACTATGTATGCTATTTTTCTTTACGTCTAGACTTGTAAAGTATGCGCTTCTATGGTATGTTAGGTGTTCAGGATGGCATACATATTTTTATTTATTTATTAGGTATTTGGAAAACCAACTTCCATAAATCATAACATAACACTTATATAAACATAGAAAGGTAACAATAGGTTTTCATGTATATTAGATACATGGTATATAACTTTAGACACAACTAAAAATAAAATTAGATTACATATAATACTTAATAAAAGAATGATGGTCTGTGTCAATTAAAAGTCAAATATAATAATAAGCGAGCTGAATCTAAACCAAAACTGTTCGTAAAATAAATATATTTCCAGAAATGTGTGAGAATAATTTTCAGGGGAGCAAACCCAAACAGTAGGATTATTAGGGTGGGAGGTAGAAATGAGTTTTTTGTTGAGGACCCACCAATAGGATCGTTTACTTTTAAAAATAAAGCGATCCTATTGGTTGTTAGTCACGTATTAACGTTACGTTAATACGAAGCAACAATTTACGGTAGATCCTCAGGTTCCAGTCAGCCCTCACGAAATTTGCCATTGCTTGTTTTTTTTTATTTTGTGTACAATTACTTACCAATATAAAAAATAATTACTCCACATAAATATTTTGGCTTTGAATTAGACGCTATAGACTCCATCTTAGTGCTCACTTTACCTAAATGTATAAGAACAAAACTTAGTTCATTACAATCGGGTCATCGGCCACGGTTAATAGTCACACACTTGAAAGAAATGTATTGTTTCTTACATGTGACGCATCTATATGTTTCTTTCGTATCAGGGTTCCGAAAGAAAATCTGAAAAAATAACTTTTTTATCAATTTCTTGCCGGGATCAGCTTGCAGTTACCAAACGTGTTGTTTATTTAACGATAATCCAGCGAGTTTATAGTTAACTTGTAAAATAAATCAAATTTGACACCGCATTTTTTTACTATAATTTTTTTTGGCTTCGGCACTATAGACTCCATCTTAGTGCTCATTATACCTAAATGTATAAGAACAAAACTTATTTCATTACAATCAGGTCATCGGCCACGGTTAATAGTCACACACTTGAAAGAAATGTATTGTTTCTTACATGTGACGCATCTATATGTTTCTTTCGTATCAGGGTTCCGAAAGAAAATCTGAAAAATAACTTTTTTATCAATTTCTTGCCGGGTTCAGCTTGCAGTTACCAAACTTGCGGATTGTTTAACGATACCTTCGACGACCTTTTATCTATACTAATATAATAAAGAGGAAAGTTTTGTATTTTTGTATGTTTGTAATGAATAAACTCAAAAACTACTGTACCGATTGCAATAATTTTTTCACCATTAGAAAGCTGCATTATTCAGAAGTAACATAGGCTATATAATATCACGCTAGGTCCTATAGTTGTGGAGCAGTAACCAAAAATGTTTTAAAAACGGGGGAAAAGTATCGTTTCTGAGGCCTTCCGTGGCGTGCGCTGAGCATATAGTTAAAGTTATACAAACCTGTGCGAAGCCGGGACGGGCCGCTAGTTAATTAATATATATATAGCAGCCTAACCAAGCGCACTCTAGACCTTATTGTTAAAACTTTTTTTTTTTTTTTGACTATTCATAAATATCTGTAAAGATTTACATGAAATAAATAAGATTTGATTTGATAAACCAGCGAGTTTTTATAGTAGCAAATTTGGAAAAAAAAGACAAATTCTTTGACACCGCATTTTTTTTCTATACATTGTTTTTTTTTGGTCTTGACTTAGGCACTAAAGAATTCATATTTGTGCTCACTATACCTAAATGTATAAGAACAAAACTTAGTTCATTAGAAACTTAGTTCATTAGAATCAGGTCATCGGCCATGGTTAATAGTCACACACTTGAAAGAAATGTATTGTTTCATACATGTGTCGCATCTATATTATTCTTTCTATATTAGGGTTACGAAAGAAAATCTGGGAGTAAACCTTTGGCGTTGAAGTGAAGTGAAGCTTTAATCAAACAATACAAACCAATCAATGCTCAAGAAGTGATGACAGAATAATTCAGAATATGGCGCTAAGAATTTTACCTACGAACAATATTCCAATATGTTTTTTTGGAAAAAAAGTGTTTTAATATTAGAACCCTCCGTGGTATAGTTTCGCTCTTGTCGAGTTTTATGATGTTGGTATGCAAAGTAGGTAGTTGTTTTACGATAATATCTTAATGTTTGACGTTCGTAAACTGAGTCAACAAACGGTTTGCGAACCTCTTTTGTGATGCGATACGGTTCAGGTTTCTATTGTAGTTTCAGTTACAAAAAACCGTAAACTAAACTTATACTTAAACTGTGAGTAAAAAAACCTTTATGACTTTCTTTGTTAGTGCATGACATATAGGCCATTTTTTGGAAAACCGGGAAAAGTCAGGAAATTTTAGGAGACTGGAAAGTCAGGGAAAACGCTAGAAGGTCAGGGAAAATATTTAAAGAGTACACACACAACTTGCTACTGTAAACGACTGGCGATTCCATCTAAGTTCAAAATATGCTTATTTTTTAAAGATTGTTTTAATATTTTGATGCTCTATATTTTCCGTAAAATTTACTAAAAATAATTGTTTCTGTTTTCTAATAATTTTTACCTCAAATACCTACTTTTTTTCCAAAAAGTCAATTAAGTAAAATGTATTTTTGGGATTTTTTCTTTTCTCTTCTTGAAGCTCATTAAGGTTAGGGAAAATCTAAAAAAGTTACTGGAAAATCTGGACAAGTGAAAAAAAAATGTAGCCACCTTGTAGATGGGACACATGCCATATAACCTGGTTGGTTATAACACTAGGTGGTTAGCTAGTTCTATTGGTCAGCCACTTGTTATCTGCCCTGGGGCTTTATTCCGAGTTTGCAACCGCTAAAGACGACAAGACGATGCGTAAACTATAAATATTGAAATATAAGTTCTATCCTATTAAATATAGAGTTGAAATTCCATTGCCCATAAGATGTTCAAACTTGCGAAGAATTCGTGTATTTCAAGATAGCGGCATTATTATAGCCAACCTAATACAGACTATATATCCATTGAATAAGAACTTCTAGTTCAATATTTATAGTTTACACAACGTCTTGTCGTGTTTAACGTTTGAAAACTCGGAATAAGGCCCCTGCTAAGTTGCCACCAACCTAACAGACTATTTTCGACCCCTATTTTCACCAAAATCTATAGTTTCCTACAAAGCGTTCAGAGTGAGTTGCATAGAAGTTCAGCTTTCAGAGAAAGTGAACGCTCATCTTGGGTCAGTGGACTTTAAATGCATCCACATCACAATGAACGCTATTATTTATTACTGACTCACTCACTAACGATGTATTACTCTATCATATTACTAACCTACCTATGTTAAAGATAGTAAGTGGATTAAATTAGCCATTATTTATAAAACGTATTGTTTTAATTTTTTAATTTTTTATTGGAGCACGGCATGTGGGTTTATATCTCCGCCTCCGTGCCGTGGACTAGTGGTTGCGCCTTTGGCGTTGTATCTGGAGGTCGTGGGTTCGATTTCCACGCATGCTAAAAAAATATTAAGTAGTACGTTTTTTTCTGTACTGTTTGTCATGGTCTGGGTGTTTATAAACATATAATTTGTATTATATCGTTGCTTCTGTGTACACATAGTACAAGCCTAGAGCTTAGTTTGTGACCAGAGCAATAACTGTGTAATTTGTCCTACATATTATTATTATTATATCTGATATAAGGCAGACCTACAAATTGGAAGAGGTTAGTATTTGACCAGAGAAATATGTGTTAATTGTCCAAAATTTTTTTTTTTATATGTAGGACAATTTACACATATTGCTCTGATCACAAACTAAGCTCTAAGCTTGTACTGTGTACCAGAAACAACGATATTATACATATTTTATTTTATAAACACCCAGACCATGACAAATAGAAAAAACATACAATTTTTTTTTTGCCATGGGTGGGAGTCGTACCCACGACCTACGGATACAACCACTAGTCTACGGAGGCAGTATTATTATGTGTAAAGATAATATTACACACGCGGACTACTTAGGTTGACCGGATGAGTAGACCTACCAAACTTGACATAAAAAAAACTATGAATCAACAGGTAAGTAATGAACTGTCACTATGTATTCCAAATTCAAATCACGGACTACCGCGCACGCGTATAATCCGCCAATCAACTCCTGTAATTACGGGGTCAATGACTCGCCAAGACATATAAACCAATGTCCGGTCAGGGTCTAATAAATTTTGTCATTTCACTTGTGTAACGGGGTTTTGTACTTAGGGTTTGTAACTCTTTATGGCGTGTACATACATTGCTTTTTACAGTGAAACGTCTTAGGGCAGATTCGACGAAAAGAGGCATACTTATACTGGGGATAGTAATGTCGAATTCCATACAAATTTTTATTCTGAGTGACACTCCATACAAATGGAGTAATTCCATTTGTTTGGAGTGTTTTAACGGCCGATTCGACCAAAATAGGGCATACTTATACTGGGGATAGTACTTAATGTCAAATACCATACAAATAATTATTCTGAGTGATACTCCATACAAAGGGAGTAATTCCATTTGTTTGGAGTGTTTTAACGGCCGGTTCGACGAAAAGAGGGCATACTTATACTGGGGATAGTAATGTCAAATTCCATACAAATTTTTATTCTGAGTGACACTCCATACAAATGGAGTAATTCCATTTGTTTGGAGTGTTTTAACGGCCGGTTCGACAAAAAGAGGGTATACTTATACTGGGGATAGTAATGTCAAATTCCATACAAATTTTTATTCTGAGTGACACTCCATACAAATGGAGTAATTCCATTTGTTTGGAGTGTTTTAACGGCCGATTCGACCAAAAGAGGGCATACTTATAATTATTTATGGTTGTGTGTCAATGTTTTATGTGTGTGTGTGTAAATGATGGTAAATAATACATGCAAAGAACTAACATCAAACTATCAAAACTGTAGCACTATTATTCATCGAGATATGATAGTTTATGCAACGCCTTTTTGCAGTCCTGACCGCAATTAAAGAATAAAAAAAGAAACATTTATTCAGCAATGATCAGTCAAACGCAACATTAGAAAGTGAAATTTTACTGTAAGTTTAGTTCGTGTTTTCTTGTAATTAAATATAATTAGTAAAAATGTTGGTAAACAATACTTGGTCTATTGTTTTTTTTTATTGGAGCACGGCATGTGACTTTGTATCTACCTGGAGGTGAGCAGACCTACAAAATCCATGAATGGGGCAATTAATAATTGTTCATAAACAACATTGATTGCTCCCACTATGCCGGCTAAATGATGCGATTACGAAATGGGTGGCGACAAAGACGAATTGCATTACGGGAATATTTTAATATACTCGCTGCCTTATCGTCAATTCAACTACCCATTTCGTAACCGTCCCTCAAAGGACACCACCTCAACAAAAAATCAATGCAGTAGTCTGCTGAAAACCGGTGAACCCACAGACTAAAACCGAAACGACTTTAGGACTTGGCGGTTTTTGCATTCAGTGGTAACGAGACCGGTCGGTCGGCCTAACGAAGTTCTGTCAGTTCTGTTATATCACTTCCGTTGCATCACTAAAACCTCCAAGGTCTAGTTGTTTGCTGCGCCCGCCCCGTTTGTGTGTGTATGTGGAGATTATGGGTTTGATTTCCACTAACGGCCAAAACGATATTAGAACTGTTTTGGTCTGACTATTTATAAACAAAGAGTTTGTGTATGTTCAATCAATATTGTTTAAGACAATTATTGATTGACCCCATTCATGGATTTTGTAGGTCTGCTCACCACCAGGTAGATATAAAGTCACATGTCGTGCTCCAATAAAAAAAAGAAAAAAAAGAAGCAGAAACAGAACCAGATGTCAAAATAATTTTTAGCGGAAATTTCAACCCCTTTAAGAGATTATTTCCGGCATAGAATTATCCTAACCTATCCTACGGGTGTTCAGGGTGTCAAACTATCTTCATACTAAATTGGTTCACCAGCCGTTTAACTGTCGGTAACCTTTTCACGCTACGTGAAAAAGTTACCGACAGAGTTATTTTAGAATTTATAACATTAGTATAGATAGATATATATTTAAACTAGCTGTGCTCGCGACTTCGTCAGCGTGCAATAGTTATTTTTTTATCATACAAACTTTCATCCCCTATTTTATCCCCTTGGGGGTAGAATTTATCAAAATCCTTTTTTAGCGTCATAACATCTACCTGCATGCCAAATTTCAGCCCGATCCGTCCAGTGGTTTGGGCTGTGCGTTGATAGATCACTATGTCAGTCAGTCACCTTTGAGTTATATATATATATATAGATTTGCTCTAATTCAATGAATTTAATTACAAAAAATATATATTAATTTGTTTTTAGTCCTTGACATTTTAGTATAGTTGTTATATTTTTTAGGACCTTAAATATTTAAAAATACCTAAACCAATTAGGAAGGGTTATCAAATAAGTAATTAATTAGTATTACAAACATAAAACATAATAAAAATAAGGTAAACCAGTTGGATGGCCTTACAGTGTGAGAAATATTGTTTTTATGAATATTTTAGCATACCTTTAGAGTCACTTTACCTTAAACTTAAAAAAATATAACCATTATAACTAGACTATAGCTTCTGCTCACGACTTCTTCCGCATGAAATTTAAATTTTGACCCATAGTGTATACGGATTGATAATACCTATGACCCAAAGTGTATACGGATTGATAATACCTATGACCCATAGTGTATACGGATTGATAATACCTATGACCCATAGTGTATACGGATTGATAATACCTATGACCCATAGTGTATACGGATTGATAATACCTATGACCCATAGTGTATACGGATTGATAATACCTATGACCCATAGTGTATACGGATTGATAATACCTATGACCCATAGTGTATACGGATTGATAATACCTATGACCCATAGTGTATACGGATTGATAATACCTATGACCTATATGTATATACAAGCTGACCCGGGGCCTTACCAAAGAGCCAATCGATAATCGCATCGAAATACCCATCAAAAGCCAAATGTATGGCATTTGACGTTTCTCGGCGATCAGGCTCTGCCCATAGAGTAAAATTCCTATACATTTTTATCGATCGATGCGGCGATTCGATTAGCGATCGTGTTCTTTGGTCTGCTCAACTTCGTCTGCGTAACTTTAACCGTTTACGTAGCGCACGCAATGGAAGCTATCAAAAGGAATACATTTTCCCCGTTTTTGCAACCTTTTTCATTGATACTCCGCTCCTATTGGTCGTAGCGTGATGTTATATAGCCTTCCTCGATAAATTGGCTATCCAACACTAAAATATTTGTTTTAATACGAACCAGTAGTTCCTGATATTGAACGCGCTATCAACCAAATAGCCTCTTAAATAGTAGGTTTACATACGTCTAAGTGCGCCGCGGACTGAACATTTTCAGAAACCCTGACCTAGCATAGCCTTCTTTGATAAATGGCTATCCAACACTAAAATATTTTTTCAATACGCACTTCTGTTCCTGAGATTAGCGCGTTCAACCAAATAAACAAACTATTCAGCTTTATAAAATTTTACATAGTATAGATTAAATAACTCTTGCCTGGTATTAAAATTAAGTTAATTCGTATTGCAACAAATTATAAATAATGTTATCACTGTACCCAGATCTTAAATATTATTATTGTATGCAAATATTTATAGAGTCATAATAGTAAGCCATTATTCACGATTTTTACCTTGACACGAAATATGACATCATTTTGTCATTTATTAAAAAGGACCTGAAATGATCTAACCTTTTCTTAGTATTATAAACTTAGTATACTGTAACAGCTCTGTTCGCTACTGTTACATTACCTATATAACTCTTGGTAAATAAATAACTAAAAGACTCTTTGTTTTGGACTTCTTTTATTGGTTTTATCAACCAAAAATAAATTAAATTATTAATATTTTATTTAACATAAATTAGATATAAGTATATATATATATATGAATTTCAACCTATCTCGAGCGGATGCTGAACTATTTCTTTTTGACTCTGTTTACATGTCCGTGGACCTTCAAATTGTTTAAATAAGAAAAAGTATTTAAGAAGATTATGGTCCAGCCAGTACCATAGGTAGTTGCGTTCGAAATAGGCGGTTACATCCATAGGCACCTTGTTAGCTACATCCATAGGCGTATATAGAGGGGCGACCGGGTTGGCCGTGCCCACCCCAGAATGATTGACAGCACCACTAGAGCCTCGGAGAGAACGGAAGAACTTGTGAAATTGTTTATAGATGGGTTATTGAGTCTATTAAAAAAATCGCGACGAGCTAACCACTTGTTCGGTGTAGACTCATCCATAGCTACGACGAGGTGCGCTTAAAAACACCTCCGCTGGGTACCCTGAGGTCGTCTAGGCGGTCTCGGGCGCGCCGTAAGGCACTCGTGATGTTTTTTTAATATATAAATTTCGGGCGTCGAAAGCAGAGTGCTTTCATCGGGCATCGCAACTCGAGCCAGGCCCCTCTAAAAAATAGGCCCTAGATACGCCAATGGGTATATCTATATACTACATAGTTATAATGATAATATAATATAAGAATTAATATTTAAGGCGTGGATACGGTTGGTGAGGTTGGTCGCCTCGGTGGCACTCTTATATGGCAGATGATAATCATGGTCAATGGAATCAGCTAACCACCTAGTCTTACACTAATTGTTATGTATGTAGCGTACGTTCGGTTGGGTAGTTTTTTTATTTTTATTTAATGACAGCTTTTATTATCTATAATGGATTTAAATATAATTGATTGTTAAAACTTTTTTTTTATTGCTTATTATATACTATATATGTATATATATATATATATATATTTTGTTTGGTCATGGAACATTCTTCTGGGTCATCCTGCCTTATCCTTGTATTCAAATCTGATTTCAATTCTTTTCAATGCAATTCTTTTATTTCAGTAATTAGCCTTATATATTTATCAGTTAGACACTTAGTACATTAGTCACAATTGCACAATATAATTAAATTACATACCTACATTATTTGATACACTTGTAGTACTATTTTAATACATAATATATTTTGGAATACTGGGCAGCACATTGCAGTAAATCAGTATGTAGGTATACAAAGATATACAATATAATATATATAAAGGTATACAATATAAAATAAACAAAGCTTAAACTATTAGCTGCTGTATAGAGGCATTGTCCAAAATGTAAACCTACCTAGGTATAACTAGGAATATAAAAATAATAATAACACTTAACCTACATAAAATAACAGTAGGTACTGAACACAGTATAAATGACCAGTAGCTTATGTAAAGGGCATTATTCAATTTTCACAGTCAAATTATTAAAATAATAAAACAAAATAAAATAACAAACTAAATATCAATAAAAAAAAGTTTTTTTATTATACTGTCACCATTAATAAAATATGTAAAGATTTACATGAAATAAATGATTTATAAATTACTTCCGTCAATCTCTTTTTATTATCCAATTCCTCTCAATGTGCCCAAACCACCGTAACATTCTTTCTCAATTCTTGTCACTACATCTTCTTTCAAATCCCACACATCACGCACAACTGTATTCTTTACTATACCCGCAATTGTTACTTCACATGCACTCTTTAAGAGGAGCGTCTGATTAAAGATTTTATTGATTTTTGGAGGCGTTATAAATATGACCGTTTTCTAGGCTTATACCGTTTTCCCTATTTTAAAGTTTGGTATAGGAATAAAATATCAACACCTGAAGTATGAAAAAAATCCTATAAAATATCAAGACAGAAAATTAAAAATAAAATTGTATATTTTCTCTGTAATAAAATGAGATTAATTTTATTCCATTAAAGTTTAGGGGTAGATCAAAGTTTTGGCCCGAATGTCGTTTTGCTGCCTAAATTCTAGATTCGTTGGGGAGGTTTACATACACATGTATGGTAGAGTTACCGACTCACCATCATGCGCGGGGAGAGGTAACACTTTGCAGTCGAATCAGCATGAGCATCGAAGAGCCTCATCAGACGCTCCTCTTAATGATTATTTTAATACCCATTTACTTGTGTACTATGTAGGTTACCTACTTACTTAGTTATAATTTACCAAGTTTGTAAGTAGAGAGACAACCTTCAAAGATCAAGATTAGTGACGCAGATTATTTTTGGATGTTATTTTATCCGTGACATTATATATAAGCTATGAGATAGTTATCTGTTTGTTTTATGTTATTATGTACTACCTACGTGTTTAGAAGTTTTATTAACATCAAGTGCGAATGAATTTTGCTTACCTATTTAGCGTGTATGTGAAGAGTTTTGGTTCACTAAAAACAAAAAAAATAAGTTTTTATAAACATTTTATTTCCGCCTTGTCGTAGCTGGTATTCTGGGACTTATTAATATTGTTATTATTTAATTTATTTATGGAAACACGGCTTTGTATCTTCCTGGTGGTGAGCAGACCTACAAAGTCCATGAATGGGGTCAATCAATAATTGTTCTTAAACAATATTGGTCGCTCCCACTATGCCGGCTAAATGATGCGATTACGAAATGGGGAGACAAAGATGAATTGCATTAAGAGTATATTTTAATATACTCGCTGCCTTATCGTCAGTTCAACTACCCATTTCGTAATCGCACCCTGAAAAGGAGACTACCAGCTCGACAAGAAATCGATGCAGTAGTCTCCTAAAACCGGTGAACCTACTGACTAAAACCGAAACATGACGAGCCTATACCGAACAACGTATTTTGTATAAATGCCTTTGACGTTGTATCCGGAGGTCGTTGCTTCCATTCCCTCCCACCCATAGCAAAAAATATTATTAAGTTTTTCTACAGTTTATCATGGTCTGGGTGTTCATAAAATATAATATGTATGATATCGTTGTTTCTGGATAGTACTAGTTTGTATGGAGAAGGCAATTTTTTTTTCATTAACGACACATGGTTCCATGGGAAATTTGTTCAATTTTATCAGGAGAAGCTCATATTGGCCCAAAGGTACAACCTTATAAAGCCAGTATATTAAATTAATTATGGGTCAGATTATAATATAATAATACTTCAAATTCAATGCAAGTAAATAAAACATTAACTTAAAATAACATTAACCAACAAGTTTCTGTATATATATATATATATATATATATATATATATATAATCACGGGTGCCTTACGGCGCCCGAGACCGCCTAGACGGCCCCAGGGTACCCAGCGGAGGGTTTTTAATCCCACCTCGTCGTAGCCGATGGTATGAATCTACACCCAACAAGTGGATAGCTCGCCGCGATGTTTTGAATAGACTCAATAACCCATCTATAAACAGTTTCACAAGTTGGTATAGTGAAACCGGGACCGACAGCTTAACGTGTTCTCCGAGGCACTATAGTGGTGTTGTCAAACAAATGTACATAAATTTTTAAATTAAAAACTCATTGGTACACACCGGGATTCGAACCAGGGACCTTTGTGTTTTTAAGTCCAAGGTCTGACCAACTCGGCCACCACGTAACAAGTTTCTGTATAAACACAAAAAGGTCAAAAAGCTACAAATTGTAAATTGATTGAATATACTAAACTTGAATCTTAAACAAACTTATTCAAGTTATTACCAAATTATGTCATACTTAACGTCTTATAGTTAACTTTAAATGACTACTGTTCGCTTAAGGTGATAATAGTTGTCAACGACCTTGGGCATCGGAAAAGGCTTAGGTTTTTTTTTTCGTAAATTATCTTTACACGTAATGGTCCGAATTTAACTAGAAAGAGTCAATATAATTTAAGTGATCGAATTTAATATTGTTTTGTTTTGTTTGACTGAATACTAGGGTGGTTTAGAAAAAAAAAACACCCATCTTAACAGCAAACCGTGGCCTAACGAGCAGTAGGACACCCGAACAAGTTATATAAATCACGTTTATAAAGTCCCACGGGAACGAAGTCACGAGTGAAAAGCTTAGTATATAAGCTCGGGGTCCCAATTTTACTCAACTTGAAAAACTAGTTTTAAACTTATATATAAGTGAACGATATATAGGTTAAGCAGATGACAACAAGGCCGGCCTGGGATGGGTGACCGCTTTATACAACGAGGCTATTTCATCATAAACACCGCAACAAGCTCGCACTTGTTAGGTGTTGCCTCTGAATACCATCGGCGAAATAAGGACGGGTTAATCCCTCCGCTGGGTACCGTGAGGCCGTTTAAACGGTTCTCGGGAGCCAAATAGGCATCCGTGATGGTGTTTATTTTATTTTTATTATAAGTGAACGATGTAAGTGTAAGATTGTTACTTGTTCAGTGTAAACTCAAAATACTATCGGCTACGGATATATAGTGTGATATTTTAGGTGGGAGGAAGGTCTCTATAACTTACCATACAGATGCAAAAACCGTCAAGTGACCTAGTCATGTTTCGGCTTTAGTGATATCACCGGTTTTCAGGAGACTACTGCATCGATTTCTTGTTGAGGTAGTTCTCTTTTCAGGGTGCGGTTACGAAATGGGTACCTAATTGAATAGACGTTAAGGCAGCGAGTATATTAAAAAATTAAACTTCTCGTTGTCGTGGTTGTCGCCCCCCATTTCGTAATTGCATCATTTAGCTGGCATAGTGGGAGCGATCAATATTGTTTAAGAACAAATATTGATTGACCCCATTCCTGGACTTTGTAGGACTGCTCACCACCAGGTAGATACAAAGTCACATGTCGTGCTCCAATAAAAAGAAATCCGCCGCTGCATGGTAGGTACCCGTTAAGTAGGGACATATTAAAAACTTGCTGGTGCCCGCAACTTCGTATGCATTTAATTTATTGTAAAGAAAAAAATACAGTACCAGGTACATGGCGCTATGCGATATCCGACAATTTCGAATTTTAAATTTTTTACAACAATTTTTTTATTTAAATTTTTAAAGGCCATATAACAATTCTGTAATCTTACTTTTAGTAACCGAACAAACGACAAAAAAATCTGAAAAAAATATTTTAAGTTCTACGATTTTTTAAATATGTATAGATAAATGCTAAGAAGTATATTTGCCCCTTAACTACCTGTTCATGTAAATAAACACTTGGCGTATGTTATGTCGAAGACTAGAAGTGTTTTTATCGATGACTTTATATTTGTATGAACTATTCTAGGTTGTATGATTGCCTCAATTTGTCCCACATTTTGCCATATACATTTATACAAGTACCTCTACTGTTACATGATTATAATGGGCGAATATATTATATATACGATTAGCCATTAGATACATAATAGTAATATGTTGGACAAATTACACATATTGCTCTGGTCACAAACTAAGCTCTAGGCTTGTACTATGTGTACCAGAAACAACGATATAATACATAGTATATCTTATAAACAACCAGACCATGACAAACTGTACAGAAAAAAACGGACCAATATTTTTTTGCAATGGATGGGAATCGAACCCATGATCTCCGGATACAACACCAAACGCGCAACCACTAGTCTACGGAGGCTGTCAATACAAGTACCTCTAGTTGTTCCATCATTATAATAGGCAAATTTTTATACATACGATTAGCTATTAGATCACGATGCTTTTTTTTTTATACTACTAGCTGACCCGCGTAACTTCGTCTGCATAACTTTAACCTTTTACTCTGCGCACCCAACGGAAGCTCTCAAAAGGTAAAACACCCGTTTTCCCAATATGTTTCATTGGTGCTCCACTTCTATTGGTCGTACCGAAAAATGTTGGTTAGAATCAATAACCCTTTTATAATCAGTTTCACGGGTCGAAATAGTGAAACTGGCACCGTCAGTTTAACGTTCTCTCCGAGGCACTACAGTGGTGTTAAACAAATGTACATGAATTTTTAGATTAAAAACTCATTGATACACACCGGGGTTTGAACCAGACACCTAAGTGTTTTTAACCAACTCGGCTGTTGCACCAAAATAAACTCTCTGTAAATGTTGTAAGTACAGCTGTTGGAACAGAAAAATAAAATTGGTAAATTCGACGCCATTTTTAAATTTAATTGTTATAGGTTACGTTATACAGAGAGTTAATTTTGGGGCAACTCAGCCTTAATTTTATTAGCAAGTGAATGGACAAAGAGCAACATGCTTACAGCACCTGCGACAATAATATTATGACAGGTGAGAGTATTGTCAGGCGCTCCCAAATGACATCATGCTGCGGGAATGACAGTCGATGGAGCGTTACGGATTCTAAGCTATATTTTGTCGGTGTTAACATGCTCTGTGGAGAGTAATAGTAGATTTTACAGCAAGTGCACAAAACGACATTTTTTATCCGAGACTTTTAGCAGCCCGAGCCGAAGACGAGGGCTGATAGTAATGTCGAAGATAAAATGTTTTTTTTGGACGAGTTATAAACTCTGCTTTTCACTTCGATTGCGAGGGAATAAAACAGTAGTATAACATTTCTTTAATTAAAATTTAAAGTAAAATTAGTACAGTTTTTAATACTGAAGGAATTTGTTTTTCTCGGCATATTATATCTTTTATGACTTAAAAACACATAAGGCAAATAAATTTAAGTAAATATTATAAAATAACAAATTCTATCTATGAACTTCTTATTGTGTTTAGGGTGTATGGCTCACCGAGAACCGTTTAAGAGGGCGCATAAAGCAAACCATGAATCTAGATCTCTGATTATGAGAATACCTAAAACCCAACCAATATTTAAAAAATATTATATATCCGGAGGTCGTAGGTTCGATTCCCACCCATGGCAAAAAATATTAGTACGTTTTTTCTGTACAGTTTGTCATGGTCTGTGTGTTTATAAAATATAATATGTATTATATCGTTGCTTTTGGTACACATAGTACAAGCCTAGAGCTTAGTTTGTGACCAGAGCAATATGTGTAATTTGTCCTACATATTATTATTATTATTTAGAAGTAACTGGCTTTTAATAAAATGTAGTAGTCTTATTGTTGTGTATTTAGGGATTATTTTTATTTTTTTCTTTAATTTTTGTTTATATTTATTTATTTTTTATATCTTGGGTAGTTTTAGATTTGATTGTTTTATTTTTTCTGTGTTTTTTACTTAATTTTTTAATTGTGTTTATTAAATTTAAACAATATGCCTTCTACCGTCCTCGTACATAATAGGCATCGGCTGAAAATCAGCGCTACAGCGCAACCTGTTGTAGCTTGTGCTGAGCCGATTACCTGTGTGTCACCGCGCAACACGCATTCTGTTTATAGTTATAACATATATTATAATAATTTGTCAAACTTGTTTGGTGTATAAATAAAGATTTTCTTTCTATCTTTCTTTCTTTTAGCATAAAGTTGCCTTGATAGAAAAAAATCGCAAAGCTACGAGTACCTCCATTTCTTATCTATATATAATATTACTTACTTCAATATAGCGCATATTAAAAGTCATGTTTTTTATATGTTATATATAACTATAAGATCTAGTGCATGCTAGCGTTTCTGTATAATTCAAAATATTTTGAAAGTTATGGCAATACAACTGCATTTTTCTCCGAGAATTTCGTGCAATATTTTTTTTTTCTCACTCGCACGAGTTAAAGTGTCTTTGTAAGAGGTATCTTTTATTTCACCTGTTTTACTTGCCTTTATACGCCCTCTTTAACGGCTTCAGGGTACCCAGCGAAGGGATTAATTATTTAGCCAATGGTATTCGGATATTGTATTTTATAAACACTCAAATCATGGTTAACTAAACAAGAATGATGCTGCGGACTTTTTTGTAGATGATCATAACATGGTGGCCACTTTCTGAAAAACATGGAAAACCGGGCATTTTCGGAGATTGGAAAAGTCCGTGGAATTCGTATCCGAACAAAAGTGGCCATCCTGTATAAGATAACACTGTATATCATTTTGATGTATATCTCTAAAGTTTGAATAAAAGCACCCAAAATAATATGTGTTTAGAAAACTTTCTCGTCTTTCTATAAATATAACTAGCATGAATTATACAAGGTGAATTTTTCAAATGTGCCAAGGCCAAATCATAAACTCAAAGGAATCTCGAACCTCGGGGCGGATTTTGATAAAAACTAAAACAGCAACATTAGATTTTTGAAAAATAAATCCATCTAGCCGGGAATCGAACCGGTTGATTTTGAAAAGTTATAATCGACACTATCAGCACCAGCTTCATTGGCGAAATGAGGACGGGTTAATCCCTCCGCTGGGTACCCTGAGGCCGTTTAAATAAAAAAGGCACCCGTGACGGTGTTTATTTTATTTTTAAATTCTGGTAAGTAATAATCATTTTTAATAAAGAAATATTTAATTAAATAAATTTCATACTTTAACAATTTGATTTAAATAATGCTCTTCAAAACCCATCCCCAGTTATGACCAAAAGGTTTTGAATGTTTGGGAAATGTTTGATCAGACGCTCCTCTTAATGCCAAGTATTTACTATCGAGGATTTAAACAAACATCTAATTTTCATGCACAAGGTCGTCAGCTACTGTAATCACCTTAATTATAATTATAAATTTGGTTCCTAAATTACAGTACACAATACTGTGCCTAAACACACCCTGTGTGTGTGACCTTTTTTAATGTGTTTGACCTCAATCCGAGGGAAACAATAGTGTGTTTATGTCTGGTACGTGTTCTGGAGTTAAACACGTTTTTTTTTAATAAAAAACCTCTTTGGAACACTTAAAAATATTTCTGACTAAAGAAGCTTTGTTTTCTTTATTTTTGTCGTTATTGGTCGTGTTCGAGCTAAAAATACAAGTGCGAAATCTTTTTTTTATTTTTTTATTATTATTTCACAACCAGTGCAGAGGACTTATCGGAAGTTCTTAAAAGGATTTTGTTTCCCTTTTCAACATTTCAACATTTTTCATTGATGCTCTATTGGTCTTATCGCTCCTATTGGTCGTAGCGTGATGTTATATAGCCTATAGCTGTCCTCGCATTATTACTATACTATAGATAGTATAGATTGGAGCATGTCATGTGACCTATATCTACGAGTTTGTCCATGGTATAGGTGGGAGGAAGGTCTCTATAGCTTCACTAGGCCGCCGACCGATCACGTTACCATGGCAAAAACCGACAAGTAACCTAGTCAGTAGTCATGTTTCGGCCTTAGTTAGGGTTTACCGCTTTTCAAGAGACTACTGCATCGAACTCTTGTCGAGGTGGTAGTCTCCTTTAAGTACACAGTAACTGTACGGGCTATTGATTTGACGATAAAGCAGCGGGGATATTAAGGACACTGCATTCGTAATCGCGCGCTCTGCGTTCTCCATACAAAATGAGCTTTCTCAGTTCCAAAAATACTCGATTCTTACTGTTTGTCGCAGAATTAAAATTATATATTTTTTGGTCATTGTATTTAATGACCTTTCTGTGTTGGGTACTTTTTTTTTTAAATTTTAACTATAATTAAAAAAAAAAATACCCACAACAGAAAGATTTTTACGTACCACTACGAACATTAAAAAAATAATTGAACTTCGACCAATATAAGTTGTAATATTGGAAGTACGTTTGTATGGACATCAAGTCGACTCCAGTAATTCAAATTTATCTTTATTTTAGATTTTGTATCTACGTAATGGTAAGCGTACCTACAAAGTCCATGAATGAGGTCGATCAATACATTGTTGTTTAGCAGCATTTATCGCTCTTACTATTTGCTTTACGAGTTTACTTTAATATCCTCGTTATTTTACGATAAAATAACGGGGATACGACTCGTTAGAGATGTTTAATTTTTATATACGTGGTGGCCGAGTTGGTTAGACCTTGGACTTAAAAAACACTTAAGTCCCTGGTTCGAATCCTGGTGTGTACCAATGAGGTTTTAATTAAAAAAAATATGTACATTTGTTTGACAACACCACTATAGTGCCTCGGAGAGCACGTTAAGCTGTCGTTTTCACTATACCAACTTGTGAAACTGTTTATAGATGGGTTATTGAGTCTATTCAAAACATTGCGACGAGCTAGCCACTTTTTCATACCATCGGCTACGACGAGGTAGGATTAAAAACCCCTCCGCTGGGTACCCTGGGTCTCGGGCGCCGTAATGCACCCGTGATGATAATGTATGTGTATTTTTATTACCTGTAGTAACCTAATTAGTATTATTTTAATTCATAAATATAAGATATAATAACAAAGAGGACTTACTACCAGTTTCTCGATTTTATAATAAATAATCAAAAATTGCAGATTTTCACAAAAAGTGCGGTTTGTAAAATCCGCCATTTTTAACTATCGGACCAGTTACATAAAATTTACTATAAACCGCGTTATTATTATATACTTTACACCTCCATTTTGCCCTTTGTTTAAGAAATAAATTAATTTTATTGACTAATTTGATTTTTAGTTGTTCTGTCGTTTTCCGCAATTAGCCAAGAGATTAGGCCTTTTTGCGTGTGTCGCGTGGAGCTGGGCTGACTATTCTAGCCAGCCCAGCTCCTTCCAGAAGGCGACAAGAAGTCCGGATCTTCCACAGGCCTCAAGGAGCGACCTCGGTGTTACGAGGATTTTCGCCCGGTGCATGATGAAGCAGCACATGGGTGGGTGTTTCATTTTTAGTTATTCGGAGTATTTTTATAACCATTTTGATTATCAAAATAGGTAAGATAAGCTTATCCAATCTCTGAAAGGTTAGTTGAGAGATAATAAATACCTAAGTCATTAAATTAATCTCCCCTTTACGTTTCTTACTAGGTAAAATATATAAATTGAAGTTATAAATTTTTTTGCCAAAAATTTGGCCTCTCTTCGGAGCGGCGTCATCAGTGACAGTGACTGAAGGTCTTTGTCATAAATTAAAAAAAAGTAATTTTATTTCTTTTAGCACTGGTAAAGGCAATACATTGCCTGTTCTACTGTTTTGTAATTATTTTTTAGAAAAATATGATCATGATCTCCCTTATACGTATAAGTTTTGTGTAAATGAATTTAAAATGGTTGCAACTAATTTCAATAAGAAATATCCTGATATAGAATTTGTAAAATGATAATAATATTTTTTATGTTTATCTAATTAATTAAAACAAAAGTGAAAACAATTATTACACTTCTCTGCCATCTTGTGTTCAAAATTAGGACTTAAACTGTTCAAAATTAGGAGTACTATAGTTTTTGACTTCGACTTGTACCTGGAATGACCTGGATGTCTCCGGGGTTCGAGTCCCATCAACCACAATTTGATATATTTTTTATTTATTAAATAAATATAAAAGCGAGGTCAAGGGTAAACGTGGCCGAGGGAGACCAAGACATGGGTACCATGACCAAATTGTATAGATTTTAAAAGACGGTGCTATTAAAAGTCTCCGAAATCGGCTTGCATGTATGAGAAGAGTTATGACTGTGTAAGAGGCGAAAGGAGTATGTAGGGATAGGGACAAGTGCCTCTCAGTTGTCTCCGCCTACCCCGTAAGGGACCTGGTGTGAAGGTAAATAAATAGATAGATTTTGAATATATTTGAGGAAGTCAGACTGGCAAGGCCTATCTACGAGTATGTACCACTTTCCTTAACGATTTACTGGCATGCTACTAGAAAGTATAAATAAACACGTTACTGAAACTGTAATTAAATATCTAATATATTAGATATTATGAAAAAGATAATAGTAACAATTAGTTACTACAAAACATCTGATTTGAATAACCACTCTAGCGCAGAAAGAAAGTGTCTTCATACAGCAGGCAGTCAGCCGTGTACAATGTATTTGTTATAAGTCTTATTAAAAAAAACAGCTTAATATTGCTTTACATACATACATATCATCACGGGTGCCTTACGGCGTACGAGACCGCCTAGACGGCCCCAGGGTACCCAGCGGAGGGGTTTTTTAATCCCACCTAGTCGTAGCCGGATGGTATGAGTCTACTTCGAACAAGTGGCTAGCTCGTCGCGATGTTTTGTATAGACTCAATAACCCATCTATAAACAGTTTCATAAGTTGGTATAGTGAAACCGGGCCATATAAAACAGGTGAAATTAAAGATGCCTCTTATAAAGCGTGCGAGTGAGAGACAAAAACTAATCTCGCGCGGAATTCTTTGAAAAAATACAGTTTTTTTGGCTATAACTTTCAAAAAAATTTGAATTTTGCAAAAACGCTGGGCCATGTACTAGATTCTTACCTTGTTATCAGTTGCGAAGTGACTTAACCACTAGACTGGGGTCGCTTTATTAATAAAACATGTTGCAAAAACGGGGAAAATTTATTCCTTTTGAGAGCTTCCGTTGCGTGCGCTTCGTAAACGGTTAAAGTTACGCAGACGAAGTTGCGCAAGTCACCTAGTATTTTATAACAAACTGTACAGAAAAACCTTCTAATACTTTATTGTCATGGGTGGGAATCGAACCCACTACCTCCGGATACAACACCAAAGGCACAACCACTAGTCTACAGAGACTGTTAATGTATTTTGTAAATCTTAGTTAAATAGGTGCGTTTATAATGCGGCATATTGCAGTGAATTCTACATTGGTTTTTGTGTTGGCGTTTTTCCAAAAATATAAGTAATGCATTCGGAACGTTACTTTTGAAGCCTTTGTTTGGGTTTCTTTATACTTGGTGGTTTATTTGCCACTTTCTAATATATTCCAGTTTAAGAAGGCCGTCCTTTGTGTGTTAGTATGTATGTGCGTGATACGTGAAACATAATGTTTTTGGCACATTACCGAAAACAAACACTTTTTCGATTAAAATATAGTTTTTTTTTTTTGTTTAAATTCGTATAAAAATGAAAAATAAATATATTGCCTTGAAAACAATAATTAGGTACAACAGCACATTTAAAACACATAAAACATTTTTACGAAATTCATTAAAAAAAATGTGGGAGATAAAGATTAGACCTTTGTTTCTGCTTCCGCAATTTGTTTCAAGGGAATTTTAAATAAGGGAATATTTAGACGATAAAATGAGTTATTATTGTTGGCTAGTAAGTAGTTAGACACGCGCGGTTTCTTGACCTTTTCGACGGGGTAAGTCCAATTGCAGTGGTTGCTCCTTTGGCCTTGAATCCGGAGGTCGTGGGTTCGATTTCCACCCATGGCAAAAAAACATTAGTACGTTTTTTTTCGTAGAGTTTGTCACGGTCTGGGTGTTTATAAAATATAATATGTATTATATATCGTTGCTTCTGGTACACATAGTACAAGCCTAGAGCTTAGTTTGCGACCAGAGTAATATGTGTAATTTGTCCTACATTATTATTATTTATAACTTATAAAGTTAAACTTAATATTTTGCGATCACGACCTCTTCTGTTTGACGACCAACTTACAAAAAATACAAGTCAAAGTTTAGCTTTGCTGAAAAACGATATTACGACCGTTTTAGTTTGGATGGGTATCTGTCCAAAATTACAGACGAATTAAAATTACTGCTGTAATTGTATTACAAGTTAAATTCTTCTAAATTGATTTTGCGAAATTTTCTTTATGTTATAAGTACATACTTAATTACACATTAATAAGCTATACTGAAAATTGGGTTGAAAAGAAAACCGTTTATTTTTCTGTTTAGTGCAACTAAAGTTGCACAACACAAGTTGGGCCGGATTCGGATTATATGAATCACATCAATCTGCTGTGATTAGATATAAGTACACTATATTATATATATCATATCAGTAGATATATGTGTCATTATAATTTATTCCGTGCGAATGGAATGCGATGTGTTGCTGTATTATCAGGAGACAAACAAACTTTGTTTCAGTTTTCAGACAGTTTCGGGCGCATCCGCTTATGATAAATCCAGAGACCGGAAAACCCGTTCCCCGGCTTAAGAGCGGAGTCTGATCAAACATTTCTCATACATTCACAACATTTTGGTCCTAACTGTTACCCCCCACTAAACATTCATAGATTTTTATGAGTTTTGGAGGCGTTATAAATAAGACCTATATTTAGGCTCGTACGTTTTCCTTTTTTTAAAGATTGGTGTAGGGAATAATATCAACCCCTGAAATTCGAAGAAAATCGCGAAAAAATCCCTCACATTAAAATAATTCCTATAAAATATCAAGGCAGAAAATTAAAAAATGGAAAACGTACAGTCATAGTTTATTTTCTCTCTAATAAAATGAGACTATTTTTTTTCAAATCCATTATAAAGTTTAGGGGTAGAAAACAGTTATGGCCCGAAAGTCGTTTTGCTGCCCAAATTGTAGGTATAATCTCATACGTGCTCTTTCTCTTATTAAGGGTCGGGGGGAAGGTTTACATAAATGTATAGAAGGGTTACCGACTCCCCGTCATGCGCGGGGAGAGGTAATACTTTGCAGTTGAATCAGCATGAGCATCGAAGAGCCTCATCAGACACTCCTCTTAAGTCTTTAAACGGTGTACCTCTTACGACGAATTACCCCGTGAACTTGCTTATCCAATTCAACTGCTATTCTATACATTTAGCTAACCCTTTTGAAAGGGAAACCCCTATGTGTAACAGGTTAGCCTGTACACTTAAACATCCTTAAATAGCAGCCAAACTATGATGCAATTCTTTTTGGACTTTGGAAGAGGGAGGGAGAAAAAAAATAAGTTGATGGTTATTTCAGTTGATTAACATTGAACCTTTCGCTGACAAAAATATATTTAAGCTAAAATGACTCTTATTTATATTACACAGTGATATCAAAATCGTTTAAAACCTTAAAAACATGAAGGGGTTTCCCATTCATTGGGTTACAATTTCCAATGCATTTGATTACCTCATTTGGTAAAGTTTGATAGGGGTAATGCTTATTTTGATTTCAATGGTTAGCGCTTTATAATTGACTTTTGAGGTGCAACGGGTTTGGTAACCAAAACCTTATTAAAAACCCATTCAAAAACCCTTGAAGAGGATAAGATAAAGGTCCGGTCCCTGGGTAAATCATGAAATACCTGTTTGAATATACCACTATAGTGCCTCGGTGAGACTCTAGTGAGAGCATATTAAGCCGTCGGTTCCGGTTTCACTATACCAACTTGTGAAATTGTTTATAGAGGGGTTATTGAGTCTATTCAAAACATCGCGACGAGCTAGCCATTTATTCGGTGTAGACTCATACCATCGGCTACGTCGAGGTGGGATTAAAAACCCCTCCGCTGGGTACCCTGAGGCCGGTCTCGGGCGCCGTAAGGCACCCGTGATGATATGTATAGTATGTGCAGGAAAGTCTACAAATGTAAAAGTCAAAAAAATATCTTAATTTATAGTTAATATTTAATTTATATTTTCAGGTAATACATGGCTACAAATAAAGAATGGTGTAGAGGTATTTAAGACCCTTTTACGTAAGTATAATTTTATGTTCAGTCAAAGAAATATCTCTATTTGGAATTTTAATTTATTTTGGGCGTTATTTAACTACGGGTTGCTTGCTAATAGTAGATTTTACAGCAAGTGCACAAAACGAACCACTTTTATCCGAGACTTTTAGCAGCCCGAGCGAAAGACGAGGGCTGATAGTAATGTCGAGGATAAAATGGTTTTGTGGACGAGTTATAAACTCTGCTTGTCACTTCGATTGCGAGGAAATCAAACAGTAGTATAACATAACATTTCTTTAATTAATATTCAAAGATAAATTAGTACAGTTTTGAATACTGAAGGAAATTGTTTTATGTCTTAAAAACACATAAGGCAAATAAATTTAAGTAAATATTATAAAATAACAAATTCTATCTATGAACTTCTTATTGTGTTTGGCTGTATGGCTAATTTTCTTTGCCTTAATATAGATACATTTATGAGTAGGCACGTTAATGCATTTGTGCACAAAATTCGATTTTGTGCAGCCTATAACCTGCACAAATAAGCACTTTCAGAGCATGAGAAGTGAAAACAACATTATAGAGTCACAGGTATTATAACATAATACCTGTGACTCTTGTATAACAATTGTATATACGTGGTGGCCGAGTTGGTTAGACCTTGGACTTAAAAACACTTAGGTCCCTGGTTCGAATCCCGGTGTGTACCAATGATTAAATAAATTATGTACATTTGTTTGACAACACCACTATAGTGCCTCGGAGAGCACCTTAAGCTGTCGGTCCCGGTTTCACTATACCAACTTGTGAAACTGTTTATAGA
Source organism: Monopis laevigella (assembly GCA_947458855.1). Classification (NCBI taxonomy): domain Eukaryota; kingdom Metazoa; phylum Arthropoda; class Insecta; order Lepidoptera; family Tineidae; genus Monopis; species Monopis laevigella. The sequence continues at coordinate 13,474,533 of OX381597.1, forward strand.
TGAGTTATTGAGTCTATTCAAAACATCGCGACGAGCTAGCCACTTGTTCGGTCTAGACTCATACCATCGGCTACGACGAGGTGGGATTAAAACCCCTCCGCTGGGTACCCTGGGGCCGTCTAGGTGGTCTCGGGCGCCGTAGGGCACCCGTGATAATATGTATGTGTGTATGTATTATAACATCACATGTAATATACTATGTATTTGCATGCCATTTATAGTAAAACATGTTAAACACTATTCCTTTATAACATCTATTGTACCGTGTTTTTAGCAATATGTTTATATTTTAAGTTAAATTATATTTTATGTAGTAGGTAGCGAGTTTATTTTTCTTTAAAAATAAATCCACAACCGATGAATAATAAATACAATGTCAGACAAAACATATATTTTCATTCTACGACAAAGATTAGTGTAGAAATACTGGAAGTGCGAAAGCTAATTTTGTATGGGGAACGCCATCGCAAGTAGCGTGTATTTAACAAAAAACTCGTTCAAGAGCTAAAATGCACTAAAAAAAATACATTATATGCACATATACACCTAACGTGACGGGCTTGCGTGTGGAGAGTGCTCTCGTGAGAGATGCAATAAACTAACTTGTCTGCAGATATCGATCCTGACAGCATTCTGCTCTCGCTTTTATCTGTGCTATTTTTTTTTGTAAACATACCTTTAAGGCGCTTAAAGTTTGCGACTAAAAACTTATTCCGTGGGTTTAAGTAGTTATTATTTATACATTAAATTATAGTTAAAATATTTTATTTTTTATAATAGATAGATAATAGTTAAGTTTATAGTTTTATGCAAAAAATGCAGGGAAAATATTTATGTATCATCATGGGTGCCTTACGGCGCCCGAGACCGCCTAGACGGCCCCAGGGTACCCAGCGGAGGGGTTTTATTCCCACCTCGTCGTAGCCGATGGTATGAGTCTACACCGAAAAAGTGGCTAGCTCGTCGCGATGTTTTGAATAGACTCAATAACCCATCTATAAACAGTTTCACAAGTTGGTATAGTGAAACCGGCACCGACAGCTTAACGTGCTCTCCGTTCAAAAATATTTAAAATAAAATTAACTATAATTTTAAATGAACTTCCCATGGGGCTACCCTCAATGAATCTTATTAAAGGCTAGTAGCTTATCTGACAGGAATGACATGTCAATTATTTCTAATATTATGAAATGCGTAGTTTTTTTATTATTTTATTATTGGGGCACGACATGTGTCTTTGTATCTACATGGTGGTGAGCAGTCCTACAAAGACCATGAATGGGGTCAATCAATAATTGTACAATATTTATCACTCCTACTATGCCGGCTAAATGATGCGGATACGAAATAGGGAGCGATAATGGCGAATTGCATTACGAGTATATTTTAATATACTCGCTGTCTTATCGTCAATTCAACTACCCATTTCGTAACCGCACCCTGAAATGAGACTACCCTCTCGACAAGTAACCGATGCAGTAGTCTCCTGAAAACCGGTGAACCCACAGACTAAAACCAAAACAGGGCTAGGTCTTTTGCGTTTGCGTTTCAAACGATCATATCCGAGTTGAAAGTAGAAGTGATCGGTAATGTATGCACCAATCATTAATTATGTAATAGTTCAAGTCTCAGAACCGGTGGGAGCGCCCACGGTCCTGCCTAAATCTGGACAGGGTCGCCGACCTGGCTCCGTAGATCACCGATCTCTGATTTGTGGAGGTGCAACAGACACTTGTGTATTGGAATCCTGGAAGCAGTTGGATTTAGTTTTGCCGCACGTAGGCAATTTAAATCTTACCTCCAGTTTAAATTCTTTTCTGGCTTAATATTTCACTATAATTTCGATAAAAAAATATTTGGAACCATTATAATAAATAAAATTCCACATTTTTAAGTAAAAGATGTGTATGTATTTTTATTTTGAATATTCTTATTTTTACGTAGTGGTCTAAGATTTATATAAACTTACAAAAATTAGTTAAAAATTACTTTCTTTATATATTTTTTCGATCGAGCGAAGTAATGTTAATTACGTTTTAAGTCCCACACAAATACCAATAAAATGGTCTTCAATTATATATATTTTGTTTGCTACTTAAAAGGTATCAGTTTCACAGTTTTAACTTAATTTAAGATTCCTTGAGGGTAGTCCGAAAACTGTAGTCTTGTGTTCCTGATATATTTTTCATAGTTAAGTTTATAGGATATTATTGTGCAAAAGTGTACCAATTTTGTAGAATAAGCATTCTGTTATGATCTTATTTATGTTTAAGAATCCCATAATCTTCTGTAAAACTGTGGTACCGTTTTACAGTGGAATACATTTTCTCTTCTTCCATGACACTGGCATCACTATACCGTATGTTTGCATACGGTCATATGCCCGTTCCTAATTCTACCCTAGTCATTTCCCTTTTCCTGTCCAGCCCTTTATCCCACTTTTACTAATTCTATAAATTTTAAATCTACCCGCACTAGACACTGGTAAAATTACTTGTAAGGAGTAGAGGCCAGAAGAAAAAGAACGTAATTACTTCTACATGTTGACAAATAATACCACTGACACACTAATATATACAACTACATACCTAAACACACACATATCACAAATACTCGCTTTCACTAATACATAACATAAATTACGCTTTATACATTTAAATCACACTTGGTTGTCATTTGTGTAATTACTCCGTTTTTTCAATTTTATTATTTCTTACTTTTTATAGTTTTATGATTCTTTTGTTTATATCGATTCATGGTTTATATCATCCAGTTTATTTATTTTTTCATCCAATTTATTTATTTATTCGAAGTTCAGAAAAACATGACAAAAATTTCATGTTAAAATATACATAGTTATATAAGAATTAGTTTTGTTGATATAGAATCCTAGTGTCCACACTAGGATTCCCTGTGTTGTGATGACTAGATATATATATATAATAGTATATATATATATATATTCTCGTATACATATATAATTTTTTGGCTTATTCTTACTTTTGTTTTGTTGTGTTTTAATTAAAAGGTGAATAGGTAGGCTTATATAAATTAAATTAAACATCCCTAATGTAAATCAGTCGTCACGACACAAGTTTCTACTCAGTGTGACGACTGATGAATTAACTATAATACCTATATTTTACTTGGTTGAATAAAAAAAAATAAAAAAAAAACGGTAAACTGGAATAGCCACCGAGCAAAGTAAAAGTGTATCGTCTACAAAGTTGTTTGATCTATTGTTTTGTTGTTATAAGGTTGTGGTAGGTCGCGTCTAAATATAAATCCGAATGATTGACATGTTCAGTTAGTGAATGAATGACCGAACGGGTTTATCTGGTGTCAAGTGATATTGTTAATGGCTCGATTGTTCTTGTATTGTGCTTACGGGGTTTGTTAGAGGTCATGTGCTTGTTTTCTTAAATAAATAAATGCCTTTATTTTATTGAAAAAGCCTTATCTTAATTATTAATAACTAGTTATTAACAAATAATTAGAAGAAAATAAAACAAACCTATTATTATATAAGAACCTAAATTTATTTGTAAATATACTAAAATTCACATGGAAGAAGTAAATGCCACCAATGGTGGCGTATGGGAATAATTGCTTTTTTTAATTGAATACCTAAATAAATATCACGGATGCCTTACGGCTCCCGAGACCGCCTAGACGACCTCAGCGGAGAGGTTTTAATCCCACCTCGTCATAGCATGGTATACTACATCGAACAAGTGGCTAGCTCGTCGCGATGTTTTGAATAGACTCAATAACCCATCTATAAACGGTTTCACAAGTTTGTATAGTGAAACTGGGAACGACAGCTTAACGTGCTCTCCGAGGCACTATAGTGGTGTTGTCAAACTAGTGTACATATTTTTTTAAATTAAAAACTTATTGGTACACACCGGGATTCGAGCCAGGGACCTAAGTGTTTTTAAGTCCAAGGTCTAACCAACTCGGCCACCACTCGGTATATTAAGAGCAATATGTGTAAACATTATTTTTTAATTTTTATTATTATTATGATTTGCTTGCCACTGCTTATTTGTGCATATTTATTATAGTTGATAAGTCAGATTTAAATATGACACACGTGTAATAAATTAAACATCATCATCATAGCAGTCTTTCACGCGTCCACTGCTGGACATAGGCCTCCCCCAAGGATCGCCACAACGACCGGTTCTGCGCTGCCTGTATCCATCGGCTTCCTGCGACCTTTTACAGGTCGTCGGTCCATCTTGTGGGGGGCCTGCCTCTGCTGCGTCCTCCAGCACGCGGTCGCCACTCGAGAATCTTAATACCTCAACGGCCATCCGTTTTGCGAGCTATGTGGCCTGCCCACTGCCACTTAAGTTTGGCGATTCTGGAGACTATGTCGGTTACTTTGGTCCTTTTGCGGATCTCATCGTTTCGAATACGATCCCGCAAGGAAACGCCGAGCGTAGCGCGCTCCATCGCCCTTTGTCTGACTGTGAGCCTTTTCATCAAATTTATCATAGTCCGTCGATAAATTGACACTGATGCGTTAAGTATTGCCAATATAAATTCCTGATCAACTAGCTATTTGATCTCTGTGACTTTGTACAAATATAATAATAGGTTATTCTCTCATTGATTGTATCATAAACAGAATTAATACGTGGATAGAACGGGTGCATAGTGAAGTTTATATATATACTAGCTGATCCGCGCAACTCCTGCGTAATTTTAACCGTTGACGCAGCGCACGCAACGGAAGCTTCGGTTCAGTAGATCCAGAGATTACCCTCTACCATCTCACAAACTCACAAACTTTACCTCTTTATAATATTAGTAAGATCTATCTTTTATGGTTTAACCAGTCTAAATGACTGGTTAAACCATAAAAGATATCGGATTACTTCATTTTCACTGAGCATCCATTCTGACTTTTTTCTTTTAGCTAGGCTCCTATGGGTAGAGTGATGTTAAATAGCCTATAGCCTTCCTCAACAAACGGGCTATTTAACGAAATTTAAAAAATCAAAAGAGCTAATGGTTCCTACAATTAAAGCAAGTAACCGAAATTCATTTAGCCAGTCAATCTTACAGCAAATAACAAGTAGTGCATACGAAATCTTTAAATACGTTATCAATCAACTATTATCAGGGGCCTTACCAAAGAGCCAATCGATAATCGAATCGACATAACCTTCTTCTTCTTTTAATTAATTGCCTCTACTCCTTACGAGTAATTTTGCCAGTGTCTAGTGTGGTAGATAAAATTTATAAAAGGAATGGCGACATGACCGTATGTAAGCATACGGTATAGTCATGCCAAGAAAGTCAAATGTATAGGATTTGACGTTTCTCGTCAATCAAGCTCTAACCATAGAGTAAAATTCTTATGTACATTTTTATCGATCGATGCGGCGATTCGATTGGCGATCGTGTTCTTTGGTCAGGCCCCAGCTCGTACACACACATTGCATACAAAATCGATGTGGGATGGTTTTCGATGTTAGTGTGATCTTCAGAATGTCTTCCCAAATAATAAATGTAAGAAGCACTTTCGAGTCCTCATTTTTGAAACGTAAACTTGGAATTCTACATCTGTCTTTCTGGACAATTTTATTATAATCTAGGTTTTTTTTTAATTCACGAGTGAACAGAAACTTATAGCCAGAGTGCTTAAATTCAACCATATCTATGCTTTCCATCAGGCACGACTTCCTCAGTATACGCAAACTTAGTCCAATATAATAAAAACATATACGTACAAAATACGTTCACAGAGGATACTTCTATAATATTATACTCTGTGATTAGGAACAGTGTAGGTGGCCAATCGTTAAACAATTTATATTGTCTCCAGCCTAACTGCTAGTGACTCTAATTGTATGGTATCACATTTTTATCTGATTCGTCGTTAAGCTGGTCTAGTCAAGATGTAGTTCAGATTTCTAGATACTAGCTGCAGTTAAATGATTGCTATCAGAATATTAGCTTGAAATAACTCTCTGAAATGAATCCTGGATATATATATATATATATATATAGGATAAGGAGTTTTCTGATGGCAAGTGAAAAATCACCGTTTTCAGGAGACTACAGCAACGTTTTCTTGTGGTAGTCCTTTCAGGGTACTGTTACGAAATAGGCGGATTGATTTGATGATAAAGCAGCGAGGATATTACTAAACTAGACATATAATGCAAATACGTCCTTTGCCACACATTTCGTATCTGCGTCGTTTAGCCAGCATAGTTGGAGCGATCAATATTGTTAAACAGCAATGTATTAATCGACCCCATTTATGGCCTCTGTATGTCTGCTTAACATCAGGTTATCATCAGATGCAAGGGCACATACCGTGCTCCAATAAAAAAAAAATTTGCTAATGGCAAAAAGGAGGACTAACACACTCCAAGAAATTCATTGGTAAGAAGAAGGCTGAACAAGATCTGGAAATTTAACTGAACGCAAATAGGGCTACTGGTTGGATTCTTCTCAAGACATACTCAACCCTCAAGACATACTCAACCAACATTCTTCATAGTATAAGAATAAGCGACGCCCAAATGTATTCTGTGGTAATGAGCAAGAGTCCATGCAGCATGTGGCCACCCAAAGAATCGATATTTGGGGCAGGCTTACCCGGACCTAGAAAGCTACAGACCCCTCAACTTAAACGATATCCTCAAATTAACATATTTAAGAACAGGACTAAGGTATGGGGATACCCATAAGTGTTTGACTGATGTCAGCTCCAATTATAAGATAAGACATATATACCCATTTAACATTTCTGGTACTTGGCTACTAAATGATGCGGTTACGAAATGGGCGGCCACATAAACGAATATATTTTTATAAGATCCTCGCTGCTTTTTTGTCAAATCCACCACCCGTTTTCTAACCGCCCCCTGAAAGTAGTCTATCCTAAGAAAACGACGCAGTAGTCTTCTTAAAACCGGTAAACCCAAATGTGAACGTCTGCGGCAATCAGCTGATATCGTGGAAACCAAATAGCAGAATGACACAGTAATAACTCTACAGTAACATAGTTTTACAAAGAGACACAGTTTTCTAATCGCATTTGAGCACTGTATGAATATTCATAAAGACTCTGTATTCAGTGCATGTCGGCTGAATTATGTCATGAATAAATCATTTCTAAAGGCGTTACATAAACTGTGTGAAGTTTGAATTTTGTTTTTATTTTAATTTTATTGGAGCACGGCATGTGTGTGACTTTGTATCTGTCTGATGGAAATATAAATTCGTCTTTGTCGCTTCTCGTTTCGTAACCACATCATTAAGCCGGCATTGTGGGAGCGATCAATGTTGTTAAACAACATTTTATTGACCCTATTTATGGACTTTTTAGTTTGTTTGGTTATCATCTGGTAGACACAAAGTATCATGCCGTTCGTGTTCAGGCTTGTTTTCCGCAATTAGCAAAGAAGTTAGGTCTGTTTGTGAGTCGGCTGATAATTGCCAGCCGAAGTCCTTCCAGAATGCGACAAAAGGTCGCTTCTTGAGGCGTGTGGAAGACCCGCCACAGGCCTCAAGAAGCGACCTCAGTGTTACGAGGATTTGTGTTCCGAGGATCTGTTGTGAAGCCACCCCGGTGCAATGAAGTAGCACATGGGTGGGTGTTTCGTCAGTTTCCAACTTTCCATGCTACCTCTACATAGAGAGCTGTTGGTGATACCTAAAATTGTAAGGTGCCTGTTTAATGGAAAGTATCCGGTAAATATACCCACCCCCATCCGCAGGTCACTCTGTTGAGATTTAGCAAGTCCCGAGCTAGAATTCAGATAAAATAAATCGACACCTTGGCGAGCTGACCACTTGCTCGGTGTAGATTCAGAATACCATCAGCTACGACAAGGTGGAATAAAACCCCTCCGCTGGGTACCTGAGGTTGTTTAGACGGTCTTTGGCGTCGGATTAATAATTACTAAGCAATTGCTAACGCTTAGACAAAGCTTTGGACTGTCAGACTGCATATGAAAAAACTTAATTTTGACAGTTCCAAGCTCAGGCTAAGCAACGACTATTAATCCGACCCTAAGTATGTTTTCTTAGATTGCAATGAGGGGAGTCAACGAGGAATGTGTAGGGTAGTTTATTTCATAGGCTGTTTTTTTTACAAATAACATGACAGACGTAGCCGGGTAATTAAGGAAGCCTTAATATAATGCTTATAATAGCAAAGTGGCGGGTTATTTCAAAGGGTTATTTATAGAAAACAAACAGCGAGGCATTATCAAAAAGATTATCTGCTAGCCTTATCTATCGGTTCTAGCTTACAGTTATTTATTAGTCTACTAAGTAGGTACTCGTTAGCTATTTATTAGGCCTGTTATTCTAATGAAATTGTTTTAGTTGACAGGTAGTCTCGTCTGTTTTGCTTATGGATAGAGAGACAATGTTCTTAGATTTCTGTAAAAAAAAATCTGTTAACCTTAAGTATAAAAATAAAATAAATAAATAAATACCATCACGGGTGTCTATTTGGCTCCCGAGAACCGTTTAAACGGGCTCAGGGTCCCAGCGGAGGGATTAACCCATCCTCATTTCGCCGATGGTATTCGGAGGCAACACCTAACAAGTGGCGAGCTTGTTGCGGTGTTTATGATGAAATAGCCTCGTTGTATAAAGCCTTAAATATACACAATTTACAATAATTTTTAATTAACATTAAGAAAAAAACAATTGTTTACAAGAGAAATATGTGAATTGTCCTACATTTATTAATTATTATAAACATGAAGAAAAAAAATGGTACATTCAAACAAACTATGTTTATAATAATTAATAAATGTAGGACAATTCACATATTGCTCCTGTCACAAACTAAGATCTAGGCTTGTACTATGTGTACTAGAAACAACGATATAATACATATTACTTGATTAAAATATAATTGATGGTTAACATTTCAAAACAACGAAAAAAAAAAGCAAAAAATGACAACCCCGAAACCAGTTCCGGAGTTACGTGTTCATTTTCGAAAATCAGTAGGGTACCCACCGACTCCGATACCGTGAGATCTCGTACGAGTTGACATCGACAACGATGTGTTTGGTACCACGAAAAGTTAAACATCGTTATTTGAATTGCCCAATGCATAACTAGTTCGAGTAGCTTTTTTGGAAACTAATTACAAAAAAATATATATTATATTATGAAGTTTGTAAATATGATTTATATGAAATGACGTCATTTTTGATCTCAACTCGAACGAGAACTCACGGGATCAGGTGGGCGATTCTCGCGCTTTAGAGATTTTTAAACGAAAAATGACTAAATATGTCATTATTCGTTCAATATTTATATTTTTTTTACTAATATTTGAAGATACAATATAGAATTTTGAGTCCCATACAAAATTAACCCATTAATTACTACATAATAAAAAAATAAAAAATATCCACTATGTCCCGGCCCGAAGGTTCCCATAACACTGGCAGCATTACCTCTTTGTACTGCCAGTGATATCCTTTGTTTAAAGAAATATCCGGACCGGGAATCTCCAGTGATCTCATTTAGAAGAGCACATAGCTTTTTGCTGAATTCCTTGGCTTCAGAGCCCCAAACCCCAGTTGTCTCCACAGCAAATGGAACAAATAAATAATCAGATTTTAAATTTTGATATTTTGTATGTTTCGCCTTGGCTGCGGCCAATTAATTAATTAATATTTATAAAATAAATAAATTAATTAATTTTATTTATTTATTTCGTTTAATGTTCGATATTTTTGAAGGAAAAATGGCATATTTAATCATTTTTCGTTTAAAAATCTCGAATCGAGATGAATGTCGAAAAATGACTAAATATGTCATTTTTCGTTCAATATTTATATATTTATTATCCATTAATTAATATTTATTATTTATTTCGTTTAATGTTCGATATTTTTGAACGAAAAATGACATATTCGTTTATAATATAAATCGTATCGTTTTAAAATCTCGAATCGAGATGAATGTCGAAAGCTCGAGAATTGCCCACCAGAGTCGGTGGTTACCCCACGGGCTTTCGTGGTTACCACACGGAAGCCCTACTGCCGATTGTTTTCAATAATTAATAATAGATCAGACACTCGTAAATCAGCTTAACTATTATTGATGAAGCAATGATTTTATTTACTATCATAGCTTATTATAACACTATGATAATCATGTTTTTCAATCATTGTAATTGCCGATTACTACAAATCATTTCAGTGACAAGTTTACTTCTGTTCTATGGCTTTGTGTTTAGGGTTTAATTTAGGTTGACCTTGGTGTTCGTTGTACCTATCGATTGGACCATGCATGGGTAATGAGGCAGAAACACAATGATGTTGCTTAGATTTATGTATAGAGTATAGTCCATAGTTGAGTGATTCTGGATTGTCTCTCCGAGATGTTGTTAGTTGAAAATTGATGTTGTAGGCAAAGATAAGGGTGCTTTTCTACCTGAGATGTGCGATGCAGTTATGCTGTAAAGAGGTCAAAGCTCAACTATGAAACTATGTGACCGTTTTCACTAATGCTAGAGAGAGCTATGTGGAATGATTAGTAGATAACACAAACATCCATAGCAACATAGCATAGCACATCTCTGGTGGAAAAGTAGCTTAAAAGCAATTGGAGATGATGCGGCATTTTACGTGGGAGAGAAATCTCCCTATTAGTTCGAGAGCAGGCCATATGATTTACTGACTGGTTAAGAAACCGTGCCTGCTTGGCATGAAATATTATTCTTGGAATTTTCCCTTGTCAAGGTCCGGGAGGGGAAGGACCTCCCGGACCTTGACAATCTCCAATTGCTTTTAAGCTGCTTTTTAAGGCCGGGAGGTCCTTCCCCTCCCGGACCTTGACAAGGGAAAATTCCAAGAATAATATTTCATGCCAAGCAGGCACGGTTTCTTAACCAGTCAGTAAATCATATGGCCTGCTCTTCTCTGCCTTGGCCAGCTGAAGTATTTCTTATACCTCTAGTAAGATTTAACATAGCCCAAAAGGTTTTGAGCGGTTTCCGGATTAGTCACCTCACTCATAATAGACGGTAATGACGTTTTTTTTGGCCATAACTCAAAAAAACCTCATTCGCGGGTCAAACTTGGTAGAAGGTATGTCCAGGATCATATCTACTGAAATATGTAACCAGCAGACGGTTTCCGTATCAGTCAGAAACTGACTGGTTTTAAACGCCCTCTCCAGGATCCTGACCTGGGGAAATTTAAAAACTATATTCAGGATACTTGGGACAACACAAGAAATGATATTGCATGCCCTGCAGAGGGTTTCTTAACCAGTCAGTAAAATATATAGACAGCTCTCTAACTACATAACTTCGCGGGCCGACCGAACGAAAGGTTTTGTTATCATCGCCCTTATAAATGCAAAAACAGTCAAGTGATTTACTCATGTTTCGGTTTTAGTCTGTGGATTCAATTATTTTCAGGAACCCACTGCTTTGATTTCATGTAGGCTTTTTTTACGGTATGGTTACAAAACAGGCTGTTGATTTATCGATAAAGCGACAAGAATATGAAAGTAGACTCCTAGTGCTAATTCGTCTTTGTTGTAACCGCATCATTTAGTCGCCATAGTGGAAGCGACAAATGCTGTTAAGCAAAAATGTATTGATCGACCCCATCCATGGACTTAGTAGGTCTGCTTACCATCAGCTAGATACATAGTTTCATGCCGCTCCAATATAAATATAGTAATAGTGCTAGTCTAGATTTAATTTGCTGGTTCCATGTACCAATGTGCGTGTAAAGCGTAATATCTTCTGTTTTGTGGTAGATTTTTTTGAGGATACTGTATCATCAAAGCCTCGGAGTAAATTTAAACGCATAAATCAGAACAATAATTCTTTCCTTGAACATCAAGAGGATAGACAAGACACCATTCATTCATCATCAATCAATCGGTCAATCAATCAAACTGCATTTGTCATTCTCCAGGATAGGGCAAATGAATTATGCAAGAAACCTTGCGATGGTCATCATTCTATCAAGATTAACTTCGGCTTGTGGCTTAAGGTACGTTCTCGTTACCAACAGCAAATTTAAATCTCTTCATATCGAAGTTAGCGACAGCATTGGTCTTCTTATTATATTAATCTACCTTTATTGATCCGCATTCGTCAGTCATGTTATTTGTTAAAAAAAAAACACTTTCAAATCATAAAATGTAAATTTGTTTGATAATACCACTATAGTGCATCGGGTAGCACGTTTAACTTCAGATTCGCTATACCAACTTGTTAAAGGGTTTATATATGGAATATTAAGTCTATTTACAACATCGCGGTGAGCTAGCCACTTGTTCAATATAGACTCAGGCTGCCATTGGTTACGACGAGGTATTAAAACAAAACCGCTGGGTACCCTGAGGCAGTCTAAACGGTATTGGGCGCCGTTAGGCAGTGTCTAGTGGTTATAATTGTTTTTGATAGATGGACTGTCCTTATCTAACTAGATTGTGGATTACCACAACTAACGACTATCTACAGTTTTTATATCTACAAACAATATTTTTTTTAAAACGTAGTTTTATTTAATGAAAAATGCAATAAACAATAATAATAATAATAATTCTTTATTTCCACAGTAAAAGTTTTACAATATACATATATGCCATTGATCCCCACACTAGGCAGAGCCTGTCTTGTGGGAGTCATTATTACGGTTTACAGTAACAGTTACGGCAGAAAAGAATTTAAAAAGATTAAATGAAAATACAATTCATGTGATCGAATGAAACAGTAATAACAAAATAAATAATAAAGTTATCCACATCAATCAACTTAAATTAAATCAAACTAAATTAAATCAAATTAAACCAAATTAAATTAAAATCAAATTAAATCATATATTATTAAATCAAATTAAATTAAATAGATCCAGTATTGAAGGTCAGCGCAAATTAACAACAAGCATCCAGGAATGAGTGTAGACAATGGTTCATTTATACAGTGACTTTTATAAAGTTTTCAGTTTGTTCGTAGGACCAGGATATTAGGAGATTTTTTATTTGACCTTTGGCTACATGCAAACTTTTATTCTTCATATCAATCAACTTCACAATCTTATTATAAATAAAGGGAACCGAAAATGAACTAAATCTTTGAGCAAATTTAGTTTTTGTTTTGTAGGTGGGAAAAAGAAATTTTCGTTTGGAGCACCTGTATTGATAGTCAGCACTATTGAGTGCTAGTTTATGTGCATATAGAGACGCCTTATGTATGTATAAACGCCTCACACTTAGCACCTTTGCATTTTCATAGAGGTTTACAGTTGGGTAGCGAAAGGATTTTTTCAGCATTACCTTCAGGACTGATCTTTGAGCTCTTTCCAAGATTATAAGTGTTGAGGATGCACATCCACCCCAAGATAAAATACCGTATGTTAGGAGAGATTGACATAAAGCTATATATACCCGTATTAAAAGCTCAGCATCCGCAACCTCTCGTAACGTCTTCATTATACGAATAATTTTTCTAGTTTTTTTACTTAAGGCCTGGATATGTTGGTTAAATGATAGTTTATCATCAACAACGATTCCCAGATATCTTATGGACTGCACTCTCTCTATGTTTTCACAGCAGCAAACTACTCGGGGACCAATGCATTTATAAATTATTAGGCTGCTAAAAGTTTCATCTGGAGCAGAAGCTAAAGTTTTGTGAAAACAGGTGAATTTAGTTTTAGTTGCGTTCAACGTAAGTAAATTGGAATCCAACCAATTAGCCACAAGTGTTAAACCCTTTTCTACGATAGAGTGACATTCCCTCCAAGTTTCACCGCAAAAGATAATGGCAGTATCATCAGCATAACTAATGAGTTCTGCATTTAGCGGATTTATTGCAGAGATGTCATTTATGTAACACAGGAAAAGTGTAGGACCCAAAATACTTCCTTGTGGAACGCCAAAATTTATACTATAGGTGTTACTAGTGAAAGGACCCACTTTTACCTTTTGCTTTCGGTTTGACAAATAATTTTGGAACCAGTCTAGTGCACAACCTCTCACCCCAAAACATTCAAGTTTCTTCAGAAGTATCGGAACAGAAACGGTATCGAAAGCCTTTGCAAGATCAAGAAAGACGCCGATACACGCTAGGCCCTTGTCAAGGTGTGAAGAAACAATTTTGGAAAGTAAGTCCACAGCATCTTCAGAAGATTTTGATGCCCGGAAACCAAATTGTCTGTTAGTGAGGAGTTTGTTGTCTTCCAGATATTTGACTAGTCTCTTATTTACTAGCCCCTCCAACAGTTTTGAAAAAGTGCTAAGCAGAGAAATAGGACGGTAATTAGATGGATCGCTTTCGGACCCACCTTTGAATATTGGTGTAACTAAAGCGATTTTCCATATTTCAGGAAATATACCAGTTTTTAGGCTCAGATTAAAAATGGCAGTCAGCGGCGTTACAATAAATTCTTTAACAGATTTAATTAAAATATTTCCTATACCGTCAAATCCAGGGGCAGAGTTAATTTTAAGTTTACTTATCAGACCGGAAACCTCAAATTCGTCTGTTGGGATCATAAAAAACGAATGAGGTGATAATGTTGAACATTTTTTACTAGCTGCCAGGGACTGCTGGGTTTCGTTAAGACGGTTGAGAGTTATATTTGCTAGATTTGAACCTATATTTGAAAAATATTTATTGCAGTTGTCTAATGATGTAATGGGATCACTTTCCAATTTTGTAAGTTCAAAGGGCGTTTTAGATTTGCTATTTCTATTAGTTATACTGTTAATGGTGTTCCAGAGAGGGCACGATTTTTTTAGATTTAGGTTTATCTTATTTCTGAAGTGTTCATTCTTAAGTCTACGAAGAAGAGAAACGTAGAAGTTTCTGTAACGAGTGAAAATATGTTTCTTTATAAAATCGTTGGGATGTTTTCGTGAGTCGGCATGTAATTTATCTTTGTGCTTGGAGCATCTAATCAGACCCGGTGTTATCCATGGCTTTAAAATTAGTTTTGCACGACTAATCTTAATATTTCGTGAATGGTTAGTTATTATTCTTAATAGAGTAGACATAAAAATGTTAGAGGCGATATTTACAGTAGAGCTGTGCAAGACTGGGGACCAATCGACTTCAGCAAGTTCGGCGGCTACGGCATCATAATCTATCTTTGTAGATATTTTGTCCGGGAGCGAAGGTTTACTTTGGGAATTAGTAATTCCGATCATAGTTATATTATGATCTGTGATATCTGTGATACAGTTCACGGATTCATAAGAGCCACCAGTCTGAACGAAGATATGATCTAAACATGTTTTATCATGTGTTGGCTGGTTTATTGCACTTATGAAACCAAGCTCTGCCATGAGACAGAGATACTGCGATGTCAGGGATTCGGTTCTTGTAGATTCACAGATATCGATGTTAATATCTCCGGTCACAACAGAGCAGGGGCCATGGTTAAAAATTTCAATTTCAGATGCAAGAGATTTTATGAATGAGTAAGGATTACTAACAGATACTGTAGGGGATCGATACACTGCGAAAAGAGAAATACACTTTGGCACACAAATGTAAAGACAGTTAGCGTCACAGATCAGTAGTTCTTTTACCGTTACAGATAAATTATTCTTGACATACACTATAACACCGCCTGCTCTGTTTATATACTTCATAGTATTATATGAGGTATATCCCTCAATTGATCTTACAGTTGTAGTACCTTCATTAAGCCAGCACTCGGTAAGTACCACCAAGTCGTATTCAATGTCAAGGCGTGAAAACGCGACTAGAAAATTGTCGAAATTTCTTTGGACACTTCTGATATTAAGACTCATAATTTTTATGTTGTACTTTGATATAATATTACTACAATCCTCGAGTGAATTAACGATATGACAATTTATATTATCGTATTCGTCAATCCTGCGTACCAAATCTAGGGTGGCCATAATGGCCAATAAAATTGACTGTTAGGTGTTAAAAGTATTCGGGAAGGATTAATATTGTCATTTTTATAATTCGAGAAAAAATATGGTAAATTTGCAGTGAGTATCAATAAACAATATTTTTTTAGATTTATCAAACTGTTAATTTGTTTGTTGTTGTTGGGATCCACATTTACCTCAGTATTCAAAACCTTTCTCAAGCGAAAAAACAAAACTAACGATAAATTATTTACCAATAATAACAAGTAAATTATTAATATTACATTATTACAATACATGAGCCAAATGAAAAATAAAAACAGACCAAGAATAATTAATAAAATTATGTAGGTAAATTGCATATTATTAAAACATAAATTATAACAAATTGAAAACAAACCACGGTTTATGGCTGTAATGTAAGAAAAAAACGAGTAGGTAAAATAAATTAATTCAAAATTATTTTTTAAATAGATAACAAACTTGAAAAATAATAGATATATTCTGGACACGTAATATACTTTCACAATTAAAACTAGGTTAGTATGTAAATAAAAATAAAATAAAAACAAAAACATGCCCGATACACTGTTAAGCTTTGCTAAATGCGCTAACCTCCTGAAATGGCTGCTTAGATGAGAAAACATTTTGTAGGTCATCACTTGACTTGATTTGTATTGCTGGACTTCCGGTATGCTTTCGGGTATAAATTGAGCCGTTTTTTGTCCAACAGTATTTGTAGTTTTCTTCCTTTGCTCGCTGCCGGGCGTCACGAAACAACAATCTGTTAGAGTAAGTCAGACGCTCATTAACAAAAACTTTTCTATCAGCAGCACTTTCAACTAAATCCTTATTGTTAAGGTTTCTTCGGAATTTGGCATTCCTCATAAAAGCGTCTCTGGTTATCTTTCTAATAAAGCGGATAACGAGAGGTCGAGGATGACTAGGTGATATGCCACTAGAAGAGTCACTTCTATGACGCTTACCAAACCTGGAGACGCTGTCAATGTCTGCCTCGGTGACCTCAGATCCTATTTTATTTGCAATAACCAGCGCAACATGAAACGGATTTTCATTATGCACTTCTTCGACACCTGAGACTTCCACTTCGTTGAGCAGCATATTTTGCGCCTGAGATGCTAGTTGATGTTGCAGATGTGCTACAGTCGCCTTCAACTCCATCTTCTCATAGTTGTGGCGGTCTTCTATGCTTTTCAGTCTCAGTTCCGTTTCCACAACTCTATCTACAATTTCTTCCAAGCGGTCCTCGAAACGGTCGAACATCGCTCGCAGCAGACGAATCTCTGTGGTAAGAGCCTTTACAGGATCATCGCCTGGAGAGGAAATACCTGGTGATTCCTTATCTGCCCTTTTTCGCTTTGGGACGTTTTCATACGGTACACTACGGACAGTGGCACGGGAGTTATCTCCTCCTCTCCTTGTGGCTGCCTGACAATCAGGACAAATCCATATCTCGGAGTCTTTAGTATTAGGGTTGTTGTGAATACACAGCAAGTGGTATTTTTTATTACAGTGAGATTTCTTACACGTGATGTAATCACTGGTTGTAATCTCTGAGAGACATCCCGAGCAAGCAACAATTGCTGTAGTTGAAGACATTAGATTTTCTTATGCACTTGTACTGCGATACAAATCGACAGTTTTAACGATATGTAAACGATATCACGTTGGGTCAGCAGTTCTCGTAGTACCGGGCAGTCGTGATTCATAGGCGACGATAAACAATAGCGACGGGTATTTTAACCTACACGCTTCGCGCACTTATATTATTTTGCAAACTTTACACTAATGTATAATCAAACATATTAATTCAACAAAACTTTTATTAGTCACTTTCTGTAGAAAATTAATTTGGCTTTTGAATGATGTAAATTTTACATTAAAATTATCATTTCATTCTAAACTTTTATTTTTTTTCAAGAAGCAGTGTAAAAATACCGTGTAGTCTGTTTGCCGAAGTAAGTAGGTATCAACCTAACTATACTTACTCGTACATTTTGATATGTCAAGCTTTAAACTAAAACAGTTCTGCGTTAATATCTCAGCCTTACTTTTTTCTGATTTCTTTCTGACATAATATATATATATATATTTAATAAAATATTAATATATTTTATGTTAAACTAAATTATTACAACTATTACAATAAAGTGAAATTATTACAATGAAATAAAATATTACAATTAAAATTAATAATATTATAATCCTATTAACTACCTATATGAAAATATTACATTGTGTGTAATATTTAAGTATATTAGATAACTTGTAAATTGTAGTAACCTAAAATTTATCAACATTGTCTGCCGCATCCGACGTTTGCTGTCGGTATCGACGACGTACCTTAAGAACTTTTTATTATGTCGTTTGCTATGGTCAGTAATGGGATTTGTGTTGAGGCGATATTTATTGCTAAACGGATTTGCGGCGAGTAATGACTGTGTCATTAAAACTTAAACGAATTTTAATTTATTTTATTCTATTTAGTCTATCTTTGATGCAATATCTGTTTTGTGTTTGTTTTTGTTTTCCTTAATCATTTATTTATACAGTGTCATAATGTCGATGCTAAGACCCTAGATTTGTTATTTTAAAACTTTACCCATGTTTATCAACAAGCTGCAAATAGGTTATTTTAACATAACTAGTTTGTGCGGAGAAGCTATTTTTTATTTATTTATGAAACATAGCCCAAAGGTTCTACGCCTTTCAAAGTCACCATGTATGCGAATACCAGGCGAGCAGAAACAGGGCGGAGTCTTTTAGAATCCTGAATTTGTTGTTTTATAATAATAAGTTCATTATTAAAATAATGATTAATAAATACTAGACCTTAAAAATAAGGTAAATTTTAAATGGAGTACCAGGCGAGCAGAATTGCAAAGGAGATAAACAAATCTTAAAAAATTGAAACCAGGAAATGGTTTCGCGAACTTAAACGCCTAATTGTTGTTTAATATTAAAGTTTAAAAAAAAGTGCAGTTGTAATAAATTATATTACTTACTCGATCCTAATTAACACCAAATTTTGATTTATTATTCTAAACACCTCCATGTTGAAGTAATGTATGTTTTTATATCTATACTAATATTATAAAGCTGAAGAGTTTGTTTGTTTGTTTGTTTGAACGCGCTAATCTCCGAAACTACTGGTTCGAATTGAATAATTCTTTTTGTGTTGGATAGTCCAGTTATCGAGGAAGGCTATAGGCTATATAACATCACGCTACGACCAATAGGAGCAAAGATATAGTGGTAAATGTGTAAAAAACGGGAGAAATTATTTCATCTTTGAAGCCTTCCGTTGCGTGCGCCGTGAAAACGGTTCAAGATACACAAAAAATATGTATTAAAGAATAATCTAAATATATATAACTCAAAGGTGACTGACTGACATAGTGATCTATCAACGCACAGCCCAAACCACTAGACGGATCGGGCTGAAATTTGGCATGCAGGTAGATGTTATGACGTAGGCATCCGCTAAGAAAGGATTTTGATAAATTCTACCCCCAAGGGGATAAAATAGGGGATGAAAGTTTATATGATAAAAAAATAACTATTCCACGCGGACAAAGTCGCGAGCACAGCTAGTTACTATATATGTGAATACTAGGGGAGCAGAAACAAAGCGGAGATCAATAGTCTTCTAAGGAAACTTACTTTATAAAATAATAATTACTTTTAGGCCATAATATGTATGATCTAAATTCTAAATGGAGTACCAGGCTAGCATAATTGCAACGGAGGTAAACAATTTCCCAAGGAAACTGAAATTGTTGTTATATCCTAATGAATAGTTAACAGCTGGTTTCCTTAATGCCTTTGTCCGGTAGCTGATGGATTTAGTCGGTTTTTATTATCTTAGAAAACTTGAATGAAGATTGATTTAACTTAAGACGACCAGTGTTATATCTTCAATGGGTTCTGGACAGATGGTAGTGTACATGTTACAGTCATAGTGATTAAATAGATATTATACATAATGACTGGTTATTACATATAATGACTAAATTGTTAAGACAATGTGATAAATTAATCACTTTATCCGGATATTATTCAAAGTAGCCGGTAACTTTGACCGGCTACTTTGAATAATATGTCATATGTCAAAGTAATAATGACGGTCCGACTCGCGACAGAATATTATTTGTCATGTCAGTTGTTTTTAAATATTTTATTATTGTAGTCTTTAAAAAGTTATACCAAATACTCATATTGATTTTTTAAATTATTTTCTATGACAATGTTAATTATAAATTTTTGAAATAATAAAGATTATAATTATTATTTCAAATAACAGCAATTGATGCCACTTATATATTTATGCTTAAGGCATATTGAAATAAAAAATAAAATAATCTTCACATATACTGGTTTTATTACTTTATCATTATATATTATATAAAATATCTAGTTAATGTGATTAATTCTGTGTTAATTATCACTTTGTCTAAATTTAGTAGATATTATACATAACGGTCGGATAGTATATATATAATATCCGGATTTATTACTTTCGCTGTAACATATATATTAAAAAGGCTTAATACAGTGGAACTATATAAGTTCTCGTATAAAACCTGTCCAAATTATTTTTTAGGTGGGAGGAAGATCTCTATAACTTCGTTAGGCCGACCGACCTGTCTTGTTACCACCGCCCACACAGATGCAAAAACCGTCAAGTGACCTAGTCAAGCTTCTGTTTTAGTCTGTGGATTCACTGGTTTTCAGGAGATTACTGCATCGATTTCTTGTCGAGGTGGTAGTCTCCTTTCAGGATGCAATTGAGAAACGGGCAGATGATTGGCAATATATTCAAATTCGTTTTTTCTCCGCTCATTTTGTAACCGCATAGTTTAGCCAGCATACCAACGGTATCCTTGGTCCAAATTAGTTATTGAAACCGATGAGAGTAAATATTTCTTATCTCTATCGAATGTTGATAAGAGAGGCCCTACTGTAACATTGAAATATATACCTGCTTTTAAGAGGAGTGTCTGATGAGGCTCTTCGATGCTCATGCTGATTCAACTGCAAAGTATTACCTCTCCCCGCGCATGACAGTGAGTCGGTAAAGCTAACATACATTTATGTAAACCTTCCCCCCGACCCTCAATAAGAAAAGAGCACGTATGAGATTATACCTACAATTTAGGCAGCAAAACGACTTTCGGGCCATAACTGTTTTCTACCCCTAAACTTAAATGGATTTAAAAAAAATGGTCTCATTTAATTAAAGAGAAAATAAACGATGACTGTACGTTTTCCTTTTTTTTATTTACGTCTTGATATTTTATAGGAGTTATTTTAATGTGGGGGATTTTTTCGCCATTTGTTTCGAACTTCAGGGGTTATTTTTATTTCCTATACCAAACTTTTAAAAAAGGAAGAGTAACAGTTAGGACCAAAAGGTCGTGAATGTATGGGAAATGTTTGATCAGACGCAGCTCTTAATGGAAGGTTTCCTATAGATATACCACTTTTATATAGTTATTGCCCTAAAAGTGGTTATTTGTGCATTATATAAGTATCTATATTAAGGCAAAGAAAATTAGCCATACAGCCAAACACAATAAGTAGTTCATAGATAGAATTTGTTATTCTATAATATTTACTTAAATTTATTTGCCTTTTATGTGTTTTTTAAGTCATAAAAACAATTTCCTTCAGCATTCAAAACTGTACTAAGTTTTCTTTGAATTTTAATTAAAGAAATGTTATGTTATACTACTGTTTTATTTCCTCACAATCGAAATGACAAGCAGAGTTCATAACTCGTCCACAAAACCATTTTATCCTCGACATTACTATCAGCCCTCGTCTTCGGCTCGGGCTGCTAAAGGTCTCTGATAAAAATGGTTCGTTTTGTTTTTGTGCACTTGTTGTAAAATTTACTGCTAAATATCGTGCTAGACCGACTTTTCTTCTTTTTATTTTATTATTTCTTGTTTTAATTTTTGTATTGTGTTTTATAAGTTTTTTTGTGTCTTAACTTTAATTACTTTTATGTTTTTGTTGTACCTTCTGTTGTGGGTATATTTAATTATGTAAAAAAAACATTTAAGTGAAATTTTTACCTTATATAAACTAAGCACCATTACAGGGTATCAATTCTGTTCATTTAGTTCAAGTATCGCATCGCAATAGAATTACAATCGCTTAATTTGACACATTTCGTATTTTTAACCAATCGTCAGTAGAAGTCTGTAAAAAATAGCATACCTATTTTTTTTTTATTAGAGCACAGCATGTGACTTTGTTTCTACCAGATGGTAAGCCGACCTACAAAATCGTACTCTATATAATATCGCGCTAAGAACGGTAGCTCTGAAAAGAAATTTCCCCGTTTTTGCAACACTTTTCATTGGTGCTCAGCTCCTATTAGTCATAGCGTGATGTTATATAGCCTATAGCCTTTCTCGATAAAGGGGCTATCCAACACTAAAATATTTGTTTCAATTCGAGCCAGTAGTTTCTGAGATTAGCGCCTTCAACCAAACAAACTTTTATAATATTTGTATACATAACCGCCTAAACGGCCCCAGGGTACCCAGCGGAGGGGTTTTAATCCCACCTCGTATCCTATGGTATGAGTCTACACCGAACAAGTGGCTAGCTCGCCGCGATGTTTTGAATAGACTATAAACAGTTTCACAAGTTGGCATAAACCGGGACCGACAGCTTAACGTGATCTCCGAGGCACTATAGTGGTGCTGTACAACAAATGTACATAATTTTTTTAATTAAAAACTTTTTGGTACACACCGGGATTCGAACCAGGGACCTAAGTGATTTTAAGTCCAAGGTCTAACCAACTCGGCCACCACGTATATAAGTATAATAATAGAAGTATAGATTTACCCAAATCCAAAAATAAAGTTTCCGTTTTGTTAAACACATTCCTAAAGCGAGTTTTTTTTTTTAAATAGATTCAATATTAAGACTCAACTAAGAAGTAATAAATTTTGTTAGCACTCGACGTAATATTATGATTCGATGAGATTTTTATATCCGCTCATGAATTAGTTTTATGCTCAAGTTATATTTGGAGAATTATGCTAAAGTTTATGTTCCAGAATTAACTCGCCGCTGAGCTATGTCAAGTTCAATAAACCAGGAAGGCGAGAGTTATTTTCATACCCCACTGTACTCAATTGTAGGGTGACCATCATTTCGTGTTTTTTCCAGGGGTTTCAAATATAAACCTATGGCAATAAGTTTTGTTTGACTGAAATCTGATTGACAAATACATATTAAGAGGAGTGTCTAATGAGAGTCTTCGATGCTAATGCCATTCAACTGCAAATATCAGACGCTCCTCTTAAGAAGCCAGTAAAAGGTTTCGCGATCTCGAACGTCCAATAACGTCTAAATGTTCTTTTCAGTGATATCAAAGTTTATTTTTAATGAAAAATAACGTAGACGTGTAAATATTACTTACTCGATCCTAAGTAATAACTAGTAGATAGTATTTTTATAAAAAATATATTAACTTTTGAAAAGACACCCAAAGTTTGATTTATGATTCTAAAAATATTACTTTAGTTCTCATTTTATAACTAAACAGATTTTTTATAAAGAAATTATCTAATTAGGATCGAGTTAATAAAATCTACACCTCCATGTTCTTTTTTTCCTAAAAAAAATATTTATTATAAGTGAAAATTACATTTAGATATTTTTTGACGCTCGAGTTCGCGAATACTTTTCATGCCCACTTAAGGTATAAATTAAAATTTCATTTGGTTGTTCAAAATTCAAATAATCTCAAGCAACCTAAAGTATTTATTAGGCATTCGTTAATAAAAAGAAACGAAGGCTTTGTGGTAATTGCAAGTGATGATTATTCTTTCATTAATCTTCTTTAATATTCTCTTTGATTAATCAGTAGTTAAATAAGATAGCACCATCGCCGGTGAGTTACTACACCCGAGACCGCCTAGACTACCGAGGTATTATTCCCACCTTGTTGGGAATAATTCTTCGGTAGTATAATTCATATAGCCGATGGTATTTTTAGTCTACTTTGGACAAGTGGCCATCTCGTCGCGGGGGGTTGACTCAATAAATCATCAATAAACAGTTGTTTAATTATATATTTTTTATTAATTAGCCTAATTTAGAAACGGTAGCTTTAGGTTACTGATAATCTTCATTGCAAAGTATGGTTCCTCAATCAAACAACAAAAATGTCTAGTGGTATATTTCTATCGGTGTTATTATCAAAACTTACTATATGTGAAAAATAGCATCCAGCCAGAGCACTCTTCAATTAATTAAACGCGACCGAATCAACATCGAACGAACGAATCGAATCAAAGTTTATTTTATATTAATTAAAATGTAATATGATTAACGAAAATAATTTATTTTTTTATTTAAATCTTTATTGCATACAAAATACAAAGGACTTAATGCCGCTAGGCATTCTCTACCAGTCAAACCTTCGGGACAATCAAAGCAGTTAATAAGTGAGGTAGGTGCGATACAGTAACTGAGCATATAATGCAGTGAATATTATATAATCTAAAACAAATTTTGAAATAAATACACATTTTTACAA
The DNA here is from genome assembly GCA_947458855.1 of Monopis laevigella. Taxonomy (NCBI): domain Eukaryota; kingdom Metazoa; phylum Arthropoda; class Insecta; order Lepidoptera; family Tineidae; genus Monopis; species Monopis laevigella. Next base: position 13,498,996 of record OX381597.1, read on the forward strand.
AGGTTTGGCTAGGTGTCCAGGGGCCTATTTCATAAACGTGACAATTGTAATTTACCATGACAATTTATAATACATTGCTTGGTTTAGTTATAAGTAAATAATTCCAACCAAACTAAGCAATGTATTAAGAAATGTCATGGTAAATTATAATTGTCACGTTTATGAAATAGGCCCCTGGATCTTGTTACTTTGCAGGTAAATCAAATTACTAGATACCCAGTGTATAGCGTTTTTAACTTAAATGTCTAATCGCTATACTCAAGTTTAAATGACAGATCTCGAAAAACTGTCATTATTATGCTCTTGAATACAATTTACCTTTTCCCAAAGATTAGCAGGTATATAATGCCTAAGCCATAAATAATTTAATTCATAATCAAATCAAATATTATTTATTTCATGTAAATCTTTACAGATATTTATGAATAGTCAAAAATAAAATAAAAAAAAAGTTTTAACAATAAGGTCAAGAGTGCGTTTGGTTAGGCTGCTATATATATATATATATATAACCATTATAGATTAATTAATAAAAGGTGTCATTAAATAAAAGTATTTAAAAAACCAACCAACCGAACGCACGCTACATAACCAACTAGTGTAAGACTAGGTGGTTAGCTGATTCCATAATAATAATATAATTCTCTGGTGTTTAGAAACAAATCTTTAGGATGTTGCGGATAATCTTCATTGCAAGATGGTTACCCCAATCAAACGTCCGCCAATAATATCGTCTAGTGGTATATTTACATGCGGTTTTATTACTTTACAAAGTACTTGTCGGTCATTTGATACGCGATGTAACCGGTGATATTACGGATGTTAACAGTTTTTTGTGTGTCATGTCTTTTTTCTTTTATGTCTATATCTTTGAAATGACAAGCAAAACGTTTTGTCACAAATTCACAATAATTATACAATAGTATTTTCAATTGTTCACTTACTTGTGAATAGTTGGTTTGTTGTGAACTTTTCTCACAGGGGTCTTTTATTTCTTAGTTTTATTAATAGATAGTTAAATTTAAATAAAAGATCCAATACAATTGTCGTTTAGTAGATGATTTTAGAAATAAATTGGTCATTAAATAAAGTTTATCGTTAGCCTTTATTTATCACATCAGGGAAGTACTGCAGAGGCCATTTTTTTTTATTGGAGTACGGCATTTGACTTGTACATGATGGCATGAAGCAGAACTATTAAATTCATGAATAGGGTCGATCAATACACTGTTCTTTAACATTGGTCGTTTCCACTATGCTGGCTAAGCGATTCGGTTACAAAATGTGCGACAATAAAACGAATTTTCATTATGATTAGTAACATAAAAGTTAGATAGTAAAAATAAACCCGTTATTAGCGCGCCTCCTATGAGTCCTCCAATCAGAGAAAGTTTAAAATTGCTCTGATTGGAGGAGAGCGTGCGAGGAAGATATTTTTTTGCATTTTTTTTTGTGGTTACACCATACACACATTATTTACCTATAAATAAACAAAGCGGTCCTAGCCTAGTGGTTAAGTCACTGCGCAACTGATAACAAGGTTAAGCAGATGACAACAAGACCGGCCTGGGATGGGTGACCGCTTTATACAACGAGGCTATTTCATCATAAACACCGCAACAAGCTCGCCACTGGTTAGGTGTTGCCTCCAAATCCAAATACCATCGGCAAAATGAGGATGGGTTAATCCCTCCGCTGGGACCCTGAGGCCGTTTAAACGGTTCTCGGGAGCCAAATTGGCACCCGTGATGGTATTAATTAATTAATTAATTAAATTAAACAAAGAAAATTATTTGTGTTTATAACATGATTCACTAACTCCCATTGTAGGATAAACATCATTGTTACTAACTCCCATTGTAGGATAAACATCATTGTTACTAACTCCCATTGTAGGATAAACATCATTGTTACTCCCATTGTAGGATAAACATCATTGTCACTAACTCCCATTGTAGGATAAACATCATTGTTACTAACTCCCATTGTAGGATAAACATCATTGTTACTAACTCCCATTGTAGGATAAACATCATTGTTACTAACTCCCATTGTAGGATAAACATCATTGTTACTAACTCCCATTGTAGGATAAACATCATTGTTACTAACTCCCATTGTAGGATAAACATCATTGTTACTAACTCCCATTGTAGGATAAACATCATTGTTACTAACTCCCATTGTAGGATAAACATCATTGTTACTAACTCCCATTGTAGGATAAACATCATTGTTACTAACTCCCATTGTAGGATAAACATCATTGTTACTAACTCCCATTGTAGGATAAACATCATTGTTACTAACTCCCATTGTAGGATAAACATCATTGTTACTCCCATTGTAGGATAAACATCATTGTCACTAACTCCCATTGTAGGATAAACATCATTGTCACTAACTCCCATTGTAGGATAAACATCATTGTTACTAACTCCCATTGTAGGATGAACATCATTGTTACTAACTCCCATTGTAGGATAAACATCATTGTTACTAACTCCCATTGTAGGATAAACATCATTGTTACTAACTCCCATTGTAGGATAAACATCATTGTTACTAACTCCCATTGTAGGATAAACATCATTGTTACTAACTCCCATTGTAGGATAAACATCATTGTTACTAACTCCCATTGTAGGATAAACATCATTGTTACTCCCATTGTAGGATAAACATCATTGTCACTAACTCCCATTGTAGGATAAACATCATTGTCACTAACTCCCATTGTAGGATAAACATCATTGTTACTAACTCCCATTGTAGGATAAACATCATTGTTACTAACTCCCATTGTAGGATAAACATCATTGTTACTAACTCCCATTGTAGGATAAACATCATTGTTACTAACTCCTATTGTAGGATAAACATCATTGTTACTAACTCCCATTGTAGGATAAACATCATTGTTACTAACTCCCATTGTAGGATAAACATCATTGTTACTAACTCCCATTGTAGGATAAACATCATTGTTACTAACTCCCATTGTAGGATAAACATCATTGTTACTAACTCCCATTGTAGGATAAACATCATTGTTACTAACTCCCATTGTAGGATAAACATCATTGTTACTAACTCCCATTGTAGGATAAACATCATTGTTACTAACTCCCATTGTAGGATAAACATCATTGTTTTAAAATTTATGGGTAGTACTTAGTAATATATATAAATAAAAATAAATAAAAGTCCTCTATTTTTTTGCCAATTCATGCTCACCCTACAATAGTATATATATATATATATATATATATCATCACGGGTGCCTTACGGTGCCCGAGACCGCCTAGACGGCCCCAGGGTACCCAGCGGAGGGGTTTTTAATCCCACCTCGTCGTAGCCGATGGTATGAGTCTACACCGAACAAGTGGCTAGCCCGTCGCGATGTTTTGAATAGACTCAATAACCCATCTATAAACAGTTTCACAAGTTGGTATAGTGAAACCGGGACCGACAGCTTAACGTGCTCTCCGAGGCACTATAGTGGTGTTGTCAAACAAATGTACATACATTTTTAGATTAAAAACTCATTGGTACACACCGGGATTCGAACATGGGACCTAAGTGTTTTTAAGTCCAAGGTCTAACCAACTCGGCCACCACGTATATATATACAATAGTAAGTTAGGCCAATTATTATACTTATGTATTCTGTTGGCCAATCATGAGCCTACTTCCCGCGAACCAAACGGCCGGCATAATGGTGCGTGTGTCATAACAACTACGCACTTACGCACTAATTTACGCCTAGGTCGTGGTGTTAATTGGATAATTATTGCTATAATCTCTATGAGAATTGTTTTTTTTTTTTTTTTGGGGTTATGTCTCCATTCTAGAAGCCGGGTCATTAAAAGCTAGTAATTATAATATACTAATTGTTATAAATATACTAGTTTAATTTTAAGAAATCGGATCGAAAATAAAATACTTCTCATGTTACTTGCTGACAATGTAGCTTTCTATTGTGAAAAAAAAAATAGTTCAGTACATATACAAACACCGTCAAGTGACCTAATTAATCATGTTTCGGTTTTAGTCTGTGGGCTTTCCGAAGTTTCAGGAGACTTTTAATGCAATTTCGTTTCTGTCGCCGCCCATTTCGTGACCGCATCATTTAGCCGACATTGTGGAAACGATAAAACATGCTACATAACATATGCTTAGTGCCGAGTAGGGCCCTAAAAAATGTATTTTGTAAATTTTAGGGTTAATTATTAAAAAAAAAAATACTCTTTTAATTTTTTTTTTCATTATTTATTTTTCGTTTGACAGTTAATAGGATATTGGTTTTAATAATAATAATAAAAAATACAAATGGACAATTGACACATATTGCTACACACAAACTAAGCTCTAGGCTTGTACTATGTGTACCAGAAACAACTATAAGTACAGTACATATTATATTTAATAACAATACAAAAATAATTCACCGAAACGTTGTGGGTTACTTTGAACGCAAATTAAGCGATTTTCCACCGAAATTCACCGAAAGAATTGTTTCACAAGTTATTTGTTGTTGTGACAGCTGCTGTGGAATCCGTTACAGTCAGTAACTGATGACGAAAAAAAAAATACCAACTTGATCTTTTTTTTATTTTTATTTATTGACCAGTACCCCTAGTGTGAGTTTTCTAACTATTACTTTGCGTTTGAGTTAACTAAAATTTGTATGGGAAATGGTTCAGCGCTCCAAGCGGAAATTTTAAGAACTAGAAATGCGGTCGTGTGATTGGTCAAAATGTTAACGCGGTAGTATAGTTAATGCGAAAGTAAACGTTAAAAAAACTCACACTTGGGCTACTGATTGTAAGCCTACAAAATCAAATAAGGGCACAGGAAAAGGATTCGCGAACTCGAGCGTCAAAAAACATCTAAATATTATTTTCAGTGATAATAAAGTTTTTTTTAATGAAAAAAGAATAAGGAGATGCAGATTTTACTTACTGGATCCTAATTACATAAATTATTTATGAAAAATAAATCTGTTAAGTTTTAAAATGACAACTAAATTAATATTTTTAGAATCATAAATCAAACTTTGGGTGTCATTTCAAAAGTTAATGGATTTTTTAATAAAAATATTCTAATTAGGATCGAGTAAGTACCATTTAAAACTATACGTTATTTTTCATTAAAAAAAAAAGATATATCACTGAAAACAACATTTAAAACAAACAAACACGTTTTTAGACGTGTGAGATCCTTTTCCTGGCTTCTTAATAGGGTCGATCATACATTGTCGTTTAACAACATAGTTCGCTTTCCCACTATGCCGGCTAAATGATGCGGTTACTAAATGGACGACAACAAAGATATTCCCACCTCGTAAGACGACACTGATGGTATTCTGAGTATACACCGAACAAGTGGTCAGCTCGTAACAAGTATCGATAAACAGTTTCGCAATTTAAAAACATGCGTACTTGTACTTTCAATATTAAAATTGCCTGTTAATTTTGCCGTCAAATATTATTTTTATTATTTTACGGTAATTGTACGTAAAAATATTTTATCAAACATTGGAGCACGGCATGTGACTTTGTATCTACCTGGTTGTAAGCAGGCCTACAAAGTCCTTGAATGGGGTCGATCAATAATTGTTCTTAAACAACATTGATCGCTACCACTATGCTGGCTAAATGATGCGATTACGAAATGGGCGAAGACAAATTGCATTACGAGTATATTTTAATATACTCGCGGCCTTATCGTCAGTTCAAATACCCATTTCGTAACCGCACCCTGAAAGGAGACTAGCATCTCTACCAGCAATCGATGCAGTAATCTCCTGAAATCCGGTGAACCCACAGACTAAAACCGGAACATGACTAGGTCACTTGGCGGTTTTTGCATCTGTATGGGCGGTGGTAACGAGACCGGTCGGTCGGCCTAGCGAAGTTATAGATACCTTCCTTCCACCTAAAATAAATATAACAATTAACCGAGAGCTCTCGGTCCCGGTTTTACTATAGATAATATAATATTAATATAGAAAAAATAATTTATTAGGCTTTATAGTAAAATTTCCATTATATTAACATAAAATTGCGATGACGACGCCATCTAATGTAAAAATACAAATTGAAATACTACACTCACGCGCATGTATCTTTCGTGCGTTTGTATCGGCTTGCTAGTTTCCGACTCCTTTCACAGATGGCGCTTTACTCATTTTATATTTCGTATTGTTTATAAATTTTATTTCTTTCTTTTTTCAGGTAATAATCTTATTAAATGGAAATAAAGAGAGTGAATTTGGAGGACATAATTTAAGGTAATTTCGAAATTGTTTACTTTTTTTTTATCAAAGAGGTTACGGAGTGATCGCTCCCACTATCTTGGTTTTATCATTTATCTTTTATTATCACTTCTAAGCTAATAATGATAATTATCTAAATCATATTATCGTATTGTTTTTAAGTACTAAAAATATGTTTTCAGTACACTTTTGCATTTCATGTTGATTTGACTTGCTGTGGTTGTTTCATTTTTTGATTGATGTAATAAATTCAATTAAAAAAAAGATAATTTTTGTGTATTTCTAATTTTGTTATGTAATAGTGTTTTAATTATTATGTGAAATGTGTTTAATTATTGTGTGAGATAGTGTTTTTTTTTAAATGTACCTATGTGGAATGATGTAAGTACCTATATATTTGATTTTGATCATCTAATGTGTGTGATATTTCACATATTTATTATTTCATATATTTGTGCCGGCATTACTGCGTCTACCTCTGCGCGAGATTATAAACCACTAGATTATAAACATATCCCACTAGAGTACAAACACATCCCACTAGAGTACAAATACATCCCACTATTGTAGAAACACACCCCACTAGGGTATAAACACACCCCACTGGAGTACGCTTACCTCAACGCGAGTGCACCCCACTAGAGTACAAACACATTCCACTAGAGTACAAACTCACTACATTAGAGTATAAACACACCCCACTGGAGTACGTCTATACCTCTGCGCGAGTAGATAATTTGTATGGGGTGTTTGTCAATTTGTATGGGAAGGCAAAAATGTGTTTCATTTGCGACACACGGTTCCGTGGGAAAATAAAAACGTACTAATATTTTTTTGCCATGGGTGGGAATCGAACCCACGACCTCCGGATACAATGTCAAAGCCGCAACCACTAGTCTAGGTAATTCTTGACCTATGTACCAAGTACATAATAATATATGTGTAGGTACACGACTGTATAGTATTTATCTCGATGTAATTGACCGGCCTTGCTGTATCTCGATTGACAATCTATTCGATTATGTAGATAGGCGATTGTGAGTTTGTTACTGTAACTGGGGTTTAGGGTTCACAAGCGGCCAAGAGCGAATGCTGTTCACGGACATAGGGTTCCGTACTATAACAGAAAATAATTTACCAAGCAAAGTGTTGTCGTTTTATTTTGTTTTAAGTGGAGGCATATAAATGGTGACTTACGAGCAATAATAAGCTTATCACTTGTGCCCGTGTAAAAATTAAAACGGTTTTTGCAAAAACTTTTTAAAATTTTTGCTTACCAAGGACGATTAGATTACAGAGATTCTAGTATACGTAACAACCAATAGGGCCGCTTTATTTTTGGTAACAGTGTGGGGAAATCCACCTCAATGGGAACAACCCTTGAGAATCGTCCTGAACGAGAACAACCCGATTTCTTTCAACTAAAGTCAAAATTTTCAAATCCTTCAAGAACATTATTTATTCTTTTGTTATTTTCCGAGCTCCCGCAGTAGCTCGGCGACCCTAGCCTAGCAGTCGAGTGAATTTTCTTATAGGCGACACACGCTCCTATACCAAAATGTGCATCCTTTGTGCATGTGTAATAAACTTTCTTTATCTTTCCTCGCGCTCCCTAAAATATCCTTCTTTATGTGATTCTTTACACCCTCACAATAATAATGTAAATAATAATAATAATATGTAGGACAAATTACACATATTGCTCTGGTCACAAACTAAGCTCTAGGCTTGTACTATGTGTACCAGAAGCAACGATATAATACATATTATATTATATAAACACCCAGACCATGACAAACTGTACAGAAAAAACGTACTAATATTTTTTTGCCATGGGTGGGAATCGAACCCACGACCTCCGGATACAACGCCAAAGGCGCAACCACTAGTCTACGGAGGCTGTCAATAAAATGTAGGAAGTGATAGTAGTGTAAATATTAAACCTTTTATTAATTTTCTATTTCTTATTTTAATTCAGCATCCTTTCCTACAACAGGATTAAATAAAGCGATCCTATTGGTTGTGCTCACATTTACGTATACATATACGTTACGTTGCTACAATGCGCAAACCCATGGTAGAGCCTCTGATTCCCTTTATGATCCCCCTCTTAACGTTTCCAACTTACTAACTAGTATACACCGTCCTTATTTAGTATGTCGTTAAGCTATACCTACTCATAAATTAATATTCCTCACGACTATAATAAATCGTCTCGTTTATATATACATACATAAATGTATGACGTCAATCTCATTTCTGTAATAGGTCGTTAAACGTATTAAAATTGTATTGATCGTTTTTTTATTAGATTGACAAAGTATGCAAGACTCTTGCATACTCTTTATCCTAAAGCCCCCGTTGACTAGTGGTTGGGCCTTTGGTGTTGTATCCGGATTATTCCGGATGTCGTGGTTTCGATTCCTAGCCATGGCAAAAATATATCAGTACGTTTTATCTGTACAGTTTGTCATTGTCTGGGTGTTTATAAAATGTAATATGTATTATATGGTAATTTCTGGTATATAAAGTACAAGTCTAGAGCTTAGTTTGTGACTAGAGCAATATATGTGTAATGTCTTTCATAAAAAAAAAAAACATTGTATGACTCTTATTTATCCTAATATACTCGTATTTAGAAAAAATCACTTGCCATTTCAAAACTTAACAGTTTTTTTATAAAGAAATTATGTAATTAGGACTGAGTAAGTAAAATTCTACTAATACACCTCCATAATCTATTTTTTAAAAAAACTTGACGTTGGAGTTCGCGAATCCATTTCCTGTGCACTTAAGAAGGGAAGGGAATGGATTCACGAACTCGAACGTCTAAAAACGTCAAAATGTTGATTTTAGTGATATTAGAGTTTTTTTTAAATAAAATAACGCGGAGGTGTTAATATTACTTACTCGATTCTAATTAGATAGCCTCTTTATAAAAACCTATTAACTTTTGAAAAGACAACTAAAGTTTGATTAATATTCTAGAAATCTTACCTTATTTGTCATTTTAAAACTTAACAGATTAAAAAAAAATATATATTTAGTATCGAGTAAGTAAAATCTACACCTCCATTTTCTATTAAATATATACATATATATATATATATATATATATCGCTAAGAACAAAATTGAGTTTTTTTTTGACGATGGAATTCGCGTGCACATGAAATTGCACGTGAATTTCCCCGCGGAGGCATTGACGCTTCTAATCCTTGATTGTCGTTCTAGTAACCTAGGTCTGATATCTGAGGCTGGTGCAACTCCGTGTAGGTGTCAGGTGTCCTGGATGCATCTAGAATCTAGATCAATCACCCTTTGTATGTAATTGGGTTTATTTTTATGTTAATTCTGTTTATTTTAGAACTTAACAGTGTCTAGGACATTGTGTTTCTATTGTTATTTGTTTTGACAGTCTTCGTAGACTAGTGGTTGGGTCTTTAGCTTTGTATCTACGGTCGTGGGTTCGATTCCCACCCATAGCAAAAAAGTATTAGTACGTTGTTTCTGTACAGTTTGTCATAGTCTGTGTGCTTATAAAATGTAATATGTATTATATCGTTGCTTCTGGTACACATAGTACAAGCCTAGAGCTTAGTTTTATTGTCCTACATATTATTATTGTTTTTTTACAGGACCCTAATTATTTTTAGGGATACTGCATTCGTAATGGCTAAGTCTGCGTTCTCCATACAAAATATGCTTTCGCACTTCCAGTATTACTGTTTGTCGCAAGATTAAAATAATAATTTTGTCGGTTATTGTATTTATTATCTGTGTTGAATTTTTTTTTTGTTCAAAAATCCGTATATTATAGTCAAAATAGGTTTTTATTAAAATATAAAAAAAAATACGAAATAAATAAAAAGAGTTCACGATTAATATTGTAGTGCATTATCATACCAATATAAAACAATAAAAAAAAACATAGTTGTCGCTGAAGATATTGAGTATTACGAAATCAAAGTTTTTTATTTTATTTCAGAAACCCAACATTTTTTATTTATTTATTCGATTACTATTTTTATTCATAATATAACGTGTCTACTGTATTTTTTTTTTCGCTTTTAATTTAATGCTAAATCATCAAATATGACGAAGAAAAATTACTTCATTTCACGTTGGTCCAGGCCTTTTTGTCAATATATTTTCATTCTATACGTGGTGGCCGAGTTGGTTATACCTTGGACTTAAAAACACTTTGGTCCCTGGTTCGAATCCCGGTGTGTACCAATGAGTTTTTAATAAAAAAAATTATGTACATTTGTTTGACAACACCACTATAGTGCCTCGGAGAGCACGTTAAGCTGTCGGTGCCGGTTTCACTATACCAACTTGTGAAACTGTTTATAGATGGGTTATTGAGTCTATTCAAAACATCGCGACGAGCTAGCCACTTGTTCGGTGTAGACTCATACCATCGGCTTCGACGAGGTGGGATTAAAAACCCCTCCGCTGGGTACCCTGGGGCCGTCTAGGCGGTCTCGGGCGCCGTAAGGCACCCGTGATGATATATTATATATATATTTTCATTATTAGATTCTACCTACACAAAAATTAAAAAAAAAAAAAATATGCACAGTAAAAAACCATGTTCAATAAATGTCTCGACGCGTTTCAATTAAAATACCCATTTATATTTCGTTATGCGTTATTGCATTTACAGTAAATGTCAACTTTATTGTACTTATGTTAAATGGTATAATTGAATGTTAACATTTACTGTCGTTTTTCCCACAATTTGTATAGGATAAGTGTAGTCTGTAGCCTACTTTATGGTTGAACCTACTTTCTACTATGACAGTACCAGACAGACATTTTTTTTATTGGAGCACGGTATGTGACTTTGTATCTACCTGGTGGTGAGCAGACCTACAAAGTTCATGAACGGGGTCAATCAATAATTGTTCTTAAACAATATTGATTACTATCATCTATATTATGCCGGCTAAATGATGCGATTAAGAAATAGGCGGCGACAAAGACGAATTGCATTATGGTTACTCGTTGCCTTATCGTCAATTAAACCATCCATTTTGTAACCGTACCCTGAAAGGAGACTACTACCTCGACAAGGAATCGATGCAGTAGTCTCCTGAAAACCGGTGAACCCAAAGACTAAAACCAAAACATGACTTTAGTAAACACCCAGATCAAAAGTGTTTATCAAATATATTTATTTATAAAACTTCATTGCATAATACAAAGGCCTTAATGCCGTTGGGCATTATCTGACAGTCAAACCTTCGGGACATTAAAACATTAAGTTTAGGTAGTATATAGAGTATTAAATATGTATTTATATCGTTGTTTCTTGTGCAGAGCTATGTTATAATTATTTATCAAGGGCAAATTAATTTCATAAATTAGAATAGAATATGGTTTAATCAAAAAAAAAAAACTTTAATGTATTAACATTAAACGAGAGACAATATCATGTATATTACAGAAAAAGGATTATAAAAAACTAAGTATACCAATTTGTGAAACTGGTCACCTTGACTTTGGAAGGTTGTACTTTGGGCTAATATGAGGCTCTACTGATTAAATCAAACAACTTTTCCTAAAGGACCATGTGTCGTAAATGACAAAGGTTTCTCTATAAAAACTAGTACGTAATGTTAAAATAACCAATTTGTATGAGAAGAGACTTTTTTCATTCGCGACACATGGTCCTTTGGGAAAAGTTGTTCGGTTTAACCAGTAGAGCCTCTTATAAGCCAAAGTACAACCTGATATTCACAAATTGGTATAGTTTTTTTACAGGCACTATATTATAGTAAATCGTATTTTTATATACATATTGTGCCTTAGCAATGTATATAGGTTATTAAGTCTATATAAACAACGCTACGAGCTGGCTACTTGTTCGGTGAAAACTTAGTACTCAAATTTAGTGGTGGGAATCCTGAGGTATCGTCTAGGCGGTACGGGATTAAAGAAATTCCAAAATTGGCGAATGTCAGCGATAAACCCGTATAATTTATTACTTTTGCGGAATACCCAGACCGATACGAACTAGCGTGACTAGTCTCCGTCTTGGGTCTGGTATCAGTTTTGGTGAGGAGGTCAATGAACTGGCGGACATTTGTGTGATCTGATTCAAGGCTGTGCTAGCTCATAAAATCTTATTAGGTGGGTTGTGTAGAAAAATACGATGAATGTTACTAAAATTCAAATGTCACTGAGAGACATTTTTAACCGACTTCGAAAGTCATTATTTTTTCTGGTCTTTGACGAGAACCCTCGGGGAAGTTTCAGTTTAAGTTATTTTATTTGTATTTCTGTATCCGTGAAAGCTTGTTGTTCGAAAGTGTTGTTGATTTCGTGGAGTATTCTCTCCAGAGAAATATAAAAACTAAACTAAAATAGTCACGCCTTCTTCCCACGGGGATAGGCAGAGACATGAGCGCCACCTATAATGATCCTAGGATAGTTCTCTCGCTTCCTTCATATCCACAACTCTCTTCATACTAGCTCTACGGTTATGGGCACTGCGGATGCCAGTTTTTATGAACATGACCATTCTTCTGGGTCGTCCCCGCCTTATCCATTCACCCAGCTCTGATTTATAAATCTCCTTCGTTACTCTCCTTTCATTCATGCTCTCAATGTACCCAAGCCACCGTAACATTCATTTCTCAATCCTTGTCACTACATCTTCTTTCAAATCACATATCACGCACAAGTGTTCTTCACTCTATCCGTAATTCAGGTATTTAGGGTTTAGTGGGTGCACCGGTTTTAAGGAGACTACTGCATCGATTTCTTGTTGAGGTGGTAGTTCAGGGTGCGGTTACGACATGGGTAGCTGGATTGACGATAAGGCAGCGAGTATATTAAAATATACTCGTAATGTAATTCGTCATTGTCGCCCCCCATTTCGTAATCGCATAATTTGGCCGGCATAATGGGAGCGATCAATATTGTTTAAAAACAATTATTGATTGACCCCATTCATGGATTTTGTAGGTCTGCTCACCACTACCATACAAAGTCGCATATCGTGCTCCAATAAAAAAAGTGTTACTCCACATGCACTCCCCCTCATGACCGTATTTCTAAGCATTGATCCTACTTTCAAGCTTCTTCAGCCACATCCAGCATTCACTTCCATAAGGAGGAACAAGCTCCAGAGAAACAAATAAGTGTGAAAAACTTAATACAAACTTAAAAACCAGACTTTTCATGCTGTCTCCAAACTCCGCTTTATGCTGCAGTAATGGCCGCCATCCCATTTTGTACGTGTTTGTGTTCGTCCCAACTTGACTCTGGCAGAAGAATCGTATACTTGTATACGAATGTATTGCCATTTACTTATAAACTCTCACTGTATAATATTCAATACCACTTGCCACTGGCAGAAATATCGTTTAATAACGATGGTTGCTATTAATTACAATAAGAAGTTTTTTTTTAATCTTTAAAAGTAACCGTCCTGGTTCCCTTTTGAAGTCTGTCCGCTTCAAAATATCTTGAGCACTCATCATACCAGCCTTTCATGCGTCCACTGCTAGACATAGGCCTCCCCCAAGGATCGTCACAACGACCGACTGCGCCTGTAGCCATCTACAGTACCTTCTACAGTATCTTGAGCACTACTGGTCCGTATTGCTTTAAATTTGGAGTAGTTATAGATCTTGTTGTGGGACCATGTCACTCTTATTGCTCTGGGCTTGTACTATGTGTACCAGAAACTAAGATACTATTAAATATAATCTATACTAAAATTACAAAGAGGTAAAGTTTTGTAAGGTTGTAGGGGGTAATCTACTGAACCGATTTTGGAAATTCTTTAGAGTTGGATAGCCCATTTATCGAGGAATGCTATATAACAATACGCTACGACCAATAGGAGGGGAGCATCAATGAAAAATGTTGGGAAAACGGGGTAAATGGTTTATGAGCACTTTGTAAATAAATCCCAACAACTGTCGAATTAGTCATTATATTGTTTATATGTAAATGTGTATATTGTATGATATGTAGTATATTATGTGTGAATAATATTTGTATATGTAAAGCATATGGGTATATATGTATTTATTTATAAATATAAATAAAAAAAATAAAAAAATTGTATTGCACACTACCTAAACTTAATGCTCTAATGTCCCGAAGGTTTGACTGTCAGATAATGCCCAAAGGCATTAAGTCCGCCTTTGTATTATGCAATAAAGTTTGATAAAAAAATAAATTTAAAAAAAAATCCTTTTGAGAGCTTCCGTTGCGTGCGGTACGTAAACGGTTATTGTTAGGCAGACAAAGTTTTGAGGGTCAGCTAGTATTTTATAAAGACCAAGACCGTGTAAAACTGTACAGAATGATGTACTAATATTTTTTGTCATATCCAAAAGAAAAGTCAAAAGATGTTCAGTGGCAAACATGAAAAATGGTACAATATCATAAAAATAGTAATTTCGAAGTCTGAGTGAACGAAGTCAGTAGAAGCCAGTAAATAAAAAGATATCAACACATTGTCACTATCAAAAAAAGTCGCACAATAGACAGTTAAAAGTTCAAGTTTATCCTACCTCGCGACAAAGGTTCAAGGTTCGATTCCCATCGAGGGCACGTGACGCGCGTGATGATGAGGAGACATACATGTTAGTGTGATCGTGACAGGTGGCTGACGTCATCCATAGGTGATCTGTTGTGTTATATAATCACGGGTGCCTTACAGCGCGCGCGGCGTCCGCGACCGCCTAGACGGTATCAGGTTAGTTACCCAGCGGGGGGGTTTTTTAATCCCACCTCGTCGTAGCCGATGGTATGAGCTTACACCGGACAAGTGACTAGCTCGTCGCGATGTTTGGATAGAGTCAATAACCCATCTATAAACAGTTTCACAAGTTTGGTATAGTGAAACTGGCACTGACAGCTTAACGTGCTCTCCGAGGCACTATAGTGGCGTTGTTAAACAAATGTACATTATTTTTTAGATTAAAAACTCATTGGTACACACTGGGGTTAGAACCAGGGATCTAAGTGTTTTTTTAAGTTTAAGGTCTAATCAACTCGGCCACCACGTATCTATACTAGTTAATGATATAAGTTGATCTTAGTCTGTGGGTTCAACGGTTTTCAGGAGACTACTGCATCGATTTCTTGTCGAGGTGGTAGTCTCCTTTTAAGTTGCAATTGATTTGAACAGGCAATTGATTTGATGATCGTAATGAAAATTCTTTGTCACTTCCGCATCGTTTAGCCGTAATAATAAAATAATAATATGTAGGACAATTTACACATATTGCTCTGGTCACAAACTAAGCACTAGGCTTGTACTATGTGTACCTAAAACAACGATATAATACATATTATAATTTATAAGCACCCAGACCATGACAAACTGTACAGAAAAACGTACTTTTTTTTTGCCTTGGGTGGGAATCGAACCTCGACATCCGGATATGACGACAAACGCGCAACCACTAGTCTACCGAGGCTGTCAATACTGTTATACAAACCGTGCGCTTTAAAAGAAAAAAATCTAATTTGCCCCTCCTTATTTTTCATATTTTATTTTATTTTCAAACAACAAAGATTGCCATACAAAACATAGTATTCATAACTCATGTAAACATCGTGTCTGAGCCATACATTTCAATTCATTAAAACAATACAAATGGTGCGTAAAATAAACAAGCGTTCACATCTGGAGTTCGTGCAGAAATGCAGGAAAGGACTGTTCGGAAACTACTTTACAAAGAAAACATCCGTTCCTGAACCAATCATAAATGCCAAACATTTGTGAGACCCAATCCTGAACGAGTTTCCTTTTGAGTTCATAGATTTATATACACTTCTAAATTTATTGGATGGTGTATCTAAATACGTTATATATATACTCGTACGTGATGGCCGAGTTTGTTAGACCTTGGACTTAAAAACACTTAGCTCCCTGGTTCGAATCCCGGTGTGTACCAATGAGTTTTTAATTAAAAATAATATGTTCATTTGTTTGACAACACCACTATAGTGCCTCGGAGCACGTTAAGTTGTCGATCCCGGTTTCACTATACCAACTTGTGAAACTGTTTATGTAGATGGGTTATTGAGTCTAATCAGAATATCGCGACGAGCTATCCACTTGTTCGGTGTAGATTCGGCTACGACGAGGTGGGATTAAAAACTTCTCCGCTAGGTACCCTGGGGCGGTCTAGGTGGTGACCTCTACGTAACCTATACGTAAACAGCAGTGTTTTTAAGTGTAATCAAACTTGGCCAATATTATAATTCCATATCGATGCATACTTATTAAAAAGCCATGGCCTCAGAATCAAATATAAAACAATCTTATGATAACCCTATAGGTTCAATGACCTGAACTAGTTTAAATCGAAAGCATTAAATATAGTAGGAACTATCATCCGTTACTATTGACTCAACAGATTCTGGTATTCTAATAGGACATTTGACAAGATAATCCTTCACCAAAAAACTGATCCTATTGCTGATGTATTTTTTTGATTACTACTATTTTTATTCGAGCACAGCATGGCTTTTATCTAATCTACCTGATAGTAAGACACCCTAAAGACTATGAACGGGGTCAGTCAAGGGTTTTTATAAGGACCTTTGGGGTGGATCGGCCAAATATGTGCTGCATGCCCTCGATGGTCTGCAGAAGCGTGCGTCTCGTATTATTGATAACAAAGAGCTCACTAACACCTTAGATCCACTGCAGCTTCGCAGAGATGTAGCGTCGTTGAGCGTATTTTACCGTCTTTACCATGGAGAGTGCTCTGAAGAATTTTTAAATCTCATTCCCCCTTTTCGTTACAGAACCTCACGAGCAGGTAACAAAATGCATGCGAATTCTGTGGCCGATGTACCAACCTGCACTAAAAGATTTGGTGATTCGTACATCTGTCGCACTATTAAAATGTGGAATGCTCTGCCTGCTTGCGTGTTTCCTCCTTCCTCCTATAACCTTGAGTCCTTTAAACGAAGCGTGAATAGGCATCTTAAGCCGGCATAATGGATGAAACCAGCTCTTACATGCCGAGCTCCTATAAAAAAAGGATTGATCGCTGCCACTATGGCCGGTTATATAATGTTGTTACGAAATAAGCGGAGATAAAGACGAATTTTTATTACGAGTTCACTTCAATATCTACCCTGTAAGGAGACTCTTACGGGTATTAATAAAAATTTTGACTCTTAAAAAATACTTTAGATAAAAAAGGTTTTCTCTTTTTTTAGCAACAAAAATGATAAGCGTAAAAGAGGCAAAACCTTCTATAACTTAAGTGTGTTTCAAGGATTCGACACCTCTGTATGTCATCAACTCATTATGTTCCCCAGGAAAATAGATAAGTTAACTCATCGAAAACGTCACCAAACATCTGATTCATATTAGTTATTAGGTAGCTACAGAAAAAATCCCCTTCCGACTTATTCTATTAATATACTAAGTTATACGAGAAGATAATCCTCCACAAAAAACTGATCCCGACCCTGGAATGTAGGTTCAACGACCTACGCAAGAACAAATCGGAAGTACGTATTGGGTCTATCTATCACAGACTTAATAAGTAGACAGGTCTGTATAATTTCAACTATAAAACGTGCCTTAATTTTGCTAGCCCGGGTGTCAAGAAAAAGAAAATGTGTGTCGTCTCCAGTGGCGTAGCTAGGTATCCAGAGCCCTGGTGCAAAAAAACGCTTTCAACTGAGTTGTCATGATTACAGTTATGTTGCAAATCTTACAAGTGGGAGAAATTATCGCAAGTTTGGCTTGCTTGGTGGTAAGGTCCAGATGGACCCTTAAACTTGAAGGACTCGAGCAAGGCACCTCCTAGACCTTGTGAAGCTACGTCACTTGTCGCCTCAGTCAATAACATATGGATTTGACAGTTGTCAGCTCGTATTATCTATCTTTTGCTAATGTCATGATGGAATACCATCGGCGAAATAAGGACTGATTAATCCCTCCGCTGGGTACCCTGGAGCCGTTTAACGGTTTTCGTGTGCTAAAACGGCACCCGCATGGTATTTATATTTTTAAGTGAGTAGATTAAAAAGGGTGTAAATATTATTAGTAAAAGGATAGAAAACAGTTGGGAAATGACTAGGATAGAATAAGGAATGGCAACATGACCGCAGGCAAATATGCGCTCAGTCAAAACTTTAGGCGTTATATAATCGGTGTAATAAATAATAATAAATACCATCACCTATTTGGCTCCCGAGAACCGTTTAACGGCGTACCAGGGTTACCCAGCAGAGGGAGTAACCCGTCCTCTTTTCGCCAATGGTATGATAAATTAGCCTCGTTGTATAGAGCGGTCACCCAACCCAGGTCCGGCCTTGTTGTCTTCTGATTAACCTTGTTATCAGTTGCGCAGTAACTTAACCACCAGGCTGGGGCCGCTTTTTATATAAGCGCTGTCACCTGTCAAAATTCATACATAGGCGACGTGCGACATGTAACTTCGCCTACATTTTCTTTTCCGCTCACGTATTAATAGCACTGATTAATTAAATAGTAACAAATACATATTTGGTTACACTATACCAACTTGTGATACTGTTTGTAGATGGGTTATTGAGTCTATTCAAAACATAGCGACGTTAGTCATATGTTTGGTATTGACTCATACAATCGGCTACGACAAGCTGGGATTAAAAACCCATCCGCTGGGTACCCTGGGGCTGTCTAGGCGGTCTCGGGCGCCTAAGGCACAACCGTGGTGATATGTAAGTAAATACATATTCGAAATGATTTCAATGGGGCGCGATACTTCAATAGAATCTAGTCAAATGCAAATTTTAAGTAATTCTTGAGATAATTGTGACTTATTTGAAAATTTCTTGTTATCTACTTATACACAGATTCCCTCTATGTGCTTTCTTCTAATAACTCTATACTATAGTGAAGTTAGAAGTCCTATTTTCTAATACTAGAGGGCAGAGGAGGTTTAGTTTTTAATTTTTTTCAGTATTTTATAATGAGAGAGGATCGTGGGCTCTCCGGGATTTTTTTCATTGTATCTTTAAAAAAAACTTTTCGAAAAAAAATGCACTCTGATATATAAGTCTTAATAGAATCTCGTCATACTGACTGTGTCGTTCTAGACTGATCTGTTTTCTGTAGGATCAGCAAAAAACCCACCTTCTCCGTTACTCGACCCATTCTCATTACTCAAATAGGACATTCGGCTTGTTTTTTTTTGTCCAAATCGTCACACCTTTTAAGGTTTGATTGGTCGGCCACTCGACGCCTCCGTTCTTGGCTACGTCATTATTATTAATACACCGTGATGTTATTTGGTGTAGATTATTGACATTTCGATATTTGACCTCTAAGTGTCTACTAAGTAGTAAGTAGCCTCTGTTGACGATTCGTTTTTTTTTTAACATATTGCCCTGCGGCCATATTCTGTATCTTTTTTTTAACATATTGCCCTGCGGCCATATTCTGTATCTTTTTTTTAACATATTGCCCTGCGGCCATATTCTGTATCTTTTTTTTAACATATTGCCCTGCGGCCATATTCTGTTTCTTTTTTTTAACATATTGCCCTGCGGCCATATTCTGTATCTTTTAGTCGCAACGTTAGGCTGTCAATATAACGAAAATCTTTCACGGAATGCTAAAATTTGTCAAAGTCAAATTCAAAAGTCAAAATAATTTATTTGATGTAAATCTTTACAGATATTTATGAATAGTCAAAAAAGGTTTAACAATGTGGTAATATACGTGGTGGCCGAGTTGTATAGACCTTGGATTTAAAAACACTAAGCTCCGCCGAATCCGATGGTATGACTCTACACCGAACAAGTGGCTAGCTCGTCGCGATGTTTTGAATAGACTCAATAACCCATCTATAAACAGTTTCACAAGTTGGTATAGTGAAACCGGGACCGACAGCTTAACGTGCTCTCCGTGGCACTATGGTGGTGTTGTCAAACAAATGTACATATTTTTTTTAATTAAAAGCTCATTGGTGCACATCGGGATTCGAACCAGGGACCTAAGTGTTTTTAAGTCCAAGGTCTAAACAACTCGGCCACCACGTATATATAGGAACCAGATAATGTAATAATAATGTAAAAAGACACACACACATATTGCTCTGGGCACAAACTAAGTTCTAGGCTTATACTATGTGTAGCCGAAACAATGTACTAATACGTATTATAAAACACCCAGACCGTGACAAACTGTAATATTTTTTGTCATGGGTAAGAATCATGCAATAAAGTTATTTGTATTTACGAAAAGCCGAGGATATTATACACTTTCTGGAAAACATGGGAAACCGGGAAAAGTCAGGGAATTTTCAGAGACTGGAAATGTCAGGGAAAATGCTAGAAGGACAGGGAAATATTTAAAGTACACACACAACTTGCTACTGTAAACGACTTGCAACCTAAGCGGGGCGATTCCATACATTTTGTTGCTCTATATTTTCCGAAAATATTGCTAAAAATAAATAATTGTTACATTTCTAATTTCTAATATTTTTTCCAAAAATCAATAATAAAAAACAATAATATATTTTTGGGTGTTTTTCTTTTCTTTTTGAAGCTTATTAAGGTCAGGGGAAATCTAAAAAAGTTACTGGAAAATCTGGAAAAGTCAGAGAAATTCCTATCCGAAAAAAAGTGGCCACCTGTTATACGAGCAATAGATACTTTTGTCTTTATTTTGTTTTTAAGTTGTAGATACTCTACCCCTGTTACTTTGTATGTCTTTTTTTCATCCTCTTTGTTTTTTTTTCTGAAGTTTGGTTTTTGCGTAGAATAAAAAAAATGCCTAAAATTTTAATAAAACAATATGCTAAAGTCAATTTTATTAGCTCAAATACAAAAATTGTAAGCTGCATACCGTTCTAAAAGTTGCTGCGTGTGCACAGCGCTTTAATCGAAACATGACAGTGCTTTATACTTTACTTACACTATTGGTGATGTGTAATATAATGATTTCATTTTTAATACAATAAGTAAATACGGTTATTTCGCCATTAATAAACTTCAATAAAATCTACCAAATAAGTAAAATTGTTGCCCTTGGCATACATTACAAATAACACATTAAAATTAAAAGTTTACAGTTTTGTAAATATAGAGATATGTAATTTATTGGTAATGTTTATTTTGGAACACAACATGTGACTTTACATCTACCTGATGTTAAGCAGACGTTCATAGTAGGGTCGATAAATATATGCCGGCTAAATGATGCGGTTACAAAAGACGAATCTGCAGTCCTCATTGCTTTATCGTCAAATTAATTCCCCATTTTGCAACTACACCTTAGAAGGAGACTACTATCTCGACAAGAAATCGATGCAATAGTCTCCTGAAAATCGGTAAACATGACTAGGTCACTTGACGGTTTTTGCATCTGTATGTTGGGTCGGTCTAGCAAGTTATAGACAGCCCAAGTTTTATTTTCGCAACTTCACCGAAACCGATGGATTGCCATCTCTGTATAAACAAATATTTAGTGGCTTAGGCGTGAAAACATAACTAACAAACAGACATAGCTACTTTTGCATTTAAATATTAAAACTAACTGCTCCTAAAGGACTTAACTTGATTTTAAATAGCCCGGTTATAGAGCCCATAACCTTCCTCAAGAACTGGGCCATCAAATCCGACTGAGTAAGAATGTAGTATGGATGTATTTATAACATTAGTATGTATTTACAGAACCCCAAAGCTAAACACCTTCATGATCACTTTAGGTATTCAATACTAAAGTAATTTACTGAACAAACAATCAGTACCTACCTATCATGATGATTACTGCCAATAATACCTATGTCAAGGTGTACTAAACAAAACCATTGTAAACCCTATTACCTAAAGAATAAGGTATACAATAGATATCATTACGTCAATCGTGCGTTGAAGTTTTCCGTAAATGGCCGACTTTAAACATTATGTCATTATCTATACTAATCTATACTAATATTATAAAGAGGAAAGATTTGTATTTTTGTATGTTTGTAATGAATAAACTCAAAAACTACTGGACCGATTGCAATAATTTTTTCACCATTAGAAAGCTGCATTATTCAGAAGTAACATAGGCTATATAATATCACGCTAGGTCTTATAGTTGTGGAGCAGTAACCAAAAATGTTTTAAAAACGGGGGAAAAGTATCGTTTCTGAGGCCTTCCGTGGCGTGCGCTGAGCATATAGTTAAAGTTATACAAAAATGCTCTATGGATGAATTGTTCATCTTTAAATATAAATAAAACGTAAAACTATGTAAAAAATCTTAAGTCCCCCCGTGCGAAGCCGGGACGGGCCGCTAGTCACAAATAAAATAGGTTTAATAGGTTTGGGATAGAAGCTATAATTGTACAATTCAATTTGCAGTTTATTTTAATGGTGATAAGGATTGTTGTTATATGTTTGCTTGTGGCGGATAAACGCCATTTTGTATGAGGCAATATCCGGGGGATGTAATAGTATAACACGAAATGAAATGCTAGCTAAAGCGTGTGAAATTGTGTGGAAGGGACAAGGAGAACTCTACCATGAGAATTTGTTAAAAGAAAAACAATCTACTGTACAGTTTAAACTGTAGTGATCCACATATATCAATATAGAAAGGATCTCGTACAGTTGAAACTACACATATAACTACTGACCCTAAACTACTAGGTATTATCACGGGTGCCTTACGGCGTCCGAGACCGCCTAGACGGCCCCAGGGTACCCAGCGGAGGGGTCTTAATCCCATCTCGTCGTAGCCGATGGTATGAGTCTACACAGAACAAGTGGCTAGCTCGTCGCGATGTTTTGGATAGACTCAATAACCCATCTATAAACAGTTTCACAAGTTGGTATAGTGAAACCGGGACCGACAGCTTAACGTGCTCTCTGAGGCACTATAGTGGTGTTGTCAAACAAATGTACATAAATGTTTTAATTAAAAACTCATTGGTACACACCGGGATTCAAACCAGGGACCCAAGTGTTTTTAAGTCCAAGGTCTCACCAACTAGGCCATCACGTAATCACAACCCTAAACTACTACCTAGTCTTAAACTGGTTGGTTATGAAGCGTGTGTTCGGTTTGGTTGTTTTTTGTTTCTTCCGCAAGGACAATAGTTAAATATTTCCCTATATATATATATATATTAAAAACTCATTGGTACACACCGGGATTCGAACCAGGGACCTAAGCGTTTTTAAGTCCAAGGTCTAACCAACTAGGCCACCACGTATATAATATTTCACTATCTGTTTACTTTTTATTATATTTTCTACGTTTGTCAGTGGGAGGAATGGCGATCTGGCCAAGTGCACACTTGGACCTTATATCACTTTTTTTTGACTTTTCATAAATCCCTGTAAAGGTTTACATAAATATTTTTGGCTTTGACTTCCTACATATTATTATTATTTATTAATTTGTTTCAACTCCAAGTAATAAGAAAAGTAAAAAAAAAAAGTGTAGTTATTTGACATTCCGTAAATGAGCTCATATGGGAGCACCATTTTCGTTTTACCAATAACTCCTACGCGTTACCGATCCTACGCGAAATCACTATATTTAGCCGATATGTCACTTATTGACAAAAGCTAGAGATATTAAACATAATATAGGTGCGTACCATCAAGGGTGCTTTACGGCGCCCGAGACCGCCTGGCCTCAGGATATCCAGCAAAGTGTTATATTCAGGGACCGGAAAACCCGTTCCCCGGCTTAAGCCTTTAAACGGTGTACCTCTTACGATGAATTGCCACGTGAATAAGCTTACCCAATTCAACTGCTATCCCATACATTTAGCTAACCATTTCGAAAGGGAAACCCCTTCCCAGGCTTAATATATTTCCGTACGACCTTGGGCACCGCTCGGCAAAAAATTACACCATCTTGCATCCCACTCTCACTCGTTGAACAAATAACTAGTCTCACTACTCGGCCCGCGGTCAACGAACTCGGCTACTGTTCGGGTTGTCATAGGGTGTCTCGCTCATTCGTGATGCTACGTGTCCTACAAACAATAGAATGAGATACAGTGATGGTAAATTAATGTAACGATTATATACGACGAGATATGTCCAACACATTTGTATACGAAGTAATAAACTGAATTTACTTTCATTATTTTAATAAAATATTACCAATAACTTAAAAGTTGATGGTTATTTGTTGAATTTATAATCAATCTGCCTACAGTACCCTAAAAAAAATGTGTCAATTGTCACTTACTGTCATATGAATATATCTCTCTATAGTTACCGAATAACATGTTTTATTTAATAATTAATTTACACTGCAAATATTAATAGGTTATGGACCCAGAGCCGTAAAACAGTGAACCTAGATTAATTCGCAAAAAAAATCTAGCCATAATTATATATTTGGGATTTTGTTCATCACAATTTTTTTCTTCGCCGGTGCTGTGGGACTTCGAGTTTGTAGTCATGGCAGCATTGACGTAAATAGTAAGGACGGGCCTCAAAACATGTTTCTTGTGTACTAAAAGATTGGTGCTAAAAAATCAATTTAGCACCAACGATACGTCAGTCTGTGTCAAGCAGCGGTAGCGAAAAGTACTCTAAATAACTTGCCAAGATCCCGTATTGTGTAGTAAAACGTTGCACAAATTACTCGACAAAGTTCAACAAAAAGAAAGACAATATTTCTTATCATCGGATAGTCAAAAATTTCATATTTAAATGTTAAAAAAATATATTTAGGTTATGTTTCATTCGTTCAATTTCAATGTATGGAGAGATTATTATGAACGACTTAACCTTGTAATGACGTTACATATTTTAACGCCTATAATACTTATACTGAATACAATAAGATATGTCAAACTTTAATAAAAGTAATGATTATCTATACTTATATTCTTAAACTGAAGATTTTGTTTGTATTATGTTTAAACGCGCTAATCTCAAGAACTATGAGTCCGATTTGAAAAATGGTTCTTGTGTTATAACTCCTGTTTAACCTGTTACGTATATCTTAACCCCTTGTATAAAAATTAAAAAAAAAAAATCTTATACGTAGCCTTCCTCGCTATGTATAGGCTATTAAAATATTAATTTTTATACAGAGGGCTAAGATTATCGTAATTATACGGGATATACGGATTTTAAAGAAACTCTTAGAAAAAGTTTCGATATACAACAGATAGATGAAAATGACGCAAAGATGCGCATTTTTGCTTCATAATAAAACATAAACTGTATTAAAATATATACGATTTTTATTGGGGATTTAAAGTTGCGGTTCTAAAACAATAGTTATTTTTTAAGATTTCCTGCTAGTGATATACGAAGGGAAGTATGGACTCGTATTATATAGAAAGATTGGACGAAAACTGCCACTGTCATATAATATTGCAAATTAAATAATATTCATCAATGATGGTTCATTGTTGTTCGGTACTGCTGGCTCACGGTATCTATTATCGCTCTTTGTGTTAGAGTAAACTCCTTCTAACACAAATAATTTTCATTTAACGGGAGCTAAACTGTACCTAATTTAACTACATAAATATATTAATGTTTTATAAATAAATACCTTTCAGGTGACACCCCACATTACCTAATTTGTCCCAAATTTATTTATTCTTCTATTTACACCCTTTTTCACTCGAGCCTATAATTAACTATGACTTATACCATTTTGGATAAATGTGGGTTAACAATAGCCAGGGGCGCCGACTCCGTGGGTGCTCGGGGGCTCGAGCACCCATGATAAATAAACAGTGGGTGCCGAGCACCCCTGATAATAGACATCAAGAAACAGATCAAATGTAATTTGACAAAAGGATATCGTTTGTTTGATACTGATCATCCAAAATAAATACAGAAAGCTAGAGGTGTTATTTTTCTAGAGAATATATTTCTTCTAAAACTTTAAATAATGATGCATGCGAAATTATTGATGAAAATGTACATATATTTCCAGAAAGTACTGTAAATAATAATGTTGTGAATAATGAAACTTTGGATGAAACTAATTTTGTTACTTGAAGATGTCTATTTATGGACTTAAGAAATCTTCGCGAAGTTGGAATAAAAAGGCCAATGACGTGCTTTTATCCTTAGAAGATTAAAATCTGAAACTATATATGTAATGAAGTATGAAATATATGTTGTTGTAGCTCTATACGTAGATGATTTCTTTGTATTTTATAATGAAAAAAGTAAGAAGACTAGAGATAAGTTGTTTGGAGAGTTAAATAAATGATTTAAAGTTAAAAATCTGGGTGAAGCAAAACAATGCTTGGGTATGCGACTTTAAAATGACAAGCAAGCTGGTGTTATTTATCTTGATCAAAGAAGATATTGAATTTGTTTTAAAGAAATTTGGTATGATGGAATGCAAAACAGCTATGGATCCAAATATACAATCTATTCTATTTGAGGATACTGATGATGCAAATATAGTTAGTAGCCATATAAAAATGTTATTGGATGCTTGAATTATATTGCATTAAATACTAGACCGGATATTGCTCATGCAACAAATGTACTGAGTCAATATGGTAATAAGTATACTACAGCATTGGACATATGCTATGACATATACTTCGTTATCTGAAAGGGATTTTGGATTATTGTTTGAAATTTAGAAAATGTGATATGAAGGATATTAGGCAGGTGATCATCATGATAGGAAATCCTATACAAGATATTTTTTTAAGGTATTTGATGGTTCAATTTCATAGGAGGAAACAGCGAAGTGTAGCGTTATCATCAACAGAAGCGGACTATGTTGGAATTACGGAAGCTGGAAAAGAAGCTATTCACTTAAGGCTTCTTGCTGATATGACAGATAGTCCCTAAACTACAGTGATTCTCTACAACGATAATCAAAGTGCGTTGAAATTGTCTAAAAATCCTGTGTTTCATGGTAGGTCTAAGCACATAGACATCAAGGCTCATTTTATTAGGGAGTGCATTGATAAAGGTTACATTAATATAAATTTTATGCCTACCAATAAAATGCCGGCCGATCTTTTAACAAAGGCTTTGATTAAAGCTAAGCATGTCAGATAATAATAATAATAAACTCTTTATTTGCTCATGAGGTTACAAAGAAGTTTGTGTTGTGCTGCTTATCTACCAAGCTGGTTTGCAAATTAATTTGTGATATTATGACATTACTCTACTGATGCATTCATTATACTCGTACCTACCTTACATTATAACAAATAGTTACTATTTATCTACATATTCTTTATATTTATTAATTATATTGACACATTCTATTAAACCTATTATAAGTATATTTACAGATTAAATCAAATTAATTCTTATTAATTTATATTCATTATTGTTAAAATTTAATTTATTAAATATATCATTATCATATTTATTTATATATTAAACACTTTAAATTAATTTATTCAAATCATTTTTTATTATTTTTTATTATTTATGTTATAAACATTCCTTTAATATATATAATAATAAAGATATTATACAATTCCTTCTTTACATTCAAAAATTATATTGCTACTACTAATAAGTCGATACAGTAGGTAATTATAACAAATATTTAATTACATATTATATTAAATCTATTATTTATATTTACACATTTTATTAAAGCTATTACATACAATTATATACAATTAAGTACAGATTACATAAAATTAAATTTATATGTGTCAGCTGTGTTAATGACATGAATTTAGATTAGTTTAATTTTATTATAGATTTTTGTTTATTTAATTTAATGGTCTATGTAGCAGTTTGATTATGGGGGCGTGTTGAATTTATAATCAATTTGCCTACAGTACCCTAAAAAACAATGTGTCAATTGTCATTTACTGTCATATATCGATACGAATATATCTCTCTATAGTTACCGAATAACATGTTTTATTTAATAATTAATTTACACTGCAAATATTAATATTATTGCAGTTTATTAGAATTGAACATTTCGGCGACGAAAAAATATATTTAACGTAAAATAACTCTTATAATCTTACACAGTAATATCAAAATCGTTTGAAACCATAGAGCTGTTATTTTAAAACCCTAATAGCATGAAGGGGTTTCCCAATGCGTATTTTGATTTCAATGGGTTAGCGCTATAAAATAGCGCTTAATAGCGCTTTATAATTGACTTTTGAGGAGCAACGGGTTTGGTAAGCAAATCCTTATTAAAAACCCCTTCAAAACCCATGAAGGGGATATAGGTCCGGTCCCTGGTTATATTCCCACCTCTTCGTAGCCGATGGTGTTCAAATCTACACTGAACAAGTGGCCGATTGGTATACAGGTTGGTATAGTGAATCTAGGATTGACAGCTTAATATGGTTCATAGATAGTGGTGTTCTTAAACAATCAATGTAACATTAAGTTACTCGCAACTGATAACAAGGTTAAGCAGATGACAACAAGGCTGGACTTGGGATGGGTGAGCGCTTTATACAAAGAGGCTATACCAAGATAAACACCGCAACAAGCTCGCCACTTGTTAGGTGTTGTCTCCGAATACCATCGGCGAAATGAGGACGGGTTAATCCCTCCTCTGGGTGTTTAAATGGTTCTCTTGAGCCAAAAAAGCTCGCGGTGGTACTTATTATTTATTATTATCCTACTGATAGGGTAATATATACAGGGTGGCCACTTTTTGGAAAACATAGAAAACCGCGAAAAGTCAGGGAAAACGCTAGAATGTCAGGGAAATTATTTAAAGCACACACACAACTTGCTACTGAACGACTGGCAACCTAAGCGGGGCGATTCCATCTAAGTCCAAAATAAGGTTATTTTTTTTAAGAATGTGAAATATATTTTGTTGCTCTATATTTTCCAAAAATAATTGTTTCTATTTTCTAATAATTTTTATCTCAAATACTTTTCTTTTTCCAAAAATCAATTAAAAATTCATATAATATATTTTTGGGATTTTTTCTTTTCTTTTTGATGCTTATTTAGGTCAGGGAAAATCTAAAAACGGTGACTGGAAAATCTGGAAAAGTCAGGGAAATTCGTATCCGAAAAAAAGTGGCCACCTGTTAATATAGTGCCAGGTATAACTTTATAGCAAAAATACTAAAATTATAGTACTAAATGCAACTCTGAACTTAATCCATACGCGTGACAAATCCCAACAACGCTCTCTGTATGGAATGCGGTGGTGGGGCGCGTAGCTTCGGCTTAGACTATGTCAAAGTAATAAATGAATGCAAATTGCATTGTTGTTTCAAACGGCAACATCTAACAGAACTGACAGCCATAGAAATCTATCAATTGGTAATACATTACGCCGCCCACGCACCTCCACAATCAGCTGTAAATAATGCCGCGAGAGACTGCAATGGGATTCTTGGAAAAGGCATATACTAAGTTTTTACTGGTAGGTGTGGTCATCATCCCTTACCTGGCAGAACATTCAACGTGGGATATATTTAGAACTCCTATTTATTGAAGGGTTATCTTGAAATCAGCGCAAGCGCAAGCTAAGGATAAAACTATTTCAATAAATGTAGTTTTTATATACGTGGTGGCCGAGTTGGTTAGACCTTGGACTTAAAAACACTTAGGTTCTGGTTCGAATCCCAGTGTGTACCAATGAGTTTTTAATTTAAAAAATATGTAGGTACATTTGTTTGACAACACCACTATAGTGCCTCGGAGAGCACGTTAAGCTGTCGGTCCCGGTTTCACTATACCAACTTGTGAAACTGTTTAAAGATACAGGGTTATTGAGTCTATTTAAAACGTCGCGACGATCTAGCCACTTGTTCGGTGTAGACTCATACCATTGGCTACGACGAGGTGGGATTAAAAACGTAAGTCACCCGTGTTGATGTAGTTTTTATTATTATCCTCCGGATACAACACCCAAATCTATCACATAGTTTTAGCTTTTTAGGTAGTACTAAGGTCAATGTTCTATCTACCTAGCACCAAAGCATTAATCACATACTAACCGCTATCCAATAAAATAGTCATGTTTGTCATAGTCACCAAAAACATTATGCCCTTACATGCAGTGTTGTTTTCTCCGTTATGACATCACGATGGCTCGTTCGCCAAATATGTGGTAGTTGTCACGCCTGCGCGCCTCCCACTTGTCGGAAGGATATTGAATGACAGAGAGTTGACAAAATAGTTTTTGTTTTGTACAGAAGTATGGCATGTGAGTCTTTATAACAATTGCCTTGATTCTCCGTGCGGGCGCGGCGCGCGGTGTCGAGTGCGCGTGGTTGAGAGCTGGAGAGTTCCCTTTATAGTGTATTATCTATGCTGGAGAGTGAACTGCAGTGTTCCTAGACTAGTGTTATTTAGGATTAGATAACTTTTATAGTAGTAATATACGTAGTGGCCGAGTTGGTTAGACCTTAGACTTGAAAACACTTAAAATATGTACATTTGTTTAACAATACCACTATAGTGCTCGGAGACCACGTTAAGCTATCGCTCCCAATTTCACTATAAAATCTTGTAAAACTTTTATATGTCGAGTCGAGATATAAAAAGTTTTACAAGATTGTATAGTGTAACTGGAAGCCTATCCAAAATGTTAAATTTGGATAGACTCAATAACTATTTTTAAAATAAAAATATTTATTTATTTTTATTTAAAAAACTTTATTGCACAAATTTAGTACAAAGGCGATCTTATGCCCGATTTCACCAACTCTAAGGAAGCCCTAACCTAACTAAGTTAAGGGACAGTTCATGTCAGTTGTTTCATAGCAAACATGACACAATTCTTATTTAGGGGCTCCTTTAGAGTATAGGTATCTCTACCAGTCAAACCTTTGGGACAAATTAACTAATACACACTACATATACATACATACCTATACTTGTATGTATGTATGTATCATCACGGGTGCCTTACGGCGCCCGAGACCGCCTAGACGGCCCCAGGGTACCCAGCGGAGGGGTTTTAATCCCACCTCGTCGTAGCCGATGGAATGAGTCTACACCGAACAAGTGGCTAGCTCGTTGCGATGTTTTGAATAGACTCAATAACCCATCTATAAACAGTTTCACAAGTTGGTATAGTGAAACCGGGACCGACAGCTTAACGTGCTCTCCGAGGCACTATAGTGGTGTTGTCAAACAAATGTACATAATTTTTTAATTTTTAAAAACTCATTGGTACACACCGGGATTCGAACCAGGGACCTAAGTGTTTTTAAGTCCAAGGTCTAACCAACTAGGCCACCACGTATATGAATAATACCACCTATATAATAATAATACCTATACTTATGTTAATAATATAAGAGTACATATATAATAATAAAATAGCAAGTATTACAGCAACATCACAGTATAGCAATACCCACAGCACTATAATTGTTTAAAGCAGAAACACAGAATGATAGAAAAAGAGGGTGGAGCATAAAGAAAAAGGAATAAAAAATTTAATATAAATAAAAAGTAGAAGACACATTTACCCATTCATAAAATGTAAAGATACCCTTATTCGCAGCTTGTCAAATGTCCACCGGTAAATCATTCCAGAGTCCTGAAAAATATTTTGAGACAAAGGTAGACTGATTAGAAGGAATAAAAAGAGTAGACACTTCATTTGAAGGTGTAGGCACAATACCATCGGCTACTACGAGGTGGGATTTAATCCCCACTGCTGGGTACACTACCTAGAGTCTAGAGTCTAGACGGTCTCGGACACTGTAAGACACCCGTGATGGTACATAATCTTCTCTATCGCTTTTTTTTTAATTACTAATATTTTTTTATTACTATTACTAATATATTATAGTCTTTCGTGCTGCTAGTCACTTTCCTATTTTACATAGATAAGGTTCTAGACTAAATACTTCGGTGTCTGGTCTAGGATTCTAGATAGGTATGCTAATCTAGTCTGTGTGGGATTGTAGCTTGATTTGTTACCCGTTCCTGACAGAAACAAGATTTCTAGACGTATTTAGCTTATGCCCTAGTTTAGCTTAGAACGTTTTTTTGACTTTCTATTACTTATTTCTCACATCTTCCAGTACTTTTATTATTGAAGCACTGCATTTGATTTGTATGTACCTGATGGTATCCCCCACATAGATAAAGTCCATGTGGGGTCGTTTTTATTTAACAATATTGATCGCTCAGACTATACTGGACTCACTGACGTATTTGCATCAAAAGTCTATTTAAATATCCTCGCTGCTTTATCGTCGAATTAATCGTTTGTTTTGTAACTGCACTATGGAAGGAGACTACCACCTCGACAAGAAATCGATGCAGTAGTCTCCGAAAACCGATGACTGAAACCGAAACATGACTAAGAAGTCACTTGACGGATTTTGCATCTCTTATAGAGGCGGTGGTAACGAGTCCGGGCGGTCGGCCTAGCGAAATTATAGAGACACCTTCCCACATATTATTTTTAAATAAATTTATATATGTATATTTTTTTATCGTTACCTAACGAAAACGTCGCGAGTTATATTAGTTGGTCTGATATCAAGGTATAATAAATATTTGTCGTTCTTTTGTTAATGAATAGCTGCCTAACCAAACGCACTCTAAGACCTCATTGTTAAACTTTTTTTTTTGACTATTCATAAATATCTGTAAAGATTTACATGGAATAAATGATTTTGACTTTGACTTGAATCGCCCGCGCCGCATTGATCGATAAAAATGTATAGGAATTTTACTCTCTGGGTAGAGCCTGATCGACGAGAAACGTCAAATCTCATACATTTGACTTTTGATGGGTATTTCGATTCGATTATCGATTGGCTCTTTGGTAAGTGCCTGATGTCCTTATAAGACGATTTCCTCTGTATGACTAAGGCAATAGTACTAATTAGTAGTGACTATAACTCAGTTACTAAACTATTATTAGTCAACTATTAATTAGTCATGCGGCCCGGTGTGGGTTACATAGTCCTTGTGATTAGTTTACGAATGAGTCTTGACTTAAGAAAGTTAAGGAATGTGCTTCTTGGGAAGGTATGAAACTTTCTTACGGCGTTCTGGAGGTTAAACAATTCCCTGTTAGATCTGTCCTGTAGCTGATGATGAAAAAAGTGGATCCTAGTCTTCATTTCTGTATTTTTTCTCTAATAAAATCAACTCTGATAATATGAAGTATTGCCTTAAATATTTAAACTGGCCTAAAATTTTAGAAACTCCTCCTGACTCCTGAAACACATTTTTTATCTAGTCAGGGTCACTAGTATTAGATACTAATGTAGTTTAATAAGTAAATTGTTACTAAACCGTAATGTATCATCACGGGTGCCTTACGGCGCCCGAGACCGCCTAGACGGCCCCAGGGTACCCAGCGGAGAGATTTTAATTTTATTATTATTTTATATTTTTATTTTATTGGCTAGCTCGTTGCGATGTTTTGGATAGACTCAATAACCCATCTATAAACAGTTTCACAAGTTGGTATAGTGAAACCGGGACCAACAGCTTAACGTGCTCTCCGAGGCGCTATAGTGGTGTTGTCAAACAAATGTACATAAATTTTTAAATTTAAAACTCATTGGTACCGGGATTCAAACCAGGGACGTAAGTGTTTTTAAGTCCAAGGTCTAACCAACACGTATATATTCGTAAACCGTAAATTGTGAATATATTTGTTAAATAAAGTTAATATTATGTACTTCTGAAATACTCGTTCATTTTTAACTTGTCTTTTCTTTTTTAACGAGTCAGGGTATCACTAGTACCAGCAGGGTGATTACGCGCACTAAGTTCGCTCGTACGCGTATCGTTTTGACGTCATTATAATGTAGTTTAAGCCGGGAGACTAAACATTTTCAGAAAACTGCGTCATAGCGATCGGCGTGCGAGCTTACTTTGGTGCGCGTAATCACCCTGCAGTTACTAAAAAGTTTAAGAGAAGCCATTAAAAAATTTAAATTATGAAAGAGCGGGACTTATGATAATTGATTAGACAAGACTTACAGCTTCTGTACTTGTAATAATGTAAAAATCAATAATTGTTTTTTTTAATATGTGCGAATAAATAGAAAATAAAAATATATACGAGTAAAAGGATGTTGTCAACAAAACTTTATTAAAAATTAATTTAATTTCTGAAAAACACATTAGTCTAAGAATGGCAGAGGTTGCCCCAAGAAATCATTGACAACATCATTCGCAGCATGCCCAGACGGATGGAAACCTTAATCACAAAACTAAGCACGGGGGGGGGGGGAACACTCGTTATTAAACATTCATTTAATTAATTTTAAACCGACATAAAATCTAAAATTTTCAACTGTTTCTCTGTCACTACGAAATCTAAGAAAAATGCATTTTGTTTAGTTAAGTTTTTTTTTCATTAAGCTTTAAGTATGGTGTTGCAAATTAATGTCAAAACATATTAATTTAATTGTTGTTTCATGTTTAATTATTATTTGTTTAAAAATAAAGCGAACTATTTTATGCTCTCCCTTTTTTTTGTGTTCCGCTAATTCAGCCGGTGTTTGTATATTTGGTGACTTCTTTACCTACTTTGACAAATAATTCTATCAAAAAAAAGTTTTACTAATAGCATTTTTGACTCATTTTTAAATTTAATTTGGTCCTCGACTATTCAATGCCTAAGTATCATGTGTCGTTTATTGGTAAACATTGAAAAGCATTAGCACCTGAAAAAAAAATCTTAATAAGGGTAGTACTAATTCTTACTTAACCATAAATTGTGAATATATTTGGTAAATAAAGTTATTATTGTTATTCGTGGACTTTGTATAGGTATATATTAAGGCAGATGTCCAAAATTTCATGCTTGAATAAGAAAAAAACTAGCAAGCGTTGGCGGTTAGCAAGTGTTCATGTCCATTTCCGCAATTAGCCAGGAGA
Organism: Monopis laevigella; assembly: GCA_947458855.1. Taxonomy (NCBI): domain Eukaryota; kingdom Metazoa; phylum Arthropoda; class Insecta; order Lepidoptera; family Tineidae; genus Monopis; species Monopis laevigella. The sequence goes on from OX381597.1 coordinate 13,534,037, forward strand.
TTAGGCCGTTTTGCGGGAGTCGGCTGACTGTTCTAGCCAGCCCAGCTTCTTCCAGAAGGCGACAAGAATTCCGGGTCTTCCTCAGGCTTCAAGGAACGATCTCGGTGTTCCGAGGATTTTCACCCGTTGTCAAGCCACCCCGGTGCAATGAAGCAGCACATGGGTGGGTGTTTTTATTGTTTATTGTTGTTTTTTATTGTTTATTCATGACCATAGGATCCACGGGAACACTTAGTTTCGTCATACATACATACATATCATCACGGGTGAGTCTGACATGAGTCATCATGGTATGAGTCTACACCGAACAAGTGGCTAGCTCGTCGCGATGTTTTGAATTGACTCAATAACCCATCTATAAACAGTTTCACAAGTTGGTTGTAGTGAAACCGGGACCGACAGCTTAACGTGCTCTCCGAGGCACTATAGTGGTGTTGTCAAACAAATGTACATATTTGTTTTAATTAAAAACTCATTGGTACACACCGGGATTCGAACCAGGGACCTAATTGTTTTTAAGTCCAAGGTCTAAACCAACTCGGCCACCTCGTATATTAGTCGTGTCAAATTAATTAATACACGTAGTTGCAGCTGTAAATGGGCTTTGTCTAATAAGTCATTAACAAAATATAATTAAAAACAATATTATGTCTAAATAGTAATAATAAATTCATGCAGCTGTAAAAGGGCTTTATTCATAATAACAATAATGAAAATAAATAGGTTATATAATAAATTATTATTTATTAATTACTTAATGAAGTACCCATTATATTATATATAAAAAATATATAAATAAAACAATATAAGAGTATGTCAAATTAATAATTAAATAATTTGCGCAGCTGTAAAAGGGCATTGTCTAGAGTTGTTTCATCACCCTTTATCCTAACCACGGTATGCAAATGTTTCTGTGGCCAAGGTTTTAATGACGATCGTCTTATGGCCTATTTATATAATCAGCATTAATGCCTCGTTATTCCCATACACTAATGTTAATAAAGTCCCTAGCTTGGTCTGTCACTTTTATACCACCCGTTAAGATAGTTGAAACATGCGGTTTGTAAAAGGTGTCTCGGGTCACCCACGCAGGTCTGATCGACTCCTGCGCAATGTGTCGTCATCGATTCATAAATATTGTAATACAACAATAATTCTTGTTGCAATGGCTGTACTGACTTTATTGTGTCATTGAGAATTGAGTAGACTGCACTCAGGATTTTTTTTTTTGAGTACGATATGTTACAGTGTATGATTCCCATCCATGGCAAAACATTTTTTTTTTACAGTTTATCATGGTATGGGGGTTTATAAAATATAATATTTATTAATATACATATACAGATAAAAAACCGTCGAGTGACCTATTCATGTTTCAGTTTTAGTCTGTAGGTTCACCGGTTTCCCGAATAGGCTTGTTCCTTTTAGTCCCGGGGCAAACTATTTATTTTTAGGTATAACTACTTAATCTTCCGCTTTGCCCTGAATCCAAACATGTATGTCCTTTTGCCCCTAATTGAAAAAAACTTAAGCATGTACAGATAGCAATATCAACATTTCGATTTTATAATGCAATTAAATATTAAAACGTATAAATACGACTAGTATACATGGGGCGTTTTGTAACTGATCATAACCGATATAGCAGCGAGTTTATTAAAATAGTACTCGTAATGCAAACACGTCTTTGTAGTGACTGCATTTAGCCGGCATAGTGGGAGCGATCAAATAATATTGTTAAACAATAATGTGGCTTTGTGACTAATTTAGGCTCCAGCCTCACACATTTTGTATCAATAGTTGTTGTGAATTATCCATAAGCTTTTGTAATTTTGAGAATTAAATGAATTATAATTATTGATCGACCCCATTCATGGACTTTGTAGGTCTGCTTATTATCAGGTACAAAGATATAAAGCTATGTACAAGTATTAAGCTTTTGTGCAATAAATACTTTTTCATTCATCTATACTATAATATTATAAAGCTGAAGAGTTTGTTTGTTTGTTTGTTTGTTTGTTTGTTTGTTTGAACGCGCTAATCTCCGAAACTACTGGTTCGAATTGAATAATTCTTTTTGTGTTGGATAGTCCAGTTATCGAGGAAGGCTATAGGCTATATAACATCACGCTACGACCAATAGGAGCAAAGATATAGTGGTAAATGTGTAAAAAACGGGAGAAATTATTTCATCTTTGAAGCCTTCCGTTGCGTGCGCTGTGAAAACGGTTCAAGATACACAAAAAATATGTATTAAAGAATAATCTAAATATATATAACTCAAAGGTGACTGACTGACATAGTGATCTATCAACGCACAGCCCAAACCACTAGACGGATCGGGCTGAAATTTGGCATGCAGGTAGATATTATGACGTAGGCATCCGCTAAGAAAGGATTTTGATAAATTCTACCCCCAAGGGGATAAAATAGGGGATGAAAGTTTATATGATAAAAAAATAACTATTCCACGCGGACGAAGTCGCGAGCACAGCTAGTTCATTCATAAAGTCACATGCCAGACCCCATTAAACAATATAAAAAAAATATTTTGATTCTCATACACATAGTACAAGCCCATAGATTAGTTTGTAGCCAAGGCAACATGTGTGAATTGTCCTACATATTATTATGTTATGGAATTCCGCAAAGTAACGTCTGATTCAATTACTTTTGTCATATTACAAATAATAAGAAACCGTTCCCTGCATGGTTAAGTCACTGAGCAACTGATAACAAGGTTTAGCAAATGAGGCCGGACCGGGATGGGTGACCGCTTTATACAACGAGGCTTATCATCGTAACCACCGCAACAAGCTCGTCACTTGGTAGGTGTTACCTCCGAATACCATAGGAGGTGTAGGTGTTACCCGGCGAAATGAGGACTGGGAGGCCGTTTAAACGGTTCTCGGGAGCCGAAAAAGGTACCCGTGATGTTTTTTTTTTATATTACAAATTTTATATGACATTCTTTTAGCAAATGGGGTTAGGTTATATATATCATCACGGGTGCCTTACGGAGCTGAGACCGCCTAGACGGCTTCAGGGTACCCAGCGGATGCCGATGGTATGAGTCTACACCGAACAAGTGGCTAGCTCGTCGTGATGTTTGGATAGGCTCAAAAATCAATCTATAAACAGTTTCACAAGACAAAGTTGGTATGGTGTAACTGGGACCGACAGCTTAACGTGCTCTTCGAGGCACTATATTAGCGTTGTTAAACAAATGTACATACATTTTTATATTATACTCATTGGTACACACCGGGTTGGTACACATTGGTAGAACCAGGGACCTAAGTATTTAAGTCTAAGGTCTAACCAACTCGGCCACCACGTAGGTATATAGGTTAGGTCCTAGGTAAACATTGTTTTGTAACACAAAATTATTTGCTATTGCTAAGAATGATGTAATTGTGAGGTTTTGTGGTTCTAACAACAGGAGAAATGATAAGTAATGACTTTTTAAGTGATGATAAAATGATGACCTATTTATTTTGTACGGATTTTTAAAATTATTTGCATAACTTTTTTTATTGGAGCAGACCTACAAAGTCCATGAATGGGGTTAATCAATATTTTTTCTTAAACAACATTGATTGGTTCCACTATGCCGGTTAAATGAGATTACGAAATGAGCGGCGACAAAGACGAATTGCATTACGAGTATCGTCAATTCAACCACCCATTTCGTAACCGCACCCTGAAAGGAGACTACCACCCCGACAAGAAATCGATGCAGTAATCTCCTGAAAATCGGGGAACCCAAAGAATTGGCTTCATTCAACATTAAAAAACTCTTTTAGAGAATAACTACTCATGTTAAAAAATTTATTAATTTATTCCTGAATGTAGGTTTTTTTTTATATAACCTATATTTTATATTTTCTGGAATTTTGTTATAATTTTTTATGTACTAGGTGGGTGCTAGACTCAAAAATTTTTAAATGAGTAGAAAAGGTAGCTAATCTTCTTTGGGGTCTTAAAAAAATATTAAATTATATATAATATAATATTAAAGTGGTATTTTCTGGAAAAAAATATATTTGTATAATTATATAAAACATATTATTGTAATTTGCACACCGCTAGCGGTAGAATATGTTGAACTCTAAACTATATTTAAGACCTAAATTTGTAACCTATTTTGAGAAATAAAGATTTTTATTATTATTATATACACACACACATACTCACAGCCATGGCAATAATTCTCTTATAATTATCAATAATCTTTTTAATTTTATTTTTTGTATTTTGTCTTTTATTTATTTTACCTTTTTTTATTTTTTGTTATTGGAGCACGACATGTGACTTTGTATCTACCTGGTGGTGAGCAGACCTACAAAGTCCATGAATGGGGTCAATCAATTAAAAAACTTAAACAATATTGATCGCTCTCACTATGCCGGCTAAATGATGCGATTACGAAATGGGGGGTGACAATGACGAATTGCATTACGAGTACCTATATACTCGCTGTCTTTTCGTCAATTCACCCATTTCGTAACCGCACCTTGAAAGGAGACTACCACCTCGATAAGAAATCGATGCAGTAGTCTCCAGAAAACCGGTGAACCCACAGACTAAAACCGAAACATGACTAGGTCACTTGACGGTTTTTGCATCTGTGTGGGTGGTTAATGTTATGTATGTCAATTACCATGTTAGTACACATCTGTAATGTACTCATAATTATTTGTAATAGGTAATAAATTGGTTTTTCTGATAATCAGTATAAATTGTTAATAAGGTTGGGATCCTGGACACCTGAGACACAGGCTTTGTGCCTAATTCAGGCTCCAGTCTCACAAACTTTGTTTCAAATGATTTTGCGAATTATCAATAAGCTTTTTTGTGAGAATTAAATGAATTATTATTAATATTAATTTTTACATACATACATATCATCACGGGTGCCTTACGGCGCCCGAGACCACCTTGACGGCCCCAGGGTACCCAGCGCAGGGGTTTTAATCCAACCTCGTCGTAGCCGATGGTATGAGTCTTCACCGAACAAGTGGCTAGGTCGTCGCGATGTTTTGAATAGACTCAACAACCCATCTATGAACAGTTTCACAAGTTATAGTGAAACCGGGACCGACAGCTTAACGTGCTCTCCGAGGCACTATAGTGGTGTTGTCAAACAAATGTACGTAATTTTTTTAATTAAAAACTCATTGGTACACACCGGGATTCGGACCAGGGACCAGTGTTTTTAAGTCCAAGGTCTAACCAACTCGGCCACCACGTATATTAATTATTAATGTTTATTTTTTATTTTCAGGTAATGGGATAAGACATGGCAGCATTTTTAAGGCCCTCAAGGGGTCTTCAGACTCTTTCACGTATGTCGTAAGCTATTTTTTTTTTTACAAAATATTTTTAAAAATGTGAAAAATATTTTTATTTTTTAGCTTTATGGATAGCTTTACAGCAAGGGATTTTAGTTATAAGTTAATTGATAACGGTCCGATTAATAAACTGCTAGTTGGAAGAAAACTGCTAGTATATATCTTTAATGTTCTCTAGATTTTTATATATAATTTTGGGGCCTGGTGGGCAATTCTCGCGCTTTCGACTTCATCTCTATTCGATATTTTTGATATTTCAATATTTATATATTTATTAATTAATATTTATTATTTATTTCGTTCAATGTTCGATATTTTTGAACGAAAAATAACATAATATGTAATTTCAAAATAATATTTTTGTCTGTGATTTTTTTCGAATTAAAAAAAAAAAAAAAAAAAAAATAATACATAAATATTTATTACCCACAACAGAAAGATTTTCGGTTACAATTACGAATCCTATAATAAAAATAATTGAACTTCGACTAACAGCCAAGGTGTAATATTGGATGTACGTTTGCATGGGCGTCAAGTCGACTCCACTCCATGTGGGCAATTCTCGCGCTTTCGACATTCATCTCGATTCGATATTTTTGTATTTTAATATTAAAATATATTTTTTTGATTTCGAAAAAAATCACAGACAAAAAATATTATTTTAATTCTGCGGCGAACAGTAATCAAGTATTACTGGAAGTGCGAAAGTTCATTTTGTATGGAGAACATCGCGATTACGAATGCAGTGTTCTTAACCAATATACATCGAACTATTTTTTACATAGACCTTTTTTCACACGAACCTATAAATATTTCCTTACTTTAGAAGTGGGTTTTTGTTTTTAATTAGAGCAATACTTGTGACTTCGTATTTACATGATGGTAAGCTGTCATACAAAATCCATGATTGGAATCGATGAATACACTGTTGTAATACAGCATTGATGCGGTTACGAAATGGGCAGCGACAAAGTTGAACTTGCATTACGAGTATATAATATTCTCGCTGCTTTATCGTCAAATCAAACGCCCGTTCAACAAACAACCTCGACAAGATGCAATAGTTTCCTGGGGACCAATCTTTTTTATTATTTTCAATATCCTAATTAAAGGTTTTTTCTCGTCGTCTTCTAGTCAGTCAAAATTTAGTTTAGATGTAAGGTATCGCGGTAATGTTTTGAGCATATACGCGATGGACGAGTTGGTTAGACCTTAGACTTAAAAACACTTAGGTCTCTGGTTCAAACCCCGGTGTGAACCAATGAGTTTTAAGTCAAAAATGTTTGTAAAACAACACCGTTATAGTGCCTCGGAAGACACGTTAAGCTGGCGGTCCCAGTTTCACTATACCAACTTGTTAAACTATTAATGATGAAACTATAGATGGGTTATTGAGTCCCAAACATCGCGACGAGTTAGCCTTTTGTTTGGTGTAGACTCATACCATCGGCCAAGACGAGGTGGGTTTAATTAGGGTAATCCTGAGGGACGACCTAAGGGTACCCCTCCGCTGAGTACTCTGAGGCGGCATATTATATTTTATAAACCCCCAGACCATGACAAACTGTACAGAAAAAACGTACTAATATTTTTTGCTATGGGTGGAAATCGAAACTCACGACCTCCGGATACAACGCAAAACACGCAACCACTAGTCTACAGAGGCTTTCATATATATTGCCACTTGACATGTAAATGAATTGAAAGATGAATAAAAACAATAGAACACAATACACCAGCAACAGCAAAGAAGCCATTATTGAAAAACAATAAGAAATGCAAAAGAAAACCGTAAACAGTTCCGTACAACGTCAGATGTTTCCAGCCCGCAATCTTATTCGAAGCCTTCTTCCACAACACCAAACAAAATAACAATAAACTGCACACAGGAGTCGAACGCATTCTAGTTTGACAGTTCTCCGCCCGCTCTACGCCGCCGAGCTCAGTCAGCCGTTGACCGGCAAAGAGGTAGCGTCGTGCGCGTTCAACGCTCCACCTAATTGCGATTTAAAATTCATAACGATAATATACAGTTGTGTTTACGTGTGCGAAGTGAGTGAAAATTAACTCTGAAACGTTTGTTAGTTTGTTCAAAATCAATTAAAGAAAGTTTTGTTTCATGTTTTGGTTGGGACGTGGATTTCGGTTTTTATTTTATGGTTTGAGGTTAGGTTTGAATTATTATTGGGTTCTACAGTGGAATGTCGAAGATAAAAATGTAACAAAATTCCTACGGTAATCGATATTCGGTAAAAGAAACAATATAGGCTTTGTGTTTAAAAGATGTTATTAAAAATATTATTATAGTGTAAAGGGATTTATTAATACTAAATATAAATCATGAATAAAAATAGTCAATGCAGTCATCGTAACTTCGTCAACAAAATGCAGGAAAATATTTTGTTTTTAATAATAATGTATTCATACATTCAGAGGATGTTAGAGATAACATTGCTACGCCCGAAGGCTATTTCCACGATTAAAACAGAAACTCGAATCTCAACAAAAAACAACCTTAAACGGAATTTATAAAAAAGTGAAGGATCATTTTAATAACATGGTTTATGTCATTCCTGACTCAATGGATGACGTCACCCGAATATGTTAACTCAGTAAGGTTTTTACTAAACTGTTGAGCAAACAGGTTACTCACGCCTAAGCTACAGATGATCTCGCTGTTTACAAGAATTTACCAACCGACCATGTTAAACTGCTCGTTATATTTTTTGTAGAAAGCTAACTGGCCACTTACACGGACATAGAGACCGGTGAAATTATTAGTAATAGCAATAACTATAATTAGAAAGTGATCTACATTATTGCTAAACACTTAATTAATCTAAGCGGCCTCACTAGCGCTAAATACTATTGATAAGATCGTCTTGTTGGCTATGTCGATTCGCTTGTTTTGCTCGATTGAATCGAACCGGAATCGAATGGGCTTTGTGGTGTAGTCGACGTCTCACGTGTTACAAATGCATAAAAGAAAGATAATGAAAGAGTTGAAAGTCAAAATGGTCCATCGAGTCGCATGCAAAGCGCCGACCTCTAATAGTTAGACATGGATGTAGAAATTTACAATTGTGGAGATGAAAATTAACCAGTAAATTTTATTATTGTAATGAAATATGTTTTTGCTTGCATGGAATTGTTTGAAATTGATAATAATATTAAAGTATTATTAGGTATTAAAAAAAATATCAATCGATGAAAATTTAATGTTTTTGTTTCTTTAGATAGAAAATTAACTCGGATTAAGCGTAGCTCTAATGTAAAAATACAAATTAGATATGTTATACATTTAAATGTAATAAAATTTTTAATAGTGATATTAACAACAATTTATATTATTAATATTTAATAAAAGCAATATAGGTCATAGTAAAATCAATACAAGAGATTTCTAAAGTAAAATTGCATTAAAAACAGTTAACTATATAACAAATAGTGTATGACGAATCGATTGAGAGAGAGAAGCGCCGCATCAAATCTTAGATGAGTTTCCATACATTCGAGTCTATGTACTCGAACCGTTCCCGTTAACTTCAAACCGGTATACCGTCGCTGCGGAATACCTTAGCGGTTGGGAATTGTCTATCTGTAATCTCAAATCTGCGACATTCCCCAATCTCATAGTCAAATTGTTTCAGAGATTTGAATTCTTTTGAGACACCTCTAAAGTTATTTGGTAAAATTTGGATTAAGTTCGTTGCATTCAATGTTAAATATAAATGTGCTGACTTTAGATAAGTATAATTTGATATGTTATTTATGTTTTGAACTTCAAATAAGATTAGATTGTATATCAAAATATTAAAAAGATAATATTATTCCGTTTCCAAAAGTTTGGTATGTTCTTCAACTAATTTCTTTTGGGGTTATGTTTCTTCTTTAAATGTTATGGAGTTTTTCATTTGGAATAACGGTTAGGAGCGGTCAACGGTCAAATAAATTGGACTTCGTTCGTACAGTTTCTTTTTCCAAAGCAACTGGATCATGCACAATGGGTGATTCGTCTTGGGAAATTAAACTGTTCTCAGTGACCATTTCAATTTTCAACAAATGTTCAAAAATGTGTTTTTGATTAAATTATTTCGCATTCGAGTCAGTGACCGATTGGTGCAGGTTGTTTAATTGGGAATGCAATAAATTTAACAGCCTCCGTAGACTGGTGGTTGCGCTTTGGCGTTGTATCCGGGGGTCGTGGGTTCGATTCCCATCCATGGCAAAAATAAATTAGTACGTTTTTCAGTACAGTTTGGGTGTTTATAAAATATAATATGTATGATATCGTTGCTTCTGGTACAAGCTGTCTAGTACAAGCCTAGAGCTTAGTTTATGACCAGAGCAAATGTGGAATTTGTCCTACATAAATTAAAAAAAAAGATAATTGATTTCAATAATGCTAATAAATTTCTATTTGAATTTACAAATTTATATAAATAAGATCTTTATTAAATTATTGATTATTATAAAAGTAATTAAGGCAACCTCAGAGTCTCACCACGTAGTTCATGGTATTATCTACACCAAACAAGTGGCAAGTTCGTCGTGAAGTGTATATAGATCAAATAACCCATATATCAGTTCAACAAGTTGGTATGAGTAAATTAGGGACTGACAAATCCATGAAGCTTTTTTAAGCCTAATGAAATTATTACTTAGATAATACTAATAATATGTAGGACATTTTACAAAGATTACCTAGTAACGAACTAACTAAGGTCTTGGCTTATACTATGCGTACCAGAAACAACGATCCTAATACATATTATAAGTTAAAACCCGTTTAAACCGTCTTATCAATTGGCCGACAAGAACACATCCGTGAGAAAATTGTCTTTTGTATAGGTTTATTTGCAACTGGTAACGTTATCTTTATGACGTTATTCCTGTGAAAGGGTTGTTTGTTCACACTAGAATTAACAAGAACAATTTTCAAATTTAAATTTAGAAGACTTTCTTCTTTTAATCGTGGCCTCTACGCCGTATAGACATAATTTTGCCAATATCAAGTGCGGGGTGGTTGCGGGTAGATTTATAAATATTTACAAAGTAAAGGTGGGATAATAGGATAGAAAGGAACCGGGAATGGACTAGGGTCGAAAAAAAGGAACGGCGACATGACCGTATGAAAGCATACGGTATAGTCTTGCCAATATCAAGTGAAGGAGGAAAAAGAAATCGACAGTAAAATGGGTACCGCCACTTTACTGAAGATTGTAGGATTATTTGAGATAACACCAACACCGAGATCACTGCGTAAATTCTTCACTTCTCAAACTTAATATTACTATACGAATGATTATTCTACAAAATTAGTACCATTTTGCACAATAATATTCAATAAAATTATAATGAAAAATATAATATAACGCGTCTACAGTCTTCGGGCTACCCTCAAAGAATCCTAGAAGAATCTTATTGCTAAACAAATTCATGTCAATAGGCTTAGTTGCATCAACATTTGTGTCAGCAATTGTCGAAAAAAATAAACATCGCTCTTTTAATTGAAAAATAGTGTAGAAGTCACCGGAACTGTCTGCTTCACATTGGCTATTGTAAACAATTCTCAATTCTATGACATCGTTTGTTTAAGTCGCTTTTGCGTTGACTTTTTAGAGAATGTGTAGCAGTAAATGTTGATTGGAGACGATGACATTCTATTTAAGGTTGTTCGGTAGAAACTTGCTAATTGTATTGACATGTTCGACCGTGAGACAGTTGAAGATATTGCTCACTGTATGGATAATCATTGTGTAACTTAAAAAGTACATAAAATGCAATACCTATTAGTTATGCACACATAATAATGGAACCACTTGAATCTTATTATGACCATTAAATAATAAATGATATATTACAACTAACAATTTAGTTCCTCATTTAGGCCCTGACTCCTGACCTAGTCCTGAGCTAAACTGTATTTTCAGTGCTCTTTTATAAATAATATTATCTGTCTCTCAGAAAGCACGTTATGATGTCGTTTCGGTTCCACTGATGTCATTTTGTTTAATTTCTACTAAATACTTTTTAAAAACTAAATATACACATGTATACATTTTTTTTTTATTGGGCCACGGCATGTGAATTTATATCTACCTGATGGTGAGCAGACCTACAAAGACAATGAATGGTGTCAATAAATAATTGTTCTTAAATAACATTGATCGCTCCCACTATGCCGGCTAAATGATGCGATTACGAAATATAACCTATAAATTGGCAATTATAATCAGCAACTACATTGTTTACAATTTTTATTACTGTAGTGGTTGTTTAATTTTTCACGGTTAACGCGGTGTCTTTCTTTAGAATAATCTCTTTCTTTTCTCGACTTAAATCTATAGTCTTTAGTCTTCTTTAAAACTCATCTTTATTTCCATTTTCTTTCTGTCCTGTTTTTGGTGAATAATTATATATATATTTTGGGTTCTGCTTGTCTGCCCTTTTTAGATCTTCTAAAGGTTAGCTGGTAGATAATGTCTAAAGCCTATGCACGATAGTTTTAGGGTTTTGTACAATAAAGAAATTTCATTAATAAATTTTAGTTCTTTTAAAAGTTTGTCTGCAATAAATGACAATCCAATACGATTTTTAAAGAATTCTTATTATTCTTTCGCAAAATTGGAAGTAGACATAAAAAAATCTCAGTGAACCGGTATATATTCATCCCTACCTGATCGTCATTGTGCGACCTCAAGCATTACACTATTGTCTGTCTCGTTCCCACGATGCGATGCAATGGCCAGTTTTTTTCCTTACCAAGGTCGTGCGACCTTGGCGCCCAAATTTTGTCCGCGTGCTATTGTGAAATGACCACTGGGTGATTTGAGGGGACACACGTTATTATGTGTTTTTTCTTGTCTGATAATTTGTTTTTCACGTGTGTTTAAAATAAAACTTTGTACTTTTTAAAGGTTTTTTTTACGATCAAGCTTCTTTCCTATTATCTACTGAAGAAGTATAATTAGTCTATATCTAATCCATCATATCAAAAAGCGGCCCCAGCCTAGTGGTTAAGTCACTGCGCAACTGATAACAAGGTTAAGCAGATGACAACAAGACCGGCCTGGGATGGGTGACCGCTTTATACAATGAGGCTATTTCATCATAAACACCGCAACAAGCTCGCCACTTGTTAGGTGTTGCCTAGTGTGCCTCCGAATACCATCGGCGAAATGAGGACGGGTTAATCCCTCCGCTGGGACCCTGAGGCCGTTTAAAAACAGTTCTCGGGAGCCAAATTGGCACCCGTGATGGTATTTATTTTATTTTTTATCTAAACCATTCATGTAGGTAAATATGGATCTCCATATTTTTACTTTTTTTTGTTGGTAAAAATGGTTACTAATGTAATTTATTTTTTTTGGAAATCTAACTTTGTAAAATATCCCCCGTTAATTCAAAAGTCAAAGTCATTTATTTCATGTAAATCTTTACAGATATTTATGAATAGTCAAAAAAAAAGTTTAACAATGAGTGCGTTTGGTTAGGCAGCTATTCATTAAAAAGAACGACCAATATTTATTAAACCACTTTTTTTTTTGTATTTGACCGCTTTTCCATATAGATTTTGCTTTTGCAATTTTATTATCAGATTTTAAAAGTGTAATAAAAAAAATTTAGAAATAAAAAGTTATTCACAGTCATCTAATAACATCATTCCAAATTAAATTAACACTTCTAAAGTGATAAATGTTTTTAACAAAGATTTATATCTTTATCGTACACTAAATTGTTATTTTATGTAAATATATTTATTTAGTGCTAAACAGAGCAGTGTCCTTACCTAAATGCTATATGACCTACGTCGGTCAAGGTTGTGGCTTTATAAAATTATAAAAATAAGCCAGAAGAAAAAAAAAGAAATATAAATTTGACTAACTTAGTTGTTACCGTCCAGCCAAAACTACTGATTCTATATATATATATATATATATCATCACGGGTGCCTTACGGCGCCCGAGACCGCCTAGACGGCCCCAGGGTACCCAGCGGAGGGGTTTTAATCCCACCTCGTTGTAGCCGATGGTATGAGTCTACACCGAACAAGTGGCTAACTCGTCGCGATGTTTTGGATAGACTCAATAACCCATCTATAAACAGTTTCACAAGTTGGTATAGTGAAACCGGGACCGACAGCTTAACGTGTTCTCCGAGGCACTATAGTGATGTTGTGATTACTACTGATTCTAGGAATATAAAATTTGCATGCTTCATTGTATTTTATAGGGACTCACTAAGGGGTTTAAAAAAAACTCAAAGGGGCCCCAGCCAGCCTATTGGTTAAGTCACTGCGCAACTGATAACAAAATTAAGCAGATGACAAGAAGGCCGGACCTGGGATGGGTGACCGCTTTATACATCGAGGCTATATCAATAATATAATAATCTCTCCGCGGGGTATAAAATATGTGAGAAATTGTCGATTATGTACAAATGTGTTATGGAGTTATGGAGAATTCTCCGCAACACACACACACACACACACCACCGTTGCGCCCGAGACCGCCTGACGGGCCCAGGAAACCCAGCGGAGGGATTTAATCCCACCTCTCCGTACCGTGTTAAAACTTTGTGTTAAACTCAATAACCCATCTATAATCAGTTTCACAAGTTGGTACTCTCCAAAGCACTTTAGTGGTGTTGTCAAACAAATGTAATTATTTTTATTAAATTAAAAACTCGTTGGTACACACCGGGATTCAAACCAGGGACCTAAAGTCCGCAACACAATGAGCAAAATCTCTGTTCCGTTCAGCTTGTCTTGTTTACATAGAAGTCAATGGTTTACCTGAAGGTGCTAGTTTTGTTTGTAGTGATACACTTACTGCGCTTGGACTTGGTTATATTGATAAGGAAGATAATATGACTGACTATTGTTAACATTAATCAGACAATGACTGCAAAAGTCAACTCTCCATATTTGGCGAATAATAATCAGGCAATGACTGTAACAGTATTAGATAGCTACATATGGTGTGTTAACTGTATAGGGCTAAGCTACATATGGAAATTTACCCTGTAAGTAATAAACATATTTAAACAGGGTTTAAGATAAATAGTGTTTACCGAAGTACGAGAGCGAAAGAGAACTATTTAGACGTATGTTCAAAAATATTTTTATTTTTTAACTATATACCATCACAGGTGCCTTTTTGGCACCCAGGGTTCCCAGCGGAGGGATAAACCTGTCCTTATTGAGGCGATGGGAGGCAACACCTAACAAGTTGCGGTGATTATGATGGTATAGCCTCGTTGTATAAAGCGGTCACCCATCCCAGGTTTGGCCTTAAAAGTAACTACGTAAAGACGTATTTTTTAAATTGTTAACGATCAATCTTCTTTTTTGAAATATTTTATTTAAAAGCTAAATATTTACTTAATCGTACTTAACTTTGCTAATAAAAAGAACATGGTTAGCTTAGGTCCTAATGATAATTAAATTAGCATCATAAATGGATGTGAACCTTGCGAAATACGAAGTGGTAATAACACTAAGTTACTAACTATCGAGTTGTCGTCGCAGTTAGAACTTAATCAAAGTAATGGCATCTCAAAACTACTGCTCAGACCGGTAGTTAAACTGGTTTAGGCGTTTTCGTTACATATGCCTTTATTTGATCAACAACCTAACCACCACTTTAAACTTGCAAAATGTTAATGCAAATTAGCCAAGGACACATAAAACATTAAGATATATTTATTTTTTATAACTTATTTGGTTCAACGGCTACACCACAAAATACATCTTCTACGATAATTATGTTACCAAATTCATCCTGAGACGAGTTTGTCTACTCAAATAAATACAAAAAATAAGTCAAGAAACTTTAAATTTTTTATTCACATTACGAGGCCAAGCACCTACCTAATTGCCGAAATCCACGTCTCAAGTAAAATGTAGGTACGACACTCTAACTTCTTACATCAGACGGTATCATTACCTAATGAACGTTTCAAAGAAAACATTAACGTATGAGGCAATTTGTCCCCAAACGATAATATGTAAATCATACATCGTCTTTGTCTTGCAGGTTTCCACAATTACATGTTTGAACAATTGTCAAAGAAACTCGTGAAAAACGTTCCCAAAACAAGACACTTTCTGATTCATCGCGTCTGACTCGTCGAATTAAACGAAATCGAAATTAACCGATAAAAGTAACCGAACATTCCAAAACGACTAACACTTATTCTTAAAGTTGCCATATTAATCTTAAACACTTCTCACAATAAATTCAATAAGGTATTAAGCATTTAAGTAACGTAGCAAATAAATAAAGTGCATAAAAAATTGTGTCAAGATCGATAAAGTGTGTGTCAAGGGGTACCGAAGAACAACTTTCCTTACGGAGCAGATGAGGACCTCGATGACATCGTCAGTGAAATAATTGTGTGAGTAAGTGCGGTTTCCGATTTGTGCGAGGATTTTGGCGGATCCCCACGACTCGGTGGTCGGTAGCGGTGACTCACGGACAGTGTTCAAACCGGACAATGATAAAGTGCTTACAAGTGTAAAGATGTCCACTCAAGCTTATTACAAGGAGCGTTTGGGATTTGATCCCCAGGAGGTTATGCAAGATGGAGTCAATGGGAATGCTTACTACGATGGTCCACATCAACCTAAGCGTTACCGTGGAGATCAACGGCCTTCGCCTGATGGACCGCACGATCAGGTTTACGAAGAGAATCTGACTAAGTTTAAAGGTACAACATGCTGGGGATTTTTTATTCAACAGGCAGGTTCGTGGTGATGGTAATTTAAGAATGGAGTGACCGAGTGTTTTTTGTTTGATGTCGCAATTCGATTGGCTTACTTTAGTTTCATTAACACATTGTTATTTGAATAGCGCATACCGACTACGTAGTATCATGTTTTGCCGACAAAATATTTTAAAGGTAGTTTTTTTTTTTGGTTGTAATTGATGTGTCTATTTGATCGTGTTGATAATTCGTTTTGTATGATTAGTTGTTAAAATATTTAAGTTCTTTACAAAATGGCATATATATTATGGGCAGGAAATTAAAATATCTTTATTAGCTCTAAAATATGGTTACAAAGTGTCATAATGGACTGATTGCAATAGTGCAGCATATTTTGCCAGTTATGGCGTGCAAATTTCCGCCCACATATTTTTTGCAGTTACAACAACCTTTCAATTTATTATAATTGAAATTGAATTTACTTTCGATTACGCCCACTTCTTTGAAGAGTTTTTTTGCAAATTGTATAATTACATTTTTTACTCGTTTAGTTATTTTGGTGAAGGATTCTCCGGTATGGCTTCAAGGTCTCGCCTTGTTGGTGTTTGTAATATTTTCCTTTTAGGTAGGTATTGGATGTAACTGGTTTTTATTTTGATACTAGTTATTATCATTTACATAAGTTGCGTTTTTTTTTGTATCAAAGAATATTACCCTTATCAGTCCGTCTGTCTGTCTAGACTGATAAATCTAAAATGGAATAGTAGTAGATTTTAGTTTATTCTCGGTCCTAAATTTTTTTTTTAAATATCTTATAAGGAAGTAGTGGGAAAAGTTTTATTTTAGAGATTTTTGTTTGAGATAGGAAGATAAAATTATGAATATTTGTATGTGGTTAACTTTTAATATCATAACATAAAATATAAATTTCCGAAAAATATTGAAATGGTAATATCAATACATTAAAATGTTTCAAATTTAAAAATTCCATCTAAAGTTTACTCTATTCACTCTCGTTTACCTTATTAAGCGATCAGCATTCGCACTGACGGCTTCTTCCTCAGTTACGGTGTTAGTGTGAGTTGTAGTAACCTTTGTCTCTTGGGTTAATGTTTGTATTTGTTTTCTACTTGTTGACCTTTTACTGTTTAGGGTGTTCCTCTCATTACGTGTTATAGGTTTGTTTATCTGTTATGTGACTGATTATTACCCAAGTAGATATTAGTTTACTTTTCGGTGAGAAGCTATTTGTTTCCAAATTTTAAGAACACTGTTGAAATTTTATGTTGTCTCGTTAAAATAACCTAAAGTTCTATGACCAGTAGTCCTCAAGTTAATTTGTCCTACTATTTAGAGGAATTTAGTTTACCATTACAAATATTCATTAGGTAAGTAACATCTGCGGTATTTCGCCGAGTAGCCAGAAGCTAAATATGATGTTTTACACACTTTTGCTGATATGTTAAATTCATTTGACTCTAATTGGAATCGATGTTGTTTTATTAACAGAAGCAAACATTTATCCCCTAAACAAAAAGAGGTATGGACTACTGACAAATGTTGTTTTTATGCTATAGTAAGAGGATTGAGTCGTCTGTCGGAGCTGCTGATGATGCAGGCTGTATGGCTGATTAGGTTATTTAACGTCTGTTTGAGATTGTTTTAGAATCCCTCCGTTTTTGGTTAAACATTTTTTGTGTTGGTATTGTGATCTGCTTTCGAATTAATTTTAATTCCATGGCCATATAAAGTGTCCAAAGGATTTCTCCTTCCATATAGGATAAGATCATCGTAATCCTCGAACAGCTGTTGCTTCGCATCAGATACGCTAATCGTGAAGTAATGCTTTCATTGTCGGCCTACTTTTTATCCAATGACGTCACACAAGGCGACCAACCCGTGTGGGTTTTGAGAGGTGAGCGAGTGACTCAAACCTATTACGAAATGTCGTACGTGTAGGCTTTTTGGCGCAGCCTACACCATTCCTGGGGCCGCCCGGTTTCGGCACTCGTTTTTGCATTCAGGCTTTCGTTTAACTGGATTTATTGTAGAGTTTAATTGTTGTTTATGTACTTGACCTTTTTTGAAGTATACTGTTTAGCACGTGATCCTTGTTGTTGCTTAACTTTTTTTTTGTTTGTGTCTGTATTAATTATGTTTGTGTTGTTTTATTAATTCATTAAAATACTTGGAAAATAATTAGACTTATTTCTTCACCTCTGTTTTTAAAGCTAAACACAAATTTTTGAATGTTTACTATTTCGATTTACTTGACTATTTTGATTAGATTTCTGGTCACTAACCGACGTTAAATTGTCGAAGCGGTTAAATGTTTACCACATCAACTTTGCCTTAGTGAACTTCTAACCTAGGTTATAGTAAATTTTTATCAATGATTTTTTTTTTCATTAAGAGTTTGTATTTGTAATATTAATTATAATAAATAAATAATTCAAAACTTTGATGATAATGAGAAGTCACTGCTCTTGCTCTTTACAAATCCTCTGTTTATTAAGATTTAGGATTATAGATTAGTTACTATTGTTTTTTCTATGTATAAAAGGAGATCATTTGTTATCGTTTTTCCGAAGGGCGTTATTTGTTTTTTTTAAACCGTTTACTGTTCTTTTATTTTCCGTGTGTAGTACAGTTATAAATTAATTAAGGTTTCGACAGTGTGTATCTTGTTTGGTACAATTCACACGTTCCCTGTCTTTCACTAATTGAGTTTTGACAGTTCTCACACTCATTTTCTTTTTTGTCCGTAAATGCTTTTAAGTTTGACACTTTTAAATATTTAAATTTGTTTGTTGTAATTATGTTATGTTCTTCGTGTTTAACGTCTATAGCAATTTTCATTTGCCCTATGTTTGATATTATTATGAGAATGATACTAGCGTAATTATTTTATATTGCCAAAAAGGTTGTCACTTTCTGATTTGTTGACAAATCACAATTTTCTATTTTTAATTCATATAAATATTTTTTGTATACAAAAGGGCTAAGCTTTGTTTTTAAATTATCTCTATTTTTTTTAGCTTAATAGATGGACAATATGTAATCATATTGTCCATCTATTAAGTTTGTTGTGTTTTTTTTTTCGTTTATAGGATTTTTTCTGAATATATTGATCACATCTGAAACAAAATCTAGAAACCTACATATGGTAAGCCTGCGTGTCTCCGTCATGTGTTGGGATGATGATAAGTGATGATAAGATAACAGTGTTTTGTGTGTAGTGTGACACTAATAAATATATACCTGCCTGTTTATTGTTTACTAACATAGTGTAATAAGTTTAGTTTAATTGTATTTATGTTACGGGTTACATCTATTTTATGTTTTATATCTTCTAGCATTACTTATTTTTACTGATGCTTTACGATGTTCGTTTCGTAACAGTGCAGAAATTTTATTTTCACCTCGTCGTCATCGCTCGCGGCGTCATTGATCAGGATCCCACAGGCTCTACCATGGGTTTGCGCATTGTAGAAACCGCCGCTTTATTTTTGGTAACAGAATTGAATAAAGCGATCCTATTGGTTGTTGCTCATGTATACGTTACGTTTCTACAATGCGCAAACCCATGGTAGAGCCTCAGTTCTCTTAAGGAGTTCACTGCATTCGCAATCGCAAAGTCTGCGCTTTCCATACAAAATGAGCTTTCGCACTTCCAGTATTACTCGACTATTATTATATATATATATATATATATATATATATATACATATATATATATTATATATTAATGTTTCTGTGTTTTTTTTAAATATTATTTATAATACAAAATTATTTATTACAGCAGAAATATTTTTGCGTATAATTACCAACATAAAAATAATAATTGAACTTCGACTAACAGCCAAGTTGTAATATTGAAAGTAAGTTGGTATGGGAGTCAAGTCGACTACAGAGCCCTCAATGCAATTTCGTCTTTGTCGCCGTCCATTTCGTAACCATTCATGGACTTGTAGGTCTGCTTACCATTATGTAGATACAAAGTCACATGTCGTGCTCTAATATTATAAACAAATCGGAGATGTAGATTGGTGATCTGCGTGATGCCCCCTCTTATCGTG
Organism: Monopis laevigella; assembly: GCA_947458855.1. Classification (NCBI taxonomy): domain Eukaryota; kingdom Metazoa; phylum Arthropoda; class Insecta; order Lepidoptera; family Tineidae; genus Monopis; species Monopis laevigella. The sequence continues at coordinate 13,554,180 of OX381597.1, forward strand.
CAGTTCGCAGGCGCACTTGAGTTGGCGAAGTCTTGCACTTGGCGTAATGATCAATTGAGTACAGTTAACGCTTGTGCGAATGAATCATTGACCTCTTCAACTCGAATGGGAATTAAATGAGTTATGTGTATCATATTAATAGATGATCTTATATTCATTTTTTAAAGATAAAAAGCAACGAAAAAAATCTTTGCCAGGAAAGCGAGGATCGTGGGTTTGGAGTTTCACCCACCAGGATATTTTTCATTGCATTCTATCTTTTCATGACAGCCTCCGTAGACTAGTTCCTCCGTAGGATCGTGGGTTCAAGTCGCGGCCACCAGGGTTTTTTTCATTGCAGTTTATCTTTAAAAAAAACATTGGAGAATGCTTTCAAAATCTAAGTACAAATATATGAAAAGAAAATCTTGAAATGAAATGAAATTATTTATTTGCAGTAATTCCGAGTTTACAATATGGTAGAATATAAGTTGTGTCTACAGAATTAGCCTACTAGGCATGCAAAATAAAGTGGTTTACAATTTGAACTGATTCACGATTTAATAGATTAATACATGTTACATGTTCCTATAATTATTATTATTATGTCATTTCCAATCAAACTCATATTATTATATTTATAGAATTAGTCTACTACTTAATAGTTTTTAGTAAAATAAGTATTCTTTTACTGAGTAAAAGCACCTTGATGTTAACCAACTATGCAGTTTCCTTTTAAATAGTTTTAGAGGTAGATCTTTTAGATTCTTTGGTAACTTATTATATAGTCTAACTAACATAGGATAACTGTTCCTGTTAAAGAGTTCTGTTTTCATTGTGGGGAGCAGCAATGAGTCCGGGTATCTTGTGCTCAGTTGGGATACGCTACTTAAAGTTTTGTATAGTTCTGGGTGTAGCTTTACAAAAACACAGCATTCGTATATGTAAATACTAGGAACCGTTAACAATTTTAGTTGAATGAATAGTTATCTTTGATTGTTTCTTTGTTCCTGATAAACTCAAAAACTACTGAACCGATTAAAAAAACCATTCCCCAATAGAAAGCTCTAATATCAGCGAGTAACCATTGGCTGTATTTTATTTTAGAACCGATTTATTATAAATTCAATGGCGGGTGAAACCGCTGGGCACTGCTGGTGTTATATAAAATTCACTATTTTGGGAGTTAAGAGCTAGCAGAAGATCTCGTGGCTCTTTGTGAAGTTGGCCACGGTGAAGCTGTTGAGAGTAGGTAGAGTACAAATCTCTACAACTCCTTAAATATTCTTTCAACTCCAATTGTTCGGATCTCGCTTGGACAATATGATGTCTCACGTAACTATATATACCCTATAACCAAGTCAGAGAACATATTTATAATTTTAAAAAAGAATCATGTAAATTGGACAAGTAGTTCTCGAGTTATAAGCCCTCAAACACACAGACACAGAGATGGTTCATTTTGTTTACGGCACCTAGACGGGTTCAGGATATCCAGCTGTAGGGTTTTTATTTCCACCTCGTCGTAGCCGATGGTATTTTCAGTATACACCGAACAAGTGGACAATTCGTCGGGGTGTGTATGTATTGGAGATTAAATTAACGACTGTGTTATGTAATTTTTTTAAAGACTTTCCATGATGGAACCCACGAAATTTCTTTACTGGGCCTATTAAATATGTGGATTTTAGGAAAAGGTATAAATAAAAAATAAACTCGTGTTGAACTTTGACGACGTTTTGATAAACCAAGGCCTAGGTAAAACTCGGTTTTCTCTCCATTGATATTCATGAAACAAAAGTGACAAAACACATTTATTACCAGTTTTAGGCCAAACCAGGTTAGTTTAGGAGAAACGCTTAAAAATCCTTAACAAATACATATCTCGATAAATTTTAAGGATTAAAAAAACTAAAATTAAAGCACCAAGAATCCAAAGAATTCATTAAAAGAAGTATTGGAGATAAAGATGCGGTGGAGTTTTCAAAATTTTTTTAGGCCTAAATTCTTTAAGTTTAGTATTTAGGATGCATCTTTAACCTAGTTTTTTTTGAGTAATCAAGGCTAACACACACGTGTTTGGGCTGAAATGAGGAGTATATTGTCCTCGTGTGGTGTTGCGGCTTCCGATTCTAAAATAATTTGGCAACGATTCACATAGTCTGATAATAGTCTCAAAGTATTAATAGACTAGAACTAGGAGTTATGTGTTATGGTGCTGGTCGTTCACCTTTAGGGCTTTTTGTTTTGGTCGGGTTTCCTGGAGAAGAAAGTAAACTATAGGAGTGGTTATTAAGGGAACGTCAGCGGTTTTTGACTGAAAAATAACGCGTTGTTTTATTGTGTAAAAATTTTAGCTCTGTTTTGGTAGATTCTCAGTTGTATTTCAAAATTGCACATTACTTATTTTTTTTATTGGATGACGGCATGTGACTATAGGACATGGGTAGATGTTAAGCAGACCTACAAAGTCCAAGAATGGGGTCGATCAATACATTGTTGTATAAATGATGGATGAGATTACTGAATGGCGCTAAAAACTACGCTAAGCCGACCGACCAGATTCATTAACAGCGCCCATACAAATGATCGTCAAGTATGTTTCGGTTTTATTCTGTGGGTTTACCGGTATTCAAAAGTAAAGCTTTGTGACTTTGTGAATCGATTTCTTTCGTGGCGGTAATCTCCTTTTAAGGTGAGGTTACGCAACGGAAGTTGATTTGACGATAGAGTAACGAAGATATTATTAAAGTATAATATTAGAAAAGGCTCGTTATGAAAATTCTTGCTTCGTCACCCATTTCGTAACCGCATCCATGCTGTTAGACAAGAATTGCTCGACCCCTAACACAAACTTCGTAGGGCTACTTACCACTAGCAGATACAAGGTCACATTCCGTGCTCCAATAAAATTAATGGGATCGCCTGCATTTCAGTTTTATAATAATTTTGTTTGTAAATTTCAGATGAACGCGACGCCATCCAAAAGAAGACGTTCACAAAATGGGTCAACAAACATCTCAAAAAGGTAAGTTCATCATTATTATTGTTTTTTTTATATTAAATATATCTTAGGTTGAAAACAATATGCAATATTTTCAAGTTAATATCAAAAAAACTAAGTTTTGTTTTGTCTATCTACGAAGTATAGCTCCCAATTAAAGTCTAGAACTGAAATATAATAATATAATCAAATTGTCCCCAAAAAGAAGGTGTTATATTTTAATCTGTTATGGTTAAACACCTTCAGGCTCGAAACATAGATTTAGAGAAATAGTTTATTGGATAGACATAGGTGGGATTTAATAATAAAAAAAAAAAAATGTCGATGAAAGGTTCTAAAAAAACATAAACTTTTTTCTGCTTCTCATAGCACAGTTGATTTTGTGACCAGAGACTGAGACTCTACCAGAAGTTTTTACTCCTTTCCGATTGGTAGAAGCTAACGTTTTAATGTTACGTTAGAATGATAGCAAAAACTCATGGAAGAACTACATGTGTGTAATGTCCTACAAATGTAACTAAAATTGGACTGCATTCTGAAGTCATATATTTCCCTTGAACCGTCCCAATTCCACTAAACTGATTTGGCACATTATAATTAAGCGATTTCCTCTCGCATCATGCAGCTTCCTATCTATATTGGGATCAAAGATATATGATGATGCGTTCCTTGTATGCATCTCGGACAAAGAGCATATTGATAGTGTTACTTGATGCCTAAATGGTACTTTGTCTGTCTGTCTGTTCTTGTTATTTTTGGCGCAATTTTTGAATAATGTCGGTTCCCTTTGTTTATTGTTAAAAGGTCTTTCGTTGTTTGCTCACTTAAAAATGAAGTAGTATTTTAACTTGGTAAATTGTTTAGTGGTTACAAATGTTAAATGTCACGCTTTTGTTGGTATGTAAAGAATAATCAATAAATTTTAACACCTACGCTTAGAGTATGCTGTTAACCGTTGAGGAGTTCCTTATGTTGACTTGGAATTCAATAATAAAATTGTGATGTGACCAGAGCAATTTGTGTAAATTGTCCTATTATTATTATATCCAAAAAAAACCCTGGGTTTCTAGAAAAAATATTCTCACTTCTTGACAATTATTTGGTTATAATAATTTTTGTTCTCACTTTTTGTTTTTACTTGTATGAAAATGCGGCAATCTTCTGTTCTTGTTTGGAAAAGTTAAATGACTTTAGCAAGGGCTTTCCCAAAGGACTTAGGGCATTTTTCTATCATGAGTTTAAAATATTCTTACGCCTTAATTAGCCTTACGGAGTCCGAGACCGCCTAAATGGCCTCAGGGTATCATAGCCGATGGTATGAGTCTACACCCAACAAATGGCTAGCTCGTCGCGATGTTTGGATAGACTCAATAACCTATATATAAACAGTTTCACATGTTGGTATAGTGAAACTGGGACCAACAGCTTAACGTGCTCTCCGAGGCATAGTGGTGTTGTCAAACAAATGTACTTATTTTTTTATATTAAAAATTCATTGGTACACAACGGGTTCTGAACCACGGATCTTGAAGTGTTTTTTAAATCGAATGTCTAACCAACTCGGCCACCACGTATAGTATAGTTTAAAAATATAGCTATTTATTATTAATCAATGAATTCTTTACCTTTATATCTTCCTTCTTTTCATTAAGTTTGCTTATAGATTGATTGATGGATGATTGCATCTTATGTTTTGTCGGTATCAACTGATGTTTGTTTAATGACTTGATTAAAATATTTCCATAAAATTATGTACGGACTGTGTTTACTGATGTATGTTAGCAGTTTTTTTTATTTGATTGTGTTGATTAATTATTGTTTTGACGAGTTATTTGACTGAGTAATCAGTTTTTTCTCTCTACTGATTTTAACCTATTAGTTAATCAATCATCTTTAACGCAATTTATATTTGTTTCTGACTGATAATTAGGACAGTTAAGTTTTGTATCTTTAGGTTTTTTTTTTACCGTCGTTGCCATCGAAGAAGTTTTTTTTAGGTTGTGTAAGTTTTTATTCCATATTGCGACTACAGTTTGTTTCGTAAAATTATATTTAAAAAGTGTTTTTAAGCTCTTTATAAATTGGCATGCAACAGACACCATTGTAATTTAAAAACACTTGCAAATAAAGTATCTTGTTTGTCTGAATGTGAGTCATTGAGAAGAAATCTTTGATGAATAATAATTCTTTAATACTCATTTTTAAACTTCACTGTTGTTTGCTTGGTTACGTCATCGGACCTCCGTGGTGTGGTGGTTGTGCCATTGGCATTGTATCTGGAGGTTCGATTCTCACTCACGGTAAAACGTACTGTTACTGTTAATCACTACATAGTATAAATCAAAGTCGCTTTCTCTGTCCCTATGTCCCTTTGTATGCTTAAATCTTTGAAACTACGCAACGGATTATGATGCGGTTTTTTTTAATAGATAGAGTGATTCAAGAGGAAGTTTTATATGTATAATAACATCCATTAAATAGTGGAGAAGTACTGTTATTTTTGAGGTTTCTAATGTGATGTCGTAAATAATTACATTTTTTCCGCTTACATTGCAAACGCAGGCTGAACCCTACGAGTTTTATCAAAATAATGTACTAAGTATTGTACACATTGAAAAGGTCTACAGAAAAGTCCGTGATGGTATATGTCTATCTCTTATGGATAACCCACAATAACTTTTTTTTGTCATTTACTTTTTACGACAAATAATGGCTAATTTTCGAAGCGATTTTAACCAATACAGCATTAATCCTTAACCAATTAAATACCTTGAATACATTGTTCATTTAATATAGATCTATATGGCCCTTTACACCGTATGATTTAAGTGAATATTTTCGAAGATATTACAGATTTAAAAATTGCGGGACGTAGCGTTTGCGGCGGTACCGGCCGGCCGCCCGGTGCGGCAAGAGCGTGCCTATAAATAGCGTGCGAAGCCGGAGCGGGCCGCTATGTTTTTATATACAACGTTCACAGTTTTTCTGTAGTGTATTTAGTATCAGCATTGCACCCGTGCGAAGCTGGGGCGGGTCGCTAGTAAAATATAATAATGTATATTTAACTCTCACTGGAGATTATGTATTTGTGCCGTTTGGGGTTGAATTATTCAAAGAAATTTCAAAGCATTTGGTCGAAATATATATAAATATAGCTCTACCACAAGTTTTTGCAAACAATTTTTACTGTAGTCCCTTGTAACTATAGATAGGAATTAACCAATAAGAGAGGTTTATTTGAAAAATAAATCGATCCTATTGGTTGATCCGTCTTAGTTTTTTTTTTATATAATTAAAAACTCATTGGTAAACACCGGGGTTTGACCTAAAAGGCTGTAGAATTATTAAGTGCACAGGAAATGGATTCGCGAACTCGAACGTCTAGTCTTAGGTCTAACCAACTCTACCACCGCGTATATACAACTTTAAATGGACCATGTAATTATTCCTTAAGAGCGTCATTCACAATTATAATCACTTTCGCTTCGGTCTGAGTCATGCTTTATCCTTTATGATTAATAGCATCTATTAGGCCCGCCGCATATTGAACCCAGCCCACGTTCAGGCGACGCGACGCGTGGATAGACGCGCTCCGCAAATTGGTCACACGTCACCCAATGTCGCTGGGAAGCTGTGTGAGACCAGACACAGCTTACGTGGGTCCGTGGGTCTGGCGCGATGGTAAAGTTGATATAATGATAGAAAGGATCCGATCTCATCCACCCTGGACCCGTTCATTTGGTTTAATATGCGGTGACACGTGTAAGTAAAAGCTTGCGTGGGTTGCATAAGGGCTGTCCGTATGCTAAGCATGGGCTGGGTTCAATATGCGGCAAGCCTTACTGTTGTTGGTCTGTTGACTGTCTCAGAGCCCTGTATGGTAGGCTGACGTGGATGATTGAATGATGTACCTATATCATACCATAATGATATATACTTCGGATCTACTTTGGTATTAGTGACACTCTAAGACTAAGCGATTATTTTATGTGTAATAGAAGGATTTTGATGACTACTGACCGCATCATTTCTTGAGCATTGATTGGTCATATTGAACCCTGAAAACCAACGCGTGGTGTACTGTAAAGTGTACCGATTCATTAAATAATATTGTGTAAGTTCTTTTTTTAATTTTGAGTTCTATTTTATAAATTAGCATAAGTTTTTGTATTGTTTATTTTATTGAATAAATATATTTTCTGTTCTATTCTATATTATTTTTTGTTTTGGTTTGTGATGGCTGGCGGCCGTCTTCGGACACCAATTTCCTTAAGTTAACTTAGATCAATCGAACCGTAATAGGATCACTCGAGATATTTTTTGACAGTTTTTTGTGAGCCATTTCTTAGTAGAATACGATGTGACTTCTATTGATGCTGTTACTGATGCTATTGAACTAAAGGTAATTTAAGATAATTGTTGTCAATCCTCTTTGTTTTTAGTCCTTAGAGCAACTTCCCTATTATATACCCTTATGGAACGCCTCCGTGGTCTAAGTGGTTCGCCTTACCGTTTAGCGTTGTTTCGAAGGTCGTGGTTAGGATTCTCACCCAACTCTCACCTTTCTTTGAAAATATTTGGACACAGTTTCAAACCCTGGTGGGTATCAATGAGATTTTATTTTATACTAACTGACCCTCGCAACTTCGTCTGCGTAACTTTAACCGTTTACGCAGCCCACGCAACGGAAGCTCTCAAACGTATAATTTTCCCCCGTTTTTGCATTGATACTCCGCTCTTATTGGTCGTAATATGATATAGCCTTCCTCTATAAATGAGCTATCGAACACTAAAATATTTATTTAATTGGAACCAGTAGTTCCTCAGATTAGCCCGTTCAACCAAACTCTTCAGCTTTTTTATGCTAGTATAGATTAAATATGTACATTTGTTTGATAATACCACTAGAGTGCCTCGAAAAGCGCTTGAAAGAATTTACCATACATATAAAAATCTTCAAGCTTAAAATTAAATGATGATTCAGTCGTCCATTCATCTAATTAGGCTTTGCTCTCGAATATTGATGAGCCAATTTATCAGTTGATTATACTTACGTGTCGTCGTCCCATATTGTTCCTGACCGCATATGGGTCTAGCGCCATATGGTCGCGACAGTGCTACCAATAAACTAATTGATAGCTTGTGGGTGTTTCGCATTTGGGCTGTGACAGAAACTTTGTTACAAGCTTTTTAATAGTACTTTGTAGGATTCTATTATTTGACGGAAAAAAATAACGAGGTTTTTTTTTTTTTTTTTAATTGTACAATTTTGTACATAGGCGAATTTATTGCCCTCGTAATGCTATTATTACGTCTTTGTCGCCGCTCATTTCGTAACCGCTACATTTAGCATAGTAGGGGCAATCAATATTGTTAAACAACAATGTATTTCACCCCACCCCACCCCATTTATGGGCTTTAGGTCTGTTTACCACCAGGTAGATAACGCATGCCGCATGCCAAGCTCCAATAAAAAAATAATAAAAAAAAACTGTCCGAGGTATATTATGAACTAAACACCGCCTACTAAACAGTGTAGGACAGCACCTGCTAAACACTAAACAAGGCACTAAATACTAAACACTTGGCACTTAACTAATCAAAGTGTATACCGGCCATTAGGCATTTTCTACTAGATAACCTTTGAAAGAGTGAAATATGCTTAGGGTGAAGAACTGTTTCGAAATAATAAAAAGAAATAGATCTTATATCAGCAATGATGCATGACAGCCTCCGTAGACTAGTGGTTGCGCCTTTGGCGTTATATCCGGAGGTCGTGGGTTCGATTCCCACCCATGGCAAAAAATATTAGTATGATTTTTCTGTACAGTTTGTCATGGTCTGGGTGTTTATAAAATATAATATGTATTATATCGTTGCTTCTGGTACACATAGTACAAGCCTAGAGCTTAGTTTGTGACCAGAGCAATATGTGTAATTTGTCCGACATATTATTATTATTTATTTATTTATTTATTACAATACTTAAACTACTTAAATACGGTAACTATACTATAATATTATAAACATGTAAAGTTTGTGAGGTTGTAGGGGGTAATGTCTAGATCTGAATGGACCGATTTTGAAAATTATTTTAGTGTTGGATAGCTCGTAAATCAATCTATGGATGTCTAAGAACTAATTGTATTTCTTCATGAACTGGATATTGAGTTCTTAGCTAGCCATGGGTTCTCCGTACAGGCAGGGGAGTGAACTGCAGTGTTCCCGGACTTGAGACCGCGAAGCAGGGTTGAAGGCCTTTCCGATATCAACTCTCCCCTTCACTGTGTTTACTACCCTCTCCAGCTAACCAAATACTATGATCCTGTCTTGACATCTTGGAAACAAGTACCATAAAAGTTTCGACCGTCGACCTTGGTAGGCCAAGATCCTTCAAATTTATCTTACTATCTTTTTATTGACTCATCATCAAACCAACCAAAACAATTGAAGCAAGAGACATTTTAACGATTTGCATAGTAGCATCCTTTTCTATAATATACTTTTAAACTATTGTCTTTACATTTTTAACTATACGTGACTAAATATTGCATATTGTGCTACAACCGAAATACTACGCGTAGTATTGTGGGTTAATTTTCAAAGACGTTGCCTTTGATCTGTCTGAATTCAGTTTTTTAATATGCTGTTCGATAGTTTTAAGATATGCTAGATATATTAGATATTATGTTTCCACTGTGGTAGAGTGCATCACTAGTTCTATTACGTTATTGTTTAGTTGCTGATTATTTAGATTAAAAATAACATATTAAATTGATGCACTTTAGCCTAAATCAATATATCTAATATATTATTAAGATATACTACATATATGTTAAGTTATTCTTGTCGAGAGGATAGTCTTCTTACAGGATGCCTTTACGAAACGGGCAGTTGATATGACGATAAAGTAGACTCGCAATGCAAATACGCCTTTGTCGTTGCCCATTTCGTAACCGCATCAGTGGAAGCGATCAATGCTGTTAAACAAAAATGTATTGATCGACACCATTCACGAACTTTGTAGTGCTGCTTATCATCAAGTAGATACAAAGTCACGTGACGTGCTCCAATAAAAAGTATATGTATGTGTATATATGAATTTATTATATTTTTATCCTTTTCATTGCTTTTCTTTGGATATTTGGATCGGCACAGCACTGGAAATATTTGAAGGTCTGTATAATACACTTTCTGTTATTTTCTTTTGCTTTATGACAAACCATTTTTATGTATCAGCGCTTTTTAAAAATAATACTCATAATAGGAATAGGGGGCAAGTTTAATAACCAATGGCTCTCTAAGACATCATTGTTAACTTTTTTTTTACTCTTTTAAATATCTGTAAAGATTTACATAAGAGAGAGAGACCGCGAAGTAGGTTTAGATGCCTTTTAACTCTCATCTGCACTGTTTTCACTACCCTCTCTACTCAACCAAATACTATTATGATCCTGTTAGCGTTCATTATCATTTTAATAATTTATTATGTTTCTCCGATTTTTTTTCGGAATATTAGTTTTTGTACTTCTTGGGTTTTATGTACTATTATTTTTTATTCAATAACCTAAAAATTACTTGATCGTAATATTTTGAAAAAGATATAAAAATATGGGGATCCTTAATTTTATTGCTCATATCCGTAGAGCTTGTATGAAGAGAGTGGTGGAAGTGAAGGAAGCGAGAGAGTTATGCCAGGATCATTGTAGGTGGCGCTCCCTTGTTTCTGCCTATCCCCATGGGAAAAGGACGTGACAATTTTATTTATTATCCTTAATTTGTACATTGCTTTACAATATCGAAACGTTTTATCTAAGATATTTACTGAGAAAATACTGGTATTACATTTCTTTCTGAAATCAAACTAGTCCCGTCCCTAGTAACAAAAGAAAATCTTATTTTGTACGAACTAATTTAACAAATAATTAAATAAAACGATCTATGGTTTTAGCTTTTAATGATCTTCTTAGTATTGATTTTAAGCCAGAGCCTCGATAAAAATATGACACGTACAGTTTTATGAAATACATTAATCCTTTTCTGTATATTATTGTTCGTTGCAGTCATTGTTTTATAAACTATGTCCATAATCATTGTTAAAAGTACATTCATTTTCAATAATAAGTTTGTCTATAATAGAATTGTTTTACCTAGTTGATTATTGTTTTATAACATCAGTGTGCTTTGCTCTATTATTACTATTATCGCTTTTAGTCTTGTTTTGTTTGAAATCATTTATATATTTTTTAAAATAGAGTTTCGTACGTTTCTGAAGAACACTCTTGGGATTGATATTTTGAAACCGGTTGGGGAAGAAATCTGAAATTTAGAAGCTTTAATAAAAAAAAAATTAGTCGATGTTGGATCATTTTTAAAATATAAAAAAATGCTTCCGAGGGTCGTATAGAGAGGAATGTTAATTTTTTAATTTTTTTTTTAATGGGAAATAATTAAATATTATATAAAGATTTGCACCTAAAAATGGACGTCTGTATCCCTGGTTCCTATGCTAGTTTTCCCTGTGTTACAGGAACCAAATTGAGACATACATTATTATTTTAGCAACCTTTTGATATACAATGTTAAAATTTGGAATATTTGTGTGATTTGGGATATCTTTGTATTTTATGCATTTATTTTTTCAACTGTAAGTTTTTTTTTATTTAATTATTTACTAAAAATTATTCACTATAAGTTATTCCAAAGATCTTTCCAAATATAAATTTATAATCTAGACTAGTTTAAAGTTCTTTAGGATCTACCCAATATATTGTTTAAAATTTTTGTTCCACTAGTTTATTCATAGCATATAAAATCAATCATACTTATGCGCTTTTTTAATGTTAAATAAATGTCGTTTTAGTTTCGATGCATGTTGTTTTCTTTATTGTTTTGTTGTTTTTCTTCTTTATTTATTGGTTTATTGCTTTATTTGTTTGCTTCACTGGAACTGTTGTTTTGTTAATATAATTTATTCTTATCATCACCTGTGTACTTATTTTATTTGATAATTATATTGATCTAAGTTTTCTTCTCCATGCTGCTGGTGATGGTTTGCAGACGTATACACGTCTCCATGTCTGCGTGATCATCAACAATCAACCATGTTGTCCTATTCAACATGTAAGTCCTGTGTGTCGCTTTATATTATATTGTCTTCTTCGTCATCTTTATTGTTGCTATGTACATCTTTTATTATTTGTCTGTTTTTAAGTTATTACTTTTAATTATTCTATATCGGTGTTACTTTATGTTTTCTATCTTTAAAAATAATCTTTCTTTAGCATTTCATTGTTATTTTTAATTATATTAATAATTATTTTAGCTAACTTAGATTTTGTTCTTTCTCGATAGCTGTTACTATGTTTTTTGTACTTCATTGTCGTTTTTAATTTTATTTGTTCTTCTTTTACTTAAAATTTGTATCTATTTCTGTTTCTGGTGTTTTTCAAACACGTGTAGTGTTATTTTTATACCTAAATAAATGTTGTTAGTAATAATTAATATAAATAATTTTACAATTTTACATTAAATTTACATAATTTCCGCATAAAAAATCAACAACATTTCTGCATAATTTGTTAAACTTGATTATTTAATTGATAAACAACATTTTTATGGGTTTTGCTTTAGTTAGTTGAATGTATGTATAATATGCCTTTGAGGGTGCTATTACGAATTTGGCCGTTGATTGGATTATATTAAAGTAGACTTATAATGCAATGCTTCTTTGTACTTACCCATTTGTTAACTGCATCATTTGACCGCCTACATAGGACGAGTCAATTCTCACCCAAGGCAAAAAATATTAGTACTTTTTCTGTACAATTTGTTATGGTATGGATATGTTTCTTATGTCCTTCGTATTATTAATATTTAGCTGGCTTATGCTTGGTTTTTCGAAACTTTTAACTATTACTTAGTTTTAAATAATTCAGAATACCTTTTAAAAATATTGTAGATAGTTTTCATGAAAATACGTCATTTTTAACTATTTGAGAGTTAAGTTTAAGAAACTAGCCTCTAGTGGAAGTAACCAATGCTGTAATATATTTGTCAAACCCATCCATTGATTAATCAGGTAGATACAAGGTTACCGGCCTTGGTCAAATAAACATGTTTGTATGTTTAGTAATATTATCTGTTGTTATGTTTCCAGGTGACCCGCAACGTGGGCGATCTGTTCGAGGACCTGCGCGATGGACACAACCTCATCTCGCTGCTGGAGGTGCTTTCTGGCGAACATCTCGTAAGTATCTGCCACTCTTAGAACCTTATCATCATCATCATTATTAGCAGGATGTAGACCATTGAGAGTTTCTTTTGTAGAGATATATCAGCTCATCCCTTTGCTACCTACTCTGCGGATTTTCCTATCTTCATCATTAGGCTCGTGTAGTCTAGTAAGAGATCCATTTCTTTTGTACGCAGACGTATTAATTCAATCTATGCTCCTTACTCTGATTAACCTTATCATTTTCATCATCATTAGCATATTGTAGTCCAATGAGAGATTCTTTTGTAGAGAGACATATCAGCTTAATCCCAACTTTGCTACCTACTCTGCAGATCTTACCATTTTCACAATTAAGTTCGTGTAGTCCAGTAAGAGATCCATTTCTTTTGTACATAGACACACAATTCATGAATATTAGATGGGTAAAAAACCTCACCGCTGGGTGTACTCTGAGGTCTCGGGCGCCGTAAGGCACGTGTGTTGGTAGGTACATTTTATTTGGAAAATAGTAGTCGCCTTTATCGGAAGGAAATGAAATTAAAAACTTTCTTGAGCGAAATTTTTAGAATTCTAAATATAATAATAAAAAATCCCATGACTGGACTGGCAAGTGTTTTTCTGTCTTTTCGCAAAAATCGACTGCTATGTCCATGTTCTAACCTAAACATGGAATTTGCACACCTGTGAAAAGGTAAAATCGGATGATCATAATAAAATTGTACCACTACCATCTTGTAAACTCAGAGTTTAAGTGGGCAGGAAAAGGATTCGCGAACTCGGGCGTCAAAAAACATCTAAATGTTGTTTTCAGTTATAATAAAGTTTTTTTTTTGGAAAAAAATAACTTGGAGGTGTAGATTTTATTTACTCGATCCTAATTACATAATTTCTTTATAAATATTCTATTTAGTTTTAAAATGAGAACTAAAGTAATATTTTTAGAATCATAAATCAAACTTTGGGTGTCTTTTCAAAAGTTATTATATATTTTATATTTTTTATAAAAATACTATCTAATTAGGATTGAGTAAGTAATATTTACACCTCTACGTTCTTTTTCATTAAAAATAAACTTTGATATCACTGAAAAAAACATTTAGACGTTATTGGACGTTCTAGACCGCGAAACCTTTTACTGGCTTCTTAAGCAATAAATATATTTGTATTTTATCTGATATATGTAACTTGAAATTTGGAATGGCTTTTGTTTTAATTTATTCCAAAATATAAGTAAAACTTTCGAATGGTTTTAAGTGAAAAAGTATGTTCCACCTAATTATTGCATATTTATATAGTTTTTCATAATTCGGTAGGTATGTATAATCAAAAATATTGGTAAAAAGGCCTCATCTTCAAAATTTTTTGATTATTACGTAAAAAAATATGGATTGTAGGTAAATATCTAAAAATGAAACGATAAAAGGTTTTTTTTTAGATAAAAAAACTATTTTTTAGGTCAACTTTATAACTGAATAAGTAACTGCCAATTTTTCCTTTAGCATTTTCTGTTTTGATATGTACTATATGTATTATATTGTATGATTTATATAAGTAGTATATTATGTATTGAGTGTATGTTTAAGTATTTACATGTAATATTTAAGTAGTTTATATACTATTCGCTATATGTCTTTTAAATTGTTATTTATTTGCTTTTGCACCCTATGCATAATCTTTCACTCTCTCAAAGGTTAGCTGGTAGAAAATGCCTAAGGCATTAAGTTCGCCTATGTACAATTTTATTTTGTAATTTTGTGCAATAAAGTATTTTAAATAAATAAACTTTTGAGGACTTTAGCAAAATAAATGAGTCCTCAATTTCTCACGCTAATGACTAAACCAAGGCTTAAGACCTAGATTTTTATATAATCCTAATCTAATCTCCAATTATGTATTTGATCATGAATTCTTTTAGAACGCGAAAGCTGCTGTAATTTATTGTTTTAATCCACGGTTTTAACTGATAATGCTATCTTATTTTATATTTAATGCATATAATTAATCACCGCGACGAGCTGGCCACTTGTTCGGTGTAGACTTTGAATACCATTGGCTACTACGAGGTGGGAGTTAAAACCCTCAACTGGGTAATATAAGTGATACTTTCATGTAGCTTCTACCAGCTAACCTATACTACAGTTACTTAGAGACAAAGATTACTTCCAATTTTATTTAAAATACTTTATTGCATTTTTTTTTAAGGCGGACTTAATGCCGCTAGGAATTCTCTTCCAGTCAAACTTTTGGGATAAATTAAGCAGTAAGTAGGTATAATAGCAGTAAAATATATTTAAGAAATAGAGTATACTAATATTATACATACATACTAACTTATATATATGACCAAGTAATGTTTCGGTTTTAGTGATTGAGGTCACCGGTTTTTAGGAGACTGCATAATTTTTTTGTGGTAGTCTCCTTTCAGGGTGCGATTACGAAACGGGCAGGTTAATTATAGACATGCGCAAAATATATCACTGAAAATCAAAGAGAGATAATGTATCTTCTGTACTAAAGATATATATATGTATATCTCTCTTTTATATCTTTAGCTCACTAGCTCAGTGCTGAAATAAACGAATAATCTGTCTGCATTTCATCACAGAGCCAAAGGAAAAAGTTAAAGCTAATTTAAATTACGAACGCGCTATATTATTTCTTTATCTGTAACGTTTATTGTATAATCTATTCTTTACCCACATTCACCGGGTCAAATCACGCGTAAGACTAAAAAACAAACTAACATTATTATTCTATTTTTCGACTCAAATCCCGCGCTATTCAAATTTCACTTTGGGAAGGAAATATATATTTTTTATCTTTCGCTCGCTACACAAGTCTAATGTATTGATCGACCCCATTCATTGACTTTGTAGGTCTGATTACCATAAGGTGAATACAAAGTCACTTGTGCTCCAATAAAAAAAAACCTATACTATACTATATTACTTAGAGATAATGCTTATTTATGTTTAAAAATATCCAGACAATTCCCACACAAACAAAATTAAAATACCTATTGACTTACCAAGTTATGTGCCAAGCGGCGAAAATAGGAACTAACTAAATAGGATGGCAGCCATGTTGAAATGTCATTCGATTGTAAGTTAATTATGCCGAAAGCTATAAAAAGTGATAAAATATATTTTTGAAGTAGCTTGTTAACAGGGTCCGTGCATAAGATTTAAAACATTAAAGAATAATATACGGAACTGTTGTAGCATAACTTGTAAATAAAGTAGAAATTAGAAATATTTATCTGTCTCATTCAAATTGGAACACATATTCATTCGTATAAACATGCGGACAATGGATACTTTCAGTTTCTTTTAATTTTCTATCGAAATGTCAAACGTTTTCGTTGCCGCCATATTCTGTTCCCACTTCTTAAGCATGGATTTGTTAATATCATTTTCGTTCTCACTTTTTGTTTCGGGCTTGTATATCTGGCAGCCATCTTTTGAGGCTCTACCATGTGTTTACGCATTGTAGCAACGTAACGTATACGCATACGTGAGCAACAACCAATAGGATCGCTTTATTCAATCCTGTTACCAAAAATAAAGCGGCCCTATTGTTTCTTACTCACGTATACGTATTCGAAAACGTTACGTTGCTACAATGCGCAAACTCATGGTAGAGCCTCTGATCTCATGTTTGGAAAGACTTTTTATTTACTTGATTTATATTGACGGTGACATATCTTTAAGTTCACAGTACCTACTATATTACAAAAAATATCGCTGTGTGTACCAGATAGGTACCTGCGCGCGCGCGGCCATACACCGTTTGCTGAGGTGAGGGCTCGCACAAATCTCTTACAAAGTGCACCAATTCCCCTCGCAATCAGTTTTCTGAATAAAACCGTGCAGAACTGTAAGGAGTTTGATATATTTGCTTCATCTGAGACTGAGACCAAAAGAGTTGTCCTGAGGTACTTGGAGCCATTATAATTTAAAGAATTGTATTAGTTAGATAATTCTGTAATTTTTTTTTGCTCAACATATTTTAGAAAATCATCAAAATTCTATAAACCACAATTTCGAAATACTACATACCTGCCAAAAAGGATTACATTTAAATATTTGGGAACAATTAGAAATAGTTAAAAATTCGACTGACAGCCTAATTATAGAACAAATCAACGTTACAAATTCACCTATCCTCAACCTATTTCGGCCATCATAGTTAAAATTCAGTCCTGAAGATGCTTCGTGGAGAAGCGAAACTTGTCGACGTCGTTTAAGTCGTCGTTTAACTAGCGGAAGAATTTGCAATAAAGTAAATATTACATCTATATTATTATATAAAATTCTGTAATGTACAATTTTTCTATTAAATAAATAAATAAATAGTTAAGTTGGTGAGTCTGTAGCTTACGTACCACCCAACAAGTGATACTTAATACCTATTATCGCTTTAGGTTCTCAGAAGCAAATGCTTAGTCTCTCTGTTACTGGAACCGAACGTGTGTCATATCATGCCTAACGTTGTTCAGTTAAATTATAAAGGACAATTGTTTTTTTATGCCAATACTATACTATACAACATATATGTGGTGGCCGATTTCGAATCCCGGTGTACCAATGAGTTTTTAATTAAAAAATTTATGTACATTTGTTTGACAACACCACTATAGTGCCTCGGAGAGCACGTTAAGCTGTCGGTCCCGGTTTCACTATACCAACTTGTGAAACTGTTTATAGATGGGTTATTGAGTCTATCCAAAACATCGCGACGAGCTATCCACTTGTTCTGTGTAGACTCATACCATCGGCTACGACGAGGTGGGATTAAACCCCTCCGCTGGGTACCCTGGGGCCGTCTCGGGCGTCGTAAGGCACCCGTGAAGATATATATATATATATATACTATACAACAAAAACTTTAGTGATTGTTTTTTGCAAAAATCTTTTATATATGTACCTACAGATACGAAAAGTCTATGATAGGGTGAATTTGAAAGGATGTACTTTGGGCTAATATGAGGTTCTACAGATCAATACGAACAACTTTTCCCATGGAAACATGTGTCGCAAATGAAAAAAAAATTGCCTACAAACTAGTGATGTTGAAATGACTAAATTGTATGGGGAGACCCTAATTTTTTTTTATTTGCGATACATGGTTCTATGGTCAAAATTGTTGAATTTGATCGGTAGAACCTCGTATTAGCCCAAAATACAACCTTTCAAATTCACCCAATCATAGACTTTTCGTATCTATAGGTAGGTTTAAGCAGACATAGTGGAATCAACCAATTGAAGCAAGCACTATTACTACTATTGGTTGAGAACATTTTTGGACGTTACATTGCCACTTACCAACAGGTGGATTTAGGGTCACATTTCCTGCTCTATTAAAAAAAAACATAAAAGATTTTTGCAAAAAACAACCACTAAAGTTTTTGTTCCACTAAAGTTTTTGTTTCCCAGTTCATACCCCGATGTGTACCAATGAGTTTTTGATAAAAAATATGTAAATTTATTTGAAAACACTACTATAGTGCCGCAGAGAGCACGTTTAGCTGTCTGTGCCAGTTTCACTATGCTAACTTGTGATTTTTTTTATAGATCGGTTATTGAGTCTATCCAAACTATAGTGTAGACTCAAAATACGTACTACTATGACAACTATTTAACTTGTATTGAAATAATATTTTGAGAATATTTGTGTTTTTCACTAAAGAATAGTTAATTTTGTTTAAAAGTAGATTAAAACGTTATTTGTAATTAACTTTTCGCCTCACCTTCGTATATAACACTAATAGTTAAAGATTTGCAGCGGTACCCATTCGGTATGATAGTTGGGAACTTAACGACCGGTTAGCGTGACTAGAGTATGTCGGCTGGAGTAACGATTAGTTCATAGATGTCGGTAAACTTGTAATATAGAAAGGGCTTTAAAGGATTTATTTACTTAAATGAGGTAAAAATGCCGTTTTATCTCGCTTGAGGGTGTTTTATTTTATTCATATGAATTATTTATTTATCTCTACTAATATATTAAAGAGAGTTTGTAAGGTTTTAGGGGGTAATCTCTGGATTTACTGAACCGATTTTTTTTTATTGGAGCACGACATGTGACTTTGTATCTACCTGGTGGTGAGCAGACCTACAAAGTCCATGAATGGGGTCAATCAATAATTGTTCTTAAACAATATTGATCACTCCCACTATGCCGACTAAATGATGCGATTACGAAATGGGGGGCGACAATGACGTATTGCATTAGTATATTTTAATATACCCGCTGCCTTATCGTCAATTTAACTACCCATTTCGTAACCGCACCCTGAGATTAGACTACTACCTTGACAAGGAATCGATGCAGTAGTCTCCTGAAAACCGGTGACCCCACACACTAAAACCGAAACATGACTAGGTCACTTGACGGTTTTTGCATCTGTATGGGCGGTGGTAACGAGACCGGTCGGTCGGTCTAACGAAGTTATAGAGACCTTCCTCCCACCTATTTTGAAAATTATTTACTTTACAACGATATACTAATACATACAGGTTTGATCCAAAATTAAAATACATTATTTAATTAAATTGTTTTTTCGCGAAAACGATTTACCAACAAAATTATTTCCTAAGCAATGTTGCCAGTTGAAAAACTCAATTATCTTTATAATTATAAATTTGACTTGGCTTTGGACATCGATGAGTGGCCGTGACTAAAACTACAGATAACTAATTAGTTACTTATCTAGCTTTTAATAAGGGAATTAAACTTAAGTAATAAATCAATTCCAAACATAAATATAAGGAAGGGGTTTATAGTAACTTTTTTTTTATTATTGTAGCACGGCATGTGAGGGTATATACTTACCCGATAATACTACAGACCCTTAAAGACGATGAATGCGGTCGGTTAATACATTGTTTTTAACAACATTAATCGCTCCCACTATGCCGGCTAAATCATTCGGTTATGAAATGGGCGGTGACAAATAATTAATTTAAAAATCCTCGCTGCTTTAATAAACTGCCCGTTTCGTAATCGCACCCTGAAAGAAGATACTACCTCCATAAGAAATTGATGCAGTAGTCTCCTGAAAACCAGATACTAAAATCGAAACATGACTAGGTCACTTGGACGAATTTTGCATCTGTAATGGGCCTAGCGAAGTTGTAGAGACCTACTCGTACCTCGCACCTAAGGACACTAACCCCCTTATTCTAAGACCTTATCTTAACTCCACTCTTCATTCAAGGAGCGTCTGTCTCAACATGCTTTTTATAGTTGACATTTGATGGAAAGAGACAGACGTTCCTTGAGTGTAAAGTGGAGTTAAGGATACGTCTTAGAATACGGGGGTTACTAAATTAAAAAGGTTTTTTGGATAACCCACTATTACTTTTTATTTCTTCTTGATTACCTTTTTTATCTGAACATATTAAATTTTTATACATAGATGTTGGTCAAAAGATTTTCCAAGTAATTCGGACCTTTGATTTTTGGGATATTCATTAAGACACATACATACATATCATCACGAGTGCCTTACGGCGCCCGAGACCGCCTAGACGGCCCCCAGGGTACCCAGCGGAGGGGTTTTAATCCCACCTCGACGTAGCCGATGGTATGAGTCTACATCGAACAAGTAGCTAGCTCGTCGCATCATTTAATAAGTGGTCTTTACGTTCCTTTAAAAAAAAACATTAACTCATTCATTTTTAACTTTTTTTGTAATACTTCGTATACTGGACTTACCTATATATCTAACTAGCGGCCCGTCCCGGCTTCGCACAGGTTTGTATAACTTTAACTATATGCTCAGCGCACGCCACGGAAGGCCTCAGAAACGATACTTTTCCCCCGTTTTTAAAACATTTTTGGTTACTGCTCCACAACTATAGGACCTAGCGTGATATTATATAGCCTATGTTACTTCTGAATAATGCAGCTTTCTAATAGTGAAAAAAATATTGCAATCGGTCCAGTAGTTTTTGAGTTTATTCATTACAAACATACAAAAATACAAATCTTTCCTCTTTATTATATTAGTATAGATTAAAAATTATTTATTTCCATAGGTACTTAAAAGTTAATTTAAAGGTAAACAATATGTATATGTTTTTTTAATTATATAAATCCTTTCCATGCATATCTCACATTACCCCGCACGTCTATCATAGTCTTGATGTAGATAACCTCGGTTATTTATTAGGGCGTGGTCACACTTAATAGGTACCCGATAGGGTGGGGTTACACTTCCGACAAGCCTGTTAGTATCACGAACTTTTTACGTAAAGTTTTTTTTTAATGGATTGTTTTTTTTTATTTAACTAGTATCAGACGAATTATTTTAGGTGTGAGGAAGGTTTCTATAACTTCGCTAGGCCGACCGGTCTCGTTAGCTAGCATTGCCATACATATGCAAAAACCGTCAAGTGATCGACCTAGTCTGTGAGTTCACCGGTTCTCTTTTCAGGATGCGGTTAATGTTAACAAATCAAATCAAATAAAAAATTAACAGAAGTTATTACAAAGATGTTTTTACATTTGGGAGTTTGTTCTCTTTGTTCCACCAGCGGTATACAAATGTTGCAATCAAGTTTTTAATTCTAAAATTCATGCATTACATTAATAAAATTACAAACTATAATATCAATTTATATTAATACCTACTCTAATAATAAAATTCAACTAAAATAATTGAAAATTAAATTTTTATCTACCCTTAAAAATATCAAATCAATAAAACATTTCTGAATTCATAGTTTATGTGAATTATGTATCTTAATTACTATATAAATGAATATAATATAATATGTCAAAATAAATTTTGAAAATATTTTTTAACGAAAAAAAAATTTTTTTATTCATCATGCAAGTACAATTTTAAAGTTACAGTTAGTTATCTTTGAGCTTCTCCTTTTAAGTTTTAGAAAAACCTGTCTTAGTTGGACATCTATACAAACGTGAAATTTAGTACATTTAATAAGATAGGTGTTTCATCATATTTCGGAATAAGGGTCACTTGAAAATTCCAAATGAGGGTTATAAAAAGTTTAGAGATGGGTTTTTTATGCCCTATTATTATTTTGATGTAACTCTGGAACGACCTTAAACTTTTGATTGTAGAGTCTTCTTATAAAACTAGTAGGCGCGTCGTATTTTGTTTTCGGTCAAACAAGGAAGGTTTAAAAAAAAAAATCATGAAAAATTCATAAAATTTGTTTGAAAATTTAAAAATGGGATATTATACGAATTAGAACCAACACATTATATTAAATAAATATCATCAGAAGTGCTTTACGGCTCCCGAGACCTCAGGGTACCCAGAGGGGTTTTAATCCCAACTCGTAGCCGATGGTATGAGTCTACACCGAAAAAGTGGCTAGCTCGTCGCGATGTTTGGAGACTCAATAACCCATCTATAAATAGTTTCACAATTTGGAATAGTGAAACTGGAACCGACAGCTTAACGAGCTCTTCAAAGTACTATAGTGGTTTTATAAAAAAAAAAAACATATTTTTTTTATTTAAAAATTAACAACTGGTTTCAACCAGGGGCCTATTTCATAAACGTGACAATTGTAATTTACCATGACAATTTATAATACATTGCTCAGTTTAGTTTGTTCTAAGTAAATAATTCCAACTAAAGTAATCAATGTATTATAAATTGTCATGGTAAATTACAATTGTCACGTTTATGAAATAGGCCCCAGGGACCTAAAAACTGTAATGGTTTTAAGTAATGTAATAAATTTCTAATTCAAACATATTTCTCCCAACAGCCGCGCGAACGAGGCCGCATGCGCTTCCATATGCTGCAAAATGTCCAGATGGCGCTGGACTTCTTGCGCTTCAAGAAGATCAAGCTGGTCAACATCAGAGCAGAGGACATCGTCGACGGAAACCCTAAGCTAACCCTCGGACTCATATGGACCATCATTCTGCATTTCCAGGTTAGTTTTTTTGTTTATAGTTCCTGTGATACACGCTAGGGGGCGCTGGTGGTTATGCACTTTTATTATTTGATGATAGCAGTGTTTTACATCTCCTGATACACGTTGAGGATGCTGGTAGATATGGATTTAAAATATTTGTTTTAGCTGCTCTTGAATACGCTAGAGGGACTTACTGTGATCAATTAATGGTTCAAATTAGTCTAGTGATTTTTTTATTGATAGATATGACAAAAAAATAATACGTAGATAGATTATTGAAAACGGTTTTTTTTTTATTATAACAACTTTTATAAAAAAAATAGTTTTATGAGAATTGTTTTTATACCTAAGATTTTAATCGATATTTTAAATTAATTGTATACTATTTATTAGTAGGTGGTCTTAATTTTATATTATTTTATTTATTCCCAATTAGAAAAAAAATCTAATAAAAGAAAAAAAAAATTACTTATAAATACAAAACATGTTGTTCAGATAGAATTAATAAATTATATTGGTTTTAGTTTTAGTAATTATATAAATAGTAACGTAAACAATACGCTTAAAGCTTCCGAGAGCCTACAGGGTTCATGTCTTTAAGGTTTTTTTCGTTAATGCGACCTTGAGACGTATTTTTTGTCTGTCTATCTCCGCAATCGGTAATAATAACAGTGGCTTCGATAGTGATGTCATTATTTGATTTCCTTACAAATATGTAGAGTATTTTTTATGGGTTGTTTAATTAGTTTTATGATGTACAAGTATATTACTTTATGGGTTTTTTGTTGGATGTTTTTTAATGACTATTAGTTTTTAAAAGTCACATATAAAAGAGCTTGTCCTGACTGGTTCTGGCCCGGCTTACTCATAGCGCAGTCGAAATTACCTAGGATATGAATGGTGAAATTGGGACAGTAGCTTTTTTTCATTACTGTTTAGGTGGGAGGAAGGTTTCTATAAATTTGTTAGGCCGATCGTCCGGTCTCGTTACCGCCGGCCATTCAGATGCAAAAACCGTCAAGTGACTTGGTCATGTTTCGGTTTTAGTCTGTGGGCTCACCGGTTTTTAGGAGAGACTAATAATATACTCGTAATGCAATTCGTCTTTGTCGTCGCCCATTTCGTAATCGCATAATTTAGCCGGCATAGTGGGAGCTATCAATATTGTTTAAGAATAATTATTGATTGACCCCATTCATGGACTTTGTAGGTCTGCTCACCACCAGGTAGATACAAAGTCACATGTCGTGGTCCAATAAAAAAAAAACTAAGTAGCTATTTAACAATAAAAGATCCCAAGGGGGATAAATGATTTTCAGGAAACTTAATTTCTTGGTAAGGATAGGATAAAATTAAAATTTGGTACTTTTTTAATTATTTTAATTTATTAAATATACTCGTATAAGCTTATGTTTCACTATGACTAGCTCGGTTAGTATTGATAAACCACGTTTGTAATTCTAAAGTCAAATAGCCATATTGGGAAGCGCCGGCACCATGACACACTAATCTTGTATTCACGACGCAGTTCGCATTACGCAGCTTAAACGCAGATTTACCTATATGACTTACTTCATTAAAATAATGTTATTGTATGTATAATTTATTAGTTTTTTTTTCTTTTATGATATGACATTTTGTTTTTTTGCGGTCAGTTTGCTTTTGCATTCTTGGTGTCATATGTAATTGATATTATGCACTGCGATTGTGGGTAGTTTTAATTGCGATTTACTTTTAAACCTTTCCATTTTGGTCATGATATGTATGTTTTTGATCTCCTGTGATTGTTTACCCTTCACCTCACTGTTATGACTGTTATATATCTGTTTATTCTTTATACAGCGGAGCATGTCTTTCCTTACTATTATAGCTATTTTCTTATTTTCAGTGGCACTAGTTCACGATTTAAGTCATTGTAAATTCTGCTGTTTTTACTGCCATAACTCTGCTTTTGTTTTTCTTCTCTTATACAGTATGAGGTCCATAGAATCAGTGGCTGCGTTAAGCAAGAGGCTGGACTTACCACACATTGTGCTGCAGAGGAGGTTATATTTTCTTCTTGTGAGGGTTGACTAACATTTTTATGAAAATGTTGATAATTATACTATACTGATCTTTAGAATCTTACTTATATTTTTTATCAAGTACTATATTCTTCTTTATAAATTCAAGATCATTAGACCCTAATCTTGAATTTATACTCAATATTTTGCAAAAAATTGAATGTAGCCTAGCAATAAAACATTGTAACATCATTCCTCAGCGTGATACTACATATAGGTCGTACTATTATTTCTTCTATGATGTAGGTGTAATCTCACAGTATAAAAAAGTATGTCTTATCTTTGTGGCATAGAAAAAATATCATGTTAATCATATTAAAATAAGAGATTTGTCATCTTTTGTTGAGATATTGTGATTTCTTCTTTATTTTAATTTAAATGACGAAAAAGCCCGAGAATTTATCTATTTGCCTTTTTGCCTCGAATGTCAAATTTTGTTAAACCCATACCATCAGGTGGAGTAATACAAAGTTATATGCTCAAGCCACACAAGCTCCAGTAGCTTGCGGGTAGACAGTGACCTTTCTTTGTGTGATCGAGGACGGAGAAATCGCCCCGCCCCGTTCACTTAAGTACGACCCGGTATGGTGTTGTTGCGGATTTGAATTGTTCGAGCTCTACTACCACCTTAGGTTTCATTATCTCCTGGTACTTTTTTCTAATATTTAATTTTTATTGCAGCTTTACATGTGACTTTATATCTACTTAATTGTAAGCAGACCTACAAAGTCCATGAATGATCAACACATTGTTGCTTAAAAGCATTGATTGTTCCCACTATACCGGCTAATTGACAGTTACGAAATGGGCGACGACAAGATATCCATTACGATTCTACCATATTCTCGCTGCTTTATCGTCAAATTACTTGCCTGTTTCGTAACCGTAACTTCCGGTAGACAAGAAATCTATGCGATAGTCTCTTGTAAACCGATAAACCCACAGACTAAAATCGAAACGTGGTTTGGTCACTTGACAGTTTTTGTATCTGTATGTGTTTTAAGATTTATTGATTGATTTTGTCATACAAGTTTAAGAATTAATTTTATCTTCAATCTTATTTATGATATAACGAGTTTGTATTGTTTGATGTGGTCGCTTAAGTTTTATTATCTCCTGGTACATCTTGCTTAATACATTTGATTTATTGATTTATATTGTTGTAACACAATCAAGTATTTTTTTAGTTTGATCCCTTCTATCTTTATATTAGGTATAGCGATCTTTTATTGTTTGAAGATTGTGGTATTTGGTACTCCTTTTATTTCTTTGTCTCCTGGTACTTCTTGCTAAGTCCCTTTGATTTATTGGTGGAGCCTAGATGGCCTACTAAGCGGGGGGTTAAATTCTCACTTCATCCCCTTAGCCTATAGCGTATTCTAAGTATAAACTCCCATCGCTAAGTACCCTGAGGCCGTTCTTAGGCGCCGTAAGCGACTGGTCATAGTACTTATTTTAATATTTACTAGTAAACCCGGGGGTCACCTACTATGATGATGGCTTTCCGACGTTATATGAATGGTGACAGATGTAACAGTCACTAAAAGTATGGCTGTAATATATTATGATCGAAATGCCTTGTCACACTGGTGGAAGAATAGAAAACACAAAAATAGTGACAGATCAAAATAAACAATTACGAAGTGTACCATCATTTTACTTTATATTATTTTTTAGGATTTGCTTAATTATTTTTCCTGTATTAAAGCAAACTAAAGAAAACAATAAATATTTAAATCGGCCAAGCATTTTTTAAGTTTTAGCGAGACTAACGAACGGCTATTCAGATAATAGCGTTTTTTATAATAAATAATTAAGAGTTAAAAAAAATATTTTATATTTGTCGTAGACCTCAACAGTAGTTATAATATATCGTTACGTTTGTTCCCACCCCTTATAAGGAATACAAGCGTAATGGTATGTTTGTATGTACGGGTATAATATGTTAAATTGGTAGTGAATGAAAGATCAAAGATACCGCCAAAAGTAGATCACTTTCGCTTGTCACAGGCGTATGTTGTGTAAGGTGGCTGCACTGAAAGTTGATTCTACAACTAAGAACGTGACTGTAATACTTATTGTTTATACAATTATCATATAATACGGATAAGTAAGTTTTTTTTTTTACTCAAAGAAGCTACCCCTCTTTAAGTAAAAAAAAAAGTTAGACTTTTTTTTTATTAGTGCGCGACATGTGACATTGTAACTACTTGGTGGTGAGCAGACCTACAAAGTTCATGAATGGGGTCAATCAATAATTGTTATTAAACAATATTTATCGCTCCCACTATGCCGGCTAAATGATGCGATTACGAAATGGGGGGCGACAATGTCGAATTGCGTTACGAGTATATTTTAATATACTCGCTGCCTTATTGTCAATTCAACCCATTTCGTAACTGCACCCTGAAAGTGGACATCCACCTCGACAAGAAATCAATGCAGTAATCTCTTGAAAACCGGTGAACCCACAGACTTAAACCGAAACATGACATAAGTCACTTGACGGTTTTTGCATTTGTATGGTAACGAGACCCGGTCGGTCGGTCTAACAAAGTTATAGAGAACTTCCTCCCACCTAAACAAAAATATTCGCGGGGTTTTTTTTTTCACTTATCGAGTTTTAGCTTTATTAACCTAGAATGTTGATCAAATATATTTATTAAATGTTAACTAACAAGACATAACATTGGTTTAATGTCACGTCACTTCGGTTTTCCACCAATCATATGCGCTGTTAACTAATTTTCATAAAATAATTTTACTAACGTTCTATCTAGAAACTGAGAATACTGATTTCTAATTTAAAAAAAATTTAAGTATTAATTTAAAATTTTCGACTTAACTCAAATAGTTTAAAATATAAATCTGCCAATTTAAACTATTCACGGGCTAAACCGGGCGTTTATGACTTAAAAATACAAGCAACTGCACTTAAATTGCAATTTAATCCCTTTTCCAGTTTTGATTATAAACCTCCTATGCTCAACCTTGAAAATAACGCGTTCAAAGTCAAAAGGTGTAGGTTAAATAAGTATTTATTATACTAAGGTTGTAATTATTGCAGTCTCATATGGGGCTTGTCTTGATTATGCAACTGTATCGTCGTAAATAACTTGAATGCTGTGGGCGGTGAATTGTTGATATCCATACATCTATGTTAAGTTAGGTGAGATGTGTGCGACACTTTTGTCTTGGTTACTGTCGCGGTTGTGTCGCGTTTTAGAGAACTTTGCTTTTTTATTATCTGCATTTGCATCTTTTTTATTATTAGTTAAAATATTAATATTATAATTTAATTTTTTAAATGCGTTGTAGTGAATTGAAGAGTTATATTGGTGCAAACTTATACGATAAGAGAAGAGATCTATTTATAAATTAACATTTTTGTAGCCAAATTTATATTTAAACTAGGTAATAAAAATGTTTTTTTAGAAACATAGGTAACCTAGGTTAACTAATAATTATTTCGGTTGCTTTTTGTCGGTGGTTAAAAATTGGTTTTAGTGGACCCTTAGTTAAGGCGATAACAGTCGTTAACTTCATTCGTCAAAAAATCAAGATGAGTTTTTTCATTTTCATTTAAAGCTCATCATGTATTGTGAAATAATTTATTAAAGTTATTAGGTCTGGCTGAAAAACGTTATCTGGATGGAGGATCATGAATGTATGAATAATATAAGGAAGTGCGGTAACATACGTTGTAAAGTAAAAATCATGTTTGTTTTCGCCATATTCTGTTCACACTTTTTAAGCATTGATTGTTTTTTTTTTGTTTTGCGATCGGCTATCTTTTGTTCTAATGTTTGGAAAGGTGATTTTAGACCTTATGGAACTTCCCTATTATAGTTAAATGTTGCGGATCAACATTCATAACCACTCACTATATATAGGTAAATGTCTATATTTGCATAATTTCTTGTTTGCTTTAGTCTATCTAGATTGTAGGTCCGTGAGCTTTCGGTAGCTCTTTTATCTCTAAGCGCCATCTACCGGCCATGACCTAGATCACAGTTTATGATTTATTGCATTTGTTTGTTTAAGTTTTACATGTAGTAGTAAATATTTGTTTACTTTATAAATTGTAATGAAGAATTATCACCATTACTAAATAGTATAGGGCATAGGGTTTTGGTTACAGTAATAACAACTATTATGGACGAGGATATACACTGCTTCAGGGTACCCATCGGAGGGGTTTAATTTCCACCTCGTCGTATCTAATGATATTTAGTCTGAGTAGAGTCATACGTAAATACTACTACTACTGACAAGTTAGTATAGTGATAATGAGGCCGACAGGTTATCCCATACAACGCCCATACAAACTTACTTCCAATATTACAATTTGGCTGTTGGTCCGAAGTTCAAATATTTTTTTTATCGTCGTAATTGTTAGCAAAAATCTTTCTTGTTGTGGGTACTTTTTTTTGTATTTTAATATTATAAAAGTTTATTTTTTTGATTTCGAAAAAAATAATAATAATGACACAAAGATTAATAAATAAAATGACCGACAAAAAAATATATTTTAATTCTGCAAGTTATAGAGTATTATTGGAAATGCGAAAGCCAATTTTGCATGGAAAACGCAGAGTTCACGATTACGAATGCGGGCACTGCATTCGTAATCGTGAACTCTGCGTTTTACGTGTTCTCCGAGGCGCTATAGTGGTGTTGTCAAACAAATATATAAAAAGCAAACTGGGGCTTGGGTTCGCGGGTTCTAGTCTACTAAGTGTTTTTAAATCTACGGCTAAATAACTCACCCACTATTGTTTATTATACTTATTGATATCTCCAATTGAATTACTTTGATTTGTTTTTCAAACCATTATGAAATATTTTTTTTCCCCCTAACAGTATTGGCACTGATCGCTGTGATTATTAGATGCGAAATTTCCCCAAATGTTATAGCCAAGATCAATGGCGTCTATTGGTGCCTTAAATGTTTATTTGCCTTAACAAGGAGAAGGACGTATTGCTTATCGAACAGCCTCGTCCCTTGAAAGCTAGGCCACCAGTACGTAGGCCCGAAGGTTTGGCACTGGGCCATATGGCTTAAGGCCCACGCACTTTGTAGGTATGGGTCTTTGCGTAGGTATCGTGATTGTTGAGGCAAATTGAACTCTAATGTAAAGTTGTAGGAGCTTTATTGGCGAGTCTTTTTTAGGCTAGGCTTGACTGTCTTGAGCACAGACGTAAGGTTACAGCGGATATAGAGGAGGGGTTGTTGTGGTTCCCTGAAAAAAAACCTACTAAGTACTACTACTTTAGAAGAGTTCGGCGTGGTGTGCGTAATAGAACAAATTCAAACAGTACAATTTTATTCAGGATGTTATTAATAATATTTCTGACCGAAAGTCCTCTAAAAATCTTGAATAAAGAAATCAAACAGCCTCCGTTGACTAGTGGTTGCGCCTTTGGCGTTGTATCCTGAGGTTTGGGTTCGATTCCCACCCGTGACAAAAAAACAAAATAGTACGTTTTTTCTGTACAGTTTGTCATGGTCTGAGTGTTTATAAAATATAATATGTATTATATTGTTGCTTCTGGTACACATAGTACAAGCCTATTATTAGAGCTTAGTTTGTGACCAGAGCAATATTGTGTAAATTGTCCTAAAAAAAAACAGGTTAAGAAATGGCCTGCGATAAAGACGAATTTGCTTTTTAGATCTTAGTTTAAAATCTTCACTGATTTATCTTCAATTTACTGCTTGTTCTGCAACCGCAAGCTCTATCTCGACAAAAAATCCTGAAAACTAGTAAATGAAATATGACTTGTCACTTGAGATATGGTCGATTCTTGAGATTATTGGTTCGATCGATTGATCGATCTGTCCAAGTTTTCTGTGCAGTTTGTCATGGCCTAGGTGTTTCATCATCATCATCATCATACCAGCCTTTCACGCGTCCACTACTGGACATGGCCTCCCCCAAGGATCGCCACAACGACCGGTTCTGCGGTGCCTGTAGCCATCGGCTTCCCGCGACCTTTTTCAGGTCGTCGGTTCATCTTGTGGGGGGCCTGCCTCTGCTGCGGCCTTAAGCACGCGGTCGCCACTCGAGAACCTTAATGCCACAACGGCCGTCCGTTCTGTTAAGTTTGGCGATCTTAGGTGTTTATAAAATATAATATTTAGTATAAGTATAGTTGTTTCTGGTACACATAGTACAAGCCTAGAGCTTAGTTTGTGACCAGAGCAATACGTGAATAATGTGTAATGTCCTTCATTTTATTATTATAGTGAAAATGGTGTTTTAACTCTTTTCTGAGAAAGATGATTTTCATCAGTAAAACGATTGTTAAAGTTTTTATGAATAAGGTGGTTAGACTTCCACCTGAATACAGGGTGACTTTGAAAGGATGTACTTTGGGCTAATATGAGGCTGGTCAAATTGAACAACTTTCCTAATGGAACCATGTGTCGTTAATGAAAAAAAATCCATACAAACTAAAAATGACTGATTTGTATGTGGAAGCCAAAAATTTATTTCATTTGCGAGAAATGGCTTCATGGGAAAAGTTGTTCAATTTGATAAGTGAAGCCTCGTATTAGCCCAAAGTACAAGCTTTCAAAGTTACCATGTATAGGTAAACTTAATATTCCCCACCCTATCTCAATACTTGGCGAGTGTTGCCAGCGCGATGGTAAAGCAACATGCCATACATTACCATACAATACAAGATTGTTCTGGCAATAATTATTAATCCGTCGTGATGTAACACCACTGTCTTGTCATAACTTTGTGGTATTATGAATGGGGTTTTGAAATTTGTCGGGTTTTTGTTTTAGATTATTATTATAGGTCGATATTTGGTTACCTATCTATGTGTAGGTATGCTGATTTATAGATATTTTTGCTTGAAAATATGCTCACGAATTTATACAAAACTTTAAATTGAAAAATTTTGTTTTTTTTTAAAAAGCATAGTAGGTATCACTTCAGTAGCCCAAGTGAAAAAGCATAGTAGGTATCACTTCAGTAGCTTCGTGTGAGTTTTTTAAACGTTTACTTTCGCGTTAACTATACTACCGCGTTAACATTTTGACCAATCAGATGGCCGCATTCCTAGTTCTCAAAATTTCCGCTTGGAGCGCTGAACAATTTCCCATACAAATTTTAGTTAACTCAAACGCAAAGTAATAGATAGAAAACTCACACTAGGGGTACAGTTGTGAATAGAGGAGGTAT
The DNA here is from genome assembly GCA_947458855.1 of Monopis laevigella. Lineage (NCBI taxonomy): Eukaryota > Metazoa > Arthropoda > Insecta > Lepidoptera > Tineidae > Monopis > Monopis laevigella. The sequence goes on from OX381597.1 coordinate 13,586,567, forward strand.
GTTGTTTTCTAACCAAAACTATTCGTAAAATTTGGAAAAAATACTTCATCCAAGTTTAGTACTTGGTAGTATAAAAAAAAATATTATTGTTGGGTTTATATTTTTCATTACATCTTGAAATTTATTTAGGCGACAATAAAATAATAAATACGTGTTTCATTATCTTTTTAAGAGGGCGTATAAAGGCAATTAATAAAAGATGCCTCTTACAAACAAAAGCGTGCGAGTGAGAAACAAAAAAAAATCTCGCGCGGAATTCTTGAGATTTTAAAAATATTATTAAAAAAATTGCTTTATTATCTGCTCTATATTGAAGTAATAGGAAATATCGATAAAAATGGAGTTGACTTTGCCATTTTTTTTCAAAAAGAGAGTTACTTATAAATATTTTGTATTATTATTAGTCTATTTTTTTAAATATATTTGTTGGGTTTGAAGTTTTCTTTTAATCGGAGATCTAGATTTCTAATTTGGTTTGTGCTCCCCTTAAGGTAAAACGATTTTTTTAACGTTGCAACGTAACTCTGACTGTCATCGTATTGTTTTTTATACATAACTAACTTCATCTTGCAAAAAAATATTACATCTTAGCAACAAACACATATGCACTATCAAATTACTGAAATACTAATATATTTGATTGTATCATTACGGGTGCCTTACGGGCCGAGACCGCCTAGACAGCCCCAGGGTACCCAGCGGAGGGGTTTTCAATCCCACCTCGTCGTAGCCGATAGTATGAGTCTACACCGACACTTGTACGGTGTAGACTCGCCCGCTCGTCGCAATGTTTTGAATAGACTCAATAACCCATCTATAATCAATTTCACAAGTTGGTTTAGTGAAACCGGGACCGACAGCTTAACGTGCTCTCCGAGGCGCTATAGTGGTGTTGTCAAACTATTGTACGTAATTGTTTAGATTAAAAACTCATTGGAACACACCGGGATTCCACCACTGAACCAGGGACCTAAGTGTTTTTATGTCCAAGGTTTAACCAACTCGGCCACCACGTATGAACTAATATAAAAAGGCATTATAATCTTTAAATAGAGACTGAGGAATATTTACCAACCAAAGAACTCGCTATACGACACAAATTCACCCGGTATAATGTACACTAATATTATACAGATATATAAATAGATAATAGAGAATTATGTTTCCATATCGATGCTACTATGATCGGTTTATGGGTTGGCGATACTATCGATTCGTTGAACCAATTATTGTCAAGGCATCATGGCCTTATAGGCTGGGCAGAGTTATGTACTAAGCACTGGACCAGGAACGTACTAATGAATAAAATATGACCAAATCTTTCCTTTATTTTTCAGGAATAATTAATCGCTAAAACAATGTTGGAAAATGGACAATCTTCAATCTGTCAATTCTGCCTATATTTTTAAGATTTTCCTATTGTCTTTTGTCTAAGTCACTCACTTATTTTTTTAATCCAAATTATTGAATTTTCCATTAGTTATTTAAAATATTTTCTTGAATTCAAACTTTATATTGACAATTACTAACACAAGAAAAAAATAATTAGCCAAATAGGTGCCGCCGTTCTGAAGTGATGCGCTTACTTACATATTCGACATTTAATATTTATTTATAATACCTACTTGCAGCTATATATGGAGAAGAGTTGTATTTACATTACATCATCCTATATAAATAATATATAGGACATTTCACTCATATAGCCCTGGTCACAAACTAAGCTCTGGGCTTGTACTATGTGTACCAGAAACAATGATACTAATATATATTATATTTTATATGTAGATACCCAGACCATGACAAGTTTTTCTAGGTCTAGGTACAGAAAAACGTACTAATACTTGTTGTATATTTTTTTAATAAAAATGGTTAAACGTGTACTATTTTTATTTAATTCTTCATTTAATTTATAACAATTATTTATATGTACAGTCTCTTCTCCTTATGTGTATAATGTATATTTATACTTGCATATATATTATTTTTATATATGTATATTTAAAATGTGTTTGTCTGTCCATGCAAACCATTGGCAGACTCTTATGGTAAGTTGTCAGCGAACAAGCTTGGCAATAATACCATATATATGTTATTCCTATATTATAATCTACTCATATATGTAAAGCTTTGCCTAACGCGCTTAAATGTATATACATAGTATAACAAATACAATGCAGCGCCATCTATTGGGAACTGGTATGTACTGTTTGGAAGTTTATCAAAGTATTTTAAATATATTTTAGATAGATACATGTTTTAGATACTCGTAATTATAAAATATATAACATAAAATACATATTTTAATAATAAAATTAAAAAGATCTATAGTAGTTCCTTATTTTGACACTAGATGGACAACTATGATCTATGTTGTTTGTCAAGTAAGCTTTTTAGCGCTATCGAGGCTCCGTGGATACGATGTAATGCTGGCGTTTTGCGGTAGATGTCAGCACATTTGACGTTTTATTAAACATTGATCGATATTTATTTTTGGAACATAATGTACACTAAATATTTTCTTTTTATTTAGTGTTCAATACAATGTATTTATTAATTAAATGGATGTATTAAGTTTATATTTTAGGTTGTTTTTCAGATGAAATAATTGTATAGTTGTATGTACACTTCTAATGTAAAAGACTTCAACGCATTGCAATAATACACATTATATTTTATATTATCACGCCATATTTGTATTGGGGTGACCAGAACTTAGTGATCTATTTAATAAGCTATTACTGACATTTAATGGACTATAAAGTTAATGAAATTTGCATATTTTTACATAACAATTATGTACGTACCACAGGTGTTTATGTTATTTTACCTTCACGCTTAGCCCACACGGTAGTGGCCAGGACACTGTTTACTGGATTTACTTCTGATTTAATTACACTTTTAATATCTATTAGTTATGTATTTGATTTCCGGTTGACGTATTAGATTATGTTCTATTTTCTATTTTTGTATATATTTTGGGTATGGCTTTTAGGTTTTCACGTAATTCTGCCAATGTAAGGTTTTAGAGACGGCACAAAAGAGTTTTAAATAAGAGAAGTGCTATTTTCTAATTGTAGCAAAATAAAGGATTGTATTTGATTTATTTATTTACTTTCTTTTAAATATGTTTACTGTTATTGGGGGTTACCTAGTCATAATCTTGGCCTTAGATTTTTCACATCCGATGGCCCAATGAAGTGTTTCTCAATTTTTTTATAATTATTCTATTGAATACAATTTATTTTATTTTATTCAAATATTTGAAGTAACCGTAGGTATTTTTATATCAAATTTCGCATTGCAAGTAGTTAAATTTTGACATTTCAATTATCTTAGCTCGCTTATCTTTTGTTCGCCTTTTTTTTATAAGAAAAATCCACATACACTTTTTTAAGTTTGTAGCACCCATCGATCCAGAAATATAAAATTTATGGAAACGCCTAAACTTTTTTACTCGTTCTTAATAAAAAAACCCATGTTTATTTATTTAAAAAAAAGTAAAAACTAGTAGCTTAGCATTTTTTAATTAAGTAGTATATTCTTTAACTTTCCTGAAAAATCATTTATTCCTTATTTTCACCCGGCTTCAAATTATGAATAAAATAAACTATTTCATATAACCTAAAAAACGTCTATTAAGAGTTTTATAAATGTATCAGTCCAGTCATTTTAATACCGTTTTGGAAGACCCATACTCCACCAGTGGAATGTCTAAGGACTGCTGTGCAATGTAATTATGTATGTATGTAACCCACACACATAAGCAAGGTAGCTATAGCAACATACGTAATGCACCGCTTGTCTCCTGCGCGGCCGTCACGGTTAGCCTGCGCCTGCGCAGTCACCTGTCAGCCGTCACAGAACCCGCGCGCGCTCCGCAACCTCTCGCGATACGAACCACGAAACAAAACCGAACTGTTTACTAATATAACTAACAACGACTAATTAAGAAAAAAAAAGTTTGGACGTGATTTGTGTAAGAATAAAAAAAATATTGTGATAAAATTAATACTATCGTTCGGTGATTTACGGTTTTGATACACGTTTTTTTTGCGAAGTGATACTCCGTTTTGGCTTTTAATCGAATTAAGTATTTTTAAAATTTTGTATGGTGTGTAAAATTTAAATTGACGTACTTCCTAGTATTCAACATAAAAATCATTGGACCGTCTAATTAGAAATTGTAAATTTACTGACCCAATTTAGGTACCTATACTTTTTTTAACAAAGAAATAATAAGTCGTGAAAAGTGCTATATATTTTTATTGACCTTCAGTAAGATAAACAAACTGCCTTACATCAACATTCTGTTAAACCAGACTAAGAAAAAACTAAAACGTAGTCTAAGGGGTTTAAAAAGGGAATAACATAAAAATATATGAACCCTTAAGAAGAAAAACTATTAGATAGAAGATTTCTTTAGAAATGCAATTTGGGCGCCCAAAAACCAAAGTCAATATAATAAAAATGTTAAAGTATTAAATTCAGAAGATCACACAACTTACTACAAAGCTATTAAATGTAAGGCAACAGCTGCATACCAAAAAGTACCACTGCCCTATATGGTCATGCAAGGTCCTGTCCATGTAGGTGTCACCATTGAATTTTTATACCAACTTACTCCCCCACACAATTCTAACACTGAAGTACATCGCCTACATGATAAAAAAAATTAATTAATATGATCTATCGGTTATTATTCTAGCCAATAACGCTCGAGGCGATCTTGTAATAAATGATTCTAAAACGCATATTAATGTTTACGGTGTCCGCACAAATATAGAAGATGAAGTAATTTTTGGAAAACAAAAGAATACTCGCAATTTGCGATTGGGATAAGCAAATTGTTGTAACCATTGTGTTGAAGTTTTAATTTTAATATCTTTCTTTGTTGTCTGTTTTATTCTGAAACAAAATAGAAGCTGTATTAAAGGATAAATTAGGATCAAAAAATATAAATATATCATAAATACATGGGTTAACTAGTATTTTAAATATTTAACTAGAAGCTAATAAAACAGAGTCCTTGCAGATAATTAAAATATACATTATGCAACAAAATTACCTATTTATGGATGTCTTTAAGAATCTTTAGTTGCTATTAATATTAATTATATATACTTGTTGTACGTAGGTTTGCGCATATTTTGTTGATTTGAGATCGTTTCTAGAAATCGGAATTATGGCTAGGGCCATATCATTATATATTTAGCATGCTTCGATAATAAATATTTCTATGTCCTACACAGCTATTAACGACATACCTTTTTTAGTCGTAGCCCTTTGATCTTTAGTCATTGCATAATTCTTAATGATAATTTAATTCTCAATATTAGTGTCGACATATTCTTTTGTAAAATTAAATAAGGATTTGTTGGCAATTGTTAGTTTTTCTAGATTTTTTGTTTACTTTTTGTAGTTTTAGTTATATATAAATTTCCTCCTCTGACGTCCGCCGGAAGGGCTTGACCAAATTTGTCGGAATCGTCTACCATATTAGGAACCGAATGACGCCTAATCCCAAACAAGTCTTGCATACAAAAAATATCACTCTTAATTTCAATGTACCAACAAATTAACACATATTCACTTTCTTTATATTCTCAAGCTTTTTATATTTGACTATTATAATGATGTCGTTTACTGTTTTTATTACTCAGTTAAGATTTTTAAGTACCAGCACAATATACATGTCTTTCACGTTAAATTTTTAATGCCTATTATATTTAAGAATGAATTCTTATATTTTCAATATTTTGTGTATTATTTTTATCGAGTATCACTTCGCTTTATAACGGATTAAAAGTAAATGCCAGCGACCGGAACGTGTGTCGAATCCGTAAGCATCATCGAACCGAAGCTAACGTCAATCGTTTGTGTTTAGTGCGTTTTGCGACGACGACCATATCGACTACGGGAATGGCCTAGGATACTTGCGAAAATCCAGCATTCCCACTACCAATAATGTCGATGTATCGATTTGTGAAAGAGGGGAACAGCAAACGACTGTTCGTACAGGGGACTCTAGAGGGCGAGGGAGAGTCTAGTTCCAAGCCACGCAAATCAAGCTTGAAGAAATCATCCCCATCGCCGGTCGGGTCGCCCATCACCACTAGCCTGAACCTGGCCTCCGTTCCAAGGAGTTTACGCGAGGGTCTCACGAAACACGAGACCGTATATGACGGAAACTATCCCGGAATGGAGCGCTCATCGAGCTACCGTGCCGGCTCCTATCGTGAGGAGAGCTACAACGGTAGGATCGTCCATGATGGGAACCAAACTCATTTCGAGTACGCTGCCCCCGGAGAGAGCGCGCTGGCCGTCCCGACCTCAGCAGGAGGTCGCGGCGTGTCCGAGCTGCAGGCGATTCATACGAACAAACGCTTGTCGACCGAGGTCCTCGGCTCCTCGCTGGAGTCGACCAAGATCTCGAAGAAGGATGACCTTGGGCAGAGACGGATAACCACAAGGATCGTGAGGAAACTGACGACTTTATCTCGCGGTGAAGAGAAAGCGTCTGCCGAAGATCTTGCACATCGCGGTGCGAGAGAAGTCCAGCGGTCTGAACAACACTACAGACACGTAGAAATGGAGGCTACTCATCCCAGAAGAGTGCAGGTACCTACTTTCTATTCTACATATGTCAAAATTATTTATAATGATAGTACTCAATTAACTTCAAGTTTGAATAATGGTTCGATTACAGGTAATACCTAAACAGAATTGTTAAATGCAGACATATGTTAATGGACGAGACTCGACGTCCAAAACTATCATTAGCCGAACAATTACAGTCTGAGAGTGTGACTTACGAGTAACATGGTGCTATTTTTCAAACTCGTCTCTATGATGAACCTCAAGTGAAACGAATAAACTGTTAGGTTTGATTGCAAACTCATACTATACCGAGAAAGGATTCCAAATATGGCTGAATGATTTACGGCTGAAATTCTTAAAAGCAATAAGTATTTCGAGTGCTTGGATTCCTTGATATTTTTGGCTTCGTTTATCTTTCTTTATGCTTTCAAATATTTCGGTCATTGGTCTACCACTTATAATACACTTGTAGTTAATGAGACAGCTATACTTATGAGAGAAGATAACAATGTTTGGTCATTTATTTATCTGCCCTTAAAAGTTTATACGTTAGTAGTTAAATTTTCTATGCGTTCAGTTTTTTTGTCAAATCTGATAGTTGTCATGTTAGTGTAAAATAGTTTGACTACTTGTGCTAGTAATATAAAATTTGGTCAGTAGCTTTCTTTTGTGTTTTAAAATGTTTCCCAATCGGAGGTTAAACGGTTTTTCAGGAAAGTAAATATATTATTTTAGTAACGGAAGATGTTAAGGTCTGAAAATGTATACATAGACCCTCTTTGAAAAATAATTGCAAAGTATTTGATGCAATTATTATATGATGGTTTTAAAACATATCTGAGGTTTCTAAGGTGCTATAAAAGAGTATAATTAATATAAATAATAAGAGTATTGAGAGGTTGAAATTTTGGGTATAAGTTATTAACATTTGTTTGAAATTTATATGTTTACGTTTTTAATACAAATAAAATGACGAAGCCGGGTCAACATCGGCTAGTTTAACATATTTCTATTATGAAATTCCAAGTTTGATCTTGAAACGACACATGTTTTTCCACCTTACAATTACGTCATCCTATCGATTTTGTTCACCCACAAACCTTCTGTGTTGTATTTGTATTTCAATAAACATGACATATTTATACTTCGGATTTGTATTTATAGATTTTGCAAAAAACAGTTAACAAGTTTAAATTTAAATTGTAAAATTGAGCTATTTAGATTGAAAGTTGCCGATAAGAAATCATCCATAGAAATAGGACCTTTTACCGTAGCTGTAGCAGAGAAAAGGTCAGGGCTCAAAATAACTGGCGCAGACTGCAAAGTTCAGACACTCTCGTTCACTACTCTAGTTATTTATGTGTAATGCGAAAGTGAGTCTGTCTGTCTGTTTGTTGTTTGTGAATTTTTCATTTTTATTTTTTATATATTTGAGTATGTTGTATGTCCTGACTCCTGACTGACTGTTTTTTTTTATTGAAGTACAAAAGCAGAACTTTGATAGATATTAGTCCATTAATAGGGTCAATCAGTATTTTGTTTTTTTAACAGCATTGATCGCTCCTACTATGACGGCTAAATTATGTGGTTACGAAATCGGCAGCGATAAGAACTTACATTGCTTTACAAAGACGAACTTACATTGCGACTTTTATATGTTTTATTATTTTTGGCGTTTCATCATTTTCATGTTTAATAACGTATATATAAAATACTTTTTTTTTGCTATTTTGTATTACATGTCATCACCAATTAATATCTAATTTGTGTGTATTTTTAATTGATTGATTAGATCTGTAAAATTAAAGATTATTAAAACATAAGTATAACTTTAATCACGCAACTATTTTCTCCAATTAATATCCATCAGATATTAGGCGTGGTCATGCATACGGTTCGTTATATGGGACATTGTAATCTTCTCGTGAAATTGACCGTGAGTTATGCGATTCACTGTGTTTGTATGTTTCATCGCATTTTTTTTATTATTAGTCACTGCTTTACTATACACCTATACGGATACCCTTTTTTTGTTGAAATTCTAAAACCATGATGTCATTTCACTTAGCAATAAAGTCTTTTATCAAAAATCAGAATTTTAATGTATTATATTTGATATTTTCTTTTAAATAAGTATTATTTCTTTTCACTTAAACCTGAAAAATTAAGATAAATATATCATATTTGTTGGATGTCAAACTCCAGACCTTTCATTGTCTTTGGCTTATTGGAAATATAGTATTTTTTAATACAGTACTTGCTTGAGTTTGTCCTAATTGAATTCGGACTAAACTAAGCAATGTAGGTATTATAAATAAACATTGAAAATATGACCGGTTTGTCTCATCTCAATATAATAAAACCAATAAAGTTTTCAATAATTTTTACTTTGGAATATCAGATTGAGCTTATTAAAATGTTTATAGTCTTATCACAAAAGGTTTTACCGTTAACAATATCATCGCGTCAGTCTATTTCTTTATTTTTCATTATGCCTCCAAAAGTGGCCAGTCATCTTGTACTTTAGTATGGATAGCTATTAGTTTATTAGGAAATTATGCTTTTATTACCACGTCAATCAATCAATTGTTTTTCTTGGGCCAAATATTTTTCTTATAAGATTACAAATTCTGGAATCGTGTCTATTTTGTTAATTAATATATTGCCATTTATAAATAACCGTTTTCGAAAATATAAAAAAAAAACAATTAACTCTTTTTAAATAAATGCTTCCAAATAACATAGCTGGTTTCTTCTTTTAATATAGATGTAGCAAATGAATTGCCTGATTATATATTTATGATGCATGTAGCGGATCTCACGCGCCGGTGCATTGTGCATATGATAATTGTATTGCTTGAGAAAAACTCTTATCAGAAGCTAATAGTAGAGGGGTTCCGCAAGGGTCTAATACGGGTCCAGTTATGTACTCATTATAAAACTTTTTTATTAATTTAATTGATTGGTTTAATTATTCTACTGTATTGTTGTAGCATTATGTTAGATTTATTTTAAATTGGGATTTTTTAATGTTAACTCTTCATCAATAGGATCGCTACCATTTTATTATTTTTTATAGATAGTTAAAATAACCTTACTTGATTGATGGAAAGTACAAGTAGTATAGTTAACTGGATATAATAATAATAATAATAATATGTAGGACAATTTACACATATTGCTCTAGGCTTGTACTATGTGTACCAGAAGCAACGATATAATACATATTATGTTTTATAAACACCCAGACCATGACAAACTGTACAGAAAAAAACGTACTAATATTTATTTGCCATGGGTGGGAATCGAATCCACGACCTCCGGATACAACGACAAAGGCGCAACCACTAGTCTACGAAGGCTGTTAAATATTAAAGAGTGAAGATAAGTGTGAAAACTTGCTTCGCGTTGTAGTTTGAATTTTTCCGATTTATTTATATTCTGATATTGTTTTTTTTTTCCAAAAACTTTTAAGTTTCGCTAAAAAAAAGCTTAAAAACTCACTTTAGGGCCTGTGATATTTTATCAATAAATCTTAGTTTTTAATTTAAATTATACGGCGAGGCAATGTTACCAACATTTTGGCCACTATGCCACACAGAAAGATTTTATAGAATTTTTATTTTAGAGGATATTATTTTTAATATTTATTTTAATTTGATTTTCTCTTAAATGTTTGGTACACTAATAAATAAAGTTGTTCATTTTATTAAATTAGTTTTTAAACATGCTAAAGATACAACTAGTTTCGTGTTTAGCGATAGTGTCGTAGTTTAACCGACAAGGACCGTTGGCTTGTGTGAATGCTGCTTTGATTGAGACAGCCTTTTAGAGCTGGTCGTGGCTCTGGTGCCGTAAATGGTGGACAGTAACGGTCAACTGTCGACTCTATGACACTCTCTGGGGACCATAGATATAGACTTGAATCAATAGAGTCAGATAACAGAAGGTAGAATTTATATTAATTTAGGGATAGAAATGGCTATAGAGACACAAAAGAGATGGATGGATATTAAATATACAAGAATAAAGCTGTGCACACAAAAAGTTTAGTATTAGTTTATAATAAATTAGCGCGATGTTTTTTATACTATTGAAATGGTTGAATACGCAGATCACACAACTGAAAGAGAACTAGGTCACTTTCACGTCACATCGTTCCTGAGATATATTTTTAAAGAAAGAGTCTCTGTACCTAAATTCAAACCTACCGTATAAGACCTAGCCAATCCCGTTACCGAGATATTACCTTTAATGAAATATCATTTATCTCCTACTTTTCATCCCTTTCAGATTAGAAATTTAAACAGTAGCTGATCCGCGCAACTTCGTCTGCGTAACTTTAACCGTTTACGCAGCGTACGCTCTCAAAAGGAATATTTTTTTCCGTTTTTGCAACAGTTTTTATTGTTACTCCGCTCCTATTGGTCGTGGCGTGATGTTATGTAGCCTTCCTCGATAAATGGGCTATCCATCCAACATTAAAAGGATTTTTCAATTCGAACTAGTAGTTCCTGAGATTAACGCGTTCATCCAAACAAACAAACTCTTCAGCTTTATAATATTAGTATAGATTACTAGTATATATGAAGAAGCCAATTTTCTTATTATTTGCGACGCATGGTTTTATGTTTTTTTTTAAATTTCATCAGTCAGTAGAGCCTCATAATAGCCCGAAGTACAACCTTTCAAAGTTACCATGATTAGTTTGTGAGTTTGAACAGTTGATCATCATTATAGGAAAGTCCTATACTTTACTATAATGATGATCAACTGTGGATGCTCTAATAAGTAAGATGTATCCATGGGCCTTAGAGAAAAATAAGGCGAAGCGACGTGTCGTGTCGCCTTCAATCAAAATTGTATAGACTTTGGCAGGTGACAGCGTACCTTCGCCTACTGTCACTGCCAAAAATCCATACGTTTTTGACTGAGGCGACGCGACATGTCGCCTCGCCTGCATTTTCTCTAAAGCCCCATTTCTTTTCCAATGTGAGTAAGATGGAGCCCTTTGCTTTCTCCATAATATCTGATACGCTACGGGTCCGGTCACTGCGTGCGCTTAGTAGCACGGAACATATCGCCTCAACACTTTCGTTCTCACACGAAAGTGTTGCTTACTTGGTTTGCGCTTACAACAAGTATTTGCGGGTTATCTTTATCTTCTTTATTAAATACAATTTCACTGTTGTTATCTTTTGTTTTGTTAACTTAAGAAGTCACGCTACTCGTATTTGTTTTAACAGTTTAGTGTAAGAACTTAATACTAATAGTTTTTTATTTATTTATTATTTGGTTTCGTTTCAATTTAAATCTGAAGAATCAGAGTCGATATTTGCCTTCAAAGACCTGTCTTCTCATTTTACATATCTTTTTGCTTATTGCTAGTTTGGGCCATTCCATTAAACGGCCCTTCCACCTGTGCTTGCTTCGGTGCTTTTTCCGGCTGGATGACACCCCGTTTATGATATTCCTGCGACGACGACCATAATTATTAATTCAAGTTGAAATTTGGCACATAGTTGTTTCTGCTAAGAAAGGATTTTTTTGGGGCTTTGTATGAAAGTCTTTGTTCTTTGAAGTAAGACATTTGAAAAAATAAATTCTAGCCACCAAGCATACAGTTGTTGTATTTTTTGTTTATATCAAAAAAAATACATGCATATAATGTTGCTGGCACCAGCTATTAAGTCATATTTAATGTTGTCCGTGACAAGTGATGGTGGTATATGGGCTCCGGTAACCTTTATAAGTGTAAAGAGTTCACGCACGGCCGCTCCCGTCCCCGGTCGGGCGTCGACTCTGCCGTCACATGCGCCGGCGCACCTGTCTGCGCTTCCTGTCCACCATCTTGTCTAGTTGTACTTGCTACTTGTTTGGTTGTTTAAGGTGCTAGGATATTGTTTTTGATTGCTTTTCATTTTTTGTCAGATTTAGGGAATACAGATAATAGTCTTAAGATTTTACGGAGATACACATAATATACCATACCCATATAGATGCAAAAATCTGGGAGTTAAATATTGCATCGATTAATTGACGAGGTGGTAGTCCTGTCAGGGTGCGGTTACGAAACGGGCAGGTAATTTGACGTCTTGCCGCCGTCCATAACCAAATTTTGTCGCCATAAAGAACCTGCGATGGTACATAATAATATTACCCAATTTCTGTAAGATTTGTTTTTAGCTAGCTCCAATCCTATCTGTTATGTATAAGGTGGCAACTTTACTAAGTGTGATCCGTGATCTAGTAGTTACTTCGTTGGCATTCTCTCTGGAGGTGGTAAGTTTCCCTCATGGCAATACGTTTGCCATGGTCTGGTAGTTTATGAAATATAATATGTTTATTTTAGTACTTTGTGACAAGGGCAATATGTGTAAAATATTCTATATCTTATTAAAGAACTTGCTTTAAAATAATAGCACTAGTTAGATTTTGTTTTCTTATTACGTTACTCACTTTCATTGCTAGTAGTGTAGATTTATTTGCTTCGTTATATAGTGTTTGTGGTTTTTCAGATATCATTAGTGGATTATTAGCGTCCTTGTCAATAAAATACAACTATTCGTGATGTAAACATACTGACCGGTTGGCATTAGTGTATATGACTTCATCGTTGACAAATACTCTTTACACATTCAAATTTATTTAACTATTTGTACTTGCTTATATGTTATTATATTTATTTTGTTTATGTTTTTGCATTAGATTTAAAACATTACAGTTTTTAGGTTACAGGTTCAAAACCTGATGTGTCCTAATGAGTTTTTAATAATAAATTTTAATTGCTAAGGGAACAAACAATAATTAGTGTATCGGAGATAACGTTCTTCATTTCTAATTTCAATATAACAACTTATAAAACTGTTTCTGGGCCCCTCGCAGACACAGTTGTATATTTAAGTTCCGACGGTTGATCTTGAAAGCCCAAGAAACCTTTTGAAGATGATGCAAAGACTATTTGTACACAGCATACAGTTAAAAAAAAACATTTTCTTGTAATTTTATTCATGGTATTTGATAAAGCAGCATGTATAACAAAAGTTTTTTTCTGGTAATGGAACACGGGTTGGGACTTGGTATTTACCAGATGGTAAGCAGACCTACAAAGTCCACCAATGGGGTCGTTCAATACATTGTTGTTTAACAATATTGATCGCTCCCATGGTGGGTAAAGACGAATTTGCATTACGAGTATTTTAAATATACTCTTTGCTTTATCGTCAAATCAACTGCCCGTTTCGTAGTCGCATACTGTAAAGAGACTATCAACTCGACAACAAAGCGATGCAAGAGTCTCCTAAAAACCAATAAACCCACAAACTAAAACCGAAACATGACTAAGGTCACTTGACAGTTTCTGCATCAGTATGGTATAACTACACATTGAAGACGACAAATTCAGACAGACTTCATTTATTACACCTTGCAAGTTTGCTTACCAACAAAGTGAACTAATTATTTTTAATTTAAGCTTGCGAATGTGTGAAGGAATTTCATACATTCCAGAGGTGTTCGGTTCGACCATTCTTTGGGAGGTTCCCACACGATATCGCCCGACGATCTGCCGACGGGTCCGATTGTTTTCGCTCCGCTTTGAAGCTCGCACTCGTTTTATTTCATACAACAATTAGTTAATTGCTCGACTGACGGATGAAGGAGGTTATGTTATTTGTCAGTGTCAGTTTCTAAGTTACTCCTTTAGATGTTTAATTTGTAAAGATTCATTAATCTCTTCGCGTCTTTAATTGCTATAAGATTAGCTTTGCTATGTTTAGGTTTACATGCGTTACACGAGTATGTGTGGTTTGTCAAAATAATTTGTGATTTACGGTAAAGTTTCCGTCCTATACTGGGTGTTCTTTTAACAATGATAATATTTTTTTGATGCCTCCAGTATGACTTTTAGAACGTTTTTAAACATTTTTGAATAAATATGGTAGGTAAGTATTTTTTTCTTCAATAAAAAAGTTTGAAAAATTAATTATTATATGAACAAACGTCTATATGCAAAAAATCAAAAATCATTTATTTCTTGTACATGCTTAAAATTGCTCCTACAAATATATAATAAGTCTTCGTATCTAACAAGTAAAACACAATTAGACAAGTGATAAGCTGTAATTCGTGAGTTTAGTATGAAACTTTATTTATCTTTGTTTTTGTATAGGCGACACTAAAAGGAAAAAATGTGTTTTATTATTTTCATCATAGAACACAATATAAAAAAATTATCACCGTGACAAAAAACATCCAGTACTCGGCGGAGAAAAAATCAGAGAACTTATTTTGGTTAATATATTTATTAACTTAATTCAATCTACCTTTTGTTATTTTTGTGGCTTCAGAATATTATCGCCACATGCCAATACATATTAGAACTTTTTTTTATTAAATGAATTAACATATAGTTTTTTTACTAGGTAAAATGTATAAATTGAAGCTATAAAATTTTATTGCCAAATATTTCGCCTCTCTTTGGAGTGGCGTCATCAGTGACTTTTTTTTTTTCACATTTATACATTATATATGAGTATACAAAATTAAATTAATAATAAACTAGCAGGTTGATATCTGTTAAATTTTGTGTGTATGTATATTCTTGTGTTTTAGATTGTTGTATATATTATTTGTGTATATTATTTTTGTTTATTATATTGTGAGGTTATACGGAATTGGCATGATAGCTCAGCGACCAAAGTCAAATTTATCTTCTGATATTTTTATTTTATTTTATAAATCTGTTTAGATCCAACGGACGAAGCTTTAGCATATCTTTTCCCGATCACGAATCTCGATCGTTCCTAACTATTTACAAAGGCGTTTCTCAAAAATGACTTTAACAAGTGAAGCTCATTACTCCGGTGCTCCCAGACGGTTATCGGGCTGATCACGAGTCCACTCCTCACGGATCTTGAAATGGGAGCCGCTGTGCTAGCACCACAGACTTGGATATCTAGACAGGCGGAATGTTTTGGCACAAGTTGCGCATGCTTTGTTTTTGAGAGAATGTTTGATTGTGTTTTATGATCCGATAAAAAACCTATTGATATTATGAAGGCGAAAGTTGGTGAGGATGAATGTATGGATTATTTTTGTCATGCATAGACATTTTTATGAAATTTTACATTAATATCAAAATAAAGTTACGATGCTAGTAGTAATTATTAACAATTAGTACTACTCTCCTCCAATCAGCGAAGGTTAAAAAACTACTCTGATTGGAGGAGAGCGGGCTAATAGCGGAAAGCGTTATTTTGACAATCTAACGATTACGTTATAAGAAACAGAATGTGGCCGCTGGTGTACATATTTATATATATATATATATATTTTAATATGAATTCAACTGTCAAAGCAATATGCGATCAGTCCTTATTTGTAGCTTTCTTTAAATAGAAGGGAAATGTATGGACTATATACATATATATATATGGGACTAGACTTTTTTTTTTAACAAATGCCATCATTTGTTAAAAAAAAAAGTCTAGTCCATTTATGAGTCCTAAAAAGAATAAAGACGTATGCAGCCAGTACCAGGCGCACATTGGACCACAGGAGATATAGTAATATACTCGTAGCATGAGACAAATGAATTAGCAATGATCGCATGAAGGTTTGTCAGTTTGCTTTTGACATAACACAGTAAGGACTGGATTAGGATAAAGCACGGCATGCTTTATTTCTGGTTTAGCAGACAGTCCATCTGTCTAATTGTTCTGATTGAGGTCTGTGGTCACAGTCGTGCTTGTCCCAACATTTTCGTGTCTCAAATCACCTGTTTTGGAATTGTTTTATTTTGCAGCTATAGAGTCTTTACTATGAAGTTCTGTAACTGTACTAAGTATACGGCTAGATTTGTATTCTAAATTTTACGTATATGACGTTATTTCAGCACTCTGGTGTTATATGGGTTTACCAATCATATGACCGCTATACCATTATAACGCCGCAACAAGCTCGCCACTTGTTAGGTGTTGCCTCCGAATACCATCGGCGAAATGAGGTTGGGTTAATCCCTCCGGGGTACCCTGAGGCCGGTTCTCGGGAGCGAAAAAGGCACCCGTGATGGTATTTAGTGTTGATGATATTTCTGCCAAATTTACTCTCCTACAAAACTCTATTTGCCACCTTTTGCCATTTTTACGTTCAGTTTGCCTTAGTCTGGGTGTTTATAACTTATAATATATAATAGTATTAGTTTTATTGTTTATGGTACATGATATAGTACACGTCTAGAGCTGTGTTTCTGACCAGAGCAATATGTGAAAATGATCCTACATATTATTATTATTTAGAAGGCTTTCTTTTTAAACTGTTTTAATATCCTAAAGAATAATTTTAATTCAAAAAAGTTATAAAGAACTTAATTATGACTGAACCAATTTATACGCCCTTTATGCTCATAGTGTGAAAATAATTGTACCTTCATTAAAATAACCACTTTAATACAATTAACATAATTGTGTACTGAGTTATTTCATTAACTAACAACTGTTTTGTCTTGAGTCAAATACAAATGGTAGTTGTGTTATTAACTACCATCTGTAGTGTGATCTGCACTTTCATTTCTAATACTACACATGTTAATGTTTGTTTGGTAGTAGTGACACGATGTTGTAGGTCTTTGAAGGTTTCGTTTTGGCGTCATCTTAACTATTTGTAATGATGATTTACAGTTCTATTCTAACTATAAATCAGTTGACGATTTTTTTCCATAATAATATGATGTATTATATCAGGAAAGCTGTTTTATTTTCTCTTGAATGTAGAAGAAGTAAAATGTTCAAGAGAAAAAAACAGCTTTCCTTTAAAAATTTTGCAAATTTAAATTATCTACCAAAATTTAGAAAAGTGTATATGGAAATCCATAATCGTCCAATATTTCAAATTTTGTCAATGCTGTAATCTCTAAAATTAAACTTTATCTTCTATTCCTCTTTTTTATGTTGTACCAATTGTTTACCATAATAATAACAAGAAGTTTGGTTCTTAACCTTATCAGACTTATAAGAAAACATATTTTTAATGCTATTTCAATGTCAACCACATTATTGTCGTTCAATGTTACAACAACATTGTTAAATTGAGAGTGCAGATCTTACGTAGGAGTTAAATATTCTACATCTGGCCCTAAAATGAGGACATGCCTTATGCGGCTTCCCCCTACACCTCTACTGTTTCATTATCACATTCTTGTTTTTTTTTAGACACATAGATGATGTCATTTAGCACTTTTGTTTAGAATCAATTTGTAGCTGCGATCTAATTTGTGTCTCATTTAGGTTTTAGGCTTCTGTTTGTAGTACTAGCACAGATAGTATGTAACGGTATAAAAGAGATTATACGAGTATATGAGCACTTAAAAAATATAGAGAGAAAGATATGGGCATTTAATCTGATGTTTATTAATAAACTACCTCTATAAAAAAATATCGAAATAAACGAAAACTCCCGCGACGGATTTATTTTTCGTTATGATCCGAGGACGTAGCGAAAAATAAAAAAATAAAAATAGTTGCCAAAAAAGCAAAGTTCTTTCGATAATAATCTTATCTTTTTATTTTTGACTTTGGTCCTTTTCTGTCTAAGCCTATAAATTATTTATTGATTGTTTTATTTATAGTTTTAGAGATATCTGATGCAAATACTCAGACAATCTCTCTATATCGTCCCCCGATATATATGAAGAGATTGTCGATATCAGTGGTCGTATTAATAATAATTACTCCCATTAAAAAATCTTTGCTTTATTTAATTCGAAGCCTTGTTCGGTTCGGCATATTTTAGGTAGGCTTTATGAGGTTATATGGACATGGGATTGTTCGCGTGGGTGGATCGCGTCTCGGTATAAGAATTCATGATGTCATCGCCGTCGTGTCAGGGTCTTACTTGAACCTCACTTAAACTTGGCTCCAGTGCTTTATATTAAGTTTAAATTTTATCGTCTGTTTCTACTTTTACTCATGAATTTTGTCTTTTGTTTTCTTTAGTATTATGTTTAGTGCTTGTGCTGTATGATAATTCATATTATGTTTATCGATTTTACGTTTGTTTGTTTTGGTTATTTCATTTTTAAACGTCAAATTTCGATCCAGTTTTGATTATTTCGTAGAGCTTAATCTTAATTATTCCATTTTAATTAGCTTGAACCTTCTCATGTTCGGATTTGTAACATGACATCATCATTTCCCATCGGTTCGTGTTCTTACAATAGATATTTATCTTATAGTTGCTGCTTTACTACTACGGATATTATTATGTAAGAAGATTAGATCAGATACTTTAGATTTATTGGAAGATAGTTTATTATTAAGCTTTAGTTCAGTTGAAGTAGTCTGTTTTGATTCAAACTTATTGAATTCTATTGTTAGTTTTAATAGATCATAGTTAATTAGAAAAAAAATTAAGATAGTTCTAATATTAATCGATATTATAAAAAGTAATGCAAAACTATTGAAACCAACTTCAATGATATTTAGCGAGAATTTAATTCTGAGAGCTAAGTTAGGTTTCTTATTAATTGAAGTGATTCAAATTATTTTCATAATATGATTATTAGAAATAGTTTATATTATAAAGTTCTAAAATTATGTTAAATGTTTATTTATATTCATTTCGGCTATCATATAATAGTTAGTATTAGTGAGTCTATACCTGTTATTAGAATTTTAAAACTAGAGTCCCTTCAGGATGTTTTGTTTTTTGGTTTAATTATTTTTATTCTTTTAATTGATATTAAATACATGTGTTTAGATTTTAAAGCCTGTGTACTGAATTGATTTTTATAATTTATGTAGCGTCATCATAAGGATTATAATTAGCAAGAAGATTGTGTTGGCTTTGATGAGGATTGTATTAACTTTGACAAGGATTGGGATCATTTTGACAAGTATGGTGTCATAGAACTACGAGTTAGGATAACAATACGAGCTGCTATTGGTTATAAGAACGATGATGTAACTATAGTTATTGTTGTTGATATCTTGTTTGACTTCACTGTGACTGATAGTGATCTTGCATTTTTAAGTATGGCCTATTGTAATTTTATTTTCTTGTATAAATAGTTATGTATAATCACGGATGGCTAGACGGTCTCATGTTTTTTTTTTGTTATTATTGAAGTACGACTTTGTTTATACCTGATGGTGAGCAGACCTACAATGAGTTTGATCAACACATTGTTGTTTGACAATGTTGATTGCTTCCACTATGTAGGCTAAATGATGCGGTTACGAAATGGGCAGTTAAAGAAGAATTTGCATTACGGGTCTATTTCTCTCTGCTTTATCATCAAATCTATCGCCCGTTTCGTAACTGAACCCTGAAAGGAGATGATCAACTTAACAAGAAATCAATGCAGTAGTCTCCTCCCACCTAAAAATACGCACCATCACGAGTGCCTAATTGGCCTCAGGGTAACTGGTGGTGAGATTTTATTCCCTCCTAGCCGTAGCTGATGGTATACTGAGTCTACACTGAATAAGTGGCCACTTTATTGCGGTGTTTGGAGTAACCCATCTAGAAACAGTATGATACGGTGGTATAGTGAAACTGGGACCGACTACATAACGTGCTCTCCGTTAAATATTTGTGTTGTTATTTATTTTCTTGAAAACAAATTTACGTTTTTTTTAAAGAGTTGATATTAAAGTATGTGTTTCAAGTAAGTCAGTCATTAAAGGTCAATGAAAAAAATAAAAATAAAAAAAAACACTTCTAATGAAAATCTCAAACTAGTGTCAAAACACTGGCAGTATTTTCTCAATGAATTCTATTAATATTTTGTATGGGCCGTAATATAAGGTTACTGAAATATTATGTTTAGATCGAAAAGGAAGCAGTTTGAGCTTTGTAGAGTATTTTTGCAATTTTTACTGTTATTTTATTAACAGCTTTATATGAAGTTCGCGATGTGGGCGTTGTTAACATACTTTTGGCATTCTGTTAAGTTTATTCGAAAAACTGGTTTAAAGTTTATATGCATTTTTTTTTTGCGTTTTTAAATCAGCGGAAACATTCGTTTTTTTTATTATAACGTGAGCGTTAGATTTGTCAAAATAACTTTTTTTTTTTTTTACGGCAATTTTTTTTTTCATACGAGGAATATTACACACATTGCTCTGGTCACTGACTAAGCTCTACGCTTGTAACATGTGACCCAGAAACAATGATACCAATACATATAATAGAAACATTTATTTTCAAGAAAAAAAAATTACAAAATCCATTATCTAATAACCTATATAAAAAAAATATCTATAAATAATACCTACAAATTAATAATAAAAAAAATATTTATGCATTTTTATAAATTCCTTTTTATAGGATAATCTTATGTGCACGTGACAAAGCGTATATTATATTTTATTAGGTACATAAAAAACGTACATGGTATACTAATATTTCTTACCATGAGTGAGAATCAAAACCACGACCTCCGGATACAACGCCAAAGGAGCAACCACTTTTAGGTGGGAGGAAGATCTTTATAACTTCGTTAGGCCGACTGACCGGTCTCGTTACCACCTTCCATACAGATGGAAAAACCGTTAAGTGACCTAGTCATGTTTCGGTTTTAGTCTGTGGGTTCACCGGTTTTTAGGAGACTAATGCATCGATTTCTTGTCGAGGTGGTAGTCTCCTTTCAGGGTGCGGTTACGAAATAGGTAGCTGGATTGACGATAAGGCAGCGAGTGTATTAAAATATACTCGTAATTTAATTCGTCATTGTCGCCCCCCATTTAGCCGGCATAGTGGGAGCGATCATTATTGTTTAAGAACAAGGATTAATTGACCCCATTCATGGAGTTTGTAGGTCTGCTCACCCCCAGGTAGATACAAAGTCACATGTTGTGCTCCAATAAAAAAAACACTAGGAAAATAAGTATAAAGGGTCTAGTTTATATGTATACAGATAGACTTTTGCAGCTCGAAGAACAAATTTAAATAAAAATAATCGAAGAAGAAATTTATTACATTATAAAAATCCAAATTGTATTACGAATTGACAGCCGGTCGAGTCGAATTGATGTAATGGTGATTTTGCAGCGAGGTCGATAGTCTTTAAGGTGGTCGGTTCATTTAAAGTTTGTGCGCTTCTACTAAAATAAATTGGTATAGCCGTACAACTATATAGACTACAAAGAGCAAAATGCCGTAAGTCACAATGCATTTACCTATTGGTTTAGGAAAACCTTTTTTTTATGTATGATGCTAATCATATACCTTATTAAAGAAAACATGATAAACCTTTATAGTAATAAAAATGTAATCCTGGAAAAATATTTATTCAGACCTATTTTCACGGAGGTGCTCTTATTATCAGGTGTAAAGGTGGGAGTAAGGTCTCTATAATTTCGATAGCCCGAACGACCGGTCCCGTTTACACCGCTCATACAGAGGCTCTACCATGGGTTTGCGCATTGTAGCAACGTAACGTATTTGTATACGTATACGTGAACAACAACCAATGGGATCGCTTTATTCAATCCTGTTACCAAAAATACAGCGGCGCCATTGGTTGTTGCTCATCTATACGTATACAGATACGTTACGTTTCTACAATGCGCAAACCCATGGTAGAGCCTTTGATTATAGATGCAATAACCGTTATGTTTCGGTTTTAGTCTGTGGGCTTACCGGTTTTCATTAGATTACAGTATCGATTTCTTGTCGAGGAGGTAGTTCAATATTGTTAAACAACAATGTACTGATCGATTCATGGAAATTGTAGGTCTGCTTAACATCAGGTAGATACAAAGTCACATGCCGTGCTCCAATTAAAAAAAAAACATCGACAAGAAATCGATGCAGTAGCTTCTGACCGGGTTCAACCCTCAGATTAAAGCAGTGATTGCATCTGCGTATGATTCTCCTAGTATGCCACTTTAGTGCTCTCTGTAGAGTTGTACATCTACTTTACTTATTATATGGCTTCGTTACATTTGCGCTTTGATCAGGTCATTCATTGGGCTTTGTTTCGGATCAGTCATTGACCGGATTCTTTTTGGTATTAGTCACAATGACTTATGGACCTTGACAGTTAACTTGAAATAGCTTTTAAGTTTACTAGCTTATAGATTTTATTTGCTTTTTTAGCATTGTTTGTTTGTTTTTCCTACCTAGTCATTTGGTTCATTGCTAATGGATTTATTGGGTTTTATGTTATAATATTTTTTAATCTAATCCATTTTTAGTTTTTTTTACTTATTGACTTAGAAAGGTTGTACTTTGAGCTAATATGAGGTTCTACTGATCAAATCGAACAACTTTTCCTATGGAACCATGTGACGCAAGTATTTAAGTTATTTATTTGTATGTTATGCTTGCTCTATATTTTACAGATCTTTGTTTTTTTTTTACGAATAGCTCTTTTCCTTGCATTGTATTATTCTTTCTCTACTAAAGTTATTTCTTAAATCCTTTTTTACATGGCAGTTGAAGTTATACATTTTTGAGGTTAAAAGATTTTTTGGTATCACTTGATGCAAGCTGTCAGTCTCTACATCAACTCAGGAGTTGAGGAGCATATGGACTATAGCACAGGGAGGCAGATTTTATCAAAGACATTTATGAATATAATTAGCTCCTGTTGCCTTGTGGTCTAGAATAATGCCTCTGGTCCTGTCGAATTAACGAACTTCTGGGCTTTAATGGAATCTCTACAGTCAGTACCAACCAGGGTGGTTGGTGCGCGATGTAGGGATTTCATTTCCATACCTGGAATGAAATACCTATAGTTAGTGCAAGGACTGTTGGCGTGCCTTGAAGAGGCAACCCAGCATTGGGCTATGATAGGATGTCGGATATTGTCAAAGTTTTGTGCCTCGGAGGAAACTTTCAGCTGTCGGTCCCAGACTTACTATAGCGACTTGTGATACTATATATAGATGGGTTATCGAATCTATTCAATCACTGGGCTTGCGTGGTGTTTAGATGTTCTTAATAACTTAAGGGCTACGCTTAAGGAGTACTTTATATTTTTGTCTTTGCTTACAAACAAGTCTTTGTCTTCATCTAATCTCTGGTACTGTAATAAGTGAAGTGAAAGCAGTAAGTAACGAACTCCCGACTCATCGCTATGCTCATATACCATTAAAATGTTTGGCCGCGATCCAGAGGCGATTGTAATTATAGGATTGGATGCATGCGGAAATGTGTAGCGGTGCGTTTGTTTCTGATATTGGAATTGCTTGGTTTGTCTTCTTTTGGGGATTTTAAGTTTTTTTTTGTAATTATGCCAAACTTTGATTCCACCATATGTTTCGTAACTGATTCAAAAAGTCGTGTGGATTCATCGGTTTTTAGGTGGCTACTAAATAGATTACTTGTTGAGGTGGAAGTCTCCTTTTGAAACGGCCACTTGATTTGACAATAATGCAGCTATGATATTAATTGGTTGCACCTTAATATACGTGGTGGCCTAGTATATACGTGGTGGCCTAGTTGGTTAGACCTTGGACTTAAAATCACTTAGGTCCCTGGTTCGAATCCCGGTGTGTACCAATGAGTTTTTAATTTAAAAAATTATGTACATTTGATTGACAATACCACTATAGTGCCTCGGAGAGCACGTTAAGCTGTCGCTCCCGGTTTCACTATACCAACTTGTGAAACTGTTTATAGATGGGTTATTGAGTCTATTCAAAACATCGCGACGAGCTAGCCACTTGTTCGGTGTATACTCATACCATCGGCTACGACGAGGTGGGATTAAAAACCCCTCCGCTGGGTACCCTGGGGCCGTCTAGGCGGTCTCGGGCGCCGTAAGGCACCCGTGATGATATATATATATATATATATATATACCTTTGGAGTTGTATATTATTATATATCCTTTGGAGGTCGTGGGTTCTTTTCCCACCCATGGCAATGAAAATAGTACGTTTTTCTGTACAGTTGTCATGGTCTGGGTGTTTATAAAATATATTATGTATTATAATCATTGCTTCTGGTACACATAGTACAAGCCTAGGGATTAGTTTGTTACCAGAGTAATATGTGTAATTAAAGTCACACCGTTCTCCAATAAAAACCTTGTGTCAAATCTTTTGAAGGTTTCTTGGCTTCTATAGAAGCATGTTGTTGTCATTTCCAATACGACTATAACTTGCTTGTCACAATAAACTTGAATTAAGTGAGCTCCTACTTAAGTTTTTATAAGAGTGGAAAAACATCTGTAACCGTAGCAAATGCACCGTGATCTGTCCAAGTGTCGGATTTAAGGCCGCGTGAGAGATAAAATCGAATGTTAAGTATTTTTTAAGTGTTCTTAAGGCGCTGTATTAAAAATTACGTATCGTGAAAGGGAGTGGCTTAGTTTAAGTTTTAAGAATTACAATATACTAATAATATGTAGGACAAATTACACATATTGCTCTTTTGCAATAAATTACACATATTGCATAGACTAGTGGTTGTGCCTTTGGCGTTGTATCCGGAGGTCGTGGGTTCGATTCCCACCCATGGCAAAAAATATTAGTACGTCTTTTTCTGTACAGTTTTCATGGTCTGGGTGTTTATAAAATATAATATGTATTATATCGTTGCTTCTGGTACACATAGTACAAGCCTAGAGCTTAGTTTGTGTCCAGAGCAATATGTGTAATTTGTCCTACATATTATTATTATTATTATTATTATTTATGCATTGTTTAAAGAACTTAAGGACTCGTACAAAGTTATAACGGTTATACCCTTGTACGAGTTATACTATAACCCAATGAAAGAAACAGGAAATCATTTCTAGCATTTGGGGCGTGCGAAAAATAATTTCTGGTATAGCACAGCGCCTTAATAAAGTACCGGTTTCTACTTCCAAGAATGTATAACTCCAAAAGCTTAACAAATACGAATGGAAATGTAAACTATAATTATGAGATTATTTTTTATTACTTTCCTAATGTCTTCATTAAATTATTTAGAACTATTTAGTTTTGTTTTTGTTTTTTATCGTTACATTACGTTTACATTATGTTTTTTATCGTTACATTATATACGTGGTGGCCGAGTTGGTTAGACCTTGGACTTAAAAACACAGGTCCCAGGTTCGAATCCCGGTGACAACACCACTATAGTGCCTCGGAGAGCACGTTAAGCTGTCGCTCCCGGTTTCACTATACCTACTTGTGAAACTGTTTATAGATGGGTTGTTGAGTCTATTCAAAACATCGCGACGAGCTAGCCACTTGTTCGGTGTAGACTCATACATAATCATCGGCTACGATGATGTGGGATTAAAACCCTTCCGCTGGGTACCCTGGGACCGTCTAGGCGGTCTCGGGCGCCGTAAGGCACCCGTGAAGATATGTATGTGCAATGTGTAGCATTTTTTGTTATTTTCCTAGCCATTATATTAGGGCATCATGAATGTTTGATTGTCGGTAATTTAATGTTGTTTTTTTTAACACCTAAGCTGTAAGCAGTAATAGATTTATAAGAGGTGTTGTTAAAATTTATTACATTTAATTTCTTGGTTGATGTCATTAGATTGTTATTGATATTTTTTTATGCTGGTAGCATTTGAT
The DNA here is from genome assembly GCA_947458855.1 of Monopis laevigella. Taxonomy (NCBI): domain Eukaryota; kingdom Metazoa; phylum Arthropoda; class Insecta; order Lepidoptera; family Tineidae; genus Monopis; species Monopis laevigella. The sequence continues at coordinate 13,612,696 of OX381597.1, forward strand.
ATATGTATAATTATTATATACTTATATACGTAATGGTACTGTTTTTAGGTCACGGGTTGAAACAATGATTTTTTATTATGAAAAAAAATATATATATACACTCGTTTGGTAACATCAGTTTAGGCTCGAGACCAAGTTAAGTTCGTCAGTTCTAGTTTCGCTATACCAACTTATGGAACTGTTTACAATTCTATGCGAATATCGCGACGACCTTGTTTGTTTAAGTGAAGAGGCAGAGAGAGGTAGAATGAAAACTTCTGCGCTGGAGTTTTTTTTAAATTTTTCAAAGTAATAAATCTTAAGAACTCATAAGATTAGATTATCTAGGAACCTAAGTAGAAATTAAATACATCGAATCGTGCTTAATGCCATAGGCATTATCTACCAGCAAACCTACCGGTACCCACTATCGGTTAGGGAAATGGGGGGATTCACCGAATTCTCCTATCGATTTATTATTGGAGCATGTGACTTTGTATCTACCTGGTGGTGAGCATACCTACAAAGTCCATGAATGGGGTCAATAAATAATTGTTTAAACAAGATTGATCGCTCCCACTTGCTGCCTTATCGTCTATTTAACCACCCATTTCATAACCGCACCCTAAAAGGAGACTAGTTATTTGACAAGAAATTGATCTTAATAAAGCAGTAATCTCTTATAAACCGATGAATCCACAGAATAAAACCGAAATATGACTAGGTTACTTGACGGTTTTTGCATCTGTAGAGGCGGTGGTCTCAATCTCTACTAACGAAATCGAGTCCAACATCTCACCGAGTTTTCTATGAATTGTTCCAGATTTCGGATATCGTTGTCGGCCAGGAGCCCAACGTGACCGCTCGCGAGGCCCTCCTCAGCTGGGCCAGGAGATCCACTGCCAAGTATCCCGGCGTCAGAGTCACAGATTTCACGTCATCCTGGCGAGATGGCATGGCCTTCAACGCGCTCATTCACAGGAACCGTCCTGATCTGATAGACTGGCGTAATATCAGGTGCGTACTTATTTTTTAAGAACTTATTTTAGATGTAACCCAATTGTTTAGAAATGCCAAGTTACCTGGCATCTTCGCCATATACTTTACTTTATCCTGGTATGGACTTTAACCGCTCATCCATTGGCACCGATAGGTCATGTTCTGATACTGACTACTACTACTGACTGGGGTAACTTCAGGTAACCAATGAAGTAGATTATTATACGGAAGTGCCTTAAATTGCATTACAAACAAAATCTAGAAGTAAGAACAAAATATATTATTACTAATCAATGCTGAAGAGGGAACAGAATTTGGCGGCAACGAACATGTTTGACAATTCGTTCGAAAGAGCATTTTAGGCCTTCCGTAACTTCCGTACATATTTATTTATATGTACTTTCGTGGTGTAACCTAATTGTTTAAATATGTACTTTACTTTATCTTGACAAAATGCAAGGTAGTATTTTTTATTATTATTGTTATTATTGGAGCACGGCATGTGCCTTTGTACCTGATGGTCTGCTTACAAAGCCCAAACTAGCTTGTGTTGCTGTGTTACAAACATTGTTTTTTAACAGCATTGGTTGCTCCTAGTATGCTGCTAAATTTACGAAATGGGCGACGACAATTTTCTATTACGAATCCTCACTACTTTACCGTCGTCCAACTCGTAAGACCAAATAAAGAATTCGAAACCATCTCCACTCATTGGTGTGGCATTTTGATACTTATTTGCATCATTATTTATTTCTTTACAGATCAAGACACGTCCGTGAGCGTTTAGAAACTGCCTTCCATGTTGTTGAAAAGGAGTATGGTGTTACCAGACTGCTGGATCCTGAAGGTTTGTACATTTAATATTGATATCATTAAATCTATTGACATGAGTAGGAAGGGAACCTGCTGATGTTTATGAAATGTTAGGTTTCGAGTCGAGCCTGGGGGGGGTCATTAGGAGATGTTCGCGTTCGTGTTCTGCGAAAAGTTCGTGTACTCAAGATGGCGACATTTTTATAGGCTTATACAAGATGGCCATAGGAATAAAACTGATATTTCTGTAATAATATTTAATTTTTACCTAAGGTAAGTTAGGTAATAATATTTTTTTTTTACCTAAGGTAAGTTAGGTAAAAATTAAATATTAATACAAAAATATCAGTTTTATTCCTATGGCCATCTTGTATAAGCCTATAAAAATGTCGCCATCTTGAGTACACGAATTCTTTGTCTTTTAACATAACAACAGGGAATTTTAACTCGTCTGACAGTTCGGTTTGTAAAGTATAAAAGCGACTTGGGAATTTTCTGTTATTAACGTAAACATTCATAATATACTTACGATCCCCTTTTCGAGCTACGTTTTCGCAAAAGTCTGGATTATTTTTTTCCAAATTTGTTAACAAAATAATATTTATTAGTTTTGAATTTGTTTTATTTATTTTTAAAATTTCAAGATAAAATGAAAAAAATCCTGGTGGGTGGGACTCGAGCCCAAGATCCTCGCTTTCGCGGCAAGGTACTCAACCACTGAGCCAACCAGATTTAAGTCACCCCTCACGATTTTTATCTTTGCGTGACAAAATTCGTGTAGACGCCCTCTATGTGTATTGGTATTTATTAGTAATTTTATCTAAACGTCTAAATTTTAGTCCAACAATTTCCAACATTCAATTACCTAGGACTGGTATGCCTATAATTGCAGTAACTGTAAATAAATTTGCCGATAGAAATTTTTGTCCCCAAACATTTGGCATTTTGTACGGTTCTCTCAAATACTCCATTCAGATTATTTCCTTAATTATAGACATTATAGCGGTTACCTCTTTTATTATACCACTTAAGTTAAATGTGCCGATTTTTTTGTATATTAATCGCTTCTGTGTTTCGATGTCTGTATTATTTTGTTAGGTTTATGGAAATTTTGATCTAGATTCAAATAGTTGTTTTACAGTTTTAATACTAAATGTTTGATTTATGTGTTTTAGTTTAGTTTGTGGGTATTAGTTGGGATTATTATGACCGCCTACGTGGTCTAGTTGTTCTGCCGTTGAAGTTGTATCCTTAGGTCTTTGGGTTCGATTGCCACTCACTCGTAGCAAAATTACATTAGTACTTTTTACCGTACAGCTTATCTTGGATTAGGTGTTTATACACATAGTACAAGTCTAGAGCTTAGTTTGTAACCAGGGCTATATGTATGTGTATAAATGCCTACTTATTATTATACCTATACTAATATTATAAAATAATAACAATATGTAGGACAATTTACTCATATTGCTCTGGTCATAAACTAAGCTCTAGGCTTGTATTATGTGTACTAGAAACAATGATATAATGCATATTATATTTTATAAACACCCAGACCATGACAAATTGTGCAGAAAAAACGTACTAATATTTTTTTGCCATGGGTGGGAATCGAACCCACGACCTCCGGATACAACGCCAAAGGCGCAACCACTAGTCTACGGAGGCTGGAAATATGTGAAAGCTTGGATGCTTATTACTTTATGACTCGAATATGGCTGCACTGATTTGTATAAAATTTTGTACAGAGCTAAAGCAATATATTGTGATGGTGTTAAATAAAGGCTACTTTATATCCCGGTTAAATGTTCAGGAATTACCGGGTATATATTCCGTGTACAATTACTATGCAGGCAAATACATGTTCACCATGTGATGGTACAGTTGGTTTTACGAGGTAGTTGAGTCGCGTCGTCCACTCAAGCGTCACTCGGTTGATATTGTTACCATTAACCTGTGAACTGCAACCTGTCTGGTAGTCTGTATTTGTTTATTGTTTTGTTTGTTTTTAGGTTTATAGGTGTTGATTTGAGAATGTTATATTTGGATGAGTTGAAGGTCCCTATAACTTTGCTAGGCTGGTCGAGCGATTTAGTTACCAGCTCCCATACAGATGCAAACACCGTCAATAGACCTAGTCATCGATGCGTCGATTCTTTGTCGAGATGGTAGTCTCTTTTCCGGGTGCGGTTAAGAAACGAGCAGTTGATTTGACGATATCACAGTGAGAATTTTTTAAAGTAGATTCTTTTAGTACTGTCCTGTTATTCTGTCCTTGTTGTCGCCCATTTCGTAACCGGAATATTGGATCAATGATTTTAAACAACAGTATATTGAACGACCCCATTCATGGACTTTGTAGGTCTATTTACCATCAGGTAGATACAAAGTTATATGTTGAGCCCCAATAAAAAACACAGGTTGTATGGGTATCAGATGGCAAACAATATGTTAGTGATACCACCTGATTGTTTCCGCTGTGTTTACGGGCGTGGTATGCACTTGTCGTCCACTCATGCGCCACTCATCAACAGGTCAAATCAGGTGGCGTAGAATCTGTTCATATGTGAATTGTAACCTATCTTAAATGAATTTAATAATAACTATCTGACCTGCGCAACTTCTTTTGCGTAACTTTAACCGTTTATGCAGCGCAACGGAGCTTCCGTTCATCAAAAGGAACAAATGTTCCCCGTTTTCCTGTTGATCAAAGCCGTTTTCCCAACATTTTTCATTGATGCTCCTCTCCTATTGGTCGTAGCGTGATGTTATATAGCTTTCTATGGAAGATTTTTTTAATTTTATTTTATAAAATAAATATTATCACGACACAAATAGCTAGACGGTCTCAGGGTACCCATCGGAGGGGTTTTAATATGGGCTAGCTCGTCGCGGCGTTTGGTTAGACTCAGTAACCCATCTATAAACTGTTTTACATTTTGGTATAGTAGTATTGTTTGGTATAGTAGTAGTAGGTATAGTAGGACCGGCAACTTATGGGGTCTTTAGTCGACTTGACGCACATATAAACGTACTTACAATGTTACAACTTGGCTGTTGGTTAAAGTTCAATTATTTTTATTGTAATAAATGTTTATGTATTATACAGGGTGAATTTGAAAGGATGTACTTTAGGCTAATATGAGATTCTACTGATCAAATCGAACAACATTTCCCATGGAACCATGTGTGGCAAATGAAAAAAATTTTTGGCTTCCCCATACAAATTGGTAATTTTAACATTACTAGTTTGTATGGAGAAGGCAATTTTTTTTTTCATTTGCGGCACATGGTGCCATGGGAAAAGTTGTTCGATTTGATCAGCAGAACGTCATATTAGCCCAAAGTACATCTTTTCAAAGTCACCATGTATATATATATATATATTTTATAAAAAATAATAATAATAACCCAACACAGAAAAATATATATACAATGACCGACAAAAATATTATTTTAATTCTGCTACAAACAGTAATCGAGTTTTACTGGAAGTGCGAAAGCTCATTCTGTATGGAGAACGCGGAGTTCGCGATTACGAATGCAGTGCCCTTAACGTGCTCTCCAAGGCACTATAGTTTGTCAAACAGATGTATATATATTTTTTAATTTAAAAATCATTGGTACACACCAGGTTTTGAATCTGGGACCTAAAAAGTGTCTTAAGTCTGAGGTCTAACCAAGTCGGCCAACACGTGTAGTATACACATACATACATATCTTCACGGGTGCTTTACGGCGCCCGAGACCGCCTAGACGGCTCCAGGGTATCCAGCGGAGGGGATTTTAATCACACCTCGTCGTAGCCGTTGGTATGAGTCTACACCGAACAAGTGGCTAGCTCGTCTCGATGTTTTGAATAGACTCAATAACCCATATATTAACAGTTTCACAAGTCGGTATAGTGAAACCGGGACCGACAGCTTAACGTGCCCTCCGAGGCACTATAGTGGTGTTGACAAATGTACGTAATTTTTTTAATTAAAAACTCATTGGTACACACAGGGATTCGAACCAGGGACCTAAGTGTTTTTAAGTCCAAGGTCTAACCAACTCGGCCACCACTTATATTTTTATTTTGTTTTTATCTAATCCTTGCCGTTATGTCCTTGGCTTGTCACAGCTGACGCAGCTGGATAATTATCATTATTCCTCGCTGGTTGGTCACTGAATTCATACTCACCTCTCTTGACGAGGTTATGTACATTATAAAACCTATTATTTGCGCAAGCTACAATTATTGTACATCTATTAGATGCGTTTTGTACATTGCATGTATAAGTCAACTTTTTAATTCTTGGTTAATATCAAAAATAAAATAAACGGCCTCAGGGTACCCAGCGGAGGGATTAACCCGTCCTCATTTCGCCGATGGTATTTCGGAGGCAATACCTAACAAGTGGCGAACTTGTTGCGGCGTTTATGATGGTATAGCCTCGTTGTATAAAGCGGTCACCTATCCCAGGACCGGTCTTGTTGTCATTGCTTAACTTTGTTATCAGTTGCGCAGTGACTGAACCACTAGGCTGGGCAGCTTTTTAATATTAAACATCTATGTTTCAAAAGGTTTTGCTACACTTGTTCAAATTTTGTAAGGGCCGTTATGTGACATCCTCGAAATCTTCCAAAAATAGAGTGGTCAATGTTGCCACAGGTAAAAATTTTGGTATTTTAATAAGTTTCTGTCACGATTTATATTTCCCATTATTTTCAGCATTCGTAGACTGTGGTTTTGCGCTTTGTCAAAAAAAATTGTTTGTCATGATCTGGGTGTTAATAAGTATCTTGTTACTCTACATAGTATAAGCCTAGAGCTCAATGTGTGTAAAATGTCGTTCATACTATTATATTTATTTATCAAGGTTGCCAATAAACTCCAATCTTTTCAGCACCGTAGACACGTGTGATCTCTAAGCGTTTTTTTTATTATTATGCAGAGTGCTCTGAAGAATTGCATAATATTATTCCACCCTCATCTTTCCCTTGTATGGCAGATGATAATCGGATGGTCAATGGAATCAGCTAACCACCTGTTACACTAGTTGGTTATGTAGCGTGTGTTCGGTTGGGTTGTTTTTTTTTTTCATATTTATTTAATGATTACTTTTATTAATTATAATTAATCTATAATGGTTATATATATATATGTCAGCCTAACCAAACACAATCTAGACCTTATTGATTAAACTTTTTTTTTTACTATTCTTAAATATCTGTAAAGATTTACATGAAATAAATAATTTGTATTCTTGATTTTTCCGCTTCCGTACCCCACACTCTCAACAAAGCATGCATCTAATCCTCATACCGTTGCTTGGTAACATACCTTGGCACCTAGACATCGTAAATAAACGCCATCTTTTGTTACCAGATGTAGACACACACGAACCGGACGAGAAGTCCCTCATCACGTACATCTCGTCCCTGTACGAGACGTTCCCGGAGCCGCCGGCCGTGCATCCGTTATTCGATGCCGAGTCCCAGCGCCGCGCCGCCGGGTACACGGACCATGCGGCCATGCACCGCGCCTGGCTACATGAGAAGATCTCTTATATGCAGGTTTGTATGTTTTTTTTTAACTAGGCATATGACCCCACATCTACGTGATCGAAAGCAGTATGCAGGTCCAAGAATGAATACAACCAGCTTTTAGAACTGTGTTGTAAGAGCTGGTTTTAACCATTATGCCGGCTTAAGATGCCTATTCCCGCATGTTTAAAGGACTCAAGGTTATAGGTTGGAGGAAACACGCAAGCAGGCAGAGCATTCCACATTTTAATAGTGCGACAGATGTACGAATCACCAAATCTTTTAGTGCAGGTTGGTACATCGGCCCGACAAAGACCCGGCAAATTTGACAGGCTCCGTAGACTAGTGGTTGCGCCTTTGGCGTTGTATCCGGGAGTCGTGGGTTTAATTCGCATCCATAGCAAAAAAATATGAGTACCTACGTTTTTTCTGTACAGTTTGTCATGGTCTGAGTGTTTATAAAATATAATATGTATTATATCATTGTTTCTGGTACACATAGTACAAGCAATAGAGCTTAGTTTGTGACCAGAGCAATATGTGTTAATTGTCCTACATATTATTATAAAATGCGAGAAGCCACATTTACGCCAGAGCGGCATGTGGCTTTGTATCTACCAGTATCTCTACTACAAGTTTTTGCAAGGAATCAACCAATAAGAGTGGTTTATTTGAAAAAGAAAGCGATCCTATTGGTTGATCCCTGTCTATAGTTACTAGCGACTATAGTAGAAACTGTTTGCAATAACTTGTGGTAGAGCTACTGGATGGTGAGCAGACTAAGAAATCCATGAATACGCATAGGTTCGATCAATATATTGCTATTTAACAACATTGATTTCTCTCACTGAGCCCCTAAAAATATGCAGTTACGAAATGGGAGATGACAAAGATGATTTTATTCTATGTCCAAATCTGAATCGCGTTATTATCTATTCATGCTCGGAGTTTGTACTTTTTTTAGTTTCTAATTTCCAAATAGGACATTTAACCTGAAAGATAAATTTTAAATTTAAATTTGAGTTTTTTTTGCTCTAATAAAGGATATGAATAAAGCGTTTTAGACTTGTCATTATTTGGTGTCCAGGACCGTGCTTTCCCGTCAACTTTGATCGAGATGAAGAAGCTGCTCAGCGAGTGCACCAGGTTCCAGAATGAGGAGGTGCCTCCCAAGCTCAGGGAGAAGAAGAAGCTGTTCAGCCAGTACAGGGAACTTGAGGTAATCATATATTATTCATTCAAGAAAGCGGTATAGTGACCCATAAGAATGTTATATATACATATATCATCACGGGTGCCTTACGGCGCCCGAGATCTCCTAGACTCAATAACCCATCTATACAGTTTCACAAGTTGGTATAGTGAAAAGTTCTTAAGTAAATATTAAATATGGGAATATCAGTTCTATTCCGATGGTCATAGAGTTGGTCTCTTCTCAATCTTTAACACTAAAAGAGAGAAAGAGATCTATAATTTAATATTTGTTATATCGTGTCCCCTTTAAAATACTTTAATCAGTAGGTGAATGCGACTAAGAGCCCCAGGATACCTCAGGAACCCCAGGCTTGTTCTTACACCAAAACAGAGAGATTAAATTGCATCCTATAGCGAGTCGTTTTATTCTCAGAAATACTTCGAGTCAGTGGGTGAGTGCGACATAGAGCCCACTCTGCGTCCGGAGGCACTCGAGCAGACCTGGTCTCGTCTCAATCTCGCACATCAAGAGAGAGAAAGAGATCTCACGGAGGAGATAGCGAGACTAGAACGGTTGCAGAGAATAGCTGAGAAGTTACATCGGTATGTATTTTTTATGTTAGATTTATTTTGAGATTTCAATCAATTTTAAACATCATGATATGTATAATTGTTTTTTATCATATACAAAGTATAAGTGAATATGGTATATGGTGGAATATGTGTGGTTTATTGGTACCCAATAGTAGCAAACATGTATTTAAACGAGATCATCAATATTTACTTTACCCTTTGTTAATAACTTTAATTTGATATCAGTAGATAAAAAAAATACCTACGCATAGAGAGATACAATGTGGTTAGCTATCCATGGATTCTACGAGCGAGTGTCGGGTTCATTGCATGCATGGGCCATGCAAAAAACCCGAACCATACAGGGGAGTGAACTGCAGTGTTCCCGGACTTGCGACCGCGGAGCAGGATTAAAGGCTTTTACAATATTAACTCTCCCCTTAACTGTGTTCACTACCCTTTCTATCCAAACAAATACTTCATGATCCTCTCACCGCCATCTTGGAAACGCCATTTTGATGTGTAAAGTTGTTCGATTTGACCAGCAGATTGTGTTCTGCTGGTCAAGTCGAACAACTTTTCCCATGGAATCACCAGCAGATTGTGTTCTGCTGGTCAAGTCGAACCCATGGTATCGTGTGTAAAATGGTAAACTAGTAATATTAATTTGTATGGGGAAGCCTAAATATATATTTTTTCATTTGTAACAAATGGTTCCATTAGCCCAAAGTACATCCATTCAAATTCGCCTATGTATGTATGTATTAATTTTCAGCGACATAAAACAGTGTGAAACCGGTCTGGACACCGTAGAAAAGCGCCTAGAAAGCGAGCTCCGTCGTCTGGAGCGCGGCGTGCACCCGGCCGACGCCAAGCACGCCGCCGAGCACATCGAGCACGAGCTGCGAGCACTCGAGCACCTCATAGAGGACATGTTCGCGGACGTGCATGCGTTGCGCGAGGGAAGATATCAGCACGCCAATGAGCTGCATCGACGGTGAGTGCTTGTGTTTGTTTGAATAATAAATTGGAGCAAGGCATGTGACTTTGTATCCACCTGATGGTAAGCATATGGTAACATTGTAACACAAATTATTTTGTGTTTATTTATTTTTTTGGAGCACGGCATGTGACCTTGAACAATTATTGACTGACTCCATTCATGGACTTTGTAGCTCTGCTCACCACCAGGTAGATAGGTGGTGAGCAGAGCTACAAAGTCCATGAATGGAGTCAGTCAATAATTGTTTTTAAACAACATTGATTGCTCCCACTATGCCGGCTAAATGATGCAATTACGAAATGGGCGGCGACAAATACGAATTGCTACCATATCGTCAATTCAACCACCTATTTCGTAACCGCACCCTGAAAGGAGACTAGAAGAAATCGATGCAGTAATCTCCTGAAAACTGGTGAACCCAAAGACTAAAACCGAAATATGACTAGGTCACTTGACGGTTGTTGCATCTGTATGGGCGGTGGTAACGAGACCGGTCGGTCGGCCTTATGAAGTTATAGAGACCTTCCTCCCACCTAACTACAGTAGTCTATTATTACTGGAAGTGCGAAAGCTCATTTTGTATGGAGAACTCAAACTTCGCGATTGCGAATGTGGTGTCCTTTAAGAAAATTCGATTGCTAGAACGAATCATATACCTATGAACTATTTAAGGAAATTCCCTAAGGCCTTAAATTCCTTTCCCCTTTAAGAACAATAAATTATTATAACCAATCAATCTTCGAGAAGCGAGATTATGATTGACATTTCGTTAGAAAATTAAAAGAAACCAATAATAGTTATTTATCTCTTTCCCTTATGAGGATCTGGATAAGTAAGAGTGTGACAGATAAATACTTACATACAGATGCAAAAACCATCAAGAGGCCTAGTCATGTTTTCTTTTATTGGAGCACGACATGTGACTTTGTATCTACCTGGTGGTGAGCAGACCTACAAAGTCCATGAATGGGGTCAATCAATAATTGTTCTTAAACAATATTGATCGCTCCCACTATGCCGGCTAAATGATGCGATTACGAAATGGGGGGCGACAATGAAGAATTGCATTACGAGTATATACTCGCTGCCTTATCGTCAATTCAACCACCCATTTCGTAACCGCACCCTGAAAGGAGACTACCACCTCGACAAGAAATCGATGCAGTAGTCTCCAGGAAACCGGTGAACCCACAGACTAAAACCGAAACATGACTAGGTCACTTGACGGTTTTTGCATCTGTGTGGGTGGTGGTAACGAGACCGGTCGGTCTGCCTAACGAAGTTATAGAGACCTTCCTCCCACCTAAAGTTATAGTCTGTGGGTAAACCGGTTTTCCGGAGACTACTGCATCGTTTTCTTGTGAAGTTGGTAGTCTTTCATGGTGCAGTTACAGAATGGACGATTGACTTAACTAAAAAGCAGCGAGGTTATTAAAATATACTCGTAATGCAATTCGTTTCTGTCTCGCCGATTTCGTAATCGCATCATTTAGCTGGCATAGTGAGAGGGATCAATGTTGTTTAACAACAATTATTGATCAACTCCATTCATGGCCCTTGTAAGTCCGCTCACTACAAGGTAGATCCAAGTTTATTTAAAATATTTATTGCACTAAGGGCTGATTTTTCAATCTTCAGATAAAATTATTCGACAGTTAACTTATATGAAGAACTGTCAAATTTATTCTTTCTTATCAGAGGATTATAAAATCAGCCCTAAAAGGTTTTTACAAAGGCAAGCTTAACCATTAATCTAATAGACATTGTCTACCAGCTAACCTTTAGAAGAGTGAAAATTGTAATATAGGGAGGATTGTAGATTAGTGTAAAGAGAAGTAAAAAAATACATAAACTGCATAAATAATATAGCAAAAATAAATACATACATATATGTTTGAACCTAACCTAAATTATGATAATGAGAAATGAGTAATTTCTTGAAAATGGCGAGAGACGGAGACTGTCTGATGTTCAGGGGGAGCAAGTTCCGCTGGCGAGCAGCTGACGTAAATGAGTCAGAATATATGGTAGAGGCAGGTGACGGAATCTTTAATGGGTTATTATATTTTATTATCAGTAGATCGGGTGTCGCATAGAAATTGAAAGCGGGATTTGAGATAAGAAGGAGAATTAGGATTTTGAAGAATTTATACGTTAAATACTTATATACGTGGTGGCCGAGTTGGTTAGACCTTGGACTTAAAAACACTTAGGTCCCTGTTTCGAACCCGGTGTGTACCAATGAGTTTTTAATTAAAAAAAATATGTACATTTGTTTAACAACACCACTATAGTGCCTCGGAGAGCACGTTAAGCTGTCGGTCCCGGTTTCACTATACCAACTTGTGAAACTGTTTATAGATGGGTTATTGAGTCTATTCAAAACATCGCGACGAGCTAGCCACTTGTTTGGTGTACACTCAAACCATCGGCTATGACGAGGTTGGATTAAAACCCCTCCGCTGGGTACCCTGGGGCCGTCTAGGCGGTCTCGGGCGCCGTAAGGCTTCCGTGGTGATATGTATGTATGTACTCGTATGTTATATAACACAAATATATATAGTTTAGTATAAGCCCCAGGTACCTGCCAATGTTATCATATAGTTATGTTTTTTTTTCTATAGTTGCCTAATTGTGGTTTTGTTCCCTTTAGTGTACAACAGCTTCACTCCCGCTGGCTTTCTCTCCGGCAATTGCTGACCGGGTCGCTAGTGCCCCGTCTGGCCGGTCTCCGGGTGCCCGTGCAGCATACAACTGTACGCAGGGAGACGCGCACCGTGCTGGAGACGCGCGTTCACGAACCGCATCCCCATCGGCACACGCTCAGCGATGCCGTCAACTGGTGCAAGGAGCGACTCGTGAGTATTTGATGAAATTACAGGCGCTTCGGCAATTTTTTTAAAGAATCTTGTATCAAGGTTATTAAATATTGTATTCAGTATTAATGAAGTTAAAAAAAATGAGAAGCAGATTTTACTTTATAATCTAATTACATAATTTATTTATAAAGTAAAGTAATATATTTATTTTATTTATTTATTTAAACACTTTATTGCACAGTAAACAAAAGTTATGTACAAAGGCGAACTTAATGCCCTAGGCATTATCTACCAGCTAACTTTTAAGATTGTTTTCGAAGTCGGGTGCTTAATTAAATTTTAATAAACTTATATAAATTAGGACATAGTAATACAATAACATATATATTATACAATATATACATAATAAATAATACATACTATACATAAACATATATACATATATATAATATCTACATAAAATATATATATACATACATATATCGAGATACACGCTGTTGATCAGCTATTGTTCTGTTTATTTAGGAAGTGCGTGATCAAGAGTTTAGAAACACACACAAACTAAACCTAGATTGTCTTTTGAAAAGGTAATATTTTTATTATACGTGGGCGGCACTGAAAATTTTGGGAATCAAGGAAGTGACACAACATTACTATTTAAAAATGTATTTATTCCTTTTCGAAGTATTCTCCGCGAAAATTGACACATTTTTCCATACGATGGAACCAATCATTGAAGCAACCATTCCATTCGGAAGTTGGGGTCTCCAAAATAGCCGTCATGTAGGCGTACATCTTCTTCAGGTGATATAAAATCTCTGACCACGCAATTTATTCTTTATTTTAGGGAAAGTATAGAAATCATTAGGGCTTAGGTCGGGGCTGTACGGCGGATGGTCTAATAATTCTATGTTTTCTTGCTCCAAAAACTCTTTTGTTCTGTGCGTGGTGTGAGAACTCGCATTGTCGTGATGGAGGATATTGTCGTGATGGAGGATGTTGCGGCGATTGCAGTTCTCTTTACGGAGTTCAGAAACGACATGTGGCAAACAAATGCTAGCATACCATTCTGCATTAACCGTTCTTTGTCCCTCAAGAGGAATAGTCGCAACATGGCCGGTTTTGGAGACAAACGCGGCCACCATTTTTTTTGCAACACTCCGTGAACGCATAATTTTTGTTGGCTTTAACTCATTTTCGAACACCCAAACTCGTGACTGATTTTTTGTTTCGGGTTCGTACGCGTATATCCAGGATTCGTCACCTGATACGATGTTGTATACAGCATTTGAGGATCCTGCGTGGAATCTTTCGAGAGTTCTGACGCACCAAGTAACGCGAGCCGCTTTTTGCTCTTCGCAGAGCGAATGCGGTATCCATCGGGAAAACAACTTTTTTACACCTAATTGTTCATGCAAGATTATTTGTATTTGACTCATGCCAATGTCTAAAGTTGCCTGAATTTCGCGGTATGTCACATGTCGATCTTCCACAATCAGCTTACGCACAGCATCAACGTTTTCTTGGGTGACTGCAGTTTTTGGACGACCTTGACGGGGATCATCACTGAGCTTGACACGTCCACGTTGAAATTCAGAAAACCAGCGATAAATTGTGGTTTTGGATAGAGCTTCATCACCAAATGCAGAAAGCATCCGATCAACACACTGTTTTTGTGTTAAACCACTTCGAAAGTCATAATAAATAATCGCTCTTGAATTTTCTGGAGTCGATTCCATTTTCTCAACGACTAAACAAGTTTCACAAGTCCTTGTGACAAGACCAAGACTCTTTTTTTAAATAAATAAATGGTATTCGATTTTTAAAACCAAGGAGTTTTCAATTAAAAAGATTTTAATATGACAGGAACAGTGGAAATATTCCATTCCCGATATTTTCAGTGCCGACTACGTATAAAGAGACTATCTAATTAGGGCCGAGTAAGTAATATTTACACTTACACGTTATTTATTCTTAAAAAAACTTTAATATCCCTGAAAACTTTTAGACGTCCGAATTCGCGACTCCATTTACTGACTTCTTAAGGAGAATTGAGACTCTGAATTGCATACATTTGTTTAAAAACACCACTATAGTGCCTCCGGAGAGCACGTTAAGTTGGTATACCAACTGTATATAGATGGGTTATTGAGTCTATTCAAAACATCGCGACGAGCTAGCCACTTATTCGGTGTAGTCTCTTACCATCGGCTACGACGAGGTGGGATTAAAAATCCCTCCGCTGGTAGGCCTCCTGAGGCTTTTTTATTAATATATGCAATGATTTCAGAAACGACTTCTGGAAGCCGAGTATGGATCAGACTTACCATCCGTGAAGGCAGAGCTGGATAGTCACCAGCGAGAACATAAAGTCATCGACCAGTTCCACTCCAAGGTGACTGACTATAAACTTAATATTACTATTTTTTTTTTTTATCATTACAAAAATCTACAGCACATTAATAATAATAATAATGTATTTATTTCTTTTAAAATATTACAAAAAGTCTTAAATCTAGGGTACAAAAAGGTTAATATTAGGTTTAACAAAAAAAAAAAAAAAGTAATGCCATGCGGCGAGCGGTTGTAGTGTATGTATATAGATTGTGGTGTTTACATATTACTATAAGAATGTGTTTGTTCGTTTATAATGATGGGTTGTAAGCTTTTTTGTATCGAGGGGTTTCTGGCTCCCAAACTAGAATTCTCTGTACTATGGGTAGCCAGTTCTCCATCTGGTTACTAATGGTTCTGTAATTGTATGATTGGTGTGTATGTGGTCTGTAGGTATATAATAATTAAAAGTAACAAGAAAAAGTGTGATGTAAGTTAGGTATAGTAAAAGTGTGATGTATTAGTGTAGTGTATTTAATAAATGTATTGTGGGTAGTTGGTGCCTACCGGTCACAGAACAATTGAGGAGGCAGTTTGCTTTCAACGAATAAACGTATATGTTGTATTTACGTATTTTATTGTGAAGTCCCCTAGATACACAATAATTAGGTATATAGTAATAGGTGAATGTCAATCAGTCATGTCGTAATTGTCATGAGTCTCTCAGTCTTGTTATAGTCTTTGTCAGATAGCCAGTCAAATACAACTTTTTTACATTTGCGTTTAGTTAACATTTTGAAGTGAAGTAATTTATTAATTTCTGTATATAAATAAGGGGTCAGGAAACGATTAAAGCGTTGTGCAAATTTGGTTTTTGTCCGTGAAGATTTCCATATGTCATGTCTTTTCTTTCTCATTGTATTGGGGCATGATGTAAGTGAAGAACGGTGGAATCTAAGAATTGTGTTTAGAATATATATTTGTCTCACTGTTAGCAATTTAGTATCCTTGTATAGTTGGTATTATATTTGTACATTACAATATGTAGTAGTAAAATTTACATCACAGACCAATTTTTGTTATTGTTAGATTAATTTTTTGTTTATTATACTGTTAAGAATGCGGTTTTTGGGTATATATGTATGTGTGTTTTTAAAAATAAAATTGTGTGTTTGTGTGTATGCATGGCCTATGTTATGATTTTACTTTAGATATTATGAGCTATTTAGACCTGTATGTGATACATTAAATTAAAGACAGACAGACAAAACGCCCAAAATGATCTAATTAGGGTTCCATTGTTTTTTTTTTTAAAACCGAAAAAATATTACTTTTAATTATTTATATAATTTATTTTACAGGTGGAGCAATGTATCCAAAACGCAAATGACTTCACCGGAGAAGAGTACACCACATACAACCAGCAGCTTCGGGAGCTCAGAAGTATTTATCCAGAACTGTTGGCTACCAGCACTAAACGGTAAGGAATAATAACAATAATGTAAAAAAAAATGACAAAACATTTTATTTTATGGAATGTAAAATGTGTAAAAAAAGTAACTTTTGTATTGCTTTTTCTGAAGTTACTCCTTATTTGTTAGAAGGAATGATTTTTAGAGGTAACAAATTTAAAAAAAAAAATGGCGTCGATTTTTTATAAAAGTATGGTAAAATACCAGTAGCTCTACAATGAGTTTTTGTTAAATAAACGCTAACGTCCGTACCGTTAGTGTACGGTGGTTTATTTATACTATAAAATCAATACGAATATGTAAACGTTACGGAGGTAGTTGAAGATAGAGTTGTTTTACAATTTGTAGCTGAAATGCATCCTGTCGAAAAAACATGTTAAAGTTGCAGATAATTAAAATATCTTAAACTTTTGTATTATTTTTAACATAACTACAATTATTATAAAGGAAACGCTAAAATCATCTTTAATTTTTATATACCTAATTTTTTTTTCGTGAAACTTGGTTAAAACTTTCGTTTTTATATTTAAAAATGCTGTAATAATCAATTTTCGGAATTTGTAAAAAAAAAACCGTGACAAAATTCGTGAGGGGTGACTTGAACCTGGTTGGCTCAGCGGTTGAGCGCCTTGCCGCGATTGCGAGGTTCGTGGGTTCGAGTCCCACCCACCATGATTATTTTCATTGCATTTTTATCTTTAAAAAAATAATATAAAAAAGCCTAATTTTTAATCGATAAAGCTGGTTTATATTTTTTTAAATTTATCAGTGCTCATTTTAGTTGTTTATTTTTACTAATTAAATAGCTTAGCAGTTAAATAATTAACATTTTGTTTCAGAATGTCGGACTTAGTTGGTCTGCAAGACTTCCTGGAGGCTGCGACGGCAGAACTCAATTGGCTCAACGAGAAGGAGCAAGTGGAGATATCTCGCGACTGGGCAGACCCACACATCAATCTGTCTTCTGTACAACACTATTATGAGGTAGGGACAACACTATTATAGAATTTTCAATTGCCAAAAAATTAAAGACTTATGGCCTTACATGTTTAAGCATTGGTTAAGCTAGTATTCTGTCACTATCACTCTCATGACTTTTGTCAAAAGAATACAAGAGATGAAATACTAACACTTAAATTATTCTTAAAATATATTTAGGTCTCGAAGAACACTTTAGTTATAAAAGGTTTTGTCTCTTTTAAAAAAAAAACTATTTTTTATGAATAAGGCCTTAACTGTCTTGTTTTAGACAGTTAAGCCTTACTTAATTATTTTTATAAGTAAGGGGTTTAATCTAAAAAAAAACAGATATATCTATAGTATTATCGCTAGAGTTGGACGCCATTTTATGGGCGTGGTTTCGAAGGCCAGATGGCCTATGTTTTATTTTTGTGATTATATTTATTTACATTGGAATTCTATATGCAAAGACATTTAATCTTTAAAAGTAATAATAATAAGTAGGAGTCCTATGGTCTGAAATCGCCTTTCCAAAAAAAATCATCACGAAGTGATAACAGAATATGGCGACAACGAATATGTTAGTTACATTTCTTTCGATAGGCGATTTTAATTATTATCTTACTTTTATGTTCAAAACACAGACATCTATCCCCAAAATTAAAAGTTATCGCTAAAGTATCGCCATTTTGTGGGCGTGGTTTTGGAGGCCATCTTGTCTTAGCTTTGTGATTATACTGATTTACATATGAAATAGTATCTGTGTAGACATTTTATTTAGATATTTACAGAAACAATAAATAAATAAAATAGTACTTATAGCTAAAATATGTTATTTATATTTTGTTAATATTATTGTTGAGTATTTTGTTTAATAATATTACGTTTGTGTGCAAGCATTCGTTTGGAGATGATAGAGAGGTTGGTTTCAGTTTAAAATATTGTTTTGGTTTATTTGTTTATGTTTAATTTGCTATTCTTTTAAATGCTTCTTTTTCTGACGTCTGTGTGTAGTTTTAGGATTTAATGGACTAATACATTCCTAACAAAATGTATTAAAATATTATCCTATATACTCATAGTATCCAGATTTTATTCAATAGAAATGTCCCGTTAAATAAAGAAATCTATTTTTTTTTATTAGAGCACGGCATGTGACTTTATATCTGCCTGATGGTAAGCACTTTGTAGGATACAAAGTATGGTATAATGGGATTGATAAATTAATTGTTGTTTGAAAACTACATTGGTTAATCCCAGAAATAAATGATTTTAATGGCCAGTATGAATAATTTATTTGTTTCATTATTTTTTTATTACCAAATGGTAACAATCTAAATTTGTACTGGATGTTTTATCTATACATATAGTAAAGCAGTAAAATGATACATTCTGTTCATTGATTTTATAGTTCTGGGGGTAAAATAGTGTATATAATAATAATAATAATAATATATAGGACAATTTACACATATTGCTCTGGTCACAAACTAAGCCAGAAACAACAATATAATACATATTATATTTTATAAATACCCAGACCATGACAAACTGTACTATTATTTTTGCCATGGGTAAAATTCGAACCCAAGACCTCCGGATACAACACTAAAGGCAACCACTAGTCTAAGGAAGCGGTCAATATGTATATAGTAAATTATTTAAAAAAAACTGTTATATAAAACAACTTTTATTTTTATGTTTGCCTATGTGATAGAAAAGTTTTTTTTTTCTATTTAGCAACTTATGTCATCTCTGGAGAAGCGTGAGCTACAGTTTAGTAACGTGATCGACCGCGGGGAGGCCATGATCGCTCAACATCACCCGGCTAGCAAAACCATCGAATCACATTTACAGGTAAGTTTAAACTATTGAGTGTAGCGTTAATGGCGACTAACCATAGACTGTAAAAAGCTAAATGTCGCTATACTTTTTAAAAAAACACGGTGCAATCATATTTCCCGAAATATGTATGTAAAAGATAGAAAAAAATGTCACTCCGATATCTCTGCCTACCCCGCCTTATAGTTTGATCCACAATTCAATGCAAGGTTTGACAGTTAAAGGGTATTGGCTTACCCTTTAACTATCCTACATACACTTCAATTTATTTATCTAATGGAGGTATATCTATAATAAAACATTGTTAATTAAAATGCATTAGTTTTGCACCACCATAAAGGAGTAATACATAAATGGGCTTTCGAGAAGAAAAAAAAAAGGAAATTTAGTTTTGATTTCTATAAAATTTAGGCCAAAATAAAAAAATAGTTTTCGTTATTTTTTTTTTTTTAATAATTAACTAGTTTTTGAGATATTAATATTTGAAATCTAAAATCAAATATTTACGCATTCATTATAAAATGAATGCGTAATACTCGTATAATATATATATTTTTTTAATGTACATAAAAAATATAATTAACTTTTTTTTTTTTCGTCGGATGCGCATTAAAATATTGTTCAACGTAAAAATATGTCAAACCTGGCATCACATTAAAAGTAGTATAAATAACTAGTACTACCTACTTGCTACATATAAAACACTTGATTTTTATTATCAAGCGCTTCGCTAATAACATTAGACTATATATTAAATAAACTAATCGCCATTTTGAAACACTCAGCCGCCATCTTGAACATTTTGGGAGAAATATTTGAATAATCGGATTCTATCTTCCCTGGTTCAAACCCCAAAGCGTACCAATGAAAATACATTGTCACTATAACAACTTGTGTAGTTGTCTACAAGGGGTTATAGAGTCTACCTCAACGTGCTGACCACTTGTTCGGTGTAGGCTAAAAATACCATCGATACGATGAGTTAGGAATAAAACCCCGCCGCTAGATACCCTGAGGCCGTGTAGGCGGTTTTGGGGGCCGTAAGGCACCATTGATGCTACTTTCTTAAAATTGTTGTCCGCCATATTAAATTCTTTGTCCGCCATCTTGAAATATTTGAAGTTATTTTTATATTAAATTTGTTACTGTTATTTATTTAATAGGTGATGCAATCACAATGGGCGTGGGTACTCCAGCTGACGTTGTGTCTTGAGACACATCTGAAGCACACCACGCAGTACCACAGCTTCTTCGAGAAGGTCAAGGAGGTCGAGAAATGGATCGTTAAGTAAGTATCTTTATATTGGAAACCTATAATGAATAATAATAAAAAAATCAATAGCTAAAGGCATTAAAAAACATTACACCTAATAACATGAAAAATATTATAGATGAAGACAACATTATTATTAAATTTTTCAAAATAAAGTAGTGTAGCTTATAGAATTACTATTTTGAAAGCTTAAACTATGTTTTAATAAGAGATCTATTTTACAAATGACGTTACTAAAAAATAAATACATTAACTTCCTTTATCCATGCGGGAGTTTTTAAAATATAATATGTATTATATCGTTGTTTCTGATACAAATAGTAAAAGCCTAGAGCTTAGTTTGTGACCAGAGCAATATGTGTGTAATGTCCTTCATATTATATTAATTATGTTTTCTTCCCCCAAACAGAAAAGAAGAATCCCTAAACACGTCGTTCTCCCAATCGGAGTTCTCCCTGGACCAGGGGGAGAGACTCCTGAAGGGGATGCAAGACCTCCGCACAGAGCTCAACGAGCGCGGGACCCTGGTGGGGGAGCTGCGGGAGGAAGCCGACCGCGTCAGACCCCAGGCGGAGCGCCGGCAGCCTATATCCAGGTCCGTCCGGGCTGAGAGCGTTTGCGCATATACCAGTGCTAATGTAAGTATATATAACTTTTTTTTTATAAACTTCTAAGGGTTCACCGGTTTTCGGGAGACTACTGCATCGATTTTCAGCCTAGTGGTTAAGTTACTGCGCAACTGATAACAAGGTTAAGCAGATGACAACAAGGCCGGCCTGGGATGGGTGACCGCTTTATACAACGAGGCTATTTCATCATAAACACCGCAATAAGCTCGCCACTTGTTAGGTGTTGCTTCCGAATACCATCGGCGAAATGAGGACGGGTGTTAATCCCTCCGCTGGGTACCCTGAGGCCGTTTAAACGGTTCTCGGGAGCCAAATAGGCACCCGTGATGGTACTTATTTATTATTTATTACTGCATGGATTTCTTGTCGAGGTGGTAGCTTCCTTTCCGGGTGCGGTTATGAAATGGGTAGTTGAATTGACGATAAGGCAGCGAGTATATTAAAATATACTCGTAGTATATTAAAATATACTCGTAATGCAATTCGTAATTGTCGCCACCCAGTTCGTAATCGCATCATTTAGCCGGCATAGTAGGAGCGATCATTATTGTTTAAGAACAATTATTGATTGACTTCATTGATTCATGGACTTTGTAGGTCTGCTCACCACCAGGTAGATACAAAGTCACATGCCGTGCGATAACGATATTGAAGCTCTGAAAAAAACATATATCTCTAATCTAGGTTTGATCAGCTGTCAAAGTGCGTTACACACATAGAGATATATACAGGGAGCCGCCCTGAGGCCTTATATCGCCTTTCTAGTCGTGGGAATAGAAGATGGCCGCGCCATACAAAATAAAAAGAAAAGTGAAAACAATAAATATGTATAACCAATCACTGAGCGTTGATTGGTTGAAGTGAGAACAGAATATGGCGGCAACGCTACATATAAACATTTCGTTTTATGGTTTATTTTAGGACCTAGGGCGCGGTTCCATATATTATTTTTTCTTTTTGTGTTTTATACATTTTTCCTTTGTAACCGGAGACATTAGTAATAAAACGTTAAAAACAATTGAAAATTTTAACATAGAGATATATACAGGGAGCCGCCCTGAGGCCTTATATCGCCTTTCTAGTCGTGGGAATAGAAGATGGCCGCGCCATACAAAATAAAAAGAAAAGTGAATACAATAAATATGTATAACCAATCACTGAGCGTTGATTGGTTGAAGTGAGAACAGAATATGGCGGCAACGCTACATATAAACATTTCGTTTTATGGTTTATTTTAGGACCTAGGGCGCGGTTCCATATATTATTTTTACTTTTTGTGTTTTATACATTTTTCCTTTGTAACCGGAGACATTAGTAATAAAACGTTAAAAACAATTGAAAATTTTTGTCTGTTGGTTTGATTAATTGTTTGTTGTGTCATGATGTTGTCAGCCTTTATTGCATTCAAAATCTTATTACTGGCGGCGCTTTTTGTTGACGGCGGCACGATCGTTCCGAAACGAAACGTTCGATTGTTCTTAAACACTGCAGCAAGGATATTAAAATATACTTGTAATGCAAATACATATTTGACGCGGCCCATTTCGTAATCGCTTCATTTGGCCGGCGTGTTGCTTAACAACCACGACCCCAATCATGGACTTTGTAGCGCTTTTCACCACCAGGTAGATACAAAGTCATGCCGTAATATTTAAATTAACAAAAAAACAATAAATCGCCACTTATTGTGTTTTGTTACAGATAACAATAGAGAAGGGGTCCACGGTGACGGTGCTGGACAACATGGGCCGCACGCGCTGGCGAGTCCGGCTGGGCGGCGCTGGCACGGAGGCGCAGGTGCCGGGAGCCGTGCTGGCGCTGCCGCCGCCCTGCGCCGCCGCGCGCGACGCCGCCGACCGACTGCGCGCCGCCTACGACAGGGTGAGGCCACACGCACACACCGCCAGTGACCTAGGGGATCGTTAGGATGGGCTGCGCGCACATTGTTCAATAACAAGTGTTCAAAACTCACAATGTTCAATAAGCATATTGTTCAATACGCGTAATGTTCAATACGCCTAATGTTCAATAAGTAAAATATTTACAACTCATACCATATTTTTTTTCTCTAATGTTCATTGGTTGCCCTTCAAATACAGGGTGATTTTACTAAGGTGGGCCCTCACATTCGAAACTTCGATCTGAAAGACAAGTTTTTAGAGAAAAAAAAAAAGGGAATATCAGTTCTATTGCAATAGTCATAGGGTGTATATTAGTTTGGTTATTAAAATGACAAGTTTTTAGAGAAAAAAAAAAGGGAATATCAGTTCTATTGCAATAGTCATAGGGTGTATATTAGTTTGGTTATTAAAATGCCGCCATCTTGAATACAGAAATTATTCGTCTTGCTTGTACATGTCTGAATTATAGGAATATGAAATCTATAAATTGACAATTTCTTAAATATAAAACTGACTTGCAAACATTATATTTAAGACTATTGTGTCGATTTTTGTTGAGGTGGGAATATCCTTTCGGGTGCGGTTGATTTGACGTTGATGCAGCGAGTATATAAAAGTAGACTCCTAATGCAGATTCGTCTTTGTCTCCGCGCATATTTATCGCCCGCCCTTATGAGCTTTCTAGGCCTGCTTACCACGAGGTAAGCAGGCCTAGAAAGATACAAAGCCACTTACTATGTTTTTTTTTAAAGGTTATTCAACTGTGGCAAAGGAAGCAACTGCGCATGCGACAGAATATGATATTTGCTACCATCAAGGTGGTCAAAGGATGGGACTTCCCACAGGTAAATGTTTTCTCTAATAATAATAGATGAACAATGAAATTACTAAATAAAAAGTATTTAGGCCATTAATTATCTCTATAAATTGAGAAATGATAGATCAAACTATTTTATAGTTTTGTTATCAAAAAATATATAGTACAATAAACAAATATAGGCACTGCATTCGTAATCGCGAACTTCGCGTTCTCATACGAAATTAGCTTTCAAACTTCCAATAATACTCGATTACTGTTAATCGCAGAATTAAAATAATATTTATACTACACCTGCTCGGAAAGTAGGTTCTTACTTGCGTAAGAATAGGTCAGAAAGTACGTCTTTGTAGTCGTACAAATATGCGGGAGGAAAAAGTGTATAAAAATCCATTGTTAACGTGCTTAAGCGGGAGGAAAAAGTATATGAAAATTCATTGTTAACGTGCTAGTTTTTTTTAAGTTTTTTTTCTTCAATTCTTCCAAATTAGGAAAGGCAAGGGTTCAAAGCCATACAGCCTAGTTTTTTTTTACAAGTTCGAAATTTTAATCAAAATAAAATAAAAGTATTGGTTTATTGGCTGTTTACTTTCTTTGCATTTTTGATTTATTAAGTTTTAACAACTGTAATAATTTTAATATAAACTTTAATTAATAGAGATTTTATTTTTTATTTTCCTCGTAGGTGTAGTATAAAGCACTATGTATCACTCGGCGAGAAAGTGCGATTCCTAACTCGAGCGAATTAAGGCCCTCCGCTTCGCGTCGGGCCTCAAACTTCGCCCTCGTTAGTAATCGGTGACTTTCTCCCCTCGGTGAACAATGTACTATTTTGTCGGTCATTGTATTTATTTATCTTTCTGTATTGGGTTATTATTTTTATTTTCTTCGAAGTCAAAAAATAAACTGTTTTGATATATATATTATACATTAAAAAATAAAACAACCCGCAACAGAAAGATTTTTGCGTACAACTACGAACATAAAAAAATTATTGAACTTGGACCAACAGCCAAGTTGTAATATTGGAAGTACGTTTGTATGGGCGTCAAGTCGACTCCAGGGCCCTTAAATTTCTAATAATCGCATGGCTGATTAGTTTTAGAATAACATTTAAAAAAAACTACTAGTGTTAACTTTTGTTCTTAATTTTCTACCCAAAGTTCGTGGCTATGGGAGCGGAACAGCGTCAAGCTATCAGACGTGCGCTCAACGAGGATGCGGAGAAGCTACTGGCGGAGGGGGATCCGGCCGACCCTCAGCTGCGGAGGCTGCGGAGAGAGATCGATGACGTCAACCGACTGTTTGACGAGTTCGAGAGGAGAGCCAGGGCTGAGGGTGAGTCAATTTTTTTTCCACAGTTATAATCTAATTTTTGAATCAAAAATATATCTTCTTGGTCAAGACAAATATTGTTCCTTATTTTGCAGATAAAATATATTCTTGAATTAAGTAAAACTTTTGTGAAATAATATTCTATGAACATTTGTATTGTTCGCTGAAGAATTGTTTTTTATCCGTACATATAAATCGTTTTTATTAGCAATAAATAGTAGAGGACCCAAAATGCTTCCCTGTGGAACTCCAGAGTTCGAACAGAGAACTAGGACTGAAGTAATTTTAATTTGTGATTGAAATAAGATTAGGAAATAAGAATTATATTTCAATGTAAAAAAAATAGTAAGTGACTGCACATACCACCTGTTATGGATACATAGGATAGATTTTAACTACTTGACGGTGATAGCGAAAGCTGAAGATAAATACGCTAACTAAAGTAATAAATATTAAGTAAGTCATTTAGTAAGGAATAATAGTGGGCCTAAAATTCTACCCCGGGGAACTCCATAACTGTGTTGATAAACAAAATTCTTGCAATGAAAGATTGTTTGGCGACTTTTTATTTATTTGTGACCTATATTTATGCCCTTAATTTCAAAATAATAATAAATTAAGTAATGAATTTGACACAAATTTGAAACGGTTTCATTTTACTACAATTCTTATGCTTAATTATGATGTTGTATAATGTATGTTAGATGTATGTATAAAATTAAAAAATGACGAAGATAAATTGGTTCTAGAGTTTTAAGGTCACAAACGATTATACAGACGTTGCATTATAACTATAGTTCTATCACAAGTTTTTGCAAACAATTTTTACTATAGCCTGCTAGCAGTCAGAGTACTGGTAGCTTGCCGATGGGTGCTGACTCATGTACACCATTAATATTAAATGATATTGAATTCTGGGCCATAACTAAACTCTGTCGATTTTTGCCGCCAGCTCTCGGACTATAGTAACTATAGATAGGAATCAACCAATAAGGGAGGTTTATGTAAAAAATAAAGCGATCCTATTGGGTAATCCCTATCTATAGTTACTAGCAACTATAGTAAAAACTGATTACAGTAACTTGTAGTAGGGCTATTGATAGTGGCAAACTGACGTCATCGCGTCTAAATGTACGTTTTGATATCGTTAATGTTCGGCGTTTCGTAGTACCTACGGTCGGCGTTTACTACATTATCTGTTAATATCTTCTGACGTCACTTTCAGTTCTCGTAGAATATAGTGTAGACACTATCAAAAAGTATTTTTAAGATATTATGGCCGAGTCACATAGTAACAGTTGGTAAACAATTATTCAATGAAGTTAATTAAAGTGAGTATTTTAAATGTATATAGTTAAGCTGAACAGTTGTGAGACGTAATTTAAACTTTATTGTTTAATTGACTAACTAACCATCTACCATTTATTGTATCGCGTATGAGTGTATGTGTAAATAATGGTTAAAAACATTATTTTTTCGTCAGAATTAAAAAAAGTTAATAATATTAGTATAGATTATAAAAAATAGACAATTCTGTTACCTATTATCATTTATATTATTGATCATAATTTATGATATAACTAAAATGCATATTTAATATTTTTTGATTTACAATACATTTAAAGACTCTCTATGGTTCTTAGTAAATTAATGTAAGATTTATTATATTATTTTACTCTTTTTTTAAATATATAATAATAATATGAGGGTCATTTTAATACATATTCATATACATTAGCCCAGCGGCCACATTCTGTTTCTTATAAGGTAAGCGTTAGATTGTCAAAATAACGAATTCCGTTATTAGCGCGCTCTCCTCCAATTAGCGAAGGTTAAAAAATTACTCTGATTGGAGAAGAGAGCGCTAATAGCGGAAATCGTTATTTTGACAATCTAACGATCACGTTATAAGAAACAGAATATGGCCGCTGGTCGCAAACTAAAGTCTAGAGTTTAGTTTATGACCAGGCTTGTACTATATGTACTAGAAACAACGATGATAATACATATTATATTTTACAAAAACCCAGATCGTGACAAACTGTACTTACAGAAAAAACGTACTAATGGTTTTTTGCTATGGGTGGGAATCGAACCCAAGACCTTCGGATGCAACATAAATAAATATAGGAGCTACTTAATACACAAATCCCTACTGCTGTTTACCGTCGTGACTGGTATGTTTGTAAGAAGGTATGTAGTTTTTCTCGGCGATGCTGTCACAATCAATTGTATGCGACACTTTGATAGCATAATTGATGCGTAGGCGCACATTGCACCTTCGCCTTTACTAGTTGGAACGTTTGATCTTAAAACTTTGTGTTTCTATATGCAGGGCTTTATGGCGGCCGAGGTATTAGTGGCCTTTCACTTTAGGTTATAGGTGGTTAAGAAACTGGTAGTTGTTATAACGACAAAGCAGGCAGGATATATAAAAGTTGATGTTGATATATATAGGGGGCCGCCTTAATGCCTAAAATGCCTTTCCAAACGTTAGAACAGAAGATGGCCGCCACCATACAAACTCAAAACATAAAGTGAGAATAATAATACATACATACATATCTTCACGGGTGCCTTACGGCGCCCGAGACCGCCTAGGCGGCCCCAGGGTACCCAGCGAGGAGTTTTAATCCCACCTCGTCGTAGCCGATGGTATGAGTCTACACCGAACAAGTGGCTAGCTCGTCGCGATGTTTTTAATAGACTCAATAGCCCATCTATAAACAGTTTCACAAGTTGGTATAGTGAAACCGGGACCGACAGCTTAACGTGCTCTCCGAGGCACTATAGTGGTGTTGTCAAACAAATGTACATATTTTTTTTAATTAAAAACTCATTGGTACACATCGGGATTCGAACCAGGGACCTAAGTGTTTTTAAGTCCCAGGTCCAATCAACTCGGCCACCACGTATATTAATAATAATAATTATTATTATTATAAGCAATCACTGGTTGAAGTGAGAACACAGTATGGCGGCAACGAACACGTTTGACATTTCGTTTTATAGGCGATTTTAGACATTAGGGCGGTTCCATTTATTATTATTTTTAAGCTCGTAATGCAAAGTCTGTCTGTTTATTTTTGAACTTTTAACTCAATATCAGCTTTTTTTAATTATAGATAAACTCCCTAGATATTGTTAAGTTAGGTATCTTATTTCTAACAGGACCTTTATTTAAACATTTCATTTATATAAAATTTTGAGTTACTAAAGAATATTGGCTTATTTAGAATGAGCGTTGGTGAAAAAAAGTTTGAATAAAGCATTTTTTAAAGCAATTAAAGAAGTTAATTTTCAATGCAGTAGATTTTTTTTTATAACTAGGATAAAAGAGAAAAATGGAATTATACAACAATAACTAAACGCAAAACATTATCTATAGGCAAATCCAAACGGAAACCAAAAAAAAACCTAGCGCTTTATAATTCTATTATCAAAATTAATAAGTCGAACTCTAGTCCAGACTATGTCAAGATAGCAATAGTACTGTGTTTCTCGACCAATTCAGTCAGTGGTGTTGTTTCGCCTGTGGTTAATGCCACTATATATTTATTAAAACATACGAGTGTATTATATAGTAAATAATGACAACAATATAGTGTAAAAGTGCACGAAATGAAGAAATTAAAACGAATTTTTACGAACGGAAAAGGGGGTAAAGTGTTTTTTAATGCATTTTTGGTGTATAGATATTCGACTAAATACACCTGTTGGCAAAGAAATGGAATCAGTTGTTTTATGGATTGTTTAAAGTTATTTCCTTTATCAACTATTATTTAATAATAATAAAAACTGTATAAATTAAATTTCAATGAAACTTTGAAACAGTATATATTTGTTATTTGTTTACGAATATAGAAAGTATGTAATAAGAGGGGAAAAAATGTTTTTGACGAATTTCAGTGCCTAGGATTAAAGGTTTAAATATACATTTTAAGGTATTTGTTTATACCGATAAGAAAATAAAATATATACTCATTAAGCGTCATAGTGCAACCTTTAAAATTCACCCTGTATATAAATAAGTCCGCGGGTATGAAAAAGACCTACACACGTTATGCGAAAACTTGCTGTGCGTAGGGTGCGACATATAGGCTAATTCATATAACCCGGTCAAAATTTGCCTTAGAATTACCCAGACATAAATATATATAATCAGTCCCGGTACAATTACTATAGGTCAAATTTTAAATTCCAGGCGGACAAAGTCGCGAACAGAAGTTAGTAGTAGGTAAATTATTTAATTTGGGCTAGGTGATGATGATATTTTTCTAAAAATATAAATACAACACTGTATAGTGCATTATCTTTTACTAGTGCTAAAAGAAAGAATTTTTTTAAAATAATTTATGACAAAGACCTTCAGTCACTGTCACTGATGGCGCCGCTCCAAAAAGAGGCGAAATATTTGGCAATAAAATTTTATAACTTATATTTTATAACCTATATATTTTGCCTAAGTATATAAGATTTGTTTCTTACATCCACGCACTTTTATTTCTTTCAGAAAAAACTTATATGTGTATTTATTTATTATTGTTTCTTACAAGTATTTCTAAATAGATAACACGTATTTATCAACGTGCTTTTTTACTTATGTCACGTTCGCCTACCTACATTTATAAATTATATTTTAATTCCCCAAAGGTCATGGCCGAATTCCTAATTGCATTTGTAATTTACAAATCATATCACAGTCCAGGATTTAAATTGGGCAATTTAGTAATATTTTATAGGATACCTACATATGTAGCAAATGTTATTTGATTTAAAATAAACCTTAGCTTCTTATGATTAAGTACTCTTATTGTATAAGTCTGATTCTAACATGATGTCATGATGGAGTCCTGAATTGGGTGTATTTTGATCTATCAATTACATACTATGTCATTTGTTATTGTTGACTTGACATTGAATATTTTCTTGTCTGACCAACTATCATTACCAATTACCAACTTCTTCTACATTTATTTATTTATTTAAAATTCTTTATTGCACTAAGAAGATTTGTACAAAGGCGAGCTTGATGCCTTAGGCATTATCTACCAGCTAACATTTAGGACTACTTATACATATATAGTCCGTTCAGAAGTTTACAGTAGACTATTGCATCGATATCTATTAAATACTACATATGTATAGTCCGTTCAGTAGACTACTGCATCGATATATATATTGTATACTACATATGTATAGTCCGTTCAAAAGTTTTCAGTAGACTACTGCATCGATCTCTATTGTATACTACATATGTATAGTCCGTTCAAAAGTTTTCCATAGACTACTGCATCGATATCTATTGAGGTAGGCTACTAACTTGGTCATAATAATGAGTTTGGCATGTTTTTATTCATAATTAACCCAAAAACCGTATTGATTACTTGTAGACGTGGTAGTCTACTTTTAGGGTGCAGTTACGAAATGGGATGTTATTTTGACGATAAAGACTTGTGATTTTATTAACCATACGAAGACACATTATTATTAGCAAAGGACCTGTTTTTGTATATTCAAGACTTAATCGAGGATAGAATTTATAGAAAAATGTAATAGGAAACAACCCTCCTTCCTTCTGTCTTAAGGGCCCTGCAGTCGTCTTGACGCCCATACAAACGTACTTCACAAAAAAAACATCTTTCTGTTGTGGGTAATACATATTTATGTATTAAAAAGTTTTTTTTTAATTATTATTAAGCATTAATCAAATATATACAGGGTGACTTTGAAAACAACTTTTCCCATGGAACCGATTGTCGCAAATTAAAGAAAAAAATGCCTCCTCCATACCAACTAGTAATATTAAAATTACCAATTTGTTTGGGGAAATCTTTTTTTTTTTTAATTTTCGACACATCTTCCATGGAAAAAGTTGTTCGATTTGATAAGAAGAACCTCATATTAGCCCAAAGTATATGCTTTCAAATTCACCCTGTATATACCTAACACAGAAAGATCAATTAATACAATGACCGACAAAAATATACTTTTAATTCCGCGATAAACAGTAGTAGAGTATTACTAGAAGTGCGAAAGCTGATTTTGTATGAAGGAAGCATACTTCGAGATTTTGAAATCAAGAGGTAGAACATCTTCTAAGCCAACATATTACCACATATCGTTCCCTTATTTATGTGTGAAGTTTAAAATAAATGTTTTAAATTTGAAATTTTTATATCACTTACAGAAGAGTCAAAGAATGCAGCCAGGATTTTCCAGGAGCAATCATCAAACCTCTACGAACGCCTTGAGGTTCTGGAAAGGCAGCTCAACGAGAGGATAGCAGGTCCTATTCCTCGAGACCTGGATAGTTTGGAGCATCTAGTTCTGCAGCACAAGGACTGGGAGAACAGCTTCCATGGCTTGGCTAATGATCTGGAGCAGACTCAGGCTACTTTCAGAGGTAAGGATTGTGATTGATATATAGTTCCCTGCTTTTGTATTTCTTGACATTATGTTTCTTATAGCGTGACCGTTAGATTGTCAAAATAACGAATTTAGTTATCAGCGCTTTCTTCTCCAATCAGCGAAGGTTATAAAACTACTCTTTAGAGAGCGATCCATTAGGCATGATTGATTCTTCTTATTATCAAGAGTAAAACAGTATAATAATCTGTTCCAGAGTAATGATTAAGACACAGTGATGATTCAGAAGTCATGATCAGTTAGGTTTATAATCAAAGCGTTTGTCTATTGATGGATATATGAATCTCCAACCCAGGGTTGAAAGACCCTGGTTGTACCTTTCGAAAGGCAGATCAAAAAAAAATGATAGCATCTTGGAACTGTATAGTTTAGAGGTTCTTATTCTGGATTTACATGCTTGAGAGAATAGCTAAATTTTGCCTAGTAATCTGGAACAAACTCAAGCTAGAGGTGGGTTTTTCGTAAGGTAGGATATAGCTGTCTTCTAAGATAAAGGTTCCACAATCAGACAAACTACCATACAGACCACAGATGTAAAAATTGTCAAGTGCCTCGTCATATTTCGGTTATAGCCTATGAGTTCACCGGTTTTTAGAAGACTACTGCATCGATTTCTTGTCTAGCTAGTAGTTTCCATTTAAGGTGCGGTTATGAAACGGGCAGTAACTAACTTTGACGATAAAGGAGCGCGAAGCTATTAAAGTAGACTTGTGATGCAAATTTTTATCTTTGTCGTTGTCCATTGCGTAACCGACGACATAGTGGGAACGAATGCTGTTAACACATCCATTTATTCATGCATCTGCTTACTATGAGGTGTTTATAATAAGTATGTAATATATGTTTGATTATATTAAAGTAATGTTTCTTTTTATCAAGGTATAACCCTGAAGACTCCAGCCCTGAAGAAGAGTCTGGACAAGCTGGTGACCAAGTGGAGCGACATGCAATCCAAGTCGCAAATCTTTGTAGAAAGGTGAGAACGGTTTCTTAAAATGTTTAGACTGAGTCGTCATCAGACGGTTTTAGTATGGATATTCAAGCTATTTGACATAAAATTCAAAGATTTATGCATATAATCAGTTTTCCGTAATAGGGAAATGATTTATCGTATTAAATTACATTAATAAATATACTATCAATTAAGTAATATTTATGTAAATGTTAAATGAACATCTTTTATAATAATAATAAATAATTCAAACTTAAACATACACAACACTCACAGCCACACAGCCCTCAAAAATATTGTGAATCCCTATGAAAATCCTGAGGCAAAAGTTAGAAAATCTAATATGGCTGCCGTCCGCCATTTTGTATTTTTGTATTCTTTTTTTGTTATTTATAATATATTATGATATTTATCATTGTTATTTTTTGTTGTTGTTTATAGGTTGAAGTTCGTCGAAATAGTGGTGAACAGTATGGAGGAAAATAATCAGACAATCTCCGAGTTTGAGATCAAGTTGGCGCAGTTCAGCGATATGCCCAACGATATAGAATTGCTCAAAGATGTGAGTTGGACTTATTAGTAGCAAACTTTCATTAAAAAAAATACTATTTTATAACAGATAGTATAGTATTTTGTTGGGTAACTGAACACAGTAAAGGAGAGAGCTTTTATCAGAAAGGGCTTTACCCTACTTTGCGGTCTCAAGTCCGGGAACGCTACAGTTCATTCCCCTGCCACTTAACCACGGGATGGACCCGGCACGGTGAAGCCATGGAAAACTAACAACATTATCTCTCTCTCTTTATACATATTATAAAATCGTAGATACTTTTTTTTTTATTGGGGCACGACATGTGATTTTGTATCTACCTGGTGGTGAGCAGACCTACAAAGTCCATGAATGGGGTCAATCAATAATTGTTCTTAAACAATATTGATCGCTCACACTATGCCGGTTAAATAATGCGATTACGAAATGGGGGTCGACAAAGACGAATTGCATTACGGGTATATTTTAATATACTCGCTGCCTTATCGTCAATTCAACTACCCATTTCGTACCCGTACCCTGAAAGGAGACTACCACCTCGACAGGAAATCGATGCAGTAGTCTCCTGAAAACCGATGAACCCACAGACTAAATCCGAAACATGACTAGGTCACTTGACGGTTTTTGTATCTGTATGGCATTTTACATGACGTAAAATCCACTAATTGGAATCAAAATCTAAAGTCGACCTATGGAATCCATTTTCATCCGCTCCGGTTGTGTTGCGTTTTTTATTTATTATTAATAACACGTATTAATAAATATACATGGATCGGTGTCTTTTATATTTAATTAATTTCGATTATTAATTGACTTCCTTTAGATCCACGAAGACCTCCTTCGTATGCAAGTGGCTGTCTCCAAACAGCAAATCCAGATGGACCAAATGAATGACGAGGCAGAGAACTGTCGACGCATAGTGGAAGGCTCCAGGTCTTCCCTCAGCCATTCTCTATCCAGACGTCACACAGACCTGGACAGGTTGCATGCAGACGTTACCCAGCTTAATAACCGCTGGAATAATGTATGTGGACAACTCTCTGATAGGTAAGTCTTGTTTATTTTTTTATTGGAGCGAGGCATGTGATTTTATATGGGGCCAACCAATAATTATTCTTAAACAATATTGTCGCTCCCACTATGCCGGGTAAATGATGCGATTACGAAATAGGGGACGACTGACGAATTGCATTACAAGTATATTTTAATAGACTCACTGTCTTATCGTCAATCCAACTACCCATTTCGTAACCGCACCCTGAAAGGAGTCTACCACCTCGACAAGAAATCGATGCAGTAGTTTAAAACTGAAACATGACTAGGTTACTTGACGGTTTTTGCATCTGTATGGGCGGTGGTAACGAGACCGGTCGGTCGGACTAAAGAAGTTATAGAGACCTTCATCCCACCTAAAAAACCTTTTTATTATAGATTCCCAAAAACCTCCTTGTTTAAGGGGGGAGGGGTTTCAGCTCCTCCAAATGTTATACTGACTTGCAAGGTGATTACGCGCACCTAAGCAAGCTCGTACTGATGGTAATGGCACAGCTTTCTGATATTTTAAAACCGCCAGACTAGACCTACGTTATAATCAAAAACGTATCATGTTCTGCTGGATAGCATATAAAGGTTTCATTCTGATGTAACCAAGCTTACTAAAGCTAAGAAGATTTAAACATATTGAAGTACCAAGTCAGCCATATTGAATGAACTAACTAATGAGTGAAAAAGGTTTTAGATAAAACTTTTCCTATCGCCTACTGCTTAAGCAAGAGATGGAAATCTTCTATTTGAGTATTTATTACTTAAATAGTATTAGTGACGCTGAAACAATCGGTTACAAATCACCTTTGTAAAAATATAAAAGATATGAAAACTACTGATACAATTTTAAAAATTATTTCACCAAGCTCATTTATCAACGAGTGACATGTGATGTATTTTATTTTCGATGCGATCTCCTTAAATTAAACGCCGAGTGAAACCGCGGGGCATAGCATATTTTAAATATAGAAATTACAATAAACCCAACAGGTTAAGAAGCTGTGAAACAGCGTACCAACTCCTTAAGCAGTACAACGCTGGTTTGGAAAAGGAAGCGGAATGGATCGATGACACATTCAACAAGCTACAGGCCCAACCTACTCTAGAAGTACGACCCAAAGAACAATTTGAGCCAACCAGGGTGAGAAATAAAACATTTCGCTTGCAGGTTTTTTTATGTCTTTGTCTAAAATCAACGCTATTTTTATTTTCAAAATGGTGGATAGGCAAGATGGCGGTCTATTTGATTGAGATTATAGTTTTCGATTTGATTTAGTTTCGCATGAAACTTTTTATAAAGACTAATAAATATTATTTTTGTTACTTTTTAATAATAATTCAATAGCATGAGTTAAATTAATTTGAACATATTATACAATAAATAAAGTTGCACTTTTAAATTCTATAACTATAACTGTTTATTATTATTTTATTATTAATAAAAAAGCATGAGTCATTTAAAATTACACCTGTAAAATATTTGCACTTTAAAAAATATTAATTTATTTTTACTTGTTTAAAAAATTCCCTTGTGCATGAAATAAACTAAATTATCTAAAATGAAAATACAATTTGATAACCTATTTCATTTTGGGTTTGCGGTCAGTGACCCTAGTGCAAGTTTACGTTAACGCTAACTTTGGCGACTATTGACCAAATAGATTTAATTTTTCTAATTAGGAAATTCATATGTTTATAATTGAGAAGTGAGAAAACATCTGTTTTTTCCTGTCACGTTGATATGGAAAACAACTTAGGCTGAATTTCATCAAAGTATCGTTAAAGTAATTGTAACGATTAAAGTTAAAAATGGCATCGATCGTACCAGTTATCATTCGACTTTCAAAATAAAATCTTTACATTCGACGCCATTTTTAACTTTAATCGTTACATTAGAGTTTATTTTGGTGCCTTAGATTAAATCGGTTTTATTGAAACGTTTCTGAATAGAGCAGGATGTGATAAACCAGGATTCCATTTTCTAAAATATTTTTGTTTCTTAGTAAACTTGCACTTGGGGAACATTTAATATACCTAATGGGCATCGAAATAGAAAAATATTGAATGTTAAATTTATTTTTAAAATGCTAGCAAATCATATTGAGTTTAAAATTTATAAAAAAAAAAATCTGTGTTACATATTCTATATTGTTCTATGTAGATGCTAATGGATTTTTCGACCATTTTTATTGTAACCTAATTTAACGTAACATTTGGGTGTCTTGTGGTCCATTTACAGAGTCTTCTCAACACAGTTGTGGAAAGGACACCTAAAATTGAAAAGGTTAACCTCGATGGTGGACGATTTATAAGAGAGGCGAAGGTAATTATTAATAGTATTAACATTGTTTTTTTTAAGTATGTCTTTAGGGTATTTTTTTTCTTTTTAGTCCCACTGGGTAAAAATACGTTAAAAATTTTACAATATGCACGAGTACGACAGTGTTTTGTCTTTGATATGATGAAATTTGCCCTACTAAAAAAGATTTTAGAACACCAGCGGGCCTAAATTACTATTTAAAATGTACAGTGTGGTTAATGCGTCTAGTAAAAAATGTCTCTATCTAATAACAACAACTAGATGCTTTGACCACCGTACAGGATTTCTCGTGTTTTAGGTAAATTTTCTATATTCAAAATGGCCGCCGGCAATATGGCTGCCAAAAAGTTGTCAACCATTTTGTTTTGGTGTATGAAAGTTGATAAGAAAGTTGGTCCAGCAATTTTCGACTTCTGCTTTCCTTGTTTTGTCTGCTTTTGTCGTCTTGTTTTTTGTCTTTTTGGGTCTTTTTTGTAGTAGTTCTCTTTCTATAGCAGAGAATTAATGTCTATGTCTTTTATTGTCTATTATTTTGTCTTTTTGTCCTCTCTAGTCTGCTTTTTTGGCTGTGTGAACGCTTTGCTGCATGCATTTGTGTCTAAAAAAGCTATTAAATTAATAAAAAATAATACAATACCTTTGTAGCACTTATAAAAATAACTAAGTGTTTTTGTTTTTACAATAATTAACACAAACATAAAGCTTTTTTAGTTATTAATTATTTAATATTATTAATACACATAATGATACGATGTGTGATTGTAACAAAATGTGTTTATAATTTTATTACACTGCTAATTTAAAAATAAAATCATTTGTTTAAAAATCACATTACATTTCTTAATTTGGTGTCCTTATCTAATAAATTTAAAATTCAAATCATTTTTTTATTCAATTCAAAGTTCATTGTTCTATGTTTTATGAATTATTTTATTGCATATTGTTTGTCTAGTGACATCATATGTTAATTTTATAAATTCACGCTTTTTTTGTCAGATGGTATTACACAGAAGTAATTGAGCCTCTGTTTTTGTGTTGCCTGTGTAAAATAAATGTTGCACGCATAAAAAACCTGAGTTATTTTTTAGGCACTATTTTGTACACTTTTTCTATATAGCATGCTTTTTTTTTATAAAGCTGGACCGTCTTATAAATCAATATTTTTATTATTATTTTTGTATGAAAGTTGAAAGGAGATGTATGAATTTGTTTAAAACTAAACTAATTTGCAGTAGATTTGAACTAACGATTAACAAAATAACTAACTTAAAAAAATATAGATTCATACATCGAGATGTCAGAGGTATGCAGAATGGTTGTGCGAAGAAATACATCCTTCCCTAGACATGAAACAGCTTAAGCGACAAGGCGAAGTGGATTTGTGTGAAAAGTTACGCAGCCGGGATCGAACTGTGGACCCAGAGAACATGTGCACGGGAAGCGAATCCGTGGCCAAGGAGTTGGATGAACTGAACGCGAAACATCAGAGAGTTATGGATCTGTTGTATGAAAGACTGCGACGGATTGCTGCAGCCAACCCTGGAGATATTGTTACTTTGGTAAGTGTTTTTTTTTTTTTTAAGTTTTTTAGGTTGGCAACACTGATTTTTTTAAAGGTAATTTATTGGTTTGTTATTTGTTCTTGTTATAGTATACTTAATTCAATGGGCTTTTGATAAAATATGAGTTTATCCTAAAAAAATCCTAATTTTTTTTTTATGTTGTTTAACCATTTTATAATAATCAAAGAATATTTAAAATTTTACATATAATACCACGACCAGCTCGCCACGTGTTCGTTCTAGATTTCAAATACAAAGGGTGTAGCGGGTGTCGTGTAAGGATTACAGAATTCAATATCACAGAGATACGTTTAAATAAAATAAATCTTACGTCCGCCATATTGGATTTTTATCGGAAGGCCATTGTTAGAATAATTTTATAAATATTTATATGCCCTATTTCTATGCCCGTTTTAGGTATATATTTTTTATAATCTATAATTAGCTGTTATTAAGGAGAGCACGTGTGTGATTTGAAAGAACATTTGGTGACAAGTATTGAAAAAGGAAAGTTACGGGGTTGGGGCACATTCGGAGGATGAATGAAAGGAAATAAAAAAAAAACATCACGGGTGCCTTTTTTGACTCCCAAAAACCGTTTAAACGGCCTCAGGTTACCCAGCGGAGGGATTACCATCATAAACACCGCAATATTAATGAAAGAAGATTGATTAAAATGATTTATTTAGAGGTAAGTAAAAGGGTAAGGCGGGGACGACTCAGAAGGTTGTGTGAAGAGCTTGGATGAAGAGGGTTGTGGATGTGAAGGAAGCGAGAGAGTTATGCCAGGATCGTTGTAGGTGACGCTTCCTTGTCTCTGCCTATACCCATGGGAAAGAGGCGTGATAAATTAATATTATATATAATACGTGACGATAAACCAAGTATTAACTAAGTATGTGTTAACAATAACAAATAACTGTAGTAACTATAAAAAATATGATTATTTGTTTGCATTCTCATCTATACTAATATAATAAAGAGGAAAGATTTGTATTTTTGTATTTTTGTATGTTTGTAATGAATAAACTCAAAAACTACTGGACCGATTGCAATAATTTTTTCACCATTAGAAAGCTGCATTATTCAGAAGTAACATAGGCTATATAATATCACGCTAGGTCCTATAGTTGTGGAGCAGTAACCAAAAATGTTTTAAAAACGGGGGAAAAGTATCGTTTCTGAGGCCTTCCGTGGCGTGCGCTGAGCATATAGTTAAAGTTATACAAACCTGTGCGAAGCCGGGACGGGCCGCTAGTGTTTTATAAATAGAAATGATTTAATTGTGTTTCTGTGTTGCCTACCTTATCTTTTTTATTATTATTTACTTACAGTATTTGCTCAGTTAATGTGTTTATAAATATGTTTTGGCCTTTTTAGGTGTGACCAGGTTATTAATGATATTTTTTAGTTTTTTTTTTCTTTTTTTATCACTGACTTCGACAATGGGAGTTTAGCTGTGAATGGAATAGGACTAACCTAAACAAAGGATATTAAACCAATTTAAAAAACAAACGATTATTTTCTACTTTGTAACTGTTTTATTGGCTATGGTTAGGTAGTCTCTACACGTAATTGAACTTATTTCGTAACCGCATCAATTAGCCGGTATAGTGGCTGTTAAACAATGTATTGATGTACCACATTGTAGTTCTGCTTACCATCAGCATATTCCAGTTCTACTGGTATGGTGAGTTCCAAAACAAATGTTTTTCACTCCCCTGCCTTTCTACCAAGCGATGGATCCTTCGATTCCCCGCTTCATTTTTTTAAAAATATTTCGCTCCCTCTATGCCGGCTAAATGATGCGGTTATGTAGTTGGCGGCGACAAAGACGTATTTGCATTACCAGTCTATTTTAATATCCTCGCTGCTTTATCGTCAAGAACCTCGACGATAAATCGATGTAGTAGTCCCCGGTAAACCGGTGAACCCACAGAATAAAACCGAAACTTGACTAGGTCACTTGACGGTTTTTGCATCTGTATGGTCGGTCGGCGTTGCAGGGTTATAGAGGTATTCCTTCCGCCTAATACCTACATAATACATTAATGTATGAGGTAGTAGTGATGTCATTGTATGACGATGTCACACAAAATGTCGTCGAAGGTCGCTTGGTTCTCACAGAGACCTAACACGTTTAATAAAATAGTTATATTTGCTAATTTACTAACGGTTTTTTTTAAATTCGTTACATACATTTACGGCGACCGAGACAGCCTAGACGGCCCCAGGGTATCCAGCGAAGGGGTTTTTTAATCCCACCTCGTCGTAGCCGATGGTATGAGTCTACACCGAACAAGTGGCTAGCTCGTCGCTATGTTTTGAATATACTCAATAACCCATCTATAAATAGTTTCACAAGTTGGAATAGTGAAAACGGGGACCGACAGCTTAAAGTGCTCTCCCAGGCACTATAGCGGTATTGTCAAACAAATGTACATAATTTGTTCTTAATTTTTAAATTCGTTATAAAATAAACGCTTTATTAATTTTAGTGTGTACCAATTAATGTTTAATTTACAATTCATTAGTTTGACAACGCCACTATAGTGCCTACGGTCCCAGTTTCACTGTATCAACTTGTGAAACTCTTTATAGATGGGTTACAAAACTTGTGTTTGCGATATAAATTGTAGCTGTGCTTCGCGAGTTCACTCGCTCGTTTACTTTTAAACAAATTGGAATGTATTTTCCTTGGCGTTCTTTCTGGTTTTCTTTTTTTCTAAAAATCTAGAATCTAAAAATGCAAAAATAAACTTCTTATTAGGTTATTAATATATATATTACTTACTACGTATATATATTACTCTGCACGCAACGGGATCTCTCAAATGGAATAAATTTTCTCCGT
Organism: Monopis laevigella; assembly: GCA_947458855.1. Lineage (NCBI taxonomy): Eukaryota > Metazoa > Arthropoda > Insecta > Lepidoptera > Tineidae > Monopis > Monopis laevigella. The sequence continues at coordinate 13,653,879 of OX381597.1, forward strand.
TTTTGCAACATTTTCCATTGATGCTCTGCTCCTATAGGTCGTAGGCTGTAAGCTATATATACATGATGCCTTTGAAAGGATGTACTTTGGGCTACTATCAGGTTCTACTGACCTAGGTATACGAACAACTTTTCCCATGGAACTATGTGCCGCATATGAAAAAAAATGCCTTCTCCATACAAACTAGTAATGTTAAAATGATCAATTTGTATGGGGAAGCCAATTTTTTTTTACATAAAGAGATAGCGTTTCTTATTCTAGTCTGTAATTATATTTTATTCAATAAAATTTAGCTTTTTTATTGTAGTCGTAATCGCATTTTTTCTGTGTCTATGACGTCACTAGTGACCAATAGTTGTTTTTTTTATTTTGTTTATAGTTTAAGAGACTGATGCATTTAGCATAAAGATAATTTTTGACCGTTTTTTCTTCAGTAATGTATTTATTTATGCCTTATAAGCGACGTATGGCCTCCTACGTATATTCGTGGGTGACTCGTTTCAAGGTTTTTTTCAATGTATATGGTAGTGCAGTCAATGTTCTTTATTTTTATACTTAATCTTACACTGTGAGGTTGGGTTGTACAATTTTGTTTTAAGCTTAACTTCACGCTAACCAGTTAGCACATTATCTTTGGTTAAGAAGTTAGGAATCGATGTTGTTTTCAGTGAAATAAAACTTTATTATCACTCTAAACAATATTTCAGCTACGACGAGGTGGGATTAAAACCCCTCCGCTGGGGTACCCTAGGCCGTCTAGGCGGTCTCGGGCGCCGTAAGGCACCCATGATGATACATATATATATATTTAGATGGTTTTTGACGTTCGTGTTAGTGAATCCATTGCCTATGCACTTAAGATATATTATTATTCGGTATTTGGCATTGGTTAAGCTAATTTACTTAAAATTTTAAGGGTCTGTTTAAACTATATAAGAGAAATAAGCACTGACGCTGTTGATAACGAAAAAATTGAATACCCCCCAAAAAATTGTCATTTTGCTGACCGAATGTCGATGTGTTTAAACAGGACTTAGGTCCTATTAAAACACTATCAAAATTTGCTATGATTTGGACATAGATCTTATAGAATTTCGCTGGGTGGAAAGGGTACCAAACAGACGGTCTAGGGACACGGCTGTTTACTCCCCTGCCTTCACGTGGTTGTCCCGGCAATCTGAATCCTCGTGAAAAATCCTGTAACTAAGAAGGGATCTAACTAGGCGTTTTCCAATTAGATCTCTCGCCTTCATTGTATCCAGTACCATCTTGACAACGTGATCCAAAAATTTCCACAAGCGGATCTGAATTCCTCCATTGGAAATTTTATGGATCTAGCTATCCAAGATCCTGAATTACCCTTACACAGACTTCTACTACAAGATTAGTATTAAAACAGTTTCTATTTCCAATTGACCGCCTCCGTAGATTGTCTTTGGCGTTGTATGTGAAGGTCGTGGGTTCGATTTCCACCTATGAGAAAAAACGTTTTAAATCTGTAGTCTGTCATGGTCTGAGTGTTTATAAAAAAAATACATGTATTAATATCGTTGTTTCTGGTACACATAGTACAAGCCTAGAGCTTAGTTTGTGACCAGAGCAATATGTGTTTTATGACCTTCCTATTATTAATCGTGAGATCTAAATTCCTTTATCTTCGTTTACATTAACGTTAACGATTCGAATAGTTCAACTCGGCCTGCCTCCATAAAAGTTAGAAATACGCGTATTATGATGTCAGACTATGGGCTTGTTTACAGGAAAATGTTTAATTAATGTTGAATTGCTTGGTTAAGTTTTTAGTCATTAGATGTTTAACTTAAAACTAATTTTATTATATACTTCTTGTTATTTGTTTTTAATTAATATAAAAACGTTTATTATTATGATTGTAACTTAATTAATAATAATAATATGTAGGAGAATTTACTCATATTGCTCTGGTCACAAACTAAGCTCTAGGCTTATACTATGTGTACCAGAAGCAACGATATAATACATATGATATTTTATAAACACCCAGACAATGCCAAACTGTACAGAAAAACGTACTAATATTTATTTGCCATGGGTGGGAATCGAACCACGACCTCCGGATTCAACGCCAAAGGCGTAACCACTGATCAACATAGGTTATTTTTGGTACACATAGGTAAGCCTAGACCTAGTTTGTAATCAGGGATATACAGGGTAAATTTTAAATGTTTTATTTTGGGCTAATATGACGCTCTACGGATCAAATCGAACAACTTTTCCCATGAAAAAAAAAATGGCTAGCCATACAAGTTGGTCATTTTAACATTATTAGTTTGTATGGAAGGCTTATTTAAAAATGTCCTACAAATAAAAATACTAAATTATTCCCTCTATCAACCGTCTAGTAACCTACACATGTTTCGGTTTTAGTCTTGGGATTCACCGGTTTCATTTGCATTCTTCTGTGGTCTGTAGTCTCCTTTCAGGGTGCAGTACGATACTGGCGATTGACGACAAAACAGCTAGGATATTATTAAAATAGGCTCGTAATACAAATTTGCCCCTGTTTCCGCCCATTTCCTAACCGCACTGTTTAGCCACATAGTGGGAGCGATATGTATTGTTAAACAACAATTTATTGATCGACCCCATTCATGGATTTTGTAGGACTGCTTAACATCAGGTCACATGCTCTGATCCGTTTAAAAAAAATACAAGACTTATTTGTATGCGACCTCAAAGTTTACGTAAACTTGAGTAGTGAGTTCTATTTATAGGTATTACTAAGTATAAGCCTCTCCGTAATATATTGTGAGCGCAGAGCTAAATGTGTAGCTGGAAAAACTTGTCCACACGGACGTTGTTAGGATCGCATATCCGTATACCTAGATATACTTGTAGGGCCGACTTTTCCATCATGTATTCATTAATAAAGATTTTAAACATAAAATGCAATGAAAAAAATCCTGGTAGGTGGGACTCGAACCCACTATCCTCGCTTTCGCGGCGAGGATCGTGTGTTCGCAAGGTACTCAGCCACTAAGCTAAGCTGGGGCCTGCCCAAAGAACACGATTGCCAATCGAATCGCCGCATCGATAGATAAAAATGTATAGGAATTTTACTCTATGGGTAGAGCCTGATCGGCGAGAAACGTTAAATCCCATACATTTGGCTTTCGATGGGTATTTCGAATCGATTATCGATTGGCTTTTTGGTGAGGCCCCTGCCCTCTTAGCCAAGAACATATGGATGGCTTTCAATCAAAAATCTTACCTAACACAATGAACGCATTTGACGTTTCGGAAAGATGTCACCATGCAAAGAATGAAAACGAAATGTCATCTCCATACATTGGGTATCAAGATGTTTGATTGATGGCGTTGTCCATGTGTTCTTGGGTAAGGGGACTGATTCCAGTCACCCCTCACGAAATTTGTCATTGGCTTGTTATATGCTTATACACAGACGCCCTCTATATGCTTTCTTTTAACACCTATATATTGGAAGACTAGCTAATGCTCGCGACTTCGTCCGCGTGGAACTGTTATTTTTTTATCATACAAACTTTCATCCCCTATTTTATCCCCTTGGGGGTAGAATTTATCAAAATCCTTTCTTAGCGGATGCCTACGTCATAACATCTACCTGCATGCCAAATTTCAGCCCGATCTGTCCAGTGGTTTGGGCTGTGCGTTGATAGATCACTATGGCAGTCAGTCACCTTTAAGTTATATATATATAGAAGTCAGTGGTTGATTAGCTTGATATAGTGGGTTCAAGTCCCACTTTAAAAATTTCAATATAAGATTATAATAAAAGGATTTATAAAAAGGAAAAATATTAATAACATATATAAAATTCGTTTTAAGTTATACATCTAATGACTAAAAACTTAAGCAAGTAATTTAAAATTAATTTAAAAAAAAAAATTCAATATGAAAGTATTAAACTTTACAAACACCCCCTTAGGTAAAATAATAGTTTATTATTTTATTTTAAAGTACGAAAATGTGTATAATTGTTGGAGTTATACGCGCCACTTGTTCGGTGTATAGAAATACCTACATTTCAAAAGCTTTAAAGCTGAGTTGCACCAAAGTATTTGTATAAAGTTAAAATGGCGCCGGGACATTCGACGCCATTTTTAACTTTAATCGTTACAATTACTTTAACAGATAATGGTACAACTGTGTTGCATAGTAAAACGAAATTAGATCATGTATCTTCTAAACCCTCTAATGAACAATCCAATATTTAGATTAGCACTATGCGCATGATTCAGCTCAAAAGATGAGTGTTTTCGTTTTCAAATAATAGTCTAACCAAAATAGAGTAATGTGTCCCATGTGTTGACAATTTTTGGGTCAAGGATGTTTTATAAGAAGGGTGAAATACTAGTGTGAATTTAACAAGGAACCAAATCGCCCTATATTTATTGTTCAAGTGTCTAACTTTTCTTCAGATAATCCATGTTAAATAAAATGCTATGCCCGATATTCCAGCAAAGTAAAAGGGGGATGCAGTTCCAATTAAAGCGGTTTCATTAATTTTAAAGAAATTTATTTGTTAGACTATAGTTACTCGGAGATCTCTGTCTAAACCTGCAAAACCTGATGTAATTATAAATAAATATAATAACTAACTAGATGATTTTACAAACAAATTAATATAGATCCAAAAAAAAAACACATTTGTATTTACTAACTTATTAATTTTTATTTTTAATTTAATACAATTTTATTTAACTTCTTTTTCTTTTTTACATAGTTTACATTGTTATTATACAAATTTAATGTTATACATTAAATCATTTATCGTATCTTTTAAGTCTGTCTACCCCTTCAGTTCTACAGACATAATAAGCATGTATATATTCAAGCAGGTCATTAAACGTTTCACGCTGAAAGGACTAGATTAGTATTTAATCTTTCCTTGTCGGCTAAACAACAGAAAAACTCCAATAAAACGCTAGCTTACGTCACTCTAGGTCGAATTTATTGCAGTGGTCATGAATAGATATCAACCAAATTATTTAACGACGCCGGCGAACGTCCGTTCTGCGCGCGTTTAGTAAGTCGCGAACCATGTCGCACGAAACCCGCGTCTGACATTCGTGGATTTACTATATCGATACGAACGACTTTTACGTTTTTTTCTTTCATTTTAATGCTTACAACAAATAAGTGATTTGAGTGTTGTGGTTTTTTCAAAATTGAATGTGCAGTGTCTTGAATGAATTTTGTGTTTGTAATTTCATTATCTTTTATATCGACAAGTATTTTATTGCGTGTTTTATTAGTATTATCTTCGGTTGCGTTTTGAAGTTTAATAAGTTGTTTTAGATTATTTTTCTTATTTTGTTATATTGAGTCATGGTTATTATATTGTAATGGTTTATTTATAATGTTATTATCAATTGCGATAAATACGTTTGCTTATATGTTTTCGCGACCCACGCTGAACTCTTTATCTTTTACCTTTATAGCTGAGGTTTATCTCCATAATTTATGACATCATTTGTAATTTATAATATTACACTTATCCCTGACATCATTCTCATTTAATTTTATTTCTATATCTTATTGGAATTTGTCATTTATTGTTATGTCATTCTTAGGTGGAAGAGAAGTCTCTTTAACTTCGCTAGGCTGGTTGACCGTTTTCGTTACCACTGCCTATACAGATGTAAAAAGTGATCAAGTGATCTCTAGTCATGTTTCGGTTTTAGTCTGTTGACCGGTTTTTAGGAGTCTGCGAAATGGAAGGTTGTTTGACAAAAGAGAGTCAATGTTTTTAGCTATCTATGAATTTACCGTGCGGGAGCCGGGTCCATCGTTTGGTTGGGAGGCAAGCGAGTGAACTGCAGTGTTCCCGGACTTGAGACCGCGAGCAGGATTAAGATCTTTCCGAATTAAACTCTCCCTTTCACTGTGTTCACTACCCTCTCTCTCTACCCAACCAAATACTGTTATCCTGCGCCATCTTGCAAACACGTTCCATAAAAGTTGCGACGGCCGATCTTGGAAGACCAAGATCCTTCAATAGACGATGCAAAGCTGCTGGAATTCCTCTTGCACCGACTTCCACTGCATAAAGATGAGTTTTAAAACCCTTTCTAGTAATTTCGTGAGATCAAAGTATTAGTTTTTTATATTTTGAATTTTATTGCTTTTATCTTTAAAAATTCCAATATAAGATTATCCTTATATGGAATTTATAAAAATGTAATCATATTTTGTAAATAAAGGTATTTATGATTTATTATTGTCGGGCATCATTATCATTGGAACTAATAGGTCTAGTTTGATATTCAAATTATATTTTTAGTTCACAAAATACTGGAAATTCTAGTTTTTGGTCAATACAGTATGTAGTTGTTTAGTTTTTTTGTTAATGTTGCACTTTGTCTTTATTTATTTTTTTAAGAAATGGGAGTACAGGTAGCTTAAAGTGGATTTACATGAGCTGCCGTGGTTTTGATTTCACCGAAATTTATTGGTCTAGCTTGTTGGGTCACCAATATTGTATGATTGGTGTTTTTTTCTTTGTATATCACTGTTGTGTTGTATGACAGTATGATGCTATACCTAAATAGTTGTGTATTTATTGTGTTAGTTACCCTTTGTATTTTGGCAACGTATGCTATCGTGTTTGGACTATTAATAGAAGGTTTTGACACTATTGTATGAACTTTAGATTTTATATACCTATTGGAACTTAATTAGGATAAACCCATAATTGACTATATCCGAAGTAACAAAATTTTACTTAAAATAATATATATTAATATATCATCACAGGTGCCTTACGGCGCCCGAGACCGCCTAGACGGGCTCAGGGTAAACCCCTCCGCTGGGGTTTTTAATTCCACCTTGTCGTAACCAATGATATGAGTCTACACCAAACAAGTGGCTAGCTTGTCGAGATATTTGGATAGACTCAATAACCCATCTATAAACAGTCTCACAAGTTATAAAATGTATGCATATAATATAAAATAGTATTGTATATTTGAAAAAATGTATATATTATATGTATATTTCATAGTATGAACAATAATCCATATCAAATTCCAATAATACCTGCGATACTGTTGAAAGCCATGAAAATCTTTATCAAATAAACAAAACACTCCGCAGGCCGATAGCTATTATTGCAGTATGATTTCTATGAATGTATAATAATATTTATAACAAATTTATAATAATTTCTATGAATGTATGAATTCATATAATAATAGTTATCGGCCTGCGGAGTGTTTTGTATATTTGATAAAGATTTTCTGACCAATAAAAATTAAATTCTCTGGTGTTAGGCGAGTTGGTTAGACCTTAGACATAAAAATACTTAGGTCCCCGGTTCAAACCCCGGTGTGTACCAATGAGTCTTTAATCTAAACAATTATGTATATTTGTTTAACAACACCACTATAGTGCCTCGGAGAGCACGTTAAGCTGTCTGTCGGTCCTAGTTTCACTCAACTTGTGAAACTGTATATAGATGGGTTATTGAGTCTATCCAAACATCGCGACGAGCTAGCCATTTAAAAACTCCTCGGCTGTGTACCCTGAGGCTGTCTAGGCGGTCTCGGGTACCGCCGTAAGGCACCTGTGATGATGTTTATTTATTATCAATTTTTTTTTTGTATGAATGACATTGCTTAGAGCGAGGTCAGTTCTTATATTATATATTGCCAAAAAAATTAATTTGACCTTACAGTTGATTGAAGTGGTCAGTGTGGTTTATGACCACTAAATAATTAAGTTTACCTCCAAAGTTTAGTTTAGGCGGAACGGATCTAAAGTCGTTAGTAATCAACAAACGGAAGTTAGGGCCAGTATTTTTATCGTTAATAAATTTTATACTAAGGTCGAGATTTTTTATAACAAATTAAATATCAGACCGCCTAGACGGCCCCAGGTAGGGTTTTTAATTCCACCTTGTCGTAGCCGATGGTATGAGTCTACACCGAACATGTGGCTAGCTCTTCGCGATGTTTGGATAGACTCAATAACCCATCTAGAAACAGTTTCATAAGTTGGTGTAGTGAAACTGGGACCGACAGTTTAATGTGCTCTTTGAGGCACTATAGTGGTGTTGTTAAACAAATGTACATAATTTTTAGATTAAAAATCTCATTGGTACACACCGGGGTTTGAACCAGGGACCTAAGTGTTTTTAAGTCTAAGGTTTAACCAACTCGGCCACAACGTATATAATATTACGACATTTGACTGAATAACTCTAATATGCAGGGTAGCCACATTATAAAAATCAGGGAAAAGTCAGGGAATTATACCTACTGTCAATGCATTTTGTTTTTTTTTATTTTTTATTTAGGACTAATTACACATATTGCTCTAGTCACAAACTAAGCTCTAGGCTTGTACTATGTGTACCAGAAACAACGATATTATACATATTATATTTTATAAACACCCAGTCCATGACAAACTGTACAGAAAAAAACCTAATAATATTTTTTTGCCTTGGGTGGAAATCGAACCCGCGACTTCCGGATACAACGCCAAATATGCAACCATAGTCTACGGAGGCTGTTTAACAGTATTGATAAATTTTATTTTTATTTTAACGATTTATTGAATACAAACGACACAGAGATATTAACAGAAAACAGATTTTTAACAAAATACATACATATGTGACAACAGTGTATTCACAGAAAGTTATACATAATATAAATAAGTGTGACAGGACTGTTCTTATTCTTATGTAAAATAAATAAGTAATATAGGTACTTAGATAATTGTATTTTTATTCAATATTGATTGCTCCACTATGCCGGTTAAATAATGCAGTTATGAAGTGGGCGGAACAAGTATATTTTATTGTCGTAGCTATTTTATGGATCCGTAACGGCACCCTAAAAGAATCCAGTAGACTCCTGAAAACCGATGAACTGACAGACTAAAACTTCTTCACTGTCACTTGACGGTTTTTGCATCTGTATATTACGAGACCATCCTATATTTTTTTTTTTTTTATTGGAGCACGGCATGTGACTTTGTATCTACCTGATGGTGTGCAGACCTACAAAGTCCATGAATGGGGTCAATCAATGATTGTTATGAAACAACATTGATTGCTCCCACTATGCCGCCTAAATGATGCGATTACGAATTGGGCGGCGACAAAAACGAATTGCATTACGAGTATATTTTAATATACTCGCTGCCTTATCGTCAATCCATTTTGTAAGCGCACCCTGAAAGGAAACTACCACCTCGACAAGAAATCGATGCAGTAATCTCCTGAAAACCGGTGAACCCAAAAGTGTTTGCATCTGTATGGGTAATAAGACCGGTCGGTTGGTTTAACGAAGTTATAGAGATCTTCCTCCCACTTAATTTAATTATTTTTTTTTAGTCAATCTTTATTCCTTTATAATATTTCCTTGTAAGAATTTGTCATCGCTTTTTTAACGTCGCCTCTTCTATTTCATTCCGTTAGTTCAAGGTGACTTGGTTTGGCAGTTTGTTAGCATAAATAATTTGACAGTTCGTAAATAACATTGGGGTTCGCCTTTTTAAGGTACAGTCGGCAACAGCTTAGGTTATCTATTTCCGTTCTTCCTCGCTCTAACAAAATGAATTCGCATATGACGGGAGCAAGAGAAGTGATGGCTAGAAGTTTGGGCTGTTTTTGTTTATTTATTTTATTGTGAACAATAAACGATTGTACAGTGGAGTCTTAAACTAATACATTGGTAGGTATACAGTGTATATTGTAACTATACAAACAGCACCACTATTCCCGTTATATACTTATAAGGCTATTTGATAATCAACTTAAACTAAAGCATTTTAATAAATGAATGAAAACACGAAATACCTATACTTTAATATCTAATAATTTAAACCACTAAGTAGTTGGTATACCATATAAAGTATCAAGTACATACCCTTTATAAGACTGTATGGAAGATACAAATAAATCAATATGGTTGCTGTTGCCGATTCTACATTTATTTTTGTGTGTTTACGTTTTGTTTTTGCGTGATTTATTTTTGCGTGATTTATTTTAGTTGTTAATTCCATAAGTGGTGGCCTAGTTGGCTAGGTAAAGGAACAGATTTTCCCCGTTTTCCCAACATTTTTTATTGCTACTCCGCTCCTATTTGTCGTAGCGTGATGTTATATAGACTAAGCCTTCCTCGATAAATGGACTATCCAACATTTTTTTTTTTTTAATTCGAACCAGTAGTTCCTGAGATTAGCGCGTTCAACCAAACAAATTCTTCAGCCTTATTATGTTAATATAGATTATAAAATAATATATCTATCGTATTTTTATTATTATCATTATTATTATTTTCACAAAAATATACAATAAAAATCGATTACTGAAAATATTTGATCAGGTTTACATTTTTTATACTTACTCTTTTCGTGTCTTTCCTATGTACATGGTGAATTTGAAAGGATGTACTTTGGGCTAATATGAGGTTCTGCCTATCAAATCGAACAACTTTTCCCATGGAACAATGTGTCGCAAATGAAAAAAAAATTGCCTTCTCCATACAAACTAGTAATGATAAAATGAACAATTTGTATGGGGAAGGCAAATTTTTTTTTCATTTGCGGCACATGGTTCCATGGGAAAAGTTGTTCGTATTGATCAGTAGAACAGAACAGAACGGCTCATATTAGCCCAAAGTACATCCTTTCAAAGTCACCATGTATAGTATAATTTCACTCGTCTAACCTTCAAGAAAATTATTATTGGCCGAGACATTCGATCAGTAACAAATACGTGGTGAACTCACAATTACTAATTTTGATACTTTAATGTATTATCATACATATTATATAAATATATATATATGTATTATCATACATATATATATATAAATATATATCTAGCGGCGCCTGAGACCGCCTAAACAGCCTCAGGGTACCTAGTGGAGGGGTTTTAATCCCACCTCGTCGTAGCCGATGGTATGAGTCTACACCGAACAAGTGGCTAGCTTGTCGCGATGTTTGGAAAGACTCAATAACCCATATATTAACAGTTTCACAAGTTGGTATAGTGAAACTGGGACCGACAGCTTAACGTGCTCTCCGAGGCACTATAGTGGTGTTGTTAAACAAATGTACATATATTTTAGATTAAAAACTCATTGGTATATATCGGGGTTTGAACCAGGGACCAAATGTTCATAAGTCCTAAGGTCTAACCAACTCAACCACCACTTACCTATATAATGTACCTATTATCAGTACGAAATTATTTTAGTTGCGAGGGTCTCTATAACTTTGCTAAGCTGACGGACCGGTCTCGTTACAACCGCCCCGTACAGAGGCAAATACCCTCAAGTCTAGTCATGTTTCGGTTTTAGTCTGTGGTTTTACCGGTTTTCGGGAGGCTATTGCAGTGTGCAAGTGGTAGTCTCTTTTCAGGAGCCGGTGGTGAAACGAGGGATTGATTTGACGATAAAGCCGCTAGGATATTTAAATAGACTCGTAATCGCGATCAATATTGTTTAACAACAATTTATTGATCGCCCTATTCATGGACTTTGTAGGCCTGCTTACTACCAGATACTAATGATACTTTGGAATAGAGTCAATCCATAAAGAATGGGTTCAATCCATAATTGTTCTTAAACAACATTAATTGCTCCCACTATGCCGGCTAAATGATGTGATTACGAAATGGCAACAAAGACGAATTGCATTACGATTATATTTTAATATACTTGCTGCGTTATCGCCAATTAAATGATCCATTTTGTAACCGCATTCTGAAAGGAGACTACCACCTCGACAAGAAATCGATGCAGTAATCTCCTGAAAACCGGTGAACCCAAAGACTAAAACCGAAATATGACTAGGCAACGGGTTTGGCATATGTTTGGGCGGTGGTAACGAGACCGGTCGGTCGGTCTAACGAAGTTATAGAGACCTTCCCTGTGTCCAGGGCAATATGTAAGAAATATCCTTATATTGTATAAAGACATCAGGAATATTTTAATTGTATTGGTAACACCAGACTTGCTGCTTCATTATGATAGTGTTTTTTTGACATTGTGCCAAAGTAGAGGTAACATTAAATCGGGCATTAACATTAAATATGTCTCATAGGTTATAGGTCGATTCTCAACATTAGTTTGTCGCAGTACGATGCGCGCGCAAGTCCATTTTAACTCCGCCTAATATCGAATTCCTTGCTTCGTGTCATAACCTCAAATACCGCAGCACACGGCTTAACAGCTGTTTGTCTTATGTATAATTAAAACGACTTTAAAGAACTTCGGAAGCACCTCACATGCGTCCGGCTCGTCCCAATGATCGTTGCGAAATGATTTAAATTTAGAACTATTTTGGCGTTTGTTAATTTTTGTTTTTTTATTACACTCGATTCTTGAGATTTGTTACTGGCAGCTGTATTTACGAGTTAAAAGTATTGTTATTTATTTTAATTTGTTTGCAGTGTTAGGGAGTGATTGTTATGAATAGGTTTAACTATAATTTTTATTAACACAATGGTCCCATTTATATTCAAATAAACATTGACTGAGCAAGTACTGTGAATTTTAAAATGTGTAAAGTATAGTTTTTAAGTGTTGTGTGTGTAAACGTTTTGAAAATGGATGACGAATATGAATACGACTTTGCCTATGAGTGTCGGGTTGGTATTTTTTTTCTTACTTTACGTAAAAGCAGTAGTTTTTTTCTTTATAGAATAGTTTAGTGTAGATATCCAGATGAAAATGACATAATTTTAACAAGGCGTGATGTATTAGAAATAAAATTGGTTTTGTTTAATTGTTTTTTATTCTTTTTAGGCTAGTAACTCGTGATGTTACTATCATAAAATTATGTTTATTTTATAAAATAAGGACTTTCCTTCGTATATTATGTAGTTTATTTAAGGGATTCTTAACTCTTCGTATCTCTCCTATAGAGCTAAGCCTATAGGGCCTGTAGTCGACTTGACGCCCACACAAACGTACCTCCATATCCATATTACTACATGGCTGTTAGTCCAAGTTTTTTTTATGTTCTTAAATGTACGCAAAAATCTTTCTGTTGTGGGTAATACATACTTTTGTATTATAATAACCCAACACAGAATGATTAATAAATACAATAATGTACAAAAATATTATTTTAATTCTGCGACAAACAGTAATGGAGTATTACTTGAAGGGCGAAAGCTCATTTTGTATGAAAAACGCGGAGTTAGTGATTATAATGCAGTATCCTTAAGGGTACAACACAGTAGGGAATATAGGATTTGGTTTTCAATGTAATAATTAACAAATTTATTTTTGTGTAGCGCCTCGTGGAAGCGATGGCTCCGCGCTCGGCTCGCTCCTTCCGCCAGGAGTTCAACATGCACGACCTGGCGACTACCACCGAGCATGTATACACCTCTCACTATACTACGGAACAGTAAGTACTCTCAAATACAAGCCAATGTAATAAACCCCAATAAAAACAAACAGTTAAATGCACACAATTGCCACACGTTTTCAGGTACGTCAGGACAACACATTCTTCGGAATCTGATCGACAAACACCTGCCAAAAACATAGCCAATGGAAAACTTAATTCACCAAATTATACAACTACAACAATAATTTCCACCGATGATGTCGATCGACCTGACGTTAAAAATCTTAAACGAGTACACAAAATGTACGAAGGACCCAATATAATCGAATCTAGAGGCATCGTTCACCCTATCACGAGAGAAATATTAACAGTAGGGCAAGCTATTAGTATGAGAATACTCGATGTTAGGACGGGACGATTATTGTCTTCACCAGAAACCAGACAGACTATGACAATAGACCAAGCGGCACGCGAAGGTCTCATAGACACCAAACTCGCGGCTAGGCTCACCGGGCCATGTGGCATGACTGAAGACGGAAACGAAGTTACATTACTAGAAGCGATACAAAGAGAACTCTACGATGCCGAACAGGGACTTGCCGACCCAGCAGAAAAAAGAATTAAGGTAAACCTCGAAGAGTCTTCGAGCACCCGAGGAATGAGTATATCTGATGCACTAAACAGAGGCCAAGTTGATTTAGAACGCAATTTGTATATATTGCCAAACGGTAACCACATTTCAATATCGGAAGCTTACCAGAAGGGCTACCTTATTTACAAAGAGATTATCAAAATAAAAACGAGTGCCTTGTCCCTCTCAGATGCTATAAGTCAAGATTTAGTTGATAATTCTGGATGGATAATGGACAGAAACTCTGGCGACCGTTTCCAATTAGACGTTGCTATTAATAATGAGCTTATAAATCCAAACTTTAAAGAAATTGTAGATGCTAGAGACGATGTTCATATTACGCTTGCTGATGCGATAGAGAAAAATATTATTAATACTAAACACTCTAAATATATTCATAATGTAACAAAAGAAAAATTATCTTTTAGGGAAGCGGCTAGAAGACTGCTAATAAATAAACCTATGACATTAAAAGACGTATGTGATAAGAATTTAATGACTAATGATGGTAAAATACTTTCTCCTATTAATAAAAAATCTTTGAATATTTTAACAGCTATAAAAGTAGGAGTAATTGACAGTGACAATATAAAATGTATAACTAACACGACAACAGGTGAACTTTTAACCTTATCCGATGCTTTAGGTTCCAATATTATTTTACCTGATAGTAGGTTTAGAGACCATTTAACTGGTGAAATCTGTACTATACCTGAAGCTGTAGATCGTGGACTTATCACATCTGTTTCGCAAAAATCTATTTTTGACATCGATGGTTTTAGAGATCCGAAATCGGGAGAATTTATATCATTTAATGTAGCTATGGACCGCGGTATTCTTAAATATTGCAATGGTGAAACATTCCTTAAATCGGAAAGCGGGGATTTTGTTTATTTAGAAGACTGCGCTAAATTGTCAATTGTTAGACCAGAAGTTTTAGAAATGTTCAATAGAAAAATTGGTATTTTCGACAACGGTAAAGAATTAAACGTTTTCGATACTGTATTTTGTAAATTACTTGATCCTAAATCAGGGTATTTACTAGATTCAGCAACGGGAAACACAATTCCATTTAATAAAGCAGTTGAAATGAATATTATTACGCCTGAAGGTGCAGCCATGTTAAATTGTCTTTTAAATATAACCTTGAATTTACAAACTGTTACTAAAACTGTTAAACGTTATGTTACTGTAACAAACACACAAAATGTTTCTCAAAAATCAGAAGTTATTATTTCTTTTACGGAAGCTGTAAAACGAGGTCTCATTGATGAATCGACACAGTCGTTTACAGACCCAACAACCGGTACTGTTTTTCCAATTCAACAAGCATTAGATCAAGGTTTGTTAGGAATTGATAACAAAGAATCGCGTGTTATAAATATTTCAGATGGTAATAGAAAAGAATTTGTTCCTGGTCAAGTAGTAGAATTAAAAATAACAAAAAAATCTTTTATTAAAGATTTACCTACTAGTCCAGAATATAAAGTGAAGCAAGATTATCAACCCGAGACAATTAAGAGTCCTGACAGTGGATATCTTAAGAATATACATACAAAAGAAATAGTCAGTCATGATAGTAAGTCAACTACACCAGAACCTACAGTTACTTCTTTAACCATTAAAAAGAATACTATAGAATTACCACGCCAAGGCTGGGATCTTTATGATGCCATACAACAGAAAATATTCGATCCATCCAATGGTACTTTTATTATACCAGGTACTGATCGAATTTTAAACTTTGATGAAGCTTTGAGTAAGAAAATCATAAACCCAGATTCTGTCGAAGTCATTGATCCTAAAACTAGTAAATCAGTATCGGTATTACAAGCCATTAAATCTAAAATTATTGAAAGTAATGGGCGGTATAGACATTTATCTGGAATTATGTCTATGGAAGAAGCTATAGGCAGAAAATTTATAATTTTAATAAAGAAAACAACAACACATACGTCCTCCCAAAGAACTGTTACAATAACGTCGGTAGCAGGAATTTCGGATATGGAAATATCGGAAATTAATGAAACAGCGTCACCTGTACATAATATTGAATCCTCTCATTTAGAACCAGTACAAATAACTCCTGGTGTTATATATGATCCTTCTACTGCATTAGTTCTATTGACATTTACTAGCCAGTCAACTGATGTTTTTGAAGCTATTAAAAACAACATTATTCCATCTAATTCAGTTACAGTTACTGAACCTAGAACTGGAAACGAAATTTCTCTAAAATCAGCATTGGAGCAAGGAATAGTCGATAATAAAACTGGTATATATAATAACGGGGGTAAAAAAATTAGTTTCGGTGATGCTGCAAAACTAGGCTTAGTAGCAGTCGTAGGTGCTCCTCTTGTCGCTGCATCAAAAATTGTTCAAGTTGTAAAAAATACAATGGTTGTTGATCCCCAGAGTGGTGAAAAGATTCCTATGGAAGTTGCTTACGAGAGAGGATTAGTAGATCGTGCTACTTACGCGAAATATGAAGAATCGATAAGAGAACAATCACCAGAAATAGTACAACAAGGAATTACGTCAGATTTTTTACGTGGTTTATCTACTAAACCTCTATCAGTAGGTGCAGCCGTTTCTGATGGTTTTATTACTGTAGAAACTATACAAAGCAGTATATTAGCTGAACCAAGTACAAAAATAATATCTGATAGAAAATCTGCGGAATCTTATCCAAATGACCACGAAATTCAAATTACAAAATCGCAAATGAAATTTATACCTAAATATAATATTAACATTGAACGACATGAAGAGCCTAATTTTATTGAGACAAAACCTTTAGTATTGCAAAAAATGAGAAAACGGGTTGTTTCTCCTAAAGAAGCAGTTGAAATAGGTTTGCTAGATAAAGATACAGCTAAAATATTAGAAAAGGTTGCAGTGTATAAAGATAATAGCGGGAATCCAATAACTTTAGACAAAGCTATTGAATTTGGAATTTTAGATCCAGGAAAAGGTAAAATTGTTGATCCAGTTCATGGTGATATTCTTACCTTCAAAGGAGCTCTTGAAAGAAATATATTAGACGGTGATGGTCAAGATGAGATTTTAATTCCACTAGCAAAAAGTTTGTCAATACCTGAAGTATTTAGACAAGCACTTATTGATCCTAAATCTGGTAAAGTTATTCACCCTGAGACTGGAAGTAAATTAACATTAAAGGAAGCAATAATATGCGATATTGTGGATCCTTTATCTACCGTTACTGTTTCTCCTGGAAAAGAGATTACTCTACAAGAAGCTATTGAAAGGAATATAATTGATAATGAAAAAAATACAGTTAAAACTGCAGATGGACCTTTAGACTTCCTAACATGCGTTAATTATAATGTTTTTCCAGATAATAAAGTTGATAACTCAATATTAGATATCCCTTTAGCTGCCATGACATTGTCAGTAGCAGTAAAGGAAAATCTTATAAATCCATTAAATGGTAATATAAAACATCCATTTACAGGCAATAATGTTTCATTGGAGCAGGCCGTAAAAGAAGAACTTATTATGGCTATACCTTACCCGCAATCTGATGATACTATTCTTTTGGATTATGCTTTGAATGAGGGAATGATTGACCTCAGTGAAGGTACATTTAAAATTCCATCAACAAAAGATATAATACCATTGGATAAAGCCATGGAGCAGGGTTTACTGGCTATCAAGCCTAATAACGAAATAACCGGTGTAGTGACCACAATTACAGAAACATTTACTTCACAACATACTATCACGACCAAAATGATTGACATACTTGCTGATTATGTATTATTAAATGCCAATGAAGTAAAAAATGAAAAAACTGGCGCTATAATGTCTATATCTGAAGCTCGTGAACAAGGAATTGTAAGAGACGAGAAAACAAGCAAAGAAGAATTTTTGGTAACTAGTAGTAATTTTGGTTTTGAAGAAGCTATAAATTTAGGATTTATAGATGTTCAAAATGGAACATTTACTAATCCTCACACAGGTAAGGTAACATCAATTTCGGAAGCTGTTACAAGTGGTATTTTAGATACAGCTTCAACAACCGAATTAAAAAAATTACCTGAACATAAAAATGACATGTTTGATTTGGATGAGGCTTTTAATTTGTTGTTTGATGAAAAGACTAAAAAGTTTGTAGATCCAAAATCACCCAACAAAAGTATGACTTTCGAGGAAGCGTTAACTAGAAATATTATTAATCCAGACTCTGTTATCTATGATATAAAAAATAATCAACCCATATCATTGAAAGATGCAACGAAATCCGGTCTTATAAACAAAATAACAGGTAAAATAAAAGAGCCAGAAACAGGGAACGAAATAGACATTAAAAAAGCTGCTAAGATGGGATTAATAGCTGTAGTTGCTGCCCCAGTTTTAGCAGGTATGGCCATTGTCAAAGGAGTTAAGGTTGCAGCGGCAAAAATAACAGAACCAAAAAGCGATAAAATATCTGATAAGTCTGAAAAAGAACAACTAATGAATATCGAAGATATTACAACTATTAAAACATCTTCACAGCAAAAACCAATTATTCCTTCTGATGATTTTACTTTAGGCACTGCTGTTACATGTAATAAAATTCCTATTAATAAAGTTTCTCACGATATATCTCGAGAATATGATGTTGGCAATAAGGACGTAGCTTTAACTCATACAAGTACTACCGAAACGCTTTCATTATCAAATCCAGTGACTTTTTCTGACACATTTATTCCAAAACAACCGGAGGACAAAAATAATTTTGAAATATTTGACCTATCCCAAGCTTTTGAACATTTATATGATGTAAAGTCAGAAAAGTTTAGACATCCTAATATGCCTAATAGGCTACTGACACTTAAAGAAGCACTTAATGAAAAAGTTATTAATCCAGATTCGGTTATCTGTAGTGGTAATACTAATCAATCAGTTACTCTGAAAGAAGCTTTAGATAATGGAATAGTGGATGCTAAAACTGGAAAAGTTAGAGAACCTAAATCTGGAAAAACTGTTGACATTAAAACTGCTGCTAAAATGGGATTGCTTGCGATAGTTGCAGCGCCTATATTAGCAGGTAAAGCTGTTGTGGAAGGTGCTAAAATAATTACAAGTAAAGTAACACAACCCAAAACTGAACATTCACCTATTAGCAGAGATGTAAAGGAAGTTGTATACACCAAAGCAACTAAAAATGATAATGAATCAATTGAAACTTTAGCGAAAATCAGTTCACCTACAATTACGGTAGAAAAAACTAATATAGTATCAGAATCTAACAAAATAGAAACACCCAAACAAAACCTGGAGAATGTGCCGAAAGAATTTCATAAGAATGAAGTACAAACTAAAGTAATGACACTACCTAATACTGTTCAAGAAAAATCTAAAGACTCAAGCGCCATTATACTTAAGGGGTATGTACCACAAAAAGAAGAACACTTACCTGCTGAGCATCATGCTATAACAGAGGATAATCCACGTTGCTTTAAAAAGGATGACTCCTGTGTAATAGATGAAACCAATGATGCCGTACCTCATGCGTTAACAAATTCATTTGATGTGATTGAAAATGATCAAATCAGTCTTATTACTACCTCAGTAATATCTCACGCAATAATATCTGCAAGTGTGTCCGAAGTGCAGCATATAGGATCAAAACAAAATCTAGAAACTGAAAATATAACTTTGGTTTCTCCGAATAAAGATTTTAATGAACCTTGCCAAAAGAAAAATATTGATGAAAATCTTTACGAAGGAAAAGTGTCTTCAGCGCTTTTTATTGACTCTGAACGTCAGCCCCTTCAAATGATTGATGAAATTGTTGAACAAAATGTGATCAAGGAACGGCAATCATTAACGGTTCAAGTTAGAGATATTCCGTTAAAAGATGCAATTTCAAAAGATTTTATTGAACCTAAAATATGTCGGATAATTATTAACCAAATTGAATCGCCTTTAACTGTCCAAGATGCCATAGATCAGGGACAAATAAGTGTGTTTTTACCTGTCGACGTTGTATCTAAAAATTGCATTGTTTTAAGACAAAAACCTAACTATAACATTTCTATTACTCAGCGATTAACTCCCCAAGATATGGCTGTTTTAGGCTTATATGATATTGAGAAACAGATATTTTTAAATCCAGAAACGGGTGCAAAAATTAGTTTTGAGGAACTTATGTACGCTGTACAAGTATTTGATCCAGAATCAATATTAGTTAAAGATTTAAAATCAGAAAAATTCATTCCATTGAAAGAAGCATTAGCCAAATTAGTCATAAATAAAACCACTGGCCAGATGATTATACCTAAGACAGGTAAAAAGGTATCATTCTTTGAATGTATGCAGATGGGGTGGATCGTAGAAAAGCCTGACGATGTTACTATAACTGAACAAATGTCTATTGAATCTGCTATAGCAAAAGGTATATTTAACCCTCAATCGGGTGACATTGTCGATACCACTTCTGGTGAAATAATACCAATTGGCTCTGCAATTGAGAAAGGACTAGTGGATGACGAGTCTTTACTAATTAATTTACCAACATCCGATCAAGTAATTACTTTGTTTGATGCTGTTCACGATGGTTCTATTAAAATTAAAGATGGTTTCATAACAATTGTAGAAACACAGGAAATTATAGAAATATCGTTAGCTATAAAACGTGGTTTAATCACAATAACTCATAAACCTATATCAGTTGAAGCTGCAATAGTAAATCAATTGTATGAATCCAAATCAGGTAAAATTAGGGATACTTTTACTGAGCAGTTAGTAAGTATACGTGACGCAGTAGATAGAAATATATTACACCCGACTATATCTGAAATAAAAGATACAAAATCAAATGAATTCTTGCCTTTATCAAAAGCTCTCGAGACAAAGTTAGTAAATTCTGAAACAGGAAAAGTTAAAGATAAAAAGACTGGAAAAGACATTCCATTAGATGATGCATTAAAAAAGGGATTGGTTGCTACAAAATCAGTAACACTGTCACTATTTGATGCTGTTAAGTTAGGTTATTATTCTCCTGAAACTTGCGTAATTTTAGATCCAAGAACAGGAAAAACACTTTCATTGCGAAATTCTATTGATAACAAGTTAATTGATCCTTCAGAAGTTAAGATCAGGAATGAAAAATCTGAAAAACCTCTAAATTTTACTGACGCAGTAAAAACAGGCCTTGTTGATATAGATAAAGGCGTTCTTACCGCTCCAGAGCTTAATCTTAAGGATGCTATAGATAAAGGTTATATTATGCGAGATACTAAACCGTGGACATTACAGGAAGGATTGTTGCAAGGATTTTACGATGCAACTACAGGATTATTGACTATTAAAGATACACCCATGACTCTTGAAGATGCCATTAAGGTAGGGAATATAAGCAATGATGCATTAACAGTAAAGAAATCTGATTCAGGAGATATTATATCACTTGCAGAAGCAATAAAATTAGGTATTATTGATTCAAAAGAGGGTAAAGCTAAAGATCCTTTACACGGTGACTTGATACCATTTACAGATGCTTCAGAGCGTGGCCTAATAGTGCCTGCGAAACGTAAACTAAGCTTGCCGGAAGCGGTGTTCAAAGGTTTTTATGATCCAAAGAGTGGTAAATTTTCACACCCTCAAAGTAAAGAAAAACTTCAAACTGATAGAGCAATAAAAAAACATATGATTGATCCACAATCGACTCTTGTTCATGTAACCGGTAAAGTGATGCCTTTTGAATTTGCAGTCGAATGCGGTATAGTAGATGGAAAAAAAGGCACTGTTCTTATTGGTAATGATAAAGTCGATTTTCGTGAAGCTTTCGAACGCGGTATTTTAATTGAAGTACGTAAGCCCTTGTCATTGATAGAAGCTATTGATAAAGGAATATATAACGAGGTTACAGGTCTATTCATGGACCCAAAAACTGGAAAAAAATACCCCCTAAGTGATGCTTTAAAAATAAACCTTATTGACCCAGAATCTGTCCATGTAAAACGTAATCATCTAGGTAAATGGGAAAGTATTTCGTTGCCCGAATCATTAGAAATTGGCGTTATTGACAGCCATTCCGGAAAAATAAAAAACATAAATAATAAAAATGAAGAGATTACATTGCGTCAAGCATTTGATATTGGCTTACTAGTTGATAATAAGGCTCCAATAAGCTTACAGAGAGCGTTGCATCAAGGACTTTACGATGAAGGTAGCGGAAAAATAATTGATCCTACAACGACAAGAAAAATTACTTTACACGAGGCCATCAGAAAAAATATTATTCATACAAAATATTTATGCTATTTTGATAAAAAATCAGAAAAACCTTTAACTCTAGCCGAATGCATTCGAAGTGAAATAGTAAATAGACGAAATGGTAGGTTCCGGGAACCGGGTTCTGATACTGAAATACCGCTTTCTGAAGCTTTGAATTTAGGCCTTATTGTTGACATAGAGAGTGCAGGTTTTACGTTATATGATGTTTTATCTATGAGCATGTATGATGTCACAGAATTTAAGTTTATACATCCCGTTACCGAAAAGAAATTATCTTTAAAAGAGGCTATAGAAAACGATTTTATTAATCCAGAAACATCATTAGTCAAAAGCATTCCCTCTAGTAAATATATTAAATTAGAAGAAGCAATTTTAAGCGGTATTGTAGATCAAGAAAATAGTGTTTACATCTTACCTAATGACAACAAAATTAATCTTTTGGATGCAAAACATCGTGGTTTAATAGTTACATCTAAAAAATACTTAGCGCTTGAAGAAATAATAAATAATGGTTTGTTTAGGGCAGATAATGGAAAAATTGTTGATCCTAATTCAAATGAGTTTATGGATATAGCTAAATCTATAGAATGTAATTTTATGAATCCGGACTTAACTGCAGTAAAAGATAATCATAATAATAAATTTAAAGATTTACCAGTAGCCATAGAGCAGGGCGATATCGATATTACTAAAGGTAGGGTATTAGACAGCAAATCCAAAAAATCTTATAGTTTTGACATTGCTTTTGACAAAGGTTTATTAATAACAGTTTCTAGACCAATCACGGGTGCAACCATAACTAAACGAGCTATACCAGATTCTTCTGCATATAAAGAACCAGTCCTTAGAGAATTTACACTCGATGAAGCTATTAAATTAGAACTCGTCGATCCTGATTCAGATGTTATTAAAGATCCTCATTTAAAAAAGTATATTACAGTTAAACAAGGTATATCTGAAGGTATAATTAATAAAGACTCTAAAGGATTATTTGATCCGCAAAGCGGTCGCTCTAAAGCTGTTTGTGTTACATTTGAGAATAACTTAATTATTTATAAACGCGAGCCTCTAACGTTTGAGCAAGCGATTGAACTGGGTTGTTTAAACATAAACACCGCTCGATTTACTGATCCCCATTCCAATGAAATTCTTACTCTTAAAGATGCAACGACATTAGGGCATATAGATCCGGACACTGTACTCATCAAAGATAATCTTAAAAAGAGATTGGTTAAACTACCGGAAGGTTACCGTAAAGGCCTAATTGATGCCGAAAAAGGCAATATATTAGACACAGAAAGCTCTAAACTGAATTCTCTAACATTAGCAATTGACAATGGTTTGTTGATGACACCAAAGAAGAGTTTCACCTTAATAGAAACATTGAATTTCGGTATATATAATCCAACAACAGGTGCACTAAATGATCCATTTGTAACCACAAGTGTTATCGATAGAAAGAGATTAAGTCTTGGTGAAGCAATCGGACAAGGCATAGTCGATCCTTCTAGCACAGTAGTTAAAGAGCCTGAATCGGGAAAAATTTGGCCATTAGTACAAGCGATAGACCAGAAGTTAATAGATCCTGTAGCAGGTAGACTGATTATAGACTCTGAAAAAGATGTCAGTCTAGACTTGGTGAAGGCTCTTAAAAAGGGATATTTGCTGCCAGCAAAAACAAGGGTAAGTCTTTTTTACATAGACATATTGTGCTTAATTTTTTCAAGTGAAGGTGTTGCTTTGATTTTTTCTAAACTTTCATTCTTGTACGGTGAATCTTGCAACCTATATAAAGCGTCTGGCTTTAAAATAAAGCATGGCAATACATTCAAAATTTAACATTGCCAGTATTTATTTGTGATTTTAAAACAGGGGTGTGTTGTGTGGATTTCTTCTATTCATTATCGATATCCATTTTCATTTTGCATACTGCATTACTTTTTAGATATTCATAATATATAAAAGAAGTTAGTTTTTTATAATAGATGCAAATATCACTGTATTTACCGTGCAAGCACTATTATAAGCTTAGTCACGGAAATAATAATTGAGTAATTAGATTTTTATTTTATTGAAAGTAGTTTTTTTAGTATTATAATTATATTATCTCTAGCTAGATGCTTAAGTATAGGTAAATGCAAACCACAATCGCGGGTCCTATTTATTTAAATATTTAATTTATACGAGTAAAATAATAAAAAGTCCTAAGAGATTCGCGATCGTGGTCATTTGAAACTGTGCTTACATCCACATTGTACTAAGGCTCGATATATGTTGTTTTATTTCCAGCCGTTGCCTGCGATGCTAAAGAACCTTTTTGAGCTAAACCGTGAATGCTTGCCTGTGAGAGATCATATTAACGGACGAATACCCATAACTTTAACTCCCCATATGTCACCTTGTGCTAAGAGTTCAAAAATATAAATATTGGTACCGTTTGCAATATATTGCAAAGGGGACCAAAATTATCTGCTTTTTGAATTTATTTTTTCGCTTAAGCTTTTAATGGTTGCTTCTGAACAAACAGCGTTTATGACTGCTGTCCTCAAAGCAAATCGTTCCTAAATAATTGATCATTTTGTGGTAAAAATGTCTCTTGCAAACGATGCCCTCATTCCTCGGACTGCTCAAGTATATAATACAGTATGGTGTATGCATGAAGGCGATGTAGCCGCAGACATCGACGTTCACAAACATACATTATCACCACATGGTAAAAACATTTATGACAACACCATCATCAAAGGTAGTATGTTCAATTTCAGTATTTTCCAAATTTTATTTTTTAAGGGATACTTTTTAAACTTAATTGGGAGAGCATGTTAATTTTAAACACAAATATTTGTGACTGCAGATACATACGTCACAATTATTAGTGTTTTACAATTATTTATTTTTTGTCTTTAATTTCAAATTTATTTTATTTATTATAAATTTCAGATTTTCTACAGGTATATTTTTTTCTTTAAACTATTAATAACTTAACTCTAATCGAAAACAAAATAATGTTGATACCATAATATACAAGCTGTTTTATACAACTATTATTTCACATATTTGTGTAAAGGCACTTTGCTGGCATGTATTGGCTTTATTGCATGTTAACTTTTAAGTTGTACATCTGGAACATTGTTATCTTATATGTGCTTCTGGTCATTTAGTCATTTGTGTTTGTGTTGGCTGTCAGGGTAGCTTTGTCTATGTAAGGTCCGTCGTTCATTAGGTCACAAGCTTTATCATCTATATTGTGTTGCCTATTTAACGTCGGACTTAATCCTTTTTCTTTTAGTGTTTCTGCTTCTAGATATTCTGCATAGTTGTCGTTAGCGTTCTTCTTTTGCAGGTCGTCTTCGACAATTTAGTTTGTTGTGTTACATTTGTAAATATGTACATTAACAATATAATTTGTTTGTATATAGTTGCATCCCTTTTTATTAAATTTAACATTGTCAAAAAGTGACTGTTTTTTAGTAGTTTGTTGAATGTCTTAGTAAAATTAGTTTTTTTGCACCTTGTAAATGTGACAAGTAGATACTAAATGATATGCATTGTAAAAATGGCAATGTAGACTTAATTATAAATTTGCAAGGGCTACATACATTGCCGAATACGTACAGGAAACTGAAATATTAATGTTGATTTTGTAATATAGCAAGCAGTGGAAGAGAAGTACAGGCTTTGTGATGAAACTCTGTCGAAATTGTTGGAATGGATCGCGAGTGTTGAAGATAAATTGGCTAACCAGGAAGGTGTTAAGGAAGACATGGATGAACTGCGGAACCAGATCAATATTCTCAAGGTATTTTATTATTGTTATTGGATCCGTATTTATTTGCCCGATAGTGACGTATTTTGTGCACTGTGACTTTGTATCTACATGATGGTTATCAAATATACAAAATCCATGAATTTTAACAGCATTGATTGCTCCCACTGAGTAGCCTAATTGATGCTATGGTTACTATACGAGTATGAAGAGACGATATTAACTTTAATGTCCTCGCTGTATTGCTAAATCTAAAAACCGGTGAACCCACAGACTAAAACTGGAACGTGTCGGGCCTGTCACTTGATGGTTATTGCAACTGTATGGTAGTAACGTACCCCATTTATGGTGGTATATATTATAACCAATCAATGCGCTTAAAGTGATAACAGAATATCGCGCGAGTTATTTTAAATTATTTATTGCACAAAATTGTACATAGGCGAGCTTAATGCCTTAGGCATTTTCTACCAGCTAACCTTTAAGAGAGTGAAATATGCTTAGGGCGCGGAACTTTCGATAGAAGGATATACATATAATTTTAACAATGATGAATTAGATGCATAACATTACTTAAACTACTTAAATACTGTATATAATATAATAAATGTAATACATAAACATACATACCATACCAAACAAAAATTGGAGAATCTGGTTTAAGAGTTCAGATAATGAGCTGTGAGCAAGCGTTTAAACACCTCGATGGAAGGGGCTGATCTTATAGTCAGAGGAAGCATGTTCAACATTTCATTCGATAGGACTTTTTTGGCCTTAGGCAACTTACGTTCTGCATTACTACTTTGATGCGTTACCCTCAGCGACAGCGGTATCTTGTATAGGGCTAACATTTTGTATTCTATTACAGCTGATCAAGGATGACCTGGAGAGTCACCAGCGCCAAGTGTCTTCGTGTGCAGACCAGGCCAAGCAGCTGCTGGTGTCTGGTGGAGATGTACTAGCTCCTCACGAGGTAAGACGTCTATCAATGAAGACCATACTACAGTACATATATAAAAGTAGCATTATTACGTTTTTATACTAATCTGCCGGACACGCTTCAAAGTCTCGGTATACCTCAGTACACAATAGTCCAAGTTTTTTTTTTTTCCGTAATAAGTACCATCACGAGTTCCTTAAAGCGCCTAGCGGTAGGGTTTTGTTCCCACCCCTTCATAGGCGATGGTTTCAGTCAACACCGAACAAGTAGCCAGCGTGTTGCAGTGTTTGGATAGACTCAATAACCCATATATAATGAGTTTCATAAGTTGGTATATTAAAGCTGGGTCCGCAAGGTTAACGTGCTCTTCGAAGCACTATCTATAAACAGTTTACAAGTTCATATAGTGAAGCTGGGACCGACAGATTAACGTGCTTTTTGAAGCACTATCTATAAACATTTTCACAAGTTGATATAGTGAAGCTGGCACCGACAGATTAACGTGCTCTTCGAAGCACTATCTATAAACAGTTCCACAAGTTGGTAAAGTGAAGCTGGGCTTGACAGGTTATCGTGCTCTACAAAGCACTAGTACTTTTTACTTTTATCGCTATCATAATATTTTTCGTTTCATATTTGGATAGTTACTTCAAATCTCAGTAAATAAAATAAAAATTATTATTATTAGATTGCGGCTCTAGAGCGTGGCGTGCGACAGCTGAAGCAACGCTGCGACAGATGCACAGAGAAGTGCGACAAAATGCTAAGGAGACTTGCCGCAGCCCGCGACGAACTTGGGAAATTCACGTAAGTTATTAAATAGAGAAAATTTTGTTAGCTATCCATGGATTCTCCTTGCGGGTGTCGGATCCGTCGCGTTGATGGGAGACAGGGGAGTGAGCTGCAGTGTTTCCAGTTGTGACCGGGAAGCAGGGTTGAAGGACTTTTCGATATCAACTCTCTTTACGGTGTTTACTATCCTCTCTACCTAACCAAATACTGTACGATCCTGTCAGCGCCATCTTGGAAACGCGTTCCATAAAACATAAAATTTTAATTTTTATATAAAAGTGCCAAAACTCGCCCAGTTTTTTTTTTGTGGTGAGCAATTAATAATAATAATAATATATATAACTAAAACTTTGTTTTAGCCTTAAGGCATATGTAGTCGACTTAACGCTTATACAAACGTACTTTCAATATTTACCACTTGGCTTGGTCGAATTTTAGTTATTATTGTTATGTTGGTACGTAAATAATCCGTAAATATCTTTCTGGGTAATAAATATTTTTGTATTATCTATACTAATATTATAAAGCTGAAGAGTTTGTTTGTTTGTTTGTTTGTTTGAACGCGCTAATCTCAGAAACTACTGGTTCGAATTGAAAAAATATTTTCGTGTTGGGTAATCCATTTATCGAGGAAGGCTTTAGGCTATATAACATCACGCTACGACTAATAGGAGCGGAGTAACAAAGAAAAATGTTGCAAAAACGGGGAAAAAATATTCCTTTTGAGAGCGTACGCTGCGTAAACGGTTAAATTTAAACGCGCAGACAAAGTTGCGCGGGTCAGCTAGTAATATTAATAAAGGTTTTGTTTTCCTTTTCGAAAAAAAAAACCTACACAGATTGATTAATAAATACAATGACCGACAAAAATATTATTTTAATTCTGCTACAAACAGTAATCGAGTATTATTGAAAGTGCGAAGGCTCATTTTGTATGAAGAACGCAGACGTCGCGATTGCGAATCCAGCGGGTTACATTAAAAGTGTTAAACGATATAATTTTGTTCACAGCAACGAATTGAATACCTTCAACACCTGGATGGAAGGTGCATACAGAGTGCTGGAAGATAAGGAGCAAGCCTTATCCAGACTGAACAACCTTCCTGGCCAGTCGGACGACGTGAGGGACTTTGTATCGGACGTGATCGCTCACCAGGCCGACCTTAGGTTCATCACCATGTCGGCCCAGAAGTTTGTGGACGAGAGCAAGGTTTGGACTTACTTGTTTATTATAGTGATTGCCAGCGGCTTTAAACGCTTTATTATTTTGAGAGTTTTTTTAAATCCCACCTCGTCGTAGCCGATGTCTACACCGAACGAGTCGCGATGTTTGGATAGACTCAATAACCCATCTATAAACAGTTTTACAAGACAAAGTTGGTATGGTGTAACTGGGACCGACAGCTTAACGTGCTTTCCGAGGCCCTATAGTGGTGTTGTTTAACATTTTTTTTTTTTTTAGATTTAAAACTCATTGGTGCACACCGGGGTTCGAACCTAAGTGTTTTTAAGTCTATGGTCTAACTCGGCCACCACGTATACTATAACATTTTTCAGAAAATTAGTCTATCATGTTTGAAGGGATTTTTATCAAATCCGACTGGTAGTTTAATTGATTAACCTGTTTAAACAAAACTGACTGGAGTAAGAGAATAACAGTATCTTTTACTTTATGAGAAAAAGCTCAAAACAGGGCCTTTTCCATTTCAACTCCTTCACTGCGTTCCTCTCGAATATACCTACTCTAATATATTTTCTTCTATTACTATAACTATCATTTATCAACAGGAATTCCTTTCGATCCTCAACGAATACCGCACCTCGTTACCTTCTCGTCTTCCCCATATCTCTCCATCTGATATGCAAGTGAGAGGATCCGCCGCGACCGCTAGAGCGACCCATCAGGAGCTAGCGGCCCGAGCGCAGAGACTGTTGGACCGGCTGAGGGACGCCGGAGACGCTCAGAGGCAGTATAGTGAGGCGCTGGACCGGGCCAACAGATGGATTGGACAGGTTTGTAGTGCTTTAAATGTTTTAAAAACCTATGTAAAAAATATTTTTTGACGAACTTAATTAACGGAGTTATGAGTGAAATAGTGTCTTAACGCACTTTTTAATAGATGATCGCACGTTTGTTTGGATGAACGCACTTTTGTATGGATGAATTCACTTTTGTATCGTACCCTCTGATAAAATCAAAACGATATCCTTTCGATTTCTATATTTTTTAAAACTTAATTTAACGACTATACTCGGATTTGAACATTGAAGTATGAAAAATATGGAAGTGCCATAAGTCCGAAAATCATGTCTAAAAATGAGAACAGAAGATGCCCCCCGCCATACAAACCAACACCAAAAATATTATAATTAATTAAAGAACATTTGCTTTTTGACTAGTTTCCATATGTAGATTTGTGCCAGCGAGACATATTAATATTTATATTTTTACTTTACAAGGTGTGTTATAGATAGCACTTCCTTTTATTTAATTTTATACTCTGTATGAGAAATATATATTGATTGTGATTGTATTTCAGATCGAGCCCCAAGTGCGGTCAGTTCTGTCTGAGCCGGTAGGGGGAGAACCCAAGGTCGTGGAGTCCCAGCTCAACAAGGCCAAGTCTCTGCACAACGAGATCCTGTCGCAAGCCAGACTTGTGGACAATGCTAAGGATGTAAGTCTTTTTACTTATTAATGAGAAATTCTGTAACCCCGCAGGATATGAATAAGCTTTAGTAGTGATCTTCAGAGTAAGAAGTGTAGCATACGCAGTGATCTCAGTATTTGTGTTATCTCAATGAATCCTCTAATCAACAGTAAATAGGTGGTACCCATTTTACTGTTGATTTTTTATTTTCTTTTCACTGGCAGTAGTATTATTCATAAATCATTTTTTGCATTACGAATGCAGTGCCCTTAATAAGTTTTTCCACGATATTCTTTTATAGTTGAACGTTTACAGCAATTAATAGTAATTATATAAACAACTGTACGCTATCTACAAATCTATTAATTCCACAACAGGCATGCGATCAGCTAGTAAAATCCCTCCCGGGCCAGCTGTCTCCGTCGGAGATCCGCGCGCTAGAAGTGCCGGTAGTGGAGCTGGCTAGCCGGGTGAGCGAGCTGTCCAGCCTGGTGGGCGGGCGGTGCGCCGAGCTGGAGGCCGTGCTCATGACCAGTCAGGGGCTCAGCGATGCTGTCACAGCTTTGGCAGGCTGGCTGGGTGGTGTCGAGGATCATGCTAGGTGAGTTGTTGTTTTTAGTAACTTTTAATTGTGATTTTTGGTTATAATTTGTGGAGGAGGATTGCGTTTTTAGGCAAAAAATCTTGTTTTTGTTTTATTATATTTTAATAAATATTGGGTGCTTTTTTATTTATTTTAGTTACAAAACTTATTTTCAAAAAAATGTCGGTTTGAAATTGATAAAAATACAAATTAAAATGTAACCTAAATAGTTAAAATAACTTTAATGCAAATTATTATAGTAATATCTACATAAAATATATTCAGCGGTCTAAAGCGAGAGTGTTGTATAAAAAAGGAAGTAATTTATATATGTTTTTGTACTTTTGTCATCATACCTTTATTGGCGATACTAAAAGGAAAAACATACGGGTTTCATATTTTTATCATAGAACAAAACATAAAATTTCACTAGTATAATAAATGTATTTGGAGTGAGTAAATTGCATGCTTGTAAAAATTAAAAATAAATACAACACAGTATTAATAAAAAAACATATTTAATTTAAGAATTGAGAGTACTATAAACAAAGAACACATAGCGGCCATTTTGTATAAAAATCGACGTCATTTTGATTTACAAAATGACGTCTCCGTTTAGTAGTTACTACATATTGTAAATCTAAATGGCGCCGATTTTTATACAAAATGGCCGCTATGTGTTCTGATTTCTATATACTTGTAGTGCAACATATATTTAGAGTTGTGTTAAATACACTGTATTTTAATATTTTTGCTTAAATAAAATTGTTGCTAATTTCATTAATGTCGCTACAGAAACAACTTCAAGCCAGCTAGCTTGATTCGCGAGCGTCTCGACGAACAGATCCGCGCGCAACGCATAGTGCAGGCCGACGCCGAGGGCAGACGGGCGGCGCTGGCGCAACTACAGGCCGCCGCGAGAGACCAGGGCACCCCCAGCAACGCTAGGATAGCCAAGAAGATGGAGCAACGCGTAGAAGAGATTTATGCGAGGTGAGTGATCGCAGGAACACGTTGGATGCAAGCCACCACCAACCAACCATTTTGGAAATCTATAGGAGGGGCTTATGTCCAGCAGTGAACGTCTTACGTTACGTTAGTGGATTATGATCGCTGCCCATTTCGTAATCGAATCATTTAGCCGGCATAGTGGGAGCAATCAATTTTGTTTAAGACCAATTATTGATCGACCCCATTCATGGACTTTGTAGGTTTGCTCCAATCAAAAAATATTAAAAAATATTTTTCTTGCAGATACGAAAAATACCTATCTCGTTGCTCAAAACGTACCGAGTACCTTGACGAGGTATCCGCCGAGCTTAACACGTTCACCACACAAGCGACGCGTCTGGAAGCGGCCCATAGCGACCTCGTGGACAAGGCAGACCGGGAGAGGAGCGGCGGCGAACAACTGAGGAATAGACTCATTGAGATGGCGGCCTTTAGGTAACTCACATGATTTTTTTGAGAGAATACCCCCATACAGATACAAAAACCGTCTAATGACCTAGTTTCGGTTTTAGTCTGTGGGTTCACCGATTTTCAGAAGATTACTGCATCGATTTATTTTCGGGGTGGTAGTCACCTTTTAAGGCGAGGTTACAAAAGGGTGATTTTATTGGCGATAAGGAAAATGCAATTCGTCTTTGTCGCCGCCCATTTCGTAATCGCATCGTAGCCGTTTAGCTGGCATAGTAGGAGCTCAATATTGTTTAAGAACAATTATTGATTGACTCCATTTATGGACTTTGTAGGTCTGCTCACCACCAGTACCCCTAGTGTGAGTTTTCTAACTATTACTTTGCGTTTGAGTTAACTAAAATTTGTATGGGAAATAGTTCAGCGCTCCAAGTGGAAATTTTAAGAACTAGAAATGCGGTCGTGTGATTGGTCAAAATGTTAACGCGGTAGTATAGTTAACGCGAAAGTAAACGTTAAAAAACTCACACTAGGCCTACAGGTAGATATAAAGACACATGTCGTGTCCAATTTTTTTTAAATATTGTATTCTATTTTTTTTTTATAACGTTTCAGGGACAGCCAAATGCCGTTGTTGGAGGAATGCCTCCGTAACGGAAAGCAACTGATTGCTAAGAAGGAGGTCACGGATACTCATGTGGTGCGAGACCGGATGAAGGTATTATATTTGCATTTTGTTTCGGATGGAAAGTGAACATAAATAATGAATAACAACTTGCTAACTCTAATTATGCAAATAAATATTCATACATTGTTATTTAATTAAATTATTTAATTGGTATTTGGCACAGGAAAGGGATTCGCGAACGTTTTCGGTGATAATAAAGTTTTTTTTTTTAAAAAACATAACGAGGTGTAGATTTTATTTGCTCGATCCTAATTACATAATTTCTTTATAAAAATACTGTTAAGTTTAATTTATCAAACTTTGGGTCTCTTTTGAAAATGTTGTTTTCAGTATTATCAAAGAAAAATTTTTATATCATTTAAAACAGCAGTTAGACGTACGAGATCTCAAATCCTTTTCCTGGATTCTTAAATTTTATAATAATAGAATTGGCATTTAATCAAATTAAATACCAATATAATAATAATAGTATTTAATAAAATTTAATATCAATGAACGTTGAGACCGCGATGCAGCGTTGTGTGAATGTGTTGAGTACTATACAACTAAATATTATATGATCCTGCCAGCGCCATTTTGGAAACACTTTCCATAAAAACATTAAATACAATATTTTTGACGCCGTAAAAGTACAAATTAACATGGACAAAGTAGAATGTATTTAATATAGTATTTCATTTTTTTTTTTCCATGTTTAGGAAACAAAATAATAGTGGCCCAATCAATTTTATTTCTTGATAATTATATAAAGTAAATTGTACATAAGAGACTTATTTAACTAATACATAATTTAATGACTTTAGGTATAACTTGTTTAGAATTAAAATTTAAAGAATACTATTTTTACATTTATTATTTATTTTAGGCATTGGAAAACCAATGGCGTGATTTCAACACGGCTTTGGAAGAAAAACAATTGCTATCCAAACAGAGGGCCGACCAGCTCAACTCATACGAATCTCTGAGAGTCCAAGTAAGTAGTTTTATTTATACACAAAATGGCTAATGTTTTCCGCCATATTGTTTTTATCACGTTATTAAAATGCATCGTAAAATCATTATTTCTGGTTTAATTGTGAAAATTCGTGAAGCTGTTTATAGGTTTTCTCGTTGATAATATTTACGTTAGTTTTGTTTATCACTTTTATTTGCGAAATATTCGGGAAAAAGTTGTTTTATAATGAAGAAGAAAACTTCATAATTCTGTCACTGATAACGTTTTATCGCTTGATCCAATTTTTCTTTTGTTGTTACTTCTGCTTTTAACTGTTGAACTACGAATGTGCAGTAAATGTACCGCACATGTTTAAAAATCATGTGGAATTATTTTTATTAGTTATTTTTTCAAGAAACACAAAATATACAAATGAATTAACAAAAACTACTTAATAATAATAAATAAAAATACAACAAAAGGAAATCTCGTATACTTGTTGCTTTCGTAGATTAATGTTTGCGCTTTTGGCGTTGAATCCCTAGGTCGTGGGTTCTATTCGCACCCATTCCAAAAAATATTAGTACGTTTTTCTGTACAGTCTGGGTGTTTATAAATTATAATATGTATTATATCGTTATTTTTGTTACACATAGCACAAGCCTAGAGCTTACTTTGTGACTCTATGTGTGTAAATTGTCACACATTTTTTAAAAAACAACTCCTAAATATAAAGATTATTAAATAAAAACTATGAGACCAAAAATAAACTAACTTGAATGAAATACCAAAAAAATACGAAGGCAAGCGATTGCAGCGCCATCTACAATTACCTTTGCATTTTATTCTCCTTTACGAAATGGCCGCTTAACCGCCATTTTGTTTTTTTGATTATTTTTGTTTGATTATCCTTTATTCTTAGATCCTGGATTGGCTGCAAAGCATGGAGACCAGAGTCAGTCGTCTGCCTCCCGTGGCTGTGGACCTGGAGATCGCTCGGCATCAGCACGAGGAGCTGAGGCCTCTGGTCAAGGAGTACAGAGACTATGCTCATGCTGTTGAAAAGGTTAGTTCTTTTACTTGAGCGTGTATCTACCTGATGGTAAGCAGACCTACAAAATACATGAATGAGGTCGATCATTGTTGTTTAACAACATTGATTGTTCTCACTATGCCGGTTAATTTATGCGTTACGAAATGGGCTAATTAGCAGTCCCTAATACTGGAGGTTCAAGGATAAATCTTCCAGAAATATTATTTTTATTGGAGGACAACTTTGCACCCGCCTGGATTTAAACGTATTCGTGTTTTTTTCATTAGACTACGGTTTGTGTTTGTGTAGGTATCTATCTGATGGTAATCAGACCTACAAAATCCATGAATGAGGTCGATCAATACATTGTTATTTAATAGCATTGATCGCCCCCACTATGCCGGCTATATGATACGATTACACAATAAGCGGCGATAACGTTGAATATAAGAGTAAAATAAAATTAATTAAAAACTCAATACTACATTTTTTTATTACTATATAAATTTAGTGTACATATAAGGCCTTATTCATAAAAACTTATTTGAGTCCTTGAAGAACACTTTATTAATTTTTGTTGCTATAAAGTGTTCTTTAAGTACTCAATAATTTTTTATATGTTTTGCAAGTTCTACAAAATTAGTCTATTTGTTCGTGTCATTACTTTGTGGTGTACAGTTGGTAATATTAGCTGGTTTTAAAGGTGAACGAAGCCGGGGCTATATACGAGGCGTTGTCTCGCGGGGAGCGCGCAGACTCCCCTCACAGGAAGCGCGCTGTGTACAGCCCTACCAAGAGACATACCCCGAGTGAGTATATTTTTTTAATACTATAGGATGTGTAATTTTTTTAGCTTTTAAAGTTATTGGTTTTCCATTGTCTTTTTTCCGTACGTGAGGCACTATATCATTTAATCTTCAAATATTATTTATATTGAATGATAAACTAGCAGCCTAACCTAACGCCCGGTTTTCGAAGTATTTCTAATTCTTAATTAGTTAAAAATACCGTATTATCATAATTTTGTTAATTTATTATTAAAATAGTTAAACAGATGAATAGATATATTATTAATTAATAATAATATACTAATTTCTAGTATCTGAAGTCTCTATTATAGTCTTGTAATTACCACTTTTTAATGTAAATTGAACCCTAACACATAGTAATTGAGTACACTTTATTAATTGAAAACAAAATGCAGAAAGTATAAAAGACGGAGTGTAGTATGCGCAGAATATAATTGTGGTCACTTATGAGATATTAATTAATGAATTGTTTCACAGTTCGAACCCTAGACGGTCGTTCTCCGTCCCCGACTAAGGGAGCCGGTATAGTGAGCCCTGGATCCGCACATTCTACGTCCAGTGGATTCTCATCGAGACGATCTAGCCAAGATGGCTTCCATTTGGAAGGTAAGAGTGAACGAATGAATGAATGGTGTGGTTATAGGATATATCAGTTAGTGATGTATTGTACTATATTTGAGATAAGAGTGTTTTAGTGTGTTTCGTATATTTGCACTATCAAGAATTTATATACATATTGACAGTTATAAAGGAAATTATTCCCTAGGCTGTATGGACCTTCGCCTTCTTTATTTTTAAGAAAACCGTACCAAAAAAAAAGGAAATTAATCCGTATTATAGGCGCGGCTCCGGCAAGGAAACAACGATATGAGTTGACATCCAGTATATTGTTTTTCTTTACAATATTTATAAAACTTAAATAATATAAATAGTAAAAAAGATTATTTTTCTAAATAATTCGTATGTAAAAAAATGCATTTAATTTGCGATTTTTAACACAAATATTCAGTAAAAAAATAGAGGGCTGACTGGACCCTGGTTGGCTCAGCGGTTGAGCGCCTTGCCGCGATAGCGAGGTTCGTGGGTTCGAGTCCCGCCCCCAGGATTTTTTTCATTGCATTTTTATCTTTAAAAAATTAATATAAGATTATCCTATAAAGGAATTTATAAAAATGCATAAATACAGTAAAAAAATATAAAATTTAGACTTTAGTCTTAGATTACAGTATAGTCAAATTTAGCTTGCTCAATTTTACCGGCCAGTTACAAACTATAAGCTACAAATAAAAATACAAATTCCTGGTCAATAAATCCTAAATATTAAATAAAGTGAATGAATGACCATTTTATTTTTAACATATCCATATTTTTTTCCACAGAACTTTCGTCAGTTCAACAGCAGTTGGCTGAAATCAACAACCGTTACGACTTGCTCGGAACTAAACTCAACGACAGGCAGACAGAGATCGATGCCATCAGGGAAGAAGTCAAAAAACATCTTGACAGCTTGAGATCTCTTACCACATTCTTGGACAAGGTAATATAATAAGTTGTTGATAAAAAGTTAAATAGTCCGCCATTTTGCGGGAAAACATTGGTACTATATATATTTATTTATATATATATTTTATTAAAGACACTGCATTCGCGATTATCCACTACTGTTTATCGTAGAATTAAAATAATATTTTATCAGTCATGTATTTTTTTTGTTGGAAATCAGAAAAAACTTTTAATATTATAAATAATACTAAAGCATTTATCACAACTGAAAGATTAAACAAGCAACATAATGATAACAAGCAAAAATTTAACTACGAATAGCAGCCAATTTGTAATATTGCAACTACGTTCAGGTATATGTGCGTCAACACGACTGCAGCGCCCTTAAGTATCTGAGCTGAAATTGATGCAATAAGGGAATAGTTCAAGAAACATCAATAGCTTGTAATCTCTTACTTCATTCTTATTCAGCATAGTCTTATATTAGAAGTTCTAAATAAATAAAAGATACGTCGCCATTTTGCGGAAAAAAATAGTACTAAAAAGCTGAAATAAGTAGAACTTTAATTAACCTTATAGAAAATGCATTAAAATTTTATATTATTATATTTTTAGGTCCAAAGACAGCTGCCAAAGGATTCCATGGCCAACACCAAGGATGAAGCCGATAAAATTATTAGACAAGTTCGAACAGTCTTAGAAGAAATGTACGAGAAGCAAAGCGTACTCGACTCTACTCGCACTCAGGTGAGTGAATGAATGAACTAAATTTCTAAGGGCTGATTTTTCAAGTTACAAAACGAGTGGACTGATCTCAATGTTATTTTTAATAATAATTTATTGATTTTCTATACTACGCATAATTACTGATTTATGCCAATTTTTTCGGATACGAATTTCCCTGACTTTTTCTCTGATAAAGTTATCCAACAGATAACTTGTATGGAGAAAGAATAAATTTGTCAGTTCTTCATACAAGTTAACTGTCGAATAACTTTATCTGTCGATTGAAAAATCAGCTCTTAGAGATCTATCTTCAATAAAGAACACAGTATACTATGTTCAAGAATATTCCCAAATCTTAAATTGTTAGAAAATTAAATTTATATTAATGTATAACATTAATATCGCCATTAAAATAAATAATTGACATAAAATATGATTTCAGGAATATTTATTAATTTGATGCTTTAAAGAATAGGTACAATTTACCGCCTCCGTTTTGTGTTTGCGCCTTTGGCGCGGAGGTCGTGGGTTCGATTCCCACCTATAGCAAAAAATATTGGTATTATAAACGTTTTTCAGTTTATAAGGGTCTGGGTGTTTATAAAAAAATGTAATATGTATGATATCGTTGTTTTCTGGTACACATAGTACAAGCCTAGAGCTTAGCTTGTGACCAGAGCAATGTGTGTATAATGTGTCTCATATTTTTATTATTGAACTTTAGGTTCTGTAATGCACTATTTTATAATTGTTAGTATAGGCCAGTGAATGACGGTAAAAATAAGGTACAACCTAGGTTTTTTTTCAAGAAAGATGAATTTTGTTATAAACATTGAATGTATCTCTACTTACCATCCACTTTAAAATGTAACCCTATGCAGATGTCTTCTTTTGACTCTTAGGGGTGAAAACTACCCCTAATTGACAACCAATAATAATGTGTAATGTTTAGGTCCGTGAGTTGGCTAAACGCAAAGCTAATGCCGAAGGAGTGGACCATTTAGTCGGAGAGATGGAAGATGTGTCCGCTAGATGGAAGTTGTTACACGATGCCTGCAAGGATAAGTATGTACTCCTTAGTTTTCTTCTCATTGTTTTTGTATAAAATTAAATTTAAATTATATATGTAGAGTTTACCAATCAACTTTATTGTTTGCTTGATCTATTGCTCTTTTTTTCGCCTTATATGGTTTGCGCCTTTTTTTTAATTGATTTTAAATCAATTGGACGAGTATTTTTAATAATGCCATTAGACGATTAAGGTTTCTTTCTAATAATAACAAATGCCAGCTTTTTTATGTCTTTAATAGATAGTTAAGCTCTTTGTCACATTTAAATACTTACTATTTTTTTTTGTTTTCATGAACAGTATGAAATTTAAACAACCTTTGTCTATACTAATTATAAACAGACAGTTTGATTACTTGTTCTGTTTAAACTCAAAAACTACGGTACTGATTTTAACCATTATTTCATCAATAGAAAGCTCTATTATTAGCTAGTAACATAGGTTATATCTTATGTTCGGTCCAGATTAATTTAAAGGGCAAGTGAAACCGCAGGACACAGTTATTATTAAATATGTTATGTTCGGTCCAGATTAATTTAAAGGGCAAGTGTAACCGCAGGGCACAGTTATTATTAAATATGTTATTGTTAAATATATTTAACAATAACTATGCCCTTTGAATGTTGATCTGCTGTCTTTGTAATATAAATAGTCTTAACTTAAATATGTATGTAATTAATGTATATTTGTGTATTAAAAAAGTTACGCTTCTTGTTAAAATATTACTATGCCAAATAGGCGAACAAAGCCAACCTTTATGGTTACAACACCTATCTATGTACATTTGTTTCTCAAATAAATCTCATGTTGGACATATAATAACGATGATAATTGATTATGCACAAACAACTTTGCTAATTCGTAATATTTTTATTTGACTCCCCCTTCCCAGAATCCACCTAATGGAGGAGTTGAAACAATTCCACGAGGCTCACGGCTCGTTGGGGTCCTGGTTACATTCCAAGGAACGTATGATGGGCGCACTCGGACCTATCTCATCTGACCCTAGGGTCGTACAGACGCAAGTACAACAGGTATGTGTGTGTATAAAATTATTGTTTGCATACAGCTGTAAATAGGCTAGCTTAATGTTAACCTTTGAGAGAAATATACTTTGGGCGTAGAACTGTTTTGATATATATATATATATATATATATAATATCATTAATGATGCCTAACAATACTTAAACTATTTAAATACGGTATATAATATAATACACGCAATACATATATCTACACAGTTTATAGTAAAATAAAACAGTTCCACATAGGTCCTTTATATAAATGCATAATTTTCTTTTTATAGTGTTGATATTGCTAAGTTATAAAATGTAGAATATTTTGTTTTCAATAGCTTTCATTTGTTTTTTTTTTTGTTTTTGAAAATCTTTCTAATAAATCTAATAATCTAAAACTTTTTTTAAATTGGTGCTATATTTTTATTCCGAATTGACTCTACTTTTGGAAATAGCTAATTAACATTTTTCTTTTGTCCATTAATTAAAGCAACTATTTCTGTTATTGAACATTAAATTTGGATTCTGTTTTATCTACCTAATTATGTTAGAAATCACACAATCCCTCAAATAAATGTATTATTATTAGTTTCCGACTTCACTTTTATCATCCCTTCTCCACAGGTCCAAGTTCTCAGAGAAGAGTTCAGAGGTCAACAACCCCAGCTATCTCACTTGGAAGAGACTGGCGCCGCCATCTTGTCTCGAGTGGACCCTAGATCTCCGGACCACGGCAAGCTCAAGCAGAAGGTCACTGATCTGCAGAACAGATGGAATGATCTGCTCAACAAGTTAGTATTTTGTCCACCATCTTGGGTTTTGCCATTTTGTATTATTCAGATCGGTCTTGATTTTTTAAACTAATAAATATTCCCGTAATATTTATTAACTTTCAAGTCTTGTATACACAAATAACTAATAAGAATAATCGTTAATTATCTAGATAATGGCAGAGAAAGGTGTTACATTAGTTTTAATTTTTTTTTTCAATATACAATAGATACAATTGTGCGTAACATCAGGTATGTGTCACATGCCGTGCTCCAAAAAAAAACACGCATAAAACCCTGATCACAAACTAAGCTCTAGGCTTGTACTATGTGTACCAAAAACAACGGTACTTATACATATTATACTCTATAATCACCATGTATATTGATGTTACTAAACAAAATTTACAATATACTTTGTGGTCGAGTTGGTTAGACATTAGACTTAAAACACTTTGGTCCCGGGTTATTTTATTTATTTAATGCTTACTACATATTACATATACACCTTAAAGGTTTATATGAGTACGGGGAATGGGTTATTGAGTCTATCGAAACATCGCGATGAGCTAGCCACTTCGGTGTATAATTATACTATCGGCTACGACTAGGTGGTAAGGAACCTGTGATGATATTTATTTATTTAAACAAAATAACGTGTTACCCAGACTGGAATCCCGTGCGGATAGCCTGGGCGCGGCCGCAGACACGGCGCGGGAGTTCGACGCGGGACTCACCAGGCTGCGGGACGCGCTGCACTCTATATCCGATCAGCTGGACGATGTGCACCATGATGAACAGCCGACCGATCAGCTCAGGAGGATTGAGGTAACTAACCCTTCAATAAATTTAAAATAGTCTACGTCCAATCCTTTATTTTACTTTTGACGCCATAAGGGTCAGATTAAATTTCGTGACATCTTCACACAAAACATATTTTTATGTCATACTTTACTGTTGCAGAAATAACGTCTAATTAGCAATTCAAAAACAAATTACAACGATTAAGATAAATAATATAATCGAAATTTTATATTTTATTATTTAGACTTACTACAGTTACATCAGCTAAAAAAGCCTTGCGTTTATAGTTATGAACTGTTTTATTTAATTATGGTAAACAGCATCAAAATGTTTAGTAAATATAAAATATCAATGCTCAATCGATTAAAACTTCTTCATAAATAAAATAAAGGGTTTAAAAACTTAGTCGTTATTATATATTAATAAATAATAGTTTTAAATTATTTTTACTTAGTGATATATTTAATTATGTAACTTTTAAATTGTATATAAAATATAAAGATTTTTATAAAAATGCATAAATATAAAAGTAAAAATAGATCAGACTCCTCTGCCGTCTAGTATTAGAAACTAGAACTTCTAACTTCACTCGTATAAAGTTATTGGAAGAAAGCTAATAGAGGGCGTCTGTATAAAAGTAGATAACAAGCAATGACAAAAATTTTGAGGGGTGACTGGAACCTCAGCGGTTGAGCGCCTTGCTGCGAAAGCGAGGTTCGTGGGTTCGAGTCCCACCCACCAGGATTTTTTTCTTTAAAAACTTTAATATAAAATACAAAGACCAATTTTTAAAAAAATGCTATATTTTTTTTTAACCCACAGAACCTAGAACGCCAACTAGAAGGTCAACGACCTCTCCTAGCCGACCTAGAAGCCGGAGGGGCTGCGTTATGCCAGGTGTTGTCTGATCCGGCATCCAGACAAGACATCCAGAGCAAGCTGGCTGCCGTGGTCAGGCAGTACGACAACCTGCAGAGGAAACTCGACCTTAAGAAAGCCGAAATAGAGGCTGCTCTCAAGTGAGTATTGGTCAAGTAGTATACTCGCGAAGTTACACGCGATAGCAAAAATTTATATTAGTTATAGTTTTCTAATTTTTTTGTGTAATTCTTTAGGTATTTATATTGGTCAAGTAGTATACTCACGAAGTTACATGTGATAGCAAAAATTTATATTAGTTATAGTTTCCTAATTTTTTTGTGTAATTCTTTTGGTGTCTACCATTTTGTATGTTATCATACTCAAAATAGCGCTAGATTTTTTGTAATTGACAAAATTATCTTTTAGTGTCTCCCATTTTGTATATTATTATATCATATTCAAAGTAGCTACGAGTTTTATTATTATTTCTTTTAGTGTCTGTCATTTTTAATATTATTATATTCTAAATGGCGACATTTATTTTTTTTGTTTTTACCAAATTGTTTTCTTAATGATTGCCAATTCTTAATAGCAAATAGGGATATTAAATAATATTTTATTTAACAAGCTACCATAATTTGATTTGTTTATTTTTT
Organism: Monopis laevigella; assembly: GCA_947458855.1. Lineage (NCBI taxonomy): Eukaryota > Metazoa > Arthropoda > Insecta > Lepidoptera > Tineidae > Monopis > Monopis laevigella. The sequence goes on from OX381597.1 coordinate 13,697,119, forward strand.
AACAGAGAGGGTCGTAACCTAGAAGAAGCAGTTTCCAGAAGTCTGGGCTGGCTTCAGACAGAACTGTCGGCGTTAGGAGGCAAACTGCAGGTGTCGGCCGACAGACATAAGCTCAAGCTACAGCTGGAACAGCACGAGCCGGTCTATAGAGACGTCATGGCCAAGGAACATGAGCTTATCATGATGCTGGATAAGGGTGAGTTTTGATCATGAAACTAGGAATTATACATGGAACAGCCCTAAGTCCTAAATCGCCTATAAAACGAACTGTCAAAACATGTTCATTGCCGCCATATTGTGTTCTCACTTCAACTAAAACGTTCAATGATTGGTTATATTTTTTTTTGAATGAATGAATAAATAAAATTATTCTTTATTTGCATCATTCAGAATTTACAAGTTGTTAATAATTATATGTATTCTGTTTCATCAGAATTTACCCATGAGGTGTGCAAAATCATTATTTCATACAGTTCAAATAAAATTATTTTATAGGTTATAAAACAATGTCAGTAAATCATTAGGTCACTATAAATAGTTTCTGAAGTACTATGTTACATTCATCAAAATATCCATGTCAGGACAATTCAATTCAAACAAATACAAACTACAATTCCAATTACGCTGACAAAATAATAAAAAAATGTCAACAAATAAATATCTATAATTTTTTGTTCTCACCTTTTAAAAATTGTATGAAGGCAGCCATCTTGTGTTGTCAGGATTGAAAAGGCGATTTTATAGTCCTTAGGGCGGTCCCTATATTTATCTCCATGGTTTTGATTGTTAATGGTAAAATACATTTGTGACAGCAAAAATCAAAATGTGTGATGTTTAAGAACAATTATTTATTGACCCCATTCATGGACTTTATAAGTTTGCTCATTGCCAGGTAGATACAAAGTCACATGCCGTGCTCCAATAAATAAACAAAAGATTACATTAATTATTTTTATAGGTCGTGAAATAGAAAAGAAGCCCGCTCATCAAACTCTAAGAAAGGAATTAGACAGGATCCAAACTCAGTGGGAGAAACTAAAGCGAGAGGCCGTGGACAGACACACCAGGCTTCAGACCGCTATGGTAAGTGCACTCCTATTTCCTATACAGACTTACACCGATATTCATAAAAACTTATTGAGTCCTTGAGGAACGCTTAAGTTATGGAAGGTTTTGTCTCTTTTTATTAGCAACAAAAATGATTATGCGTAAAAGAGAGAATACTTTCTATAACTAAAGTGTTCTTGAAGGCCTCAATAAGTTTTTATGAATGAGGCCAACACACTCTGTATACCAAGTTTTGCATTTACTAACGCCCGGTTTCTTTAAAGAAATAACTAATACTTAAATAGAAATAGATTTCTTTAGGTGGAGGGACGGTCTATATAACTTTGTTAGGCCGACCGACCGGTCTCGTTACCACCGCTCATACAGATGTAAAAACCGTCAAGTGACCTAGTCATGTTTCGATTTTAGTTGCATCGATTTCTTGTCGAGATAGTAGTTTCCTTTCAGGGTGCGGTCACGAAATGGGTAGTTGAATAGACAATAAGGCAGCGAGTATATTAAAATATACTCGTAATGCAATTCGTCATTGTCGCCCCCATTTCGTAATCGCATCATTTAGATGCATTTGTTTAAATTAATATACATTTGTTTAACAACACCACTATAGTGCCTTGCAACTTGTGAAACTGTTTTTATATGGGTTATTGTGTCTATCCAAATATCGCGACGAGCTAACCATTTGTTTGGTGTAGACTCATACCATCAGCTACGACGAGGTGGGATTAAAAACCCCTCCGTTGGGTACCCTGAGGCCGTCTAGGTTGTCGCCCGTGATGATATTTATATGTATTTATATATTCATTGGATAAACAGATTTTAACTCAAAAAATAAGGGTTTCCTTTTGAAAAAATAGCGTGTCTACTCGTATATAAATCGTTTTTCAACAAGAACTTTGTTTTCTAAATCAAAATAAAACAAAAAATTAGATGAAGATGATTAAATTATTGATTGAATTACAAAGAGAAAAGTTCGGCAATTATGAAAGAAAAATGATATCTGGCAAAAACCCTTTACAATACGCATATTACGACTCTTAAGTATCTCTATTAAATAAATAAAATTATTATAGTACGTGAATGGATGACGTCATTTTAACAATTTGCGATAACGTAATATCTGCTCATAGCATTTCAACCTGTTTAGATAAGGTTTTTAAGATAAATCTTTTGGATTTTGTAGTGAAGGGTTTTCTTTCAAAGTGTTTATTTTTTTATTAATATTTTAATGTTCCTTGAGATGTGTTCAGCCTGCAATATTGTGAAAAGATTGAAGCTACGGGTGTGAGGATTTTTTGTTTTTAATTATTTTGTGTCTGTTTTTTAGGATTCAAGGTTTATCTAAATCTCTTTCTATCAAGCTAGAATTAGCAGGAATACTACTATTAAGTAATAAAATAGACAAGTAATAAATAGACAAGTATAAACCAAAATAATTTAACCTATTATTTAATACTAGCGTGCAGCTGACAAACCGCGGGGATTTCTCAGCTTTATTTAAAAGAAAGCGTTTCGAAAGTAAATTTTACTCGCCCTTGTTCTTGTTTTCAAGACTCACTATTGGTGATTTTTTTTTAAATCGGACAAGTAGTACAGTTTGAGTTAATCCAGCACAAACAAAACTTTTATTTTTATATATTAGTACCGGTTCCACCCGCCCGGTTAATTTCAAGGAAATTGGGACGAATTTAAAATATATTCTCGCTGATAATGTAGCATTCTCTAGCTGATTTTATTTTATCGGTTCAGTTGTTTTTAGTTTATCCGGAGTAAACAAATCTTTTTTTTTATACTTTATATATAAACTATATAAATATTACCTAAGCTAGTAATATTTATATAGTTTATAACAAATTACGACTTATTCTTATTCTTCTATTTCTACTTATTCTCACTTCTTTAATGTAAGAATACTCGTAAGTAGAAATAGATAAGTAGAAGTAGGTTCAATTCCAATTTCATTTGGTCCAATAAATAAAATGAATCATTAGATTTCTTATCGCTGTCTGACTCATCTAGTTGGTACTAGGATTTTTTTATTAAATTATAATTTTATTGTTGATTTCTCACAGGAACACTGCCGCAAATACAACAAGGCGCAAGAGTCTTTCGTCCCCTGGCTGTCAGATACAGAAGAGAGGATCAGCAAGCTCCCACAAACAGCGTACAACAAGAAGGAGATTGAGAAGCAGCTCCGGGAGTTACAGCAGATCAGGAACGATATTTGGAAGAGGTGAGTGAATGATAATAACTAATGAAAGTGAGTGAATGATAATATATAATAATAGTAAGTGATTATATATAATGATAGTTAATAATTGATAATATAATTTAATGAAAGTGAGTGAATGATAACATTTAAAGGTAGTGAGTGAATAATAATATATAATGATAGTGAGTAAATGTAGTGAGTAACTGGACTAGTGGTTGCGCCTTTAGAGCTATATCCGGAGGTCGAGGATTTGATGGCAAAAAAAAAATATTTTCCTGTACTGTATCATGGTCTGGGAGTTTATAAAATATAATATCAATACATTGTTGTTTAACATAATTAATCGCTCCCACTATGCCGGCTAAATGACGCAGTTACGAAAAGGGTGGCGACAAATTCGTATTTGCTTTAGTAAATTTTAATATCCTCGCTGATTTATCGACAATCAAATGCCACTAGATTGGGACAATCTCAACAAGATATCAATGCAGAAGTCTTTCGAAAACCGGTTAACCCACAGAGTAAAACATTTCAGGGTAATATAATATTATATTTTATAGACACCCAGACCATATATGTAAATGATGTTTTGTTATTTTGTTTCAGATCTGGTGAATATGAGAACAACAAAACCCTGGGCGAGACGTTCATATCCGCGTGCGACATCGACCAGGACTTTGTGAAGGGACAGCTCAGCAACATGAAGGATCGGTGGGATAGAATTAACAATGGTAAGCATAATAAGTTTGACAGCCTCCGTAGACTAGTGGTTGAGCCTTTGGCATTGTATCAGGAGGTCGTGGGTTCGATTCCCACCAATGGCTGCAAAAAAAAAGTACGTTTTTCTGTACAATTTGTCATGGTCTGGGTGTTTATAAAATATATATGTATTATATTGTTGCTTCTGGTACACATAGTACAAGCCTAAAGCTTAGTTTATGACCAGAGCAATATGTGTAAATTTTCCTACATATTATTAATAATAAAATATGGAACCGCCATAGTGTCTTAAATAGCCTATAAAACGAAATATCAAACGAGTTCGTTGCCGCCATATTCTGTTCCCACTTCAACCAGGCAACGCTCACGGATTGCTTGTGTTCTCACTAATTTTTTTTTTAACTAGTGTGAGATTTTTAACTATTACTTTCAGTTTGAGTTACCTAAAATTTGTATGAGAAATGGTTGAGCGCTCCAAGCGAAAGTTTTGAGAACTGCGGTCGTGTGATTGGTCAAAATGTTAACGCGTTAGTATAGTTAACGCGAAAGTAAACTTTAAAATATCTCACACTACGGCTACTGTTTATGAATAAATATTAAAACTGTTTTAAAGGCCTGAGGACTCGTTGATATTCATTAAGATTTTTTTTTATACAATAGTGCCTTGGTTAGCACGTTAAGCTGATGGTCCCAGTTACTCTATAAAACTTTGAGACTTTTTAGATTATTGAGTTAACAAAAGCAAAAAAATATCAAATAGCGCGATGAGCTGGCTACTTGTTCGGTGAGACTCAGAATATCAGGCTACGACGAGGTGGAAATAAAACCGCACCACTGAAGTCGTTTAGGCGTTCTCGGGCATCGAAACGCAACCGTATGGTACTTTTTTTTAATGCATTCAATTACATAGAATTTAAACTAAAATTTTGCTTATTATTTGTTACAACAGAAGTATTCCAACAAGTGGAATTCCTAGAGTCGACTGCTCGCAAGTTAGGGGACTTTGGAGAGAAAGTGAGAGCCGTGGAGTCACCTCTACAGAGATACGAAGAGAGATTAGAGGAAGTGGTTAGAGGAGAACCGGGCCCCGCCACCGCGGAGGCTGTAGCCAGGATCGCGGACCAGATAAGCGCGCTCAGAGCTCCTCTACAGGTTTGTTAAGCCACCATTTTGATTTCCGAGATGGCCGTCTTTGAATATAAGATAACATCGATTGATTAAAAAACTTTTTAAATTTTAGTATATTAAAACAAAATATGTTGAGAAAAGGTAGTTTTTGGTAGTCCATGCTGCTTACTCTCATCAGAAATCGTACTTATAACGCTGAGATAAAATATAGGGAAGTAGATACAAATACGTAATTTCACTGGAAAACATACCTCGACCCTAATAATAAAATGTCAATGTTTACTTCTCACAGAGTATAGATGCGGCGGCAGATGATATAGTAACGCTGGCGCTGGAGATGCGTGGAGCGGACTCTGCAGACCGCGCGCGGCAGGTGCTGGAGGAGGAGAGCAAGTCCCTGGCGGAGCGGCTCGGGGAGCTGGAGGCCAGCGCGGCCGACGCGGCCAAGCGGTTGAGGGGAGCGGCCACAGCTGTCAGCGAGTTCTATGTAAGTCACTGTTTATACCTTACCAGCTGCTCATCCCAGCTTCGCAAGGGCGTACTAAGGCTGATTTGTATCAAAGTGTCTGTTAATGTAATGTAACGATTAAAATTCAAAATGGCGTCGATTGTACCAGCTGTCATTCGAACTGCAAAATAAAATTGGTACAGACACTTTGGTATAACTCAGCCTTATGAATAAAATGAGACCAAATAAAATATTACAATGAAAAAAAAAAGTTTTATAAATTATTAAGGGCTTTGTAGTCGACTCGATGCCCATATAAACGTACTTCCGATATTACAACTTGGCTGTTGGTCGAAGTTCAATTATTATTTTTATGTTGGTAAATTGTACGCAAAAATCTTTCTGTTGTGGGTAATAAATATTTCTGTATTATAATATTAAAAAGTATTTTTACTACACAGAAAAGTTATTTAATACAATTACCGATAAAAATATTATTTTAATTGAGTTATACTGGAAGTTCGTAAACTTATTTTTGTATGGAGAGCGCAGATTTCGCGATTACGAATGCAGTGTCCTTAAATTTATTATTCGATAACAGCTAAACAATCTAAGAAACTAAACAACCAAACGTCAATCTGTCAACAACCCTGTTAATATTTCTAAAAATCTTCATATTTTATAACTCATTCTTTTTTTCCAAATGATTATTCAAACATTTTCTTTCATACAAACCTTATCCTGACAATTACAAATACAGCGTCTAACCAACGCGGTTACCATGTGAGAGAATGGTGTAGCGCCTAAAGGCCTAAAATTGCCTTTTCAAACATGAAAACATAAGATGGCCGCCCAAAACAAACATTTCGTTCGATAGGTTATTTAGGATCTGAATAATAATTTATATTATTATTTTGTTTCCCACAGGATAAAGTAAAGGTCCTAACCCACAACATTTCGGACTTAGAAAAGGAACTAGACTCCATGAAGCCTCCAGGAAGAGAGATCAAGGTGCTGAAGCAGCAGATAGAAGACGTGGGAGCTTTCTACAAGAAGGTGGAAGTGGCAGAAGACAAGGTTGGGGAGATGGAGAGAGCTGCCGAGATGTTGGTGGATAGCGGATACACTGGGGACTCGGCCAATACTAGGGGCAAGGTATGTACTTTGTTGTAAATTTTATTTGATAAAAACAGTTTTCAGTTTATTATAATTTACAAAGAAATTAGCATTAAATCTAACTTCAAAACTACAAAGTATTGCATATTTTATATATGTACCTGGTGGGCAATTCTCGCGCTTTCGACATTCATCTCGATTCGAGATTCTTAAACGAAAAATTACTAAATATTCCATTTCTCGTTCAAAAATATCGAACATTAAACGAAATAAATAATACATATTAATTAATAAATATATAAATATTGAACGAAAAATGACATATTTAGTCATTTTATGTTTAAAAATCTCGAATCGAGATGAATGTCGAAGGTGCGAGAATTGCCCACCTGGTGTCTTTTATTTTTTATTATGGAGAACAAATAATTTTGCAAATATATATATATAAATAATAAATAATAAATATAGATATGTGCATATAGCATCATTATCCCAGGATATCAAAGTTAAATATATTTTAACGTAAAACATAAATTATTAACTAAACAGATAAAAAATGTGACCGCAAATGAAAAAAAAATGGCTTCTCTATACAAAGTAGTAATGTTCCATGGGAAAAGTTTGATCAGGGGGCTGACCAAAGAACAAGATCGCCAATCGAAACGCCACATCTATCGATAAAAATGTACAGGAATTTTACTCTATGGGTGGCCTGACCGACGAGAAACGTCAAATCCCATACATTTGGCTTTCGATGGGTATTTCCATTCAATTAACGATTGGTAATAGAGCTATTAGCCCAAATTACAAACTTCCAAAGACGCCATTTATAAACTTCTGTAAAAAAAAATAACGGGTTTATATATAAATATATCAAGGTGTTCTGATGCTTATTTATATTTTTGACCGCCAGGTGGACCTTCTTCGCAAACAGCTTGTCAAGTTAGACGAAAGAGCCAGACGCAAGGAGCAAGAGTTCGAAGACGGACTGTCCAAGATGGAAGCCTTCTACAACGCTTACGACTCGCTCATGGACGATATTCAGGAGGTATGTCCATTTTACTCATTCATACATATAAATACACACATACATTCATACCAATCAGTTATACTTGAGTGCAAGACGAAAGGACATTGATTACTGTCTGTCAAAGATAGAGGCCTTTGACAACGACTTCATACACACATATACATATATACATACCAATCAGTTAGATTTTGAGCAAGACGAAAGGAATAAGAGTTCGAATACTGACTATCATCGATACAGGAGACAGTTACACACACATAAAGACATACATACTTACATTCATATATGCATACATACGTAACAATTACAGGAAGAGAATACTGATTATCCAAAATGGAGTTTCTTTAACAACACTTGCGACTCGTTTATGGATGATTTATATATTCCTACATATACACATACACACACATCATGCATACATAACAATCTGTTAGATAAAAGAGAATGAAAGATACAACGCTAGGTGTCGCTCGTGGACTATTATTACACGTGGTGGCCGAGTTGGTTAGACCTTAGACTTAAAACACTTAGGTCCCTAGTTCAAATCCCGATGTGTACCAATGAGTTTTTAATCTAAAAATGTATGTACATTTGTCTAACAACACCACTATAGTGCCTCTGAGAGCACGTTTGACCCAGTTTCACTATAACACTTGTGAAACTGTTTGTAGATGAGTTATAGAGTCTATCCAAACATCGCCACGAGCATTAAAGATGGGATTAAAAACCCCTCCGCTGGATACCCTAAAGTTTTTTGCTAAAAGAAAAAAAAATCCACAGGCATCAGAACAGTTCCGTTCCCTAAAACCGGTATCATCAGAGGTGGAACAAATACGGTCCCTACAGAAAGACTTCGCGGAGCTTAAGCGCCGGACCCTGGAGCCATTAGCGCTTAACATCGGACAGTGCAACAAGATCGGCCAGGGTCTGGTCCGGAGCGCCCTGCAAGGTGTCTCCACCCAACAGCTGGAGAAGGACTTGGAGAAAATGAATGATCGCTGGAACGCTTTGAAGGAAAAGGTATGGAAATTGAATAAAATATTTTTTTTTTTTTGGAGCACGACATGTATCTGGTGGTGAGCAGACCTACAAAGTCCATTAATGGGGTCAATTAATAAGTGTTCTTAAACAATATTGATCGTTCCCACTATGCCGGCGATTACGAAATGAAAATTTATATTTCAAAATATAATTTTAAATGGATCGCCTCTTTATGTTTTGTTGGAGAAAAACATTTTTTTTTTGTGTAAATTCTATATTTTTTTTCTGTCTGATACAAGTTATGTTCCAATTGCTATATAGTCTGTATTAGGTTGGTTATAATAATGCCGCCATCTTGAAATACACGAATTCTTCCCAAGTTTGAATATATTTGGAGCATTGGAATTTCAACTCTATAATTAGAATACTAGAACTTATATTTTAACATTCAAAGTTTGCGCAACGTCTCGTCGCTATAGACGATCGCAATCTCGTGCTTAGGCCCATGTTCTGAAAAAAAAAAATGACGGCGCCTTTAGGCAACTTCCGTATATTATTCTTGCTTTCATGTGTGTATGGATCTTAAACCTATGTTGTGTTGTGGTATAATAGATGAACGAACGCGAGCGTCGTCTAGACGTGGGATTGCTACAGTCGGGCAAGTTTGCGGAGGCGCTCGCCGGCTTGGAGAAGTGGTTGGCCGATACTGAGGACATGGTCAAGAACCAGAAACCACCCTCTGCAGACTATAAGGTCGTGAAGGCACAACTCCAGGAGCAGAAGGTAATTTCTTTTTTTATTGTGTTAAAAATCCTAACCTGTTCTCTAACTAATATCTCTTGGTGTTATTCATAATACTTATTGAGTCCTTGTAAAATAGTTTAGTTAAAATGTATTTTGTTTCAACATTTTTCATGTTGGTTTTTAGCAACAAAAATAAATATACATCTTTTTTTTTATAAATACCTACGGCCTGGCTATTTTTATATACTTGAAATTTTTGTTGAAAATTATTTGATTATTATACTTTTTTTTTTTAAATACAATGTGTTAAAGTTATGTTTTTTTTTTAATTATTATTATTTTGATTTAGTTATCTGGCGAGCGTAATAAGTCAGTCAATTTGACCATATATGCCATACCGTATCCGTTTCTACGGTCCAAATAATGCCTTTTTTGGCCAAGTCTCGAATATTAATTTCTAGACCGCATATCCGTGAACAAGAGTTGTCAAGTCTACTTATATACTTCTTATGGAAATATTCTGTGACAGCCTCCGTAGACTAGTGGTTGCGCCTTTGGCGTTGTATCCGGAGGTCGTGGGTTCGATTCCCACCCATGGCAATAAATATTAGTACGTTTTTTCTGTACAGTTTGTCATGGTCTGGGTGTTTATAAAATATAATATGTATTATATCATTGCTTTTGGTACACATAGAACAAGCCTAGAGCTTAGTTTGTGACCAGATCAATATGTGAAATTCGTCCCACATATTATTATTATTATATTCTATATTTGAATAATATAAATATATTTATTTTACAATTATAAATAATTATTTGTCCGAACAGTTCTTGAAGAAAATGCTCCTCGACCGTCAAAACTCAATGTCTTCCTTGTTCGCGATGGGCAACGAGGTGGCCGGAGGCTGCGACCCGGCGGAGAAGAAAGCCATAGAGAAGCAACTCAAAGGCCTTATGACCAGGTTCGATGCCCTCACCAACTCCGCTCAGCAACGCATGTTGGATCTCGAACAAGCTATGAAGGTATGTTTTTTTTTGTTCTTTTTTTTTAATGGAGCACTGCATGTGACTTTGTGCCTAACTGATGTTAAGCAGACCTACAAAGTCCATGAATGGGGTCGATCAATACATTGTTGTTTAATTACATTCTTCTACACATGGTGAATGTTGGGAAAAGTTGTTCGATTTGATCAGTAGAGCCTCATACTAGCCCAAAGTACATCCTTACAATCTACCATGAATTTTAATAATAAACAAAATTATTCTATAAATATGTAATAATGAATAAAAATAATATAATTACTTATGTTTAAATATGTTATAAAATGACGACTATGATAGTTTGTAATTTTTGTAATATTATTTTGTGTTAACTCAATATATATAAGTGAATGTTATATATGTTCTTTTTTGAGTTAAACAATATTTTTAACCCTAGATTTGGTCCTTCGGATATTTTAATGTCTTGTGTAACATAGCAAAATACTAAAAATATGATATATATGACAGGTGGCGAAACTTTTCCAAGAACAACTGCAGCCGCTAGTGGAATGGCTCGGGGTGACGGAGCGTAAGGTCAACCACCTGCACCTGGTGCCCACTGATGAGGAGAAGATCCAACACAAAATCAGAGAGCACAAGGTAAAGGAATTAAAGTTTCGCCCATACAAACCTCCTTAAAGTACAAACTTACTTAAAGTTGCAACACCGGAAGTACTTAACGTACTTACGGAGTAGCAACTTGGCTGTTGGTTGTCGTTCAATTAATATTTTTATGTTGGCCAAAGTACCTACGTAAAATTATTTCTGTTGCACTTATAGTTTGTCTAATATGTAAAATAAATAATAGGTATAGAAATAAATTATATAATTAATTAGGTATTAATACAGATTTAATGATTTTTATAAAGTTAGTGCTTCTCTGTAAATACCATATTTATATAAATAAGTAAATATGATGTAGATTAGCCTATATTAATAAATAAATATAGGATGATAATTTTGACAGTGGAGACATCACAATAGGGATGGGTAGTGTATAATCGTTAGTGAATCGATTCGTTTTTCGATTTATTATTTCTAGAACTTGGAGTCGATAGTTTATACAAATAAACAAAGACAATGATATTCGAATATTTAATGTGCAATAAAGAGATAAATAAATAAAAATATATTATAAATAAAATTATTTATAAGGTAGGTTATTAGGATGTAAAGTTATTTATTACTAATATAATATTAATAACTGTGAAAAATGCAACTAAAAAAAAAGAAAAAAAAAACGAGTAAAATAATGTTGTATTCTAGATCCTACACGAAGATATTCTGTCGAAGCAGCCTTCGTTCAAGCAGCTGACCGAGACGGCAGCCCAGCTCATGTCTCTGGTGGGTGATGACGAGGCCAGCGCTCTGGCCGACAGACTGCAGGCTGCTACTGATAGGTGAGTCTTTCCTCCGTAGACTAGGGGTGGCGCCTTTGGTGTTATATCCGGAGGTCTTAGGTTCGATTCCCATTCATGACACAAAAAAAATAGTACGCTTTTTCTGTACAGTTTGTCATGGTCTGGGTGTTTATAAAATATAATCTGTATTGTATTATATCGTTGCTTCTGGTACACATAGTACAAACCTAGAGGTTAGTTTGTGACCAGAGCAATATGTGTAAATTGTCCTACATATTATATTATTATAACAACGCTGGAGGATGCACTGGCTGCTGGTTTCTCCAAATTTTTGACTATTACTAAAACGGATAAATAATTTTTAATGGCCGTGTGCTCTGGTAAACTATAATGTAATTTAAAAAAGGAGTTACTAAGTTAACTAAATATTCAACAATGTACTAGTTTTTTTTGTTACAAATAATTATCTTAATTAAATAAGTTGTAATTGATATTTATAGTTCAATGAATTCCTATAGTTAAATAACGTGCAATTAATACATATATTTAAATAACGTTCAGTTAATTATAGTAATGTGACGTTCAATTAATTATTATAGTTATATGATGTGCAATTGATTATTATAATTATATGACGTGCAATTAATTCTTATAGTTATATGACATGCAATTATTACCTATAGTTATATGACGAGCAATTTTTACTTATAGTTATATGGCGTGCAATTGATTATTATAATTATATGACGTACTATTAATTATTATAGTTATATGACGTTCATTTAATTGTTATAGTTATATGACGTGCAATTCATTATTATAGTCACATTTCTTGCAATTATTCATTTATTGGAGAGTTAACGCGCAATTAATTCTTATAGTTATATGGCGTTCATTTAATTGTTATAGTTATATGACGTGCAATTCATTATTATAGTTACATTTCTTGCGATTATTCATTTATTGGATAGTTAACGCGCAATTAATTCTTATAGTTATATGACGTTCATTTAATTGTTATAGTTATATGACGTGCAATTCATTATTATAGTTACATTTCTTGCAATTATTCATTTATTGGATAGTTAACGCGCAATTAATTCTTATAGTTATATGACGTTCATTTAATTGTTATAGTTATATGACGTGCAATTCATTATTATAGTTACATTTCTTGCAATTATTCGTTGGATAGTTAACGCGCAATTAATTCTTATAGTTATATGACGTTCATTTAATTGTTATAGTTATATGACGTGCAATTAATTGTTATAGTTATATGACGTGCAATAATCCCCGATGATAAAACATACTGTTTTATATTTGTCACATATGTACAGTCAACGGCAAGGTAGAGGTATACCCCGTGCACTCTATGCCTTTGTATTAAGAGTCAATTTACTTTATCGTACCAAATTTAATGTTTTTTTTTTATTTACCACAGATACCAAGCCCTGGTAGAGAACAGTCTGTCTATAGGCGAGCTGCTGGAACAATCTCGCCGGGGGCTGAGGCACTTGGTGCTGACGTACCAGGATCTGTCGCAGTGGATGGATAGCATGGAGCAGTACTTGGCTAAGAGGAAGCTGTTGCCCGTCAACATGGATAAACTGCTGAGGATGATGAATGAGTTGGCGGTGAGTTTTTTTTTTAAATATTTATTTCGATTTATTTAGAGTCTCTAAGTCCGAGTTGCACCATAATTAACAATATATATACAGACAGCACTTGACGTTGTATCCGGAGGTCTGAGTTCGATTCCCACCCGACGTTAAGTCGGTACCAGTTTCACTATACCTGTTTGAAACTGTTTATCATATTCGTCTATCCAAACTTCGCGGCGAGCTAGCCACTTGTTCGGTCTAGATTAATACTATCGGATACAACGAGGTGAGATTAATAACCCCACCGCTAGGTACCCTGACTTGACTTTGACTTTTGTACCAGAAGCAACGATATAATATATATTATATTTTATAAGCACCCAGACCATGACAAACTGTTCAAAAACGTACAAATATTTTTTTTGCCATGACTGGGAATCGAACCCACGACCTCTAATGTCCTTAATTTTAATATTTATGCAAAATTTCAGGAGAAAACTGAAGAGATATCAGCTAAGCAGGACGAAGTGGACAGCACGTTGGCGTCAGGTCACGAGCTCATGAAGCACATATCTGGAGACGAAGCTCTTCAGCTGAAGGACAAGCTGGACTCCCTCCAGAGGAGATACAACGACCTGATGGCCAAGGGAGCCGACCTGCTGAGGGCTGCCACAGAGACCTTGCCGCTGGTGCAACAGTTCTATGATACTCATACCAAGTCAGTATTATTTTACTCAAGCAGACCTACAAAATCCATGAATAAATTGGTCGGAGTAGATTTAGAATACGTTATTCGTGGGGGTCCAACAAGAAACAAAATTCTTGTTGAACACCCCAGGAGATCGATGCAGGGGGTCCAGATAGAACATAATTTGTATGGAGAAGGCAATATTTTGTTTCATTTACGACACATGGCTCCATGGAAAAAGTTGTTTGATTTGATTAGTAGAACCTCATAATAGCCCAAAGTCAAGCTTTTAAAGTCACTATATATTTTATCTCTACTCTGTTGTAAATTTAGGGTGCGGTTACGAAATGAGTGGTTGAATTTACGATAAGGCAGCGAGTATATTAAAATATACTCGTAATGCAATTCGTCTTTGTCGCCGCCCATTTTGTAATTGCACTATTTATACGGCATAGTGGGAGCGATCAATATTGTTAAACGAACAATGTATTGATCGACCCCATTCACGGACTTTGTAGGTGTGATAAACATCAGATAGATACAAAGTCATATTTGATATTTGTTATTTTGTTTGTTTGTAAATTATTATTATTCATTGATAATTTATTTTTATGTTTTCTCCCGCCAGACTGTCAGAATGGTTGGGGTATGCAGAAGGAGTATTGGCTGGCGAACCTCGAGAGGAGCTGGTTCTGCGCCTGGAGTCAGACCTGCATGAGTTCAGACCTATGCTGGACACTGTCAACCTGCTCGGACCCCAGCTCTGCCAGGTATAGTGTTTATTACAAAAATATATATTGAAAACCTTAAAATTTCAATTGTCGGTGGTATAAAATATAATAATAGCAAAAAAAAAAAATGGCGGGTTCTGACTTGTATAATGTTAAAATGTCACTCTGTTCGTTGATAGGAAATATTTTAGTACAATGCCACGATACTACTTATTTCAGGCACTAATTTACAGTAGAATGTGTACTAGACGAAAAAAAAATGGAGTCCGCGCCACCTGAAAAGTTCTACACACGCAGGCAGTCGTGAGAACTAATGTTAAATATTTAGTTCCTAGTTTCACCGCGTGACTTCTTTGACTGTACATAAAACTCTCTAATACCAAATCAGAATTATACATATAAATAATAACGTTTATTTTATTTACCAGATTTCCCCGGGAGAGGGCGCTACTCACATCGAAGGCGTTGTAACCAGAGACAACAGGAGGTTCGACGCTATCGCCGAACAAGTACAAAGGAAGGCGGAGAGATTGCTACTAAGTAAAAAGGTGAGATATAAAGAAAACTTAATTCTTTAGGAAATTTTATATATGTTTTTTTAGTTCAAGTATACTGGGTGTTTTTTTAACAATGATACATTTTTTTTTATGCCTCCAGTATCACTTTTAGAGACCATTTTTTAAATAAAAATGGTAGGTAAGTATTTTTTTCTTCAAAAAAAAAAAAAATGAACATACGTCTACATGCTTAAAATTACTCAAAATACATAATAAGTCTTCGTATCTAACAAGTAAAACACAATTAGACAAGTGATAGGCTTTAATTCGTGAGTTTAGTATGAAAGTGACGTGATTTGTAGATCTGTTTTGTTATTTATCTGGTCACAAACTAAGCTTAAGCTTGTACTATGTGTATCAGAAACAATGATATAATACATATTATATTTTATAAACACCCAGATCATAACGAACTGTACAGAAAAAACTAATATTATACTAATATTTATTCGGATCGAACCACGACTTTCGGATTTAACGCCAAGGCGCAACCACTAGTCTATGGAGGCTGTCACATAACTATAAAGTAAATAAAATTTCAAATAGTATAACATAATTTAATCAATTAAACAACCACTTTGGTTTGGTTGCTATTTGTTTTTGTGAACCTTATACATTTTTTTTTTTACTATGAATGGTTATCCACATCACTATAGTGCCTCGGAGAGCACGTTAAGCTGTCGGCCCCGGTTTGACTATACCAACTTGTAAAACTGTTTATAGATGGGTAATTGAGTCTATTCAAAACATCGCGATGAGCTAGCCACTTGTTCGGTGTAGACTCATAACATCGGCTACCACGAGATGAGATTAAAAAACCCTCCGCACGGGCGCCGTAAGGCACCCGTGATGATATGTATGAATGTTTATCCTTTATAATGAAATCAAATTTATGTATTTTTTTTTTACCAAACAGCGATCACTAGAAGTAGTAGGCGATATGGAAGAAGCGCTGGAGTGGTTACGTGCCGCCGAAGCTCGTCTCAGGGAGGCGCCGCCGCCGAGGTGTGAGGCGTCGTTGGTGCGCGCGCAACTCAAACAGCTCAGACCTTTGGCCGACGACGTGGCAGCCCAACGTGTTAGAGTCAGAGATTTGCTCAGTCAAGCTAAGAAGGTTAGTGTTTTTTTTTTTAAATAATTTATTTATTTAAGCCTGTCTTGTCACCGTCCATACAGATGCAAAAACAGATCCGATTTTTGTGTATGAATTCACCGGGTTTTAATACAAAATTAGCTTTTGCACTTCCAATAATACTCGATTACTGTTTTTCGCAGAATTAAAATAATATTTTTGCGGTCATTGTATTTATTAATTTTTCTGTGTTGGGTTATTATTCTTATATTTATATATTTTTATTTTTTATAATATTCAAAAAGTTTTGAATATTATAAAAAAAAAAAAAATACCCACAACAGAAAGATTTTTGCGTACAAATACGAAAATAAAATAAAAAATGAACTTAATACATAGTAGATATACCCTTGTATAACTATTTACTGTAACATTATTAATATTATTGGTGTTGAATATATAATAATAGTTTTAAAAAAAAGTTTGTAATATAGAAGCTTTTTGTAAAGTTTCATAGACTATTTTAACACCATCCCGTTAAACTAATTGTTTTTTTATTTAAAAAAAAAACAGGTGCTTCGAGAGTCTCACTCGTCAGAGGAGACTGGAGTGATCAGAGACCGATGTGACGAGCTCAAGGAGACCATGGAAGAAGTCGGCCAGCTTTGTTCCGACAGGCTGGCGGCCTTAGAACAAGCGCTGCCTCTAGCCGAACACTTTGCAGATACTCATCATGGGTGAGTCTCTAAATAACCTTTAAAAATAAATTTTAATATTATGTTCCCAAAAACCTCTCAATTGGGGGGCCTAAGGAGAAACCAAATTTTTTGACACTCACGATTTAAATCAGAAAAAAATAGGTAATGGTTACACATGTTAGTAAAAAAGCGAACTGTATACATACTAATGTAACTTATCTCATTTGAGATACTAATCGTAGGTGAATACCCAAATATGTTTTTTTTTATGGTTTATAGGTTTTCCCAAAAACCCCTTAACTGAGTACTCAGAGAAACTTTTCTAGCCCACATTTTTGGTCGGTGGTATTAATAAAATATTTAAGTTATTACAATATGCATCTGTAGTTTTTGTGTTAGGATACGGATGACATGATATTTGTAATAACAATTTATTGCCAAAGCACAGTGGCGGATTTAATCTCGCTAGCCATTCTCTAGCAGTCAAACCTTCGAAACCACCAGACTACCACAAGTTTTTTCAAACAGTTTATACTATAGTCGCTAGTAACTATAGATAGGGATCAACCAATAGGGCCGTTTTATCTATTGTTACTTGCGACTATAGTAAACATTAATTTAAAAAAAACCTGTGGTAGAGCTACTGAGTAGTTAATATAAATACCACCACGGGTGCCTTTTTTGGCTCCCAAGAACCGCTTAAACGGCCTCAGGCCCCAGCGGAGGGATTAACCCGTCTTCATTTCGCCTATGGTATTTGGAGGCAACACCCAACAAGTGGCGAGCTTGTTGCGGTGTTTATGATGGTATAGCCTCGTTGTATAAAGCGGTCACTCATCGCAGGTCCGGGCTTGTTGTCATCTGCTTAACCTTGTTATCAGTTGACTTGACCACTAAGCTGGGCTGCTTTTTTAACTGAGCAGTTACTAAGCCTTTATTGGTTTTTAAAAATCTCAACATGGTCATTATTAAGTTATCAAATTTTCTATGTGTATGTTACAGATTGTCCAGCTGGCTAGATGATATGGAGAAGCAGATACAGATGCTGGCCATGCCGGCTCTCAGACCTGAACAGATCGTACAACAACAGGATAAGAATGAGGTAAGCTAAATATTATTTGTACTGTATCCCTCGTTCTAGAAGAATCTCATAGAATCAGTTCTAAATAAGCTTGGCACTTAATCGACTTGTACTAAAAATTACAAATTCATTAAAATTTAATTTTTAAGAATCTCTAGTCGACAGTGCTGCCAGACAAGCGTAGTTCTCATATTATTAATCCATATTTTGTGTTTTTTTTTTATTTTTACTTTATCAATTATGTAATATATTCCTATTTAACACCATAAATTATAACTTCACTAGGCTAATTGTTTCCTTAATTTTTTTTATTTTATTTAGAATATTGATAAAAATAATAATATTGTTACACCAATTGATAATTGATAATTTTTATTATTGTTTTGCAGTAATTGTATTAATAATATGAGAATTAAGTCTAGCAGGACTATCGATCGGAGGAACCTTAAGGGCACTGCATTTGTAATCGCGAACTCCGCGTTCTCTATACAAAATTAGCTTTTGCATTTCCAATAATACTCTATTATTGTTTGTCGCAGAAACAAATGAATATTTTTGTCGGTCATTGTATTTATTAATCTTTCTGTGATGGTTTTTTTTTTAAATAAAAAAAAATATATAATACAAAAATATATTACCCACAACAGAAAGATTTCTCGGTACAATTACGAACATAAATAAAAAGAACTTTGACCAAGAGCCAAGTTGTAATATTGGAAGTGCGTTTGTATGGGCGTATAGTCGACTCCAGGGCCCTTAAGATTTATTTTTAGCCTAAAAATAATAGCCTTTTCTATTTCGCGTACGAACGATAAAAAACAGCGGTCAATTCAATATTATAATTCTATATTTATTTCTACAGCATCTACAGCAGTCTATAGCTGGTCACAAGCCGCTGGTCGACAAGCTGGTGAAGACAGGCGAGGCGCTGGCGCGGCTCTGCAGCGACGACGATGCCAACAAAGTGCAAGATATTGTGGAGACCGACTGCGAACGTTACAACGCTCTGAAGGCAGAACTTAGGCAGAGGCAGCAGGAGTTAGAGCAGGTATAGTGGGAGCTTGGTATTGTGGAGTAATTTGCATTAAATAAGTTTATCATTATTGTAACTTTGTAGTCCTTGAAGAAACAAATGTTTAATGTAAAAAAAAAACGATTTTTTATGTTACATCTCGTTGACGTCATTTAATTGTTAAATATGTTTTGATTTAATTTATTTGCCACAGTGATAGCTGGGACATAGAGGAACATATTTTTTTTTATATATATATTTTTTTTTTGATAAGATTTATTTATATTTATTTTATTTTGTGGAGTAAATTAATGATTAATACTAACAATTAAAACAATATTTATATTAAAAAAAATATATAACGACCAATGTAATAAATAACGTAAGCTTAACAGAATGTTGGTATTACATACTATATTAGTTCCAATTTTCTCCGCAACATGGCGAGGTTTTTTTACTTAAACATATAATTTATTCCACAGGCGCTACAGGAGTCGTCTCTATTCTCGGATAAGTTGGAAGGCATGCTCCGAGCTCTGGCCAACACCGCGGACCAGGTCAACAATGCTGAACCAGTTTCTGCCCACCCTCCTAAGATTGAGTGAGTCGTTGTTATATAATACTTGTACGGTGGGAAGCGAGGTTTAATTTTCTTTGTTGATGTTTAATATTTATATGTTTTACTTTTTTGTCTTCGGTACTAAAACTTGTTTTAAAATCTTAGTATTTCGTCGTAAACACAACGTATTTTGAAGAGTCAGAAGAAATAGAATTTATTGGACATATAAATATTATAATGATAAATACCATCACGGGTGCCTATTTGGGTCCCAAGAACCGTTTAAACGGCTTCGGAGTAACCAGTGGACGGTTTAACACCTAACAAGTGGCGATCTTGTTGCGGTGTTTATGGTATGGCCTCGTTGTATAAGGCGGTCACCTATTCCAGGTCCGGCCTTGTTATATTGAAAGTTAATGGATCTAATAATAATATGCAGGACATATCACACATATTGATTTGGTCATATTAAGGCCTAGGCTTGTACTATGTGTACCAGAAACAACGATTCTAGTACACATTTTTATAAATACCCAGACCATTATAAACTGTACAGAAAAATGTACTAATCCTGTTTTACCATGAGTGGTCATTCTAATTAAAATTATTGTTATTGCTTTTTTTAATCATGTCCTGTCCAATTACAAATAAAAAAAAATAAAAAAAATACCATCACGGGAGTCAAAAAAGTGCGAAGGGATTAACTCGTCCTCTTTTCGCCGATGGTATTCGGTAGCAGCACCTTACAAGAGGCGAGCTTGTTGCGGTGTATCTGATGGTATAGCATTGTTGTATAATTCGGTCACCCATTTCAGGTTCGGCGTTGTTGCCATCTGCTTACCCTTGTTATCAGTTGCGCAGTGACTTAACCACTAGGCTGGGGCCACCTTTTTAATAATTCTGCTTTCTCCAGAGATCAAATCGACGAAAACAACGCCCTGATAGAAGATTTAGAAAAGCGTAAGGAAGCGTACGCGGCCGTACAGCGAGCCGCTAAGGAGGTGATCAGTAAGGCCAAGAATACTGACCCCGCCGTCAGGGATATCAAACTCAAACTAGACAAACTTAACAAGTGAGTAACTGCATAATTATATTAATACTTTTTTTTTATGTAGGACAAATTACACATATTGCTCTGGTCACAAACTAAGCTCTTGGCTTGTACTATGTGTACCAGAAGCAACGATATAATACAAATTAAATGTTTATAAACACCCAGACCATGACAAACTGTACAGAAAATACGTATTAATATTTTTTTTGCCATTTGTGGGAATCGAACCCGCGACCTCCGGGTACAAAGTTAAAGGCGCAACTACTAGTCTACGGAGGCTGTCAATTAGTAATAGAAGATAGAAAAGAAACTTGATACTTTATATAGTATACCAACTACTTAGTGGTTTAAATTATTTGATATTAATATTTAAAAAAAAAATGGTATTTTCATTCATTTATTAAGATGTTTATTGTTTATGTTGATTATTAAATAGTCTCATAAGTCTATAACAGAAATAGTGGTGCTGTTTGTATAGTTACAATATACACTGTATACCTACTAATGTATTAGTTTAAGACTCCACTAATTTGTACAATCGTTTATTATTCACAATAAAATAAATAAATTTAAAAAAAAAGCGTGGTGTCGTTGAATTGGAATCAGTAGCAATATTGAAATTTTTCTTTACTCCTTAAAAATCACCGTTAATTATTCACGCAACAAATTATACTCGGTCATACTCGGCTAATCTCGAAACGCATTCGTATGTTGTGATGATCACACGCGTAATAATTAACTCGTTTCGGAAAGCAGATTGAATTAGCGGTTTATATAATGACAGGAGTTTGAGAAAAGTGTCTAAAGACGTAGAAATAATAAATATTCATTTGTCTCGTTCGCGCTCATTTAAATCTACACAAGGAAAAGATAAATAGCCACTTTTTGATTCTTTTAATTTCGGAACATAATATTCAATATATTTCAATCATATTTGTTGACGCTATACTCTGTTCTCACTTCTTGAGCATTGATTGGTCATAAAAACAATGTTATGGGTTTGTGTGGAGGCGGCCATCTTTAAAATTCCCATAAAGATATATATATTAGGGATGCGCCCTAAGGATAATTCTTTTTCAAACCTAAGAACAGTAGATGGCCGTCTGCCATACAAACCAAAAAAAAAAGCAACAGAAGTTATTATAACCAATCTTTGAGCATTGATTGGTTGAAGTGAGAACACAATATGGCGACTATGAAAATGTTTGAGAGTTCGTTTTATATGCTATTTTAAGCCTTAGGGAGGTATCATATATTATTTTTAGTTTCATGGTAATTCCCTTTTATATACTATCTTGGCTATCATACATTTGGTGCGGTGGCATTTCCACTTTTGTTCCTTTTTCCAAAATTAAAATTTTACTTAACCAATCTTCTATACGTAGACTATGGGACGAAGTGCAGCGTGCGACGTCCGACCGCGGCACGTCGCTAGATGCGGCTCTGGAAGTGGCGAGACAGTTCTGGGAGCAGCTGGGTGCGGTTCTGAACACGTTGGCTGAGCTACAGGACGCTCTTCATGCCCAGCCCCCGCCGGCGGCTCAGCCACCAGATATACAGAGGCAGCAGTTGGCTCTGATGGAGATTCGACATGAGATTGATACTGCTAAACCTGAGGTTTGTTTTCTCTGAGTTACATAGATAGACAGTGATCTGTTTTCTTATTATCTTTTTCTAGTAGGTACTTTAAAAATAAGAACAAATAATAATGAAGATAGGGAAGTAACAACCGTGTGAAGTGGCGTACATTACTCTCTGCTTACCCCTTAACAGGAAATAGGCGTGATTGTATGTATGTATGTACTTTTTTATGGCTTCTTCGTAACACGGCAGTTTTACAAACACTTTACTTCTGCCAGTTTAATGTTAAGAAAAAAAAAATATAGGTAATAAAGATTGTGGGATTGTTTGAGATTAACACAAAGACTGAGGTCATTGGAAAACTTATTCTTCAAAATTTGTATTTTTACACAATATTTTTATAAAATTCAATATAAAAAATATAACACAAACACGGTCGTCGGGCTACCCTCAAGAAATCCTAGCAGGTATTTGAAAATCTTTTATTGAGAGAATTTGGTATTTAAAAGTTAAGTATGTCACATTCGTAATAGGAGTGTGACTGAAATGAGAAAAAATATAGAAAATAGTAATAATAAAAGGTACTTGTTACCATTGAGCGCAGTATGTATTATTCAATGGTAACAGTTATCTTCAATGGTAACAAGTACCTTTAATGGTAACAAGTACCTTTAATGGTAACAATTACCTTTAATGGTAACAAGTTAGTGTAGACTTAAGGTATTATTGAATGATGATTGTTTTTATTATTTTTTATTTATTATTATAGGTGGAGAAAGTCCGTAAGAGTGGTTCAACCCTCATGGGCTTATGTGGGGAATCTGATAAGCCAGAAGTGAGGCAAAACCTGGAGGACCTGGACAGCGCGTGGGATAACATCACGGCGCTGTACGCGAGGAGGGAGGAGAACCTCATCGACGCCATGGAGAAAGCCATGGAGTTCCATGATACTCTGCAGGTGAGTCCATGAATGAGCCAGAAGTGAGACAAACCCAGGACGGCCTGGAAATGTCACTAGGTCTATTGAGAACACGCCAGTTACGTTCTCCATACAAAATGAGCTGTCGCACTTCCAGTATTTCTTTACTTACTGTTTGTCGTAAAATAGGTACTTATTATTTTTGTCAATTGTATTTATTATTAATCTTTTTTTGTGTTGTTTTTAAATCAGAAACGAAACTTTTTTAATTTTATAAATAATGCAATAATATTAAGCGCAATAGAAATAATTTTATGTACAAATTACCAACATAAAAGGTCTCTGGGTTGATGGTTTAGCCTCGTTGTATAAAGCGGTCACTCATTCCTGGTCCGACATTGTTATCATCTGCTTAACCTTGTTATCAGTTGCGCAGTGACTTAACCACAAGCCTGGGCTGCTTTTTTAGGTTTATAAAATTTCAAAAAATAATGAACCAATTTCGAAGATTATTTTTTAACTTTTTTTTTTACCTATAGAATCTGCAAGAGTTCCTGGACAAGGCAGAGGACAAGTTCTCCCGCATGGGGCCGCTGGGGTCGGACATCGACGCGGTCAAGCGACAGATATCGCAGCTGGCTAACTTCAAGCACGAGGTCGATCCGCACATGGTGAAAGTGGAAGCTCTTAACAGGTATGTTTCTTTTATAGGTCAGTCTGTGGGTTCGACAGTTTTCAGGAGACTACTGTATCGATCCGCATTTTCCCAATGGTATTCGGTGGCACGATAAGGCAGCGAGTATATTAAAATATACTCGTAATGCAATTCGTCATTGTCGCCATCCATTTCGTAATCGCATCATTTAGCCGGCATAGTGGGAGCGATAATATTGTTTAAAAACAATTATTGATTGACCCCATTCCTGGACTTTGTAGGTCTGCTCACCACCAGGTATGTGATTTTATATGTGACTTTGTATCTACCTGGTGGTAAGTTGGTCTTAATGTCCCTTAATAAGGATGTACTATATGAAATGATGGAGAGCGATATAAAGATTGAATAATTGTTACTATCAAATCATACCTGTCAGATTAATAAAAAATAACTATTGCATTCATTTTAGTTAAATAAACCTGTGTTTTGAACGAATTTATAAAAGCTGTATGGTAGAGTTACTGTACCAAATTAATAGCCATAGAGAAATATATTCATATTCCTAAAAATAACATCTTGTGATTAGTTGTCTATGGTTTTTTTTCGCATATTAACCAATAAGTATGTTTATTTTCTTTTCACGCATTATCCCGGATCTGCAATATTAAAGGAGTTTGATGAGGCAAGAATTAGTTGTTTGTGACTTTTTAAAATATTTTTGTTAATAAGTTTATATTTAATTGAGTTTTTTTGACTTCTATTTTTTTTTTTTACTTACAAATCTGTGTTCTAATTTATTCTTAATTGGCTTAAGAAAGCTTGTTTCTGCTTTTAAAATTTGTATAAATAATGTTTTATTAATGATTTGTTCTTTAAATGGATTTTATAACAAGCAATATTTTGTTTAAAAAAAAAAATTCCGATAATAATAAACTAGGCCTTTATTTTAATAAAGGCCTGTTGCTTTAACACCAACAGCTTCAAAAATAAATGAATGAATAAGTAAATAAATGAATTTATTCGATCAACATATGTGAATGAATGAACGAATAATTTTATTCACGGAATGAACTATTAAAAAAAGTAGTGTTTTTTTATTACATTAGACTAAGGTTTTTTTTTGTCAAACAGACAAGCACAAGACCTGACAGAACGTACCAGCTCAGAACAAGCTGCCGCCATCAAACAGCCTCTTACAGAAGTGAATGCTCGCTGGACGTCGTTGCTCAGAAGTATGGTGGAGAGGCAACAACTCCTGGAGAAGGCTCTTCTGCAGCTGGGACAGTTACAGCATGCTCTGCAAGAACTGCTGGCGTGGATACAGAACACGTCCGATACCCTGGATACTTTGAAGCCGGTGAGTGATGTAAACATGTCTTTATTTAGTACCTAGATGTGCGTCGCGGTTTCACCCTCGTTGAATTTAAAGAAATTGGATGGAAAATTAAATATACCCCATGTTACTCGCTGATACGAGTATAAATGTTTTTTTTTTTGGTGAAGGAATATTTAAAATCGGTTCAATAGTTTTTGAGTTTATTCAAATCAAACAAGTAATCAAATCCTTTTCTCTTTTTAATATTTGTATTGATCGATAAACCGTAAATAATATATAAAAAATAAAAAAAAGTATTTTTATTGAAGTTATTTATCTTATTTAAAATGCTGAATGTATCTAAGACTTATTTTATTTTGATAGTATTATGTACATGTTATTCTGTATATTTAATCTATGATCACATTTCGCACTACCTTACACATTAAACTTAAAAAAAAACGTTACACTTTAAACTTGACAAAAATAGGTTACTTATATTTATATTTTTATACTGTTAGCTCCAACAATTAAGGCTTGGCGTCTATTAATAGTTTTTTTAAACAGGTGGCCGGAGAAGCACAGATCCTGGAAGTAGAGTTGGCCAAGCTGAAGGTGTTGGTGAACGATATCGCTGCTCACCAGACGTCTGTGGATACCCTCACCGAGGCGGGAGCACATCTCGCCACTCAGGGACCAGGTATGTGCGACTGTCATTGCCACTTGTTTGGTATAGGTTACGGCTAAAACCCTCGGGATAAATCCTCCCGCTGTATATCCAAAGGCCGTCTAGGAAAATTCGTGCATTCGTAAAGCACTCACAATAATACATGGAAATATCGCCGAATGTATTCTTAATTAATTATTAACTAATAAATAAATTAAAAGAAGCTAAATGAAGCCCCAAATGACTAAAATTGCTTTCCTTTATATAACATGAGAACTGAAGTTTTCGTCCGCCATACAAATCAAAATTCTTTTAACTATTTTAACTTTTACACAAGTTTCAACATTTATCCGCAAAATGGCGTTAATGAACGATTGGATGAAATCAAGAAATCATTCAGTTCAATCTAATAACTATTTATGTTTATGATAATAAATGTTTCCGTATTTTTCCGCAAAATGGCGACAGTGAACGTACGAATGAATCAATCAAAAACTCATTGGGGCTTAGCACGCGGACAACGATAAGATATATACCGACTCGACTTATACCGTCTGCTGTCGAAAAATATATCGAATTGGTGAGCACGCAAACCGACACGATAAATTTCTCGAGCTTTGTCTACTAGTTAAAACAAGTGTGTTTTCGTTGACAATTTCAAAAACATTTATGTAATAAATAAATAATTATTACCTTATACGATGCATTTATTTTATATTATTATTAATAATCGTTACACAAATATATATTTTAATTTTAAAATATTTAAAAATACTTACATATTTTTAACAAAATAAAAATAAAGCCGAAGAAAACTCGTTACCTTGGCCAAAAAAAATATTTTATTTTTTTGGTGAGTTTTTTTCTTTATTAAGGCATTGGATAGGATTTAAAAAATGTTATGGAAAGTACGTATAGACAAGGAAGTGGTCTAAGACCTAAAAACGCTATTCAAACGAATTGTCAGACATATTTTCTTGAGCATTGATTGGTTATGATCGCATTTGTGTCACTTTTTATTTTGGTTTGTATTGCGGGCGGCTATCTTTGTTCTTATGACTGGTAAGGCGATTTAGCCTTAAGGTACTTCCCTATAATAATATACTTCAATGATATAAATCAAATATTTTATTTTATGGATGCTTTGAATTTTATGCAATACGGCGACGTGTGAATGATCTATTTTAATTATCCATCTGAATTAGTTGCCTGCTGAATAATTAAATTGCATTACACAATCAATTTTTCCGCGTTCAAGACCTATCTGAACTTGAAAACCTCTGAACTTCGGGGGTTACCGAAGTTCAAAGGTTTTCACTCTAGTAGTGATCGTCCCCTCTAGGATTTGTTCGCTTTAAAATATTAAGACTAACCTACTGCCACTTCATAATAATAAATAGGTACATGAAGTTAAATAAAAAAAATACACGATAATAACATAAAACAAGAATTTTAATATTAATTTAATTATATTTTCTAAATAGCATAACTCTAGGAACATAAATACTTATTTTCTGATAATCTCATTTTCATAATCTATTTATTGGTTTGGGCACCCAGATTTTTTTTTCAAAATCATTGTTTTTGAGGTTCTAGTTGTTCCAGCAACTTTTTTATAACACGCACATTTATAGTCACTTAAGTATAACAGTTTTTCTAACGAGAATAAAACAATTTTGGTTCTGTTTTTCGATATTATAGCAATAAAAATATCAAAGCAAAAGTAATGTCGACAATTATCAGCACCTAAAAGAAACCTGATAAAAATTGTATATATATCGACTTTTGTCTACAATCTGACAGTTTAGTTTTGATGTTAATATAAATAATATAAAAGTCGACATATATCTTTCAATGCGTCAAATTAGTCTATTCGTTATATATCATGGTCGCGCGTGTTAGCTTTGTAGATATATGTCTTATCGATCGATATGTATCGAACCGATTGACGCGCGTGCTCGGCCCCATACTATCGATTTCTTGTCGAGGCTGGTAATCTCCTTTCAGGGTACGGTTACGAAATGGGTAGTTGGATTAACGATAAGTTAGCGAGTATATTAAAATGTACCATTTCGTAATCGCATCATTTAGCCGGCATAGTGGGAGCGATCAATATTGTTTAAGAACAATTGTTGATTGACCCCATTCATGGACTTTGTACGTCTGCTTACCACCAGGCAGATACAAAGTCACATATCGTGCTCCAATAAAAAAAATGTTTTCTTTGTGTCTAATTGTGTATGTATATGTGGGTATAGGCACAGAGGAAGCCGGCGAGACCGCGGCCAAGCTGCAGAAGCTGAACAAGAAGTGGCGAGAGCTACAGCAGAAGGCGCACGACCGCCAGACCGAGCTAGAGGATGCGCTGCGTGAGGCGCAGAGGTATGTACACTACAATACTTATTTATATTATACAGGGTGACTCTTAAAGGTTGTACTTTGGGCTAATATGCGGTTTTTCTAATCGAATCGAACAACTTTTCCCATGAATTCATGTGTCGCAAATGTAAAAAAAAATGTTTTCTTCATACAAAGTAATAATGTAAAAATGACCAATTTGTATGGGGAAGTCAACATCCATGGGAAAAGTTGTTCGATTTGATCAGTAGAGCCTCAATTAAGTCCAGAGTGCAGCATTTTAAATTCACCCTGAATATAATATTAACAAGCTGATCCGCGCAACTTCGTCTGCGTAACTTTAACCGTTTACTCAGCGTACGCTCTCAAATGGAATATTTTTTTACCCATTTTTGCAACATTTTTCATTGGTACGCTATATTGGTCGTAGCGTATCCGGAGATCGTGGGTTCGATTTCCACGCACCCAAAAAATATTAGTACGTTTTTTCTGTACAGTTTGTCATATTTATAAAATATAATATGACTGTATTACATCATTGTTTTTGGTACACATAGTACAAGCCTAGAGCTTAGTTTGTGACCAGAGGAATATGTGTAAATTGTCCTACTTATTATTATTATTATATATCCGGTTCTATTTAAAATATTATTATTTATTTATTTGTATGTCTTTCTACAGCTTCAACGCAGAGATAGCAGACTTACTATCGTGGCTGACCGAGGTAGACAGTGTGATCGCGGCCTCCAAACCCGTCGGGGGATTGCCTGAGACCGCCTCGGAGCAACTCGAGAGGTTTATGGTGAGTCCATGTGTTTATTTATATTATTTTATAATTAATTTAACATCAAAATAATCTTAAATTATTCCTAAACCTTCTTATAAAGAAATGTAATTTATTCATGTTTTTTTACGATATTTTTCTGCTATATCATTTTTTTATTGATTGTTAACAAAGTAAAATCTATAATATTTAAAATATATTTTATTGGCAACACTTTCTAAAGCTCACGCACTTGGCCTTCGTTTAATGGCGTCGGTATTTGTTAAAATAAATTAATCATCAAAATACATTATTGCAGTTTCTGTTTTTAACAATTAAACATTTGTGGTCCTTCGAGCCGGATTTCACTTATTTTGACAATGGCCGGATCTTAACTATTTCTATCCCAAATGATTCACCGTATACGTACTAAAAATCCATATAACGCATAAAAGCACATGGGAAGAGCTTCAAGGTGTAATCGCCTTTCCAAACATAAGAACAGAAGATGGCCGCCCGCCATACATACCCAAAACAAGTGAGAACACAAATGATTATAACCAGCCAATGCTTTAGAAGTTTGTCATTTCATTCGAAATGTTCGACATTTCATTAGAAAGGCATTTTTTTAAAAGATGTTTTATATATATATTTTTTCTCAAATAACAGGAAGTGTACAACGAAATAGAAGCCAATCGTCCCAAAGTGGAGGCTGTCCTACAACAAGGTCAGGAGTATATCAAGAGACAAGACAAACCCAACCCGAGCTCGCAGCTCAACCATAACCTCAAGACCCTCAAGAGCAGATGGGACAATGTTACTGCTAGGTAAGTTATATATGTTTAAAAAAATACGATGAATTAGAACTTAAAATGGCGTCGATTGTTACAAGAATAGATTGGACAATGTTCTTCATGTTACTGGTAGGTCAGTTATATCTCATAAAAATGAGTCTTAAAGGCTGAATTAGAACTTAAAATGGCATTAATATTACAAAGACTAGCAGTGCCTCGCGGCTTCATTAAAAAGAAATCGGATCTAAAATATAATATATACTATGTTAATATAATGTTACATCTATTAGTAAAAGTTTTTTCAAAACAGCCAGTAGTTTTTATTATTTATTTTATTAGGAACAAATACAAAAAAAAACTCCTTGTCTAAAGTACTTAAGCTCAAGACACTGAACTGAATCCTCAAGACACTCAATGGTAGATAAGGCAATGTAATGTAACTCAAAGAAGCTTCATACAACTTAAAATGGCACCAATTTCCCGCAAAATGTCTTAAATTATATTAAAACGTTCATGATCGAAAACAGAAAATATCGAATTTTAACAATGCAGTTGGGACCATGCTTCTACTGAGCAAGTCCATTCAAATATAGTTGTAAGCCTATTAATTCTAAAAATGCCTACTATAATGAGAACAAAAAATGGCGTCGATTTTTATCATCGTCTCCACGTAGGAACTATAAATTCCTTTCAAAATCGTGTTAATTATACCAATAAATAATGGTAATTTTTACCTTCTTAAAACAGATCTTCAGACAAGAAGATCAAACTGGAAATAGCTCTGAAAGAAGCGACAGAGTTCCACGACGCGCTACAATCGTTTGTCGACTGGTTGACTTCTGCTGAAAAGACGTTGACCTCTGCCAAGCCCGTGTCTAGGGTCATGGAGTCTCTGCAAGGTGAGTGAACTGAAACAGTACTGAATGAATGACAGAAAAAAAGGTATGTATTGAATGAATGAACGGTGTTTAGAACTAAAAGAATTAAAACTGAGTTAAAAAGTGTTATTTTCATTTAACCGTTAATTCTAGAACTAAAAAATGACTAAATGAAACGAAAGACTGAAAAAAAAATCGGCATGTGTTTTTTTAATGTATTGAAATGTTTTTTTTACTAATATTTAACTAATATTGTTAACAAAGAATAAATATATATAAAGAAACATCATATAAGTGTACTAAAATCTCATGGCATTAAATCAATATATAAAAAAAAATAAGTTCAGCGGGGTGATTACGCGCACAAAGCTAAGCTAAACTTCAATTGATATGATGCAATTCTGACAATTCATATGATTAATGCTATCAAGGTGAAATTGAAAATTGACTGACAACTACTTCATTTAAGTTTAGCTTCACATAGTACGGCGTAATAGGCCTACTGAACTCTTCCGAAGACTAGTGGTTGCGCATTTAGCGTTATATCCGGAGGTAGTGGGTTCGATCTCCACTCATGGAAAAAAAAAGCGTTTAAAAAGTAAAACATTAAAACATTCTGTTTGTCATGTACTGGGTGTTTATAAAATATAATATGTATTATATCGTTGTTTTTGGTAATATGTGACCAGAGCAATATATGTAAATTGTCCCATATAAAAAATATATATATGAGATTTGTCATCTTTTGTGAAGATTTTGGTCGACCTATAGTTTCCAAAATATTGAATGTTGTTTTTTATTTCCCTCCAAAAAGGTCAAATGGAAGAACACAAAACGTTCCAAAAGTCGATAGGAGCTCGTCGCGAAGCTTTCCTCCAGCTCGAGAAGAAAGGAACCCATCTCAAGTACTTCAGTCAGAAGCAAGACGTGATCCTCATCAAGAACCTGCTGGTGTCTGTCCAGCATCGGTGGGAGAGAGTGGTGGCCAGGGCAGCCGAGAGGACCAGGGCTCTGGACCATGGCTTCAAGGAGGCTAAGGAGTTCAGTGATCTATGGTAAGTCACTCAGTCAGCCAGGATACATTTTTTTTTTGTTATTATAGTGGTAAGCAGATCTACAGAGTCCATGAATAGGGTCAATCAATAATTGTTCTTAAACAACATAGATCGCTCCCACTATGCCGGCTAAATGATGCGATTGCGAAATGGGCAAGCGACAAAAACGAATTGCATTACGAGTATATTTTAATATCCTCGCTGCCTTATCGTCAATTCAACTAGCCATTTCGTAATCGGGGTGCGGACCCTGAAAGGAGACTACCACCTTGACAAAATCGATAGTTGTAACCCACAACATGTGAATCTTTTCAACAGATTTGTGTATCTTTTTGTACTCCAAGTCATTTTATCCAAATGTTTTTGTATGGGCGACACTAAAAGGAAAAAATACGTGTCATTATTTTTACCATAGAGCATATTTTTTCACTGTGCCAAAAAACATCCAGTATTACACAAAATTTTGCAAATAAATATATTTTTCTTTAATGATGTATGCATTGTCGATTTTGATCAAATAAACGTTAAATGTTACTCCAATAAAGATTATTATTTATTTGTATAGTATTGTGTGACAAACAGACAAAAAACTCAAAAAAAAAAAAAAAAATGTGTAACTTAAAAAAAAATCTATATGAAGCAACATTTGTCATTGATGCTCCACTCCTATTGGTCGTAGCGTGATGTTATATAGCCTATAGAGTTCCTAGATAAATGAGATACCCAACACTAAAAAAATTTTCAAAATCGGTTCAGTAGATCCAAATATTACCCGCTACAACCTCACAAACTTAACCTCTTTAATATCATAGTATATATGTGTAGTATAGATTGATCCCTACGCTATAAATAATAAAGTTCATTTTGATACAACAGGAACAACATGATGAACTGGCTCGGCGATACAGAGAAGCAGCTCGACGAACTGAACGCTGAAGCCACGGTCAATGACCCCGACAAGATTAAACAAAGGTGAAACCGTTTATATATAAGAAGCATATCTAGAATAAGCATTCGTATAGTAATATTAAGTGTGAAAAGTGTAGTATTTACGCAGTGTTTGTGCTATCTCAACGAATCCCTTTATCTTCAGTAAAATGGCGGTACCCATTTTGCTGGTGATTATTTCTTCCTCCTTCACTTGACACTGGCATCACTATACCGTATGTTTGCATACGGTCATGTGGCCATTCCTAATTCTAACCTAGTCCTTTCCCTATTCCTTTCCATCCTATTATCCCACTTTTACCGAACAATATTATAATTTTAAAACTACCCACCACTTGACATTGGCAAAATTATGCGTAAAGCGTAGAAGGCCATTAAGGTAAAAGAAAAAAAAAAAAAAAAAGAAGCCTATCCAAAAAATTCTCTCCTTTAATGTTGGTATTATAATAAATGTTGTCTAAAAAATAATACTGTCAAATATGCAATTCCTAATTACAATTATTATGAGACACTTAAATATAAGAATGAAAACGATGGTATAGTTTTAGTAAGAAGTAATTTAAAAGTAGCTATCAATGAACCAAATGTGAAGACTGCAGTTGCCTTAATTTGTTAACAAATAATGAAATAACAGTTACTGCAATTTACTGATCCCCGAGCTTCAGGAACACTGATAGATTTCTAAACTCCCTTGACATACTTCTTGAAAGCATACAAACAAGAACGTCTGTGGTCGTGGAGATATAAATATAGACATAAAACTCCATAATACCGACAGGAATTGTTGAATTATATATAGATATTTACCTACATACACTTACGCTACACACGAATCCAACTGTATCGATCTCTTTATGTTTAAAACCAACAAAAGATCAGTGGTTCTTGTCTGTGAATCGACCATAACTGATCATTATGCGCTTATAAATATCAGTTCCCAACTAACAAGCATACAGCTTAGAGCTAAAATAATAAATAGGATAAATTATATGAGTGTATACAATGACTTGTCTGCTTACAAGTATTTTTCATTTGCGACACATGGTTCCATGGGAAAAGTTGTTTGATCTGATCATCAGAACTTCATATTAGCCCAAAGTACATCTTTTTCAAAGTCACCATGTGGTTAACAAACACACAGACCATGACAAACTGTACAAAAAAACGTACGGATATTTTTTTGCCATGGGTGGGAATTGAACCCACGACCTCTTTAATAATATTTTTTTTTTACAGATTGAACAAACACCGCGAGTTCCAGAAGGCCCTCACCAACAAGCAGCCCGTCTACGACCAGACCATGAAGGTGGGCAAGCAGCTTAAGGACAAGGCGCCCAAGTCTGATGAGATACCGCTCAAGTCTATGCTCACTGAGCTCAAGTCTAAGTGGACTAGCGTTTGCTCTAAGGCTGTTGATAGGTGAGTTGCATTTTGTTTTCTGTTACAGGGTTCTAAGGTTTAAAATTAATTAATTTGATTTTTTGTTGAAGTGCGGCGTCTGATTTTATTTTATTTTACAAATTATTTAGATAATGCTAATTATATATATTAAATAATATACTAGGTACCCTAAACTACCTCGTCGTAGCCGATGGTATGAGTCTACACCGAACAAGAGGCTAGCTCGTGCGATGTTTGGATAGACTCAATAACCCATCTATAAACAGTTTTATAAGTTGGTATAGTGAAACCGGGACCGACAGCTTGACGTGCTCTATAGTGGTGTTGTTAAACAAATGTACATACATTTTAAGATTAAAAACTAAATTGGTACACCAGGTTTGAACCAGGGACCTAAGTGTTTTTAAGTTTAAGGTATAACCAACTCGGCCACCACATATATACGATTATACAGGGTGAATTTGAAAGGATGTACATTAATTCTAATATGAGGTTCTGCTGATTAATTCGAACAACTTTTCCCATGGAACCATGTGTCGCAAATGAAAAAAAAACGTGGCTTCCCCGTACAAATTGGTAATTTTAAGATTACTAGTTTGTATTGAGAAGGCAATTTTTTTTTTCATTTGCTACACATGGTTCCATGGGAAAAGTTGTTAGAATTGATCAGCAGAATCTCATATTAGCCTAAAGTACATCCATTCAAAGTCACCCTTTATACATAGATATAAATATATAGATTTAATAACGATTTTTTTTTTTTTTTAACAGACAACGTAAGCTAGAAGAAGCCCTCCTATACTCCGGACAGTTCAAGGATGTGATGTCAGGTCTGCTGGAGTGGCTGAAGAAGAAGCAAACAGTCCTCAGCTCTGACAGTCCGCTGCACGGCGATCTGGATACTGTCATGGCGCTCATAGAGCAACACAAGGTGAGGAACCATCAAACAACTAAGAATAATATACAGAACGGCCCTAATGCCTAACATCTAAATATATATATATATGTCAAAGGTGACTGACTGACATAGTGATCTATCAACGCACAGCCCAAACCACTGGACGGATCGGGCTGAAATTTGGCATGCAGGTAGATGTTATGACGTAGGCATCCCGCTAATAAAGGATTTTGATAAATTCTACCCCCAAGGGGATAAAATAGGTGATGAAAGTTTGTATGATAAAAAAATAACTATTCCACGCGGACGATGTCGCGAGCACAGCCTATAAAACGAAATGTCAAACGAGTTCGTTGTCGCCATATTGTGTTCCCAATTCAACAAATCAACGCTCAGTGATTGCTTATATTTTTTTGTTCCTACTTTGTTTTGAGTTTGTATTGCGGCGGCCATCTTATGTTTGATAAAGGGTTAGCCACTTAAAGGCCTTAACTATTATGACCTTTGGGCTCTTTTCTTTCCGGATTTTAGCCTTCAAACGCCTAATTTTTTTTTTACATGTCTAGTTAATACATTTATTGATTTTTTATTGTCTAATAAATGGTCAATCTAATGAATGCAATCTTAGACCAAACTAATGATCAAAACTTTTAGTTATGAGCTGTCAAAGTTCAATAAAGTGGTTAAGAAAGAAACAAGTTAAACTTTAAATTTCAATAATACTTGGGACTCAATGGTCATAATAGTGAATTTGTATTTTCTAAATAGGTGTACCTACTTGGCCCTAAGTTTGGCTAACCCTCTACCAAACACTGTATGTATATCTCCATATGAGGAACATTCCACAGCTTCTGGTGCATGTAGCATCTATGTCAGCCATTTTGTTTTGTTTTTGTTTACGGCATGTGACTTTGTATCTACCTGGTGGTGAGCAGACCTACAAAGTCCATGAATAGAGACGACTGTTTATCGCACCCATTATGCCGGCCACAAAAACGTTTTAGTTATAGTGCCGCGGGCCACAAAGTTTTATAGGGCTCCGTCAAATATTTCGTCAAATAAAAAAAAATACTCAAACCTTTTCTATTAGAATATCAGGGTAAAAAAAAACTAATAAAAGTAAAATGCTACTAGCAAGAACCTTAACCTTTTTACTACTAGTAAAAAGGTTATGAATAAAATAAAATGGCGTCGATTCACTTATAATATGGCAGCTGCTTTTTTAAGTGTAAATTTTCAAGATGGCGGAACGGCTTCATACACATCTTGTTTACAAATAAAAGCGGAAATGCACCTTTCCTTTTATAAATTTTCACGATTTCATTATAATATATTAATTATATTGTTTTTGTTATAGCAATTCGAGGAGGAGCTACAATCTCGGTCGTCACAAATGACGTCAGTCGTCAACACCGCCAAGGAGCTCGAGGCTACCGTAAGTTATTGTTATACATAAAATTTACATACCAAACTAGGTACATACCAAACTATGTGCATGCCAGACTATGTACATACCAAACTATGTGCATACCAAACTATGTGCATACCAAACTATGTACATACCAGACTATGTACATACCAAACTATGTACATACCAAACTATGTGCATACCAAACTATGTACATACCAGACTATGTACATACCAAACTATGTACATACCAAACTATGTGCATACGAAACTATGTACATACCAGACTATGATGGTCGAACTATATTGATGTGGTTATGCTAAGCCCCTATATCGTTGCTTCTGGTACACATAGTACAAGCCTAGAGCTTAGTTTGTGACCAGAGAAATATGTGTAAATTGGTCTACATATTATTATTATTATTATGGTAATCAGGTGGCCCGAGAAGACGCGGTGCACATTCGCCAACAATGCAGCGAACTTAAGCAGCTGTGGGACTCTGTGCAGACGCTAAGTGAGAAGAAGTCACACCGACTCGAGAGCGCGCTCAAAGAGGTAAACACGTACTTAAGTAGCTAAAATCTATATAAATACCTACTCTTTTATCCCGTTATAGTCCGAGCAAAAATAAATGCTTGTTAGCAAAGCATACCGAGCCGGGTGTTCGTCGTCAGACATCTTGGGCTTTAAGCAATAAAACACGAACTTTAAATTTAACTAACAATCACTATATTCAACTAAATTGCAACAATAAACTAAGTATCTAATTAAATTACACTTTAAGAACAAAGACAGTTTCACGCGCACGTGTTCACCGATACTTCACAACCGCACTGACAACCTAGCACGTTCGTTGCTTTTTCAACAATGGCCGACCGCCTACGTTCTCCGGTATCGCGCGCGCCGTGACTCTGTCTAAACGCCAGGTGGCGCTTTTGTTCCTGTACAAACCAACTGTCAAATGACTTGCCGTACCTATTACTTTCAGCATGCTTATATTTAGTTTGTAGTTGTTTTCAGTGTTATTAAAGTTTTTTTTTATTTAAAAAAACAACGTAGAGGTGTAAATATTACTTACTCGAACCTAATTAGATAGTGTCTTTATAAAAAATATATTGACTTTTGAAAAGACACCCAAAGTTTGATTTTTGGTTCTAAAAATATTACTTAAGTGAGTAAAATCTACAATGGTATTTTCCTTTTTTTTTCAAAACTATAATAACTGAAAACAATATTAAGAGATTTTTTTGAGGTTCGAGTTCGCAAAACTATTTCCTGTTCACTTAATTACGAAATCTAATAAATGTTTTGTTTTATACCAAAAACAGGCCGAAAAACTACACAAATCCGTTAACGTGCTCCTCGAATGGCTGTCCGATGCGGAGACAAAATTACGTTTCTCTGGACAATTGCCCGAAGGAGATCTCGAGACAAGTCAGCAGATCCGAGACCACGAGAGATTTGTCCGCGAACTCAAAGACAAGCAGAGAGACAAGGACGAAACTATCGCTCTTGCTCACTCTATCTTGGGCAAGGCTCATCCGGATGCTGTGACCGTTATCAAACACTGGATCACTATTATACAAAGCCGGTGGGATGAGGTTAGTGTTATTTTTTTATTTTATTATTAAAGTTATACGAAAAGGTGCGTTAAAAGAATGGAATGATTTAAATAACAAAAGAATGAACAAAGAAATATTGCTGAACGAATGATATTAAGATTGAATGAATGAGTTCAACATCGAACGAATGAATAAATTATTTAAAGAATGAATAAATGAGTAAAATAATAAAAAAATACCTTAAGTTCATTACTTGTTTATAAATAATTATGCACTGAACGAATGGACATAGTATAAGAATGAAGAAATAATTCACGAATTAAAAGACAAACAGAAAGACAAGGATAAAACTATATCGCCCTGGCCCTCTCTATCTTGGGCTCATTGGGGGCATTTTTTTTTCTCTGGCGCTGATAATATACTAATAAACCGGTTTTCGAGACATACAGACGACGGACTGAGTGATCCCTTGAAATAAAGAGAGATTGAACAATAGAAAAAATAAGATATTAAACAATAGGCTGAATAAGAGATTGAACAATAGAAAGAATAAGATATTAAACAATAGGCTGTATAAGGATTGAACGATAGAATGAATGAGAGATTAAACAATAGGCTGCATAAGAGATTGAACGATAGAAAAAAATAAACCTTTTTTAATTGTGAAATAAGTGGGCGAATTTGGTTAATAAATTAAAAAAAATGAAGATACAATATGTATTATTGTAACATCATTTTGATAATATTATTAACTAGACTACATCATATCATGAACATTATAAATCTATAACTGATAAATAGATTATTCAATCCTTCCGAAAAGATAAAATTTGCTGATACAATATATTTATTAAAATTTAGCGATAGTCCAGTCTGTAGATTTGACAAAGTTATACATATTTATAATTAAATAATTAATTTTAATAATCTTACAAAAAAAAAGATTAAAGATAATTGAACTTAAATGATAAATTTGTTATTAATCGAGTGCATGTGACAAGGGATTAATAAAATTTGAACTAATTTGTGTGTTGACGTGAATTTTGTTGCTTGTGTTTTACGTTTGAATTCAAAATGGCCGATAAAATAAAGATGCCAAGATTTGTGATACCTATAGTTCCTATTATAAGGGTGTTTAGTAGGACCAGGCCTACGCAGGTTATTATACTCAGTCATATTTTTAGCAGTCCTTAAATTCTTCACTGTTGTAGTATGAAGCTTCTAGAACAGTAGCTTTACCACAAATGTTTGCAAACAGTTTCTACTATAGTCGCTAGTAACTATAGGTAGGGATCAACCAATGGGATCGCTCTATTTTTCAAATAAACCTCTGTTATTGGTTGGTTGCTATCTATAGTTACTAGCGACTATAGTAAAAATTGTTTGCTAAAACTTTTGGTAGTCCTACAGAGCCTTTACTTTGAAAGAAGTGTTTCCTATCAAATTAATATAACGGTTGTTTTTATTATTGGATCACGGCATGTGACTTTGTATCTACCTGATGGAAAGCATACCTACAAAGTCCAAGAATGGCGTCGATCAATACTATTGTTTAACAATGTTGATCGCTCCCATTATGACGGCTAAATGGTACGGTTACGAAATGGGCGGCGACAACGACGTTTTTGCATTACGAGTTTATTTCAGGGCGTTGTTACAAAACTGGTGGTTGAATTGACGATAAGGCAACGAGGATATTAAAATATATTCGTAATGCAATTTGTCTTTGTCGCCGCCCATTTCGTAATCGTATCTTTTAGCTGGCATAGTGGGAGCGATCAATGTTGTTTAACAACAATTATTGGTCGACCCCATACAGAAAACATTTGGTTTCCAAATAACAGTTTTATAGTATAAAATTTGTCTGGAAAGAAAAGGCAAACTACCCACTAAAATGGAAGAGGAATATTAAGTGTAATTATTTTATAATTATTGTGTGTTTGTAATATGAGGATAATTCGGCATAAAATACGGGTGCCTTACGGGCGCCTAGACGGCCCCAGGGTACCCAGCGGAGGGGTTTTAATCCCACCTCGTCGTAGCCGATGGTATGAGTCTACACCGAACAAGTGGCTAGCTCGTCGCGATGTTTTTGAATAGACTCAATAACCCATCTATTGTTTCACAAGTTGGTATAGTGAAACCGGGACCGACAGCTTAACGTGCTCTCCGAGGCACTATAGTGGTGTTGTCAAACAAATGTACATAAATTAAAAACTCACTAGTACACACCAGGATTCGAACCAGGGACCTAAGTGTTTTTAAGTCCAAGGTTTAACCAACTCGGTCATTACGTATATTTAACTTGTATTGGTTAATATATTTATATTTATGTAGTAATGTATGTATTTTATTTAAAACTAATTATATTTTTATTGCACACCTACCTAAACTTAATGTTCCGAAGGTTTGACGGTCAGATAATGCCCAACGGCATTAAGGCTGCCTTTGTATTATGCAATAAAGTTTTATAAATAAATGGCATTTGTGATCAGGTGTGGCAATGGGCCATGCAGCGCGGAGGCAAGCTGGAGGCACACATGCAGAGCCTTAAGGACCTGGATCTGGTGCTAGAAGAGCTGCTCCAGTGGCTCATGGGGCTGGAGAACACCTTGCTCTGTAAGTGTTCTTGGTAACCTTCTTAACTCTTTGGTAACCTATAGAAACGTACATTGTAAGTATGCACTTTGGACTAATATGAGGTCCTACTGGGGCCTGACCAAAGAACACTATCGCCAATCGTATCGCGCCGCTTCGATCAATAAAAATGTATAGGAATTTTACTCTATGGGTAGAGCCTGATCGACGAGAAAAGTCTAATCCCATACATTTGGCTTTCGATTCGATTATCGTTTGGCTTTGGTAAGGCTCCTGATCAAATTGACAACTTTTCGCTAATAAAAAAAAATGCCTTCTCAAACAAACTAGCCAATTTGTATGGAGAACGCAATTTTTATATTACATTTGCGGCACATAACGTTTTAAGGTTAACGACACGAAAAGATTTTGTGATTATATTAGACCAAAAAACAATGTATTAGTATGTATAACCTACTTGTTGCTTATTTTTTCCAAAAGGTTTGAATGGTATGGAATGCCTAGCGACCTATAAAAATAATGTCGGACTATTTTGAAACAATATTATTATAACTTACGGATTCTCCCTCCGCCATCTTGGATTTTTATTTTTAATATTTTATTTATTTATAAGGTATAATTTCATGTCAATGCCTTTTTTTACTCACTATTTTTTAAATGGCTTTTGTTATTTATATGACTATATTAGCCTTAAAGAGCTAAAATTTTGTAATATTATTTATAGTAGAAAAATGTGATTTTTCTGAGTGGCAAAATTCATACTATTTTGTCCTTTTCTATTATACTTTTTATTTATTGCTACAATGACAAATAAATACAACCTAAATAAATTAACAAACTATGGCGTTAAACAAATACTATAATTTGATAGTATTGAACTTTGTTTTTTGTCGTGGTACAAAATGGATTCGCGAACTCAACCGTCTAAATGTTGGTTTCAGAAATATGAAAGTTTTTTTTTCAACAAAAAAGAACGTGGAGGTGTAAATATTACTTACTCGATCCTGATTATATAGTCTTTTTATTAAAAAAAAACCTATTAACTTTCGAAAAGACAACCAAAGTTTGATTTATGATTTTAAAAATATCTCTTTAGTTGTCATTTTAAAACTTAACAGATTTTTTATGAAGAAATTATGTTATTAGAATCGAGTAAGTAAAATCTACACCTCCATGTTCTTTTTTTTATTTTTTTTATTTATTATCACAGAAAACAAGTTTTTTGACGTTCGCGATTCTATTTCCTGTGTACTTAAGTCTTGTCAATAACAAATGTGTTTTGGTTTGATTCCCCGTAGCCCTAGAAGCAGAACCTCTGCCGGAGTCCATAGAACTACTAGAAGGGCTCATAGAAGACCACAAGGAGTTGATGGAAAACTCACAGAAGAGACAAACTGAAGTCGATAGAGTCTGCAAGGCTTACCAAGTGAGTTAATTATATTACTAACCTTTTCCGCTGGTAATACCGGGATTAATCAACCGACATGTGTACAGCATTTTATGGAAATCGGTTATGCCGTTTTGAAACTAGGTACCTTTTTGTGTTGCTAAAAAAAATTATAATTTAATGTTACCATGATTTATTTACGTGTCATATATTACTTACTGATTACGTCAGAAACTAATTAAAAAAAAAAAAAAAAAAAATGGTTTTAAATTGAAGCCATTAAAAGTTTTTGTTTGATGTTTGATTTAATTGTTTTTAATTTCAAAAGAGATTAAAAACGTGCACAGCGATTAAAAGATAATCTTTATAATGAATGAGTTTATTTTAGATAGCAACATTAATTAAAATGATATAATAATTTTCAAAGGTAAAGAGTCACAGTCAAGGCCGAGACCCGACGCCGAGAAAGGGCATCCCTAAACCAACCAAGGGTACTGCTGGGTATGTATTGTTTTATATACTTTATTATATACCTATCTATATAAAAACTATCATTTACTATGTTTGTATTAATTAATAAAAAAAATCCTAAAAATAACTAAGAAATTTGGTCACACTATAAGATTATAGAAAACTATTGAGTCGTTATTTATTTTGTATAAATCTTGTTTTGTTATTTTTTATTAATTAACCTTTCTTCATACTAGTATGTTTGTGTTATTTATTGGATATATTTTTTGTTTTTCCTTTAATACTATCTTATGGTTTTAGATAGCCAAAATAACTTTTTGTTTATCTATTGTTATCTTTTTAAATAAACCAAACACTTTGAAATATACCACACCTATTTGAAACATAAATATTTATATTTTAAAACTTTTTATCTTTACCTTTATCTCAGACTATTTAAATATCGTTAAATAAATATTTAATTATCAATGGTTTTATCTGTTGTGTTATTTTAACTTTTAATTGAATTCTTTTGTTTTTTTTAAACAATTCTTTTTAATTTCATATTCTTTTTTTTCATAAGTATTATTTGAAGTAAAAAAAGAGTAACCATGAATTAAAGTATATGTATTTTAATTTCAATGTTTGTTACGTTATGTTTCATTGGTTTTTGTTTCTCGTTTTGTTTTCACGAATCATGCACGAATCGTCACCTTCATCGCGGCCATGTTTGTTGCACGGTGTTGCCTGCCTCGTCTCTGTGTTGCCATGTTAAATAAATAAATAATAAAGACGCGGATCTCAACATAATCTCGATCGTGAGAGATCTGTGTCTCCAGACTATTATGGATCTCGACGATATAGGTTCGTATTGTTTTAATTGTTTTGAATTTAATGTTAATAATTGTTTAACACACTAAAGTGGTGTTCAGTTTTTTTTGTTAATTTATTTTAAATGGATAACTAAAATTTTGAATTAATATAATTATTTACTTATTTTTTAAATGGGCATCATTTTTTGGTTGAATAAAAATGGTGTTTAAATTATTAATTAATGTAAAAAATAATTCACTTGTCTTTTATTAAAAAAAATGATGCCTAGTCAAAGATACTTACACTGCTAAAAAATAACAATAAATATAGAAAGTGTGGGTATCCTTTTTTTGTCATCGATGCCCGTGGTCCTTAGCTTCGTCTCGCTCTAACCACCGATGTAAAAATGTGCTTTTTGTCCCGCTCTATGTTCACACACATCTCATTCTCACACGGGGTCAGGTCGCGACTTCACACCAGATATAGGAAAGGAAGGTTTGCTAATTTTTTAACTATATTTTTTGTATGTTTAGATACCAAAAAAATAAGGGGTCTATTATTTAAAAAATACCAATAATGTGCCGAATTTTTAACAAAAACTGTAATGGTTACTTTTTATCTCTGATGTTTACCGAGATAATTATAAATTTTGACCGCTTTTTTTTTTGTTATCTATTCATTATTAAAATCTAAAGTTGTTTTTCAATGCGTTTCGCTTATGCATGTTATTTAGAATGTATTTCGGAAAAGTATTTAAGTTTTGTAAACTGATATAGATTTTAATAATTTAGCAAAGATTTCGTCAACTATAGTTTTTTTCTCCTTTGTTTTTTTTGCACTGCGAGTGTGCAATGTTTTTAGGACTTGTAGTTAAAGTCATATTATTTTATTTTATTACTATCATTA
Source organism: Monopis laevigella (assembly GCA_947458855.1). Taxonomy (NCBI): domain Eukaryota; kingdom Metazoa; phylum Arthropoda; class Insecta; order Lepidoptera; family Tineidae; genus Monopis; species Monopis laevigella. Next base: position 13,741,378 of record OX381597.1, read on the forward strand.
AATAACTAATTTCATTATTTTTAATTAGACACTCCCTAAAAATTACAAATAATATCTGTCCCTCTTTTACATATATAAATGTTGTTTATGTGGTTATCGGTGGCAGCTGGTTATATTGTCTTAATGTCGACGCCATTTTGTTTTCCCTTCCGACTATATTTACAATGCATTACAGACTCTATGATCAAAATCACATACAGTGCTTCAAAGGACACTCCCTTCTAAATTCATTGTATAAAACTGTTTTAAATGCTTATCAATGGCAGCCATTTTGATTCAATATCGATGCCATTTTGTTATTCCTTTTACTTTATTTTAAATTAAAAAGTATTGATCATTAATTAACGGACTTTGTAAGTCTTACTATCAGAAAAAAAAAGTATTTCAATACTGCGCTTAAAAAAAATCAAACTCTTTTGTAGATAATTAAAACAAAAGCTTTATTTCAGTGTATATATCTATATCTTGGGTATTTAATATGTCTATTTGTAACATTTGCATGCAATCTCAGCCGCTTTGGTTTTGGAATGGGATACTGTTTCTGGTAAATATATTTTTTATATAAAAAATAACAATTGCACATTTAATTCAAAAAGAAATTCTGAACTTAATTGCACAAAATTCTTCTTCTTTTAGCAATAAATACTAACAGGTTTCCTTAAAAAAAAAAATGTTGTTAACGGTTTGTGGTGTTATTTTGTTGTCGTTTTTCTTTTAATTAATGTGTGATTTTATTTGAACGTGCGTGTGCTATAGTCGAATGAGCCCTGCGCGTGACTCGCCTGAGCGAAACCTACCTCACTACGGTCCTCGATTCCCGGCTAAGGGAAGGTAAGGATAGTATAACCGACCTTTATTATTTTATATATTAAGTATAAATAGACTATTTGCCTTTAATTTTTTTATTGTCCATAAAATTTCTTATGGTCATTTTACTTTACAGGAATTTGTATGTTCCTAAATAAAATTAACGTTTTCTCGGATACATTTGCATTTCAACTTTGAATTAATTATTAAGTAAACGAAGCGAAAACTGTACAGGATGTTTGTGTACTATTATAGTGACGTCAAGCATTTTTTGACATCTCGAAAATAGACAAAAAAATGCATGTTTAAAACTGGAAATTATTGGGTAGAATAACTTGGTGAATTCTGATTATTCGTAGGATATATTATTAAACGCATTTTAGTAAAATATTTTTCATAGTGGCAAATACCCTATTATTTTAAGTTACTTGTTTAAATACTGTTTCTGAAAACTTGAAGGTCAGTTTATGTTAATATTAATTTGTTTTGTTGATTTTGTTCGTTTTGTGTAAAATAATATTATGTACTAACCGACGTTGTTAGGAAATAAGAAATGATCGAGCCTATTTTATTTGACAACGCTTTACGCTTAAAAAATATTTTGTCAGAAGGTTCTATCGCATATATATCAGGTATACCGTCCTCATTTTGCCGATGGTAATCCCTCCGCTGGGTACCCTGAGGCCGTTTAAACGGTTCTCGGGAGCCAAATAGGCACCCGTAAAAAAACAATGCTATATGGATTATTGCATCTTGATAATTGGTTTTTTGGTTGTTATAGAGTTTGGTAGAATGAAGAAATTTATATGCTTTTTGCTTGTTTATTATAGTTATCAGTAGATAACAATATAAATTATCATTGGTAATGTAGATAAATGCTTGTTCTGATAATGCAGTAAAATTGCTTCTATTTATTATTGATTTTAGTAGTTATACGTAATGATTAGTAGATATACAAATATTACGTACTATGTTACTTATTTAATTATTATTAGGCAATAAAACATCTATATATGATATCTTCATAAAACAAAACTTTATATTCTCAGTACTATAAGTTTTTTGTTCTAAATTAACAGCAAGGTCGCAGAGCCAGAATTCCGCTCGCCGCGTGTCAAACAATTGTGGGACAAGTGGCGTGTTGTGTGGCTTTTGGCGTGGGAGAGACAGAGACGGCTGCACGATAGATTGGCTCATCTTAAGGAACTGCAACGCGTTTCCAACTTTAGCTGGGACGACTGGAGAAAGCGGGTGAGTAGTTTTTGTTACTTTAAAAGATGCATATTCGATGTTTGACGCCATTTTCTATTGTTTTTGACGCCATCTTTGATTTTTGGTCGCCATTTTTGTTTTTAAAAAAATATTTGTTATACTAGGGTAGTTAGATATAATTATATTATCAAGTTGGGCCCCAGATAAATTTCTGGATTTAAAATAAATAGTTGACAGGAAAACCGCCGTCAAATTTCATAATATTTTACATATAAGCGATACCATCCGTTCACTGTGAAATGTCCTATATAATATAAAATAAAAGAATATGTTACAATTGGAAGGTAACATTTTATTAGTTTTAACACTTACCAGTAGTGGCTACTTTTTATTATAATTTAATTCAATGCCAATTATTTCCAACTTTTGCCGCAATATGGCGACCTATTATTAAGTACTTTATTCTCTCCCTCAGTTCCTGAAATTCATGAATCACAAGAAGTCTCGACTCACAGACTTGTTCCGTAAGATGGACAAGGATAACAACGGATTTGTGCCGCGCGGAGAGTTTATTGACGGAATTATTAATACCAGTAAGTTGATATTTTTATTGAGATATATTTTTATCAAGCCCCTTTACAGCTGTCCGTTTCCTAATTACAAATAATAAACCATTTAAAATGAATAAAATACAAAGGTTGTATTTTATAAAAGCATAAAATAAAGTTAAAAAACACGTATTTTACAGTAATATTGCATAAATACAGCTACTATAATAATAAAACCCTTTTACAGCTGCAATCTTACTAATACTATTAGTATAATAAAACATTTTTTTTATTTTTATATATAAGTATATTCTTTTGTGTGTAGAATTTGACACTTCTCGCATGGAAATGGGCGCCGTAGCAGATCTGTTTGACAGAAATGGTAGCGGCCTCATTGACTGGGAGGAATTCATTGCGGCACTCAGACCTGACTGGGTAAGTTGATCTGCTTTAGACCGACTGACTATTTAGTCTTGTGTTTACCGTTTCACAGCAGTTTTTTGCCTCAAATTGTTATTTAGGTAGTATTTACTGATTCTTTCGTTCCCAGGATTTCAGGATGCAGTTATAAAATAAACGGTTCATTTGATTATAAAGCAGCAAAGATGTTAAAATAAACTCGTATTGCATACGACCCGTTTCGTAACTACATCTCGTAGTCTGCGTTCATTTGTATGTCTGTTTACCACCGACCTCTTAAATGTGGGGCCCGAGAGCGTGATTAAATAACTTGTTATATTTACAACATTTTTATTTATGTATTAAACAGTACAATTTTGATTGTCAAAAGTATATCAGCTACGCGATACAATGATGAAAATTAAAGCCGTCCGCTAATCCTGAGGCCTTCTAGTTGTTGCAAGTCACCCGTTTGTTCAAATTTTTTTATATTAGTTATTATATATTAAGTGTCCAAAACTGTCCAATCAGGTTGAGCGGCGTGGTCCACCAACGGACGCTGATAAGATCCATGATGAAGTGAAGAGGTTGGTGATGCTGTGCACTTGCCGACAGAAGTTCAGGGTGTTCCAAGTGGGAGAGGGCAAATACAGGGTGAGTTTTTTTATTATAATTGACAGTGAATGCGTTTAACCTCAAAGCCTTTTTTTAGGTGGGAGGAAGGTCTCTATAACTTCGTTAGGCCCATACAGATGCCAAAACCGTCAAGTGACCTAGTCATGTTTCGGTTTTAGTCTTTGGGTTCACCGGTTTTCAGGATATTAGTGCATCTATTTCTTGTCGAGGTGGTAGTCTCCTTTCAGGGTGTTACAATTTGAACTGACGATAAGGCAGCGAGTATATTAAAATATACTCGTAATGCAATTCGTCTTTGTCGCCGCCCATTTCGTAATCGCATCATTTAGCCGGAATCGTGGGAGCAATAAATTTTGTTTAAAAACAATTATTGAATGACCCCATTCACGGGCTTTGTAGGTCTGCTAACTACATAGTCACATGCCGTGGTCCGTAAAAAAAACGTGCCTGCCTAATGGAAAGCATGGATGAGGCAATAACTTGTAACTATTTATATAGTTTTTAATCTATTGTTTTTTTTTTTATAAAATTCCCGAAACAAATAATCAGTCGTTACCTCTATGTCGAATAATTATAATTTCATATCTTTTGGTTGTATAAAATTTATGTATTTTTACGTTTTGCCTCGCTCACAAACTAAGCTCTAGGCTTATACTTATACTATGTGTACCAGAAATAACGATACATATTAAATTTTATAAGCACCCAGACCATGAAATTTCTTTATTTGTCTTAAAGTTAATCAACAATTCGTAAATCCCTTTTTTTTCTATAAACCAGTTCGGTGACTCCCAAAAACTTCGTCTGGTGCGTATCCTCCGCTCCACCGTAATGGTGCGAGTGGGTGGAGGATGGGTCGCCCTCGACGAGTTCCTTGTTAAGAACGATCCTTGTAGAGGTAAGTTTGTACACTCATTACACTTAGGCTGAGTTGCACCAAAAGGTCTGTTAAAATTATTGTAAGGATTAAAGTTCAAAATGGCGCCGAATGTACCAGCTGTCATTTGACTTTCTAAATAAAACTGTTACATTCGACGCCATTTTGAACTTTAATCGTTACACTTACTTTAACGGACATTTTGGTGCAATTGCAGTATACACACTACACACTTTGTTTGTATATACAGCGTGTAACAAAAACTATAGGTCTATAGAAGGATCTTGGCCTTCCAAGATCGGCTGTCGAAACTTTTATGGAATGCGTTTCCATAAAAGAAATGCTGCTGACAGGATCGTATAGTATTTGGTTGGGTAGTGAAGGTGAGAGTTTAATTGGAAAACCCTTCAAGGCTGCTTTGCGATCTGGAATATATATATAGCATAGGCCTTGAGTAAACACCAAAGATGGTAAATTTAACTAATGAATTTTGATATTTTATATTTTTTAAATATCATTCCAGTTCTCGTAATAAGGCCTTAAAGATAGCTTTACCTATAGTTTCTATAATGTTAATCAAATTAGTCTTTATTAACAATTAGCTAACAGGCACAATTAATTTGTGACGCGTTATTAGTAATAACTTATCTAAATATATAAAACTCAAAGGTGACTGACTGACTGACTGACATAGTGATCTAACAACGCATAGCCCAAACCACTGGACGGATCGGGATGAAATTTGGCATGCAGGTAGATGTTATGACGTAGGCATCCGCTAAGAAAGGATTTTGATAAATTCTACCCCCAAGAGGATAAAATAGGGGATGAAAGTTTGTATGATAAAGAAATAACTATTCCACGCGGACGAAGTCGCGAGCACAGCTAGTTACTTATATGTGTCTAGTTACCTAATTTCAACCTTCTAAAAACTAGAGATATTAAACATTAATTTTGTTACATGCTGTATATATGCATACATAATTATAAACTTATTAATTTAAATTTATTATAATTATTAATATGTGTAAATTGTCCTATTTCAACTATTATATATTATATCTGGGTTCGATTCCTAGTTGGGTGGGATACCCTTATCACCACAATTAATAATTCAACACCAAAAAAAGTTGAAATGAATAATCTCCCAGTTTAAAATGACACACATTTTAATTGTGGTGATTGTATTTGGATGATTAATTATATTATTATTATTGACTAAAGTGTTATATTAATTTAATATTAATATTAGTAATGAATTTGTTAATTTAAATACCATTATTGCAATTTTAATATATGCTATGTGTAATAAGGGATTAAAAAATATATATAAGTAGGTTAATTATTATTAACAAATTCATTGCTAACATAATTATATAATTTACAAATAATTTAGACTATTAAAACTCAGGTTTTTCTGTCTATTTTTAAATACAAGATAATAAAATAATAATTGGGATTAAATGAAATTAATAAAAAAAAAGTATGTATATGATTATTAAAAAAATATCTTAGATACTTAGATATTTATTTTTTATAAATTTATAAATTATACTTCTTTTTTTTTAAATAATCAAATACATATTTAATTTATTTATTAATAATTTTATTAGCATTTAATTATAGTATTTAAGTTATTAATATTCAAAGTGTCAATCAAGTGTTGCCGGGTTTATAATAATATTATTTATTATTAATATAATAATTGTTATGTGTTTAACCCCGTAACAATATAATCTAATTAATAATTATTTTTATTAATAAAATTACTAGTGCATTGTGTTGCTAACAAGAAAAAAATTAATTAATTTGAATAAAAAAGTTCCCTAATTAATATTTGTAATAAATTCATTTTTATTTTTAAATCAAAATTTTAAGTTGTGCTGGTAGAAAAAAGTCTATTAATATTTTTTCGGCAATATTTATAATTATTTTCACCAAATTAGTAATAAAAACAACACTAGGATTATATATACCTACTTAGATAGAAACTGAAAAGCTAGCTGCTAACACGTCGCACATAATTTAAATAAATTCATATCTTACATAATGCACAAAAATAGTGATGTCCATAACACAAATAATAGTGACGTAACAAAAATAACGGTTACTATAAAACGTTTTTGGTAGCAGTTTTTTTCTTTATAAATAACACAAAAACTTATAAATACCATTTCACCAGCACGACATTCACTCAATAAAATTAATCTATCAAAAAATCATGTTAACGTTTCGCTAAATTTTTTTCTCCCAAAATAAGCTACGATTTTGTTGTTTTAAATTAAATAAAATGCCACTAATGTACTAATTCGTATTCGCTTCACCCAATCCACTTTCCTTCGTAATCCCATTTTTTATTGATTTATTATTATTATATTGTGTTCGTCCTTTCCCCCCCTTTGGACCCCTCATTTTTTTATAAGTAGTATCATTAGTGCTACCACTGCCTGATCCGTATAAACCGGATCAGCACGAAGCCTGTTGTCCGCTTGGTAAGATTATATATATATATGCTCTTCTAAATAAAGCTGTTATTTACTGTTTCTAAACCGTTATTTAGATACATAGCGGAGATGAAATAATATCGGACAATGACCCGACATTGCTTGTCTCTGTCAGAGTAACGACAGAGATAATTATAGTATTAGATAGCTGAAGACAAACTCAATAAAATACTATTAATTATTTCTCAAAAATCTGCAATGTTATTGTAAAATTACTTTACAGTTAGTAACTGTATAAAATGTGTTTTTGAAATTGCTGAATTAAAATCATGAAAATATATCCGCAAAAAGGCGAGGTCACTTCAGTACCGTCACGCTTTTTATAACGTGTTTTTGTTGCATATATTGAAATGAATTATTTAGAAATTTCGATTTCGCCTTTAGAAGAGCGTATATAATTAAAATTGTTGTCGCCAGATGTTTAGTGGTGGGTGTATATTTTTTTTTGCTATAGTTTTTTGTTGTGTACATGCTTATACTTCACTTTGATGTCTGGTACGGGACCATTATTATAAGTCTGCGGGTATGAAGTTCGCGGGGACGACTTGCGCAGTAACATATCCACTTGGATGAGGAAACATTACGATTGTATGAAACAGTGTTCAGTCAAACAATGACGTATGAACTCACCCGCAGCTATACTCACTCACCCGCAGACTTATAGTACTTCCTTAGTACATGTTTTATCTTTACTATTATGATAAATATATTCAAAGTACAGCTTTAAAGGTATTACTTTTTTATAATATTAATGAATACTGATTTGCTTAGTGGTTAGTTTGGCATGGTATAATTAATTTGCGACTTTGTTTTTAATATTTTTATTTAGTAGTTAGATACTAATTTAAAATAAATTACGAACGACTTTTTAAAGGAAATAGTTTCAAGAGAAAAATTGATTTTTTTTATTAACTTTTAATGGAGTCGTTTTTGGTTTATTGCCTTAGTTATTGTATTTGGTGAAAGATTTTTAACTAATCGTAATTTATAATTCCCTTCCTAACTGCACAAATGCAACCTCAACTTATTTTTTATTTGTTTTTTTTTGTGATATTTTCTGATTTTGTTGTTTTCTTTTATCCCTTTTCCTACAACTGCACGTTTACCTTTTCGTTTAACACTTTTGTGTTGATTTTCTTTTTGTCCTGTTCCTCGATTTTGTTTTGATTACAATTCTCGATTCCTTTCCTTTGTCCTGGATTCGTCCTTGCAGCCAAGGGACGTACCAACATCGAGTTGAGAGAACAATTCATATTGGCGGATGGAGTATCACAGAGTATGGCTGCGTTTAGACCGCGCACACCTCGCTCTAACACTAACACGCCACCGTCCACCGGACCGATTATGAAGGTAACGTATCGACTACCGGACATTAGATAGAATTACTACTCGTTTGAACCAAGTTTCGTCATCATTATCCTACTCTATGGTCACAAGTAGTAGAGTAGACAAGGTGTGATGTAGTTACAGACTACACTCACCCGCAAACTTGGAGTTAGACAGGTAGATTTTATTATTAAGTTTATTTATTATTTTCTTTCTACAGGTATCTTTATTAATTAGTTTTAACTCAGCACATATTTCACTATTGCACCATAGTTAGTTGAAGGGAGCAAAGGGTTGGGTGCAATCGCTTTTAGATATTTTTTTGATTTGTGAATGAATCAGATGCCCGATTACGAATGTAAATGCAATTATTTTCGCGTACATTTCGTTTTCTTCTTTTCTTCTCTTATCTTTTCGAAGATTACGAAAAATCTAAAATTTAATGTTGAATGAAAACGAAATTTGCGTAAATATCGTAATTGTGCCGCTGTTCGTTTTTCGTCAGATTCGTTCACAAGTCAGCTTACGTGATTACGCATGTTTTGAGAGCTCGTAGCGTTGTTTGGTCGTTTTTTCTTGCATTTCTTTTGTTTTTGAGCTCGTGTAGTGTTGTGAGTACATTGGACCACTGCATCGGAGGTCGGTGGCACATTCTCGATGGTAAAGTATTATATTTTCATCCCCTCCGCTCGTTCCTGTATCACCTGCATTTTTGCCTGCTCCAAAATGTCCGCGAAGTGTGGCTCGACGTTCGTTCGTTTTGTTCGTTATCAATGTGTGATTTAACATTAAAATTTCGAATTTCCAAAAAAAGAAACGATTGGCACTATGAAGATTTTTATTTAAACTAGAGTTTCCGTTTGGCGATAGTTAAAAAAGAACGATTTGTTAAATTTTTCTTCGGGTCGTCCCGGATTTAGCTGAAGAGTTTATGGAGCAGCTGAGGCCTATATTCGAGGCTCTTCGTCAACGGGAAGAGTTGCCATGCTCGTATCCCCTGCACGTTGGGTCCACGCATGGCACAAAGCAGGCCTTCCTTTATGGCCATTCGCGGTCCCATGGATCCACTTCGCCGGGACCTCACCATTATGCTCATCACGGACATACACAATCTCCAGGATATCATTGGGTAAATGCTACTTTAGGATAATAAGAGACAAATTTTTTTGGTGCACTTTATAATTTTTCTAGTCAGTAAAATTACATTGTGTTGCTCACTGATCGCTTAATGTCGCTGATTAGTATTTATTTTATGGCGATTTATGGAACAAGACATTTTTCAATTCCATTGGTGGCGTCTCTAAATTGGTTTTTAATGAAAAATATACCCAATTTTACATGTCTCCTTAACTTGGATATAAAAATGTGAGTTATTGCTTAGTAACGACTATTAATCCGACCCTTAGTAACAGTGCTATAAAGATTATAAAATGTCTTAGCGTTTATGCTAAATAGCCTAGTGCCAAAGTTAAATGCTATTTTACATAAACCTTTACAGGCATTTATTATGAGTCGAACAGGTCCAGGTGGGCGATTCTCGCGCTTTCGACATTCATCTCGGTTCGAGATTTTTAAACGAAAAATGACTAAATATGCCATTTTTTGTTCAAAAATATCGAACATTAAACGAAATAAATAATAAATATTAATTAATAAATAATAAATATTAATTAATAAATAATAAATATACAAATATTGAGCGAAAAATGATATATTTAGTCATTTTTCGTTTAAAAATCTCGAATCGAGATGAATGTCGAAAGCGCGAGAATTGCCCACCTGGCCGTTCCACAATACTTATAATAAGAAAAAAAGACCGAACCAAACGCTAGAATAAACTAGTGTAAGACTAGTGGTAGTGAAGTCAAATGGTATAGTGTAAAATAGAATGTCTATGTCAAATGTCATTTGATACTAATGTAATTTTTACTGACTGGAATCAGAGTATAAATGATGTATGTGTTCATTTTGTATGATTACAGCTATTTTTGATATATTTTCGTATTGTCGAATATTAAAGTATAGTTGATGCTGATGTAATAGTGATTGTTACGTGATGGTAGAATAGTTTCAAGTTATATATTCTTTACCCCACAGATTTTAAAATTAATTAAGCACCTTCTCCCTTCTCTATAACTAGACATTGGCAGAATTACGCTCAAAGCGAAAAGCCATTTATAAAGAAAAAATATTAAAAAGTTCAAAATTATCAAGGACGGTCATTTCTTGATGCGTAATTATATATTTAATGATAATATTATAATCAGTTGTTAATACCAGCATATAAAGCTTTACGAAATTTATAAATTTATTCTATTGATTTTTTTTTATTTAATAGATTTTCTTTACCTTATATTATTAATACTGTTGATTGGCTAAAGTAAAAATACCAACTGATTTTTTTTATTTATTATTATTTATATATAAATATATTATCTTAACCAGTTATTTATAATTAGTTATTATCTACGAGTATATAATTACGCTTTAAGAAACCAAAAAAGTTAGTTATTATAAATAGCTAACGTAGCCAGTAAAAGTGAATAATATATTTATTAATACCAAGTATAAACAGTTAAATACCTGTTATTTTAGTTTTTATCTATATTTTAGCCGATTAATTGCGCGTATAATAACTATATAGTTTTTGGGATAACTGGTTATAAATAACGTATACCAGTATAACTGTTATTTTAATAACTTAAAATAACTATGTGACAATGAACGCTTATCTCATATTCATGCCGCTTTACTAAGCGTTTTTAACTCTATTAATTGCAAATCCAAATGAGATAAGATGTTAAAATTATCCGGAAGTAAAAATACTCTCTAAATTAAATTCGAGATCAAAAATGTAAACAGAAAATCTTGACGAAGAGTTTTTTCACCAGTTTTTCTATTTTACGTTAATTGAAACCAATAAAAGTGTTTTATTTTAGTATGCTTCGTAAAGGTCTCGCGATAAATTCGTTAAGCATAAACATGACCTTGGGTCTTACCGGGAAGCCACATCGAAAAACCGATCGACTCGTCGATGGATAAAATTGTATAGGAATTATTGTCTATGGATAGAACTCGATCGCCGAGAAACGTCAAATCACATACATTTTATTTTCGCTTTCGATCGATAGACGTGGCGATCGGTATTTCATGTGGCTTCCCGGTAGGGCCCCATGATGTTTCGATTTTAGTCTGTGAGTTTACCGGTTTTCAGGAGACTACTGCATCGATAACTGGTCGAGATGGTAGCCTCCGTTTAGGATACATTATCGTAACGAACGATTAATTTTACGATAAAGCAGTGTGGTTATTAATATAGACTTGTAAGCAAATTCGTCGCCATTTTCGTAACTGACCCTTGCTGTTAAACATGCCATATGCCGCTGTACTACTTAGAACTTTTTTGATCTTGAATTTAATTTAAGAGTTCCTATATTAAGTCAGCTAAAACTCCGACAACGGAGGGTCTAAGAATAACTAATGTAAATTAATTAAACTACCATAGGTGAGAGAACGCACCGTTCGTTCTGTGCCGATGTCTGGGGGAAACACTGCGGGCAGGGCTTCCAGATCATCTCTGAGCGCCGGCACCCCAGACTCCCTTAGCGATAACGAGGCGGCTAGCGGACTCGGCAGCCGGTATAGGAAACCTAGTGCTCCCAGGTAAATAGAGATGGTATAATCATATTAAGGTACCAGGTGATAAAGCCCAGAGTATCCTTCAGTTAAAACAGTAGAGATTTTTACAGATGACAGCGTTTATAACCATTATAGTTACAACAGACTACTGTCAGAAACCTTACGCATTTGACTAAGGCGACGCGACATATGCAAAATGTATGCACAGGGGCTTAGCATAACCATATCGATATAGTTTGACAGTCGATAAAATGAAGTTTATGAATGAACATTCATTTATAAAATCGATATGTATCGGATTTTGTCGATTTATCGAGCGTATCGATGCTGTTGTGCTAAGGCCCACAGACACAATTGCCTATCGAATGTTTTTTTTTATTATAAATTCCTTACGTAGTCGTCTAATCGTGCGCAAATGACAGAACGATGACTCAAGTTATTTAAAAAACAGGAAATGGACTTGCAAAAAAATTTTTAAACGTTGCTTTTAGTAATATTAAAGATTTTTGAAAAAAAAAAACGTGGATATACAAATATTACTTACTCGATCCTAATTACATAGTCTCTTTATAAAAAATCTAGTAACTTTTGATAAGACAACTAAAGAACAATTTTTAATTTTTAAAATCTTAACTTATTTTTTTTTTTAATATTACTGAAAGCAACGTTTAAACATTTTTAGACATTCGAGTTCGCAAGTCCATTTCCTGGCTTCTTAACTTCATCTTTTGGTAATCCAAATACCCATAGCCCAGGTTTTCCTAGTATGGGATCCGGCAAGTTAAATTGTAAACATTAATGATGAATAAAGTTTTTTTTTTTTTTTTACAGAACTCTCTCTATGATAAAGTCTATCCGCCTTTCCCATAGTCTGATGTAATTAATGACCATTGTAATGTTCCTCCTAGATCCACCATAACTCCAGGAGGATCTCGACCGGGATCCCGCGCTGGGTCTAAGCCGCCGTCCAGACATGGATCTAATCTATCTCTTGACAGTACTGGTGAGTTTATTATTATAGAAATGATGAATAAATAGGAATTAAAATAATGCATTTTTGATGAGTATTGTGGACACTGCTCGAAATCTCATATTTATGAGTATTGTGGACACTGCTTGAAATCTCGTATTTATGAGTATTGTGGACACTGCTCGAAATCTCATATTTATGAGTATTGTGGACACTGCGCGAATTCTGCGTTCTCCATACAAAATGAGCTTTCGCACGTGCAGTAATACTCGATTATTGTTTGTCGTAGAATAAAAATAATATTTTTATTCTGGTCATTGTATTTATGAATTTTTGTGCTGGGTTTTTTTTCTCTCCTCGACAATAAATCGATGCAGTAGTCTCCTGAAAATCGGTGACCCACAGACTAAATCGAAACATCACTAGATAACTTGACGGTTAACTAGAGGCGTTATAATGAAATGATGCATAATGATAATGTTCCATATTCGGGAAATTTGTTCCAAAATTGTCCGCAATATGGCGAGGCAAATTTTATAATAAAATTACGTACCTAACTATATTTATTAACTATATAAATCTAAATGTCAAACGTGTTTGTTTCAACCATATTGTGTTCTCACTTCAACCAATCAACGCTCAGTGATTGCTTATAACAATTATTGCTCTCACTTTTTGTTTTGAGTTTGTATGGCGGCGGCCATCTTCTCTTCTACATATATCTCCATTATTTACCTATCTAACTTCATTATAACTATCACCAGATGACCTGGGGACTCCATCCCGTATTCCAATGAGGAAGGTGGTCACCAACACCAGGCCTGTGACGTCTCGTACGACCACCTCTAAGTTGGGAGTTAGCACTCCCAATGGCGCGGGGTCTAGGCCAAGAACGCCTACTGGATTCGCGACGCCTGCTAGTGGAAGGTAAGCTTTATGTAATATGTGTTAAGGTTTATTTTTAAGTGACTAAAGGACTTTTCTTTGGCTTTAAGTCTGGCCGCAAACGTTCGGTTTCCTTATTAGGTTTCCTGATCAGGAATTCAGCTTCAGAAAACTGAATGCTTTGCTTATATACAAAAAAATATCAAATCTTGAACATTTTGTATGTAAGCAGAGCATTCAGTTTTCCGAATCTGAATTCCTGATCAGGAAACCTAACGTTTGCGACCAGTCTGAAGAAAGACTTAAATATTTTTAGGTTTACTCTGTTTAGAATTTTAGATTTAGGTAACTCGAGAACTGTTTGATTTAAAAAGGGTTTTATACCTATTCAATAAATAAGGAATATAAAACTATTATTTTCAGAATTTTAAACTTAAACAGTTTTCGAGTTAAATATTAAAAACGGTTTTAACAATAGGTACTTATATTATATCTGTATACTTATGTGTTAGTGGTATGCATGTACACATGTATTAATAGAATAGTAGATATGTGTTATTTTTTTTTTATATTAGTGAGAAGTTAAATAATTCTGATTTTAGGGTATATTAAAAGACATGTTTAACATTATTATTTCAATTTAATACAGTATTATTGATGTTAAAAAGAAATCTTTCATCTGACATCTGACAGATGTCTAATTTACATCGATCTTATTCATCTTACATCGTCAGTGGGAGGAGCTATCCCAAGTACCGCCCCCTTTATAAACGCAATAATACATACTTAGTAAAGGATTTTTTTTGTGTTTTAAATAAGTGATTATAATAAGCAACACTGATGACATAGGTATCCCAATGGAGCAATGTACCGCACTTCGAGTATACCAACTTTGTCAGCGGTCCCGTCTTTAGCGAGGTACCGATTCCTAACAAAGTGGGATGTTTATAGGGGGTTTTTGCTCGTGATTTGACATTTTTGGGCTGATTTTATTTCAAAATTTGTTTTTTTTTATATCTCTTGCTTTAAATAGTCATTGTCATACAAACAATGTTTAATAGCTATCATCGTAAGAGCTAAAGATATAGCAGAAGATTGGTTAATGGCGTCCATGTTAGTAAAAAATAAATGACAAATGCCAGATGAAGTTTTTATTACTATAGAAAGATATGTCAACCGGTGTATGGCTTGTAAGCTAATCTTTGAGGAAGTGAAATAGACTTAGGGTGCAGCTGTTTTGAAAAAGAAAGTACCAAATAGATATAATATCATCAACATATATGTCATCAACAGCAACACTAATTCTTTAGACGATGATAGCGAAATCGCTAGTCTATATTTTTACAAATATGTAATCAAATTTCGCATGTTAACAAATTTTGAAATAAATCGGAAATCACCTAAAAAAGCACAGCTTAGAAGGGCTGTGGGTTTACGTAGATTAGTGTATTGTGTTTTTGGTTTAAATAGGGATGTGCACCGTACGCGTACAATGTCATGCTGTCGACAAATTCAAGCTTTTTTTAGAATTTGGTGATGGGATTTATAGATATCGATATATTTTTTCCAAAGTGCATGAAAATGAAATAAATCAACTTATGTTTTTACTGTGTGTTTTTGGAATTGAATTGTAGTTTGTTACTAACTTATTATTATAAATATTATTATTATATAATTAATTAAGTATTATAAAAAAATATTGTGTATTTATTTATTATAAATTTATTAACGTATTTTTATTTTCTGTCCTTGTCCACGCATGCTTTCAATGGGACCAAAATTTCAGTTCAACACATTCCCAGCCCTCTTCAATGGCTATAGATACTCTTCCCAAGTCACACCCAGCATTCCATACCTCTAGTTCTACCAAAATCCCTATTTACGTAGGGTCCAGACGTTCTCCTTCCGTTGAACCAAAACGTAGACCATCTAGGTCTCGGGAGGCCTCTGTGGCTTCCACGAGGAAATCTGAACAAAGAAGTCCTGAAGACGATTCGTCGCTACTCAGCATATCTGGGATGACAAGTGACAATGAATATGAGAGTAACATAAGCGAGTCCAGTGGTGATGCGTCTAAACCAACGCAGATGGATATAGCGAGAGGGTACATTACGTTGTCATGTATAGTTTGTTTGCTAGCTTCCCCAGTTTATGCTAGTTTTTTTCTTGATCGAATTCGTTTCATGTTTTTATTTTATTTATCACCTTACACTACAATCATTCATTATTCATTGTATTTACAAGCAGAAGATACATGTATCTTCTGCTTGTAAATTATAAAAAACCTGTATTTATATTGTTTCCTATAATTACATTATCATGTATAATTTGTTAGCCAGCTTCCCCAGTTTATGCTAGTTTTTTTCTTGGTCGAATCGTTTCATGTATTTATTTTATTTATCATCTTACACTACAATAATTAATTATTCATTGTATCACTTTAGATACATGTATCTGCTTGTAAATAATAAATCACCTGTATTTATATTGTTTCCTATAATTACATTGTCATGTATAGTTTGTTAGCTAGCTTCCCCAGTTTACGCTAGTTATTTTCTTGGTCGAATCGTCTCATGTGTTTATTTTATTTACTATCTTACACTTTAATCATTCATTGTTAATTATATCACTTTAGATACATGTATCTGCTTGTAAATAATAAATCACCTGTATTTATATTGTTTCCTATAATTACATTGTCATGTATAGTTTGTTAGCTAGCTTCCCCAGTTTACGCTAGTTTTTTTCTTGGTCGAATCGTCTCATGTGTTTATTTTATTTACTATCTTACACTTTAATCATTCATTGTTAATTATATCACTTTAGATACATGTATCTGCTTGTAAATAATAAATCACCTGTATTTATATTGTTTCCTATAATTACATTGTCATGTATAGTTTGTTAGCTAGCTTCCCCAGTTTACGCTAGTTTTTTTCTTGGTCGAATCGTCTCATGTGTTTATTTTATTTACTATCTTACACTTTAATCATTCATTGTTAATTATATCACTTTAGATACATGTATCTGCCTGTAAATAATAAATAATTCTGTATTTATATTGTTTCCTATAATTACATTGTCATGTAAAGTTTGTTAGCTAGCTTCCCCAGTATAAACTAGCTTTTTTCTTGATTGAATCGTTTCATGTGAATATTTTATTTATCATCTTACACTACAATCATTCATTATTCATTGTATCACTTTAGATACATGTATCTGCTTGTAAATAATAGATGACCTGTATTTATATTGTTTTCTATAATTACGTTGACATGTATATTTAGTTGTCTTATAGCTTCCCCAGTTTATGCTAGTTTTTTTTTCTTAATTGAATTGTTTTTTTATATCACTACAATTATTTATTGTATCATTTAAGATACGTCTCTGTTGTAAATAAGAAATCATCTATATTTACATTGTTTCCTATTATATCCTGGTTTTTCATTAATAATACATACCTTATGCTTTATTAATTTAAAGTTATATACCAGTTTTAATATTTATACTTGCAAAATAATTAAAAAATATTTTTTTTACAATAAGATCAAAATAGTTGCAAGTTATGAGTGAAATAGTGACCAAACGTACTTTTATATGGAGTGACGTCATCGGACGCACTTGCACTACAAGTGCGTTCTGTATAAAATATTTTATAACTTTGTAGTTTCTGGTCCGATTAAAGCGGTTTAAAACGTGATATCCTTTAAAATTCCTTTCAAGTTTATTTACAAAACATAACTCTGGTATATATTTTATTTATCTATTTGCTTGTCTTGGTTTTATCATTAGTGCTTGAACTGTTTTATCTCTCTTGTGTTTTTGTTTTCTATTTTTATGTATTTTGTATGGTCTTTTATTCTTTTGTATATTTAGACACACTTGCTTGAAGTTTTACAAATGAATTTACATGCTAAATGAGTTTACTTACTGTCAAACTCATACCATTTTTGTCTGATAAATATCTTTGGCTTTGTAAATTCATTTTTAAAGTGTTACGCAAGCTTTTAGTATACTTGTTATTTTTTATAGTTATTGCACATATTTCACTGTATCCATTTTAAAATAATGCACTTTACTTTAGTTTATTGTTAAACAATCATTAGTTTAAGAATATTTAAATATTTTTAAAACTTATATTATAGCATAGCTTGACCAAAAACATCAAATAAAACTTACCATAGCAGAGATATAAATATATTAAAACTGGCAACATTATTTATTATCCTACAACTAGTTATAACATACTAAACATATTATTTTCTAAACATATTATATTCTAAATCAGCATAATATAACTTTATTTCTCTATTATTAATCATAAAATCCATTATTATTTTTGACAATTGGTCAAAAATTTTAAAAAGCCCGTCTAGACGTTCGCTTTTAGCGGTGTTTTGGATAGACTTAATAGCCCATCTAAAAACAGTTTTAAAAGTCAAAGTCAAAAAAAAAAATTTCATGTAAACCTTTATAGAAATTTATGAAAAGTCGCCATTCCTCCCCATAATAAAAAATAAACAGATAGTAAACTATTAAACTATTGTCCTTGCGGGAGAAAAAAAAAACAACCAAACCGAACACACGCTACATAGCCAACCAGTTTAAGGCTAAGAGGTTAGGTTTGGGGTTCCATTGAATATGTAGCTTAAAATCTATTGTTTGTAAGTTGTGGGGTATGATCAACTCGAAAACCACATATGCCATAGTTTTATGATAATATAATATAAATGTTTATTATTTTAATGGTCAAGCTAAATTATAAATAAGTAGCTAATGTGCAATATGCAATAACTTAATTCTTGTCTAACATTCCTTTCTGTGTACTAATTCGTCCGTGTGTTTGTGCTAACCGCCTATAGGAGCGGGTCTTTTGCCTCCACCGATGGACAGACGCCTGGCAAGAGCCGCATCCCCGTTCCTAAGGATCATCTATCTACTAACAGTAATATGCATAGGTAATAAATAAATAACATATTTGTTAGCTACAGAGGCGCGTTCAATTTTAATTATTGTTTGAGTAAGCGAATTGGTATTTATGAAAGCCAAACATAAAGCCGAGTGATTGTGAACTTTATTTGCAAGGAAATGTCACTTTGACGTTTGAAATCCTAGCGAACTTGGCTTTTTGAATGGGTAGAATCATTGGCAGAATTATGCGTAATGCAATAAGCCATTTATAACGAAAAGAAAGAAGGAAAGGGTATAAAAAAATTACCTTGAGTCGAGAGTATTTTGTGAAAGAACTCTCAGAGTAAACAACTTAATTTTTTTTTTGTTGTGACCTAGATTTTAGAACCGAATAAATTTTTGAACGCGCCTCAGTCCGTTTGCTGTTATTCTGCCTCTGACATTGTCATTCTTAGTCACCGTTTTTTATTTATTTACACAGGCGTTGGTAACTAAAATAACAAAACTTAGCCAATCTTATATCAGAGGTAAAATAACAATAGAGTGTATTTCGCTGTAACTTGATTGTTTTGTCTTTTCTTTTTTAAATAATAATGGCCTTATTTATAAAAACTTATTGGGTCCTCCAATCACACTTTAGTTATGGTTATTATAGCCTGCATTAGGTTGGCTATAATAATGCCGCCATCTTGAAATACACGAATTCTTCGCAAGTTTGAACATGTGTGGAGCATTGGAATTTCAACTCTATAATGAGGAGTTTTCTTTTTGCCGGTTCCAAGAATCCACTAGATGGCAGCAGGAGAGATATCCACAAAAACTGTCAAAGGCAGTTTCTATACTTGAGTAGTCTATATTTTTATATAGGCTACTCAAATATAGACTCTAAATTCTCTATGAATTAAAATTAAATTTTGGTATTGCAAGTCGTGTTATATTTTTACCAAATTTTGTCACTTTTATATGTATCTACTTACTCGTTATTCTTGCTCTCTATAATCTTTAGTAGATACCCTGTCAAGCAAAACTTTTTTTACGAAGTTTTTCTTGACAGGGTATCTACTAAAGATTATAGACTATGGTCCCTTAGAAATTCAAATTTAATTACTAATATGATGATATTTAAAAGAAAAAAATATTCCTTAAGTTGATGCCGTAAGGCAAAGTGCTCAGGATATTAGTGTATATTTTAAACAAAGTTAAGTAAATTTTATAAATTATTCGTATAAAGGTTTTCCTATTTACCCTAAATTTTGGGTGTATTTTATATATTACCGCTATCTATTTTGACAGTTTTTGTAGATAGCGACTAAACGCCATCTGTTGCGTTAAATAATAACTACTGGAAAACTCCTCATTAACAGGATAGAATTTATATTTCAATATTTATCATTTACGCAACGTCTTGTCGTGTTTAGCGGTTGCAAACTTGGAATAAGGCCCAAGCGGCCACATTCTGTTTCTTATAACGTGATCGTTAGATTGTCAATATAACGATTTCCGCTATTATCGTGCTCTCCTCCAATCAGAGAAGTTTTTAAACCTTCGCTAATTGGAGGAGAGAGCGCTAATAATGGAATTCGTTGTTTTGACAATCTAACGCTCACGTTATAAGAAACAGAATGTGGACGCTGGTCTCAATAAGTTTTTATTAATAATGCCATAAATATGTAACCGTTTGGGTACTGCTACTTGTTGTTTGTCATTTGTAAAAATGTTGTTAGTGAAAAAAAAATACAATGGGTTAATTGTTGTATGCTTCATTTTATGATTAGGTTAGATATTATTTTAGAGCTTTTGTTTTTTATATTGCCATATTAGCGTGATATTACTGTTAAGCCATTTTCTAATATTTTTTCTTTCATATTTTCTTAAATCCTAATATTATAGTTTAAGTGTAATTCTTTAATAAAGTTTTTTTTATCGTTGGCAATATTTTAGACTTTTCTCTTTTCTGATATTCATTGTTTATTTATTTAACCTTATTATAGTAAATTGAGATTTATATTTTTTCATAGCAATCAAGTTATATTGAATACTTTTTTACCTAGTATTTATTTGCATTTCATTTCTTTTATTTTATTGCAAGTTGTCCAAGTGTTTACTATATTAGACATAGGTAGTGAAACTATGACTTTGGACAGTGTGTGATTAAATATAATGTTTTTTTTTTCAGTATTTTATTATATATTTACAATTTATCATCTTCCTTATTTTACTAATTTGTTTTTAGGTGTTGTTTTTTTTTATTTGGCACGTTGTTTCTGTAGTTGATTATTATTTATTTATTATGCACCATATTATTAAATTAATTTTATTGCCTTAATTGGAGTCTGTAAATTGACATTATTACACTATTTTTTTTATAAAAAAAAAATAAAAAAATCTTTTCAAAAATAATTTTGTCCTACAACTATTATTTTACCTACTGTAAGAAAACTTTTTTTTTTTTTTTTTGAGGATAATCATTAATTATTATTTTTAGTAAAATGGTTTGAGTAACAGATAATGCCAGATTGCTGACTCTATATATTTTTTATTTTTTTTCATATTAAAAGTATATATTTCTCTAGACAAAGAACTCCGTCAGGCAGCACGACGCCAGTAAGAAGTGGTCAACCCACGGCCGTATCAAGGTTACTTAGGAAGCCTTCTGACGCCTCTGACACAGCCGCGCCCACAACGCCTAGAAGAGGCACTCCGACCAAAATCGACAAACGAGAACCATTCCGACTTTAAATTTAAAAAAAAATTGCAACGAAATTTTAATTTTGACAACTAATTTGAATTTTGATTAAGTATTCTACTTACTAATAATGAATGAGAGCTCGAATATTTCGATAACAATACTTTTAAAATGCTACAATTTTTCGTTTGCAAAATTGTACTGTTTTATTATTTATATGGTATTTAAATATAATTGTTTCAAGTCTTTTTAATAAATTTAAATATCTTATAAATTATTTAACTCTTCTAGTTAAACACTTTTAAATTTACCTACTTATGATGGATATATTTTTTTGTTAAAAGGACTTGTAATGAAATTAGTGCCGAAAATAATAGTACTAACTTTGAATTAACCTATTCGCGAATTAAGCCAAGCTTAATTACGAGGTATTGCTAAGTGCGAATGTGGCTTCTATATAAGTAAACAATATAGTTGATAGTCGTATAACGTAAAGTCTGCACTTGTTGCCTTGTAAACTTCTTTTTACTCTTTAATGCAATTTTTTGCACCAATTTTTATTTTATTTTATTTATTTTGTCAGTATTTTTTTTTTACTTTGTTATCTATTATTTTTGCGTCTTTCAGTTAAAGTAAATTAAGGTATGAATGTGAATATAATTTTGTTTTTTTTTATTTATTGTCAATGTTGCCATATATTAGCGTATGTTTTTATTATTATAATTATTTTGTAAAGTAAAATTATCCGTTTATTGACGCCGAACGGAGTGTGATTTTAAAAACCTTCTTTTGTAAGATTTGTTTTCTTTTAGGGACCATTTTGTTTATTATTAATTATTGGAATGTGATGTGATTGTTATTTGGTGTATTAAGTTCTTGGAGTCTGTTTGTGGGTTCGCCAGTCTGCTTATAAGATAGAGTTCTTAATACAACAATTTACAATTAATTAAGAGTGATATAGATGAGTGTGTGATTCCAATTTCAGTAAGAAACTGCACAATCGTGTTCATTTTTTTTTAAGTGTTGTGAAAAATCGGTCTTAACGTTACTTAATGTAACCCAGTATACTTACATTTATTTTAAATGATTAAATTCTGTTTTTTCTTTGTGTAAAAACACTATTTCTCTGTCTTTCTAAACTACTTTCGCCAGAGTTGTTTGGAAATTCGAGAAATTTTCGTTTTTTTTTAAAGATTTGTTTAATTTTAAGTATAACAGAAGTACATGTTGTCTCAAAAGACATTTATTTTTAAGTTTAGTTTTTGATAAACGCTTTAAAAATATAATCTACGACTATAAAATGTTAACCAACACTCACACTTATTTGTTAATTTTTATATTAAATCTGACTCTAATTGTAATTATAGAGTTATTTAACAATTAATCTGGTCATTTTATTTAAATCATTGTTGTATTTGTTATTTAAAAGCTTTCTAATTTTTTGTATAAAGTAATGATAAAAAAATACCTAGATACAAGTGAAATTTTTACAATTATACAATTCAAATCTCATAATGATTTAAAAATAAAATAATAACAATTACTTAGTATTTTATTTTATTTCCTTACTAATTGAAACCCTATTATTTTTGTATATAGGTAGAAGGTATTGAAAAAAGGCATTTATTATTTATTTGATTGCAATTTAATTGGCTGGTACATATTGTGTAGTTGGCCCCTAAGTACCTTGCTCCAAGTTTGTTTATAAATTTTACCATAGCATTGAATGCAGGTATATGAGCCCTGCTCCAAATTACAAGTACAACGCCCATATATTGGCCACCTCCGTAGACTAGTGGTTGCGCCTTTTGCGTAGTATCCGGAGGTCGAGGATTCGATTCCCACGTGCTCTCCGAGGCACTATAGTGGTGTTGTCAAACAAATGTACATTTTTTAAATTAAAAACTCATTGGTATACACCGGAATTCGAACCAGGGACCGAAGTGATTTTAAGTCCAAGGTCTAACCAACTCGGCCACCACGTATATACTTCTGTTTTTTTTTCTATAAATTAAACCTAATTTTATTTAATAAATGAATGACGCTTATCATGGCATTTTTTAAATTGAAGCACGGCAGGTTTGTAACTATATCCATCTGATGTTAAGCAGTCGTGTACAGTCCATGAATGCGATCGACCAATAAATTGTTTTTTAACAGCATTGGTCGCTATGCCATGTCATGTCGGCTAAATGATGCGGTTACAAAATGGTCCGATGAGGCTCTTCCTGATTCAACTGCAAAGTAGATATTACCTCTCCCTGCGCATGACGGTGAGTCGGTAACGCTACTATACATTTATGTAAACCTTCCCCCCGACCCTCAATAAGAGAAAGAGCACGTATGAGATTATACCTACAATTTAGGCAGCAAAACGACTCTGAAAAATATTGCCTCATTTTTATTAAATACGATGAATGTACATTTTCCTTATTTTCATTTTCTGTCTTGATATTTCATAGGAACTGTTTTAATACGAGTTTTTTTTTTTAGTTATTTTACCGTATTTCAGAAAAAAAAGGAAAACGTACGAGCCCACTGTTTGTTGCTGCTAATGCTTGGATAAAATAGGCATGTAGTACTAAGATCCTAACAATAAATAAAATTAATTTATTTATGTCATAAGAGAAGTAGGTACTTAGATATTGCGCCCGCCTTTAAGGACACTGCATTCGTAATCGCGAAGTCTTCTTTCTCCATTCAAACTTTCGATACGTATCTAACGCAGAATTAAAATAATATATAATATACGTGGCCGAATTGGTTAAACCTTAGACTTAAAAACTCTTAGGTCTCTGGTTCAACCCCCCGGTGTGTACCAAGAGTTTTTAATCTAAAAATGTATGTACCTACGTTTGTTAACAACACCACTAGTGCCTCTGAGAGCACGTTAAGCTGTAGTTTATATATGAGTTATTAAGTATCCATCCGCGACGAGCTAGCCAGTTGTTCGTTGTAGAATAATACAATCGAGGTGGGATTAAAAACCGGAGGTAGGGTACTCAGGCCGTCTAGGCACCAGTTATGATATATATATATGTCGGTCATTGTAATAATTAATCTTTCTGTACTGGGTTTTTTTTTAACAAAACCAATTTAAATATAATACTAACATATTTATGTACCTCATGAGTAATTTATTTATTTATTTCCAGAAAACTGTCAGCTATTTAATACAAATACATATTGTCTTATAGAGTAACTTAAAAGCTATTGATAAGTTTTCACTGTTAAGTAACTGTGAACTCTTAAATTTGATATTAAACACATTTATTACAAAGAACACACACAAATGAAGACAATACAAGCTTATACATATGCGTACACTGTTACATGTAAGTATTTAATCCTATACTGTGTCGCCCGATGGTATGGCAGGTAGCGCTGTCATCAGTCTACGCAATGCCACAACGCTAATAGAGAACACGTCCATCTTATGAGTGTTCACAAATGAATTAAGATATCTACAGATACGTACAAGATAAGAGTTTTGTCTGTAATTAGAGTTAGTATATGGAAAATGCTCGGATTACGAGCACCAATTCTTGGAGCTTGAAACCCTATTTTTTCTAATAGTTCAGGGCAATCAATAACGCCTTTCATGACTTTCAGAAAATAGATACAATCAGTAATGGTTCTACGAGTTTCAAGCGGTAAAAGATGTTGGTTAGAGCATCTATCAATATATTTGCTATGAGGTATTTTAAATTTAAATTCTAAATATCGAGTAAATTTCCTTTGTACACCTTCGATTCGATTTATATAAATTTTATATGATGGGTTCCATATCTGAGACGCGTATTTTAAATGACTGCGAACGTATGCACAGTATAATATTTTTATGGTTTTCATGCTACTGAATGGTTTACATGTTCTTAAAATAAAACCGAGGGATTTGTTCGCTTTCTTGACAATGCTATCCACGTGTAGGTCGA
Organism: Monopis laevigella; assembly: GCA_947458855.1. Lineage (NCBI taxonomy): Eukaryota > Metazoa > Arthropoda > Insecta > Lepidoptera > Tineidae > Monopis > Monopis laevigella. Next base: position 13,766,713 of record OX381597.1, read on the forward strand.
ATATCAATTTCTCGTCATGGATTACACCCAGATCGTTCATATTATTGATTTTGCAGAGATGTAAATTATGAATAAAATAATTACCTTTAATTAATTTAGTTTTGCGTGTGAAGGACATGACATAACATTTAGATATATTAAGGACGCGTTTACGTTTAACTGCGCTGCAAGTTTAGGTTTTGAGTTCACTACTACAATCGCACGGCGCACTCACACAGAAACGCCTGCAGTTAGAGGGAAACGGTGACAAGACCAACACTACTTGATACTTTAAATATTACTATAATTTATTTTCTATTCCACCGGGTGTTTATGTTTTGCAACGTTTATCTCTCTTAATCACATGCGTTTTATTGGAGCACGACATGTGACTCTGTTTCGACCTAATGGTAAGCAAAACTACAGAGTCCATAAAGGAACAGCCAATACACTGTTGTTAAACAATAATGTTGGTCGCTCCCACTATACCGGTTTTTAAGGATGAGGTTACGGAACGTGTGGTGAATAATACAATTACCTAAATTTATTTTAACAAAGCATGTGACAGAATACAGGTGGGATAAAATAAGAACTGTGAAATACGAAACAGATATAATTGTTAAAATATTTTTATTGTCTTAAAATGTTGGATTTAGGTAATGTGCCTTCCATTAAGCACGGAAGAAATTATGAACATACCGCTATACGAGAGATTGAGATAGTATTAAAAACAGAATAATGGGGCGCAATTAGTAGACTGTCGCCGTTTACAGACTACGGAAAACCAGGAAGCTGTAAGTAATTTTTTTCTAATTTCCAACCATAGAGGACTCGCACTTTGCAGAATCGTGTCTTGCTCGATCTTTTCCTTTTCTTTTAAAGAAATTTCATTTTTTTGCAAAAAGCCTTTTTTTGCAATTTAATATTCATTTTCTGCTGTTTTTTCCCACCATTGACAAATTCTGTCATGGGTGTGTTGGTACAGTCTTAAAGACATGGGCGGTATATTTATATGACAAAGTAGTGAGTTCAGTTGTGTATATCCTCCGCCCGTAGACATAATACTAGCAACAACTTCTTCATTCGGATCCATAGTATTATCTAAGATATTTGAAGATTTTAGAACAAATTTTTTGCCACACATGTCACACTGTAAATTAAATGTCGAGTTTAGACCATTCCTTTTTTCATTTTTTATTTGAACATTTTTTAAATTACAATTAAACATTGAATTATGGTTCCCAATTCTTGTAGTTGTTCAAAAACGTATTTTTGATTTCTATAACCCTTCGGCCGTGAAGTTGATCTTTCTTTTCGCGATCCTAAAAATAAATAGGATTATTTTTTAAAACACAACATTTAAAAGTTTAAAGTGATAATAATAAAATGTTAAATTTACATTAAGGATTTCATGACAGTCCCTGTCAGATATTGTCATCTCCTTGACATTGATGTCGTCCGAATGATCACGCCTTTTTCTGAAATAAAATAGGAAAATACATATGTTGTGAGTACAAACATATTATATTCTTAGATTTGTTAATTAAAGCAATTTCATCACGAAGAGCTCTTCTTATATAATCGCTTCGTATTTTATTCTCAAAACGGTATAATGGGACCCACCAAAATAGTGATGCTTAATATTTTTTTTACCAAAAATAGTTTTTGTGTATAAATAATATAAAAAAGAAAATTTTAAAAAAAACGTACTGTCTTGCTTTTTCTGCACTTTTAATAAATGCATGACACCTTCTGCGAGAAATCTTTCCAAAGAACCGTGGGTGTGGCATGATAAATGAGTAATCTACAATTTAAACATTAATTAAATTTAAATAAAAGGTGGCTAGTGTACCGTTGATATTGTTAAGAATTTAGTTAAAAACAGGTGTGATTTTTTTTTTATATATTAGCCGATATCGCCATTGTGAATTATGAAATTGTCTAAAGTTCAGCCGAAAACAAGTATAATGACCATTTTTAACACATTTACCAATGCCGTCGTCGTCTTGAAATAAAGAATCGATATCAAAATTATATTTACAGCATTAGTTAGTTAAAAACGAGTATATAGTCCATTTTGACACATTTTCAAAATTGAATTTACAGCCCTAAAGTTGATCGAAAACGAGTATAATGTCAATTTGACACATTTACCAGAGCCGCCATCTTGTATTTCAAAATTGATATGAAAACTGATTTTACAGCCCTAAAATTAGTCGAAAACGAGTATAATGTCAATTTGACACATTTACCAGAGGCGCCATCTTGTATTTCAAAATTCATATGAAAACTGAATTTACAGCCCTAAAATTAGTCGAAAACGAGTATAATGTCAATTTGACACATTTACCAGAGCCGCCATCTTGTATTTCAAAATTGATATGAAAACTGAATTTACAGCCCTAAAGTTAGTCGAAAACGAGTATAATGTCGATTTTTGACACATTGACCAGGGCAGCCATCTTGAATTTCAAAGTTGATATGATAATTGAATTTACAGCCCTAAAGTTAGTCGAAAACGAGTGTAATGTAGATTTTTGACACATTGACCAGGGCCGCCATCTTGTATTTCAAAATTGATATGAAAACTGAATTTACAGCCCTAAAGTCGAAAACGAGTATAATGTCAATTTGACATATTGACCAGGGCAGCCATCTTGAATTTCAAAATTGATATGAAAATTGAATTTATAGCCCTAAAGTTAGTCGAAAACGAGTATAATGTCGATTTTTGACACATTGACCAGGGCAGCCATCTTGAATTTCAAAGTTGATATGATAATTGAATTTACAGCCCTAAAGTTAGTCGAAAACGAGTATAATGACACATTGACCAGGGCCGCCATCTTGAATTTCAAAATTGATATGAAAATTGAATTTATAGCCCTAAAGTTAGTCGAAAACGAGTATAATGTCGATTTTTGACACATTGACCAGGGCAGCCATCTTGAATTTCAAAGTTGATATGATAATTGAATTTACAGCCCTAAAGTTAGTCGAAAACGAGTGTAATGTAGATTTTTGACACATTGACCAGGGCCGCCATCTTGTATTTCAAAATTGATATGAAAACTGAATTTACAGCCCTAAAGTCGAAAACGAGTATAATGTCAATTTGACATATTGACCAGGGCAGCCATCTTGAATTTCAAAGTTGATATGATAATTGAATTTACAGCCCTAAAGTTAGTCGAAAACGAGTATAATGTTCATTTTTGACACATTGACCAGGGCCGCCATCTTGAATTTCAAAATTGATATGAAAATTGAATTTACAGCCCTAAAGTTAGCCGAAAACGAGTATAATGTCGATTTTTGACATATTGACCAGGGCAGCCATCTTGAATTTCAAAGTTGATATGATAATTGAATTTACAGCCCTAAAGTTAGTCGAAAACGAGTGTAATGTAGATTTTTGACACATTGACCAGGGCCGCCATCTTGAATTTCAAAGTTGATATGAAAATTGAATTTACAGCCCTACAGTTAGTCGAAAACGAGTATAATGTTCATTTTTGATACATTGACCAGGGCCGCCATCTTGAATTTCAAAATTGATATGAAAATTGAATTTACAGCCCTAAAGTTAGTCGAAAACGAGTATAATGTCGATTTTTGACATATTGACCAGGGCAGCCATCTTGAATTTCAAAGTTGATATGATAATTGAATTTACAGCCCTGAAGTTAGTCGAAAACGAGTGTAATGTAGATTTTTTACACATTGACCAGAGCCGCCATCTTGTATTTCAAAATAAAAATGAAAATTTAATTTGCAGCCAAGAGCGCGATTTTACTAGTTGAAACAATGTTAAAACTTGCACGTTTACGGTGATTCTCAATTGTTTCTAAATCCCCCACCCCGCGTGCAAAGAAATGGTAAGAATGACGATTTACATCGGCCAATGTTGCGCCATCTCAAATTTTATATAGAATAAAATTAACGTATTATGTATTTATTTATTACATTTCAGGTAAACTTACGGCTAACAAATTTATAGTTAGTTATAGTATTTTAATATATTTCTTACCTTTAAAAATATGAAGATCAGTTGCGTCAAATATTTTATATAATTACACAAAATTCTTATTTGATAAACAGCGACACAGCGTCCTTCCACAACAGCGTCTCAACGCGGACTGAGATAATTTTTGAAATGCTTGCTAATAGTACAAGGTTTACCTAATACCATGGTTATAAAGTCGAAATTGACTTGGCAAATTAGCTGGTTTTGAAGGAAAAATCATTATTTTTTATTGCATAGGTTAATAACATTTTTTTAATTTTTTTTTATTGGGTTTGAAATTGACTATATATGCCATCATGCACTATTTTTAAACTAATTATAACTCCTCAAATCATTGTGGAAATTTTACCCAAACTCAACCATTTTCAACCATTTCGCATAAGGAATGCGTTTAAAATTGGTTTTACTTCATAAAAAAATATTTTTTTTTATCAGAATCGTAGATTAAGGTTTAAACCATCGATCGGTATCAAAAACATTAAAAAAAGTTTTCTTAGACTTCTTAGAATTATACCAGAAATCATGCCATTTTAAAACTTTTTGAATATACGTCCTTAAGATCTAATTTATTCAGCAGACAATAATCTTCCAGCCGGCTCAAATCATCCTGAATGAGGTAAGTATCTTGGAGATTATTAACCGATTTATATATCTTCATATCATCAGCGAATAAAATGTATTTACAATTATGGAAACATTGATTAATATCTGATATGAAGATTATAAACAGCAAGGGCCCCTTTTAAGAAGCCATGCTGCTGAGAATCAAAGGCAATCCTCAATGTGTTGTATAACTGTATATAAACAATACGCTCGAATACCTTCGCAATAATACAGAGCTTCGAGATTGGTCGGTAATTAGTTACACAAATCATATTTCCTTTTTTGTAGATAGGAGTAATGAAGGCCGACTTCCATATAGCCGGCATAACACCCTCAAGGAGACTTCTTTTAAATAAAAAAGAAATGGGAAATGACAGCTGATCTGCACACTCAATCAGAAATTTGGATGGCAAAGTATCAGGCCCTGCAGATTTATTGACATCCAATTTTAATATGCAACATCGGACTAGTTCCTGATTAATTTCTATGTCACCTATATCTGACACTGTACTCGATGAACTTGGAAGATAAGGTGGCGAAGACGTCCGGGAATTATTTGTATTCAAAAAGGTGGAATGGAAATAGTCGGAAAAAAGCTCACTGATACCTTCACCGGAACTACTTGTAGCACCATTATACGACATAGCAGTGGGGATATTATTGGAGGAACGCAGGGTTTTCATGTATGACCAAATAGCTTTGGGGTTACAAGATATTGAGTCTTCAATTTTACCAATGTAATTAATATAGTTTTGCTTTTCGATATATTTGGCTCGGTTGCGTAATAAAATGAATGTTTGTTTATCCGAAATATTGCCATACGTTTTGAACTTTCGCCAAAATTTATATTTTTCCTTAAGTATTTTCTTTAAAGGCGGGCTATACCAAGGAGGAAACTTTGAATTACTTATAAAGTGTTTTGTCGGTATATGTGTACTACGTAACTTATAAACCTTATCATAAAAGAATTGCACGGCTTCCTCAATAGTGCCTCTACTAAGATTTTCTACCCAATCAATCTCCGTAAGTTCTAATCGGAGCGATGTGTAATCCCCTTTACTGTACAAAAATACTTCACGAGGTAGGGTCACCAAACAGTCGGAATTTGAGTAAGATGCACTGACACAAATTGCTCTATGATAGGGATCTTCGGGTACTAACGGATCTAAGCACTCCTCCACAGTAAGAACACTGTTGGAGAGTGCAAGGTCCAGTATTTTCCCATAAGTATTAGTAACATCATTAAACTGCTGGAGATTGCATATATTAAGGGTATCAATCAGGTCTATTGAAGTTGCACTGTTGAAGCTAGTTGGATGTAGTATTTTACCATCCAGATGCCAAGCAATTTCACTAATGTTCGGATTAATAGTCATGGCTAAGCACTGGCTCAAGTCGTGCTCACGAATGTAATACTCAAACGATGCTTAGCCGAGCAACCACTTCGCACTATAATAGTCGAGTAAATATACGCAGCTAAGCCAAGCAACGCCTCAAGCGAATGCTCGCTGAAATATGTATATTACTTGGAATCCTGGTGCAAAAAACCTCAAAGTATTGAGAAGTTACATTTCCATGGAGATAGGTAACCCTCTACTGTTAAAGTTTTATAATATAAATGTTTAATTTTCACTGAAAACAGAAGAAATCATAGATTTTGTATTAATAAATTATGAAATACACACAAGAAATAAAAGAAAACTAGAAGAATAGGGAACAATATTTTTAAAACGACAAAAAAAAATCATAATTACATAATCAACAGAAACTTAATAAATAACAGTCTAACATGAAGAATCTAACGATGAGCATTTATTTATTTATTTAAAATACTTTATTGCACAAAATTACAAAATAAAATTGTACATAGGCGAACTTAATGCCTTAGGCATTTTCTACCAGCTAATATAACATATAACAGCTATTAATTGCATTATCCATAGTCAAGCAGAATTAATATACTAAATCGGTTAAATATACTGTAAACCTTGATATACATAAATGGTTTATATATATGGGATATCTTGAGATATTTATAAAAAGAGTAAGTAACCCAATACCTTTTTTTTATTAATAATAATCGAGTGATACTCAGTAAATATATTGAAAATACAAGTAAATTATTGGTAAGAGCAAATAAAAAACAGATCAAAAACATACAATAAGAAATAAAAAAAATAAAGCATATTAATATTATTGCATAATAAGCAATTTCGACAACATAGCGGACAAAAATCAAAAAACTTATCATGCACAGTATTGTAAAGCAACAGTGTAAGCATTGCAGCGGGTAGACAAATAATTAAATTGTTACGATAAGAACATCGGTAGGCACAATACAGAGACAGGTAATTGAAAAGACAGTAACTTAATTGTAGACACAATAAATACGGATAGCCGAAAACATATCTTAACATAAAGAACACAAGATAACCCACAACAGAAAGATTTTTGCATACAATTACCAACATAATAATAATTGAACTTCGAGTAACAGCCAAGTTGTAATATTGGAAGTACCTACGTTTGTATGGGCGTGAAAACGACTGCAGAGACCTTAACGGTTGGTAAGTACCACCTTTATAAAAATTCACAAATGAGATCCATTCTTTTTTCTTTTTTTTTGTTCACATTCATCTGCCATCGGCCAGTCAGCCATAATCAGATATGTTATAAGAAATATTGACAGCCTCCGTAGACTAGTGGTTGCGCCTTAGGCGTTGTATCCGGAGGTCGTGGGTTCGATTCCCACCCATGGCAAAAAATATTAGTACGTTTTTTCTGTACAGCTTGTCATGGTCTGGGTGTTTATAAAATATAATGTGTATTATATCGTTGCTTCGGGTACACATAGTACAAGCCTAGAGCTTAGTTTGTGACCAGAGTAATATGTGTAAATTGTCCTACATATTATTATTATTATATTTCATGAGGGTGGCTTTCCATTAAAAGCATGAAGCTAAACAACTAACTCGCCCAGCTCCAAGCGCGCGGACGGTCACGGTTTTTACCTTCATGATTAAGTCATATTCCCTTTAATTCTTCTATTTTAAGGCTAGTATAGGCTTCCTCTTCAGCCTATGTACAAATTGGTTTGGTTTTAGGAGGTCTCTTGCCAGCCTGTTAGAGCGGATTTGGAGTCTCTTTTGATATTTTGTGGAGTATCTCTTGCTTCGCACCTGATGGTTGGTACCTATAGATACTCATGCAGTTCTTCTGTTTTAGTGAACCATGGCGCTTTTAGATCCATTCTGATGAAAGTTTTTATAGGGTTTATTTCTAACGGTTTGCTAACTTAATAAATAAAACACAATTTTAAGTAGACTATAAAAACATTTATTTTATGGCTTCCTATTTCTACTCAATACAAATTGTAAAAATAAAAAAATACTACAAAATCTTATTCTTACCCGGGTCCATCACATGCACAAAAACATCCGAGCAAAGCTTTTCCAAACGAGTCGGAATATATGTGAATGTATTGTTAAAACATCGAACATATCTTCGCGAATACTAGCCTACACTATGGTTTGCCTGTACTCTGTGGGGTTTGCGCATATTCTTGCCAATGTGAGGGACCCGCATTATAATCGTACATTGATGTTCTTATACTTAGCTTATTTTAGTAAATGCATGCAAAACAACAAATTGTTACATTTTATGCTGCTAACGCTATATAAATAAGTTTTAATTTAATTCTAACAATACTGATTAATTATTAAGAAATTATAAAAACAGATCACAGAAAAAAATTAAGTAATTATAGACATTTTTTTTTATTGTAACATGATGGTAAGCACCTACAGAGTCCATGATTGTGGTCAATCAATACATTGTTGTTTAACACCATTGGACGCTTCCAATATGCCGGCTAAATGACGCGGTTACGAAATGGGCGGCGATAGAGACGAATTTGAATTACGAATTTACTTTAATATACTCTCGCTGCTTTATCGTTAAACAAACTGTTCGTTTCATAACCACACCCTCAACCACAAAACAAAATTTCAAGATTCTTACTCAGAATTGATGCCCCGCCTTAGCACCATGTCATACCAAATACCTAAGATAACAAGTACCCTTTTTACTTGTATTACAGTAGTGTAGCTCAGAGATAATAGCTCAAAAAATACACTGTCAGTATTTAGGTATATTTAATTTTAGCAGAAAACAACACCTAAAGGCCTATTGTCATATGGACTACAATTAGGGATTATTTTATTTTGATAAACAGATTTTAAAAAGTTTTGTGTTTAGGTATGTAGCAATTTGTAGGTATTCACGGTACCTTTTATTATTTAGAGTTTAAGATATTAGAAATGAATTACCATCTAATTGTCTATCATTAAATATATTTTAAAGAAATTAACCGACATTTAAACTTACAAACTATATTATGGCATTGCTTCTACATCTAGTTATTAGATGCCTACATCACTATTGGTAATACTACAATTTGTGCATTGTTATTTTTTTACTACTATATTAATTTTATTGCCTAATAAAATCAAATAAATTAGCTTTTAATATTATCAGTCTGACAAATAAGTCACTTACATTATAAACATATAAAGTAGTAAAAAAAAGTTTAAAAACTGTTTGTTTTTAAACTTTTAAGAGAGACTAAGGGCTGATTTTTCAATTCTCTGATAAAGTTATCCAACAAATAATTTGTATGAAGAAAGAATAAATTTGACAGTTCTCCATACAAGTTATCTGTAGAATAACTTTATCTAACAATTGAAAAATCAGCCCTAAATAGTTATAGATCTTTATTATTGTTATTTGTCAGGCAGTTGAAACTGATAAAGCCATCTTTTTGTATAAAAAAGTATTTCTTAGCTGGTGTGGTTTAAAGTTGTGCAAAAAAATTTTTAATTTATTGATGGTCTCAGCTGAGACAACTTCTTTTGGTAGTTTATTCCAAGCATTAATAATAAAGGTTTTATGTATGTTATTAATAAACCAATATAGAAGTTTATCAAACTAAATGAATCTTCCCAAAAGTACTTATAACAATGACTCCCTCCGCTTAGATTTGACAAGTAGACTCATTTGACAGGCTCACAATATTGTCTTTCTTAAATATTTTATTCAGTATTAGGCTTTCGAATAAAAGAAGTCAAAGAAGAAATTTCACTGGCACCACTCTCATTAGGCAAAGTTGTAAAATCAATTTCTTCAGTCAAATTCTGTCTATCTGTACTATTATTAGCTGCCGGCCAACGTTTGTGGCTTGGAGCATACAGAACCAACAGGGCAAAGATGTAAATGTTCCACATTCCGTACACACCTGTGAAGAATGCAGAAGTATATTCCAGCTCAATATCATCATCCCATTTCCATTGCCCCTCCGCCACTTGCCCCAAAATAAATCCAATAACAGTCAAAGCAGCACATAATAAAGTTGCGAGCATCAAAAATTTAAATCTATAAATAATCCCTTCATAGTGCAAACGACGCATTGTACACATAGAAGGCAAAGAAGCCCGCTTAATTGAAATATTCTTAAATACTTTCCAAACCATGTAGCATAAAAATAAGAAATATATTCCAGCGGAAATTCCAGCTAAAATAATAAATGTCAAAGCTAATTTAGTACCAATTTCTGTTACCCAGATCGAATAGAAAGGATTTCTTAGTTGAATGCCTCTCTCACACATATCAAAAATGAATAGAGACAAGCATCCCATAGCAACCGCACTTAAATGACGCCAATACTGTTTCAAAGAGCTTTGTGGAGTCATATCTTGTATCAGCATATGTTCGCCAGCAAAAACCAACCAGAATGAAAATAGCATAGCATAAAACATACCTTGACGTACATCACTCAATAATAACATGAATGGCATATCAAACTGAAGCGTCAAGTATTCCAAAGGCATATTTAAAAGACATAAACTAAATCCTAAGCTAAGTAACATTTTTTCCAATAAAACTGGCTTTCTTTGCAACATATGGACACGGTTCCAAAACCATATCATTATTGCAACAATACAGGGGAAAAATACTGTTTTTAAAGACAACCATATTTTGGTGAAGCCTCCGTTTTGATTAATAACTGTTAACCACATGTCTTGTATATGACCAACATGGTTATTCATGTCAGGGTTATCCACAGGTAACCTAATATTTAATAAATAATAATCATGAAACAAAGAACCTAACTCAAACATCGGTACAGCTGAACAATTATACAAATACTTCTCTGTTTTAACATCAATATCGCAATCCAAATTACGTTGTTCAACAGATTTTGTGTACAATTTCCATTGGTCTTCAGGGTCTTCTTTATTTCGGTAAGCGAGACGCGCGTCTATAGTCAGCATAGTTCGCGGCTCGATCTCCATTTGTGATCTGTATCCAATGTCTACGATTAGGACACCGATCAAATTCTGCTGCCAACGGGAGTAATCCAAGTTTTTCTCACGCGGAGCCGGCATTTGGAAGGCAAATACTATATCGTTTTCGGAATAGTCATGGTGATCGTCGTCGAGGTTAATGCCTTTGCAGGCACCCGCCCCGCGGTTGTAGAACCATTTGGAGCTATCGTTCTTTTGCCGAGAGCTATCCACGCATACAGTAGCTAGAATACCCTGCACATTGGCCGGCACTGGCGCCACAAGCCCACCGATGAGGAAACATGTTACTTGGCACAGTAATAGAAACGTTACTAAAACAGCTAATTTGCGACCACTGAGATTTTCAATTATAGTTCCACTCATTTTTAATGAAAATATTTGAGAAGAAACTAACACATTTTATGTACTTTTTCCTTTGTTCTTCGACGCGCGTCCTTTTACAGCCCGCTTCAGACAAAAATTGACATTAATAGTTTGGCATAACATTAGTGTTGTCCAAAATTTTAAGTGTTGGGAAAATACTTTTTACGGTTAATCGAAAATATTGGCGCGGCGCTAGCATTGGTCGTTTTTTTTTTGGAAAAAATATCAATAAATACCTTCAGTTCTCTCACTGTACAAACTTATGACTGTCTTTAAAGCAAAGTGGGTATCCCAATTTGCGTGTCTTAATTTCTGTATTACAACTCTTGACCTTCTCACCTATGCAAACAAAAAGGGATACGAACGTGTACATCTTCTGTTAATCCTATCATATCAATGACAGCCTCCGTAGACTAGTGGTCGCGCCTTGGGCCCGTATCCGGGCCCCGGATAGCCGGGTCGTGGGTACGATTATATATGTAAAACCGCGGTTGTTATCGGGTAGTTATCCAAAGCAGCCGCCAAATAATAACGTATAGACCGCGGCTGACTACCGCTTGATTATCCGACTCAATACCAAAAGGTCTTACAATTTTTACAGTCCCTGAGTCGAAATTGTTATAATATACGAGCCATTATATACAAATAGGTGTTATTACTAAATTATTTACATAGTCTGTCATGGTGTAAAACATAAAATGTTCAATATTATGAATTAGTTTTTTTTGTTTTTATGCAATGTCCTTCAACACGATAGAACTAAATTACACAACTCAGGGTGATCACTTTCTGGAAAACCGGGAAAAGTCGGGGAATTTCCAGAATCTGGAAAAGTCAGGGAAAACGCTGGAAAGGCAGGGAAAATAATTAAAGTAAACAACTGTAAACAATTGAATCATATCACTAAATTTGTAAATGTTTTAGGTACATTATAATATTACTCACTCACTAGATACACAGTATAGAACAAGGTAGGTAATACCTAATGTGGGCTAATTGTTTGTGTTCACGACGCGCGCGCCGCTGCTTTGTCGGTGCGTCTTTTGGCGGGCGTGAGGTCCAGCATCAAAAGCTTTGCCGTCTCAATACCGCTGCGCCGCCATCCACGTACATTTTTTGAAAAAAGTGACTGGAAAGGGGAAATTCGTATCTGGAAAAACGTTGCCACCCGTCTTTCTACTTATTTACACATTACATAATTGGTATTTAATCTGTAGGTATGAAACTCCTATTCGCTACTTTTGACAGCCTCCGTAGACTAATGGTTGAGCCTTTGGCGTTGTATCCGGGGGTCGTGGGTTCGATTACCATCATGGCAAAAAAATATTAGTACATTTTTCTGTACAACGTCAGTTTTGTGTTTTTGGTATTATGTGATCAGCCCGAGTTAGATAAAACATTATATTCAAAAGTATTTTATAATAGTAGTATTTTAAAATAACATCGACTCAACTAAGAAATAGGAAAGACTGACACTTACCTGAATTATTAAATCTGAAGTAATGTATAAAGTAAGGTACATGGAGTAATGTACTTAGGACATAAAACGGATTCAATGTATGTGATCAGCCCGAGTTAGATAAAACATTATATTCAAAAGTATTTTATAATAGCAGTATTTTAAAATAACATCGACTCAACTAAGAAATAGGAAAGACTGACACTTACCTGAATTATTAAATCTGAAGTAATGTATAAAGTAAGGTACATGGAGTAATGTACTTAAGACATAAAACGGATTCAATGTAACACAATGACATGTTTTCAACCGTAGACAGCCGCGGTTTATGGGTGATCACCGTAGTCAGTGAAAAGACTGGTAACCCGCTGGCTGACTATGATAACAACCAGCTTCACATTTATAGGTACGATTCCCATCCACGGCAAAAAATATTAGTACGTTATTTTCTGTACAGTTTATCATGAAACCTAAGCCTAAAGCTTAGTTTGTGACCAGAGCTATATGTCTAATTTGTCCTACATATTATTATTAATATTAGTATTAATTTATTTATTAATTTATTTATCAAACTTTATTGCATAATACAAAGGCGGACTTAATGCCGTTGGGCATTATGTGACTGTCAAACCTTTGGGGCATTAGAACATTAAGTTTAGGTAGGTGTGTAATAAAAAATATAATAAATATTACTACAATTTTACCTATTCAGTTACCTACCAAATATACCTACATATTAATTATACCAAATTACATAAACAAAAAAAAAAAGAATAAATATTAATAGTAAGTAATTATAATTTACCTACTAAAATACAATTAATTATAATAAACCTACATACTTAAATAAAATAATAAGAAAGTTATAATAAAATTTCGGAGGAAAAGGATATATAACTTTTTCGTTAAATCATGTGAAATCTTTGAAGTGAAATCAATAGAACTGTACGTAGACAGTAGAAATCTGGTTGTAGACTCGACATAACTGCAACATAGGTGAGTCTTTCCCCCAATCAATTGGTTCTAAATATCTTTACGTGCATTAATTTGATCGGCTTACGAGGAATCGCTCTAGGAACATTAGGCTCGAATTTAAATAAGAGGGCAATCTACTTTCTTCTTAATCATCATTTACGAAAAAGACATGTCATTTATAATAAAAAATTTTCTTTGTTTAAGACTCATTAGCTCAAAATTTTCAGTTTATTGACATTTTGACATAGGACTTTAAGGGTTTAGGAACTCTGAACCTGTATGCAAGATGTTTCATAAATCTTTTATGAATACTTTTATTTATTTAAATTATATATATTTATCCTATTACTGGTGGCGTGGCTTCGTATTTTGCTAGCCCAAGTCATGTTCTTTAATGTTCTCCAAATATCCCAGTAATGAGATTAACGAAGATAGTTTAAGATGTTTTAAAGAAATCAATTAATTGATCCCAGATAATCAATATAAAAGTTCCAGGTCAAAATTAAAAAAAACAATGTCAAAAATAATAAATATTGCTGTTTCATTTCATTTCTCAGAAAATCGTTCTTTCCCGGCTCCCATACTGAATAATTTATTGGTATAAGTCCTGATAATCGGTTAAAATTGCAAGAACTATGGTTGGTTTAAACATGAACGGTCCTACCAGGGATCAAGTGATAAAATTTATGGAGGAAAAGGAGAAGATAGAAAGTGAAATTGAAGAACTTACACAAGTCCTCGAAGCTAATGGGAATGTCGGCATGCACGAGCCGTTGGTTGATGCTGAAGGGTTTCCACGAGCTGATATCGATGTGTACAGAGTCCGTCATGCTCGCCACCGTATTATATGTAAGTTATTTTATTTAGATTTGTATTGTTACCAATTACCAAAAAACAACAACAGAATCAGTGCCTCAGTTAAAGCGTCCTAACGGCTCCATTATCTGAGAGAATTTAATATGCGCAATAAATAAACCCTAGGCAAACTTCTAAGATAATGTCTCCTATGCATAGTGCAAAATTTAGCTAATATCAAGTGGGTATATTTAAACTTTATAAATAATAAAAAGACTTTCAAATTAGTTTTTTTTTATTGCACATGTGACTTTATAAATATATCTACCCGATGGTATGGTATCTACAAAGTTTTTTTTGCCAGGTTATTGATGTTTGATTGATCTTACATATTCTTAGGAATTTATCAATACACTGTCACTTGAAAGAGTTGGTCACTCCCAGTACAGGTTAAGCCTTTTTACATGATTGGATGCTACAAACTTATTGAGACTTGTAATATAAATTAATTCAGTCACAGACTTACAATATTTCACATTGTACTTTAGTGGCAAAATATCTTTAAAGAAACACATATTGTCAGTTAAATAGAAAAGTGGTATAATTCAAAAAGAACAAACAAACAATATGAGCATTAAAAATTTTAGTTCTAGTACCGAGTAGTATTGAGTACCGACACAGATGAGATTAAAGTATAATTTTATAAATCTTCTCTTTTATCCATATAAAATTCGATTAATAATGCTTCGTTCTACCTAATAATATATTTTTTTTTTATTTTGGGAAATGTCACTTTCCATTTAACTGTTGATATTCTTATATAGGGCTATTCAATAATTAGATGAAGTTATTCAACAGTTAACTTGTATAAATTATTATTATATTATACAATATCTTATAATAAATATAAAATTATAAAAATTAAAACAACATGTAATTAGGGGCTGTTCCAAAATTCAAATATTATTACCTGTGCGATCTCTTGGGGAAAAGAAAGAGATTGAATATACACAAATTACATATCTCTGTCTCTAATTATTAATAAACAAAGTAAAATAAAAAGCCGTAAAATTTATTAATTCTTCATATCTGTTGAATAACTTCATCTGACACTTAAAAAATTATCTCTTATAATATTAGTACTTATTACTATTACAGGTCTCCAAAATGACCACAAAGATATTATGAAGCAAATAGAAAATGGTATACACCAGGCTCACCAAGAGTATCTGAATCCCAATGGAGAAGGCCCTTCCCGTGCTGTTGGTAATGGAGCACAAGCCATGGATGTGGGGGAGGCCGGCAACCACTCGCATCAGAATGGAAATGGGCATGCTTTGACTAATGGGTAAGTTTTTGGCTTTAAATTAAACTTTACGCCTCATCTGCTAAGAAAACTTTATTTTGTTATTGGAGTCTCTATTCAGAAAACTTTTAATAAACCAGCTAAGCTAGTTATTATTTACATTTTATTTTTAGCCCCTTTACAGCTATATCTATCTTAAATGATATCATAGTTAATGTCTACTTATTCTTGCTGAGACGAATCTTGTTTTGCTCAATTCTGGCCATGATGCAAAATTATATTGTTGTAAACTCTATAATATAACTCTTGCTTTGTGTAGTATATTTTTTTTATGATTCCGTACATTGTTTTTCTTAACTACATTCCCATAGGAATAATGATGGGTGGTACATTGTAATAAAATAAATAATAATATACTTGTGTTTTCTCGCTGTCATATTAATATACTTTGAAAAAACATAATTTTTAATAGAGCAACAGTGACTTTGTATCTACCTGATGGTAAGGAGACCTGGAAACTCCAGAAATTGTGTTGTTTTTGTTTAATAGTAAAGGTCACTATTAGTTAGTAACTAAGATTAATTGACCACCTTAGACTAGTGGTTGCACCTTTGGCATTGTATCTGGAGGTCGTTAGTTTGATTCCAACCCATGGCACAAAAAAAATACTGAGTGTATATATATGAGGAGTTTATAAAATATAATATGATTTATATTATTGTTTCTGGTACACAAAGTACAAGCCTAGAGCTTAGTTTATGACTAGAACAATTGTCATACATATTATTATTATTAATTTGTATAACAAATTTACTTTAATATTCTTGCTGCTTTATCATCACAGTAACCACACCTTAAAAGGAGACTAACACCTTGACAAGTAATCAATTGAGTAGGCTCCTGAAAACTATTCAACCAACAGTCTAAATGAAACCCAACTAGGTGATTTGACAGTTTTTACATCTGTATGAGCAGTAATCAGATTAGTCAGCCTAGTGAACTTATAAGAGACCCATCTAACATACATACATATCATCACGAGTGCCTACGGGGCCCGAAACCGCCTAGACGGCCTCAGGGTACCCAGCGGAGGCGTTTTAATCCCACCTCGTGGTATTCAATGGTATGAGTTTACACCGAACAAGTGGCTAGCTCGTCGCGATGTTTTGAATAGACTCAATAACCCATCTATAAACAGTTTCACAAGTTGGTATAGTGAAACCTGGACCGACAGCTTAACGTGCTCTCCGAGGCACTATAGTGGTGGTGTCAAACCAATGTACATAATATTTTAAATTTTAAAACTCATTGTTACACACCGGGATTCAAACCAGGGACCTAAGTGTTTTAAGTCCAAGGTCTAACCAACTCGGCGACCATGTATATTACATCTAAGATATGAAAATAAACAAAAAATTAAAATGACTTTTCAGTCACCACAATGGTCACCAGTCTGAAGCATCACGAGTAGCTGTAGTAGTGGAGGGTACCAACAATTTGTCTGTGTCAGAGAGACCCTTCGTCAAAGTCAACTTCTTGCATATTGGCTCTCCTGCAGAGAATGCTGTAAGTATACCAACATTTACAATAATAGACTAATAATAAATAAATATCATCATGGGTGTTTTACCACACCCGAGACTGCCTATACAGCCTCAGGGTACCTAGGCGAGGAAGGGTTATAATCCAACCTCATTATAGCTAATGATCCACACTGAACAAGTGGCTAGCTCGTCACTATGTTTAGATAGACTCAATATATAACCCATCTATAAACAGTTTCACAAATTAATATAGTGAAGCTGGGTCCAACAGCTCAAAGTGCTCTCCCAGGCACTATAGTTGTGTAGTCAAACCAATATTTTTTTATTTTTTATTATAAAATATTTGGTACACACCGAGTTTGAACCAGGGACACCTTAAAACTGTAGTATTTTTAGGTCTAAGGTCTAACCAACTCGCCTACCACATATTATTTAACAATAATAGAATCTCCTTCTTCATAGTTATAAGTATATATTTATAAACTATTATTAATGTGTTTGTCAAACTTGAGTACTTATATAACCATTGTTTGGTGTATAAATCAAAGTTTTTTTTAACTTTTGTAGTCTCCTATAAAACTCATGTTCACTCCCATCTTCTCTCTATTCAAAACAACTAATCCTCAGCTCCTGTTTATTGAAGTATCTATAATTACCAGGATCGTATAGTATATTGTTGGATAGAGAGGGTACTGAACACAGTGAAGAGGAGAGTTGATTCTTAAGACCTACAACCCTGCTTCGCAGTGTCAAGTCTGGAAACACTGCAGTTCACTCCTCTGTCTCTCAAAACTCTCTTGACAGCCTCTATCGACTAGTGGTGGCGCCTCTGGCGTTGTATCCGGAGGTTGTGGGTTCGATTCCCACGCAAAAATAATAATAAAAATATGCTTTTTCTGTACAGTTTGTCATGGTCTGGGTGTTTATAAAATATTATATGTATTACATAGTTGTTTCTGGTACACATAGTACAAGCCTAGAGCTTAGTTTGTGACCAGGGCAATATGTGTAAATTGTCCTGCTTATTAAAAAAACACAATATTTAAGATACATATTTAATATACAAACACAGATGCACCTGGCACCCTCACGGAGAATCCATAGACAGCTAACATGTTTATCTATCTTTCTAACTAAACTTTTTTTTTTTTGTTACAGGGTATTCAAATAGATGATGAAATTCTACAATTTGGTTCTGTTAACTCCACAAATTTCAATGATCTGATTCAAATTGGGCGTTTAGTACAAAATTCAGAAGGAGCAAGAGTTAATGTTAGACTTAGGAGAGGGAATGATATCCTCAACGTGACTCTGGTTCCCCAACGGTGGACTGGTCTTGGACTTTTGGGATGTAATATAATTCCAATTTAATTAAAAATGTTTTTTTAAATATTATTGATATTTTGTGATTGAGTAAGTAAAAAAAGTTATTTTTCTCAATGGGATAGGATGTAAAAGATGGTTGGAAAAAATTTGAATATACATGGTGACTTTGAAAGGTTGTACTCTGGGCTAATATGAGCAGGGTGGCCACTTTCTGGAAAATATGGAGAACCGGGAAAAGTCAGGGAATTTTCGGAGACTGGAAAAGTCAGGAAAAACGCTAGAAGGTCAGGGATAATATTAAAAGTACACACACAACTTGCTACTGTAAACTGGCAACTGGCAACCTAAGCGGGGCGATTCCATCTAAGTTTAAAATATGCTTATTTTTTTATGAAATGAAATATTATTTGTTGTTCTATATTTTCCGAAAATATAACTAAAAATAATTGTTTCTATTTTCTAATAATTTTTATGTCACATACTTTTTCCAAAAATCTATTTAAAAAATCAAATAATATACTTTTGGGATTTTTTCTTTTCCTTTTTAAGTTTATTAAGGTCGGGGAAAATCTATAAAAAGTGACTGGAAAATCTGTAAAAGTCAGGGAAATTCGTATCCGAAAAAAAGTGGCCACCTGTATGAGGTTCTGCTGATAAAAAAATACCCAGATTATTATTTTTTTCAAATGAAAAAAACTTGTAATGTTAAAATGATGTCCAATTTGTATGAGGAAGCCAACATTTTTTTTCATTTGCGACACAAGGTTTAGCCTCATATTAGCCCAAATTACCAAATTCATTCTGTATATATTTTTTAAAAATTGAAAAATATTACTAACATATATAAATTTTTATTTGTATAGTTTGAAATTGAATTTTAAAATATTATAGGTTTTTAATTTGTCTATAACTGACAACTGTATATAAAAGGTAGACCGAAACAAACAGTGGCTTTCTATTTCATACTTTGTTATTTTTTTATAAATAAAAAAACAATAATTAATTAACTTATACTGTACTGTTAATATTTTAAACTAATGCATAGTGTAACATTCTGATGTTGGGATAAATTATAAATGGTTAGGAATACTTACTAATTTAATTTGGTATCTTTGTTTAGAAAAGTTTTGCTATACCAGGTTTATCTAGCCTAATCCATGGTTTTTGGTTTGACCCACAATTTGATGCATGGTTTGACAATTATAGGTTAAGTCATAACATAAGCTTGCCACAATTCCTAACTTGTAAAGTATTTTATCTATGTATGTAACATTGCCTTACCGAGACTGTCTAGCTCTAACTTGTGAAACTGTTTATAGGTGGGTTATGGAGTATATCCAACAACCGCGACGTAATGGCCACCTGTTTGGCGTAGACTCAAAATATCATTAGCTACGATAAAGCCGTTTGGCCGAGACTCTAAGTCATAAGGGGAAATAAAAAAAATATTCTTTAAGTGGGCGGTGGGCAAAATATGGTTGAAAACCTATGCTCTAGGCGGGGTCTTAGGCACCGTAAGTCACCCGTGATGATATTTTTTTCTATATATATATATAATAAACCACTTCATTAATTTAAATTATTAATTTATATTTATAATTTAGATATTATTGATATACAAATTCTTTGATATAAAAGTCTGTCAAACCTGCCATCAAATTAGTAAACATTTTTTTTTATCTTGGTTTAGTGGAATAATATTTCATAACACATAACGTTTATTAAAATATAATTCAATAATAATATGTATCTTTATTATTTAAAAAAAAATCGTGAATGGTCCTTGCCACGAAAGCGAGAGTTATGGGTTCGAGTTCCACTCTCAAGGATATCATTATTTATTGCAATAAAAAAATATTTTTTTGTTAAAACCGTCAAGTGACCTAGTCATGTTTCGGATTTAGTCTGTGGGTTCACCGGTTTTCAGGAGACTACTGCATCGATTTCTTGTCGAGGTGGTAATATCCTTTCAGGTGCGGTTACGAAATGGGTAGGTAGTTGGATTGACGATATGGCAGCGAGTATATTAATATATTACTCGTAATGCAATTCGTCTTGTCGCCCCCTATTTCGTAATCGCATCATTTAGCCGTCATTGTGGGAGCGATCAATATAAAATATTGCTTAAGAACAATTATTGATTGACCTCATTCATGGACTTTGTAGGTCTG
Source organism: Monopis laevigella (assembly GCA_947458855.1). Taxonomy (NCBI): domain Eukaryota; kingdom Metazoa; phylum Arthropoda; class Insecta; order Lepidoptera; family Tineidae; genus Monopis; species Monopis laevigella. The sequence continues at coordinate 13,787,623 of OX381597.1, forward strand.
TTCACCACCAGGTAGATACAAAGTAACGTGCTCCAATAAGAAAAAACATGATTATAGATAGAGTGATAAAATTGTGTCTACATTTTAAAATTTTGTAATAAAAATAATAGGGTTTTGACAACCGCATTCTGAAAGGAGACCACCTCAAAAAGAAACCATATGATCTTAAAACTGTTGAACGGAATAAAAATGCAGTTTTTCAAATCCCTTTGTTTTTTTTTTAACTTATCACAGTTATCTGGCAGAGAGGCTGGGGGCGAATCTTTATAAAATTAATTAAGCTTTATGTGTAAATAACTAATTATATTATAATAATAATTATCTGCCATAGATTGAAAATAAAACACTTAAATATAATTTCATAAATTATTTTTATTTGATAAATACTTACACAGGTATTCATAAAAACGCAGTGAGGCCTTGAAGAACGAATGTTTTGTCTCTTTCTTTAGAAACAATAACGAATATGCGTAAAAAAGGCCAAACCTTCTATAACTAAAGTTTTCTTGAAGGACTCAATAAGTTTTTTTATGAATAAGCAATTAATATAAATCCCCATTTTTTATTATGCAGTCTTTATTATTGCTTAATTAAATTATGAGTCCGATTTTTTCGGAAAATAATAGCCAATATAGGAAATAATAAATCCTATATGGAACGAAATATAATCTAATTACCGAAAAGTGAAATATTTTAAGAAAAAAATAACACTCCCGCCGCGTAATTTTTAAAAAATATTTCAGCCTTTCATGTCTTTTTAATGCATATTTTTTATACATTACACGTATATCAAACAATGCTGTATATTATACTTTTCGAGGCGTTGCTTATAAATTAATTATTTTTTATTAAGTCTATAATTGGTAGTAACAATTAAATAATTGTTACTAAATATTTATTTCGATATCTATACCAAAATAATAAAACAAGAGTTTGGTTGAACGCGCTAAGAGGAGCTCTTATCAAACATTTGACAGCCACCGTAGACTAGTGGTTGCGCCTTTGACGTTGTATCCGGAAGTCGTGGGTTCGATTCCCACCCATGACAATAAAATATTGTACGTTTTTTCTGTACAGTTTGTCATGGTTTGGGTGCATTTTATAAAATATAATATGTATTATATCGTTGCTTCTGGTACACATAGTACAAGCCTAAAGCTTAGTTTGTGACCAGAGCAGTATGTGTAAATTGTCCTACATATCATCATATTATTTCCCATATATTCACGACCTTTTGGTCTTAACTCTTATAGTAATAGTATGTATAACATCTCGCTATGACCAATAGGAGCGGAAAACCAATGAAAAATGTTGCAATAACGCTAAAAAAGCCTTTTGAGAGTTTCCGTTGCGTGCGTAAATGATTAATATTACGCAGACGAAGTTGCGCGGATCAGCAGTTTGAAATAAAATGCTAACAGATGTTAGTTGGCAAGTTTATCAGCCTAAGGGCTAATTTTTCCATCTTCAGATAAATTTATTCGACAGTTAACTTGTATGACGAACTGTCAAATCTATCCATTCTCCATACAAGTTATCTGTGGAATAACTTTATCTCGCGATTGAAGAATCAGCCCTAAATATAAAATCTTACAAAATAGTAAAGAAAACAACAAATGGCATGTAAGGTACTTTACAACGCCGACGCATACTGCCCGACATTTTATTTGTAGAATTCCCGCGTTTCTTTTATCGTATTTTTTTTGATGATTAGGTATGCCTGACGTACACAATTTTACCAGACTTAAGCCCATACGCTAGCATGTCCTAGAAGTTTACACTTTAGGGTGTTGGATTTTTCTTGTCCAATATATTAAGATTTAATTATTATCCTCGTTGCCTTTGTGAACAAATTTAAATAGCAACTAATCAAGTTTTAATTTTAGTCAACGACCAAAGGCACGGCAGAATATCACCTAGCTTAAAAATATATCTTATGATTAATAACCATAGCCTTAGATTTCTTTCTCTTAGGTTTTTCTTCAACTTTTTCTTCTTCTAGGACCTCCTTTTCTTCTTCAATGTCTTCCCTAAGGTATTCTTTGAAATATTCTTTATCGTCCACCAGTTTATAGTCAATGTGTGTCAGGGTACCCCTCACGCAGTCGTGGTAGTGGCATACTACCTTTTCTTGTTCGTATGTCTCACATGAGCCTGGAAAAAAACTTATGTAAGTAAGCCGCAAAATGGTGGCCTGTGGGAAATGTTCATCAAATATCAAGAGGATTTTGTTTTGAATTTTCTGTTTGTTTGAATTGTTACTTCAATAGGCTATTTGACTACATTAAAAATATACCTACTATAAATTGTGGTCAACCTATCAGACAATGACGTAAAAAACATATTTCACTTTAATTTAAACTAAATTTGTTATTGATAATAAAATTTAATATTTTTTACAATTTTATCTATGACAAAAACATCTTTCATTGGTGACTTCACACGTTTTTAGCGCCATTGTGGAACTTCAAATTTTAACATTGATTTTTATTAATAATAGAGCAGACATCCTCATCATCGGAAATATAAATGTAAGTACTTATTATGTAATGAAGAATCATATAAACCGAGTTTCAAAAAGTAGCCTATTGGTTTCGTAATTTGGTTAAATTGAAAAAATACATGGCGTGTCCCTGAGGTCGATTTATAAATATCACGGATGACTAAATATCTTTGAAATGACAAAATTTCTAAAGTTCGTATTTTGAATCTCATCGGGTGCTTAAACTATACCTATGGTATTATTATCAATTCGAGTGCCCCCAACCACTCATAAATAGTCACCGATGACAGATTGTTATGAAATGTATTTATTATGAGAAACGAGAACGCCAAACATATTTTCTTCGTGTAAGGAAACCCAAATATCTATTTTCTATGACAAATAATATGCACGTACCTGTAAGTTGGTACCGCGCATATGACTTTCAAAAATACTACGACTTTACAAATGGTGATTTTTGTCATCGGTGATATTTTTCTTACTGATGATATCAAAGTCATAGCTGACATATAAAAATTCGACCCCAGAGCACAAACTATTATAGTTTTATTTCTTGTATTTGTATAATGTTCGCAAATGACTACGCGAACACTGTTCAAGTTGTTTGCCGCCATATAAACGGGCCTTATTCCAAGTTTGCAACCGCTAAACACTACAAGACGTTGCGTAAACTATAAATATTGAAATAAGTACCTATAAGTTAATTATAGAGTTGAAATTTCAATGTTTCAAATATGTTCAAACTTGCGAAGAATTCGTGTAATTCAAGATGGTGGCATTATTATAGCCAAAATACAGACTATATATCAATTGACAGGTGTGAAGTTGGCAGCCAAAATCTAGCAGCCTTTATAAACCGACCACTTTAAATAGGTTTTAAATAAATATTTGTTTTTATATATATGCGATAATATATTTAAATGTTTAACAGGTACATAGTCTTAATATAATAATGAAGCATCATAAAAAAAAACTGTTAAAAAAAATCTTATATATTAACAATTTTATTTTACATTAGTTAATTAACCACTATATTTCGTTATATCGTCTATACCAAAACACGGTTTAAATCAATTAGAATAATATCTAGAATATGAAAAAGTCACCTGCGTCCATTTTTTCCTGAAATCTCAATTAACTTATGAAAATTCTATACATATTTAAAAAGGCTGCTAGGCTTATAACTTCTATACTAGACATACAATATTAACTAAAATTGCTAAATAGCTGGAATACAAAACCTAGAAAAGTATAGACATAGCCACCTGCACTCCATTTTCCCTGAAATCCTGAAAAAAATCATTCATGTACTTTTGATTTTTTTCTTTCAACTCTAAATAGTCTGCTAGGTTTACTACCTCCATACTAGACATAGAATCTTGATAAAAGTTGGTAATTAGCTATAAAATAAACTCTAAAATACTATAGCCATACACACATGCGCTGAAATTCTGAAAGAAAAAATCACAAACTACTTTATGAATTTAAAATTTTCTAAACAGATTGGAGTTCTTTACTTCTATACTAGACATAGGATGTCAATGAAAAATGGTAAATATCTAGAATATGAAAAATAAAGTAGCATAGGCATAGCCACCTGCGCTCCATTTTATTTTAAATTATAAAAAAAAAACTTTAAATTTACTTACAAAATTTCTTTACATCTCTAAAAAGGCTTCTAGGTTTATAACTTCTATACTAGACATAGAATATTAACTAAAATTGATAAATAGCTAGAATACAAAATATAGAGTAGCAAAGACATAGCCACTTGCGCTCCATTTCATTCTAAATTACAAAAAAAAATCTTTAAATTTACTTACGAAAATTCTTTACATATCTAAAAAGGCTGCTAGGTTTATAACTTCTACACTAGACGTACAATATTAACTAAAATTGCTAAATAGCTGGAATACAAAACATAGAATAGTATAGACATAGCCACCTGCACTCCATTTTCCCTCAAATCCTGAAAAAAATCATTCATGTACTTTTGATTTTTTTCCTCAATTGACAATTCTAAAAAGTCTGCTAGGTTTACTACTTCCATAATAGACATAGGATCTTGATAAAAATTGGTAATTAGCTAGAAAATAAACTCTAAAATAGTATAGCCATACCCACATGCGCTCCATTTTCCCTGATATTCTGAAAGAAATAATCAAAAACTACTTTATAAATTTTGTAAACAGATTGGAGTTCTTTACTTCTATACTAGACATAGGATGTCAATGAAAAATGGTAAATACCTAGAATATAAAACATAGAGTAGCATAGGCATAGCCACCTGCGCTCCATTTTATTCTAAATTACAAAAAAAAATCTTTAAATTTACTTACGAAAATTCTTTACATATCTAAAAAGGCTGCTACGTTTATAACTTTTATACTAGACATAGAATATTAACTAAAATTGGTAAATGGCTAGAATATAAAATATAGAGTAGCAAAAACATAGCCACTTGCGCTCCATTTTATTCTAAATTACAAAAAAAAATCTTAAAATTTACTTACGAAAATTCTTTACATATCTTAAAAGGCTGCTAGGTTTATAACTTCTAAACTAGACATAGAATATTAACTAAAATTGGTAAGAAGCTAGAACACAAAACATAGAATAGTATAGACATAGCCTGCACTCTATTTTCTATGAAATCCTGAAAAAAATAATTCATGTGCTTTTGTTTTTTTTTCTCAATTCTAAAAAGTCTGCTAGGCTACTACTTCCATACTAGACATAGGATCTTGATAAAAGTTGGTAATTAGCTAGAAAATAAACTCTAAAATACTATAGCCATACCCACATGCGCTCCATTTTCCCTGAAATTCTGAAAGAAAAAATCAAAAACTACTTTATAAATTTAAAATTTTCTAAACAGATTGGAGTTCTTTACTACTATACTAGACATAGGATGTCAATGAAAAATGGTAAATACCTAGAATATAAAACATAGAGTAGCATAGGCATAGCCACCTGCGCTCCATTTTATTCTAAATTACAAAAAAAAATCTTTAAATTTACTTACGAAAATTCTTTACATATCTAAAAAGGCTGCTACGTTTATAACTATACTAGACATAGAATATTAACTAAAATTGGTAAATAGCTAGAATATAAAATGTAGAGTAGCAAAAACATAACCACTTGCGCTCCATTTTATTCTAAATTACAAAAAAAAATATCTTTAAATTTACTTACGAAAATTTTTTACATATCTAAAAAGGCTGCTAGGTTTATAACTTCTATACTAGACATACAATATTAACTTAAATTGGTAAATAGCTGGAATACAAAACATAGAATAGTATAGACATAGCCACCTGCACTCCATTTTCCCTCAAATCCTGAAAAAAATCATTCATGTACTTTTGATTTTTTTCCTCAATTCTAAAAAGTCTGCTAGGTTTACTACTTCCATACTCGACATAGGATCTTGATAAAAATTGGTAATTAGCTAGAAAATAATCTCTAAAATACTACAGCTATACCCACATGCGCTCCATTTTCCCTGATATTCTGAAAGAAATAATCAAAAACTACTTTATAAATTTTAAAATTTTGTAAATAGATTGGAGTAAGAATCAAAAACTACTTTATAAATTTTAAAATTTTGTAAACAGATTGGAGTTCTTTACTTCTATACTAGACATAGGATGTCAATGAAAAATTGTAAATACCTAGAATATAAAACAAAGAGTTGCATAGGCATAGCCACCTGCGCTCCATTTTATTCTAAATTACAAAAAAAAAACTTTAAATTTACTTACGAAAATTCTTTACATATCTAAAAAGGCTGCTGGGTTTATAACTTCTATACTAGACATAGAATATTTACTAAAATTGGTATGTAGCTAGAACACAAAACATAGAATAGTATAGACATAGCCACCTGCACTCCATTTTACCTAAAATACTGAAAAAAAAAAATCATATACTTTTGTTTTCTTTTCTCAATTCTAAAAAGTCTGCTAGCTTACTACTTCCATACTAGACATAGGATCTTGATAAAAGTTGGTAATTAGCTACAAAATAAACTCTAAAATACTATAGCCATACCCACTGGCGCTCCATTTTCCCTGATATTCTGAAAGAAATAATCAAAATCTACTTTATAAATTTTAAAATTTTGTAAACAGATTGGAGTTCTTTACTTCTATACTAGACATAGGATGTCAATGAAAAATGGTAAATACCTAGAATATAAAACTAAGAGTAGCATAGACATAGCCACCTGCGCTCCATTTTATTCAAAATTACAAAAAAAAATCTTTAAATTTACTTACGAAAATTCTTTACATATCTAAAAAGGCTGCTACGTTTATAACTTCTATACTAGACATAGAATATTAACTAAAATTGGTAAATAGCTAGAATATAAAATATAAAGTAGCAAAAAACATAGCCACTTGCGCTCCATTTTATTCTAAATTACAAAAAAAAACTTTAAATTTACTTACGAAAATTCTTTACATACGAGTATCTTAAAAGGCTGCTAGGTTTATAACTTCTAAAGTAGACATAGAATATTAACTAAAATTGGTAAGAAGCTAGAACACAAAACATAGAATAGTATAGACATAGCCACCTGCACTCCATTTTCCATGAAATCCTGAAAAAAATAATTCATGTACTTTTGTTTTTTTTTTCTCAATTCTAAAAAGTCTGCTAGGCTACTACTTCCATACTAGACATAGGATCTTGATAAAAATTGGTAATTAGCTAGAAAATAAACTCTAAAATACTATAGCCATACCCACATGCGCTCCATTTTCCCTGAAATTCTGAAAGAAAAAATCAAAAATTACTTTATGAATTTAAAATTTTCTAAACAGATTGGGGTTCTTTACTTCTATACTAGACATAGGATGTCAAAGCAAAATGGTAAATATCTAGAATATAAAAGATAAAGTAGCATAGGCATAGCCACCTGCGCTCCATTTTATTCTAAGAAGTAAAAAACTCCAATCTGTTTAGAAAATTTTAAATTCATAAAGTAGTTTTTGATTTTTTTCTTTCAGAATTTCAGGGAAAATGGAGCGCATGTGGGTATGGCTATAGTATTTTAGAGTTTATTTTCTAGCTAATTACCAACTTATATCAAGATCCTATGTCTAGTATGGAAGTAGTAACCTAGCAGACTTTTTAGAATTGAGAAAAGAAAACAAAAGTATATGATTTTTTTTTTCAGTATTTCAGGTAAAATGGAGTGCAGGTGGCTATGTCTATACTATTCTATGTTTTGTGTTTTAGCTACATACCAATTTTAGTAAATATTCTATGTCTAGTATAGAAGTTATAAACCCAGCAGCCTTTTTAGATATGTAAAGATTTTTTGTAAGTAAATTTAAAGTTTTTTTTTTGTAATTTAGAATAAAATGGAGCGCAGGTGGCTATGCCTATGCTACTCTATGTTTTATATTCTAGCTATTTACCATTTTTCATTGACATCCTATGTCTAGTATAGAAGTAAAGAACTCCAATCTGTTTACAAAATTTTTAAATTTATAAAGTAGATTTTGATTATTTCTTTCAGAATATCAGGGAAAATGGAGCGCATGTGGGTATGGCTATAGTATTTTAGAGTTTATTTTCTAGCTAATTACCAACTTTTATCAAGATCCTATGTCTAGTATGGAAGTAGTAGCCTAGCAGACTTTTTAGAATTGAGAAAAAAAAAACTAAAGTACATGAATTATTTTTTTCAGGATTTCAGGGAAAATGGAGTGCAGGTGGCTATGTCTATACTATTCTATGTTTTGTATTCCAGCTATTTACCAATTTTAGTTAATATTTGTAGCGTTCCGATATTTTTTATCCTAATTTGGCAAGAAATTATGTGCTGAACGCCTCAATTAGATAATTAATAAAATCGTTTAAGCTTTTAGCATTGTATATTTTTTCAGGCGGAGTAAAAACTTACTTGTTGTGTCGTTATTAAATCAAATTAATTAAAACGATAACATCTAAATTATGTTGCTAAAAATATTCACATTTTATTATAGAAATATTCATTTTTTATTTTTATTTTAAAAAACATATTGTCGTAGGTAGGTTAAAGATGACGAGAAATTTTATATAGAGGAGATTGATATGGACCAAAGTGGTCGATTTATATTTCTTGCTTATTATCTTTTTATATTTTGATTTTAATAATATTTATTGTTGAAGTTTATCTAATTATTCAGTATAATTGTTTTCGGTAAATGTTTTTATATTAAAAGTAAATCAAGTGCGACGCAGGATTTTTACCATCGAAAAATTGGAGAACCAATGTTCTGGGTCGCTTGGAAGTGCTTCCCTATGGCCTTAGATGATCAGGGCATTCCATTAAAGGAGTAACTACGAGGACTATTATTGCAATCACGTGTGAAGCTCGTTCTACCAGGATAATATAAAGGTACCCAACGGTGGATGCCCAGATCGGCCATTTAAAGTACGTACTTCCCTCATTTTACCATTATCCCGCTAGCTAAATTGGCCAACTTTTAATATTCATCTTTTTTTTTACCTATAAATACCTACTTAGTTAGTAAGTTTCTGTGCTGAAATATTGAATATATTCTTTGTTATTCTCATTCTATTGTTTTTGTGAATCCACAATACCTTAAGTATCCGAGGCAAAACGCTATATACAACACACATATTTATAGTGGTCCGCAGATCAGGTATCACATTCGAGACTGACTCCACTAAATATAGTGTCACAGTTTGTGCCCTGATCTGTTGGCGACTGTACATACTGTTTTATAACTCCACAACAGAGTAAACCAAATTCATAACATTACAATTGTATGTCTAGTATAGAAGTTATAAACCTAGCAGCCTTTTTACATATGTAAAATTTTTTCGTAAGTAAATTTAAAGATTTTTTAAAATGATTTAGAATAAAATGGAGCGCGAGTGGCTATATCTTTGCTATTTTGTATTTTGTATTCTAGCTATTTACCAATTTTAGTTAATATTCTATGTCTAGTATAGAAGTTATAAGCCCAGCAGCCTTTTTAGATATGTAAAGAATTTTCGTAAGTAATTTTTTTTATTTTTTTTTGTAATTTAAAATAAAATGGAGCGCAGGTGGCTATGCCTATGCTTCTCTATGTTTTATATTCTAGGTATTTACCATTTTTCATTGACATCCTATGTCTAGTATAGAAGTAAAAAACTTCAATGTGTTTTAAAAAAAAAAAAAAAAGTAGTTTTTGATTATTTCTTTCAGAACATCAGGGAAAATGGAGCGCATGTTGGTATGACTATAGTATTTTTGAGTTTATTTTCTAGCTAATTACCAACTTTTATCAAGATCCTATGTCTAGTATGGAAGTAGTAACCTAGCAGACTTTTTAGAATTGAGAAAAAAAAAACAAAAGTACATGAATGATTTTTTTCAGGATTTCAGGAAAAATGGAGTGCAGGTGGCTATGTCTATACTATTCTATGTTTTGTGTTCTAGCTACTCACCAATTTTAGTTAATATTCTATGTCTAGTATAGAAGTTATAAACCTAGCAGCCTTTTTAGATATGTAAAGAATTTTCGTAAGTTAATTCAAAGATTTTTTTTTGTAATTTAGAATAAAATGGAGCGCGAGTGGCTATATCTTTGCTACTCTGTATTTTGTATTCTAGCTATTTATCAATTTTAGTTAATATTCTATGTCTAGTATAGAAGTTATAAACCCAGCAGCCTTTTTAGATATGTAAAGAATTTTCGTAAGTTTTTTTTTTTTTTTTTTGGAATTTAGAATAAAATGGAGCGCAGGTGGCTATGCCTATGCTACTCTATGTTTTATATTCTAGGTATTTACTATTTTTCATTGACATCCTATGTCTAGTATAGAAGTAAAAAACTCCAATCTGTTTAGTTTTTGATTATTTCTTTCAGAATATCAGGGAAAATGGAGCGCATGTGGGTATGGCTATACTATTTCAGAGTTTATTTTCTAGCTAATTACCAATTGTTATCAAGATCCTATGTCTAGTATGGAAGTAGTAAACCTAGCAGACTTTTTAGATATGAAGAAAAAAATCAAAAGTACATGAATGTTTTTTTTCAGGATTTCAGGGAAAATGGAGTGCAGGTGGCTATGTCTATACTATTCTATGTTTTGTATTCCAGCTATTTGGCAATTTTAGTTAATATTGTATGTCTAGTATAGAAGTTATAAACCTAGCAGCCTTTTTAGATATGTAAAGAATTTTCGTAAGTAAATTTAAAGATTTTTTTTGTAATTCAGAATGAAATGGAGCGCGAGTGGCTATGTCTTTGCTACTCTATATTTTGTATTCTAGCTATTTATCAATTTTAGTTAATATTCTATGTCTAGTATAGAAGTTATAAACCTAGCAGCCTTTTTAGAGATGTAAAGAAATTTTGTAAGTAAATTTAAAGTTTTTTTTTTATAATTTAGAATAAAATGGAGCGCAGGTGGCTATGCCTATGCTACTTTATTTTTCATATTCTAGATATTTACCATTTTTCATTGACATCCTATGTCTAGTATAGAAGTAAAGAACTCCAATCTGTTTAGAAAATTTTAAATTCATAAAGTAGTTTTTCATTTTTTCTTTCAGAATTTCAGGGAAAATGGAGCGCATGTGGGTATCGCTATAGTATTTTAGAGTTTATTTTATAGCTAATTACCAACTTTTATCAAGATCCTATGTCTAGTATGGAGGTAGTAAACCTAGCAGACTATTTAGAGTTGAAAGAAAAAAATCAAAAGTACATGAATGATTTTTTTCAGGATTTCAAGGAAAATTGAGTGCAGGTGGCTATGTCTATACTATTCTATGTTTTGTATTTCAGCTATTTAGCAATTTTAGTTAATATTGTATGTCTAGTATAGAAGTTATAAGCCTAGCAGCCTTTTTAAATATGTAAAGAATTTTCATAAGTTAATTGAGATTTCAGGAAAAATTGGACGCAGGTGACTTTTTCATATTCTAGATATTATTCTAATTGATTTAAATCGTGTTTTGGTATAGACGATATAACGAAATATAGTGGTTAATAAACTAATGTAAAATAAAATTGTTAATATATAAGATTTTTTTTAACAGTTTTTTTTTATGATGCTTCATTATTATATTAAGACTATGTACCTGTTAAACATTTAAATATATTATCGCATATATATAAAAACAAATATTTATTTAAAACCTATTTAAAGTGGTCGGTTTATAAAGGCTGCTAGATTTTGGCTGCCAACTTCACACCCGTTAGCAATTGGAATATAACTTATATTTCTATATTTACGTTTACGCAACGTCTTGTCGTGTTTAGCGGTTCCAATCTTGGAATAAGGTTTATTGATGAACCACCAATCATTTATTGTATATTTTTTGAGTATAGAATCCCAGGGACCACCCAGCCGAGTCAAATAGGTACATTCATTTGAAAATGACTAACATGGCATAATACTACTTAAATAATAAGTAGAATTTTGAATTATACAGACTGATCATTAAGTTTATAGCATATAACTTAACAAATTGCCAATATCTAAGATATTTCATGCAATAATCACACACTACTTATCTTTGTCTCTCGCTTACAAATATGTATACCTACTCGTTTGTTCGCCAAATCTATAACCAGTAAAATAGTGCGCGAGCTAAGTCATTAGTGTCAGGTGAGTGTCCGAAATACTTCCTTGGTTACTTGCTGACCGTGCCGACTCCAATGAACTCCTAATTTACTATGTTAAGAAGCTCCCGAGGCGACTATTTATCTCACGGAATAGAAAAAACAAGTTTTTTAACAAACTTGTTTTTTCTATTCCGTGATTTATCTACATCGGCACTGAAAGCCTTTGTAGACTAATGGCCTTCGATTCCCACCCATGGCAAAAAGATATTAGTACGTTTTTCTATACAGTTTGTCATGGTCTGGGTGTTTATAAAATATAATATGTATTATATCATTGTTTCCGGTACACATAGTACAAGCCTAGAGCTTAGTTTGTGAATAGAGCAATATGTGTAAATTGTCCTACATATTATTATTACTTCATTTAGAAAGCCGTTCACTACCCTTTCCGTCTTCACGATATCCAGTGGTCCTCACCTGGTCTTTGCACTCGTACTGTTAGCACTGCCCGTTCTGGTGCCATGTCTTTGAAGTATACCAAATAACATGCCAGCATGGTACCTGTGCGCCCTCTGCCGTGACGACAGTGAACCCCTATGACCTGGAAAATTGAGAACAAATCAAGTGTACCTAATATAATAATGCCCATATAAGCTTATTTCTGCAGCTTGGAAATCTGATTATAGTATATTGCTTAGACTAGCCTTTGGACAATGTTAACCCTTCGTTGATTTGGAAAGCTTGGCTGTTCTATTACCCAGATCAGGGGTTCCCTAATTGTACGCTGTGGGGCGCTTCTTTTTACCATTCTCTGGAAAATAAACTTACGTATTTGCTAAATTTTTTAGTAAAAAATTATCTCATTTTTACAAAGATTATTTTTATTGATAAGAAAGGAACGAAACACCATTTTAACTAAAAGGCTCAATAAAGTTTTTTTAATAAGTAGGTAAAACCCTTGACCCAACCGCTTTCAGGAGTTTTAGGGATCTGAGCCTATTCTTGACAGCTTTATTATTATTATTTATTATTATAGTGTTCCCAAAGAAACTTTTTCCTAGGATAAATGTATTGCGCCAGTCTGTAATCAAAAATGAAATTTTGATTACAGACTGGCGCAAATAGGTTTCACCATTTTGTGCAACAACATTTTAATTTACATCATTATAAAAAGTAAGTATATTTAGTTTATTTGTAGCATTGAATCACATTCAAATTAGTACCTGTTATAATAAAAAAGTTTGCCCAACTCCATATTCAAGCCATGGTCAAACTTATTTTCATACAGCCCTATTAATAAAAATCTCACAATCTGAGTAAAGAAACACACAATGCACGAGAAACTCAAACATAATCTTTTAAATCGCGCTAACAAAAATAAAAACACAATTTACTCACCTCACCACGTAATTCCGCCCGCTCACATATTTCAATGAACTTCAAAATCTGTTTCAACGTCGGCGCCCCAAACTCCTTAACCCTAATTTCGGACCACTTTAATTTCTTCTTACATTCTAAAATTGGGGGCAACTTTTCTGGTGATAACGTTATTAGATGATTAACACCTACATCAGCCACGTAATTTAGATTTTCAACAGTCTGAGGCCATCCCATAGCAGCTACTTTGTTCTCTATAAACCATGAGAAGTTATATGGAGCATAAGCTTCTTCCGGCTTCTTTTCTACTATTGCTTTATCTTCTGTTGTTTCCTTTTCAATAACACTCTTTTCTTCTTTCTCTTTTTCATATTTATAAAACAGTTTAGCTAACTTAACATTAGTACGCATTCTACTCATTTAAACATTTATTTAACACTTTTCTTGTAATTAATGGTGCCACTGGGTCTAGAATACACTTGTGGATATTTAGCGCATGGGGTTTAAATTTAGATGTAACCAAACATTGGCAACTGGTTTGGCAACGTGTTTAGTTTGTTGGTCAAGTGCCAGCTGATTGAATGCCAACTTATTGGCATTATGACCAATGGAAGGTTTATTGACTTTTAAATTTTAATTTGCTCTTTAGAACATTATGTAGGTACTTTTAGCATATGATCTTATAAAATACCTGATAAGGCAACGTCAAAGTTCTTATCTCACGTAAATCTTTACAAGAATATGAAGAGTCAAATAATGTTTTATCAATAAGGTCTAAATGTGCATTTGGCCAGGATGCTACTCCTCCCATACACGCCAACAAATATTGTACATTTCAATACTGTTTTTTATTAGAACAACTTAAACACGGTTTCATGGAATAGCAACTTGTCTTTGCAACCCAACCAAAAGCACACCACATAACTAACTATAGAAGACTAGGTTTAGCTAGTTCCATTGACTTGTAAATGTAAAGTAATGTAATGTAAAGTAAAACAGTCACTTCGTTTTACTTATTGGAGCACTGATTGTGACTTTGTGTCTGCCTGATGATGAGCAGTCCAAAAAGTCTAAAGGGGTCCCAATATGCCTCTAAAGAAATGAGCGTCGTCTGTCACCGAATTTTCACTAGATCCTCGCTGTCTTATCGTCAAATCAACTGCCCGTTTCGTAATTGTCTGAAAGGATTCTACCACTCAACAAGAAACCAATGCAGTAGACTCCTAAAAACTAGTGAACCCCCAGACTAAAAACGAAACATGACTTGATCACTTGTCGGTTTTGGCATCTGTATGGTAACGAAACCGGCTGGTTGACCTAGCGAAGTTATAGAGACCACCTGTAAGTATATGTGCACAATTTACACATAGTGCCCTGGTCACAAACTAAGCTCTAGGCCTGTACTATGTGTACCAGAAACATCGATATTAATACTATAATAATTTATAAACACCCAGACCATGACTACTTCCGGATACAACGCCAAAGGCCCAACCACTAGTCTACGGAGTCTGTGAGGTATATATAGTACACTAGTTTGATGATCAGAGAAAAACTCCAACAGTTCCAAAAATAAACTTTAATATCTCAGGTACAACACGATATTTAAACATTCTTATCCTAATAATAAATAATAAAATCACAGAGTTTTTAGTTGGCGTTCACAGCTTTGTTAGTTTCCCTCGCAGTCTCCAGAAATTGGTCCATCACAGTTCCATTGACGCCGAATTTGAGAGGATTGTCCAGGCTTAGATTTTCGAAATATTTGCCGACTATCTCTTCGTGCTCCGGAAATTCGCATGAACCTGTAACAAAATGCGGTGGTAAATTAAAGAATTTATGTAATCAGTGTAAAAGTGGCTATGTAGCGGCTAGCGAAGTTACAACGATTGGCATATATGACTATATCAGGCGCCTTTAAAACAGCACCTACGGCACTGCTTCTTTCATCAATTGATATTGCTTTCGATGCCCATATGACCGGGAACCCAGGCTAGTCTTACCCTGTTGTTCCTACCGATTTTATTCAACAGTTTAACACATTCCAAGACTCAACACATTCCAATCCAACTGAGTTAATGCTGCTTGGCTGTCGCTGAGAATGTTTATGTATTTTTCATGTGATCCCATATCTAGGATCTTCTTTGCAGATACTAGTTAATAGTACTATAGTAGTATTTAATAGTACCTCCATAGCTGCCGTAACGGCAGCTATGGAGGTACTATTAAATGTTAAACCTTTACACGTGATAATAGAATTTACACAAGGAAATCACTTTACCGGCTACGGAGTAGTAAAGAGTGGCATCCAAATATGCCCCAAACTATTCACACTAGGATGAAAACAGTCAGGAATAGGTGCAGGAATACATACTATTGGTCAAGATATTCATGCAAGCATTTATATTGACCTTACCCTACAGTTTTCCAAGCAGAACTGTATGCGATAATAGTATCTGCAAAGAAGATCCTAGACATGGGATCACATGGAAAATACATAAACATTCTCAGCGACAGCCAAGCAGCATTTAACTGAGTTGGATTGGAATGTGTTGAGTCTTGAAATGTGTTAAACTGTTGAATAAAATCGGTAGGAACAACAGGGTAAGACTAGCCTGGGTTCCGGGGCATATGGGCATCGAAAGCAATATCAATTGATGAAAGAAAGGGTAGATCAGCTGGCAGCAGCTAAAATGGGATCAGAAACTCCTTTAATTGGACCTGAACTATTTATAGGTATTCATAACAAAACTATAAATAATGCATTAAAGGAGTTTGCTGAGGACAAACACACAAAATGGTGGTTAACGCAACAAGGCCTAATTCATTCCAAGAAATTCATTGGTATGAAGGCAACAGGGGCCTTACCAAAGAGCCAATAGATAATCGAATCGAAATACCCATCCAAAGCTAAATGTTTGGGATTTGACATTTCTCGTCGATCAGGCTCTACCCATAGAGTAAAATACTTATACATTTTTGTCGATCAAAGCGGTGATTCGAATGGCAATCATGGGCCTTACCAAAGAGCCGATCGATAATCGAATCGAAATACCCATCGAAAGCCAAATGTATGGGATTTGACGTTTCTCGGCGATCGGACTCTACCCATAGAGTAAAATTCCTATACATTTTTATCGATCGATGAGGCGATTCGATTGGCGATCGTGTTCTTTGTGCCCCAGACCTGGATTAGATTTGGAAATTCAACAGAATTCAAATAAGGCTACAGGTGGGAGTCTTCTCAGGACACTACACAACTAACAAACATATAACGCTATAAGAGTAAGAGATGATCCCACATACAGATTTAGTGGTAATGAGCCCGAATCCATGCGGCCCATACTGTGTGACTGTGACCCTACGGCCACCCAAAGAATCAAATACAACAATAACATATTTGGGGACAGTAGGTACTGAGGTTTGTGGTCAATAGGAATGGGGAATACACAAAAGATCCCATAGGGTCGAAGTGTTTTTGATTGATGTCAACCCCAAATAAGATAAGATACTGCAGCGGCTGATGCAGGGGCAGGAGAATATGTCAAAACCATATAAATTTACATAAAATTTACTGATATCAACAATTTCGGACATTATCAGTATAGTTCTGACAAAAGCACAAAGCCCCCCCAAATAAGGTCGGGGACGGTTCCAGATCCATACCACTGCCTGCCACTACTGACTGCATTTGTGTAAGCACTCAACAGCGAACATTTAATAGCATATACCTAGATGTAAAGTACCTGTAAGGTTGTAATATCGCTCATAGTTGCACGATCTTCCTTCATAAACTTTATCTTCTGAACCTTTTAGCAGTCTTATAACTACATTAATTAGCTCTACATCATCATCTCAACCCATATCAACTGCTGAATATACATCCCAGCGGGGTGATTAGGCGCACAACGCTACGCTAAACTTTAATCGTTATGATGCAATTCTGACGTAATGCAAACCTTAATGACATTGAAAACTAACAGAGAACTAAGTGATTTTGCTTAAAGTTTAGCTTAATGTTGTGGATCAGTATATCTAGCATGCCCAATCTTATAGCATTAAATTGATAGCAGCATGCTTTGTTGGCCTTACCTGGCCTCATCATCCGAACTACGTTAAGCGCCTGGTCTGGGAGGAACCTGTGGAAATGCACCAGATAGCATGCCAGCATTATTCCGCAGCGGCTGCGACCTTGTCTGCAGTGAATGCCTATTACCTGAAAAGAAGACACAACATTAAAAAATACTTTGGACTACCTACCGTAAAAATACTTTGGACTACCTACCGTAAAAATACTTTGGACTACCTACCGTAAAAATACTTTGGACTACCTACCGTAAAAATCATGAATGAATTTAAAAGGCTCTGTAGTCGACCTGACGCTCATACAAACGTAGTTTCAATATTACAACTTGGCTGTCAGTCAAAATTATATTTTTATTTTTATGTTACGTGAAAAACTTTCTGTTTTGGGTAATAAATATTTTCGTATATTTAAAAAGTTTATTTTACTGATTTAGAAAAAAAACCCCCAACACAGAAAGATAAATAAATACCTACCGTCAATGATACCTATAATAACCGTCAGAAATATTATTTTAAATCTGCGACAAACAGTAATCGAGTATTACTGGAAGTACAAAAGCTTATTTTGTATGGAGAACGCGATTACGAATGCAGTGTCTTAAAAGCTTCCGACAAAACAAAGCCTCAATTTCCTTAAATGTACCTTATTTCAATCGCATCGTAATAGGGACTAACGTATTTCGTTAACCAATCGCCCATAAAAACAGCCAAAAAGTAGCGTAGGTATATTTTTTTTTATGAAGCGAAGCGATAACGTTTTGATTCAAGTAAGGTGGCTCTACCATGGGTTTGCGCATTGTAGAAACGTAAAGTATCATTTAAGTATACGTGAGCAACAACCAATAGGGCCGCTTTAATATTGGTAACAGGATTGAATAAAGCGATCCTATTGGTTGTTGCTCACGTATACGTAAATGAATACGTTACGTTTTTACAGTGCGCAAACCCATGGTAGAACCAAAGTAAGCAGAGGCTCTACCATGGGTTTGCGCATTGCAATAGGATCCTTAATTCAGTCCTGTTACCTGTTACCAAAAATAAAGCGGCCCTATCGGTATGCTCACGTATAGGTACGTATACAAATAGATACGTTACGTTTCTACACTGCGCAAACCCATGGTAGAGCGTGTGACCTACAAAATATAATAAAAGAAATTCGCAAAGACGATGACGAAATAATTTCACAAGTAGATTATGATTAATAAATAATTTTAACCTATACAAATTATAATTGCCTAAACCCAGATCTAGTTTGCAAAATTTGTTTTGTTTAAGCAAAATCCCACACGGGATGTTTAAGGGCCATTTTAATATGAATATTGATTTAGTACTATTATAATAATATTCAAGAGCAAGAACAGTGCCAAAAATAATTATAATCTTAAAAAAGTAAATATGCAAATTAATAACCATACAGATGATGTACCTCGATTGCTAAAATAGTAAGTAAATAAACTGTAGGTGAAAGGAAATACTGTAAGTGTATAAACAGTAGGTGGAAATACTGTGAGTATATAAACAATAGGTGGAAATACTGTAAGTATATAAACAGTAGGTGGAAATACTGTAAATATAAAAACAGTAGGTGGAAATACTGTGAGATATAAACTGAAGGTGTAAATAAACTGTAGGTGTGTGTATGTTACGTATATAAACAGTAGGTTTGAGTAGTGTATATAAACAGTAGGTGTAGGTAAATACCTACTGTGGACAAAAACTCACCTCCCCACTCTTATCGGCAGATTTACAAAAACTTATAAACTTCGCAATCTGATCCAACGTCGGCACATCAAACTCTTCTATAGGAATCTCACTATACCTAAGCTGGCCACATTCTTCTGTTGGAGGCTTCTTTCCAGACGACAGAGTAATCAAGTGATCAACACCTTGTTCTACTAAAAACTTCAAATTCTCCTTATTTCGAGGAAGTGCCATAGCAGCTATCTTCTTCGGGATAACCCAAGAAAACTTTAATGGAGGGTATGACTCTACTTCAATTTCTGGAAATGGGTTTTCTGGTATTATGACTGTGAGAGCGTTTCTGATTTCTTTTGTAGCGCCTGCTAAATATTTGTCATCTTGATCTGTTATTGCTTCTATACGGGTATATACTTGATAGGTCTCGTCTTCCATTTCTACGTCAATGTCCACTGCTAAAAAAATATTAAACTTTAGTTTTTTTGTGTACGTTTGTGTACAATGATTTCTAATGTGAAACTGGAGGGAAAGGTCACAAAAAGTTGGCACATAATTTTGTCTGGAGTGCTGGGACTTAAGAAGTATTTTTGGATAGAGAGAATACGAAAAATCCAAATACATTATAGTACGGTTAACAATTATTAAATTAATAATATATAAGATATAATAATAATAATATGTAGGACAATTTACACATATTGCTCTGGTCACAAAATAAGCTCCAGGCTTGTACTATGTGTACCAGAAACAACGATATAATACATATTATATTTTTTAAAACACCCAGATCATGACATACAGTACAGAAAAATATATTATTTTTCTTTTTGCTACGGGTGGGAATCAAACCAACTTTATATTTATTATTACGTTATTAACATAACGTTAATACGTTAGAATCGTAAAGTTGTACCAATAGGAAAGATTTATTAGGCTTCTATAAATAAAACGATCCTATTGGAGGTTCTTTTTATTTTAACGTTACGTTAATGACAATTGCTATGGCAGCATAGCAAAAACTCATGGTAGTCACAAACTGAGCTCTAGACTTGTAATATTTATCATAAGCGATCGTTATTTAACAACAATATTGATCGGCCCTATTCATGGACTTTGTGGGACTGCTCACCATCAGGTCAAGATACAAAGTCATATTCCGTGCTCTAATAAAATATATAACTTTTACAAGATTTAGCCTAAAACTAAAGGATCAAGTTCAAACTTGATCGACCTATCTAGATAACCTAAATTTTTAGTTGCCAGATAAAAGAAGGTAAAAGAGTTTGAATTATAGGATAATACTTTACTTTAATAAGAATTAATAAATTTCATGCATGCTCCACAAATAGCTACCGTTATCAATAAATAAGCATATGATATTTTTTATCATCCGATAGGAACACCTTAAAGAAAATGTTCTGTCTATAAAGTTTTGTAGCGCAGAGGACTGGAGTTTTCTATTTTGGTAAACCCATAAACCATACAAAGTACGTCACGTTGTCGTGGGACGTCAAGAGAGAAGCAAAAAACGTATTGCGTTCTCATAAATTAGGAAACGAAGATTGTAAGTCTAGTCTAGAGTGTATGGAACAATGAGATTGAGTTACATAGAGAAGTACTAAGTAACAACAAATAGGTAACATTTGTTAAAAGCTTTTACACTTACGTCCGCAACTACCTTTCGTATAAAAATCTTTCGTTTAAAAATCTCGAATCGAGATGAATGTCGAAAGCGCGAGAATTACAGGACCAAAAACGCAACTTTTTAAAATCTCGTTATTCGCTAAGAAAATAAGTCTTTAGGTCTTTGGAAGGCCTCTTTTTGCTAGGCCGACCGACTAGGTGGGCAATTCTCGCGCTTTCGACATTCATCTCTATTCGAGATTTTTCCCCTGACTTGTTACCACAGCCTATACAGATGCAAAACCGTTAAGTGTCCATGTTTCGGTTTTAGTCTGTGGGTTCACCGGTTTTCCGGAGACTACTGCATCGATTGCTTGTCGAGAGGGTAGCCTAGAGGCCCTCTAGTACCGCAACAAGCCCCTCTCGTAGAGGGGCTTGTTGCGGTACATTTCATAACCTCTTAAAACTCTTAAGATTATGCGACTCTATATTTTAGGCTCGTTGTTATTGTATCATAACAAAATGTAAGTACATTAATTTATGTTCCGGAAATGTTTATTTGTAGTGAGTATTTATTATAAGAGTGAATGAGTTTGTAAGTTTTGTTTTATGTTTTTCATTTCAAAACATATATTTTTAAGAAACCTTGAATTAGCGGATTAAATTCACACTGATTCAGTATTTATTTATTAAAATTGTTGCGCGTTGCACTAGCGTGGTTTCAATCATTTCTATTGTACACAATGCTCTTTAAAACTTTAAAGACTCTATTAAAAACGTTTGAAATACCAATCCGACTTTGTATCTGCATGATGGTAAGCAGACCAACATAGTCCATCAACTACATACATTGGTGATCACAACAATCTTTAATCTTTTTAGGTGGGAGAAAGGTCTCTATAACTTCGTTAGACCGACGACCGGTCTCGTTACCACCGCCCATACACATGCTAAGACCGCCATGTTTCGGTTTTAGTCTGTGGGTTCACCGGTTTTCAGGAGGTTACCGCATCGATTTCTTGTCGAGGTGGTAGTGTCCTTACAGGGTGCGGTTACGAAATGGGTTGAATTGACGAAAAGGCAGCAAATATATAAAAATATCCAATTCGTAATAGCATAATTTAGCTGGTATAGTGGAAACGACCAAATTTGTTTAAGAACATTATTGATCGACCCCATTTAAGAACTTTGTAGGTCTGCTCACCACCAGGTAGATACAAGGTCACATGCCGTGCTCCAATAATAAAAAATAGTGAATGATTAAAAATAAATAAACTTACCGGTAGGCGTTGGCGCTGTATCGATCTCCATTTTGTAAATAAATAAATAAACCCAACCAATACAATACAATAGTGCACGATCCAATGCAGTCGCGATACTAACGCATTGCACGTTGCACCGCAGACAGGCCTCGCTCGTTGTTTG
The DNA here is from genome assembly GCA_947458855.1 of Monopis laevigella. Classification (NCBI taxonomy): domain Eukaryota; kingdom Metazoa; phylum Arthropoda; class Insecta; order Lepidoptera; family Tineidae; genus Monopis; species Monopis laevigella. The sequence goes on from OX381597.1 coordinate 13,809,922, forward strand.
ACATTGACATCTACTTTGCGACTATAATAGTCAAATCAAATGTCGATCGCTTAAATAACATATCAACTCTATTTGGGTGTCGCCACAGATAAAATAGAGTACTACGTAGGTGTCGCTCGGTCGGTCTTTAGATATATTGATTGACATCTAAGATAAATTTATTAACTAATTTGATCAAACTTTTCAAATTGCCATAGGACTGAGATTGGGAGCCGCCATTTGTCACCCTCACAGCTATGACGTTGATCAATTTGCTCTCCATGGTCTCTTGTTTGAAAGCGCTGGGTGATTTTCGCGGCACAGCCTCATCAATGAATTAATCCGTAGGGATCTTGCTGCCATCAATATACCATCTGTGACTGAACCTTGTGGTTTGTCACGCGATGACGACAAGAGGCCTGGCGGGTTGAGTTTGATTCCTTGGAAATTAGGTCGCTGCTTAGTGTGGGATGCATCCTGCGTCGACACTTTGTCAGATGGGGCTGGAAACGCTGCTGCTGATGCGGCGATACCTCAAACGGCAAAAATACTCGCAAATAGTTAATAATTATATATTTGTGCCGTTTGAGGTAGAGACAACGGTGCCCAGAAGCAAGTAAGCTTGTAAAAAGGATTTCTACAAAATTTATCGACATCAAGAAGGCTGGCGCTTTCCTCTCTCAAAGATTAAGTTTAATAATCCAAAGAGGAAATGTCGCCAGCGTTCTGGGCACTATGCCGCGCGTACATTGTGAGGATTTTTTATTTTTTTGAGTAGGTAGGGGTACGTGGGAATGAAATCCCTTTACTGGATACCCTAAATTCTTTTAGGTGGTCTCGAGCCCGTAATGTACGTACGTAAGTAGGTAAATAGCATGAAAAGTAACAGCTATTTAAATCTGTACAGCGCCGGATTTAGACTTCGGCGGCCCATAGGCAGGGCATGTGGTGGAGGCCCTCAAATCGTTTGTGGTTAACTGTTTAAAGTTTCTATTACGGTCTAGGTAAAGAAGAGAGCAACTGAATAAGTTGGCTAACATAACATTTATTCAAAATTAAACTTAGGTACCTACAAGCTAAATTATTTTTCGTCTCACTTATTTCGTGCTGCTCGATCTCGCAGATTTTTATAAGTTAACTTTTCCCGCTCAAAGAAAAAATTAGGTTTTTCGTCTAACTATTTGTAACAAACTTAGTATTTTTTTTGTTTCTACTGAGCCTTTATCGATTTTTTGGTGGTGTGGTGGCGGCCCCCTTATGGTGGAGGCACATAGGCAACTGCCTATGTTGCCTATGCTTAAATCCGGCACTGTATCTGTAGCCCTAGCGTATTTCATTTAACTATTACTTTGCGTTTGAGTTAACTATTTGTATGGGAAATAGTTTAACGCCCCAAGGTTATATTAAGACATAAAAGTGTGCTTAGTGAAAATGTTAACGTAGTAGTATAGTTAACTCAAAAGTAAACGTTAAAAAATACTAGCGCTTACTGTTTATAGAAAAAAGAGTGTAATCTTAAATAAAACGGCAATTTATGAAAAAAAATCAAAATAACACCTAATTAGGTACATAAAACTATGTTAGAAATCTACCAAATATTCCTTTGATGTACAAAATGCCAAGACCGGCCATTTTTGTCGTGTGTTCGATTCCCACTCATGGCACAACCAACAATATTAGTAGATAAGTACGTTTTCCTCTACAGTTTGTTATGGTTTATCTAATACTAGCTGTGCTCGCGACTTCGTCCGCGTGGAATAGTTATTTTTTTATCATACAAACTTTCATCCCCTATTTTATCCTCTTGGGGGTAGAATTTATCAAAATCCTTTCTTAGCGGATGCCTACGTCATAACATCTACCTGCATGCCAAATTTCAGCCCGATCCGTCCAGTGGTTTGGGCTGTGCGTTGATAGATCACTATGTCAGTCAGTCACCTTTGAGTTATATATATTTAGATGTATTAGTATCGGTTCTGGTACACATAGTACAAGCCTAGAGCTTAGTATGTCACTAGGGCAATGTTTATAATGGTCCTACATATTATTTTAAATTCTCGAGATTCTGCCCCCTAATTATGATATATACGTTGTGGCCGAGTTGGTTAGACCTTGGATTTAAAAACACTTATATCCCTGGTTCGAATCCCGGTATGTACCAATGAGTTTTTAATTTAAAAAAAAAAAGTATATTTGTTTGACAACACCACTATAGTGCCTCGGAGAGCACGTTAAGCTGTCGGTCCCGGTTTCACTATACCAACTTGTGAAACTTTTTATAGATGGGTTATTGAGTCTATTCAAAACATCGCGACGAGCTAGCCAGTTGTTCGGTGTAGACTCATACCATCGGCTACGACGAGGTGGGATGAATAACCCCTCCGCTGGGTACCCTATGACCGTCTAGGCCCGTGGTCGTCAAACTGCGGCCCTCGGGCCGCATGCGGCCCGCTGTCGATATTTGTGCGGCCCGCGACAAAGCAAATAAATTTCAATAGTCAACCACCTACTAAAACAGATTTTGTGTACAAAGTTAACTAAATAGGCACCGATGCGAGATTTAATAATGGAATTAACAGAGACCGCCGTCGGTTTGGCTAATTTTTTGTTACATTTGCCACTAAACATTGGTTTTCCATTACTTAAATAATTTATATTGAAAAACGTGCAATAGAAACTTTTATAGGTATACATACTGTGAAGAAGGTACTGGAATTGTGTTATTTAAAAAGCTTTCATGTCGAAATTATTTTTGTCGGCACGACAAATACTTTTGTATGCACATTGCGATTTTTACAATGGATGAAAATTTTGAACAATCTGTGTAAATTGCCATGTGCATCACAAATAGAATTTCTTGTGCTGAAGCGCTAAAATTGTTACATAGGTCCTACTCGTAAGTCTTATTATAGTTAATCGAATTTATTGAAAAACGGTCGAAATGTGGTGGAAGGTTTGTTTCAATATTGAAGCAAGATAATTTGAACTTAACATCGTTAATATAAAAAAAAATGAAACTGAAGTAAAAGAAATGGTGACTGAAAATGGTTGTTTAAGTCTGAAAAAGATAGTCTTTAAAATTTCTGAGTCTCACGAATCAATTTGTCCCATTTTTAACAATTTTGGGCATGAAACGAGTACCGAAATACCTGAATTTTCTGCAAAAAAATAATCGCGAAAGGGCGCTATAAAGATTTGATAGAATAAATTAATTCCAAGCCCACATTCATAAAACACATAACTGGTGAAAATACATAGGTTTAAGAGTTTTAAATGTAAACCAGTCAACTCGGAACAAGGACGTCTGACTATGCCGAAACCGAAAAATGCATTGTCAAAGTCAATTAAAAGTGAAGACATATTCTCAGCGTTACGAATTTTGTCTCTCAAACGCCATTTAGAGACAAAATTTGTCGAAAAGGCCGATTTATAGAAAGAAAGTCATGGATTTTCCACCACAATAACGCGCCATTTCACAAGGCTATCGTTGTGAACGAATTTCTGCCCAAACCTCAACAAACCTTAACGAAGAGCCACCGTATTCACCTGATATGGCTCCAGCCGACTACTTATTTTTTTAGGTGGGAGGAAGGTCTCTATGACTTTGTTAGACCGACCGACTGATTTCATTACCACAAACCGACAAGTGATCTAGTCATATGTTTCGGTTTTAGTCTGTGGGTTGATAGTTTTTTTGGAGGCTATTGCATCGATATTTAGGATGCGTTTACGTAGCGGGCAGTTAGTTTAGTTTTTACGAAAAAGCAGCGAGGCTATTAAATAGACTCGTAATGCAAATTTGTCTGTCATTGCCTGTTTCGTAACCGCATCATTAACCGGCAAATATATTAATCATAGTAGGAGCGATCAATGCTGTTAAACAACCATGTATTGATCGACCCCATTCATTGATTTTGTAGATCTGCTTACCATCAGGTGGATACAAAGTAATATCGGCTGTGCTACAAAAGTTTATAAGTGGACAACATCCTTGTGCGGCCCGACAGTGTTACCCACATTGTCCTATGTGGCCCTTGGCCGGAAAAGTGTGACGACCGCTGGTCTAGGCGGTCTCGGGCGCCGTAAGGCACCCGTGACGATATGTATATCTATAATTATGAAGCGAAATTTTGACAGATCGCTATCGCGACTAATATCACCAGTGAAGAAAATATCGCCGATGACGATGACATTAAGATTTATCGAAAGTAGTATTTTTGTAGTCATATGCGCTGTACCGACTTACGTATTTGTCATAGAAAAGAGCTACTTGCGTTTCTTCCAAAACAAGTAATATGAAACTTCAGTAACCCAGTGAGATTCAAACAAAAATACGAACTTTAGAAATCAATGACTGAGTGATTTCAGTCATATTTAGCCATCAGCTGACATTCTAAAATTGCATCCTGTGGCCATAATATGTTTCTTTAAAAGGTAACGTTCCAAAATTCCAAAATCCTGTATGTACAATTGTCACATCACGGAATGTTAAGTATTTCGTTATTTTGACAAGCTAACGTATCCGTTATATGTAACGGAATGTGGCCGCTGGGCTTTAAATAGAAAAGTATAAAAAAATAAAACAAAATAAATATTGATATATTTATTACATACAACATAAGAGATGAGCTATAAACATAGTGAAAATATAATCTTTTGATTAATACATTGGGCTACATTTTGAGCCAATTAATAAAAAAAAACATGATTTAATTAAGTAGAAGTTTTAAGTTAAATTTCGAATACTTTTCATACAAAAATACTATATTAAAAATAATATATGAACACTTTAAAGGCACAAGTGTTAAAATTGATTTTTAAGTACATACAAAAAATAATATTTTAATAAAAAATTAAAATACATAAATACTGAAATAGAAAAAATAATAATACATTGAAATACTTGATGAACTAACACTAAAACATATTAAATAATTCAGCTCGAGCTAATATAAATTGATTCCTGTAACTCAACTAAAGCGTTTGATATAATTGTCTTAATTAATATAACAATAGTAAATAAAGATTAGAATATGCGGCTAAATTTAATACTAATAAAATAAACCTAAGAATACAATACCACATTAGAATAAACAAAAACTTATAAGATAACTAAATTACTAAGTACAAAAAAGGCATTCATCAAGGCACTATATTGGGCCCAATTTTATTTACTAAATTTTAAATTTGTGATCATAAAGTAATTAATAATAGAATAATATAAACAATTAATAAATTTTAACAGTACTTAATCGCTAATAATAAATTGATTACAAAAAATAACGCTTTTCCAATAATTAAAGCAGATAGTGCTTTAATTTATTAATTATCTTATTGATTAGCAAAAATTTTAACAGTTATATTTAGAGCACATGAAAAGTGAGCCAATTTAAATTTCATAACTTTTGTATTTATAATTATTTAAATAGCACCTTCCATAGGAGAAAAACTTAGTTTTTTTTAAATTCCGATAACATCGATATTATGGATGGATTTCTTTAATACTTACAAATTAAATCTAACTTTATTGTCCTTAAAATTAAATACTTACGTAATTGGAAAACTTAAGACAAAATGTAAACTATAATACATTTTGAATCACTTCTCTTATCCAATTTTTAACTCTAAAATAAACTTTTATTCGATATCCATTAATTGACTTATAATATTTAATAATTTATTGTAAACAATGGAATGAAATGGAATGTCGATAAATAAATAAGGATCCGTAAATTGATGTATATGATTATTTTTTATTATAAAAAGGATCAGTTTAAATATAAGATAATAGAAAAAGTTCCAAATCAATTAAGAAGCTAGAAAATGGATTGGCGATCTCAAATGTCTAAATATTGTTTTCAGTGAAATATAAGTTTTAAAAAAATATATGTGGAAGTGTAAATATTACTTACTCGGCCCTAATTAGATAGTCTCTTTATAAAAAAAAACTTTGAAAAGACACCCAAAGTTTGATTTATGATTCTAAAAATATTAATTTAATTGTCATTCCAAAACTTAACAAATTTTTTATAAAGAAATTATGTAATTAGGATCGAGTAAGTAAAATCTACATCTCCATGTTTTTTTGTTTTTTTTAAACATTAGTATCTCTGAAAACAACATTTAGATGTTTTTGACTTCCGAGTTCATTTCATATGCACTTAAATTGGACCAGTAATGACAAATTTAGTAAAGTTTTAAGGCAAAACCCATTAGCTGTTTAATAGAAAGACGTTCTATGACGTCACCTTATACAATAACTTCGTCATCTTTGCTTGTATGGTAGAAATAACTACACATTTTATTTTATTTTTTTTAGGACTACAAGGTTATTTATTTTATATATTTTTTCCTAATCCTTATTATGTCGATATGTTTAATGTTAATGATATGAAATGTATTTATGATAACTTACAATTTTATTTCTACTCAATTTATTAAAACCATAGAATTTATGTTAAATATTCTATGGTTGCATTTTTTAATCAATTTTTTTTTGCTATTGATAAATGAAGCTTTTTATTGTTCATATTTAATTGTTACAAAAATACATAACGACAATTTTTTTTTTTTTTTTTTTAAATTGTATAAAAAGGTAGGATAATGTTTTGTCATAAATATAGAACTTATTATGGAATGTAAATTTGACACTGCTTATATTATATTATCTTATTACTTATAATATGAGTATATTTATCTAATTTATATTTTAAAAAATATATAAGGCCTTTTTATCAACAATAGTGTAATAATAATTATTATTTATTTTATTAATACAATACTTAGGCACTTTTAATGGAATGGGTTAAATCAAGAGGGCGCTTCTGGCGATTGTTCCTTTTGACTGTCATAAATTAATTTAAGATTTCTTTTTCGAAAAAACAAAAAAAACTTCTTTTTTTTTTGTTTTTAAAAAGCAGTTTTTTTTTGCTTTTATTTTCAATTGTAAAAAAATATATATTCCTTAAGTTTGTTGTAAAAGTATTTTATATTTCCATTTGGCAACCCTTATGACAGATTTTGAGGTAACATCCCCTTTAACACCCTCAAACACATTTTAACCCCATTGGAATGATTTATTTTATTTCATTAGTCTTTTTTTTTCGATACAATTATAATAAATAATAATTTAAAAAATATTAAATACAAATAATTTTTTGACATCGTTAGTCAAGATCTAATATTTTTCCTGCAGACAAAGTGTTGCCTTCAACAAAAATACTTGTATTGTACTACCGAAAAAAGGATTTATATTTTTTCCCTGGAAATATCAGCATAATTCAGTTTTTATCCAAGAAAAACTGCTTTATACCATGAAACTAGGAATAATATATGGAACCGTTATAAGGCATAAAATCTACGAACATGTTTATTACCACCATATTGTGTTCTCACTTTAACCAATCAACGCTCAGTGATTGCTTATAATAATTCTAATTCTCACTTTTTGTTTTGAGTTTGCATAGCGGCGGTTATCTTCTGATTTATTTATAAAAACTTTATTATTCAAATTTAGTACAAAGGCGGACTTAATGCGCTAGGCATTCACTATCAGTCAAACCTTTGGGACAAATTAAGCAGTAAGTAGGTAAAATCTCACGTTTGACAAGACAATTAGGCATTAGGGCGGTTCCTTATCTTATTCCTTATCTACATTGTTTATACAGAGGCGCCCTTGGGCCTTAAATTGCGTTTCCAGTCGTGAGAACAGAAGATGGCCAACGCCATTCAAATTTTAAAAATATATGAGAACAAAAAATATTATAAGCAATCATTGAGAGATAATATATATATATATTATCTCTCAATGAGATAAGATCATAAGATTGGTTGAAGTGAGAACACAATATGGCGGCAACCAAAACGTTGGCCATTTAGTTTTATATGACATTTAAGGCATTAGGGCAGTTCCATATATTATAATTATTAATTTCATAGTTTATACACAGATAAAAAGTAATTCTTCAGCAAAGAATACAAATATTCTCCAAATATAATTACTATACAAGAGTAGGCTACATCTTAGGCTAAAAAAATAATTAAGGATTGATTGAACCCTAGCAGACCTTGGTTTTCGAATGGGTAGAAAAGGTTAACCCCAATTCTTGAACCTATATTAGATATATGGTAATCTGTCATAAAAACTCCCCAAAATCTAATACTTTAATCAAATTAATCTAGGATTAAAATTCATAAGCTTTGTTAGCTAATTTTAATATTAGATTAAATTGATCAACGTTTTTGAAAATGAGCAATAATATAATATGCCACAACAAGTTTGCCACTTGTTCGGTGTAGATTTAGAATACCATCGAAGACAATAGATAAATTATCATTGTACATGCAACGTTTATGAAATAGGCCCCAGGTGGCAACAAACCCCACCTTAGGGGTCGTAAGGCACCCGTGATAATACATAGAAAGATAATAATAAAAAAACGTATAGAAATTCTAAAAGATTAACTATCTATTAAATAAACTAACCTATAATAATAATAATGTTTTTTTTTATTGATCCCATATTATAATATACCAAATAGGCCATTTATGCTGAGCACTTGAAAGTATGAATAATATACGGAAGTGTTGTTACACACCATGTAAAATAGAAATCACTAATATTAGTCTTGCTCACACTTATTTAAATCCATAAAACTAATAATAATATATGGAACCGCCATAGTGCCTTTAAATGGCCTATAAAACGAAATGTCAAACAAGTTCGTTGCCGCCATATTCTGTTCTCACCTCAACCAATCAACGCTTGGGGATTGCCTTTGTTCTCAATTTTATTTATTTTTGTAGCGGCAGCCATCTTCTATTAACTCAAAACTAGAAAGGCGATTTAAGGCCCATGGGCACCTTCTTATTTTATCTCCATGTTTCTACTTAAGCATAGATAAAGTACTACTTTTATTATTTTGCCGCCATATTCTCTTCTGACTCCTTGAGCATTGATAGGTTACATTTTTTGTTTGAATTTATATGGCAGCGGCCATCTTCTATCCACCTGTTCTTGAAAGACGATTTTAGGTATTGGAACACTTCCCTATTTCTCATACTTTCATGATTGAGCACAACAAAGCTAAAATTTATTGACATAGACAATAGTGTCTATCATGATCATTGTTCTAGAATCTATTATTTAGCATTTCTTACACCTTCTGGTTATACAAAATCATTATAATAAATAAAGTCCCAATTTGACAATCATACTATAAATAAAGAAGAGGTGATTTGGCCATTATCCTTTATAATATAATTTTCAGTGAAATCAGCATATTTTTTTTTTGCTTTACCACAAGTTTTTGCTAAGTGTTTACTACAGTTATTAGCGATTATAGTAACCACACTTATGGTAGAGCTGCAGATATTGGATATCATCCTTTAAGGACACTGCATTCACAATTGCAAAGTCTGCATTCTCCATACAAAATAGGTTTTTGCACTTCCAATATTAAACTACTGTTTGTCGCAGAATTAAAATAATATTATTTCGGTCATTGTATTTATCATTCTACGTTAAAGTTAAAAACTAAAAATACTTATTAAAACAGAAAGCGTTTTAACAACAATTACCAACATAAAAATAATAATTGATCCTCAACTAAAAACCAAGTTGTAATATTGGAAGTATGTTTGTATGGAAGTCAACACTATTACAGTAGCTCTGTGTGAGTTTTTTTAACATTTACTTTCGCGTTAACTATACTACTGCGTTAACATTTTGACCAAACACACGCTCGCATTTTTAGTTCTCAAAATTTCCGCTTGGAACGCTAAACTGTTTCCCATACAAATTTTAGTTTACTCAAAGTTAATAGTTAGAAAACTCACACCGCCTTTTTAATGGCCATTGTCCTTTATAATTCCTCTAAGATTCTCATATAACAGTAGAGTCAGCATACCTATTGCTTCTGAACCGCTGCAGTATTTGCTAGAGATGCAGTATTTGGCCATCGTCCTTTGTAGGCACATTAGAAGGGAAGCCTTCTGGTTGATCGTCTAACGTAACTGCTGTAAGGTCGACGATTTCGTCTTGATCGTCTTGGTCAAAGCGACTGGAAAAAAAAATTAAGGGTATATCATTTTTTTTTTTATGAAGTCCATTATTACGTGGTGGCCTAGTTGGTTAGACCTTGGCCTTAAAAACACTAAGGTCCCTGGTTCGAATCCCGGTGTGTACCAATGAGTTTTTAATTAAAAAAAATATGTACATTTGTTTGACAACACCACTATAGTGCCTCGGAGAGCACGTTAAGCTGTCGGTCCTGGTTTCACTATACCAACTTGTGAAAGTGTTTATAGATGGGTTATTGAGTCTATTCAAAACATCGCGACCAGCTAGCCACTTGTTCGGTGTAGACTCATACCATCGGCTACGACGAGGTGGGATTAAAACCCCTCCGCTGGGTACCCTGGGGCCGTCTAGGCGGTCTCGGGCACCGTAAGGCACCCGTGATGATACATATATACATTAATGGGGTCAATCAATACATTACAATATTGATATACGTGGTGGCCGAGTTGGTTAGACCTTGGACTTAAAAACACTAAGGTCCCTGGTTCGAATCCCGGTGTGTACCAATGAGTTTTTAATTTAAAAATTTATGTACATTTGTTTGACAACACCACTATAGTGCCTCGGAGAGCACGTTAAGCTGTCGGTCCCGGTTTCACTATACCAACTTGTGAAACTGTTTATAGATGGGTTATTGAGTCTATTCAAAACATCGCGACAAGCTAGCCACTTGTTCGGTGTAGACTCATACCATCGGCTACGACGAGGTGGGATTAAAACCCCTCCGCTGGGTACCCTGGGGCCGTCTAGACGGTCTCGGGCGCCGTAAGGCACCCGTGAAGATATATATATATATATATATACAATATTGATCACTCCCACTATGTCGGTTACGAAATAGACGGCGACAAAACGGTAGTAAAATTACGAGTCTATTTTAATATCATCGCTGCTTTATCGTCAAATCCACCATGAAAGGAGACTACCCCTCGACAAGAAATAGATGCAGTAGTCTCTGGAAAACCGGGAAACCCACAGATTAAAACCGAAACATGACTAGGTCACTTGACGGTTTTTATTGGCGGTGGCGGCGGTGTAATATTAATTAAATAAATTATGTATATTTGTTTAAAAACATCATTGTAATGGCTCAGAGAGCACGTTAAGCAGTCGGTACCAGTTTCACTATGCCAACTTGTGAAACTGTTTATAGATGGGTTTATGAGTCAATTGAAAATCGCGACGAGCTAGCCTCTTGTTTGGTATAGACTCATAACATTGACTACGACTAGGTGGGAATAAAAACTCATCCACTGAAGCCGTAAGTTGAAGATTACTTTTTTTTTTTGGAGCACGGCATGCTACTTTATACCTCCATCATGGTAAGTAGATCTATAAAGTCCATGAATGCGGTTAAGATGTGGGCGGCGACAAAGACGAATTTGCATTACGAGTCTACTTTAATTAATATTCTCATTGCTGTATCGTGAAATTAACTACCCGTTTCGTAACCGCACTCTAAAAGGTAACTACTACATCAAAAAAATCGGTGCAGTTGTCTCCTGTTAGCTATTTGTCCCAGTTTTAGTATACAAACTTGAATATATTTTTTAATCTATACAAACACTGCGACGACCTTGCCACTTGTTCAGAGTAGTGACTAAGAATAAGATGTGGGAATAAAAACCCTCTGCTGGGTACCCCAAGCCCGCCGCGTTGTTAAATTTGTAAAGGATGTTGTAAAAGTTTATGTAAGTATAATAAATAATTTATTAATTTTTAACTGCCCCTATGGTTGCGCCTTTGGCGTTGTATCCGGAGGCCGTGGGTTCAATTCCCACACATGGTAAAACAATATGAGTACATTTTTTATTTAAAGTTAACCTGTTATTATTAGTATTGTTATTTCTAGTATACATAGTACAAGCCTAGAGCTTAGTTTGTGACCAGAGGCCTATCACGAGCTGCGATAGTCGTCGACAAGACGTTGAGTAAACAATAAATATGGAAATATAAGTTCTATTCAGTTAATTATAGAGTTAAAATTCCAATGCTCCAAAAATATTCAAAATGGCGAAGAACTCGTGTATTTCAAGATGGCGGCACTTTTATAGCCAACCTAATACATTCTATATAATAACCTTTACAATAGAACTGATATTTCGAAATTTAAGTTTTAGCTTGTGATGCCTGGGCAATATATTTATAAAATCCTAAATATTATTATTATTTTAACTTTGAATGTGTATATATGTATGTATACCTATCATCGTCATGGCAGTGATCAGACGCATCGGACGGCTGTGAGTGATGTGACACTTCTATTGGCTGAGCGATTGGTAGACCTCCTCTCTGATTGGCTGGTCTCACCGTTATTATAAGGTTAGATGAATTTGCTACCATCATGTCTGTGACCTGGAATAAAGAAAAAAAAAAATTTTAAAAGTGGCTAAATTTTTGTCACTTTTATCTTTAACTCCCAGAGCCCTCCATAAGTGGGAGCTTTGTAACGTATAAACACATTTGAACAAAATCGCACTATACAATGCTTTAAGGGTGTTCTACTCATCAATACGCAACTTTCACTATGTGACCAACTCTGTCAGAGAGCGAAAAGAAATCACCTTTGTCATACATCTTAGAAATTTGTCATACATAAAAAATGGAGTCTACTAATGGTAAATCTAGTTTTTTTTAAATTTATTATTGGATATATATTTATGGAACCGTGTATTGCCAACACGGTTCCATAAGAAAAGGTTTTTATTTGGCCAGTAGTCTCATATAAACCCAAAGTACAAACTTACAAAGTCAATATGCTACCTAAACCAGTCATCTTACCTGATCCAGGGTCTTATTACTGACATCAATCCCATTGACTTCTAGAACCTCATCATTAACACCCAGAAGGCCGGTGGACTCGGCCAGGCCCCCGGGCACCAGCCTGGATATAAATATACCGGGAGTTCGTTCTACACCACTTGGGGTAACACGAACTGATGTACCATCTCTGAAATATAATAATAACCAATACTATAAACTATATACTTCAAAATAATAAAAAAACAATTCAATTATTACACATACACACATTACACACACACAAATAAATACCTCATAAAAGTATTATATATTTTTTTGCCTTTTTTTGTTTCCTACTATAATCAGTTTATTTGCAATTTATTTTCTTTTCTTATTTTTATATATCTGTTAAGATTAGGTACACCATTTATTTGTGTTAAATAGATTTACATAAAGCAAGATCTTTGTATCCACACCTGGGAAGGCACTGGCTCCTGTAACACAGCTTCAGCTAGCACGGGAGACAGGGCCAAATCAGTTATGTACTTTTTTTGAGTTACGAGGTGGTAGACTCTTTTCATGGTGCGGTTACGAAACGGATTGATAAAGCAGCGAGGATATTAAAATAGACTCTTAATGCAATTCGTCTTTGTCGCCTATTTCGTAATCGCATCATTTAGCCGCAATAGTGGGAGCGATCAATTTTGTTAAACTCCATTCGAATACTTAGTCGGTCTGCTTACCATCATGCCGTGCTAAAAAAAAACAACTTTCCAGTCCACAAAGGCTGAGCATAAATAAGGCATATTATGTTTTAACAATCCCTAAATAATCTAGAAAAACAAAGGACAAAATCTAATAACAATAATTAAATAAAAATTCTTTGAGGGTAGCCCGAAAACTTAGACGCTTGTTTCTGTTATATTTTTCATATTTAATTTTATAGAATATTATTATGCAAAAGTGTACTAATTTTGTAGAATAAGCATTCGTAGTTATATTAAGTATGAGAAGTGTTACGCAGTGATCTCGGTGTTTGTGTTATCTCAAATAATCCCGCAATCTTCAGTAAAATGGCGGTACCCATTTTACTGTTGATTCTTTTTCCTTCTTCATACAGTCATGTTGCCATTCCATTCCCTTCTAGTCCTTTCCCTTTTCCAGACCCTTTTTACTATAATCCCTCTTATATTAAAAGGAGATCCGGCCGCCGCCATACAAATTTGGCCTAGTATATTGTACCGAATCATTTGGTATGTAGGGCTGAAGATAATAATTTTAGAGATGCTCATTTAACGATATTTGTATTTTTTTTTAAGCCAGGAAATGAGAAATATAGCATTACAAAATATTTACAGTAGAAGTACTTGTGCATTGCTGGTATCACTAAATGTTTCGTTTCACAAACATTTCTCAAGCGTGTAAGTTATTGTCGCTATCGGTATATAAACTTATTATGTAATTTATTAATAATAAATTAAGCCAGAAGTAGTAAATAAAACTACTAATTAAAATAGATATAACGATAAAATAATGTTGGTATATAATAATAATATAAATCACGAACTGTCATCTTTATGTAAATAGGAACGTGTTGGGATGTCAACTATATAGAGGTGTTCAAAAATAGGTAAAATATAAATATTCCTTAAAATAGGTTTTTGGTTAAACAATTATAATTCTGTAATAAATATTCATTAATTTAGATTGTTTTTTATTTTAGTTTTAGGTTACATAAATATTAAATATCGCTTTTGACAAGATTTTTTCGTAATATAGAAGCAAAGGCCTTTAACATATTTTTTTTAGGCAAAAGTTGTTAAATTTTTCTTAATTTCCAAACTTTTTTTTCTTTAAAACCCGTGAAGTTTAAATTAATTGAATAATTGTTTTATAAATAGATTCTAGTCAAGTATTTTTTTATTATAATTTGATCTCGGTATAATTGACTAGGCCAAAATGCAGGTGTCCTTTGACATTACATCTACCCACTTGACATTGGCAATATTACGGGAAATACGTAGAGGCCATTAAATAAATGGATATTAATAAAATAAAATGTCTACTAACCTGATAAAAAATCCTAAAGGTCTATCAGACCCATGCTTGAGTAACTTAACCCTTCGACACGTTTCTGGTACTATATCTACGTCTATTATAGCTGATACCTAAAACAATACATACATTAAGTTTTTTTTTATAAATTTCAGGATATTTCTCAGCAAGGTTATGGTCGTGGTGGTTACAACTTTTTAATCTAAACAAATATGTGCATTTGTTTAACAACACCACTATAGTGGCTTGGACAGCACGTTAAGCTGTCGGTCCCGGTTTCACTATACCAACTTGTGAAACTTTTTATAGATGGGTCCTATCAAAACATAACGACTAGCTAGACTCATACAATCGCCTACGACGAGGTGGGATGCCCTGAGATCGTCTAGGCGGTCTCGAGAGCTGTAAGGCACCCGTGATTATATTAAAATTGTCTTTACTTTCATGTGCTTTTGCAGAAACCGCTCGGCCATCGAAGTTCTAGCCAACCTTCGTGCTATTCTTAATACGAGTATTTATCAACTCCATTCATTAATTTTATACATCGGCAAGGCCGCGTCCCATGCTTAAACTTATATAAAAAATATATATTGCAACCTTTTCTTTGATAGTAATCACGCTAATACGAAAGTGTTCGATCCAATTACAAAAACGAATTACGAATCTACTAAATCCTACCAATTTAAATAATAATAATAAACAACATCACGGGTGCCTTTAGGGTGTACCCGTCTTTATTTCGCTGATGGTATTCGGAGACAACACCTAACAAGTGGCGGAGTTTGTTGCGGTGTTTATGATAGTATAACCTCGTTGTATAAAGCGGTCACCCATCCCAGGGCCAGCCTTGTTATACCAATTAAACTACCGATTTGACGTTTCTCGTCGATGGGAATCTACCCATAGACTAAAATTCCTATACATTATCAATAATTGACGCGTCAATTGGTATTTTGAACGGGTTTGATTTCATACCCGATCATTTCGGGTCCTTTTTTTAAATAAATAAATAATATTTGTTTTGCAAGAATATGGTTACAAAGATGATACATAATATCTTAAGGAACTACTTACTCTGCAAATTTTGGCATTTAAGAATTAGTTTAATAATTATTCAACAAATTACTTACATTATAAAAATAGCAGTTTCGGTTTCACTATACCAACTTGTGAAACTGTTTATAGATGGATTATGGAGTGTATTCAAAACATCGCGACGAGCTTGTTCGGTGTAGACTCATACCATCGGCTACGACGAGGTGGGATTAAAACCCGTGATAAACTACAGACTTACCATTCTAAAATCATGAGGGTTAGAGATTGCCAGTCCTTTATTCTTTGCCGGAGTCCCACTTAGTATTGAGGATATTATATTACGAGGCCGCATAGTCCCGTAGCCATTCAACTCTTCCAAACTGTCTCCTGAAAATTAAAACGTTTATTTGTAAAAGGAGTTACGATATTTTTGTATGGATATAATTGCACTGCGATTCTTTGAGGGTAGCCCGAAGACTGTAGACGCGTGTTTCTACTACGGTTATCACTATCATATTAAATTTTATTGAATATTATTGTGCAAAAGTGTACTAATTTTGTAGAATAAGCATTCGTATAGTATTGTTAAGTGTGATAGGTGTAGCATTTACGCAGTGATCTCGGTGTTTGTGTTATCTCAAATAATCCCACAATCTTCAGTAAAATGGCGGTACCCATTTTACTGTTGATTCTTTTCCTCCTTCACTAGACATTGGCAAGACTATACCGTATGCTTTCATAGGGTCATGTCGCCATTCCCTTTTCTACCCTAGTCCTTTCCCAATTCCTTTCCATCCTATTATCCCACTTTCACTATTAATAAAAAAGAATATTAATTTACCCACTTGACATTGGCAAAATTCCGCGCTATGCGAAGACGCTATTAATTAAGAAAATAATAATAATTGCACTGGCAATAAAATGCATACACATACAGTGGATGACAGGCCCACCAGAACAAAAAGGTATGGTGACTCTTATATATGTCGCACGATAAAAAGGTGGAATGCATTGCCTGCGTGCGTGTTCCCTTCTTCCTTTAATCCAGAGTCCTTTAAGCGAGGCGTGAATAAGTTTCTCAAGCAGACATAGTGGAATCAACCAATTGAAGCAAGCACCAGTGCTACTATTGGTTGAGAACATTCTTGGACGTTACATTGCCACTTACCATCAGGTGGATGTAGAGTCACATGTCCTGCTCTAATAAAAAAAAACCGTTCCACCGCCCAAACAGATGCATAAACCGTTAAGTGACGTATGTTTCGGTATTAGTCTGTGGGTTCATCGGTTTTCAGGAGACATTTCTTGTCGAGGTGGTAGTCTTCTTTCAAGTTGCTGTTACGAAACGGGCGTTTCACCGGCAACAGGCAACGCTATTACCTACAGAAGACACTAATTCGTCTTTGAGGCCGCTTGTTACGTAACCGCATAATTTAGCCGGCATAATAGTAGGAGCTGTTGATAAATAACAATGAATTGATTGACCCCATTCATGAACTTGGTACGGCTGCTTACCATTAGGTAGGTACAAAGTCACATGCCGTGTTCCAATATAATATTTAAAAAATCACTGTTATATCTGACAACTCTTACGCATCGACTATAAAATACCTTGAGTTCTACGTAATGTTGAGTCAGCATGAAGAAATGCTGCATTCACTTATATGGACTTTCAGAGACAAACAAAACTATGAACTCTAGTTGCACCAAAGTATCCGTTAAAGTAATTGTAACGGTTAAAGTTAAAAATGGCGTCAGTAGTACCAGCGGTCATTCGACTTTCAAAATAAAACTTGTACATTCGTTATTTAGGCTGAGTTGCACCAAAATAAACTCTCTGTAATTTGTAACGGTTAAAGTTAAAAATGGCGTCGAACGTACCAAATTTATTTTGCAGTTCGAATGACAGCTCATACTATTGTCGCCATTTTACAAACTTACATACATACATATCATCACGGGTGCCTTACGGCGTCCGATGCCGCCTAGACGGCCCCAGGGTACCCAGCGGAGGGGTTTTTAATCCTACCTCGTCGTAGCCGATGGTTTGAGTCTACACCGAACAAGTGGCTAGCTCGTCGCGATGTTTTGAATAGACTCAATAACCACCACCTATAAACAGCTTCACAAGTTGGTATAGTGAAACCGGGACCGACAGATTAACGTGCCAAAACTTAATAATTACAATTACTTTTAACGGATCCTTTGGTGCAACTCAGCCTTGGTCTAGCGACATATTCTTAAGTATCTGTATTAGGAAAGTTGCTTTATGGCTTAAAGTACATTTCCTTCCTTTGTCTATTGCTAAATAGTAACGTTATGGAGACCTTAATAATTTAAGGTCGGTGTGCACCATTACCTTAAGGCAAGTACCAAAAAAACTAACCTTAAAAAACTTCATTGTCTCCATAAAAAAGACAATACAAAATAATAATGGTTTTAGACTGTGGGTTTTTTGATAAGGAGACCTAAAAAGACCATGAATGGGGTCTATCAATACATTGTTTTTGAACAAAATTTAACGCTCCCACTATGCCGGCTAAATAATGCGGTTACGTAATGGGCGGCGACAAAGACGTATTAGCATTACGAGTCTATTTTAATATCTGCTTAACATCAGTTAGATACAAAGTCGTACTTCATTAAAAAAAAACAATTTATTGATCGATTTCCTTCATGGAATTTGCAGGTTTACTTACTTACCACTAGGGGCCTATTTCATTTCATAAACGTGACAATTGTAATTTATCACGACAATTTATATTACATTGCTTTGTTTAGTTTGTTCGAAATAAATAATTCCAACTAAATGTATTAAATGTATTGCCATGGTAAATTACAATTCATAATACATTGCTTGGTTTACTTTGAATTATTTATTTTTCACAAACTAAACCAAGCAATGTATTATGAATTGTCATAGTAATTTACGGTTGTCACGTTTATGAAATACGTCCAGTAGCCCTAATTTGAGTTTTTTTAACATTTACTTTCGCGTTAACTTTACTACTGCGTTAACATTTTGACCAATCACACGACCGCATTTCTAGTTCTCAAAATTTCCGCTTGGAGCGCTGAACTATTTCCCATACAAATTTTAGTTAACTCAAACGCAAAGTAATAGTTAGAAAACTCACACTAGGGGTACAGGAAGATACATAGTCACATGACGTGCCATTTTTTTTTTGTCGGAAGCTTATTATAAAATAAGCAATATAAATGATGACACAATGATAATGGGTAAGCCCACATATAGTCGTGTGTACAATACGTGACGGTGGGCAGGCATCCATGCACTCAATATATGCTAATCATTTGCCTCATAGCATTCAACATCACTGTATCTGATCACACCTGTCCTCATATATATTTAATCTACTTCTATAGGTACAAAAATTATAAGGTGAAATGATTTTTGTTTATTTGTTCTGGATAAATTGTAATTGTCTAATTGACAGCCTCCGTAGACTAGTGGTTGTGTCCGGAGGTCGTGGGTTCGATTCCCACCCATGGCAAAAAAATATTAGTACGTTTTTCTGAACAGTTTGTCATGGTCTGGGTATTTAAAATATAATATGTATTATATCGTTGTTTCTGGTACACATAGTACAAGCCTAGAGCTTAGTTTGTGACCAGAGCAATATGTGTTAATTGTCCTACATATTATAAAAATATTTAACAACTTTTTATTTAATTTTTGATATAATGACATAATATATATATGTTATTGTATCTTATATACGTGGTGGCCGAGTTAGTTAGACCTTAGACTTAAAAACACTTAGGTCCGTGGTTCAAACCCCAATGAGTTTTTAATGTCAAACTGTATGGACATTTGTTTAACAACACCACTATAGTGCCTCGGAGAGCACGTTAAGATGTCGGTACCAGTTTCACTATACTAACTTGTGAAACTGTATATAGACGTGTTATTTAGTGTATTTAAACATCGCGACAAGCTAGCCACTTGTTCGGTGTAGACTCATACCATCGGCTACGACGAGGTGGTACTAAAAACCCGGGTACCGTGATGATATATATATTTATATATATATTATGACAAAACTCAACATGTTGAGTTCATATAAATAAATAAAAACTTACCCTTCCTAGAAATTTGCACCCTAAGTAATGGTTTTGCATTAAGTAGGGCTCGAGCAAGATTCTCATCATTGTTTATAGGCAGTAGGTCTCCGTCCCTAGGGTCTGTGTAGGATATGAGGAATGCCAGGTCATGAAGTCTGTGTAGTTTTTCTATAAGACTTTTAAACTCTTCATATTTGAATTTTTCTGAACGGTTCAGGGAAAACCTCCGGAATTCTGCATCAAACTGTTAACAAAGAAATATTTATTAAAAAACTTAAATAATACTGATAAAACACCTATTAATATATTGACTAGAAAAATTAAATAAATCCTTAAGTTTGTCAGGGGACAATGCCCAAGACGCTGACAGCATTGCCTTTTTGAATAATAATGCTAATCTTTTGTCTGAAGTATGCACCTGTAGCTCTCGCACAAGTTAGTAACTATAGATAGGGATTGACCAATAGGATCGCTTTATTTTTCAAATAAACTTCCCTTATTGGTTGATTCCTATAATAGTAATATGTAGGACAATTTACACATACTGCTCTGGTCACAAACTAAGCTCTAGGCTTGTACTATGTATACCAGAAGCAACAATTACATATTATATTTTAAAAACACTTAAAATAACAAACTGTAAACTGTAGTGGGAATCGAACCCACAACCTCCAGATACAACACCATAGGCAAAACCACTAGTCTATGGAGGTTGGCAAATCTATAGTTACTAGCGACTATAGTAAAAACTGATTGCAAAAACTTGTGGTAAAGATACTGTGTGGTAGAGCACTGCTCTCGGGTCACCTGTAGTGTTGATAAGGAATGGTGCTATAGTTTTATAAAAAGAGTTTACATTTGTTCAATTTAAATTAAATAAGATTACTTTTTTTTTTTTTTTTATGAGAGCTCAACATGTGACCTTGCATCCACCTGATGTTAAGCAGTATGCAATATCCATGAATGATAGCAACAGGCGGATGCATACAGGTGCACCGCTGGTTGCCATCATTATGCCGGCTTAAGATGCCTGTTCACGCTTCGTTTAAAGGACTCTAGGTTATAAGAGGAAGGAAACACCCAAGCTGGTAGAGCATTTCACATTTTCATAGTACAGCAGATGTATGAATCGCCAAAACGTTTAGTACGAGTTGGTACATCCGCCACGGTATACACTGTGTTAAACACACTTTTTTCTTTTTTTTGTTTAACTTGACTCCTAGCATGATGTTAAAATAATTAAAATCTGTTAGTTCCAGAGGTCAACGTGTTCAAACAAACTATTTAGTTTTATTTTATTACATTAGTATTTATTCTGAATAGTTCAGAAATTAAATGAAATGAAAATTTCTTTATTGCAGTATTTGTAGTACAAATAGGTGTTATAAAATAGGTTGTTCATATTAATAGTCATTTCTGACTGTTAAAAGTAATAAATTCATTAACTATGTTTAATGCCTTAAGTAATTTAAAAAGTATATAATGTTTTATACTTTCACCGCTAGGGGGCGTCTTAGTGTGCTTGTCAAATTAAGAGGTTACAATAAACGCTTGTATTTTCTACTTTAATTCTTTTTATTCGATCTCCCGATACTTGCTTTAAAAACCAAGTAATATTATTTTTCCCAAAAATATGTAATAATAATAATAATATGTAGGACAATTTACACATATTGCTCTGGTTACAAACCAAGCCCTAGGGTTGTACTATGCGTACTAGAAACAACAATATTATATTTTATAAACACCCAGACAAAGACAAACTGTACAGATAAATGTTTTAATATTTTTTTAACATGTGTGTAATGGGTGGGCAAAGGCGCAAACACTAGTCTACGGAGGCTCTCAAAAAATATATTATATATTTTTTTATTTATTAAAAAAAACAAGTATTAGTTATTGGAAATTTAAATTTATTATATTTAGCTATATTTTCGGAAAATATATAATTTTTTTAGTCTACTGCATAATCCTGCAGTAGACTTTCAATGCAATCCACCAAGCATTGAAGAGACTGAGGAGCAAGTGAAGAAGAAAAGCGTAAAGTCAGCACCAGGTCCGGATGGCATACCCTACATTGTATATAAAAAGTGTCCTCACATTCGCAAGTGTTTACATAACATCTACTGTAGAATATGGTCAAGCAAACAAGTGCCGACTGTGTTCGGAGAAGCAGCTTTTGTTCTTATACCAAAAAAGCCTGAGGTTACTGATCCTAAAGATACAAGACCTATTGCGTTAACAAACACTATGTCCAAAATCTTCTTTTCTATACTTCAAGCAAGAATGTCGAGGTTTATGATCACAAACAAGTACTTTTTATCCCGGCACCAGAAAGGATTTCTTCCGGGAATTTCTGGTTGTTTGGAACACAACACCTTACTTTCGGAATGTTTGAAGGATGCCAGGGAGCACGAGCGTCAATTGAGTGTCTGCTGGATTGATTTGGAAAATGCTTTTGGATCGGTCCAGCATAAATTGCTACAAGTTGCCCTAAAATGGTATAACTTCCCAACAGTGATCATGGATATAATTGCTAATTATTATAAGAACTTAAGATTTGTCATTACAAATAAAGATGGGTTCACAGATCCTCTTAAATATAATGTTAGGCTATTTCAAGGCTGTTGCCTCTCACCAATAGCTTTCAATATTATTATTAACATTTTAATTGACAAACTTAAAACTAGTGAAAAGAAGTGGGGATATAGATTTAAGTTAAATAATGTATATTCGGAGTCCATCTTAGCATTTGCAGACGACCTAGCAGTGCTAACACGCAATCCAAAACAATGCCAGAATATGCTTACTCTGGTAGACGAATTCTGTGTATGGTCGAACGGCATGAGAACAAAACCATCAAAATGCTTCTGTCTGTGTCTGGGCAGACGAAATACTAGGTTTACGTCATACGACCCAGAACTATTCATAGCAGGGCAGAAAGTAGCCCCAGTAGAGGAAGCCATGCCTTTCAAATTTCTTGGCAGAAGGATCGATTTTAAAGGAAGAACACCATCCTTAGATGTGGTTGTGGAACGCTTTATTAATGACATCAACAAGGTAGATCAACAGCCAATTAGTAATGTCAAGAAAGCTTGGATTTATGACAACTACCTAACATCTCGTCTAACATGGCCTTTTCTTGTATACGACTTCAACAAAACTCTTCTGGTAAATCTGGATGCAACTGTCATAAGAAAACTTAAGTCTTGGCTTGGATTAGCTCAGGGCGCTGACTCCTCTACGCTGTTCAGGGGACAGCAACAATTTGGGATGAATTTTAAAAAACCATCTGAGTTGTACAAACATCTACGTGTAACCAAGCAACAAATCCTGAGTAACTCTCGGGATAATCTGATTGCATCTCTCCCAAAAGACTCATTGGCCTCTGAGATGGAGTCAAGACTTCAGTTTCATAAATCATTTATGAGCGGTGCCCAGATCAGCAAAAGAGGGTTAGGTTGGAAGAAAAAGGAATGTGATAAAGATGTTATTAAATCTTTCCTTAGGGAAGATGAAGAGCATGGCTACAGAGTTCACGCGATGACCCTAGAAGTACAGAATGAATGGCTTACTTTGGGGGAAGTTTGTATTCCTCCAGCCCTGAAATGGCGCACACTCATGTACGATTGGTCTCCGGCACTTATTAAGTTCTATCTTAATGCCTTTCAAATGTCCCTACCTGACCAGAGTAATCTGGTAAGATGGGGGAAGGCAACAGATAAGACATGTACATTGTGCGGTGTTGCTGTAGGGACTGCCAGACATATACTTGCTGGGTGCAAAACTCTACTTGAAAAGGGTCATTATTCGCACCGACATGATAAAGTTCTAGAAATTATTCGTGAAGCTGTAAGTCTCAGTATTGCTAGAGCCAGAAAAGGATTAACAACAAATGAAAGACTGACTACTTTTGTAAAGGAGGGACAACTCAAGAAAACTCAAAGTAAACCTTTCTCAATCCTGGACAAAGCACAAGACTGGAAAATATTCATGGATACATTTAAAATACATTACAAGATTCCAGACGAACTAGCAGTTTCAGCCTATAGACCAGACATACTGGTGTACTCTCGGTGCTTGAAGAAAGTAATACTTATAGAACTCACCGTTCCGTGGGAAACAAACATACCTAAGGACCACAACATCAAGTCGAACAAATATTTTGATCTCACAAACGAAATTACTAGAAACGGATTTAAAACTCAACTTTATGCAGTGGAAGTTGGTGCAAGAGGAATTCCAGCAAAGTCTTTGCACCGTCTATTAAAGGATCTTGGCCTTCCGAGAACAGCCGTCGGAACTTTTATGGAGCGTGTTTCCAGGATGGCGCTAACAGGATCATATAATATTTGGTTGAGTAGAGAGGGTAGTGAACACAGTGCAGGTGAGAGTTCAAAAGGCCTTTAAACCTACTTCGCGGTCTCAAGTCCGGGAACGCTGCAGTTCATTCCCCTGCCTTTCAACCACGCGATGGACCTGGCACCCGCACGGTGAATCCATGGTTTGCTAAGAACATTGTCTCTACAACAACGCTATTTCATCATAAAAACCGCAGCAAGCTCGCCACTTGTTAGGTGTTGCCTCCAAATACCACCGGCGAAATAAGGATGGATTAATCCCTCCGCTGGGTACCCTGAGGCCGTTTAAACGGTTCTCGGGAGCCAAATTGGCACCTATGATGGTATTTATTTTATCAATTAGTGGATGCATTTACAGTAGCAAATTACTTTACAGTGTACTTAAAATGTACTTTAATTATTTTCCCTGACCTTCCAGTGATTAACTGGACTTTTCCAGACTCAGAAAATTCCCTGATTATTTCCAGTTTCCTAGAAAGTGATATCGATTAACAGTTACTGTAACATCAACATTTCATATTATATGTATAATAAAGCTTTTGTTTACAAATAACATATATTGCAACTTAAAATTAGATTATAAAATGATTAAAAGTATGAGTCATGGACCAATATATAATTGTTTACTTTGCCACAAGACTTAACTGATAAAAATGTTAAAGTAAACAACAAAAATATTGAAAAAAGTAAGATTAGGTTTGGTAGGTCATGTTAGTCATTTGCTAGGTGAGACTTTTTTATTAGCTCAGTGCATGTGACTCTGTATATACCTGATAATAATCAGAGCCATAAAGCGCTATGTATGACAAATACAGTATTGGTAATTCTGTAGCCCTACCACAAGTTTTTTCAAACAGTTTGTACTAGTTCCCGTACATACTAATAGATATGGTTTAACCAATAGAACAGCTTTATTTTTCAAATTGAACTTTCTTATTGGTTGATTCCTATCTATAGCTACTAACTAGCGACTTGTAAAAACTGTTTGCAAAAACTTGTGGTAGAGCTACTGGTTGTCATAAAATGGGCTATTCTATATATATTTATTAAAATCTTTGCTTCTTTGTCATCATGTGATGTATTTGTTCCTAGTCATGTTTTAGTTTTAGTCTGTGGGTTCACTGATTTTCACGGGACTATAGCATCTATTCTTGTTGAGAAGGTAGTCTCCTTTCAGGTTATGAAACAAGCAGTTATATTGATAATAAAGAAACAAGGCAAATTATTCTTTATTGTCCCATTTTGTAACCGCATCATTTAGCCAGTATAGTCAAAACAATCAATGAGTGGCATTGAAGACAAATTGAGACTATGATTACCATTGCATTAGGAGTCAATTTTAATATCCTCGGTGCTTTATTGTCAAATCAGCCTCACGTTAGGCATGGATGCGGCAGTCTCCTTTAAGTCGTTACACCCAAAGAAGACTGACGCATCAACAAGAAATCGAAACAGTAGTCTGGTGATGCCAGACTAAAACCGAAACATAACTAGGTCACTTGACTTCTTGCATCTGCATTGGTGGTGGTAACTAGACCAGTTGGTCATTCTTTCAAAGGCCTACCTCCCACCTAACAAATTGTTAATAATGTTAATGTAATTACAGAGCTAAAAAGTCAAGATATTGTTATATCTTGAATTTAACAAACTTCCTCTCTTAACTTATGCTCTCCCGGTTCATTTTTTATCGCAATACACACACCATATAATTATGAATGAATATTCATGATTTATTATATCATTGTTTCTGGTACACATAGTACAAGCCTAGAGCTTAGTTTGTGATCAAAGCAATATGTGTAAATTGTCCTACATATTGAATTATATTTATTATTATAAACATATTGATAAACTTGAGTAGTCCTTAAATTTAACTCAATGTTGAAAAATAGTATTGTAAATATGTAAATGTACTTTTATTGTGGCTGTGGGTAAGAATAGAACCCACAGCCTACATATACAATTCCAACATTGTAACCAATAGACTATAAAGACTAACTTACTGAAAACATATAGGTATTATAAGTTTAGTTTTAACTCAATTAAAATTAATGACGTTATGAATAATTTGAAAAGAATGTTTGTTTTATTTAATAGTAAGTATAATAATAACATTCTCGTTTCAAATACTGGAGTTTCAATATTCCAGTGACTCATTAACGTAAGGCCAAATTATAAAACAATTACAATACCTTAGTTTTAACTTCAACATACTGGCTGTCGATTCGAGCAGCTATTTTGTTCTTAGACATTTTAAATTAAATCCAATTAGTTTTATATAAACTCCACTTCACTTAGGCACTTATAATACAGGAATTAACATTGTAAAAGATTCAAAAATATATAAATTTATTGCTTACAAAAGAAATAAGTTTTTATCCAATGAATGATAATTTTTTTTTTGGTTGGATTTTGTTGGAATTTCAACTCGTTGCTCGCACCTCGCGTCGCGTAATTTAGTATAACTCTCTCTGATTGGATAAAATAGAACAAGACCAATAAACATACGAGTTACAACTAAATTTCGCTTCTTATTGGTCGTTTAGAAAAAAAATTTTGCTATTGATAACAAACTTATAAATTACGTTTCGTTTCCTAATCTATTGCTATGAAACATTTGCATTTTTATATTATTTAATCCAAAAAAAATATTAAAAAACTCAATTATAAATACATTATACTAGTAGTAGTATTATACCCTATTATATATATATTATATTATAGTATAATACCCTAAATTCGTTTCCTAATTTCCTATCAATGAAACATCTAAACTATTTTTTGTTGAATAAATTGATGAATTTACCATTGGCTTCAAAGGATGTGATTTTTTTTGATAAATCATAATACAAACTAGCTATATGCCATACAAATACATGTATTATACACATATGCATATATAATATACTACATGCCATATAATATACTACATAGCATTGAGGAGACAGATATTACAAAATTTTTAGGAGTATATATTGATAAGCAATTAAACTGGAAATGTCACGTGGAGAATGTATCCAAAAAAATATGTCAAATCTCATATGCACTTTACAAACTTAGTAAAATTGTTAGCCAGTCTACAGCTGTAATTGCCTATCATGGCTATGTGGCATCAGTTTTAAGGTATGCAATAATATTTTGGGGCAATTCAACTGATAAAGACAGAGTATTTAGAGCACAAAAACGATGCATACGAGCCATATGTCACCTTCAACAAAAGGATTCATGTAGACCACACTTTATAGCTTTAAATATTTTAACATTTCCCTCTATGTATATTTATGAATCTGCGATATTTGTAAAAAGTAATATTAATATGTTTAAATTTAGAGATCGAATTCGATCTAAAGATAAACTTAATTTACTGCCACACAAAACTAGCTTACTCAATAAAAGTGTTCTGCGAATGGCTCCACTCATATATAATAAACTTCCATTAGAATTAAGAAATATTAGTAATTTGAATGTATTTAAGAGAAAACTTCATCGTATGCTAATTTTAAAATGTTATTATAGAATAGACGAATTCCTTAGTGAAAAGAATTTATGATAATTATTTAGTTTAGGTTGAAAATTGTATTGTTTTGTTGGCTAATATTATGACTGTACTGTATAGCATTAATGTTTACACGCCCTCTGGCAGAGCATAGAGAGCTAAAAATAAAAATGTAACAACTTATATTGTAACCTATGTCTCTTAAACAAATAAATGATTTATAAATATATAAACAGTTCCTATAATGAATAATTCGACAGTTGGGATTTATTTTAAAAGTTCACATAAACAATTATAATTAAAACCTATAAGTACCGAATATATAGGTATCAATTATTAATCTTGTAATTGTTTTAAATATGGAATGATAAAATATAATAGTTATCTAAAAACTCCAAAAACAGAAATATAATTTATCGCCACCACGCCTACACACGTTAGTACAAATTTCTATCTTCATAAATAAATAAATAAAAATTGTTTTTAAATAAATGTTACTTAGTTTATTTTTGTGTAATTGTGAATTCCTTTTTTTTATATATATAGCTATATATCACATATATTCGTATATCGACATTTGGGTAGCCCTAGCCGTTGACATTCACTACTACATGTAAATGTAAGTTTTTACAATATTTGAAAACGATTAGTGTTGATGTGTGCGTAATTAGAGTTTTACTTATCGCTCATTGGCAGATATATTGATTTACAACCAGAATGTTCTAGTCTATAAATAAAATCAAATTGAAAGAAAAATTAAGCAAAGTTATGCGTATAACGTAACGCTAAAGACACACCACTAAAGTAAACTTAAAGCAACGCGGCTACGGGGGGAGACGCCATAGCGCTCTTATCTAATACAAAACAAGTCTTTCAATTTTGGAGGAAGGGGTACAACGCTTTCATCAATATATCTGCCAATGAGCGATAAGTAAAACTCTAATTACGCACACATCAACACTAATCGTTTTCAAATATTGTAAAAACTTACATTCACTACTACATGTAAAAAAGGGGAGGTAGTCTAAAATAAAAAGAGTTAGGGGGGGGGGTACTTTATGAGGTATTGTCATTTGAAAATCCATATTTTACCCGACTTTGACACCCAAATATCTACAAAAGATTTAATAATTTAAGGAGAAATAGGGGTGCAAGGAGGGTAAGGGGGAAAGGGGATGGCAAACGTCCCCTTAATATAAAAAAAATAGCCAAGTATAATAAAGCTTTGCTATATACGATTCGCACTCGCCAGAAAATGAGCAAGACGGTAGCGAATCTGATGATGATCAGCCGCTGTCAACGTATATTAGAGTTTATAGTAATGGTAGGTAATTCCTAACGGATTAACACAATAAATAAGCACAGTTTGCTTGAAATTAACCATATTTTTCTGACTATAGGTGTGATTCTAAATAATTCTGTAAAACAATCTTTTTAATCATCTCTCTCTGACATAAATCAATCAATCAAACTTGAAAGGTCGTTTTTTAAATAGAAGAACAAATATTTATGAAACGCTATAACAAAGGAATAACACTTGTCCGCGTGTCATTATAAAGAACGAGACGACGTGCATCCTGTCCCTCTCAAAGGCAGCCCACCAACATAATATAATACATAATAGAATAGTTTTAACTCTGACACATGATACTTGCCTAGACATACGTTATTGTTCTCTAATGTTGCTACGATATGTATTGTAGGACTTGACTTATTTGTAATTACGTACGATACGAACCATCTCTTTTGGGTACGAATTTAGCTGTTAAAATTTTTCGGCGTATTACTGCAAACGTGAGATTTTAACAGTACATAATCACCTACATTGATATCTATAGTTTTTCGAAAATTATCTCCATCTAGTTTTCTCTTATTCTGACTCTACTTTTTTATATCATTTTAAATTTTATATCATTAAGTTCTATAATTGAATTTGGCAATATATTAAATAACCTGATACTGTTTATTAGGAAACATTTATTAGTTTTTTGTAATCTATATTTTGGTATATCAATTTTGTTTATATTTCTTAAGTTACGAGTATGCCTATCTGCGTTTTTATTAAATGTATTATAGTTTTTTTTAACGTATAATAAATTTTCAAATATGTATTGGGAGGGCAGTGTCATTACTTCAATTTTAGGAAAAAAATCCCGAAGGGATTCGCGGGTCTTCATGCCATAAATAGCTCTAATAGCTCTTTTTGAAGGATAAATATTGTTTCTATGTCTGCAGCTGAGCCCCAGATAATAAGACCTATAATTGTTTGAACTGTCAGAATACTGGGTTTAATGTTGAAACTTATGTTGATGCTGATCACGGAGGCAATATTTGCGATAGGAGATCATATTCAAGATTTGTGTTTAAATTGGCTGGTGCAGCTATTACTTGGGAAAGCAAGAAGCAAAGAACAGTAGCTTTATCAAGTGCCGAAGCCGAATATATCAGTATTTATGAACCTACAAAAGAGGCCATTTTCTTGAAAAGGATTATCAAGGAGTTAATTAATTTAGATATAAAAATTACATTAAATACTGATAGTCAATCGGCAATGGCAATAGCTAATAACGTTATAAATAATAATCAGACAAAACATATAGCTGTAAGGTATCATTTTGTGAGAGAGGCTGTACTAAATGATATTGTTCAATTAAAGTATTTGGATACTAAGAATATGGTCGCGGATGAATTTACGAAAGCTTTACAGAAAGGAAAGTTTAACTTTTGTGTATTTGGTATGAGAGTCCAAATTGAATGAAGTATGAGATAAGTAAATGTAATGTTATAAGTTTGAGGCGAAGTGTAAGAAAGTTTGAAAACTACTATGCATCAGGAGTGCTATGGTATCTAGGATACGGTTTTGTTACTCAATATAATGTGGTCTGTCATAAATTGTTTTATTTAAATCAAAACTAAACATTAAAATAAATATCTTTATTTTAATATACCATCCTTTCCGAGACATTTATAAGAGATATAGGAACATACCTTTGCCTTTTCCGCAAGGAAATAATCTATTAGACTAAAAAAAAATTCAAGCTTTATAGTTATTAATTCCTTTGCCTTTTCCGCAAGGAAGGAAGAAACTAGAAAAAAAAGACTAACTAACCTGAAAATCAAAATAAAAGTTTATATTTATTTACCTACTCCTTTTAAGATATTTACTGGCTAAGTTAATGCAATAAAATGACTAAACTAGCAAATCAAGATGCCGCACGAATGAATCCTTGTTTACATGTGTGTATAAATAACAATAAAATTTATCGATGCAAAACTGAATTATGTAAGTTTACTAAGTTCTTATCTCTGTTTTCAGGAACAGAATTTATCCTATGAATGTCTAAGTAACAACGGATATGTACAAGAAAAATGCGAAAAGTATTTCGATAATTACAATAATTGTAAAAAGTTTTGGGTAAATATAATACCTACACAAGTTTTTATTTATTTACTTCAATTCTAAACTATATTAATCGGACACAGATTCAGATCCTAAAATTTTAATATTATCAATAACTTCATGCATAACACATACAACAAATTGTCTAGTACTATTCTAATAGCCACTATTAAAGATTTTTGAACACTTTTCTTGTTTTGGCCCCTGAAATTGTTAATTAATCAATCCTATATATGGAAATTACTAACACATTTATTAGATACAGTACATAACCAATGCTTGTAAAAGAATAGGCAATTACTGTTTTCTTTATTTCTTCCAGGGCAAGGTAACTTCTGAAAGAAGGTCTCAAGGACTAAAGCCTTATCTACCAAATGTTGAAGATAGACCCAAAATCAAGGCAGAATATATGTCAGGCAAAAATTAAGAATGTACCTTTTACTTTATCAAATTGTTGCACCTTGAGTTGATGTATAAATTGAAGTGATTAGTAAAGTTAAAGAAAAACTATAGTTTTCTATACTAATATTATAAAGCTGAAGAGTGTTTCTTTGTTTGGTTGGACACCCTATCTCAGGAACTACTGGTTTGAAAAAATATTTGTGTTGGATAGCCCATATATCGAGGAAGGCTACATAACATCACGTAAAAAGTAAAAACGGGGAAAAATTATTCCTTTTGAGAGTGTACACTGTGTAAATGGTTGAAGTACCGTGGGTCAGCTAGTTTGTATATAAAATGGCTTGCATCACTTACACATTAACAAATGCATTTACCTAGCTAAATCTATTTATTAGCTAAATATTGCATTTATTCTACAGTCAGTCAATGATTTTTAAATGTGAATAGAAAAACATTATGCATCAACTTTCAAACAGATTTAAAATATGTATTAAATTTAATCAGCAATTCAAGGTGCAGCTAAGTCAAATATAAGTAAACAATTTTGTGATAAGTTATTGTAAATATATTAAAAATGTGTTCCATTATAATTTATCAGGTGTTTTTATAAAATCCCTTAACATAATAGAGCTGGAAACCAATTTATTATACAACTTTAAATAATGTTAGAATAAATTTATTTTTACAAAAAATAAGTTTTTAATTTATTACTCCAAGGTATATATTAGACTTCATTAATTACAGCTTATTTAAATTAAGTCTTTATATATGTAGGGATGCAAAATTATTGAAATTTAATAAGCATGGTCTCACTTGTCCTTACAGAACTATACTATTTACCTACACCTAGTAATTATTCAAACCCATCCTATGCATTT
The DNA here is from genome assembly GCA_947458855.1 of Monopis laevigella. Classification (NCBI taxonomy): domain Eukaryota; kingdom Metazoa; phylum Arthropoda; class Insecta; order Lepidoptera; family Tineidae; genus Monopis; species Monopis laevigella. The sequence goes on from OX381597.1 coordinate 13,842,437, forward strand.
TTTTTCCTAATAGAGCATGTCATGTGACTTTGTACCTACAAAATACATGAATGGGGTCTATCAATAAATATATATTTAACAGCATTGATCACTCTCACTATAAATGATGCGGTTACAAAATAGGCGGCGACAAAGTCGTATTTGCATTATATTTCTTCACTGATTTGACAAATTAACCGCCGTTTTGTTTTAGGGAGCGATTATGAAACGGGCAAGAAATTGATGCAAGTCTCCACAGAAAACAGGTGAACCCGCAGATGCTTTTAGTCTGTGGGTTCACAGCTTAAACATCGAAACGAGCTAGACACTTGTTCAATGTATTCAGAATACCTATAAGATTCATTCTAAAAATAATGTGTGTATATTAAAATTCACATATGCTTTTAAAATAAAGTGCAATCAATTTTTTGTCGAGGTGGTAGTCTCCTTTTATGGTGCAGTTAAGAAACGTTGAAGTTACAATAAGGCATCGCAGACATTAAAATAGACACATAATGCAATTCGTCTCTGTCGCCGCCCATTTCGTAACTGCATCGATTAGCCATCATAGTGGGAGCGATCAATATTGTTAAATTATTGATTACCCCATTTATAGTTTGTAGGGCTGCTTACCACCACGTAGAGTTACATGCAAAGCATTCCAAGAAAAAAAGATTTTCAGCGCGGAAAGTAAAATAATTCCATGGAATGTTTTTGCTAAACCACATACTATTATTTTCACTGAATTACAGAATTAAACATACCTAGTAATTGTTTTCTGTCATTTTATTACATTAAATTACATACATACATATCATCACGGGCGCCTTACGGTGCCCGACGAGACGGTCCCAGGGTACCCAGCGGAGGGGTTTTTAATCCCACCTAGTCGTAGCCGATGGTATGAGTCTACAACGAACAAGTGGCTAGCTCATCGCGATGTTTTGAATAGACTCAATAACCAATAAGGTATAGTGAAACCGGGACCGACAGCTTAACGTGCTCTCCGAGGCACTATAGTGGTGTTGTCAAACAAATGTACTTTTTTTTTAATTAACTCATTGGTACACACCGGGATTCGAACCAGGGACCTAAGTGTTTTTAAGTCCAAGGTCTAATCAATTCGGCCACCACGTATATATATTAAATAAAAAATTATTAAAGAAAAATAAAACATAATTTGTCATTTGATAATTATATTTATTTACAATACTAAATATACAGATATAATTACATACAACAATGTATAAGCATTAATAAGTAATTTAAAATAATTTACTACACAACAAATCGTACAAAATACAACTGTAGGTAATGCATTTTTTATTATTAAAAGACAAAAAATGCCTAATTTATAATACATCAAATTAATCTATGATCAAAATTAACATGATTAGTGCAATTTTATCACATAATTTTCCACCAATCATTGATCAAGTACTACATACGGTACGTTCAAGTATTACTTACGGTACGTTCAAGTAATACATAGGGTATGTTCAAGTACTACTAACTACGTTCAAGTAATACATACGGTACGTTCAAGTATTACTTACGGTACGTTCAAGTAATACATAGGGTATGTTCAAGTACTACTAACTACGTTCAAGTAATACATACGGTACGTTCAAGTATTACTTACGGTACGTTCAAGTAATACATAGGGTATGTTCAAGTACTACTAACTACGTTCAAGTAATACATACGGTACGTTCAAGTACTACTTCCGGTACTTTTAAGTATTACTTACGGTATGTTTGGTATTTTTTATTAATTTTATATTCTTCATATTTAAGCACATACAACTGTTCAAGTACACTGCATTACTTTGCTTCGCTTTGTGTACTAGAACGGCTGATTTGATTGGCTTTAAGCAAAATGTTTCCGTTGTGTGTAATAAATATTTTGTATTATACTAAAAAAGTTTTATTCTGATTTCGAAAAAATAAAAACCCAAACAAGAAGATTACAATGACCGGCAAAAATAATATTTTAATTCTACGACAAACAGTAGGTAATCGAGTATTACAGGAAGTGCGATAGGTCATTTTGTATGATTACTTAAGAACACTGCATTCTTCAGTGTCCTTAAGTGAAAAATAGTAGTAAATGAACACACTGATAGATTCATTTGATTATCATTTTCGAAATTATAGCCTAGTGTGAGTTTCTATTACTTTGCGTTTGGATGAACTAAATTTTGGATGGGAAGCTCAGAACTCCAAGCGGAAATTTTGAGAACTAAAAGTGCGAGCGTGAAATGATTTGTGAAAATTTTAACGCTGTAGTATGGTCAACTCTGAAGTAAACGTTAACTTATTAAATCCACTTTTATTCCAACTTTCCATTACATAAAATGATTTTGTTGAGTCAAACCTTATATCTAATTTATCATGCAAATACAGACAGCATTGGCCACATTATGTTTCTTTTAAAGGTAACGTTAGATTGTCAAAATAACGCTAAAATAATGCTAAAAAACTGTCAAAGCAGAAGCACCTGGGGCCTGTACAAAGAACACTATCGCCAATCGAATCGCCGCATCGATCGATAAAAATGTATAGGAATTTTACTCTATGGGTAGAGCCTGATCGACGAGAAACGTCAAATCCCATACATTTGGCTTTCGATGGGTGTTTTGATTCGATTATCGATTGGCTCTTTGGTAAGGCCCCCAAATGTAACACAAGGGAATAAAGCACATACCTCAAAGTTACTGTTGTTTCTGATTGTTCAATGTAATATAGAAACGATTTGACGATCTAACGTTTCCAACGTGAGCGTTAGATTGTCAAAAAATCGATTTCCGCTATTAGCGCGCTCTCCTCCAACCAGAGTAGTTTTTAATCTTCGCTGATTGGAGGAGAAAGCGCTAATAACGGAATTCGTTATTTTAACAATCTAACGCTCACGTTATAAGAAACAGAATATGGCCGCTGGTATCGCTACACAAAATGCTAAAATTAAAAGGTGTGATTTATTAATCAATCTCTCTCCGTTTGACATATAGTGAAGAGAGAAAGAAATACTCGAGTACATAATGAGATTTGAGTATCTTTTTCTTTATTGTCGAAATGTACAACGGAGATTTGATCAAACCCCTAAGCGAGATGTTAAATTCGTTAAGATGTAAAATTACAACCCTGTGGGGTGATTTTCCTAAAGAAATTAAGTGATCAAAATCTCTTGGGGATTTTTATCATTTCCCTGCAATATAAATACTGGAAAAGAGTGCACAGGACATGGATTCACGAACTTAAACGTCAAAAACATCTAAGTCCAGGGGCTTTATTACGAGTTTGCAACCGCTAAAGACGACAAGACGTTGCGTAAACTATAAATATTGAAATATAAGTTCTATCTTATTAAATATAGAGTTAAATTCCAATGCTTATAAGATGTTCTAACTTGCGAAGAATTCGTGAATTTCAAGATGGCGGCATTATTATAGCCAACCTAATACAGACTACATATCCATTAAAATAGAACTTATATATATATATATATTATGTATATTTCAATATTTATAGTTTACGCAACGTCTTGTCGTCTTTAGCGGTTGCAAACTCGGAATAAGGCGCCGGTTGCACCAAAATAAACCCTCTGTAATTGTACCGATTAAAGTTAAAATGGCGTCGAATGTACCAGTTTTATTTTGAAAGTCGAATGAAGGCTGGTACATTCGACGCCATTTTAACTTTAATTGTTACAATTACTTTAACAGACACTTTGGTGCAACTCAGCCTAAATGTTGTTGATTTCAGTGGTTTTACTTACTCAATCCTAATTTCTTTATAAAAAATCTGTTAAGTTTTGAAAAGACAACCAAAGTTTTTTAAAAATCTAATTAGGATCGAGTAAGTAATATTTACATCTCCGCGTTCTTTTTTTATTTTTAAAACTTTAATAACACTAAAAACAACATTTAGACGTTTTTAGACATTCTAGTTTGCCAATGCATTTCCTGCTTTCTTAAGTTGCTAGAACGTTTCATAAATAATTGGTATCTACAAAACAAAATAAATAAACAATTTGAATATTTGGTTTTGTTTAACTAATACATTTTTTAAAACTATTGTAATGATTTTATATTTCTTACTTACTAAATCTAAATAAAATTTTGCAATTATAATAAAATATTAAATTTATTTAGGCCTAAAATTAATAATTTATTAATATTATTAATAACTTAATAATATTATGAAGTGATGTTGAGGCACTTTAATGGTAGATGTGAGGCATGGCAAGATTTTATTATTGCAAATTAAATTAATTAGTCTAGTTATATAATTAAGGCTTTATTTATAAAAACCTATTGAGTCCTTAAAGAACACTTTAGTTAAAAAGTGTTCAGTATTTTTTAAAATAAAACAATACAAAAAAAGACAAAACATTTTTTATATTTAATTTATAATAATATGTATATGTAGGACAATTTCCACAAATTGCTCTGGTCACAAACTCAGCTCTAGACGTACTATGTGTATTATATTTCATAAACACCCAAACCATGACAAACTGTACAGAAAAACGTACTAATATTTATTTGCCATGGGTGGGAATCGAACCCACGACCCTCTGGATTCAACGCCAAAGGCGTAACCACTAGTGTACGGAGATTGTCTGTGATTTTATTGGAGCACGGCCTATAGTGAGCAGATCTACAAAGTCCATGGATGGGGTCAATGAATAATTATTCTTAAAAAATATTAATCGCTCCCACTATGTCGGCTAAATGATGCGAGTACTAAATGGGCGGCGACCAAGACGAATTTCATTAAGAGTATATTTTAACTAAAGTGTTCTTCAAGGATTCAATAAGTTTTTATTGGCTTAAATCTTACTGTTGTTCCCAATAAACAACCTTATGTTGGCTGCACTGCAGTCCACAGAAAACAGATTATTTAACGGGATATTTTTAAAACATCTTTTAGGCGATTAATACTGTTATAAAGAGATTAAGTAAATTTTAGGGATTGGTATTAAAATACTGTAAATGCATAAATACTGTAAATCTAAGTCTTTTTATAAAACATAAAATCTCAAGTTAAATTTTAGCTTCAAAACTGCAAGCTAATTCTTAATATGACAAATACTATTTTGTAATAAAATATATATTTTAAATCAGATTTCAAAAATCCAGCTGATTTTTTTTTCTAATTAACAAATTCTAGCACACATAAAATGTCTACTTACTTAAAATACTATATTAATTCAGTAAAATTTTCTATCACCTTTAAAAAACACAAAGGTAAAATAAATAAAACTTAAATAAAGTAAAATCTGTCATTTTCTCTTCTAAAAAAAAAAAAAAAAACTGGAACAAGTAAAATAAATTTACTTATCTATATTTAATAGATTCAAAATAATATCTTTTTTACGTTAAGGCATATTATTTGGATATTGAGATGACATCCAAGATGGCGGTCCTTTACTAAATTTGGTAGCATAAAGTATTTTATTATTATTATTAAAAAAAAAAATACCATCACGGGTGCCTATTTGGCTAGCGAGAACCGTTTTAAGCGGCCCCAGGGTCCCAGCGGAGGTATTAACCCATCCTCATTTCGCCGATGGTATTTGGAGGCAACACCTAACAAGTGGCGAGCTTGTTGCGGTGTTTATGATGAAATAGCCTCGTTGTATAAAGCGGTCACCCATCCCTGGCCGGTCTTGTTGTCATCTGCTTAACCTTGTTATCAGTTGCGCAGTGACTTAACCACTAGGCTGGGGCCGCTTTTTATATTATTATTAATTGACCATTATTATTTTATACATTTTACTACATACTGTTATTTTTTTATTCTAAATTCGATAATTGTCGCTTTTATCTTCAATTAAGAATACAACTAGATAAAGTGTTTCAAACTAAAATACTGCTAAAAAAAAGTAATTTATTTTATGTTTACAGATATAATAATATGCAGAGGACACTTTACACATATTGCTCTGGTCACAAACTAAGCTCTAGGCTTGTACTATGTGTACCAGAAGCAACGATATAATATATATTATATTTTATAAATATTATATTATTGATATTTATGCAGTGTAAAAAAAAAAAAAAAAAAACTTTAGGGCGTTTAGTTAAGCTGCTATTCATCAATAAAAGTACATTGATTGTTTTTCATTAGCTTGAAATTTGTTAATGAAATTATATGAGTAGTGAAAGGCAAATTAAAAGCAGCATTGTCATATAACACTGATTTGAAATAAACAAATTTTTATTTAGAGAGATCATATTTTGTCTTAACCCGTTATTGTTGTATTCTTAATAGAAGATTTTGAGCTATTTCTTATATAACTTTTTTTTTTTTTTCGGTTTTTAATATAATAAGAACAAACTTGTAAATGCTCTTAAGATAACGTTGTCAATGTAAAAAAAAAAAAGATTCTTAATCCCAAAGATCTTAAAACTTAATATCTATTATTCGTCGCCTTTAAAATGGGGTCTTTATATGATAATATAATGTCTTATTTATTGAAGGAATATTTATGTATTAACAGTAGGTAAAATAAAACTGTTGACACAAACATTTTAGACATTAAAAAAAATTACAATAATGATTAAATAGTTTTTCACTGGGTGGCACCACCGACACTGTTTAGGTTACTTTTGAATTTTATTTTTAACACATTTTTATAAATTCCTTATTAGGATAATCTTATATTAAATTTTTAAAGATGAAAATGAATGAAAAAAATACTGGTGGGTGGGACTCGAACCCACGAACCTCACTATCGTGGCAAGGCGCTCAACCGCTGAGCCAACCAGGTTCCAGTCACCCCTCACGAATTTTGTCATTGCTTGTTATCTACTTATACACAGACGCCCTCTATTAGCTTTCTTCTATTAACTCTATACGAGTGAAGTTAGAAGTCCTAGTATCTAATACTAGATGGCAGAGGAGTGTTTTTTATTTTTACTTTTTTCAGTATTTTATATTTATGCATTTTTATAAATCCTTATTAGGATAATCTTATATTAATTTTTTGAAGATGCAATAAAAAAAATCCTAGTGGTGGGTGGGACTCGAACACACGACCTCCGGATTAGAACATGGAGACTGATATTAAATTTGTTATTTTCGATAGTAACTCGAAATTGTCGGTGATTGTGCCCCTGTCATTAAGACAAAAAAATATTAATATGAAGAATATTTCACATTTACAGGGTGATTTTTTAAGTGGACCTTCAAGGTCAAATCCTAAACTACACGGAATGGGCAAAAGATGCTCAAAGAAGGGTCCAAGGCCGATTTTGATAAAAGGAGAACTCATCCTGTGTTATTGCACCAGCTGATAGTGTCGCTTATAATAATCAAATTCTGGAAAATAATATCAAGCGGAAAACTAAAGGAAAGTGCTCATTTTTTTTTAAATCATACTTTACCACAAACTAATCAAATTGTTTAAAATAATGCCCTTTATTACAACAAATGCATGCACCCTTACAACTGTAATCACTTGTCCCGAAGGTTGACTGCTAGAGAATGCCGAGCGGCATTAAGTCCGCCTTTGTACAATTTTAGTGCAATAAAGTTTGAAAAAAAAAAAAAAAAAAATTCTTAAAAATCAGCAAATTCCTTTAGTTTACTGTTTGAAGTTACTTTTCATCATTTGATCTTTATATACGACAATATCGGCTGGTGTAATAATACAGGTGAGTTTTATTTTCCAAATTCAACCGGTTCGAATCCTGGCTAGAAGAATAAATTAAAAAAAAAACTAATAATGCCGTTTTAGTTTTTTGAGCATTTTTCGCAATTCCTTGTAGTTTAGGATTTGGCCATGAAGTGCCACTTAAAAATTCACCCTGTATACTGATATTAATGTTAAAAATATTATTATTAAAAAAAACATGATTCCATTCATATTATTATTCTGTTTGTCTAATGACCAATATGCCTATAATATAATAACCAATAGTTAAATAACATAAAATATAGCAAATGAAAACAAAATCTTTTAAAATTAGATTTTTAAATGGTAACACTTGTACTTAAAAATCAATTAAAATAAATAAAAGAGTTAATAAAAACAAATTAGTAGACAATGCATGTAACGTAATATACATAAAAAAAATACACTACACAAAAGAGAAGAAAAATAATATAATATACAGGGTGAATTTTATAGGATGTACTTTGGGCTGAGAGAGAGACAATGTTCTTAGCAAACCATGGATTCACCGTGCGGGTGCCGGGTCCATCGCGTGGTTGAAAGGCAGGGGAATGAACTTCAGCGTTCCCGGACTTGAGACCGCGAAGTAGGTTTAAAGGCCTTTTGAACTCTCACCTGCACTGTGTTCACTACCCTCTCTACTCTAAGGTTCTACTGATCAAATCAAACAAATTTTCCCATAGAACCATTGAAAAAAAAATTGCTTTCTTCATATAAACTAGTAATGTTAAAATTACCAATTTGTATAGGAAATTATTATATATTAGCCCAAAGTAAAACCTTTCAAAGTCACCATGTATAATTTTATACAGGGTGTTTTTTTTTGTCACAGTAGTTTTTTTATATTGTGTAGTATGATAACAAAAATGAAACATGTATTTTTCCCTTTTAGTGTCACCCATACATATATTAAGATAAAATAGACTTAAAGTACAAAAAAGGTACAAAAATCACTTCAAATTTTATACTAAACAAAAAATTGAGACCCCGTCACTTGTCTAAAGGTATTTTATTTGCTTCATACTAATTTAATATATTTATTGGAGTAATTTTAAGCATATTTTTTGAACATTTTTGAAAAAAAAAAAACCTACCTTATTTATTTAAAAAAAAATGGTTTCTATAAGTGATACTTAAGGCATAAAAAATCACTGTAAGAAAAACACCCAGTATATAAAATACCTTTGAGATGGACGCCATTTTTTTTTTGTAAAAAAAAAAAAGCATCACACCCAAAGTATTTTATTATTATAAGGCATAATATTTCTTTATATCTATATTAACTATGTTTTAGATCTTGTAGGTTATTTATTATGCTTGTATTTTATTAATTAGTTTTTATTTCCAAATTCTTCGCACAACCAAGAATATTTTTTAAAGCTTTCCATTTCAAAAACAAAAATCACTGGGTAATTTCACTCAATATTCACAACTAACCAATTCAAACATAAATTAAGCATCTAAAAAATTATAATTTACATAGATATGTACTTTTTTGCCAAATTGCACCACCTAAAATTTCGGTTAAAAAAAATACTGGACCGATTTACAATAATTAAACTGAAATATCCTTAAAAATATAAATATATATGTATAAAAATAAATATATATGTAGTGTGTGTATGTATATTGTTAACATGCACTGTCGGCTAGAAGTCAATCGGAACGCTTCTTAATATGGAAGCAACTTATTCTAAAATGATCACACATCTGACGAACCTGAAAAAAATAAAAAACAACAATTTAAGTTGAGTTGTATCAAAGAGTCTGTTAAGGTAAGTAATGCTTAAAATTAAAAAGGGCGTCGAATGTACCAGCTTTTATTCGAACTGCAAAATAAAATTGGTACATTCGACGCCATTTTTAACTTTAATCATTACATTTACAGAGATTTTGGTGCAACATAACCTTTATAGTATAAAAACAGTTCAAACGCAACTTCATGTGCATGTTATTTATTATAAACCTTTCTAAAAAAAAACCTTATATCTTTTGAATTGGTAGGTCAGTTTTGATGAAATAAACTCTAAGGCTGAGTTGCTTTAAAATAAACTATCTGTAAATGTACCTAATGGTTAGAGTTAAAAATGGTATCAAGTGTAATTTTAATTTTGCAGTTTGAATGACAGCTGCAGCTTTTTTACGGACACGAATTTGCCGACTTTTCTAATGATTTTTTCTTATTTTTCCCTGATATTTTTATTCGCAAAAAAAAAGGAATTATTTCCCTAATAATATATATCTAATTTAGTTACTTTTTTAACTTTATTTTGAAAAAAAAAGTGTTTGAGGTAAAAAAACATTGGAAAATATATGAACTATTTATTTCTTTGTGCCGAAAACACATTATTATTCAAATATTCATCTATTAAATGTAAAGCAAAACACAATGTAATTATTAAAAAAAAAACATGTAGTGTACTTTAATTATTTTCCCCGACTTTTTTAACTTTAATCATTATTATGGTGCAACTCAGCCTAAACTGTTACTCCCAAAAAAATCATAAAAGTATATTAGGAATGCGCCCTAAGTCCTAAAATGCCTTCCTAAACATGAGAACAAAAAATGGCCGCCTGCTATAAAAACCCAAAATAAAAAGTATTATAACCAAGCATTGAATGGTTGAATTTGGAACAAAAAAATGGCGGCTTAGGCTTTAGGGCAGTTCCATTTATAATTATTACTTTCATGGTAGGTATAGATAGATCAAACTTACCACACAGCTGCCATAATGTATATGCGCAAACAGAGTAATACAGGTGAGCGCGTACATAGCAAATGGTTCGTATTTGGGTAAGTAGAGAGAAGTACCAGCGGCCACCACTAGAGGCCATAGCAGGGAAATCATACCGTCACACCGCTGGTTACTCATTTGGCTTACTATTAGACGACACTGAAATAATTATATAGACTGTTTAATAATTTGCAAATAAGATGCAAAAACTGTCAAGTGACCTAGTCATGTTTCGGTTTTAGTCTGTGGGTTTACCGGTTTTCAGGAGATTACTGCATCAATATATTGTTGTTTCAGGGTGCGGTTGCGAAATGCGTGGTTAAATTGGTAATAAAACAGCGAGTATATTAAAATATACTAGTAAAGCAATTCGTCAATGTCGCCGCCCAATGATTAATTGACTCCATTCGTGGACTTTGTAAGTCTGTTTACCACCAGGTAAATACAATTTAAAGTCACTTGCCGTGCTCACATAAATAAAAAAAAGACATTGAAAGCAGTAAGTACTATCAGATAAAAATAGTGAGATATTTTTATTTATTTATTTATTTAAGGACAACCAGTGGTCGGATACATTAATACTTCCTAAAAATTGTACTTATGTTAAGTACAATTTTTAGCTAAATGTTCCACTTATAGGAGCCACAACATGTACAATTAGTGTGGATAACAAAATATAACTTAAAATAATATTAAAAAAAAACAATATGCACCTTTATATAATGAATCCGGCTTTATATAATATAATGACTAATATATAATCTAATATAATATTAGTTATAAAATAATCTTACCGCAACATTACTAAATAATGTACCAACAAGAACAAATACTATTCTTGGGTCGTATTCTATAATATTGTTAGGGGACTTCATAACCCATACTGTGGTGACAATGAATATAGTGAGAAGTGACCACATGGGCCTCAGGGCCTCTAGAAATGACCTCATTTTTCCAGTCCGCAGCTCATATGATCTAAAAAAAAAAAAATTTAGTTATAATAAACATTTCACATACTGGGCTGGTGACTTTGAAAGGATGTACTTTGGGCTAATATGAGGTACTGCTGATCAAATCTAACAACTTTTTTCACGGAACCATGTGTCGCAAATGAAAAAAACTCCATACAAACTAGTAATGTTAAAATTAACTGACCGGTCACATTCTCGACCCATACAAATGCAAACCGTCAAGTAAAAAAAAAAAAAACATTTCATTTATTTCCTTTACAATTTTCAATATAACTTTTTTTTTTATATATGTAGGACAAATTACACATATTGCTCTGGTCACAAACTAAGCTCTGGGCTTGTATTATGTGTACCAGAAACAACGATATAATACATATTATATTTTATAAACACCCAGACCATGACAAACTGTACAGAATAAAACGTACTAATATTTTTTGCCATGGGTGGGAATCGAACCCACGACCTCCATCCGGAGGCGCAACCACTAGTCTACGGAGGCTGTTTATTTATAAGGTTGGAGCCAACTTTTAAGTATATAATACCTGTGTCAGTTGGCTCAAGTGACCTAGTTATGTTCCGGGTTTAGTCTGTGGGTTCACCGGATTTCAGGAGATTACTGCATCGATTTCTTGTTTGACAACACCACTATAGTGCCTCGGAGAGCACGTTAAGCTGTCGGTCCCGGTTTCACTATACCAACTTGTGAAACTGTTTATAGATGGGTTATTGAATCTATTCAAAACATCGCGACGAGCTAGCCACTTGTTCGGTGTAGACTCATACCATCGGCTACGACGAGGTGGGATTAAAACCCCTCCACTGGGTACCCTGGGGCCGTCTAGACGGTCTCGGGCGCCGTAAGGCACCCGTGAAGATATATATATATATATATATAAAAAAAAAATGCATGTACTCACTTATAAGTATTATAAATTGCCACAGGTAGATTGGTGCACAGCCCAGTGGCATAGACTATCCATTCGAACCCATTGGCCAGGGTGTAGCTACCAAACACATATTTCTTATAGTAACCCGTTCCATTTAAACCCGCTACCAAGAAAAATAATGTAGACGACTGAAAATAATACAAGTTATGGTTGTAAACATATACATGGTGACTTTGAAAGGATGTAACTGATGAATACGAACAACTTTTCCCATGGAACCATGTGCCGCAAATGAAAAAAAATATTGTAGTAATGTTAAAATGACCAATTTGTATGGGGAAGCTAAATTTTTTTTTCATTTGCGGCACATGGTTCCATGGAAGAAGTTGTTCGATTTGATCAGCAGTACATCATATTAGCCCAAAGTGCATCCTTTCAAATTCACCCTGTATATGGTGGCCGAGTCGGTTAGACCTCAAGACTTACAAACACTAGGTTTATAAAATATAATAATAATAATATGTAGGATAACTTCCTCATATTGATCTGGGCCCTATTACTATTATATAAACGTGACAATTGTAAATTACTATGACAATTCATAATACATTGCTTGGTTTAGTTTGTGAAAAGTTATTTACTTTGAAACTATTGAAAGTAAACTAAGCCATGTATTATGAATTGTCATGGTAAATTATAATTGATATAATACATATAATATTTTTTCCCGGCTTCTCGCACATTCTATATGATGGGTATTAAAAATTTAAACATACTCACCCACATACTAAAATCATATCCCCAAGGTAGATACAACACTCCAGTATTATACTTTTCCCAATGACTTAAATAAAAGTTTAATAAAATATTCCAAAGCATAAAATACATCCTGAAAATGATACACCGATTTTAATAATAAATAACCCAGACCTCTAGCATGGCAAGGTAAATGTGAGTTAAGAAGCCAGTAAAAGGTTTCTCGATCTCGAACGTCCAATAACATCTAAATGTTGTTTTCAGTGATATCAAAGTTTATTTCTACAGAAAAAGAACGTAGAGGTGTAAATATTACTTACACGATCCTAATTATCACTAGAGTCAAAGATATCAATGACATTGATATCTTTGACTCTAGCCTTTTACATTTAAAAAGATCAAAACAAGATATTCTCTAAGTTGTTAGTTATTACCATAATACTTATTGACTTTGATTTGTTTTGTATAGATTTTTTATTCTAAAATACTGTATCGTACTAATAATTATATCGTATACTCATAATAGTAAGATGTAGTCCAGATTTTAGCTCAATTTGTGTACCTTAAGCCTTTTACAACAATGTAACACCTCTTGTCGTGAGTATCATATTTAAATAAATAAATAAATTAGATAGTATTTTTATAAAAAAATATATTAACTTTTGAAAAGACACCCAAAGTTTGATTTATGATTCTAAAAATATTACTTTAGTTCTCATTTTAAAACTAAACATATTTTTTATAAAGAAATTAAGTAATTAGGATCGAGTAAATAAAATCTACACCTCCATGTTCTTTTTTTCCAAAAAAAAACTTTATTATAACTGAAAACAACATTTAGATGTTTACGGTTTATGTCGACCGGTTCTGGTACCACCGCCTAATATGATGCAAAAACCGTAAAGCTTCGGTTTTTAATACTGGTTTTGAGGAGACTACGAGTATATATAAATTTCTTGTCCATGTGTTTTTAATACTGGTTTTGAGGAGACTACGAGTATATATCAATTTCTTGTCCATGTGTTTTTAATACTGGTTTTGAGGAGACTATATATTAATTTCTTGTCCATGTGTTTTATTTAATGGAGCAAGGTATGTGACTTTGTATCTACTTGACGTTTAGCAGACAAAGAACATGAAAGGGGTTGATCAATACATTGTTGTTAACAATATTGATCGCTCCCACTATGCTGGCTAAATGATGCGGTTATGAAATGGGCGGCGACATAGACGTGTTTGCATTATGAGTCTATTTTAATATCCTCGCAGCTTTATTGTGAACACAATCGCCCTTTGCGTAACCGTATTATGAAAGGCTACTCTCGACAAGAAACGATGCAGTAGGATTCGGAAAACTGGTGTACCCACAGACTAAAACCGAAACATGACTAGGTCACTTGACGGATTTTGCATCCGTATGTGCGGTGGTAACGAGTCCGGTCAGTCGGCCTAGCGAAGTTGTAGAGGCATTCTTGCCACCTTGGTAGCCTTCTTACACGGAAACAAAATGTCGTAAGTCACAACGCGTTTAAATATTAATTTAGGAAGAACTACCATAATAAATGTAAAATATGAATCTTCTTTTTATTTATCATTTACACTTTTATACATATCATCACGGGTGCCTTACGGCGCCCGAGACCGCCTAGACGGCCCCAGGGTACCTCGGAGGGGTTTTAATCCCACCCCGTCGTAGCCGATGGAATGAGTCTACACCAAACAAGTGGCTAGCTCGTCGCGAATAAATTTAAATAGAGATCAATAACCCATCTATAAACAGTTTCACAAGTTGGTATAGTGAAACCGGGACCGACAGCTTAACGTGCTCTCCGAGGCACTATTGGTGTTGTCAAACAAATGTACAAAAATTTTTACATTAAAAACTCATTGGTACACACCGGGATTCGAACCAGGGACCTAAGTACGCTTTTATAAACAAAAAAATCATGTTAAATATTTATAGTAATGTCATATAATCCGAAAAAAAGAAAATTTCAGAGATATTTTCACGATTTGTTACTATAGAACAAACCAATTTATTTAACTTTTCTGACTCCACAGTTATATCACTAATATCATTCAGATTAAGAAAAACTTTCTTAAAACACTCTAAACTATCGACGCAAACTCTGAACTCACCTCGCTTTAAGAAAACCGCTTAAAATTCAGATGAAATTACGTTTCCAAGATGGCGCTGACAGGATCATGATATTTGGTTGGATAGAGGGTGGTGAAAACTTTGAAAGGAAGGCCCCTACTTCGCGGTCTCAAGTCCGGGAACACTGCAGTTCACTCCCCTGCCTCCCAACCACACGATAGACAAGCCATCCACACAAAGGATCCATGGATTTAGTAAATTATTAAATTGCTATATATTTTTTTAATAACATACCTACCTCAAAGGAGACAGAGAGAAATCCATACGTCCAAATATAGAATAAAGACAAGCAGGTATAAAGAAGACTGAGTATGAATCTAAGCCATGATCAAATAGTTCTCCGAGGGGCCCAGAAGTCTGGGTTCTTCTGGCTTGTTTACCGTCTATGCCATCTGTAATTCAAAAAAAATGTGGTCAAAAATTTTGTAGACTGTAAAACCCACATCCCTCAACTGGTTTGTTACAACACTATCCATACATGATATTATAAGGTTTGTGTACTTAGTCTTATATGATGCGTTTCATTCTCGCTACAAGAAATGCTAGTATTGTCTTTAAATAATCTTATTAAAAAAGATGAAAACCTTTCAGATTTTTTCAGTCAGTTTTTTGTACAATGGTCAGAAAAACACAGTTTTTTTCCATGGTGGAAAAGAACTGTCTTTTTCTAACTATTGTACAAAAAACTGACCAGTTTCAACCCCTGCAATGGCAATGGTAATATAGGTATATATATATACTTACATATTACATACATAAATAAGGCAACTGCAATAATAATAAAAAATCTCACCTAAAGTATAAGCCAAAAATAAGAACAGAGCCAAACATATCCAAATCCAGTTTGGCATAACATAAGTCTGACCATTGGCTACAATCTCTCCCTCTGTCATGTTGGTATTGACTGCAGTAGCCATATAGTAATTATAGTCAAAACCAGACAGAATAATAAAGTCTAGCACTGTCAGAAGAAACCCTGAGAATGTCAGAAGGTTGGGGGCTACCCATCTTGGTACAACCTGGGGACAAAATAGTTATAATATTATAGATAGCTGTATAATGATAAAATGTATATCTCAGGGTTTCTTCTGACTGTGACAGACTGAAGGCACAGTCAGAAGAAACCCTGAGAATGTCAGAAGATTGGGAGCAACCCATCTTGGTACAAAAAATATTATAGATATCTGTAAAATGATAAAATGTATACACCACTAAATGTATACCATACTAAGGCCCCCTTAGAGAAAATTCAGGCAAGGCGAAGTGTCGCGTCGCTTTCAATTAAAACTGTATAGACTTTGAAAGGCGACAGCATACCTCACGCCTACTGTCACTGTTAAAATCTATACTTTTTGACTGAGGCGACGCGACATGTCGCCTCGCCTGTATTTTCTCTTAGGCACCAGCGGCCACATTCTGTTTCTTATAACGTGAGCATTAGATTGTCAAAATAACGAATTCCGTTATAAGCGCTCTCTCCTCCAATCAGCGAAGATTAAAAAACTACTCTGATTGGAGTAGAGCGCGCTAATAGCGAAAATCGTTATTTTGACAACCTAACGATCACGTTATAAGAAACAGAATGTGGCCGCTGGACCTCTATAATGCCAACGCCCCACCCCCACCCGGAATGTACCAGAAAAAATGCTTTTTACGTAAATTGCGAGACAAAGCTTTTTAAATGTAAAGTTTATAAATGAATTTAAATTTCACGATACTATTAGTTTTAATTCATAATTTGCTATACTTCATACGCGATATGATCAAAGTGAATTTGAGGAGTGGGCATACATGGCCTAGCAAAATTTTAACAGTTTTTCTAAATAGTTTGTCATGATCTGAACATTCATAAAACCTATTATGAATTAGAATTGTTGTTTCTGGTACACATAGAACAAATTTAAAACGGTACTTACCTCAACAATTTTATTCCAAAATGGATGCATAACATATACACTGAGGGGACTTGTATCAATTGCCATATACTGTAACAAAGATATATAATTTATTTTATGAAGCACATATACATCATAATAATTCATTCATAAAGTCAAAATTCAATATTTGGCTATAGTGTTGATTATATTCTGATTAGGTATAATGTGTTGAAATTAATGTTTGTTGGTTTAAAAAACTACTAATTGACAAACTTTGTCTGCATAACTATAACTGTTTACGTAGCGCATGCAACGGAAGCTTGCAAAAGGAATTTATTTTCCCCATTTTGCAACCCTGTTCATTAATTCTCGGCTCCCATATTGTTTAGCATGATGTTATATATCCTATAGCCTTCCTTGATAAAAGAGCTATCCAACACTAAAATAATTTTTGAGATTGGTTCAGTAGATCCAGAGATTACCCACTACAACCTCACAAACTTTATCTCTACATAATATTATTATAGGGTACCTAGCAATGTGGTTTATTTATGTATGTTATTATTGTTTGTTATATTATGTAAAAGATTATATAGGACTGATATGATTGCTAAGTGACCGAAGTCCCTAAATAAATTTAGAAAAAAAAGTTCTGGTTTGTGCTTTTAGTGAACTGATATGGGATAATGAATTTTTTAGTGTATTGTATGACATCAATCTGCACTACAAAACTGGCAGGACATGCTGCACCACTTGCAACACCCTACCATAAATTGTAACCATGTTCTTAGGGACACAAAATAAGTATTGATACTTTGTGGTATCGAGTACTTTTCCTTTCGATTACGATACTTTTGTACTCAATACTTACAAGAATAATACCCCCGGGACAGTCCGAGAGGGGGGGCGGAAGAACTGTCCACAGGAGTCTTTAAACAACGACCTTGGCGAGAACACGGAACTGAAATGCCCTGCGTGCGAGAAAATTTACAAGAGACAAGCCTGGTTCAAGAAACATTTAAAATTACATGAAGGAAGCGAAGCACGACAGTCGTCTGTAAGTTCTTCGGTCAGTACTGCGGATAGAGCTGACTCTCATATGTCCCAAGGTACACCTACATGTGAAACCAACCAGGAGTCCATCAACATCAGGACGCGTCTTAGCATCCCCCCTATTAAAGAATCAACTTGGAAGGTGCACGATCTTAATTTGGCAGTCTTGCTCGATAGCTCTGGTTCCAAGCAAGATATTAACAGCCAGGTACAAACCTTCCAGTCTACGGTATACAATTACTTTGTGGAGCACTATCCTCCGGAATCCACATATGCATATACCAAGAAAGAATAAAAGCATTTTCTTGACTGAACTTAACTGAAAATGAGGCGTAAAAAGAGGGAGCTCATAAAGAAACTTCGCTGGGCCAAAGCGATGGGAGACAAGAACCTGTGCCACAAGTTAGCCAGGGCATTAAGATCTATTCTCAAATTAATCCAGGGAATTTGTCTCCAGATACAAGATAATAAAAATCAATTTAATAGAGCCCAGCATGAAGTTAGATTTGACAAAAACCCTTTTATTTATGCTAAGAAGATTTTCAGTGAAAATAGTGGAAGACTTTCGCTGACCAAAGAACAAATCTATAAACACTTCAGTGAGACTTATGCAATGTCACAAAGAGAGGTAGCATACCCGGATCCACCTTCAACACGACCGCATAATCCTGCAGTAGACTTTCAATGCAATCCACCAAGCATTGAAGAGACTGAGGAGCAAGTGAAGAAGAAAAGCGTAAAGTCAGCACCAGGTCCGGATGGCATACCCTACATTGTATATAAAAAGTGTCCTCACATTCGCAAGTGTTTACATAACATCTACTGTAGAATATGGTCAAGCAAACAAGTACCGACTGTGTTCGGAGAAGCAGCTTTTGTTCTTATACCAAAAAAGCCTGAGGTTACTGATCCTAAAGATACAAGACCTATTGCGTTAACAAACACTATGTCCAAAATCTTCTTTTCTATACTTCAAGCAAGAATGTTGAGGTTTATGATCACAAACAAGTACTTTTTATCCCAGCACCAGAAAGGATTTCTTCCGGGAATTTCTGGTTGTTTGGAACACAACACCTTACTTTCGGAATGTTTGAAGGATGCCAGGGAGCACGAGCGTCAATTGAGTGTCTGCTGGATTGATTTGGAAAATGCTTTTGGATCGGTCCAGCATAAATTGCTACAAGTTGCCCTAAAATGGTATATGTTTGATATAATATGAACTTCCCAACAGTGATCATGGATATAATTGCTAATTATTATAAGAACTTAAGATTTGTCATTACAAATAAAGATGGGTTCACAGATCCTCTTAAATATAATGTTGGGCTATTTCAAGGCTGTTGCTTCTCACCAATAGCTTTCAATATTATTATTAACATCTTAATTGACAAACTTAAAACTAGTGAAAAGAAGTGGGGATATAGATTTAAGTTAAATAATGTATATTCGGAGTCCATCTTAGCATTTGCAGACGACCTAGCAGTGCTAACACGCAATCCAAAACAATGCCAGAATTTGCTTACTCTGGTAGACGAATTCTGTGTATGGTCGAACGGCATGAGAACAAAACCATCAAAATGCTTCTGTCTGTGTCTGGGCAGACGAAACACTAGGTTTACGTCATACAACCCAGAACTATTATATTACTTCGCGGTCTCAAGTCCGGGAACGCTGAAGTTCATTCCCCTGCCTTTCAATCACGCGATGGACCCGGCACCCGCACGGTGAATCCATGGTTTGCTAAGAACATTGTCTCTCTCAACCTACTTTGCGGTCTCAAGTCCGGGAACGCTGCAGTTTATTCCCCTGCCTTTCAACCATAAGATGGACCAGGCACCCGCACGGTGAATCCAAGGTTTGCTAAGGACGTTGTCTCTTGTTCGATACTTTTACTCAATGAGTACTTATTGGTAAGTATCGAGTACTTTTCTTTCGATACCGACACTAATGTACCTGATATATCAACTATGTTACATATCAACTGATTTAATGGCAACGAGGTTTTTTTTTATTTGCTGCTCATAAAATATATCAAGGACAAATTTATTGAAACTGTAAGTAGGGACACGAAAAAAGTATCAATACTTCGAGGTATTGAGTACTATTGTGCACATTAACTGATTTAATGGCGACAATGTTTTTTTTATTTTATTTTTTTAATGCTCATTAAATAAATCAATAGCAAAATTATCTATATTGTAAGATATCAAACCCCTATTTTTACTTGAGTACTAGGTTTTTCCAAAAGTTCTTGATTCTTAGAGGTATCAATACTTTTCTTTCGATACTTTTATGAGTACGATACTTTTTATTCGTTACTACTCATGAGTACAGTATCAATACTTTCTATTCTATACCGTGTCCCTACATGTTCTAGCAAATAAAAAATTGTTATTATTATGGCAGGTAAAAACAATAAATTGGTGTCTCTAACTAACATTCTCTAACGTCTTATACAAGCAGGTATTTTATAGATTATTTGTAGCACAAAGACTGTATCTGGTACCCAGCAATGATGTTTAATTTCTACCTCTTTATAACCAATGGTATTTTGAGTGTACACTAATAAAATAAGTGGTCAGCTTGTTGCAGATACAATATTATTAAATTATGTTTTTATTGAGCATAAATAAAATTACATAGGAAAGCTTAATCTATATCTGTACAAAAGCATGTTTTGACTGACATTTTATAACGCCGAATTTACTCAAGTTATCAATTTAAAATTAGAATGGAAGATTCCTTTTGTATTGTAGAGGCTCCCTAAGGGATTTTTCCTTTAGTTCCTATGTAGCTTGAAGCTTTGTTTATCTCCAATAATAATTATTAATATTAAATCGTAACATAATAAATGGCTTTTTTAATAGGTTAAATATATAAACAATAAAGTAACCTAATAATAAAAAAAAATGTTATATAATACCTATATTGCACCAAATAAAGTAAAGCAAATCTTTGCGTACCTAAATAATAAATAAATATATAAAAATATATCGATTATAAAACTCCGTTACCTTGTAGTTGTCGAACCCCTCGAGATGTTCCCGACTTAAATACTTGTAGTTAAACATTTTCACTAAATTAATATATCTAAACAATAGATGAACTAACTAATGCAGTAATATCTACAAAATACAATTTAATACACCGTAGATAAATTACATTTTAACTTAAAAATTATGGAAAAACACGAAGTAATCCAAAACGTCGGGAGCCAATAATGCACGTACCATAGAGTATAATTAATATATGCGCCAACCAATATACCGCGGAAGAATAATTCGTTTGAGCCCGGGCACGAATTTGTCTGCGCTTTATTAATCGGACTGATCAAAAATAATGAAAAAAATTAGGAGTTTTCCAGCATTACTGACTTTTTGGCGGGAAGTCAAACCGAGTGAATTATTTTCTTGGAAAACTGTAGGGAAATGTCCCATGCTTACATGACTATCATGACCATTAGTATGTATTCCTGCACCCGTTCCTGACTGCATCTTTGATCCATCAGTATACCAGTTTTGACATTTACTGTCGGGTTTAGAACCATTTTCCCATTCGTCCCGTGACGGGAAATATGTTTTATAGTTCTTTTTAAAGATTCGAATAGTCGAAATGTTGTCAGCGCACATTTCAAGAATCTATCGAGATTGTTGTCAGTTTCCATCCTAGTGTGAATAGTTTGGGGCAAATTTGGATACCACTCTTTATTATTCTGTAGTCGGTAAAGTGATTTTCTTGCCTCCATTTCTATTATCACGTGTAAAGGTTTAAGATTTAATAGTACCTCCATAGCTGCCGTAGGTGTTGTTTTAAAGGCACCTGATATAGACATACATGCCAATCGTTGTAACTTCGCTAGGTCCTTTTTACAGGTATCAAGCTTGGTCCGTGGTCACCACACAATACTTCCATAAGTTAGTATTGGCGTTACCATGGTATTGTATATCCACTTCATTACTGTTGGTTTTAGTCCCCATGTTTTGCCATATGCCGATCGACACATAGCAAATACCCTTATTGCCCTTTTTATTAACATGTCAACATGTAATTTCCATGTGAGGCTTTTATCTAGAGTAAGACCGAGATATTTTACGTCAGTGGACTATTGTAGTTCAGACCCGTATAACTTTAAAGAGATCAGTCCCGTTAGGTCTCTTTTCCTTGTGAACAGCAATGCTGAAGTTTTGCTCGGGTTTATTGATAGATGTTGAGAGTTACACTATTCTTCAACAGTTCCCAGAGCCTTTTGTGCTACACTTATTGTTGTGCCTACAAATTTGCCGTTTACCATTATAACTAGGTCATCAGCATATCCTAGTGTGTAATATGGGCCAACGTTTAGTTTTGTTAGAATTGAGTCTACAACAAGGCTCCACAACAAAGGAGAAGTACTCCACCCTGTGGACATCCTTTGGTTGTAGTTAACATCATTTCCTCTCCGAGTAGTTGCGATATAACGATTCTACTCCTGAGCATATTTTGTATCCATCTACAAATGGTTAGTTCTCCATGGTGTTTTGAGGCACTGTCAATGCGTTCAAAAGTTGTGCGATCAAATGCTCCTTCTATGTCTAAGAATATGCCCACGCATACCTCCTTGTTCTCTAAAGCCATCTCGGCTTTTTGAACGACATGATGAAGCGCAGTTTCAGTGGACTTTCCTTGTTGATAGGTACACTGAAGTCTGTGAAGAGGTGTCCTTGTTAGTGGGCCCTCCCTAATGTGTCTATCCAGTAATTTTTCTAGTATCTTTAATAAGAAAGATGATAGACTAATAGGTCTAAACGACTTGGGTTCTTCGTAGGTTACTTTACCTGGCTTCGGTATGAATACTACCTTAACCATCCTCCACTGCTTTGGTGTGTAACCAAATGCAATAGATGCTTTGAAGAGTCTGCCAAGTTTAGTGTTGGCAGCCCCCTTTGTAGTAGAATAGGATATATTTCATCAGGACCCGGAGATTTATAAGGTTGGAAATTGGTCAGGGCCCATTTGATTTTATGTTCATCTACTACTTTTTTCGCAGTTTCCCAGTCTTGTTTAGTGGTATGTACTGCCTGGTCGTTGACAGTGTTTAAGTTGTCTACTTTGTTGTTTGTGATAATCGATCCTGGGAAGTGTGTTTTAAACATAATTTCCAACGTACCTTTCCCAGTCCCATTAGCTTACCGTTTTCGTCTTTTACTATCATAAGTGGATTGGCTTTCGTAGTAGCCATTGCCTTTGTCAGTCTCATGATGCCGGGTATTGATTCTATCGATTCGCAATGGTTTTTCCATGCCTGTCTCTTAGCTTTCGTAATGCTTTATATTCTGTTAATAAGCGTGCATACTGACTAAAATAGTTTCTTGCTTTCGCGACATTGAAAGCCTTTCGAGTTACTTTGCGTAGTTTAGCTAAATCCTGATTCCACCATGGGACCTTTTTCGCTAGAATATTTTATTCCGGACAATTGTTAGTCCATGCCGTATTGATTGCAGTCCCAATCCTGTCAGCTTCGAATTCTATATCTATAATGGAATTGAGCTTACCTTTTTTGTTTCCTAGTTCTACCTTTAGATCACTGTAGTAGTTTTTCCAGTCGGTGTTCCTAGGATTCCTTCTCTGTACGGTTACAATGTTATGTTCCATCATGTATATCATGTATATGTAGCATATATATATCTGTGATCAGAAAGAGATGTTTCATTAGACACATGCCAGTTCTGTATGTTAGAGAATGTATTCCTAGAAGTTATTGTAATATCTAACACCTCAGCCCTTTTAGCATTAATATATGTTGGATTGTTACCTTTATTTAATATTAATAAGGAAGAACTTACAAGATATTCTAATAGTTTCTCCCCTCTTGAGTTGTTGTCCGTGCTTCCCCAGACAACATGATGAGCGTTTGCATCACATCCTATAATGAGGTGCTCGTTGCTGCTAGAGCGTCTTTGTATTAGCTCCTCAATTCTAGGTGTAACGGGCTCCTTGTCTTCATATGGAAGGTAGGCTGAAGCTACTAATGTTTCCTGCCTGCCCTCTCCTGATATGATTTTTATTGTAGTAAGATTTCTGTGACAGAAATTAGTTAGTGTTGTACATGTCTGACATAAATGCAGGTTCTAATATTCCCATCATTAGCTTGATGTAATTATAAATAAATAAAAATAAAAATGGTTTATTCATTCAAGTACAATTTTAAAGTTACAAATTTCTTTGAGCTTCTCCTTTTAAGTTTTAGAAAAACCTGTCTTAGGAGAAAGCCCACTGATCCAGGCTTATACACTTTTCTGTTCCATTGATTAGTAATTATTAGTTGAAATTATAAATATGTATTGGTGTGATGTTGTATTTGTGCGTGCGTGTGTATGCGTAGGTATATTTTTACATGTGTAAGTTTGTGTCTGTTTGCGTGTAACTATATATGTAAATGTTATAATTATGCATGTATGTGTTAGTAGGTATATGATTTGTAGATATTGTGCAAGCTTCAATTTTGTTCAGTAGTTTATTTGGAAAGTGTGAAATAAAAAATGTTAAATACACAAAAACAATAATAAAATTAAAGTTGCTAATTTACAATCTATTTACAAATACAAAAATTATTTAAAATATTATAACCACCACCACTGATTCCAAGATACTTAGGTACTTTACGTTCCAACACCGGTACTCATAAAAACCAGTCCTCGAAGAACACTCCAGCCATAAAATCGGAGGCGGGGGCCTCAATCTTTTAGCCACAAATAAATATATAAACATATATATGCGCATATATATGTTTATATATTTATTTGTGGTATAAAAGACAATATCTTACACAACTAAAGCGCTCCCCAAGGTACCAATAAGCTTCCATGAATATAAGGCCGTAAATCTATATTTTATCTAAGAAATCCTTCGCTTGTTTCATAATCTAGAGATTTTAACCAAGTAGTTACTATTTTTTTACATTCCAAATTTGACTTTGTATATATATTAAGTATTCTATTTATTCTGTTGTATAACAATACAGACTGTGACTCAAATTGATTGTAAGCAAAAACTGTTTTACGTCTAATCGGAGTAATGACACTGTAAGGATTGCGTTTTTAAATTATATAATCTTTAGGTTTGGTAATTTTATGAATTTTCAGTACAGAGTTTAGAATATATAATTTTCTTACAGATAAAAGGTTGGTAGATAGATATAAGTCTGTAGTAGGGAATCTAATTTTTCGAAACATCATTACCTTTATAAGTCCCCTCTGGGCCCGTTCTACACCTATTAATTTAGTTTTAGCAGAGCCCCCCCAGACCGACAAACAATACAGGATAATGGATTGGACTAGTGTAATGTAAATATAAGTCATAAGATTTTTGTCAGTAACATGTCTTAAATATTTAAATAGCCAAATCATTTTTTTATGCGTTTCGTCACATTTTCAATTTGGTAGTGCCATGATAGATTTTGGTCAATTATTACGCCTAGGTATTTAGTTTTATTAACTTTTTCCAGTTCCAAACAATCACAGTTTGTTTTGATGGTGTTATAGCATTTGTGCGCAACCAGTTGTAAGTCATTAGTCCGTCGTGAAGAATTAAGAATCGAAAAAGTCAAGTAATTTGTTTTTGAAATGTTTAGAGTCAGTAGGTTAAGTTGAAGCCAATTTATTACCTTTTTAAGGCCGATTTCGGCTGTGTTAAAAACTTCAGTCCAGTTATTGCCATGAAAAAGTATGGCAGTGTTATCAGCATATGAGTAAATTTGTGCCTTATGTAATTTTAAGTTAGTTAAGTCATTTATGTAAATTTGAAATAGGGTAGGGCCTAAAACACTACCCTGCGGAACGCCAAATTTAGTAGTATTAAGAAAATCACTAAATGCATTATTGTCAAGTTTAACTTTTTGTGTCCTGTCATGTAAATAGTCAGTTATTAAATCAAGAAAAGTGCCACGAATTCCTATGAGTTTCAGTTTGTGGACAATAATAGAAACAGATACGGTATCAAAAGCTTTTTGTAAATCCAAAAATACAGCCAAAGTCTTTTTTTTCTTATCAAGCAAGTCAGTAATATTTTTTCTCAGAGACATGACTGCGTCTTCTGTGCTCACACCCTCTCTAAAGCCAAATTGTGAATTGGATAGAATATCAAATTTCTTTAAATAACTCTTTATTCTTTCGTTAATGGCTTTTTCAATAATCTTAGATATAACAGGTAAGACGGAGATAGGTCTATAATTATTGATATCGGATCTGCTTCCACCCTTGTACACTGGGTGTATAATCGAGCGCTTAAGAACATTTGGAAAAATGCCATACTTGAAGCATAGTCTGCAAATATGAGTAATAATAGGTATAATTTTACCCTTTGTCAATTTTATAAACTTTGTTGAAATATTATCCCATCCAGCTGCCGACTCAGGATTTAAAGTATAGTATTTATTTCAGTCTCATCAGGTTCCATAATTCCGATTGAACTGGCTATCGATGGAAGCGATGATAGATAAGAGGAACTATTATCCGTAGATATTTTATTGGCAAGCTTTTGCCCAACATTAATAAAATGAGAGTTTACCAGTTCAGCAGACTGTTTAGGTGTATCTGCTAGCTTTAACAATTCTATGTTCTGGTTCATTGGCTTATTTAAATTTGAAACGGTTTTTATAGATTTCCACAATTGCTTAATATTATGTTTACACGAGTTCAGTAAATCCTTTTCATATTTTCGTTTTAATTTCTTTATCAGGTTATTACAATAGTTACGGTATCTTAGGTATGTTAATCTTAGTATTTCATTTTTGTTGTCATGTTTTAGTTTCGATTGTAATTTATTTCTGTTTTTAATGCAATTTAAGATTCCTGGAGTTATCCATGGCTTTAGAATAATTTTTGAATTCGGAACTTTAATAGTATTTGTGTTTATGTTAATTATATCTTTTATTACGTCTATTAGTCTTTCAGTTATTATGTTTGGGTCATCTAGATGAATAAGATACGAGAGATTAGTGTTTGCAAATTCATCTAGTGTCTTAGAGTAATTTGTTATTGTTTTAATTTTAAGATTTTCGGTTTTCCAGCAGATTGCTTTTTCGAGTCCTTCGTGTCCTCCTCTGGCTTCTTTTCCTCGAGAAGCTTGAAGAAGTCCCTCTCCAAACCGGTTTTTATGTGGTAACCCTTCTCGCGGATCACCTCAGCGGAGTCGTGGTCCTTAAAGACGATTCGTCTTACGTTGAGGCCCTCCACGATTGGGTCAACCACTCTCCAGAGATTGGTGTTCAAGGCCGGGTTGAGTTTTTGAGTTAACCTGAGTATGCTCTCCAACTCAACCTCACCCTTGTACACCGATCTGCAGGCCATTTTTACTGGTTTGGGCAGGTCCTTCGCCTCCATTACCTTGAGGGTAATGGGTCCCAGCTTTCTGCCATTCAAGGTAAAAAGCCACTTGGTTGAGGACTGGTCTAGGCATAGAATATGAGCCACTCCTCCAGCTAGCCCATTCATGTCAATGTCAGGACAGGGCTCCGCTTCTAGGATTAATCCATGAAGTAGCTCCCTTATCCTGACATAGTCCTCCTGCTTAAGCATAGTCTTTGGGTACGAATCCGTGGTGATAGCCATTTTCGTACCCGTCAGTGCCTTTTTATATAACCCCTGCGTCTTTACCCTTTTGGGGTCATCAGCAGGATCTTTCTTCTCGTCGCTCACTTCGCGAGGCCTTTTGGACTGCCCTGCTCGTGGCGACGCTTTGTCTTGCGCCTGCTGCTTTTGGAGCCTCTAAAAGCGTCACTTGGCAGAACCATTTTTTTCCCCGAGTGTGAAGGGCCTTGCTGCGGTTTGGTTTGCCGGGTGCGGTTTCCCTGAGGGAGCACTTTTTATTGCCGGTCTCGCAAGTTTCCTTCCGGCTTTGCCAGTTACGCTATCATTAGCACCTTCCATGTTCCTAATTGGTCTGTGAACAACAGGATTAATAACACTGGCGCCCTGGCCTCTGGATGGACCTTTGTTTTCTCTACCTGTTGCAACAACCGTGCAGTCTGGTCCGCCCGAGGACTGACCCTTATTCCCAGTACTGGGTTGAATAGCCCCTTCCTTGTGCCCACCGTGACGCACTCCATTGCCACTCGTAGAGGCCACGGTGGCCCTATCCTTCAGCTTACTGTCTGACAGACCTGTGCTTCCGTTGCCGGTAGCGGTGGCCCGTCCCTTTGGTTGAGTACTTTCTACAGCCTTTGCGCTATGCGCCTTTGCCTCCTCTGCAGAGGAAACCTCAGCCTTAGGGGCTGACTTGGTTTTTTTTAAGAAAAAAATCCATGGGTATTAAGAGTTGATTTCATCCCATTAGCTCCCCACCCTCCATGGAGCCCTCAACGTCGGGGATGCTTATGAAAGCACCAGGGCTACTAACGGGATATAGTCCCCCAATGTATAGCTAGCCTAGCGGCATTAAGTCCGCCTTTGTATTTTGTATGCAATAAAGATTTAAATAAATAATATATGTGATTCGCGAGGCTAAACAGTGCATGAAACCAAAAACATGCACTGCCGCCTGTAAACCCCATACACCAGGGTGCTCGCCTGGCGGCCTTCTGACGGACACCGCAGCCGATTGATCACAGTGGGCTATTCTGCGACCGCCCGTGTTGGAAGAAATCCGGACCAAAGTGGTGTGTTGCAGTCAGGAAACAACCTCCACAGGCCTCCTTTCCACTCAACCACCAGGACTCCTTCATCCTTCCCTACGGGTCTCCGCGCACGGCACAAACACGCGGGTGAGCATTGTGTGTACATATATATATTACTACAGATAAGCGCTCACTACTCGTCTACAGCGAAGTGTACTGTATATATATAAGGAATGATTGTGAGGAGTTGTGGGCAGGTATTATCATATACTATTATATGAAAATGTGAAAAGTGTAATATAATATTAAGTATATAAATATTAATCAATACATATTTATTTATGCATTTAATTTTTTTTCACATTTGGATGTAACATATTCAAAATGTTTTATACCACTTTATCCAACATCACACCTAAAAATTTTACATATGATTTAACATCAATAATTAAGTTTTTAATTTTTGTTTCTATAAGAGGATTTATACGTTTTCTACTGAATATAACCACAGAAGATTTTGTAGGAGATATATTCAAACCATTTTCAGAAAGCCAAGAATTTAAAAAGGAAAGCGATTGATTTAAATTATGTTCACAGTTTTTAATAATTTTGGAATTAGTATATAAGATGACATCATCAGCATACTGCAAAGAACGACATAAGGAATTTACTTGAACATCTAAATCAAATGTATATAAATTGAATAAAATAGGACTTAAAACAGACCCTTGGGGTAATCCTTTCCAAATGGTTCTTAAAGAATCATCCGGTTGATTTAAAACGCGAAGTTTCACTTTTCTTTCACAAAATAAACAACAAATAATACTTGATAATTTAGGAGAAACGCCAATATTGATAAGTTTTTTAAACAAAATATTTATCAAAACATTATCATATGCTGCCTCAATATCAAAAAATACAGCACAAAGAAATTCATTTCTATAAAACGCCAATCTAATATCTGTAGAAAATATAGCTAGAAATATTAACTATCTATGGTGCTCTTTGCTTTCCGAAAGCCGAATTGAAATTTACTTAATACTATGTTGTTTTCTATTAACCATTCAAGGCGATTTTTTAATAAATGTTCGAACAATTTACACACGATCGAAGACAAAGCAATAGGACGATAACAAGAAAAAGAAGAAGGATCTTTTTCAGGTTTAAGAATCGGAATAACAATTTGGGTTTTCCAGTCTTGCGGAATAATGCCAGAATTAAAAATAAAATTTAAAATATTCAGAAAGTATTGTAAAGTAAATTCTTTGCAATGAACTATAAAAGAATGTGGAATACCATTATGGCGGGCGGATGGAAAATTAGGTTAGGGAGCCTATAATACGCGGACCAATAAAGCGCGGACAAATAATTCAAACTCGGTGTCTTAATATTAAAGAGCTTTATAAATAAAAAAATGTCGTAAACACATGAGTCAATATCTGAATTTTGGTGCTGAGTAAAGATTGTAATTTTAAACAAGCTACAGTCGAAGATCATAAAAATGAATTCATTCGATGCGTCTGATTATGACCACTTTGTTATTAGTTCTAATTAGGTTCATATTTAGTCAAGCTTTAAACTAGTTCTAAACTAGAACTTCTTAGTGTAGATATTATGCCACATCTACTTATTCAATTTATTTATCGATCAACACATTGTTGTTAAACAACAATGTGTTGATCGACCCCATTCATGGACTTTGTAGGACTACTTATCATCAGGTAGATACAAAGTCACATGTTAGTTCAATAATGTTAAAATAAATAGTTAATGTTAGTTTTTTTATCGGAGCATTGCATGTGACTTTGTATGTACCTGGTGGTTAGCAGATCTACATAAATAGGGCCGATCAATACGTTGTTGTTTAACAATATTGATCGCTCCCACTATGCCGGCTAAATTATGCAAATACGAAATGGACGGCGACAAAGACGTACTTATTTGTATTACGAGTCGCTGTTTTATCGTCAAATCAATCTCCCGTTTTGTAACCGCACCATGAAAGGAGACTACTACCTCGACGAGAATATCAATGCAGTAGTATCAAAAAAAGCGTAGAACCCACAGACTAAAACCGAAACATGATTGGGTCACTTGACGGTTTTAATATAATTGTAGTAATTAAACTTAGAAAATTTCGCAAAATCAATTTTAAAGAAGAATTTTACTTGTAAAAGTTACTTGTACAAGAGTAACTTTAATTCGTCTGTAATTTTGGCAGTTGTTTAGTTTTATTTGACTAATATCCATTCGAACTAAAACGGTCATAATTTCGGTTTTCATACAAAAAGCAAAGCTAAACTTTGACTTGTATTTGGTCGTCAAACAGAAGAGGTCGTGATCGCAAAATATCAAGTTTAACTTTATAAGTTCTAAATTAGATCTAATAAACGTGGGCATAATTGGGCTGCAGGTCTGTCTTCAACTTCAAAGATTGGAACGCAACACTTAACAATTTAGAATTCATTATTTAGGACAGAAAATAACTGAATTATTGCAAAGCACCATAAGTACAGACAGACTCGAAATGTTTACTATGTACATAGGCGTGACGTCACACGGCCGCCATGAGACTGGTGAGCGTTTTGGCGAAAACTAGAAACAAAAAAAATACAATATACTGGATGTTTTTTGTCACGATGATATTTTTTTTAGAATAAGAATAAAAACGTTTATTGCCACATCAATTCATATTACAAATTAGAGAAAGAATATACAATTGGTGGGTAAAAAAATATAAAAAGAACAATTTAAATCAAGTTAATATGATGTGGTAAGGGTCTTGGCTCAGCTTCAGTCAGCTGTGCATAACATATTGTGGCGCACTACTGACGCTGTTGTAATGCCAAAACCCTAACTCACGTACAGCTTAAATAAAATAAAAATAAGGGGCTACAAGAAAAACACCTGAGACACAAGATGAGGCCGGTTTATTAGGTAGTGATCAATTATATATATATATACGTTCTTATATAATAATAATAAAATTTATAAACTATCCATATAAATTATTTTTTCCAAGTAAGTATAGTAATAAATACATACTTAGACATATACAATATTCGTGTAATGGGCACAAAGGGTAAGCTCGCTATATATATATTGTGTTCTATGATGAAAATAATGAAACACATATTTTTTCCTTCATATTTTATTGATATGTATTTACAAGGACGACTTGTTTCTTTTGAAATAGACAAATTAAGACAAGGTTAGATTTTCTAAAATATTTTCCAGCCTGTAAGGAGTTTGATAATAAGGAGAGTGGTAGAGATATTAACTTTAAGGCTGGTGAAACTGTTTATACCCGAGATAATAAAAATAACTGGACAAAAGGCGTTATAGATGAAGTATTAAGGCCTAGAAATCATATAGTTAAAATAGACGATAACGTGTTGTGGATGAGGCATTTAGATCAAATAGTTAAATCTGTGAACGATGATTACCTCGGATGTTTTTGACAAAAGTAATTAGATAACTTGCAGAATCTACATTTTATTATTATTATTTATGTTACGCTAATTAATTTTATGAGTTATTTGATCTTATTGTGGGGATATTGTAGTAAAGTGAGGAGTAAAAAAGCCAATTTGAAGTTGTCATTATATTTTTGTGATGGATATAATAAATTTATTATTTTATTTATTATTTCCTAAGATAGTTTACTTACCTATCTTTTTTATTTTAAAAATAGGATACTGGAGACATCCCATCCATCAACAAACTTAGGGTACGATCTGGATGCACTGACTATCTCTGATGCAGCCCTGTGTGACCCTGAGTCAAGTTTAAGTCTCATACCTGGGTCAAATCATTGCTTAAAAATATTTCATCAAAATATTAGAAGTATCTCCCAAAACATGCCTGGCTTCCTAACATTATTGGAGAGAATTAAAATAGAATGCGACATAATTGTTTTGTCTGAGTGCTGGCTCTCATGTTGCTGTAACATTTCAAACCTTAATAACTACCAGTCCTACCATTCAATCAATAATTTATCCCATAATGATGGTCTTGTAATTTTTGTCAAAGATGGTCTCTCTGTAACTGTCGAGGAGCCTCAGTTTCGGGATGCTAACTGTCTCATAATTAAACTGAGCAATGATACTGCTATTATTTCTATATACCGTTCTCCATCGAAATATAATATATCCAACTTTACCCAGTCACTAGACACTGTTCTGCAAAAACTTCAGTCCTTTGGAAAACTAATCATTATAGGAGACCTAAATATTGATATTAAAGATGGCAGTAAGGATCAACGTGTGGACGAATATCTAAATTTATCTGCATTTCATGGTTTATTGCCCGCTCATGATACTCCTACTCGTGCTGGTAGTTGTCTGGATCACGTCTTGATTAAAACCAAACTTCGTGCCGTTACTTTAATCATTCAAAACACTCTTACAGATCACGATTCCCTTCTTCTATGCCTATATAATGGTACAATTAAGAATAATCCTGCAAAATCATACACTAAAAGAACAGACCATGCCAGCCTCTCGGCTGCGATGCAGAGCTTTAACTTTGATTCAATCTATAAAACTAATGACTGCAACCTGGCAAGCGAAATCTTAGTAAATTCTCTAACAACTATTATCTCTTCTAATACACGTTCTGTTTATATCTCTAGAAGGAAGAGGATAATTAAATAGTGGATTACTCCTGGATTACTGCGTTGTATGCGTCACAGGGATGCTCTCTTTAAGAAGTCAAAAAAGTACACCAACAATCAAATCGTTCAACTATCGCATAAGCGCTATAGAAGTTACTGTACTAACTTATTAAAGAGAGTAAAGAGAGAGTATGAGAGGGATCAACTTCAGCGGGCAGGTACTAATAACAAATTGCTATGGAAAACTATTAAAAACGTTACACAACGATGATACGGTATTGCTATTTAGCGGTAATACATGGGATGAAGTTTTTGGCTGTGCTCAATTGGGCTTTAATATAGTCACTCAGTGGCTTCGTTCTAATATTCTGACATTGAACGCAGCCAAGACTAAATACATGGCTTTCTCTATGCGTACCGTATATACAACATACGGCTTCCACAGGTTGTTTGCTCATTCCTGTTCTATCCCCAATGATGGTGTATGCACTTGCCCCGAACTGGAATGTACTGACACTATAAAATACTTAGGTGTGCAAATTGATTCTAGACTGAACTTTCAACCGCATATCGATTTGCTCACAAAAAGAACTCGAAAACTTATATATGTATTTAGAAACCTTCGTCACGTTGCTGATAGAAAAATCATAAAAAATGTGTACTATGCCCTTTGTCAGTCTCTCTTGTCGTACTGCATATCCTCATGGGGTGGTGCTGCTAAGACCACACTCCTACGATTGGAACGTTGCCAGCGTGCAGTTCTAAAGGTCGGTTTCTCTTTTTCATTCCATTTTCCCACTGTTGAACTCTACAGAATCTGTAACGTCCTCACTGTTAGACAATTGTTTATTTTATATGTAGTTTCAAGAATGCATTCATCTCTCAAACTTGATCCTCTCTTCATGTCTCAAAGGAGAAGGCAGGATGTGGTATGGTCTCCAATTAAATTCAACTCAGCCTTTGCTCAGAGATATTTCTGCTTCCTAGGGGGGTTCTTATATAATAAAATAAATAAAAACATATCTATCAACCCTCACTTTTAAATTGTTTTTAAATCAGTTGTTTCCAATTGGCTAAAAGAACTGGATTACAGTGATACGGAGAAGCTCTTAACTTACTATAAATAAATGTCAAACCCATACCACTAGATAAACACACTTCACCACTCTCACTACTCACCACACTCACTACATAACACACTCACTACACACCACATCCACACAAATTCTCGAATTTATAAAAAAAAATCGTATTGTGGATTATTACCTATGTTTTCTTATTTTTCTTATTTTTTATTTTACTTTTTAAATTTGCGTTAGCATGTCTGTATGATTTTATTGTTTTAAAATTTTAATCTATATACAATTTATGATAAAATGTATAATTTGTGAATAAGGGTGGGTTCCTGGAGACCTGAGACACAGGCTTTGTGCCTAATTCAAGCACCAGTCTCACCAATTTTGTGTCAGTGAATGTTGTGAATTTTAATAAGCTTTTTGTGAGAAATAAATAAATTATAAATAAATAAATAAAAAAATCAAAAAAATATTATCATAGTTAAAAAAGCACCCAGTATAACTACTGTAGTTTTTACACAATTAAGATATTTTTTGGAATCACAGAATACTTCCGTACAACATAATACTTTATATATATACTTTTAATAATAAAATTTGTCATCATGCCTATTGGTGCCGTCCTCCAACTACGGGTCCGCGGATTATTTGCCTGCGTTCTATCGGCTCGCAGATTAACCGGACTCGATATAATTTTAAGCCTATATATTCTAAGTTTTAAGCGCTCTGTAATATGTTTAGCCGATTAACACGACCCCTTTCGCTTAGTGCAATGTACTTTTCCATTATAATACGCATAATTTCAATATACAATTGAAATAAGTATAGTAAGGGGCATATGTAGCAACTTAAATCTGCGCGCCTATGTTCCGCGCAATTTGTTCTAAGTTAATAAGTACTCTATTTAATCTGTGGTTTGAATTAATATATTGTGCAGTACTTATTTGTTCAGTGTTGTGCAGTCGAAGGATAACAAATGCGGTAATAATATTCCTTTCTTTGGAAACGTAATTTTAAACATATTCTTAATATTTTATGGTAAGATTATAATGCTCCACATTATACTGTTGTTATTTTATGTAGGGTAATTAGTACTAATATTGGCCCCCCTACAATGATTGGCCGCATGAATTTAAATCTTAATTATTAAGAGTTTTTTTTGACAAACTACTAAAAAATAAATTTATATATTTTCTTTAACAACACTTTGTGAAATAAATAGGTAGATTTTAAGTTTTAAATCAGTGTTATAGTGGTGTACTTAGTGTTAATTTTATTAGGAAAATCTTAAGAAGTAAGTACTTTTAAACTGTTATATACCTATTGTATTTTTATCAAATTAGGTATTATGCGACATTATCATGTAAATATACATTTCTTTTAGGTTTATAAATATAAATTGAAGGAAAAAAACTTAAATTAACTTAAAATTTGCTATGCCGAAATTAGTGCCGTCGATATATATGGACAACTAATTGACTGGCAGGGGTGCCATTCATAGTACGTTGTGCTTTAAAATTAGACATGGGCATTTTCGTATTTTTTTGGCATCGATGCGCATCGTTGTCATCAATTCGGCATCCGATACCGGCATCGTTTTTTAGTTTTTTTGCTACAGCATGAATGGACAAAAAAAGCTTCTTAAAGACTGAAGGGAATTTTATTATTCCCCTCCTGAAATGTACGAAATAGGAGTAGTATAAATTAATACACCCCCCCCCCCCCTCCTGAAATATTAATAATAATAAATATCCTGAAATATTAATAATATTAATGTAGGTACGTGACGTAATGTGTGACGTGGGCACATTATAATATAGTGAAATAAAAAAAAAACATGATTTTTTAATAAATACGTACCCAATAGGATTTGAATAAAAAACTAATTAACATTTGGTGAGTCAAAAGTTGCGGTGCCGTACGTTCGGAAACGAAACGCGAGATGTTGCACCGATGCCAGATGCCGCGGTCGATGCGCTGTGGTACGCTCGGAAACGAAACGCGACATGTTGCGCCCGATGCCGGTGCCGCTGTCGATGCGGTGCGGTCGCTCGAAAACGAAACGCGAGTTGCGCCGATGCCGATGCCGGGGACGATGCGATGCGGCATCCGTTTTCTCGGCACCGAAACAGGGGCTCTAGAGAAAAATCAGGCGAGGCGACGTGTCGTGTCGCCTTCAATCAAAACTGTATAGACTTTGGCAGGTGACAGCGTACCTCACGCCCACTGTCACTGTCAAAATACATACGTTTTTTCTCTAGAGCCCCTGGAAGTCAACCCGCATCGATGCGCGGCATCTCTTACTGGCATCCGATGCCGGCATCGTTGATTGAAAAACGCCCACCTCTATTTAAAATAATGATATAATTTTATTCTCTTGATCCGAACTATAGATAATATTTTTTTGTAGTATATACTTTAAAGTGGATTATGATAGTTGTAACCAAATCTTGGCAGGGCTGATCATTATACTTTTTACGTGCTTGGCATGCCAATCTTTGTACTTATATGTATGCCAATCTTTATACAAAAGAATCAAAAAATGTATAGTGATGTCCCTATTGTGTCGATATAATTTAAAATAACATAGTATAATCTTTTATTAAGATTTTGATAACTTAACTAAAATATATATCAATAAAATGTATTTATTTTATTTTACGAACTTGTCACTTGTCCAATGAGCGGTGCCCAGATCAGCAAAAGGGGGTTAGGTTGGAAGAAAAAGGAATGTGATAAAGATGTTATTAAATCTTTCCTTAGGGAAGATGAAGAGCATGGCTACAGAGTTCACGCGATGACCCTAGAAGTACAGAATGAATGGCTTACTTTGGGGGAAGTTTGTATTCCTCCAGCCCTGAAATGGCGCACACTCATGTACGATTGGTCTCCGGCACTTATTAAGTTCTATCTTAATGCCTTTCAAATGTCCCTACCTGACCAGAGTAATCTGGTAAGATGGGGGAAGGCAACAGATAAGACATGTACATTGTGCGGTGTTGCTGTAGGGACGGCCAGACATATACTTGGGTGCAAAACTCTACTTGAAAAAGGTCATTATTCGCACCGACATGATAAAGTTCTAGAAATTATTCGTGAAGCTGTAAGTCTCAGTATTGCTAGAGCCAGAAAAGGATTAACAACAAATGAAAGACTGACTACTTTTGTAAAGGAGGGACAACTCAAGAAAACTCAAAGTAAACCTTTCTCAATCCTGGACAAAGCACAAGACTGGAAAATATTCATGGATACATTTAAAATACATTACAAGATTCCAGACGAACTAGCAGTTTCAGCCTATAGACCAGACATACTGGTGTACTCTCGGTGCTTGAAGAAAGTAATACTTATAGAACTCACCGTTCCGTGGGAAACAAACATACCTAAGGACCACAACATCAAGTCGAACAAATATTTTGATCTCACAAACGAAATTACTAGAAACGGATTTAAAACTCAACTTTATGCAGTGGAAGTTGGTGCAAGAGGAATTCCAGCAAAGTCTTTGCACCGTCTATTGAAGGATCTTGGCCTTCCGAGAACAGCCGTCGGAACTTTTATGGAGCGTGTTTCCAGGATGGCGCTAACAGGATCATATAATATTTGGTTGAGTAGAGAGGGTAGTGAACACAGTGCAGGTGAGAGTTCAAAAAGCCTTTAAACCTACTTCGCGGTCTCAAGTCCGGGAACGCTGAAGTTCATTCCCCTGCCTTTCAACCACGCGATGGACCCGGCACCCGCACGGTGAATCCATGGTTTGCTAAGAACATTGTCTCTCTGTTCTGTAGCCCTAGTGTGAGTTTTTTTAACGTTTACTTTCGCGTTAACTATACTACCGCGTTAACATTTTGACCAATCACACGACCGCATTTCTAGTTATTAAAATTTCCGCTTGGAGCGCTGTACCATTTCCCATACAAATTTTAGTTAACTCAAACGCAAAGTAATAGTTAGAAAACTCACACTAAAAATATATAAATAAATAAATTCTTGTTCAGAATATTATCTATCGGCTACGACGACTAGGTGCAAAGGGGCCTTAGAGAAAAATCAGGCGTGGCGACATGTCGCGTCGCCTTCAATCAAAACTGTATAGACTTTGACAAGTATTACAGCATACCTCACGCCTACTGTTGCTGTCAAAATCCATACGTTTCAGACTAATGCCCGGTCCCCTATAAGTTTAACGATCGGCAATGGTAAGCGTAACCTTGACTTTGTAACGAAAGTTTACAAGACCCAATCTGACGTCCCAATAGTTTTTTTTTGCCCTAACCAATAGTATATGATTGTCGGTAGGAAGCCCTCTCTCGTGTTTAGTTATTCCTTACTTTAATATGAAATAATGCAAATATAATATATATTATATACACAATAACTATTTTATGTAAAATAATTATTGTTATATTGGTTATTTAAGTAAGTAATAAATTTTCTACTATAACTATAATTGATTTAAAAATAATATATTAAATGTTTTATGGGAAAACAAAACGCTGTCACTTCGCTTTGCTTACTTGTTCTGTGAAAATTTTGTAAACACTTGTATTTTGTTTACGAAATTTTTGCAATTTAGATTTCTAAATAATAAATCATGGATTACACCAACCAAATAGGTTTGAATGGGCAATGGAGATAATGTATCATATAATATAGATTTATAATCTACTCGGGACTTGTGGCGTATTTGTGGTCTCTCATCGGATCTATCCAATATATCTAACGCTACAATGGTCTCCAGACCACTATCACTGTCCAAATTATCTATTTTAATTTACAAAAACTATAAAATAAAATTTAATGAAACCGTAAGTATCGCGTAAACCCCGGATCTTCAGCGGTTACAACTTTTATTACGAAACGTAGGTTTGACAGTTAATTGACATTAAAAAATATTATAGGGACGCCAGTAACAACAACTCTCATACATAAGTGTAACGAAACGTCACCGCAGGCCCTCCCAACCGTTAGTTACCAAATCTAGTTGCCAATGGTAGACGTGTGAAGTTATAGGGACACTTTTCTGTAACGAATGTTAGAAATCGTTACCACCCGCAAGCCAAACGGTTCGTTTGAACTTTATAGGGACTGGGCATAAGGCGACACGACATGTCGCCTCGCCTGAATTTTCTCTAAGGCCCTAGACTACGTACGTGACTTAGGTGGTAAATTAAACATTAACGATGAGACCCTGGGGGCGTCTAGGCTGCAGGGTTGCATTTTGTACTATAATTATAGTATTTGTACTATAGTTTCATACTGTACTATCATATCAGTAGGATAGTACGAGATATTTAGTACGGTTTTGGCAAAAAAAAACATTATATTTAAATGCAATATAACGTAGCTGTGTGTTTTTTATTTATTATTTTTGTCTTTATAGGTGTTTTTATTTATTTATGGCTTAAACGACCTTTTTTAAACCGTACTATCCTTTTAGAAACTCCTGCACAATATTATTATTATGTTTACCTATCTAACTTAAGCGTGTCCCCCAATACAGGTCTAACTAAACTTAAAGGGAGACCCAGGAGATGAACTATTTATGTTTTTATTTAAAGATTTTGATTTTATTTAAACCAAACTAAAAGAGTGTAGGTCTCTTCTTATACACAATGTAACTAAAACCTTATATATAGCACCCTACAAGTTGTTATACAAATGAACAACATTCTTTATGGGAACAACTCTGCCCAAAAATATAAAATAAAAATTCTATACATTTTAATCGGGTAGATACAGAGCAAATGTATGATAAAGTGATTTAGTTTTCACCCTGACAGAGTTGCTCCATTAGGTAGTAAAAGTTGTTAATATTGATTAGCACAATTTCCTGTAAATTTTTAAGTTAAGCATCTATTATATTTAAAGTTGTACCTACTTGATTATGGCCTTTTTATAGTTACTAATAAATATTTTCCAATAATATTTTTGTTTTGTTATTATTACTTACCCATAAAATGATAAAAGTAAAGTTGTAATAGTATACAACACTATTGTGTATTTTAAACCAAAATTTTATGTTCGGATTAATAGTCATGGCTAAGCACTGGCTCAAGTCGTGCTCACGAAAGTAATACTCAAACAATGCTTAGCCGAGCAACCACTTCGCACTATAATAGTCGAGTAAATATACGCAGCTAAGCCAAGCAACGCCTCAAGCGAATGCTCGCTGAAATATGTATATTACTTGGAATCCTGGTGCAAAAAACCTCAAAGTATTGAGAACTTACATTTCCATGGAGATAGGTAACCCTCTATTGTTGAAGTTTTATAATATAAAATGTTTAATTTGCACTGAAAACAGGAGAAATCATAGATTTTGTATGAATAAATTATGAAATACACACAAGAAATAAAAGAAAACTAGAAGAATAGGGAACAATATTTTTAAAACAACAAAAAAAATCATAATTACATAATCAACAGAAACTTAAGAAATAACAGTCTAACATGAAGAATCTAACGCTGAGCATGACTTAAGTAAAGGAATATCGAGACTAATGCCTAGCCGAGCACCGGCTCAAGCTTTAGGCTGAGCCACCGCTCGGAGCACCGACTATTATAGAAACAACTGTCACTTTGACAGTTCTAAGCAGTGGCTCGTGCTAAGCACTGGTATAGCAACGATTATTAATCCGGACGTGATTGGCAATTACTCGGTATAAAAATTGGCAATGCTAATAAACACAAAATACAATTATTGTCATGCTAATCGTTATACTAATATTATGCCAATCACTATATTTTGGGGCCAATGATTGTAGTTTTAGGAGATGTTTAAAGTTCTTAGCAATAAAGTAGCAAAAGTGGAGAAATATTATCATGGGCAAGATGTTATTGTCATACTGATATTCCTACTAAACGACTGGCCACAAAACGTATTACGATTTCAAACTTTATTTCGAATTAAGTTGATGGTCGTTTTAAGGTGCCAATCATTATACCGGCTACCCGAATTATTTTGTTTATTTAAAAAAAAAAGCTACAATTAAGTACAACAATGTTTGTTTTACCTGTGTGAAGTTAGCAGCCAAAGTTGGCGGCCAATTATAATCCGACTAGTTTAAAGAGTCATTCATAAAATAATTAAATTTAACTAATCAAAGCGTCTCCTCAGGTAAGGTTATTACAAATAATTAAACACATTACCATTTGACTTTTTCCAAAAAAAAATAATTAAATAATTGACTGAAAAAAAAAATCGTCTGTGGGTAAAATTTAGCTAAGTAATTTTCACTATACCAATTCTTTAGAGGATCCCAGTGCCCTTTGCTCATATAAATTTCCAGGTGGCTTCTGCAGTCCTTCATGACTAAACATTTTTTTTTGTAGATCGTTAAACTCACTTTGAACTTTTTAAAATTCGTCTATGGGTGAATGTTAGCTAAGTGATTTTCACTATACCTATTCTTTAGAGGACCCCAATATACCTCTCTCATATGAATTTCCAGATGGCTTCTAGAGTCCTTCATGACTAAACATTTTTTTTTGTCTATCGTAAAACTCACTTTGAACTTTTGAAAATTCGGCTATAAGTGAAAGTTAGCTAAGTGATTTTCACCATACCTATTATTTAGAGGACCCTAATGCTCTTCTTTCTTATGAATTTCCAGGTGGCTTCTCGATTCCTTCATGACTAAACATTTATTTTTGTAGATCGTAAAACTCACTTTGAACTATTTAAAATTCGTCTATGGGTGAAAGTTAGCTAAGTGATATTCACTATTTCTATTCTTTAGAGGACCCCAATATACCTCTCTCATATGAATTTCCAGGTAGCTTCTCGAGTCCTTCATGACTAAAAATTTTTTTTTTATCGTAAAACTCACGTTGAACTTTTGAAAATTCGACTATGGGTGAAAGTTAGCTAAGTGATTTTCAGCA
Source organism: Monopis laevigella (assembly GCA_947458855.1). Taxonomy (NCBI): domain Eukaryota; kingdom Metazoa; phylum Arthropoda; class Insecta; order Lepidoptera; family Tineidae; genus Monopis; species Monopis laevigella. Next base: position 13,884,708 of record OX381597.1, read on the forward strand.
TACCTATTCTTTAGAGGACCCCAATGCTCTTCTTTCTTATGAATTTCCAGGTGGCTTCTCGAGTCCTTCATGACTAACCATTTTTTTTTGTAGATCGTAAAACTCACTTTGAACTTTTTTAAATTCGTCAATGGGTGAAAGTTAGCTAAGTGATTTTCACTATACCAATTCTTTAGAGGACCCCAATATACCTCTCTCGTATGAATTTCCAGGTGGCTTCCCAAGTCCTTCATGACTATACAGTCATATCAAAGCCACCTGAAATTTTTTTTTGTCGATCGTAAAACTCACTTTGAACTTTTGAAAATTCGACTATGGGTGAAAGTTTGCTAAGTGATTTTCACTATACCTATTCTTTAGAGAACCCCAATATACCTCACTCATATTAATTTTCAGCTGGCTTCTTGAGTCCTTCATGACTAAATATTTTTATTTGTCGGTCGTAAAACTCACTTTGAACTTTTTAAAATTCGACTATGGGTGAAAGTTAGCTAAGTGATTTTCACTATACCAATTCTTTAGAGGACCCCACTGCCCTTTGATCATATAAATTTCCAGGTGGCTTCTCGAGTCCTTCATGACTAAACATTTTTTTTTGTCGATCGTAAAACTCACTTTTTGAAAATTCGACTATGGGTGAAAGTTAGCTAAGTGATTTTTCACCATACCTATTCTTTAGAGGACCCCAATGCTCTTTTTTCTTATGAATTTCCAGGTGGCTTCTCGAGTCCTTCGTGACTCAACATTTATTTTTGTCGATCGTAAAACTCACTTGTGAACTTTTGAAAATTCGACTATGGCTGAAAGTTGGCTAAGTGATTTCACCATACATATTCTTTAGAGGACGCCATTATACCTCTCTCATATGAATTTCCAGATGGCTTCTCGAGTCCTTCATGACTAAACATTTTTTTTTGTCGATCGTAAAACTCACTTTAAACTTTTTAAAATTCGACTATGGCTGAAAGTTAGCTAAGTGATTTTCACTATACCTATTCTTTAGAGGACACCAATATACCTCACTCATATTAATTTTCAGCTGGCTTCTCGAGTCCTTCATGACTAAACATTTTTTTTGTCGATCGTAAAACTCACTTTGAACTTTTGAAAATTCGACTTTGGGTGAAAGTTAGCTAAGTGATTTTCACCATACCTATTCTTTAGAGGACCCTAAATCTCTTCTTTCCTTTTTTATGAATTTCCAGGAGGCTTCCTGAAGCTACCTAAAAATTCATAAGAAAGAAGAGCATTGGGGTCCTCTGAATAGGTATGGTGAAAATCACTTAGCTAACTTTCACCCATAGACGAATTTTAAAAAGTTCAAAGTGAGTTTTACGAACTACAAAAAATAATTTTTAGTCTTGAAGGACTAGAGAAGCCACCTGGAAATTCATAAGAAAGAAGAGCATTGGGGTCCTCTAAAGAATAGGTATGGTGAAAATCACTTAGCTAACTTTCACCCATAGTCGAATTTTATAAAGTTTAAAGTGAGTTTTATATGAGCAAAGGGCAGTGGGGTCCTCTAAAGAATGGGTATAGTGAAAATTGCTTAGCTAAATTTTACCCACTGACGATTTTTTTTTTCAGTCAATTATTGTTTTTTTAAGTTTTTTAGAAAAAGTCTAATGGTAATATGTTTAATTATTTGTAATAACCTTATCTGAGGAGACGCTTTGATTAGTTAAATTTAATTATTTTATGAATGACTATTTAAACTAGTCGGATTATAATTGGCCGCTAACTTCACACAGGTGTTTGTTTTGCCGTTCCAATCCAAACCATATTCTATCTCATTCTACTGTCTCTTTTGTATTTTCGAGAGATCACACGGGTAATTATTGCGGAAGGTTCAGTCGCTTTTTGTCGCTCCAGCTGCAAAAAAGGCTAAGTGCGGCTTCTTACTTTTTTGTTCAGTTGGTTCCATCTGAACCCTCTGGGTCGACCCCCTAGGGGGTTCAATAAGAATTACGTTTCTCGTTGGACCCCCTAGAAGATGTTAGGGGTTTATCTAGAATTTCAAATCAAGACAAAACATCCGCAATTCTGCACACAGGGATCTTTCAAACGATATTATTAGGCAAATCATTCCTGCGTGAGTTGGCAAAATTATAAATAAATAAAGTTAAAATAGCAGCAAATATGTTTTTTTTTTCTTTTACTTGGAAAATTTTAAGTTATTGTATGTCTCGGTCAGTATTTAGGACGCTATTGCCCTACCATCTACAACATCCAGCTATTTGTTATTCATTATTGTAAATGTAGGTAATTATATCCCGAGTTATATCCCAATATGCACGTATTGGGATATACCAATTCCCATATTCCAATACAATAGTTATTGTATGTCTCGGTCAGTATTTAGGACGCTATTGCCCTACCATCTACAACATCCAGCTATTTGTTATTCATTATTGTAAATGTAGGTAATTATATCCCGAGTTATATCCCAATATGCACGTATTGGGATATACCAATTCCCATATTCCAATACGATATTATATTATATATTCCAATATAATATCTCAATTGTGTATATAGGCTCATCTTCATCAACATATATTTTTCAGTATTTTGTATTAGATTTTGTAAATTGACCCTTATGTTTTTTTCTTGCAGATCTGGATGACCTTGGAACCCCACCGAAATTCAATTTGTAATAGCTATAGAAGATCCATGTTCATCAAAAAGTGCCAAAAAAAGTAATATGGGACTCACTCCTACCTATATATTATACCTATGGGATGTCAGGGCCCTAGGAGACTACTTAGAAGAAATAGTGAAAAATAAAGAAGTCTTTAACAATCAATCGAGCAGGTTGGTAATTGCAGTCTTTGGCCTTGTAATGATAGGTGCTCCTTATAACTATTTTGCAAAGAAACTATACAGTTTGACTGCAAAAGTTAATTATAAAGTTGCTCCGGAGGAGCCCAATGAGGTCTATGTAGACATAAAAGTTGATGATGCTGCATGGTTTTACTGTGCTATCACATCCAGTGCTTGGTTTCGAAGTGTGAATCAGACTAAAGTCCTTGCCCGTCTGATTGCGTTATTAATGTGCCCTTTCGACCTGGCAGTCTACCTCTTTTTCGAACGAAAATTGCAGCGAAACAGGACTTATGAGGGTCTGGGCTACACCATAGGTGAAATTTCATGCAAGATGTTTCTTGGTAAATGCGAATATGCTCTGGAGATGTTGGCTCGTTCTCACAATCAAGAGCAGCACACCAAAAACGGCAACATACACTTTCAAGCTCGCGAAGGAGAAAATAATTACGAGATTGCTCATAGATGCGCCGATATAGCGGGTAACCGTGTAGAAATCAAGACCTCCTCTACATATGACCTAAATGGCTGTGAGGCTGAGCTCCCAAAATGTAACATTTCAAGAAATTATCGGATTTGGCAAGAGGTAGTGTTCGCACCATCGTCTTGCCATAGCTTAGCCTACCGCCTGGATCCCGCTCTAGCAGCGGCTGCTTTGACGCATGCTCCGTTAGTGCCTGCCAGTTCCCAGACCGTTGCAGACACTGCATCGACTTCGGCTTTGTCAAATGATGCTGGAGAGGCTGCTATTGTAACTGATGATACTGAAACTACAGTAGCTTTACAGGCGCAGGTTAGCCTGCTAACTTTAAATGAATCACAGACAACAAAAAATAACAAGAATGGATTCCAAATTTTATACGACGATTGTGTAAAAAGAATTAGTAGGGGTTTGACAATATCAGAGGGCATAGACATTATGAGAGAGATGGTGAAGGTGTTTACTCAAATGCGTTATTCCAATCATTGTAGCATTTCGACAGATAAATATTCCTCTATGTTTGATTTTGTCGGGGACAACATGTATACTGTCCACGACTGCTACTGGTTTGGGGTGTCAGTTAATCCACCATTAAATACTGGAACATTTAGAGTACAAGAAGTACCAAACGTCCCTAATGCGAGTGCAAAGCATCTTAGGGCTGACTTGCGTTTGCCAATGCTAAAACTCAAACTATATGATCACATGCGCCAACCTAGTCGTAATTTCCCTACAGGCGTGGAGTGGGCTGTACCCGTCAGAGCGGAAATCCCGCAACTATATACTGCGTTAGACGTGCTGGACGACTGGAAGTACAACTTCATCGTGGTGCATGATAGTATAATACTACATGCGATAATATACAATGGCGGATTCATTGAAGTCGACAAGGAACGCTGGGGTTTAAAATGTCGTGAGGTATCGCTTATAATGCTCAACGCAGCACACACTAGTATCCTATGGGCCCTGCAACTGATAACACGCCTACCGTTTCCTTTACAAAGCTGTTATGAGATGTTTCTGATGAAGGATCCTTCTATTAATAAGACATTGAAGTATGAGATTTTCATAAGAAATGAGTGTCTAGTAAACATACCTTCTAGAGTACGAAATATTATATTCGTAGTGACTAATACAGCTCCGAACATAATAATAGGTGGTGTAAAATGTATGGTCCATAATTTAGTAAAGGGTGAATCTCCTAAAATTGCAGCGGCTAACGCAAGGGACGTCATCATCGGTTGTCTTAATATTATTAATGTACAGAAACAACCACTAACTAAAATAATGAGGCCCTGGTTAGAGGCCAGATGCGATGGTGCGGGGATTGATTGGGGAGAGATTGACTCACTGGTAACGTTGTTGTGTGAGCGGTTTCCACCACAAGTTGAAGTACTTCATAAAGATACTGATTTAATCGAAATACATTGGGCGGGCCCTAACTATTTGCAAGAAGAACTAGGTACAAATTGTATACCGGGAAAGCTTGTTTACCATGACTCAGCTACTAGCTATTACAGCAAACATAGTGTTAACATTTTCGACCAAGCACCGGCGGCAAGAGATTTAACGGAATCTGGGCCAATCGTCTTCCTCGGAGAGTGGAGCAATGTGGCTGAATATATTACAGGAATTGGTTGGGCAAGATTCGTTTCGGGTACAGTATCTACTACACCAACTGATGCGGCGCGTGAAAGCTCGTCGCCGTTAGATCGGGTGAATAGGGCACTTCATCTACGTCGTAGTTTTGAAGAGTTTAAGACAGCGGCATCAATAATTGATGCTATTGTAGCACCAAAAAATTGTTACACGGATATATCGGTATTTAATCTATTGTCGCGTGAGGAAATATGTTTGGGGAATTTCGCCGTGGGTATTTTATCGAACTCAGGAAACTTGACGTTGTTGTCCTGGCTAATTAATTATGATGCCAAAATAGTGCCTACTTCAACAGGCATCCGTACCCCTTCGGCAATGTGGTTGTCGCCCCACTCTGATGGTAGTTCTTTAAATTTTCTAAACGTCGACGGGTATGAGATCCAGGGTTGCGATAGGTGGAATGGGTGGTTTGCACAAATATGTCCCGAAATACAAATGGCAAACGGCTTACAGCAAGAACTGATACGTGTGGATCTAAACTCAATCAATCTATCAAAAGTGGCTTACATGCAACGCCCGAGCTATGATTTGGTAAGTAGTTTTGCATGGCGAATTGAATCATCAGTTTTCCACAAACTGAGTTACGATAATGGGTGGAGAGTAGGGCAGTTAAAAATCATTGCGGCCGCAGGTTGGGGTCTCCCAGTTCATAGATTGCCCGTGGAATATTGGTATTCTATGCGTTATCAGACACTTTGTTTTGACAGTTCCATCTTGTCTATGTTACAATCTGATCTCATGTTAAGAAACGTTGTGTGGCGTTCTGGGACCCAAAGATCTAGTAACAGGTAATTCTTTTTTAGCTCAAAGAGAAGCAGTTTTTTATTTTTTATTAGAGCACAGCATTTCACTTTGTATCTAACTGATGACAAGCAAACGTACAAAGTCCATGAGTGGAGTCAATCAGTATATTCCTTTACAGCATTGGTTGCTCTCATCTCGGCTAAAAGATGCGGTAACGAAATATACAACAAAGTATACTTTAATATCCTTGTTGCTTTATTGCCTGTTTCGGCGTACCCTGAAAAGAGACTATCACAAGAAATTGATGCAGTACCTAGTCTCCTGTAACACCGGTGACAAACTAAAGTCAGACATGACGTCACTAGAAGATTTTTACATTTGTATGGGCGATCGTAAGGTAACCGGCAAAATTATGGTACTTGTACCATTATTTCTACTGTGGTTATAGAGACCTCAAGTTGTTTAATATCAACAACCCATTGAAGTGAGTGCAATACAACAAATAAACAAAAAATACTTACCATCACAGCACCCCTAGCACGGCCAAGCCAAGACAAGATATATAGTCGCGAACCAATGTCAAAAGTAACTATTTTTTAATATCAACTAATCAGAGCGCTGCAAAGTTGCACCTGATTGGCTGATATAAAAAAAATGTTTTGTTTGACATCCGCTCACGACTTTATATCTTGTCTTGGCCGTGCTACGGGTGCAGGTGGCTTTTTTGGCTCCCGAGAACCGTTTAAACGGCCTCAGGGTACCCAGCGGAGGGATAAACCCGTTCTTATTGCGCCGACTATTCGGAGACAACACCTAACAAGTGGGAGCTTGCGGTGTTTATGATGGTATATAATATGTGATGTAGGATGTTATTATGCTATTGTCATCTGCTTAACTCGTGATGTAAATTGGCTGCCCATTTCGTAATAGCCGGCATAGCGAGATCGATCAATGTTGTTAAATAATAATTATTGATGGTCTATCACATTGATGAACTTTGTAGGCCTGCTTAACACCAGGTGGATACAAAGTTACATGCTTAGCTCCAATCTATCTATTTTATTAAACACCCTGTTTTTCTTTTTCTTTTCTTTTACTTTTTCAAGAGGGCCTTCAAGGCCAAATCCTAAACTACATGGAATAGCGAAAAATGCCTAAAAGAGTCTCGGGCCGATTTTTATAAATACTAAAACTGCATCATTAGTTTTTTTGTTAATTTATTCTCGTAGCCGGGAATCGATCCGGTTGATAATAACAAATCTCACCTGTATTATTGCACCAGCTGATAATGTCGCTTAGAAGTTAAGGATCAAATGGTGGAAAGTTACTTCAAACGGCAAACTAAAGGAAAATCCTCATTAAAAAAAAAAAAAAAATGTTTAACATTTTGTAGAAATATTTGTAGTTTTAAAATCGTAATGTACGTACATATTATGGAATGTGGACCCAGAAAACTACGTCTATCTGACGCCCAGTAGCCCTAGTGTGAGTTTTTTAAACATTTACTTTCGCGTTAACTTTACTACTGCGTTATTATTATTAGCTTAATTTAATAGCTCTACGCGTGCGCGTAATTTTGCCGCTGTCAAGTGAGGGTAGAACTACTGCGTTAACATTTTAACCAATCACACGCTCGCATTTTTAGTTCTTAAAATTTCCGCTTGGAGCGCTGAACTATTTCCCATACAAATTTAGTTAACTCAAACTCAAAGTAATAGTTAGAAAACTCACACTAGGGGTACTGTTTGTTAGTTAGTAGTTCCCAACCATTATTCATGCGCATGCGTTTTTGTTTAAAAGTATATTTTTACTTTACTTGGTACCGTATTTTCTTTTTTTGTTTTAATCTAAGGTTTTGAATAGGTAATGTTATTTTACGTTGCTCTAAATGAGTTTTTAGTTTTATCGTTTACTATACTTTGTATCACTTTACAGCAGCATTGTGTACAATTGTAAACCGGCACTGGTGACCCAGTGCCGGTCACCAGTGCCTTTTATTAGTTTTAAGGCAAACATAATATTGTATTAAGTTTTTCTGTAGAATAAATTCTTTATCTCAATGTGGATTATATATATTGTTTTATTTTTATTAATATATTTAGTTGCAGTAAATCCCAGTTACAAGATGGTGGAATGATATTAAATGTTTCTACAGATTGGACGCGGCATGTGACTTTGTAGTTACCTGGTAGTAAGCATGTTTATCAAGTTAATAAATGGAGACTATCAATACAATATTAATTATTGGAGCACGGCATGTGACCTTGTATCTACCTGGTGGTGAGCAGACCTAGGTACAAAGTCCATAAATGTGCGCCATTTAGGTCTGCATTAATAATTTTGTTCTTAAACAACATTGATCGCTCCCACTGTGCTAGCTAAATTATGCGATTACGAAATGGGCGGCGACATAGACTAATTGAATTACAAGTATATTTAAATATTCTCGCTGCCTTATGGTTAATTTAACCACCCATTTCTTAACCGCGCCCTAAAAGGAGACTACCACCTCGACAAGAAATCGATGCACTAATCTCCTGAAAACCGGTGAACCCACAGACTAAAACGGAAACATGACTAATAGACTTAGAAAACACCCGTATTCTAAGAGTCACTTGTCACTTGATTTTTTCATCTTCATGGGCCCGGTCCGATCGGTTGGCTTAATGCACTTATAGAAACCTTCCTCCTAACTAAAGCACCGTAAGTAACTGCATCCTGAATGGAGACTACCATCTCCTTAATAAGAAATCGATTCAGTAGTTTCCGCATACAGGGGGCTTAACAAAGGTGAGCCTGATCTATGAGAAACGTCGTATCCCATACATTTAGCTTTCAATTCGATTATCGATTGGATCTTTAGTAATCCCCCTGGTCAATCAATCACCTTCCTTCGGTTCAGTGCTCCAATCAGCTTAGTGGGTTTATGGGGATGAAAATGGCTCGCTACAGCATAAATACTATGAGTTTTGCTAATATTCTTTGCTTACACTGTAGAGATCCACCTTACTACTAAAAACTACCCAAATAAATGTCAGCGTAAAGAAGATGAGATACAGTTAACAATATCATAAAGAAAACAATAACAAGTTGTGAAGAAGTGAACCGAGTAGCGAGCCTTGCGGGACTACTGTTGGTACGTGTATATATTTTAGTATATAGCCTCCCAGTACTAATGCTTATGACCGATTCTACAATTAGGACTCTAACTATTTTAAAAGGTCACCGTGTATTCTTAGGCACCGTAGTTTTTGAAATTAACTGCCCGTTTCGCAACCGCACCCTAAAAGTGGTAGAATCCTTTTCTCGATAATAAATCAATGGAATAGTCTAATATTACGATGGTTTTATTGTTAAAATTAATATTCACAAACTGTTTTCGCATTTTAATCTTCAAAATCTTTCCAGACATATACAAGTTTATATTTATTATCAGAATCCTTACTTAAAAAGAAGTCTCTTATCAATTTAGCCATTTCTTTTTTAGCCTTATCATCGTTACTGTACATGCAAGGCTTGGCTACAACTAATAAAGTTTTAGCCTTAGGATCCTTTGGGTTATCAGCTATATACTGAGTCAGACATTTAAAAACATAATCAAATCTCTCCAAATCAATTTTAGGACAAATTTCACAATCTAGATATTCTACTATAACTTTTTTATCTATTGTTTCATCTCCATCTTTACTTATAATGCCTTCATTATCATCATCATCAAATAATGGTACTACAACAGATTCTAATTCTTCGTTCCTTTTTAAATAAAGTTTTCTGATGAGTGTAGTTTCTGTTACAGGCATTTGTTTGTTGTAATCGTACTGATTTGTTTTTAGGTTTTTGATTTTATTTTCTTTATGAATTGCAACTTCTCTTCTAACGGACACCATGATGGATTCAAAGTCTTCTTTGTCAGCAAGCTCATTAATTTTTTTACAAAGTGTCTGTATAAACCAAGAGCCGGATTCTTCGTCTCTGAAAAGTTAAACACCTCATTATATATTAAGCTGTCAGTTATTACGGTTACGCATAATACACTAATGATTCTTATTTTCGTCAGTTATTTATTCCGCTTTTTTTTAATGATCTATATGATGGTTATGAAAAGTACTCCATGGCTTATGGCTTTACCATAATATGTAGGACAATTTCCACATATTGCTCTGGTCACAAACTAAGTTCTAGGCTTGTATTATGTGTACCAGAAGCGACGATAAAATTCATATTATATTTTATAAACATCCAGACCATGACAAACTGTACCAGAAACAAAACTACTTTTTTTTTTGCCATTGGTGGGAATCGAACCCACGACCTCCAGATACAACGCCAAAGTAGCAACCACTAGTCTACGGAGGCTATAAGTCTAAGTTTTTGTAATCGTATTAACGTAGCCCCAAAACGTTACAAACTTTAGGTTTTACCAATAAGAAAGGTATCCTGTTACCAAAGTATTGGTGGAAAAATAATTAATTATACGAAGCAAAAACTCATGGTCCCATATTTAACCCCTCAAAATGACTTAGTCATGTTACGGTTTTAGTTTGTGGGTTTTCGGAAAACTGCTGCATCGATTTTTTGTCGAGGTGGCTCTTCTCGCAAGTTTGCAGAGGCGTATTTTTAGGTCCTAACCGACTGCCATAGTAGGTACTTATATTTTTACATCCCACTAATGCTCTAAATATAAAGGTTTGTTTTTCACTTAAACTATTTTTATCGATCGAGATTTGTGACACAGGCTACCCCCACAATTGACGGCCCTGGGCAATGCCCAATTGGCCCATACTACTTGCACTATTATTTCTTCTGTGCCCATACGTAATTATGCCACTGCAAGTAAGAGCAGGTATGTTAACACGATTGGTTTTAGGCAACACGATCGATGGTTTATGGCAACACGATCAATGGTTTATGGCAACACGGTCGATGGTTTATGGCAACACGATCAATGGTTTGGGGCAACACGATCGATGGTTAATGCAACATAGGCAACACGATCGATGGTTTATGGCATGGCAACACGATCGATGGTTAATGCAACATTGGCAACACGATCGATGGTTTATAGTAACACGATAGGTGGTTTATGGCAACACGATCGATGGTTTATGGCATGGCAACACGATCGTTGTCATTACGATATGTAAACTGACCCATCTAGCATGGGGGCCAGACAGACACTTTAATTTTAAACATGTTATTTTTTATTATATATATATGTCTGCCAGTGATGAAGATAAACAAATCACAATATTTACTTACCTATATGAGTATTTATCTTTAAATGGGCTATGAAACAGTATAGGCAACAATATCGATGGTTTATGGCAACACGATCGATGGTTTATAGCAACACGATCGATGGTTTATAGCAACACGATCGATGGGCTTATAGCAACACGATCGATGGTTTATGGCAACACGATCGATGGTTTATGGCAACACGATCGATGGTTTTTGGGTTGGATTGATGGATTTACTTACCTATATGAGTATCTATCTTTAAATGTGCTATGAAGTAGTATAGTATCACAATCTTGCGGCAGTTTGTATTGTACTGCATATTGAACGTTATCCTTTTTTGCATATGCTGCATTGAATTCCTGAAGTCTTATTCCTCGACATGCCTGTAACATTATAATACATAGTTTTATTATAGTATTAATAAAACAGTGTTTTTCCGGCAGTGTCCTTAAATAGTAGATTTTACAACAAGTGCATAAAACGAACCATTTTTATTCGAGACTTTTAGCATATATAGTGAAACTGTTTATATATGGGTTATTGAGTCTATTCAAAAAGCCACTTGTTCGGTGTAGACTCATACCATCGGCTACGACGAGGTGGGATTAAAAAACCCGCTGGGTACCTTAGGGCCGTCTAGGCGGTCTCGGGCGTCGTAAGGCACCCGTGATGATATGTATGTAAAAAATATAAAATGTTCTATGAATAAGAATTACCTGAAGAATATAAATTATAGGTTTCGTTGTCATTGTAGGGTTTTTCTTAATATATTCTAAGATTTGCTGTTCTCTGTATTTGTGGTCTCGAGCCCGTAAGCCGCCCCTTTCCGATCCATGAGTCAATATAGCGATCGCCACACACCCGTAGTTGGTAAAATCTTGCTCGCTGACTGTCAATATAAAAAAAGCAATTATTTTTGGGCCCAAATGTTTAATATTTTTTATTTAGGTACAATACAGTCACAAACAAACTTAGATAAATGGAAAGAGAGCCACAAACAGACATTGGTGTAAACGTATATTGATGAAAAATATATTTATAAACAAATCACCACGAGTGCCTTTTTGACTCCCGAGAACTCTTTTTTTTTAACGGCTATTGGTACCCAGCGGAAAGATTAACCCGTCCTCATTTCGCCGATGGTATTCGGAGTCAACACCTAACAAGTAGCGAGCTTGTTGCGGTGTTCATGATGGTATAGCCTCGTTGTATAGAGCGGTCACTTATCCCAGGTCCGGCCTTGTTGTCATCTGCTTAACCTTGTTATCAGTTGCGTAGCGACTGATAAAGACTATACCTCACGCTCACCTCAGCTTAAACTTCTTGGAGACACTCGAAGGAGCGATTACAAGTAACCTCGAAATCGGTATTCTTAGTTGTAAAACTCAGCCGAATGTGAGGCGTGAGGAGAAACCTTCAAAAAGGAAGGTCACAGAGATGGGAGCACCAAATGTTGCCAATGCCATTAATCCTTACTAAAATGGTATTTATTTTTTACAAAAAAAAAGTAATTTAATTACAAAATAATTTGGAGACCCAAATAAAATAATATTATTTCCTTGAACATATTTTAATAACAATAAAAACTTCTTAATAAAAACAAATATCTTAAAATATTTTGGTAGTTTTTTTTTCGAAATTTAATGATTTGGTGACCCAAATAAAATAATATTATTTCCTTGAACATATTTTAATAACAATAAAAACTTCTTAAAAAAAAACAAATATTTTGGTAGTTTTTTTTTTTACGACAGCACTGAATAACAAATAGAAAAATCGTTTCGAAACCATAATAAATATAAATAAAAAATTCTTTGGTTACTTGAAAATTCCCTAAAAATGCAATACTATTAATAACTGTATCATAGGTGGTAGTGGGAGTCCTCTGTTGTTTAGTTGATCATTTATGGAAATCATGGGTAGCAAAATATCATGAACAGTATTTTTATTAAATCTGTACCTTCTAATAAATTCCGTATCATATACTATTAATAAATAATATTTGTGAATATTGATTTAATTAAAAAAAAATAAGTTAAATAAACTAAAAAAGTAGACCTAACCACCGTAAGGTGCCTGTAAGGTAGATGCCAATGTACCTTAGCTTTGACAGTTCGTGGAGGACCTTGAATAAGGTAAAGGCAAAGGAAATTCCTTAGGGTAAGGAAGATTTTGACAACTAAAAATGCAAATGTCGTTCCTTAAGGGGATTTTGAGCCGAGTAATAGTTGAGGTAACGTCATAATAATACGGGTGTAAGAATACCGATTTCGAGGTTTCTTGTAATCGCTCCTTCGAGTGCCTTCAAGAAGTTTAAGCTGAGGTGAGCATGAGGTATCGTCTTAGAATACGGATGTAGCCACATTGCCGTCATAATCAAGAAGGGCGCATCTAACATATTTTTTCAAAATAGAGCTAATATAAGTTTTAGAATCAGCGAAAAATTTTTACTGCACCACAATATCCTAAGATAACAATGATAAAAAGGCGCATTTAAAGAAAGAACAACTGAAAACTAAATAATAAAGCAGTATCTACTAAGAACTAGAAAAAGAAGTCGTTTATAATTATATGGGCCTATTTTTTGGAGATTAAATAATAAATAAAAAGGCGTTTTTACATTACTACGCAACTATATATTATGCTGTGTTGCCACTAAGGAAAAAGAACGTCATGATGTAGACATTACTTTTTAACGTAGGACTTTGAATAAACATAAGGCAAAAATTGTACAAAAAAAGGAGGAACTTCTCCTTGGAAGAATTTCAATCAAAGAATACTACATTAAATATACATCAGTGACACATTCACCTTTTTAATAGTAATAACTATTAAAATTAAAGCCTACCACTAAGCACAATAGACGCATAGTATATGCGCCTTTTTAACATAGATGTTGCGGATAGTTTTTAGTTTATGGTTTTTTATATTTTATTTTTTACACTAGCAGAATACATATTTAAATTCAGAATCATTTTACCAACTTGTTTTTGAAATATGTGTTCAGTACCCCTAGTGTGAGTTTTCTAACTATTACTTTGCGTTTGAATTAACTAAAATTTGTATGGGAAATAGTTCAGCGCTCCAAGCGGAAATTTGGAGAACTAGAAATGCAGTCGTGTGATTGGTCAAAATGTTAACGCGGTAGTATAGTTAACGCGAAAGTAAACGTTAAGAAAACTCACACTAGGGTTACAGTACCCCTAGTGTGAGTTTTCTAACTATTACTTTGCGTTTGAGTTAACTAAAATTTGTATGGGAAATGTTTCAGCGCTCCAAGCGGAAATTTTGAGAACTAGAAATGCGGTCGTGTGATTGGTCAAAATGTTAACGCGGTAGTATAGTTAACGCGAAAGTAAACGTTAAAAAAACTCACAGTAGGGCTACTGACCAGTGTCATTGTAAATGTCGTACCGAGTGTATATGAAAAATATAAGTTAAATATTGAATATTATCCTTTTGCGCTTTTATTTGGTTCAATCTGCAAAACACGCACATCTCAACCGTATAACCGTTACAATAGTACCCATTATTTTGTTTATATTTTTATACTAAATAAGGAGTAAATATCTTAATTTATCAAATAAATTATTAAAATATGATAAAATCAATTGTAATTTATTTGTTTAAAGCTTAATAGATTCAATGGCAATAAAATTGTATACCTACACATTTTAAATATTATGAAGACATGAAAATTATTTATATATATATTTTTTCTTTCTTTCTATTTACATTTTATCAGATACGTCTCTCTTGTTTAAGACGGCAGCACAGGCTGGGGCCGGTTTTTAAAACAATATGTTCCGTATTATTAAAAGATAGAAACCACAAAGAAGGTTAGCAAAATCTAACCGGCGGCATTAGAAATTATTTTAAATAATTTGCAATTTGGCTTCCACATTATGGTAAAACGAGATTTTTAAATTTAGTTGCTATATGTACCTATGTGCTTACCTTTTACCTTTATATGCTATATTGGGTGACTTTGAAAAGATGTACTTTGGGCTAAAATGAGGTTCTGCTGATCAAAATAAACAACTTTTCCCATGGAACCATGTGTCACAAATGAAAAAAATAATTAGCTTCCCCATACAAATTGGTTATTTTAGCATTACTAGTTTGTATGGAGAAGCCAATTTTAGAAGCCAACCTCATATTAGCCCAAAGTACGTCCTTTCAAATTATGAATAGAAAACGTCTTGTCGTGTTTAGGTGTTGCAATTTTGGAAAAAGGTCCCAGGTCAGGCCAGGTCGGGCTATGCCCCCCCCCCCCCCCCCCATCCATCAAAATTTACTTAAAATTTAGTATATTGTAATAGAAAGCTTGTCAAAAGGCCCTAGCCCTAGCTCCTATTGGTCGTAGCGTGATGTTACATAGCCTATAGCCTTCCCGATAAATGGGCTGTCCAACACTGAAAGAATTTCAATACGAACCACTAGTTCCTCAGATTACCGCGTTCAACCAAACAAACAAACATTCTTCAGAATTATTAGTATAGACCGAGAAGATATAGATGAAGAAAGGAATTTATTTACTTACAGTCTTTCATAATTGTTCCCACTTCTATGCGATATTTATCTTTGTGAGTCTTAACTTTAAATCCATATTTAGAAAAAGTGTCCTGTAAAGCTTTCGCGTCCTTATCTGTACCTTTTCTTTGATCATATCCATCAACAAATTCATGATTAAATATAATCATAATATTTTCCTTAAAAGTTTCTAACATATATGTTTCAGCATCAATAGGCAATGCGCGTTTATTAATTTTAGGCACTTTAACTTTAACTTCTTCTTTCTCATTGTTTAAACTTTTTTCTATGTCTGATACTTCTATTGGTTCAGAAATCGATTCGATTTCATTTATGTTTACTTCATTTATTGTAATAAATTCTTCATCTGATTTAATAATTTCTTCATCTATTTTAGAATTATCCTCGTCTTGTTTATTTGTATCCATAACTAGTTTCTACTCAACAAATATAATGATAAATAATAATTAAACACAACTATTTTATAAAACATTACTGTTACATATCTTTGAACACTTTATACTGAATATAAATGTGTATGAGCAAATACAATTTCAATGAATCACCCAAAACCTTCTATACATTTATAAAACAGTACAAAAGCAAAACGTTTCATTCTAAAAATAGTCTTTAAGACGTAAGAAATATGTAATGGATTTCGATAGCAATTGTAAATATGGGTAAAACCCATATTATCAGTTGTTTGGAAAAGGACAGAGGATTTGAACCATACTTATATTATATATAAGCATTGATTGTTGACGTGGTGGCCGAGTTGGTTAGACCTTGGACTTAAAAACACTTAGGTCCCTGGTTCGAATCCCGGTGTGTACCAATGAGTTTTTAATTAAAAAAAATATGTACATTTGTTTGACAAGACTACTATAGTGCCTCGGAGAGCACGTTAAGCAGTCGGTCCCAGTTTCACTATACCAAGACTACTATAGTGCCTCGGAGAGCACGCTAAGCAGTCGGTCCCAGTTTCACTATACCAAGACTACTATAGTGCCTCGGAGAGCACGTTAAGCCGTCGGTCCCAGTTTCACTATACCAAGACTACTATAGTGCCTCGGAGAGCACGTTAAGCAGTCGGTCCCAGTTTCACTATACCAAGACTACTATAGTGCCTCGGAGAGCACGCTAAGCAGTCGGTCCCAGTTTCACTATACCAAGACTACTATAGTGCCTCGGAGAGCACGTTAAGCCGTCGGTCCCAGTTTCACTATACCAAGACTACTATAGTGCCTCGGAGAGCACGTTAAGCAGTCGGTCCCAGTTTCACTATACCAAGACTACTATAGTGCCTCGGAGAACACGCTAAGCAGTCGGTCCCAGTTTCACTATACCAAGACTACTATAGTGCCTCGGAGAGCACGTTAAGCCGTCGGTCCCAGTTTCATTATACCAACTTGTGAAACTGTTTTGAAGATGGTTTATTGAGTCTATTCAAAAACACGACGAGCTAGCCACTTGTTCGGTGTAGACTTATACCATCGGCTACGATGAGGTGGGGTTAAAACCCCTCCGCTGGGTACCCTGGGGCCGTCTAGGCGGTCTCGGGCGCCGTAAGGCGCCCGTGTAGATATGTGTGTATGTAAGTATTGATTGTTGGGTATTAAGTTATATTGCATCTAAAGTGTCTTGTTTGTGGTTATAACATATAATATCACAGACATCCGGTTGGAGACAGCTAAAATAGTGAGCCGTTTTCTTAAAGTGGGAGGAAAGACTCTCTCTATAACTTCGTTAGGCCGACCGGTCTCGTTACCACCGCCCATACAGTTGCAAAAACCAAGTGACCTAGTCATGTTTCGGTTTTAGTCTGTGGGTTCACCGGTTTTCAGGAGACTAATTATTACATAGATTTCATGTCGAGGTGGTAGTCTCCTTTCAGGGTGCGGTTACGAAATCGGTAATTGGATAGACGATAAGTATATATTGTTTAATAACAATATTGTTTAAGAACAATTATTGATTGACCCCATTCATGGACTTTGTAGGTCTGCTCACAGCCAAGTAGATACAAAGTCACATGTCGTGCTCCAATAAAAAAATATTTAAAAAATCTTAATTTTACATCGACCAATTTAATTAGTAAATAGTATAATATATATAGTATAATAATCCTTCTGAGGCTCTACCCATTGGTTGGCGCATTGTAGCAAATAAAGCGGCCCTATTGGTTGTTGCTCACGTATACGTAAATGAATACGTTACGTTTCTACAATGCGCAAACCCATGGTAGAGCCTCAGATTGTCATTTAAAATAAAGGTGGCGAAAACTTTGCTGAACTACGGTTTTGCTCCCCATATTTGGCCTAAAATTATAAGGTGAAGGCAAAAAAGATGTGAAACTGTAATAGGTACTTGGTTTGTTGTTATTGTAATTAGATAAATCTTAGGTGGGAGGAAGGCCTCTATAACTATGCCGACTGACCTCTTTACATACAGATGCAAAAACCATTAAGTGACCTAGGCATGTTTTGGTTTTAGTTTGTGAGTGCACCGGGGACTACTGCGTCAATTTATTGTCGAAGTGGTAGTCTCCTTTCTTGGCTAGATTACGAAACGAGCGACTAATTTGATGCAAATACGTTTTTGCCGCTGTCCATTACGTAACCGCATCATTTTACCGTCATAGTGGGAGCGATAAATGTTGTTAAACAACAATGTATTTATCAACCCTATTCATGGACTTTGTAGGACTGCTTACCATCAGGTAGATACAAACTCACATGTGCTCCAATCGACAAAATTGATACATATCGATTTTATGAATGAATGTTCATTCATAAACTTCATTTTATCGACTGTCAAACTATTTTGATATGGTTATGTTAAGCCCCCTGGGGCTCCCACTGGGAGCCCCAGGGGGCTCATACCATGTATTTTTTTACTTTTATAAGCAGTTGATACATAATTAATTTAGTAGAATCAGGCCCCAGGCCCCAGACCAAGAAATTGTCAGTAATAAATATATAGAGGCACTAAAATAAACAAAAGGTACCGTAATATAAATACTAATTTATGCTGGTTCATATAATATACGTGATTCGATTCACATTTTGGATAAAATGTTTATATATAGGTTATTTTAGGCATTTTATAATCTAATTTTTATAATAATTAATATAAAGATATTCAAAAGGGACTATTTATTCTATTCTGTTTTGTGTATTCATGTCTACTATACGAATCAATCAATCCTGTAATAAATGTATAAAAAAATAAAAAAAGTTTATACGGCTAATAGCGCCTAAGTGTTCATTCATTGGTACATCTACCCTAGATTGTGGATACACAGTGACGGCGCCCAAGTGTTCATTCATTGGTACATCTACCCAAGATGGTAGATACACAGTGACGGCGCCTAAGTGTTCATACATTGGTACATCTACCCTAGAATGTGGATACACAGTGACGGCGCCCAAGTGTTCATACATTGGTACATCTACCCTAGAATGTGGATACACAGTGACGGCGCCCAAGTGTTCATTCATTGGTACATCTACCCATGATGGTAGATACACAGTGACGGCACCTAAGTGTTCATACATTGGTACATCTACCCTAGATTGTGGTTACACAGTGACGGCGCCTAAGTGTTCATACATTGGTACATCTACCCTAGATTGTGGATACACAGTGACGGCTCCTAAGTGTTCATACATTGGTACATCTACCCAAGATTGTGGATACACAGTGACGACGCCTAAGTGTTCATTCATTGGTACATCTACTAAAGATTGTGGATACACAGTGACGGCGCCTAAGTGTTCATACATTGGGACATCTACCCTAGATTGTGGATACACAGTGACGGCGCCTAAGTGTTCATATATTGGTACATCTACCCTAGATTGTGGTTACACAGTGACGGCGCCTAAGTGTTCATACATTGGTACATCTACCCTAGATTGTGGATACACAGTGACGGCGCCTAAGTGTTCATACATTGGTACATCTACCCTAGATTGTGGGTACACAGTGATGGCGCCTAAGTGTTCATACATTGGTACATCTACCCTAGATTGTGGATACATAGTGACGGCTTCTTAGTGTTCATACATTGGTACATCTACCCTAGATTGTGGATACACAGTGACGGCGCCTAAGTGTTCATACATTGGTACATCTACCCTAGATTGTGGATACACA
The DNA here is from genome assembly GCA_947458855.1 of Monopis laevigella. Classification (NCBI taxonomy): domain Eukaryota; kingdom Metazoa; phylum Arthropoda; class Insecta; order Lepidoptera; family Tineidae; genus Monopis; species Monopis laevigella. The sequence continues at coordinate 13,904,347 of OX381597.1, forward strand.
GTGACGGCGCCTAAGTGTTCATACATTGGTACATCTACCCTAGATTGTGGATACACAGTGACGTCGCCTAAGTGTTCATACATTGGTACATCTACCCTAGATTGTGGATACACAGTGACGGCGCCTAAGTGTTCATTCATTGGTACATCTACCCAAGATTGTGGATACACAGTGACGGCGCCTAAGTGTTCATTCATTGGTACATCTACCCTAGTGGATACACAGTGACGGCGCCTCAGTGTTTATTCATTGGTACATCTACCCTAGATTGTGGATACACAGTGACGTCGCCTAAGTGTTCATACATTGGTACATCTACCCTAGATTGTGGATACACATTGAGTAAAGAAATGAATAAAACATAATAAAATTGTTGAAATTTATTCAATACAATTGATTAATTAAAAACATTCAGTCATAGCTTAAGGCAGATTAAAGTAAAAAATGATTTTGTAATCTCAGTTATGATTTTAAGGTATCTAAACGAAACAAAGTCTCATTGGGTACATCTGATACTTTTTTCACATTCCTTCTTTTCATTAGATATTTTTAAATAAATATTAATTCACATATCTCACATTTTACACTTTTGTTTTTCATTTCTTCTAACATCATTTTTAGCAGTACAATCGTATCATATTCGTTTTTTTGGCCATGTTCGACAGCCTGGCCTATTACATGGTCATAACCATCATCAGATAGTTTCACATATTTATCAAACTTGTATTTAATGTAATTATAAATATTCTTTTCACAGTGGCATTGGTCTTTATTATCTCCATTTTTTACACTTTCATCCATTTCTGTTTTGTTAACGGGTAAACATGAATCTGTAACACTTTCTATGTTTCTAGTGATTTTTGTATAATTTACATCATATTTTCTCAATTCAAATGACCTAATTAAAGTAGACACAGTAACTGGCATTTGTTTGTTGTTTTGTAAATTATTAGTTACTCTATTGAATTTCAATTCAGTCATGTTAATTGCTACCTTGTTCTTCACTTTTACCATAATGCTGTAAAAATCAAGTTTGTCCGCGTAATTATCGATACATTTACATAGTTCCTGTATGAACCAACTTCCATGATCTTCAAACCTGTAAAGGAAAATAACATTATTTAATAAATAATAAATAAATAAATCATTTATTTCATTTCAATAGGTTACAAATTTTAAAAAGTGCTTATTAATTAGTTAAAATTCTTTATTGCACACAATTGTACATAGGCGAACTTAAAATGCTTTAGGCATTTTCTCCCAGCTAACCTTTGAGAGAGTGAAATATACATAGGGTGTTCTGCACCCTATGTATATTGTTAAAAAAAACTATTAGTACTGTAAAAAATTACATGAAATAAATGATTTTGATTTGATTCTTATTTTAGTAATTAAAGAAAAAGTATTACAAATAAGTATAAAACTAAAGTTTTTAAGTAAGTTTTAGTTAAACTTTAGTTCTTAAGTAAGTTTTAGTTTTTTGTTTTAATTACTTTATACTAGTTGTCTATGCCTAAACCAACCCTAACAAATCATCCTCTAAAGGTAATTCAACTGTAACACGAGTTTTGACCAAAAGAAAATAAATATTTTCATTTTCACTTAGCAAAAACTGATGTCATGTAAAGGAGTAAAGGATCTAGCTATGGTGTCTATAGTAAGGCCATTATTTTAAGATTTTAAACTTAAAAAAGAAACAACTCCTGGGCAAACTAAATTGACTCAGACTTTTAAATTTTCCCGTTGCATCTGGCTCCTTTTCCCTAATAATCTATACCTATCTTTATAGCGATTATCCGAAGTCTATTGATTTTTTGAGGCAATGATACGATACGAACTATGGAGATAAATATACTTACCTATATGAAGTACAACCATAATATGTGCTGTAAAGTACCAGGATATCAGCTTCTACAGGCAATGTGTAGCCTTCAAAATCTGTATCTCCTTCTCCATCTGTGTCTCCATCTGTACTCAAAACTCCCGATTTTATCACCTGTATAGCTTCTGACCGTTGAGGACCTCTGCATGCCTGGTAACAAATATTTAAATACCAATGAAATTAGCAATGCATGCAAAATTAACTTTGTTTAATCGATAATGAAAACAGTCTAAACGAAATAATAAGAATGTTGGTTGTCTCCACTATGCCGGCTTGAGATGCCGATCTTAGTTTAAAGGACTCCATATTGTAGGAAAAAGGAAAAACACATGCTGGTAGAGCATTCCATTTTTTTTTATAGTGGGGGCAAATGAATTGCCAAAGCGTTTAGTATGAGAAGGTACATCTGTCACAGTATGCGGATGCATTTCTCCAACAGTTCGCGACATTTAAGTCGAAGGGGGCATAAGATTAAAAAGCACTTCAGAGCACTGTTCAAGCTGCAATGGCTCTAAGGTTTCCACAGAGCAGGGGCGGAAGGATTTCATTTAGGGGGGGTTGCAAGAGTTTTTGATGAGCAAAAAAAAAACGCCATCATCAATAACATCGACGTATATATATATCTTCACGGGTGCCTTACGGCGCCCGAGACCGCCTAGACGGCCCCAGGGTACCCAGCGGAGGGGTTTTAATCCCACCTTGTCGTAGCCAATGGTATGAGTCTACACCGAACAAGTGGCTAACTCGTCGCGATGTTTTGAATAGACTCAACAATCCATCTATAAACAGTTTCACAGGTTGGTATAGTGAACCGGGACCGACAGCTTAACGTGCTCTCCGAGGCACTATAGTGGTGTTGTCAAACAAATGTACATAATTTTTTTAAATAAAAACTCATTGGTACACACCGACGTAAACATGTACCGACTATTACACCCATACACCCAGGATTTCTTCGTTTTGGGGGGCCCTAGAGCCTTTTCACAACTTTTTCGTGGTTAAAATCACTTTTACGAAATTGAAGATTTAAAGTCAATTTTGGTGCTTTCTGGATCCATCACTGCTTCAGAACATCGAGAGCATGAAGCAAATATTTAGCCGATCCATCCCAAAGGTCTGAACAGTTTTCCAAACAAGGCCGAATTTGAGCTTTGTTAAAATTAGCCTGAGCAAAGTCAAATTAATTCTGCAAAATACCCATTTTAAAAACTGCCTGTTCTAGAAATACTTAATAAAATTACATACAAAAATACGTACGTGATCTTTAAGAGCGGAGTCTGATCAAACATTTCCCATACATTCACGACCTTTTGGTCCTAACTGTTACCCCCCCACTAAACATTCATAGATTTTTATGAGTTTTGGAGGCATTATAAATATGACCTATATCTAGTACGTTTTACTTTTTTTAAAGTTTGGTATAGGAAAAATAATATCTACCCCTTAAATTCGATAAAATCCTTCACATTAAAATAATTCCTATAAAATATCAAGGCAGAAAATTAAAAAAAGGAAAACGTACAGTCATCGTTTATTTTCTCTAATAAAATGAGAGTATTTTTTTTTAAATCCATTAAAGTTTAGGGGTAGAAAACAGCTTTGGCCTGAAAGTTGTTTGCTGCCTAAATTATAGGTATAATCCCATTAGTGTTCTTTCTCTTATTAAGGGTCCGAAACCTTTGGGAAGGTTTACATAAATGTATGCGTTACCGACTCACCGCCATGCGGGGAGAGGTAATACTTTGAAGTTGAATCAGCATGAGCATCGATGAGCCTCATCAGACACTCCTCTTAAAGCAAAATGACTTACCTGTACAATAAGAAATTTAGGTTTCGTAGCCAAAGAGGGATTAATGTTGCTTTTAAAATACGATAATATTTTATCTTCTGAATAATAACTAGTTTTTGCAAATAGATTTCTATTAAGCAATCCATGAGTCAAAACTACGATGCCCAAGCACCCATACTCAGAAAAATCTTCAGTCTTTACTGAAAAATAATAAAAAAATACATTAATGCCGCAGAACATTCGAACAATTAATGATGAATGGAAAATTATTTATTGCACAAAACCTTAATACTATTGTACGGCGAGCTTAATGCCTTAGGCATTATCTACCAGCTAATCTTTGGGAGATTAACCAATAACAGCCAGAGTGTGAGAGTGCTAATGGAAACATATAATATATAATACGAGGATATATATCCGTAAATAAATTATTAGGTAAATATAACAACATATTATATTTAATAGTATACATAAACACACATAAATAATAATAAATAGATACACATAAATATTAGTAATAATATGTAAGACAATTGATAAGTCTTAGCGAACGGCGAATTTTTCGACACCATAGTCTCAACAATGATGTTCGCCGAACTCTTGCCTCTGCTAACGTTTCCAGTATTTTCGAGCCGCCCCCCCATGGTTTGAGTAGAGTGGATGGGAAGTGCCCTGTTGGGTTGACACTGGTGCCATGGCAGAGAGGCCGTTGCCTGATCTGGGATGCCACCTGTGTCGATACATTTGCGCCTTCTCATCTACAGGCATGTTTGGGCACGGCAGAAGCGGCAGCAGAGTCAGCAGCTAAAGCGAAACATTAAAAATATCTAAATTTAAAAAATGAATTTTTATTTGTACCATTTGTTGTGGAGACAACATGAGTCTGGGGCTCTGAGGCTCAGTCTTTCGGGAAGAAACTTAGTGCTCTTTTAAATGAGACTTCTAGCGACCCCCGACTCTGGTCCACACTGACCCAGTCAACTTGGGGTCAATTCGGCCGATACGAGGGGGCTCTACCATTCCAAAGCCCACAATACCACTCGCCATCCGGTTGCCTCTCTGACATAAATTGGACGTGCCATAGTCTAGCCCAAACGGCAAAAATAATACTCTTATTTTTTTTATAACTTCGTTATACTATTACTTACTTGTGTTTAATTCATTAAAAATTTCTTCCTCAGTTAAATTATGAAATGTTCTAAACTCAAAGTCAAATTTTGAAAATGATCTCTCAATAGCAGCAACATCGTGTTCAGTGCCAATCCTTTCTTTATAACCCGGTACCACAGTATGATTAAATATAAATATAAGTTTTTTCTTAAACGTTTCTAGTTTGTACGTTTCGTCATGTTTATTTAAAAGGCACGTATTTTCTAGAACCTTAACCGGTTCAGCAAAATTTGGTTCATTTTTCAATTGTCCATCAGTGACCAGTTTTGGATTTACAGATTCAAATACTTCATCTGCTTCTTGCTCCATATCTGTTGTATTTTCTGTTTCGCTTGTCCTCATTCTATCATTATTAATATTGTTTTCATTTTCATCATTATTAATATTGTTTTCATTTTCATCATTATTAATATTGTTTTCATTTTCATCATTATTAATATTGTTTTCATTTTCATCATTATTAATATTGTTTTCATTTTCATCTTTATTCATATTTTATTGCTTGTTTTTTTTTATTCGTATTAACACAATTTTTACTATTAAATATTTTAACAGCAACGTCTTTATTGGTAAAGATTGATAATGTTTGTGACAATCATTTTATATATATATCTGTGCTTAGTCATGGTTTTATCGCTTTCTGGGTAAAGTTATTGTCACCTTATCAATATGATAAATAAAATAAAAAAACCAGACAAATTCGGAATGCTCATATATACCTATATACACGGTGACTTTGAAAGGTTGGACTTTGAGCTAATATGAGGTTCTAATACTGATCAAATCGAACAACTTTTCCAATGGAACCATGTGTCGCAAATGAAAAAAAAAATCATTAAAGCATTCTCCATACAAACTAGTAATGTTAAAATTACCAATTTGTAACCTTTCAAAGTCACCCTGTATATTTTCCCAAAAACCTTTCACTTTTCGGTGTTAAATATATTATATTTTCCTTTCCATATTTGAGTAGGTACCAAACTGTATTTGTTAATAAAAAACGGTCGGGTATTTAAAAATTTAGGGTCAGAATAAAAACCAAAGTTAATTTTTGTGCACAAACATTCCTTAGCACCACAAAATTATATTATACTAGCTGTGCTCGCGACTTCGTCCGCGTGGAATAGTAATTTTTTTATCATACAAACTTTCATCCCCTATTTTATCCCCTTGGGGGTAGAATTTATTAAAATCCTTTCTTAGCGGAAGCCTACGTCATAACATCTACCTGCATGCCAAATTTCAGCCCGATCCGTCCAGTGGTTTGGGCTGTGCGTTGATAGTACACTATGTCAGTCAGTCACCTTTATATATATATATCTTAATGGGTGCCTTACGGCGCCCGAGACCGCCTAGACGGTCCCAGGTTACCCAGCGGAGGGGTTTTAATCCCACCACGTCGTAGCCGATGGTATGAGTCTACACCGAACAAGTGGCTAGCTCGTCGCGATGTTTTGAATAGACTCAAAACCCATCTATAAACAGTTTTACAAGTTAGTAGTATAGTGAAACCGGGACCGACAGCTTAACGTGCTCTCCGAGGCACTATAGAGGTGTTGTCAAACAAATGTACATACATTTTTTAATTAAAAACTCATTGGTACACATCGGGATTCGAACCAGGGACCTTAGTGTTTTTAAGTCCAAGGTCTAACCAACTCGGCCACCACGTATATATATATAGATATAGGGATTTTAAGCCCCTGCAGGACCCCTAGTGTTTCCAAGTTCGTATTTATGTTTTAGTCAAAAACGAAATTTTATTTAGATAATTTAGGTGAAAACTCTCAAAAAAAAACCTATCAAGCGTTTATACAAATTGGGGTTTTCAGAAAATTAAGTAATTTGTAGAAATTTTACTACCTATTTTTTTTTATTATTCACAACCATATCTCAAAAACTAAACTTTCAATTTGTGTAAACCTAGTACCATTTCGTAGGTAATTTAATTAAGATTATTTACATCAAAGTTTTTACCTTACTAACTCTTACCGTTTTTTACCTTACTAACTCTTACCGTTTTTTACCTTACTAACTCTTACCGTTTTTTACCTTACTAACTCTTACCGTTTTTTACCTTACTAACTCTTACCGTTTTAAGTAAAACCACAGAAGAAATAATAGTACAATGTAAAACGAAAAATACTGGGTCGCGCAACTCAAGGGGTTTTAAAGATATAATATCTTAAGAAACGTTTGTAAATAAAATTTAACGGAATGGTTATTTTTGGTAAAAAAGCGGCCCCAGCCTAGTGGTTAAGTCACTGCGCAACTGATAACAAGGTTAAGCAGATGACAACAAAGCCAGCCTGGGATGGGTGACCGCTTTATACAACGAGGCTATTTCATCATAAGCTGTTGCGGTGTTTGCCTCCGAATACCATCGGCGAAATGAGGATGGGTTAATCCCTCCGCTGGGACCCTGAGGCCGTTTAAACGGTTCTCGGGAGCCAAATAGGCACCCGTGATGGTATTTATTTATTTTTTATTTTTCGTATTTTTTTTAATTTTACCAAGTTTTCTTTAAATTATCTACACGATCAGCTTTGTTTCCAGTTCTATATGCACAGTCACACACAGATGCAAAAACCTTCAAGTGACCTAGTAATGTTTTGGTTTTAGTATGTGGGTTTACCGGTTTTTAGGAGACTAATGTATTGATTTCTGGTCGGGTTGGTGGTCTCCTTTCATGGTGTATTTGATGATATTGTAGCGATAATATAGTTGTAGACTGAATTGAATTCGTCTTTGATGCCTCCCATTTCATGACTCCATTATTTAATCGGCATAGTGGGAGCGATTCTGTTCTACCCCATTCATAGACTTTGTAGGTTTGCTCACTATCGGGCCGATATAAGGCATATAATATATGCTCACTATATAACTCTTTAACTTTTATCTTTAGGTAGGAATTCGAGAATTAAGGTACTTTTACTTTATACCTAAAAATAATCTATTGCAAATAACATTTATTACTTTTACAGTCTGTTACTTTAATACATAAATATAAAACAATTTAAAATATAAAAAGCTTATTCGAAGTGGTCTCTATTGGCTGCATTACAGTCCTTTAAACGTTGAGGCCAGTTATCAATAGAAACACGCACTCTTTCCATGGGAAAATTCTTCACTGCCAATCGTATGGATTGTTTTAGGGGCTCCAAATTATCATGGCGTTTAGAGCAAGCTCTAAAACTGACCATAAATCATAATCCAGCGGATTAAGATCGGGACTAGACGACGGGCAGTCTTCAGCTCTGATGAAGTCCAAAACTACCTTCTTAAGAATGGCATCTTGATACACTTGTGCCGATGTTTTGATACATTTTTCACAAAAATATGTCTCAGTCACTCCTTCAAAGCTAACACCCCACCAAACCATCACTGAAGTCGGATAATGCCCACGTTGCACTCTGTCGACTAATTGGGAAGCTTTCTTAGAGCTTTCAGCATAAATACGGTCATTTTTTTGTTAAAATGTTGCTCAATTGTAAAAAAAAAGCAAACGGAGGTCACAGAAAAACAACATTTTTCTGTGACCTCCCTTTGCCAACCGCTTCAGTAGTTGTTTCCATTTTACCACCCTATTCTTTTCTAAATTATCAGTTAAGTAATGACCAGTGCGTCTCTTATAGGCTGCAAGTCCTAAGTCATCTTTTAAAATACGCGACATGATTCTAGGTGCTATCTTCATTTCCCGAGATAAAATCTTTTGCTTTCGGACAGGATTTCTTCGAATTATTTCCCTTACTATCGCAAAATATTGTACAATGTATTGGAAGCCAAAATGAGAAAACACAATGAACAATCGTATGGAAAGAGTGTGTGCTTCTATTGATAACTGGCCTCAACGTTTAAAGCACTGTATTGCAGCCAATGGAGACCACTTCGAATAAGCTTTTTATATTTTTAATTCTTTTATATTTATGTATTAAACTAACACATTGTAAAAATAATAAATGTTATTTACAATAGAAAAAATAAAGTTTTTCTTTATTACAATATTTATGGCAAGACTAGGTATATTCATTAATTGATGTAGGAAAATTTAACTCCACAATAATTAATTGCTAAATATTATTTTTTAAATTAATTTTAATTGGTAAAAATTGTTATACCTACCTCTTAATTTACAGTGCCTTGCAGGGTTCATTCGTATTGTAAATATATATTAAATATTTATATAGATATATATTTTACTAACAACCTACTAAGTGCGTCTAAACGTGGTCTAGTTTTTACTGGCATTTCTATTAACTTTTCATACATTAAGTTATAGTGACATAACTATAATAGTTGGACATATAGTGCTGTGAACTTTTTTGTATATAGTAAATCTATAATAGGTATATTATTTTGTTCTATCATCAACAATTTTCGCATCGCACGCGATCTAAAGAAATTTATAGGTATTATTTTACACCTTGGCTTAAATTTTCAAAGCTTTCCCTAATATTTTTGAAAATAAAACATAGCCTATGTTACTCAGTGATAATGTAAAATTCTATTAGTGAAAGAATTTTTTAAATATATACGTGGTGGCCGAGTTGGTTAGACCCTATTATTTTTATTTTCATATAAGTGCGAATTCTGTTCGCGCACTTAGGGCTCTGTATAACAAAAGAAAAAAAAACGGGAGGTTTGTGGGAAAGTCTTATTACAGAAATCTACATACAAAGTTTCGCTATGTAGCTTTCTGGACTGATTTTTTAATCGTCACATAAAGTTATTCAAGAGATAAATTATATGGAGAATAAGTAGTCAGTCAAAACTACTACAGTTTTGACTGGCTATCAGTCAGGACCTACCTTTGTATTGATAGTAGAAAATCACAGTATCAAATATAATGGCGAAAAAATTAACGGTTTATATAACGGAAAATTTAAATGAGTTTATATAACGAAAATTTGAAATTAGGAAATTAAAAAGCTAGAATAAAAAAATGTTTACGACAACCCTTGCGCTAAGTTTGGTGCTCCCGCGCCTGTTGATAACCGGTGCTGTGGGGCTGCGACAATGCGCAATGGCCGGGCGCCCTCAGCACCGAAATGCTGAAACGCCCAAGGCCATTCGGCCCTTTAATACAACAATTGTAGGTAAATGATTAAAAAAAAACAACAGGGAACAAAACGAACGATAAAAAAACAATCGCAGCGACTCCGGATTTCCTTGTTCCAGATTAGAGCACTCTAAATATATATTATTTAAGTTTTTTCCTAAAACTAAATAATATATTCTATTGTAAATGAGCTGCCTGCAAGATATAGAATATACATACAATGGACCTTAGCACAACAGCATCGATAGGCTCGATAAATTAACAAAATCGATACATATCGATTTTATGAATCAATGTTCATTCATAAGTCAAAGTGAAAAGTCAAAATCATTTATTTCATGTAAATCTTTATAGATATTTATAAATAGTCTAAAAAAAAAAACGTTTAACAATGAGGTCTTAGAGTGCGTTTGGTTAGGCAGCATTCATTAACAAAAGAACGACAAATATTTATTATACCTCGATATCAGATTTAGAACTTAAACGCGAATGGAAATTTTAATATGAAAAATACTACCGAACCGAACACACTACATAACCAACTAGTGTAAGACTAGGTGGTTAGCTGATTCCATTGACCTGTCAATCATTATCTGCCATACAAGAGAGCCACCAAGGCGACCAACTTCACCGACCATAACCACGCCTTAAATGTTTATTGTAAATAAAAGGTAAGTAACCAATCACATATAAGTAAAGGTATAAGGATCGGTATGTTTAAGGGCGTAAACATCGTCATCGACAAACAAGTCGATCCCCTCAGAGATACCCCGGAGAAATTTCTCTCTCTGTCAAGAGAGAGAAATTTCTCTAGCAAGAGAGAAAAATTAAGTTTTAGCTCATTTAACCTTTTATTTAAGCGCAAAAAGAGGCCTATAAACCGTATACTTCTCTTGTAATCGTAAAAAAATGCAATACAATAGTATACAATTTCTTAAATAACCTAACATGAAATTGTGGGCATTTGTACTTGTACTATTATTTATTCTGTGGCATGAGGTAAAAAAAAACCTAAAAAGTTATTAAGTCATTGACATTTATTGACACACGTATGTGTACATAAAATAAATAAGTTTAAAAAAATGTTTTTTTGATCATTTGGTTGAAACAACTCTTCTTCAGATAACATGACCCCCTCAATAATTTGCGGCATTTGCAAGAAATGAATTTTAAGAGGGCTTGGGGAACTGAATTGTTTGTAAAATTAACTGGTAGCAGTCCCTACTAGATACTGTTTCAACTCCAGTTGGTTCTTTGTCTACTTTCAAGCAGTGGCGTGCACAGGGTTTTAGTATAAGGTAGGCATTGGCATAATTAATAGTAACATACCAAAGAAATGAGTTTTTAGCAATTTTAAATGTTTAAAAAATCACAACTATATATTTTGCGAAATTTGCGATAAGTTGAAACAGCATTAAAAAGCCATTACTTATTATAATTAAAAGGTTTTGCACTACACAAACAAATTAAAATCATCACCATAAACGTCTCACAGAAGAAATAATAGTACAAGTAACGCGACTAAGAATGCGAAAGTGACAAAAAAAAACAATACCTACCTTATTAATAAATGACAAAAGAAAAATATCACAACTTTAGGTAAATTTGATTAGAATTACGTAACATTGCAAATTACTAGGATAATATTAATAACCACGGAATAGAAAAAACAAGTGGAAATGCTATAAAGCACCAAATGTATTAGAACCAGTGTCGCCAAAATCATATATCTATAAGTATTGAATCTATAACCACTTCGTCCTGATTGGTTGCAAATATACACAGCAATTTTAAACACTATTGTCCAAATAATTAGATTTAAATTCATATAAAAAAATAATCATGCCATCTATCATATAGTAGTAAGAACCACTGAACAAATAAGTAAGAACCTCCTATAAAAGGTTCTGCTATTCCTACACAGATGGCGTGATTACTACAACATTTGATTAAATGTTTTGTTCAGTCGACATAAGGCATATTATCTTTTATATAAAAAAAATATTTTAGTTTATTCTAGAACTTTCCTTGCATAAAAATATAATAATTCAAAGGCGGCGACATAATAAAATATTTAAAGTATCGATATCGATGCTTTTTTAAAATATAAATGTGCTCTATATATTTAAACGCAGATGGAAGGGAAAACTTTTAAGAAAACATAGCTATAAAACTTTTAGAAAATATAAAGGCTTAAAAAACTGATTTTTGAGATAAGTATATTTTTTTTAAGTTGAGTTGGGTGACTATGTCGTGACGTGAGCACGAAACAAAACTTTGGGACGCAATCTTAATATATCTGTATTTTTGTAATAAAAATAAAGAAATTAGGCAAAATGAAGAAATTATTTATGCCTGGAATATTCATTATTTTATAAAAATATTTTTTATCGTTATTTAAAAAAAAAGAGTTTTTAGTCGCAATGGTACAGATCCCAATTTTGTTTGTGCATATGACGTGACGAGTCTTAATTAAATATATATCTCAGAAACCATTTTTTGTATTTAAAAAAAAAAAAATTTAGGTATATTCACAAGAAAGGAAATCTTTTCGGAAGCCCATTGATTTATTAAATTTTCATGCATCCTGCCGATAACATCGGCAGGATGCAAAATTTAACAATGTGCAACTTTTTTGCTCTACATTGTGTTAGAGCAAAAAGTTGTAGCGACCTCAGAAGAACATTAAACGTTCATTACAAATAAATTAATATATTTACCTGATGTCACACATAGTGTAATGGAAACAAGTCCTTACCATCGCTCCCCATTGTTCAAGTGCGTGCGCGCACAAAGCGGCAACGTCTCATGCCAGTCTGTTGAGAACTATCGCGAAGGCCGCACGCTACCGTAGCTCGCTCATACATATCGCTATTACTTACCGTAAATCTCGTGCTTTCTTTCACCTAAACTTTACTTCTGCATTGCCTTTCTATCTGTTGCTTATTTCGCACCTTCTTTACTTTCTTTACCTATTGTGATTAAATTAACTCTTGTGTCAAAATAATGTTTTTGTATGTAATTTGTGAAGTGTTAATAAACAATAAAATTGAACTTTTGTGACTTTGTTTAATGTCAACAAACCACTTCCAAACTGGTGACCCCGCTTATTGAACAATTTTGTAAAAATGCAACATCACGCTGTCACGTGTTCCGTGCCACTTCCCATAGTGCGCGTTTCCACAACACCGTTTGGCGATGCTCTTGCGACACCTATAGCGTGTTATTTAAAAAAATTGGAGAAACAAATTTCAGAATTGACAACAGCCTTCAAACGGACACCTAGATCATCCACCCAACTACATCGTACTTGTTCATCACGCAGACACTCCAGGTCCCTTAACAAAACAAATTATGGACCTGTTGAGACAACTATAAAACCATGCTGGTACCACACTACCTACGGTGTCAACGCGCGTAAATGCGACCAACCATGTAGTTTTCAAAATAACACCGTGGCTACGACCTCCGACAGCCGGCCACCATTACCTTCGGGCCGCATCTTTGTGACAGACCGCAGCTCCAAAACACAGTTTCTAGTTGATACTGGCAGCGATCTCTGTGTCTTCCCTCGCACTGCACTCCACCAGCGCCGACCGAAAACTAACTATCAGCTATTCGCAGCCAACGGATCCATCATAAACACGTACGGACACGTGCATCTCCAGCTGAACCTTGGACTTCGCCGCGATTACTGCTGGCGCTTCGTGGTGGCTGACGTCACCAAAGCGATTATTGGCGTCGACTTCCTCTCACACTACAACCTCATGGTAGACTGTCGTCACCATCGACTCGTCGATAATACAACATCGCTTTCTACTACTGCCACTTCAGCTTCTTCGACGAGTTCCATTTCTTCCGTCAAAGTCATACATGGTGAATCCAAGTACCATAACTTACTTCGAGAATTCCCAGATATCACTCGCGCTGCTGGGCACACAGACGCGCCGAAGCATAACACCGTGCATCATATTCGAACAACATCCGGCCCACCAGTTGCGTGCACACCTCGCCGATTAGCTCCCGATAAGTTAAAAATTGCTAAACACGAGTTTGACCAGCTACTCAAGACCGGTATTGCCAGGCCCTCAGAGAGCCCATGGGCATCCCCATTACACATCGCACCTAAAAAAGGCGGCTGGCGACCATGTGGCGACTATAGGGCCCTTAATGCTCGCACCATTCCAGACAGGTACCCTATACGCCACATCCATGACTTCGCCCAAAGCATTGCTGGATGTCACGTGTTTTCCACAATCGACTTGGTCAAAGCCTATCATCAAATTCCTGTGTCACCACAAGATATCCCGAAAACCGCGATCACCACCCCATTTGGTTTATACGAATTTCCATACATGACCTTTGGACTTCGGAACGCAGGCCAAACATTTCAACGTTTCGTGGATGAAGTAACTCGCGGGCTAGACTTCTGTTTTGCTTACCTGGATGATTTTTTAATTTTTTCATCAGATGAGCAAACCCACGAAAACCATCTCCGCCAACTCTTCGAGCGACTACAGAACTATGGCGTACTCATCAACATCGAAAAATGCATTTTTGGAGCTCCAGAAGTCACATTCCTAGGATATCGCATCTCCCACGAAGGCACCAAACCACTTGGAAGCAAGGTCGAAGCCATTAAAGACTTCCCCGCGCCAAGAACTGTCAAAGAACTTCGGAGATTTCTAGGAATGATAAACTTCTATCGCCGATTTCTACCACGAGCTGCAGATATACAACGTCCACTAAACGCATTGTTGATGGGGTCTGTGAAAGGATCTCACCCAGTGTCATGGACCCCAGTAACAGCACAAGCTTTCGACGATTGCAAAAACAGTCTCTGCCAAGCCACACTCCTCGCTCATCCAGATTGCAAAGCACGAATGGCAGTCGTCACAGATGCTTCCGACACGGCTATAGGCGCTGTATTACAGCAGTACGTATGCGCAAAATGGCAACCATTATCTTTCTTCTCTCGCAAATTAAGCTCAGCTCAGCAAAAATACTCGCCGTACGACAGAGAACTTCTTGCGATATATGAAGCTATCAAGTATTTTCGCCACATGCTAGAAGCCCGAGACTTTACAATTTTTACCGACCATAAGCCCATTACATTCGCCTTTCACACACGCAAGGACAACTGCTCCCCTAGACAATATCGTCATCTTGACTTTATATCGCAGTTCACCACCGACTTACAGCATATTTCTGGTAAAGACAACGTCGTCGCTGACACACTTTCCAGAGTATCTGAGCTAACCGCTCCGGTTAACCTATTGGACCTAGCTCAGCAACAATCTATCGATCCAGAACTTCACCGGCTTATAACATCTAGGACATCACTTCATCTACAGAAAACGAAGTTACCTGGATTATCCACAAAACTATATTGCGACACGAGCACTTCGCCACCTAGACCCTACGTCACTCCAGCTCTAAGAAGACAAGTGTTCGACAGTCTACATTCGCTCAGCCATCCCGGAGCAAACGCAACGGCCACACTTGTTGCTCAACGATTTGTTTGGCCAGGAATTCGAAAAGATTGCCGCGAATGGGTTCGCACTTGCCTTTCATGCCAACGCTCTAACGTGACACGTCACGTAACATCAAATTTGGGCACATTTAAAATTCCTACCGCTAGATTCGCCCACGTCCACATTGACCTCATCGGACCTCTGCCACCATCACAGGGTTTTAAATACTGCCTCACTGCCATCGACCGCTTTACACGATGGCCTGAGGTAATACCCCTCCAAGACATCACAGCAGAAACCGTAGCTCAAGGACTGTTGTCGGGTTGGATCTCCCGCTTCGGATGCCCAGCAGTTATTGTAACTGACCGTGGCCGCCAATTCGAGTCAACGCTCTTTCATCGTTTGTCGAAACTAATAGGATCACAGCACAGGACAACAACCGCCTATCATCCGCAAGCTAATGGTTTAGTTGAGCGATTTCACAGGCAGCTCAAAACCGCCATCACCTGTCACGCTACACCAAATTGGATCGAGACACTGCCACTAGTAATGCTAGGCATTAGAAGTGCATACAAAGAAGACCTGCATACATCATCAGCCGAACTGGTATACGGAGAACCGCTAAGACTACCTGGAGAAATGTTTAACCCCAGCCAAGAGACAACCCCCGACTATACAGATTTCATGTTACGCCTTCGTACGACAACAGCTAAGCTTCAGCCACAGCCAGCTTCCCGCCATGGACAGCCATCTATCTTTTTATTCAAGGATTTAGCTACAGTTAAACACGTATTTTTAAGGCAAGACGCAGTTCGAGGGGCACTACAGCCAGCTTATACGGGTCCTTGGCTAGTAAAAAAACGAGGGGATAAAGTCTTTAAACTTTTAATCAAAGACAAAGAAGTCACGGTTTCAATCGACCGTTTAAAACCCGCATACATCTTGAATGATACCCCAAATGAACCACTACAGACACCAGCCCAAACGCAAGAGCGTAGAACACGATCAGGGCGTGTTGTAAGATTTCCTGACCGTTTTTAAATTCAACCGTAGTCACGGCCTCTAGAGGGGAGTGATGTAGCGACCTCAGAAGAACATTAAACGTTCATTACAAATAAATTAATATATTTACCTGATGTCACACATAGTGTAATGGAAACAAGTCCTTACCATCGCTCCCCATTGTTCAAGTGCGTGCGCGCACAAAGCGGCAACGTCTCATGCCAGTCTGTTGAGAACTATCGCGAAGGCCGCACGCTACCGTAGCTCGCTCATACATATCGCTATTACTTACCGTAAATCTCGTGCTTTCTTTCACCTAAACTTTACTTCTGCATTGCCTTTCTATCTGTTGCTTATTTCGCACCTTCTTTACTTTCTTTACCTATTGTGATTAAATTAACTCTTGTGTCAAAATAATGTTTTTGTATGTAATTTGTGAAGTGTTAATAAACAATAAAATTGAACTTTTGTGACTTTGTTTAATGTCAACAAACCACTTCCAAAAAGTTATTTATAAAAAGTATTTTGCATTAGGCGGCCGGTTCAATTTACAATAAAACAAATATACTATATTTCTTAGTATATTTCACACAATATCTCACTATTACAACGTTCCAAATTTTATATATAACCATATAAAGTAGGACCCTGCAATATTATAATTTATAGCTCGCGATCTGCACTACTCGTTAGCTGATAACCAATGACTGTCGATATATCTGCCAAAAGTGAGAAAAAAAATGGAAACACCAAGTAAAACCTTAGCAGATTAAAAATATTATAATAAAATAGAATATGTATGTATTTAATAAAATAAAACAAAACTTACGCTAACTTACAATAATATAATAATACGATTACAATGCTAATAAAACTACATTTTATTGAAATGGTTTCACCCTCAGCTTGTGATTAAATAAATAGTGTCTCGCGCTCATATTCAGGATGAACCATGATTATTAACCTAGATTTTATACATAATAAAATTGCTAATTTATTACCTACCATTTCCTTTTTCTGTTTAATTAACTATTTTATTAAATTAATTTTGCGCTATAAAGATTTTGTTATGTATGTGTTTTAAGGTAAACCAACCAAATTGTGCTGACTTCTACGTATAGGGAGTTTATCGTTATAAAGAGTTTACACGTACATTTTATTATTCTAAGCCCACACTATTAAAAAATTGTATGCGATACAATATGAATAAATATTTTAAAAAATATGTAAGTATATAATTTTGTATAACTGCCGAAACTGTTCCTTCTTTTCTTTAAATAAATAAGTTATATCGATAAGCACCCACTAAAACACTAACCGAGTAGCAAGAACTTTTGAAATCTAAATTTCAATCTAAAGTATTCTTTATTACAATTACGTAAGGTTGATTTTAACTTCATTCAAACTACAATTATTAGTAAACTAAAATAAGCTAAGGTTTTTAAAGAATACTAACAAAATCGTACTTACCGATGATACGAAACACCACCATTACGAAGATTTTTTCTCCTACTATCGTTTTTGCACTCCAGAATGCAACAATACGGCATATTTGCAATAATTATGCGGAAAAATCAGGAACGACGCGAGACTACCAACTCGAAGCGATGTTAGTCACGACTGATAACGATTGGGATCAAATAAGCGTAGCTACGCTTAATTGTGCCACACTAAACACGCCTACTTTGCACTTCCACTTGTTTTTTCTATTCCGTGTTAATAACTCACGACTTCAAGCTCCACTCAGATGCATGCGATCTCGCTCTGCACGCGTCATGTGAGAAGGGGCCTTATTCCGAGTTATCAACCGCTAATCACGACAAGACATTGCGCAAACTATAAATATGGAAATATAAGCTCTATTCCAATGGTTATATAGTATGTATTAGGTTGGCTATTATAATGCAGCCATCTTGAAATACACGAATTCTTCGCAAGTTTGAACATGTATGGAGCATTAGAATTTCAACTTTATAATTAACTGGATAGAACTTATATTTCAATACCCGTACTTTACGCAAAATGCGCGACGGTAAACGTGTCAAAACTCGGAATAAAGCCCCAGGACACAGTATAGTTTCCTATTTGTACCGCTAAGGACTCCTGCGCTCCTGGTACTTCTCAACAGTTTTGTACAGAGAAGTTCTCGTTCTTTCATTAATACAGTGTGTCTAACGACTTGCTCATTTAACATATACCTAACGGTTACCGAACAATTTTAATTAAAAAAAATTTAAAAAAAAATTAATTGTATGAAGTTAAATAAAGTTAATTTCATGATCTTTCATTAGACACCTTGTTTAGGTAAATCGGTTTAGTAGTTCTCTAGAAATACTGCTTAATAGAATGGCCGGGCCGCCATCTTTGCTACGTCTCAGCTCCCCCCTCCATACCCCTAGGAAATCACAACCGCACTTTTAGTGTTCAGGAAAACATACCAAACATTTACATACCAGTAGTCTGTATGGCGGAGATGAGTCCCACGGAAATTAATTTTATGTCTATTGGAGACCGGACTATCTACAGATATAAGCAAATGAGACTAAAATTTAGAGTGCCTCCTCTTAACTTTAATCGTTACAATTACTTTAACCGAAACTTTGGTGCAACTCAGCCTAAGTTTGACATCTGTACCTCAAAGGAACCCTAATAGTGAAACTCTGGTGTCTGTAAATCTGTGCACATCAAATATTTTGAAAACTACGGTCTAATTTATGATTGTAGATCTTGCTGGCCCTATCTAATAGGGTATTATACCAATCATTGAACTTTTATTACATGGTGACTTGGGAGGTTGTACATATAAATTGGTCATTTTAACATTATTAGTTTGTATGGAGAAGGCATTTTTTTTTTCATTTACGACACATGCCTCACGGTCCTAATGGCGATACCACCGCTGTCAGCGCTGAGGTTCATAATCACCGGTCCGATTCAAAAAGCGCGATGTAATCATTCACGGTGCTGTTAGCGTGCTAATGAATCGGACCAGTGTTTAAGCGCGCTCACAAGAACCTCTCTTGTATCTCCCTCTATCTTGCAGCTAAAACATACGCTCCTCTCACTCTGTTTTAATGTCAAATAAAATGCCGTAACAAATTAATGAATTTTAATGTATTTTGTTTATTTGTTTACATAAATACCAAAATAAATTAGAACATAACACTTTTAACTATCTACTTAATAATTATTTTAGGAATTTTATTACTTTCCTCAAAATCATGTTTCTAGATAAATGTCATTCTGACAGCGCTCACAGCGATTTCACCCAGAAGCAAAATCACTGTAAGTCCAATATGGCGTCTGTAATGACGTCACTATTAATGTCAAATCATCTATCGTAAGCGCGCTTACGCCCAATCGGACCGGTGATGACAGCGCTGACATCGATTTTGGCGTGAATCGGACCGCAAGGATGGTTTCATGTGAAAATTTCTTTCATTTGATTAGTAGAGCTTTATATTAGCCCAAAGTACAAACTTAACAAAGACTACAAGTCGTTATTAATTTGTAATTTATAGTATGTTTTATGAAATTCTTTAGTATTAGTTATTTATTGAAATACCTAGGTAGATACTTATTATTATTATAATTTTAATCTAATTCAATATAATATAAAATCGTAGTTTGACAATGCCTCTTTACAGCAGATACATTATAATTTATAATTATTGTTTTATAACTTATTTACTTTGATTAAAAGAAAAATATGTTACCGTCTTACCGTCACATACTTTGGTGAGCCGGACTATGGGTTCCTACTTATATTTGTTTAGTTTTTGTATTTTGTTACTTTATATAATTTTCATATTTGATATAAATTAATTGTAAATGACGTGTTCAAGTGTTATCATGACTGTAACCAATGAATAATAAATAATTTTGAATTTGAATTTGACAACCTTTTAAATTCACCTGTATAATATAAAATGATATCAAACGATGCGTTTGACCGCTTTTTTGTATAAAATAATTCGTAGTGATATTCAACCTGTGGCCCGCGGGCCCCTCGAGTGAGCCATTTTGTAAATGGCCCACTTAAAATAGTTATCAACTACTTCAAATTCACATTTTATTTAACATTTATTTTTTACGTAAAATTTAGGTTGTGGCCCGTGGTACTATTTAATAAATAAAACGTCTTAGTGGCCCACATAAAAAAAGGTTGAGTATCTCTGCCTAGGTACTTACAGGTTACTTAAGGTATCTTTTAAATATACACTGGGACTATTCAGAAACGTTTTTCTAATAAACCTGCTAATAAATTAGCGACAAAAAAAATGTTTAGGTATAGAGCGCTGGTTATTAAAACGTTTTTGAATAATATAATAATACCTATATATAACAATAACTGATTATAAGGTAAACACTTTACTAAAAACTAATTTTATTAATCACTATGTTACACCCTAGCTAGAGACATACAAACTAACTAACGTACGTTCTGTTTTAAAATGAAGGCCCGCGGCAGACGTAAATTGATAACATTTTTTTACAGTTGACCTCATAGAGTATAATTCATATATACAGAAATAGAGACATCAGTCAAGGTTTTGGGCAACAACGCCATCTCGTGTTTAGTGCAAGTAAACTTTTAAAATAAATATCGCACTATATTTTCAATTACTTTTTATTATATTTTTATTTAGGTCCTGGCAATTTTGTAATTGTAAACAAAACCACTCCTGCAACTTCTTCAAAAGCACAACACAACAAATCATGGAAGAAAGTATTTTTTTTATTTTATGACATTAAAACAGCAGGGTAACCACTGACTCCGATACCATGAGATCTCGTTCGAGTTGAGATAGAAAACGATGTTTTCAGTACTACGAAAAGTGAAACATCGTTATTTGAATTAACCACTGCGTAACTAGTTTGAGTACCTAATTAATTACAAAAAAACATTTATAGTATTATGAAGTTTGTAAATATGATTTGTATGAAATGACGTCATTTTTGATCTCAACTCGAACGAGAACTCACGAGATCGTAGTCGGTGGTTACCCCCCAGAAAACAAACGACCATGACACCAAACAAAACAATATGGCGGTTGGAAAATTAGGTTAGGGAGCCAATAATACGCGGACCAATAAATCGCGGACAAATAATTCAAGCTCGGTGTCTTAATATTAAAGAGCCTTATAAATATAAAATGTCGTGTCATACTACATATACCTTATATTTTTGTTGAATAAATTGATATAATTTACCATTGGCTTTAAAAGATGTGATATTTTTTTTCGGATTCTATAATAGGATTTTAAGACTAGGTGGTTAGCTGATTCCATTGACCTTTCAATCATTATCTGCTATACAAGGACGCCGATCAACACGACCCCTATCTCTTAGTGCAATGTACTTTTCCATTATAATACGCATAATTTCAATATACAATAGGGAATATGCATGTAACGTCAATTATTATTATTTTAATATATAATGTTCCTTTTATGTCTTTGAACATATTTACAGTAATCTATTTTATTTTGATTTGCTATTTTTTTTATAAATACGATTTTAAAAATTTTTTTTTTGTAGAAACGGAACGCATTTCTAAACGCTCCGACATTAGCAAACCCTGCATGTGACGTCATTCGTGCAAAAACAAATGTCAACGTGTGTTCTGTAGTCTACAGTTTCTTGTTTTCTGGGGTATTTATTGTCCTTTATTACGATAATTTGTGATAAACAAACCTTTTGACTAACTTTTGAGGTGCAATAACATTTGAATAACATTAAACTAATATGCCTTTTGAGCACGAATGATGTCACAAAATGGCGGCTAGTGATGTACCGTTTTTTACTGCGGTAGTGGCAGGTAAATTTTAAACCCTTTTATTTTTGTGTTTTACCCTTTAAAAAAATGTTTAATATTTGTTTTTAGGGTCTAATGTAATTACTCTATCAATTAATGAAATAATAAAAAAATATGCATATTCCCTTAGGTATAGCAACTTAAATCTGTAACTTATGTTCCCCGCAATTTGTTCCAAGTTACTGACCCTCTTGAGTAGTGTTGCCAGTTTTTTTTTCAGAGTTAAAAAAAATACGGGATATCAGATTTTTATCTGGGACATAGAAAAATTAATGAATTAATAAATGAATTTCTGATGAATGGGCAATAAAAAATTTTTTTAAGTGTTGCTAAAAGGGCGGAACCAGGAAATTATCTGCGATATTTGAAAATATACGTGGTGGCCGAGTTGGTTAGACCTTGGACTTAAACACACTGGGTCCCTGGTTCGAATCCCGGTGTGTCCTCGGAGAGCACGTTAAGTTGTCCATCCCGGTTTCACTATACCAACTTGTAAAACTGTTTATAGACGGGTTATTGAGTCTATTCAAAACATCGCGACAAGCCAGCCACTTGTTCGGTGTAGACTCATACCATCGGCTACGACGAGGTGAGATTAAAAAACCCTTTCGCTGGGTACCCTGAGGCCGTCTATCTATATACGATCTTATTGATGATGGTGTTTTTATTTTGCTCATCAAATATATATATACGTGGTGGCTGAGTTGGTTAGACCTTGGAATTAAAAACACTAAGGTCCCTGGTTCGAATCCCGGTGTGTACCAATGAGTTTTTAATTTAAAAATTTATGTACATTTGTTTGACAACACCACTATAGTGCCTCGGAGAGCACGTTAAGCTGTCGGTCCCGGTTTCACTATACCAACTTGTGAAACTGTTTATGATGGGTTATTGAGTCTATTCAAAACATCGCGACGAGCTAGCCACTTGTTCGGTGTAGACTCATACCATCGGCTACGACGAGGTGGGATTAAAAGCCCTCCGCTGGGTACCCTGGGGCCGTCTAGACGGTCTCGGGCGCCGTAAGGCACCCGTGAAGATATATATATATATATATATATATAAATATATATATATATTGATGATGGTGTTTTTATTTTGCTCATCATTCACAAAATAAAAACACCATCATAAATAAGATCGTCACATAGCATACGTCTTCGCGTCTTCATTGGATGGGGTCATAGCCTCCTGCCCTGTGAAATATGGTATAATAATAATCAACACGCAAATGGCAACACTAGTCATTGTCCAGTGGTCAAGCTTAAACTATGTCAGAATGACGTCATAAGGATTGGTGGTTGCGCGTGTGTAAAACGAGATTTGGGTGCTACATACATACATACCTACATACATACCTACATACATACCTACATACATATCATCACTGGTGCCTTACGGCGCCCGAGACCGCATGGACGGTCCCAGGGTACCCAGCGGAGGGGTTTTAATCCCACCTCGTCGTAGCCGATGGTATGAGTCTACACCGAACAAGTGGCTAGCTCGTCGCGATGTTTTGAATAGACTCCATAACCCTATAAACAGTTTCACAAGTTGGTATAGTGAAACCGGGATCGACAGCTTAACGTGCTCTCCGAGGCACTGTAGTGGTGTTGTCAAACAAACGTACATAATTATTTTAATTAAAAACTCATTGGTACACACCGGGATTCGAACCAGAGACCTAAGTGTTTTTAAGTTGGATGCTGTGGTGATATATGGGCCTTACCTAAAGGCGCACTGTGATACAAACAATATATACTTCGTCAGGCCGACCGACCGGTCTCCTTACCACTGCCCATACAGACGCAAAAACCGTCAAGTGACCTAGTCATGTTTCGTTTTTAGTCTATGGGTTCACCGGTTTTCAGGAGTTTTCAGGATGGGTATTATTGATAATAAGGCAGCGAGGATATAAAAATGGACTCGTAATGCAAATACGTCTTTGTCGCCGCCCATTTCGTAATCGCATCATTTATCCGGCATAGTGGGAGCGAAGAAGAATTATTGATTGATCCCATTAATAGGCTTTGTAGGTCTGCTCACCACCAGGTAGATACAAAGTTACATGTCGTGCTCCAATAAAAAAAAAAGAAGAAAATACCAACCCTGGTATTCAACACTCCAGGCACGTCCAGGGTTCATATCCTTGTAATAGCAGTATCAGTATGGTCCAGGCACGAGCAATGGCTCTTGCGAACGCGGGTTTGGATTTTGGAAATTCTCCGATCGCGGGTATAGTGGGAGTTCGGAACAGTAGTGCAGAACGAAAGCGGCGAATTGATATCGAAACTAGATTAAACAGTGGCGTATTTAGGTTCAGTCTCGCCTCAGGCCACTTATATCTGGCCGATTTACATGAAGTAAATCTTTATAGAAAAAGAAAAGTTTAACAATGAGGCCTTAAAGTGCGTTTGGTTAGGCAGCTATTCATTAACAAAAGAATGCCAAATATTTATTATACCTCAATATCAGATATGGAACTTAAACGCGATGGAATGGAAATCTTAATATAAAAAAAACTATCGAACCGAACGCACACTACATAACCATTCATATCTTCACGGGTGCCTTACGGCGCCCGAGACCGCTTAGACGGCCCCAGGGTACCCAGTGGAGGGGTTTTAATCTCACCTCGTCGTAGCCGATGGTATGAGTCTACACCGAACAAGTGGCTAACTCGTCGCGATGTTTTGAATAGACTCAATAACCCATCTATAAACAGTTTCACAAGTTGGTATAGTGAAACCGGGACCGACAGCTTAACGTGCTCTCCGAGGCACTATAGTGGCATTGTCAAACAAATGTACATAATTTTTTTAATTAAAAACTCATTGGTACACACCGGGATTCGAACTAGGGACCTTAGTGTTTTTAAGTCAAGGTCTAACCAACTCGGCCACCACGTATATAACGTATATACTACATAACCAACTAGTGTAAGACTAGGTGGTTAGCTGATTCCACACCTGTCAATCATTATCTGCTATACAAGGGAGCCACCAAGGCGACCAACTTCACCGACCATATCCGCGCCTTAAATATTTATTCTAAATAATTCGGATATGTATCGAAAATAATGGCTATTATTTCGAACAATATAATTGCCACTTTCCTTTAGTTTGCCGTTTGTTACATTCCACCATTTAATCATTATAAGCGACACTATCAGCTTGTACAATAATACAGGTGAGTTTATTTTTATCAAAATCAACCGGTTCGATTACCGGCCAGGAGAATGTTTTTTTCAAAATTTTAATGATGCAGTTTCAGTTTTATTTAATATAATAGGCCCCATGAATGGTCATGGTGAATTACAAATGTCAAGGCAAATAGGCTCCATGAATTGTCATGGTAAATTACAAATGCCACGGTAAATAGGCCCCATGAATTTTCATGGTGAATTACAAATGTCACGTTTATAAAATAGGCATCGCTACGGAAACTCCCAAAAGGAATAAATTTTCCCCATTTTTGCAACATTTTTTATTGATGCTCCGCTCCTGTCGGTCGTAGCCTGAGTTTATGTAGCCTATAGGTATATCCTTCCTCGATAAATGGGCTTTCCAACACCAAAATTATTTTTTAATTCGAACCAGTAACTCCTGAAATTAGCGCGTTCAACCAAACAAACAAACTTTAGCTTCATTATATTAGTGCCTATAGATTAATTTTAATTTTATTATTTAGCATAAGTTTCACCCATTATTTGCATGACCTTCAACACCAGCAACATACACGTGGGAGTAAGGATTTCCCGCTCTGACAAGAATGCTATTTTGGAACCGCATATCTAGACAGTTCTGTTGACCGATAACATAAAATATGTGGCTATTAGATTGTTTTATTTCCGGTACGTTTGAGTACCGCCACAGAAGAAGCAGCATAATTTACTTGACAGGCGTTTTTTTAATACTTCGCTTTGCTTTGGATTTTTGATGACGTGACAGAAAAAAGCAAATTACGTCGCTGAAAATAATAAAAATTCGCTGCGAACTCTTTGAAAATACGAGTAGTGCAATCAAAGTAAATTGTCTGTGGTCACAATTGAGTGTCAAATACTTTTCTTTGTTTATTTTTACTGTTCCCTCCCTTTCACTTACACAGTAACAGTTTTTAAACTCTACTTTGCACTCTCTTATAAATTTTATATGGTTTTTATTTATGCACATAAAACTGTTCGAAAAAACGCAACCGCTGCGATTGCTTTGCTTATATTTGTGTACTTTGACGGCTGATTAGTCTAAGCCACGGAATAGAAAAAACAATTTTTTTTTTTCTATTCCGTGAACTAAGCGCTTTAAGCGAAAAACAGTAGTAGGTATACACTGCTTATTTTTTTGTTTTTATAGGAGCACAGCAGAGTACAAAGTCTCTGTATGAGTTAAACTACCTCATTCCGAGACTTTGTATTACGGGCGTAGCCAGGTTGTAGTATTGGGTTCAAGAAAATTAAACAATAAAAAGTGCAAGAAATGACATTATTGATGGGACAAAAAAAAACTGTATTAATTTATACTCCTGGGAGGTATGGACCCCCAATACACTTCCCCCTGGCTACACCCGTGCTTTGTATCGATAACAATACGCTCCCGCTATGATGGCTTAACGATGCGGTTACGATAATAACCTCGTTGTTTTATCGTCATAACACCACCCGTTTCATAACCGCCGCACTCTGAAAGGAGACTACCACAAGAAATCGATGCAGTAGTCTCCTGAAAACCGGTGAACACTAACACTAAAACCGAAACATGACTAGGTCGCTTTGTTGTCTAATTTTATGGTTCTAATATTCTTTGAAGTAATGTACCTACATCACTCTTACCTTATATATTATATATATATTCCTTGGTTTTACACAATTAATTATTAAATACCTATCAATTTGTGTCAAACATGTGCAAACATACCGAACAAAAAAAAAAAAAGCGGCCCCAGCCTAGTGGTTAAGTCACTGCGCAACTGATAACAAGGTTAAGCAGATGACAACAAGGCCGGACCTGGGATGGGTGACGGCTTTATACAACGAGACTATTTCATCATAAACACCGCAACAAGCTCGCCACTTGTTAGGTGTTACCTCCGAATACCATCGGCGAAATGAGGACGGGTTAATCCCTCCGCTGGGTACCCTGAGGCCGTTTAAACGGTTCTCGGGAGCCTAATAGGCAACCGTGATAATATGCATCAAATAGTAGGTAAAGGGGCGCGGCATTGTAGATTACATTATCTATATCACAAGCATAAACATTCTTTTGTTCGGCAGATCAACATGTATTGAGGATGGACTGTAAAACCTATATTTTAAGTATTTAAATAATAAAATGCTTTTTGGTATTTTCTAACATTTTAATATTAATTTTTTAAAGATAAAAATGCAATGAAAAAAATCCTGGTGGGTGGGACTCGAACCCACGAACCTCGCTAGCGCGGCAAGGCGCTTAGATCATCGGTAGATCAATAGTCGATCACTTGCATCGTCATTGCCTCGTAAACACTTATTTTTACATCTTTTTAATTCTTGTATCCACTCGCGCTTCACCCGCCTGCGATTGGGACGCGGTTGGTCGGCGGGGCAGCTATTCGATATGTTTATGTCACATTCATTGCGGAAACGCGGCGATCTAGCTTAACTTTTGAAATGCTTAATACATTTTGACGTTTTGTTCCAGTCACCCCTCACAAATTTTATCATTGCTTGTTATCTACTTATACACAGAGGCCCTCTATTAGCTTTCTTTATTTTATTAATTTAATTTTTAATTTAATATAAGACTAGATTATCCTAATAAGGAATTTATAAAAATGCATAAATATAAAATACTGACATTTTAATCAAATTGATAATGAACTAACATCACAACGTGTGTTAAATAAAACTTATTGAGAATTCCTACAGCATTATTTCCCAGTTGGGTTTTACCCATATAAATATAGATAGCAAACAAAAATGCACTCAAACCTAACGCTATACAGATAAAAATAGCACAACAATGATTCTTCAGTTGTTACTTTTAAACAATTTTAGTTGGCATTTGATTTCATTCAGCAGTGCTCAGTTAATAACAAGGTTTTACGTTGGAACGACGCGTGTAAAGATTTTAATATGGACAAGGTCAAGACATCGATAGCAAGTGATGATTTCTTTTTAAATATAGCAGAAGACGAAGTTATAGAATCATGTCTTCCTCCCCAAGAAGATAATAAAGAAGATAGTATTACACTCAATAAAATAAATAATTTGCCAACAGTAAATAAAAGAGCATTGCTTAAAGATAGTCGCACTTATAGACTGGAAGATTTTGAACGAAATGCTATGATTATATTTAATCAAGAAAATATAGATGGTTACAACAAGAGAATAGGAACTGATAAGGATGCGGAAGAGTTAAAAAGGACTTTTGAAGAATTTCGTTTTGAAGTAGATGTTCATAAGGATTTGTACAGACTAAATGTTAGTGAAAAGATGTATAATTGTAAGTAAACAATGTTTTATTAGTCTAGTACAATGTTGTTTAATTAATTACAATCCTAGGTGGAACGCAGGTAGTGTTGCCAGACGTACCGTATTTTAAAAGACACCCGTATTCCAGGCATTTTTAACTGCTTCGAGGAAAGGGTCTTTTCACAATAAAAAACTGAAATCCTATATTTTTTACCCATTTAAGTATTTATCTTATAGCCCGAAAATAAAATCTGGAGGTCTCTATAACATCTCTAGGCCAACCAACCGATCTTTTTACTGCTGCCTAAACAGATGCAAAACCCATTAACCCATAAGTGACCTAGTCATATTTCCAAGGTCCGAGGGAATACGGGTCATCCCCCTGCTAGTTTTATGTCCTTTTTATGTTTTGGAGCACGGCTTTCAGCTTTGTATTATGGTTTTCGAGTACAAAAAATATACATAGAGGAGCAATAGTAGCTGGGCTTACCACCGACTGACTGATTGACTCATTGTCAGAATTGTTCTCCCAGAAGGAGTGGGGCTGGAGAAGTAAAATAATCAGGGTAGGTAGAATATGGTCCAATGAGTGGAGGGAATATCAAAACTATCGCTTGGAGATATGCCCTCGAATAGACAAAAGTAAATATTTTTTTACCCAAATCAATGTACCTACATTTATTTTCGTTTACACTTGTAATAAAAGTAATTATGTTATATTTATTTTTTATTGAAGCACGACATGTGACTTTGTATCTATCTGGTGGTGAGCAGTCCTACAAAGTCCATGAATGGGGTCAATCAATAATTGTTCTTAATCAATATTGATGGCTCCCACTATGCCAGCTAAATGATGCGATTACAAAAAGGGTGGCCACAATGACGAATTGCATTACAAGTATATTTAAATATCGCTGCCTTATCGTCAATACAACTACCCATTTCGTAACCGCACCCTGAAAGGAGACTACCACCTCGACAAGAAAACGATGCAGTAGTCTCCTGAAAACCGGTGAACCCTCAGACTAAAACCAAAACATAACTGAGTCACTTGACAGTTTTTGCATCTGTATGGGCGGTGGTAACGAGACCGTTCGGTTGGCCTAACGAAGTTATAGAGACCTTCCTCCCACCCACCTAAGCTAAGACATAAATGATTTTGATTTGACTTGACTTTATTTTCCAGTCAGCAATCGAGATTTCACAAATTACGGTTGCATTGCAATAGCAATTTTAACCCATGGATCTGAAAAAGGTGGCTTGAGAGCAAGGGATGAAAAATATAAAGAGAAGAAAATTTTAGAATTTATTAGAAAAAATCCTACCGTTGTAACCAAACCTATCGTCTATATTATACAGGTTTGTATTAATTTTAAACGACTTCATCAAAAGGTGTTGTTTTTTAATGTACAATTTAAATTATTGCTTTAGGCGACGTTTTTTATAATAATTAATAAATACCATCACGGGTGCCTCTTTGGTTCCCGAGAACCCTTTAAACGGACTCAGGGTACCCAGCAGATGAGTTGACCCATCCTCATTTCGAATACCATCACGGGTGCCTCTTTGGTTCCCGAGAACCGTTTAAACGGACCCAGCAGAGGAGTTAACTCATCCTCATTTCGCCGATGGTATTCGGAGTTGTTTATGATGGTAGGTATAGCCTCGTTGTATAAAGCGGTCACCCATCCCAGGACCGGTCTGTTGTCATCTGCTTAACATTGTTATCAGTTGTGTGCAGTGACTTAACCACTAGGCTGGGGCCACGTTTTTTTATGATAGGTTTATATTTTATTTAGTTCGATTTAATTTTATGATTTGTTATATTTTTGTAGAGTAAATAAATTAACTTACATAAAACCTGTACATTAAATCGTAGTACCAGTATTGTTTCGCGATAAGTAGGAATCGAACTCACGACCTGAGTCCAAGAAAGCGGTCATCCTTTTTAAAAAAAGGTCCAAACCATTAAATTTTTTCATCTGTATAAAATTAGTTTGTTCTAATAGGCTTGCCGAGGTACCAGGAATGCAGAAGTAAATGTGGTGTACGCAAAGAAAGATGACTCTAAAACTATTAATCTATACAAACTTCCTCAAAATGCTGACACCTTAGTACTTCATAGTACTTACGAAGGAGAATTCACTCATAGGTAAGTAAGGCAAGGGCCCATAGACAAAAGAACATACATACATAACATCACGGGTGCCTCACGGCGCCTGAGACCGCCTAGACGGCCCCAGGATACCCAGCGGAAGGGTTTTAAACCCAACTCGTCGTAGCCGATGGTGTGAGTCTACACCGAACAAGTGGTTAGCTCGTCGCGATGTTTTGAATAGACTCAATAACTCATCTCATCTATAAACAGTTCACAAGTTGGTATAGTGAAACCGGGACCGACAGCTTAACGTGCTCTCCGAGGCACTATAGTGATGTTGTTAAACAAGTACATTTTTTAATTAAAAACTCATTGGTCAAAAGATCTTCTTTGTAAATTACTATGATATATATTTCTTCCGGTAGATGGCTTAGTTTTTGATTGCGAATGTATTTAAATTTTTATAATATTTAATCAAAGACATTTTTTGTATGGGACATTTTGTTGATATTTATTTATCAAACTTTATTGCATAATACAAAGGCGGACTTAATGCCGTTGGGCATTATCTGACAGTCAAACCTTCGGGACATTAGAACATTAAGTTTATATTCAATTAGACATAGAAAAAGTTACTTTTACTACCTAGCAAATAAATACTTAATTAGTATAAGGTGCTAAAAATATAGCACCTAATTTAATATTATATTTAAAAAAAACTTTAATTATTTATGCATTTACAGAGATGAAAATAATGGATCGTGGTTTATCCAGACTCTATGCCAAAAGATAAATGAACTAGCTGACGTAGAAGATCTAGAATCTATAATGACAGAAACAAAAAGAGAAATTGCTATCCACAAAGAGTCACTTGAAACTAATGAACATACAAACAAACTAGAATTTAATAAGCAAATGCCTGTTACAGAATCTACTCTGATTAGAAAATTATATCTCAAAAGAAGACTTTTAGGAATTATTAAAGAACCAAGAACTATCACGCAAGTAAATAAAGAAGTACACAAGGATGAAACTATTGCAAATGACGAAGTTTTTGTTGGAAGTTGTGAATTTTGTATAAAAACAGCCTTAGAACGTTTTGATTATGTAATTAAAAGTCTAGAATATTATATAAAAGAAAACCCCAAGGATGGAAAAGCCAAAGGTTTAATGGTTATAGCTGGTAACAAAGAAGGCGTGGCGGACGATGAAATTAAAATAGAAGTGGCTAAACTCATAAGAAATTTCTTTTTGGAGAATACAGCCGGTAATGATAAATATAAATATTTGTATATCTGGAAAGAATTTGAATAAACACTTTTTATAAATAATATTTTTTCCATTTCCTCCTTGTAAAAATCTATATCTTATTTTAGTAGAAAATAAATCGATTGTGTATTTAACTTTAGGTTTTGATGAGGTTTTAGGTTCTCTTTGGCAGGCTTAATCAGTATAAATTAATAACATAGAAATAATCCAATATTTAATAAAACGCCCACTACTGCACGTAAGAATATGCAAAGTAATAATAAATTAAAAAAAAAATACCCATTTAATAAATTTAGGCTTTTAGGTGGGAGGAAGGTCTCTATAACTTCGTTAGGCCGACCGACCGGTCTCGTTACCACCACCCATACAGATGCAAAAACCGTCAAGTGACCTAGTCATGTTTCGGTTTTAGTCTGTGGGTTCACCGGTTTTCTGGAGACTACTGCATCGATTTCTTGTCGAGGTGGTAGTCTCCTTTCAGGGTGCGGTTACGAAATGGGTGGTTGAATTGACGATAAGGCAGCGAGTATATACGCGTAATGCAATTCTTCATTGTCGCCCCCCATTTCGTAATCGCATCATGTAGCCGGCATAGTGGGAGCGATCAATATTGTTTAAGAACAATTATTGATTGACCCCATTCATGGACTTTGTAGGTCTGCTCACCACCAGGTAGATACAAAGTCACATGTCGTGCTCCAATAAAAAAAAAAGTCACCATTATTGGACAGTACCTGTTGGTTACTCACCAGATGAATACGAATATGGAAGCACGTATCCACAGCACCCATACATTGGACACTCACCAGATGAATACGAATATGGAAGCACGTATCCACAGCACCCATACATTGGACACTCACCAGATGAATACGAATATGGAAGCACGTATCCACAGCACCCATACATTGGACACTCACCAGATGAATACGAATATGGAAGCACGTATCCACAGCACCCATACATTGGACACTCACCAGATGAATACGAATATGGAAGCACGTATCCACAGCACCCATACATTGGACACTCACCAGATGAATACGAATATGGAAGCACGTATCCACAGCACCCATACATTGGACACTCACCAGATGAATACGAATATGGAAGCACGTATCCACAGCACCCATACATTGGACACTCACCAGATGAATACGAATATGGAAGCACGTATCCACAGCACCCATACATTGGACACTCACCAGATGAATACGAATATGGAAGCACGTATCCACAGCACCCATACATTGGACACTCACCAGATGAATACGAATATGGAAGCACGTATCCACAGCACCCATAGATTGGACACTCACCAGATGAATACGAATATGGAAGCACGTATCCACAGCACCCATACATTATGTATGGGTTATCACATGAGTGAGGCGACTGATCCGGAATCCGCTCAAAACCTTTTAGGCTGATACTTCTAGGCGGCTCAAGGTCCGGGGTAGGGAGGTATGATATTTTACTAGTAGTCAGTAAATCATATGGGACGCTTTCTAACTATGACGGAACGTACCCGAGATTATTTAAATTGGGCAGTTAATGCTAAGGCTCTACCATGGGTTTGCGCATTGTAGCAACGTAACGTATTTGTATACGTATAAGTGAGCAACAACCAATAGGGCCGCTTTATTTTTGGTAACAGGATTGAATAAAGCGATCCTATTTTTTGTTACTCACGTATTCATGTGTCGATCTGTCTTTTTCTGATCAGTAGCCCTAGTGTGAGTTTTTTTAACGTTTACTTTCGCGTTAACTATACTACCGCGTTAACATTTTGACCAATCAGCTTCTAGTTCTCAAAATTTCCGCTTGGAGCGCTGAACCATTTCCCATACAAATTTTAGTTAACTCAAACGCAAAGTAATAGTTAGAAAACTCACACTAGCGGTACTGGTTGATTTTTCATTATAGGTCGGGAAGGGAATGAGTTTCTTTTAGGTATCTGCAGTAAGTACGTACTATTTTTATAATTTAAATGTTGTTTTTTGGTATTTTATAAAATTATCTAACTTAGCATCGTTATAATGTTTTCGAACATAAAACGCCTAAAAAAATACCTACCTACCTATTTTACTTAAGTATACTGCTACATTTTTTTTTAATTTCATTTTGCTGATGTATAGTTTACAGGTGTTTTGAGTTTTTGTTTCATAGATTTCGATGGGGTTTTAAAAAGTTTTCAATATTTTGAATTGGCCACCTAATGGCCACTCTTCTGTCATTTCCTGGCGGGTTGATTTTTCATCATAGATCGGGAAGAGGTGGAATGATTATTGGGGGTGGCGCAATGACCATCAGTAGCCCTAGTGTGAGTTTTTTTAACATTTACTTTCGCGTTAACTTTACTACTGCGTTAACATTTTGACCAATCACACGCTCGCATTTTTAGTTCTCAAAATTTCCGCTTGGAGCGCCTAACTATTTCCCATATAAATTTTAGTTAACTCAAACGCAAAGTAATAGTTAGAAAACTCACATTAGGGGTACTCTGTAGGTCTCTGCAGTAAATACATACTATTACTTTAATTTAGTCTTAATATAATTTAACTTAGCTCTATTAAATAAATTGTATTTTGAAACTTAAAATATACCTAATTAAGAAATCTGTAACCCTAGTGTGAGTTTTCTAACTATTACTTTAAGTTTGAGTTAACTAAAATTTGTATGGGAAATAGTTCAGCGCTCTAAGCGGAAATTTTGAGAACTAAAAATGCAAGCGTGTGATTGGTCAAAATGTTAACGCAGTAGTAAAGTTAACGCGAAAGTAAATGTTAAAAAAACTCACACTAGGGGTACTGTAGTCCTAGTGTGAGTTTTTTTAACGTTTACTTTCGCGTTAACTATACTACCGCGTTAACATTTTGACCAATCACACGACCGCATTTCTAGTTCTCAAAATTTCCGCTTGGAGCGCTGAACCATTTCCCATATAAATTTTAGTTAACTCAAACGCAAAGAATAGTTAGAAAACTCACATTAGGTGTACTCTGTAGGTCTCTGCAGTAAATACATACTATTACTTTAATTTAGTCTTAATATAATTTAACTTAGCTCTATTAAATAAATTGTATTTTGAAACTTAAAATATACCTAATTAAGAAATCTGTAGTCCTAGTGTGAGTTTTTTTAACGTTTACTTTCGCGTTAACTATACTACCGCGTTAACATTTTGACCAATCACACGACCGCATTTCTAGTTCTCAAAATTTCCGCTTGGAGCGCTGAACCATTTCCCATATAAATTTTAGTTAACTCAAACGCAAAGTAATAGTTAGAAAACTCACATTAGGTGTACTCTGTAGGTCTCTGCAGTAAATACATACTATTACTTTAATTTAGTCTTAATATAATTTAACTTAGCTCTATTAAATAAATTGTATTTTGAAACTTAAAATATACCTAATTAAGAAATCTGTATGAAATAAACGTTTTGAAAGTCGATAAAATGAAGTACTAGTAATCAGATATAATGAAGTTTAATTTAATTAAAAAATAATGTCAAAACTAAATAGTCAAGTCAGGTGCTCCCTACGAAACTATACTTGGAGTCTTTATTTATTAGCAAATTCATCGAGCTAACAACACAGATCTTTTAAATGTTAGATTTTTGGTATTATAATAATATAAATTATTTTGCTATCTAATGTCGCATAGTTAAATGTTTTCGAATATAAAACGCCTAAAAAATATAGCACCTAATTTTACTCGTGTATAATGCTACAAATTAAAAAAAAAAAACATTTTGCTGGTGTATAGTTTGCAGGTGTTATGAGTTTTTGTTTCATAGATTTCGACTTTTGAAATTGGAGTTTTAAAAAGGTTTCCAGATTTAAAATTTGGGATTTAATTACTTTA
Source organism: Monopis laevigella (assembly GCA_947458855.1). Taxonomy (NCBI): domain Eukaryota; kingdom Metazoa; phylum Arthropoda; class Insecta; order Lepidoptera; family Tineidae; genus Monopis; species Monopis laevigella. Next base: position 13,940,227 of record OX381597.1, read on the forward strand.
GATTTTATTACATTTAATTCTGCAACCCCACAGATCTGCCTCTAGCATGGCGCTCTTGATGGTGTGAAAAACATAAAAAAAACAAATTTTGTATTGAAAACAATTGAATTTTTTTCGTCATAAATATTTTTCCACTGGCTAGGAGGGCAAGTTGAAAAAAAAAATATGATAATTTCATCATATTATTATGATATTCAGAAAATCTTAGGAGGTGGGAGGAAGGTCTCTATACCTTCGTTAGGCCGACCGATCGGTCTCGTTACCACAGCCCATACAGATGCAAAAACGACCTAGCCATGTTTCGGTTTTACTCCTTTTATGGTACGGTTACGAAATTAAAAATATACTCGTAATGCAATTCTTCTGGTAGCGATCTGCAATGTTGTTTAACAACAATTATTGATCGACCCTATTCATGGACTTTGCAGGTCTGCTCACCATCAGGTAGATACACATCACATGCCGTGCTCCAATAATTAAAAAAACTCACGGTATAGTTACAAAGATCATGACCTTTAAGGCGCTCGTGATAGTTCCGTTCTATTTAATCCCTCTGTGGAGAATGTATAATATAGGTGCTGGACTTAAGGCGCTGCCATAAGCTTAATTGCTCGTAAAACTCAAAATACCTTTTTATTCCGTTAGCCCTTTAACTCCTTCCTTTTTTTAATGTAGCGCATTAAAAATATTTACAAAAATACATTAGAACACAACATACATCATATGATTCGAATGAACAATAAGGAATTTTCACAATTAGTAATATAAGCAAAAACACACAATAATAATTACCTAACAAAATCAAAAACATGTGTTTATGTATATTTTGTGTATGAGAAGAGTGGACGGGCGTAACCAGGGGGGGGGGGGGATGTGCTCAAACCCCCCCCCCCCAAATCTATGAGAATAGAGACGTCTAATTAATGTGATATTGTGACGATGCTATGGCGTAATTTTTTTCATCATCATCTAAAATTTTGGACAAGAAGATAGTACATATAATAGGCGATATTGTGACGATGGCATACTTAGGAGATAAGAAATGTTATAGGTGATTAGGGTTTGAGCTCCGGAATTCCGGTTTTAACAAAATTCCGGAATTCCGACATATTTCATTATCGTTTGTAATACCGGAATAAGTGAATCAAAATCGGAATTTCGATATCGAAAAGAATATATAATTTTGTCACGTTTCGAGGCGTAGCGCGTCATTTCCAAAGCTTGAACGCATTGACGTTCTTGACATTTCACTACCAACCAAATTTCTAGGATTTCATGAATCAGGGGTGGACCCCTGGAAGCCCATCGACATAGTCATCGACGCGTCAATCGATAGAAATCGAAACTTAAATGTATTTCTCTTCAATCGAGTACTTATACATTTTCCTATACATTTTTATCAATCGACATCGATCGGTATGTCGATGTATCTTCCCCTTTGTATAACATTTTTAAAGGAAGTCTTGAACTCCGGAATTCCGGAACTGAAAAGCTTAATATTGAAACCCAATACCGGAATTGAAAAATAGTCCGATATTCAAGCCCTAGGTGATACTGTGTGTGGTGCGCATGATTGGGAATTAACAAGATATTAATACAGAACTCCTCTTAAATCAATCTCATCCTTAGTATTAAAGTTCAGACTAGCAGAGTACCTTTCTAATGCAGCCGTAGTAAATCACAAATTATTTGATCACGCCTTGCCTGGAGGGCAGGAGAATGCACCTGCACCTATAATACCTAGGTAGTGAGTACCCCTTGGATATACTACCTGCTATCACGGTATAAGATTTTCTGTATATTGAAACAAAACTTAAATAATTTTAACGTCGCTGGCTGCTAAAAAATACTGTGGCAGATGTAGGTACCTTCTCGTACTTCTTACATCTGTCGTACTATAAAAAAAAAATGAATACTCTACCAGCCTATGTTTGCCGGCATACCTAAGTTTTAATATTTCGTTTCGACTGCTTGTTGTTTTCATTTTTGGACTTTGACGATTTGCACAAAAAGTGATGGAAGACCATAGAGTATAATTGGAAGACGCGAAAAATATGAACGGTTATTTTGTTTTGTCTGCGTGTTCATTTGTTTTTTTTTAATAGAGCAGGACATGTGACTCTACATTCACCTGATGGTAAGTGGTAATGTAGCTTCCAAGAATGTTTTCAACTAATAGTAGCAATGGGGTTTTAATGTTTTCTAAAAGGCCGTATTTTTTTCCCAGTGGGTATCCGGACTACCGGGAAATCTCCGCTTAAATAGAATTTACTCTGCGCCGACATATTATTCCGCAAAAAAAGTCATGTTCACGTACTTTAGTGTCTTATTTATGAATATAGGTAATAATTACAGATTCTTTAACAGTTCTCTATGCCCTGCCCGTAGGCGTATAAATATTTTAGAGGTAAACTCTTCGATCAACAATCTTTGTTGATAATGACACCATGTTTTATCTCAGCGTTATAAGTACGGTTTCTGATGAGAGTAAGCAGTGCAGCGTGGACTACCAAAAGTCGCACGGAAACATATGTCGTTAGTCACAATGCGATAAAATATTAATTTACTACATAAAAATTTTTAAATATGAATTAACAATCTTCTTTTTATTTATCATATACACTTTTATAAACAACAAAAATAATGTTAAACATTTATGCTAATGTCATAAAATCCGAAAAAATAAAATTTCAGAGCATTTTCACGATTTATTTCTATTGAACAAACTATTTTATTTTACATTTCTGACTTAACAGTTATACCACTAATATCCTCCAGATAAAGAAAAAAAAAATTAGTTCGCCTAAAATCAGTCATTTTCTTAAAAAAAACTATCGACGCAATCTCTGAACTCATCTCACCTTAAAAAATGGATAGCACTTAAAAATGGAGTCCACCCACAGGCAAGAGTTTCTACAGCAAACGGCAGAAATAAGTTATCTTTCATTATATTTCGCAGTCTCAGCTGCAGCTCCCGCTTTAAATGCTTTTCCCCTGAAGTGAGACGTTCCTAGGGTTGACACACGCATGTGGAGTTCCATACAAGACTCTCCCCCGATCCCAGGTCCGCGTGGAGCGGTGGCAAGAACACTAGCTGCATTCCCTTGTTGGATCGCAATTCTAATCTTTTGTGCGAGGAATGAGCCAGCCCTCTTGTCACCGCAGGAGACGATAAGGCGTCATATAATTTAATTGAAAAAATGGATAGTACTTGGACTCCACAGGCCAAGAGTTTCTACAGCAAACGGCAGAAATAAGTTATCTTTCATTATATTTCGCAGTTTCAGCTGCAGCTCTCGCTTTAAATGTTGTTCCCCTGAAGTGAGACGTTCCCAGGGTGTCAACGCATGTGAAATTCCATACGAGAGCTCTCCCTCGTACCCAGGGGATCAGTGTTAAACCGCCAAAGACTCTACTATAAGTTTTTGCTTCGGATTAACGTAATTTTAATACGTAATTAACATCCAATAGGATCACTTTATTTTTTAAATAAAGCCTCTATTGGTTGTGCCTATCTTCCCAAATTATACCTGTAGGCTCTAGAAGGGAAGGTACATCAATGGTGGCAAGAGCTTTATCTAGGGTAGGGTTTGTAAGGGGCGTGGCGAGAATATCTGCCAGAGCTTTTCAGGCATAATAAGTTACGTGACCATTTTTATTTAACTCAAAATGGGACATTGTGAAAATTATGGAAACAATTACAATAATGAAACAATTTTTTTTTTGGTTAAAATATGTTGAAGAAAAACTATTTTTTATTATTATTTTTAGTATGGTGATTTTGAATTAGAATTAAATTATTAGAAAATTTTATTTTAATATTTTTTTCATTTTTTTTTTCTAAATATTTTTATTCAAAAAAATAAACTATTATATATAAACAAAAACTTATAAATAATTTTAAAACTAAATTAGATAAAATATTTCATTTAAATCTTCCGATGCTGCGCACGTGCCCAAAATACTCACACTATTCCCCCTCTGAATTTCCAGCGATATGCGTTGGAAAAAATAGGACCTAGCACGTTGGTCTCCAGATGCATCAATTAAAAGTTTTCCTAGAATTTTTCCAAATGTTTTTGCATCTGGAGACCATGGTCCTAAAGTCTCCACCGCAAACGCTGGAAATTCATAGGAGGAACAGTATGTAGCGTATTTCTGTTTTTTTTTTATTTTGAGCTAGTAATGCTGCAGCACCGGGTGACGTGGACGTAACTGGGGGCAAGGGTATCTACACAAGTGACGTCCCATATTAATGCTCGGCCTCTCTGCCATGGGACTATGGTCATGCCATCCGGTCTTTTTCCATCATCACAATCTAACCCCGCAGGCTCGAGAGTGCTGGGTATACCGACAATTGAAATAAAACTTTCTATAATTAAATTCTACGACATGGCTTTGGGAACAGAAATAAGAAACTATGTTTTTTCAGGTGTCTACAACAAAAGTTCGATTGGTTATTCATTTAGAAAAGGTCTATATTCTTTTACAATAGAATTTATTTAGTTTTCATTAGTGTTGACCATTGAAACTGAAAACAGGACGTTTCGGCGTCCCGGCGCACTTTCCTCGGGGAAACCGACCGGGACGGAGTAGCTAAAAATAATCTCATTCAAAACGAGATGTATGGTCACGTTAATAAACCATTCATAAAATTAAAATAAATAACAGTGACAATAACATTGAGTTTAATATTAAATTTACAACGTCAATGATGTTTTAAAACTTCATTATTTATCCCTTTGATGTTCAATTCGATCTACCCTTCACCTACATCAGGGTGTGGTGTCACATCAGGCGTTCGTTGTATTGAAAACAATGACATTGGGTATCTCCGTACTAGACCGATCAATGCTAGTCGTATGCGCAGCGCACACGAGCGCAGGCTGATAGGAGGCGCCTTCATAGAGTTTGCGACGCTTGCGAGACCATGTGCCCGTGTTAGGGTGCTCTTCTAGCAGAGATGTGCTATGCAGTACGTTGCTATGGATGCGTTTGATACCCACCAATCATATTCATTGGTTCACATGGCAACAGCTTTGTTTTTTTATATGAATGTGGAGGCGTGCCATGAATGTGTGCTATGGATCGCGCTCACCGTGCCTTCCCTACTGTCGATGTATCGCATAGTTCGAGCTGCGCATCTTCCTTGCGGCGACGCATCTTCGCAACATCTTACTCGCTCCGCTACATAGCTTAGAACCAGTGGAAACGGTCACATAGTTTCGTAGCTTAGCTCTCGCATCCTCGCTTCGAAAAGCAGGGTTAACGGCGGGCGTGGTAGCAAATAACTATTGTTTTAACGTCTAAAATAAAGATTATGGGCGTAGTGTCGAAATAACTACAAAGTAAAACATCTTTTTATTCGTGTACATGCTTCCTGATAACATTTAAAGTTGCAATTTTACATTATAGTTTTTTTTTTTTAATTTAGCTCTGGTTTTTACTATGATAAAATATACTGCGGTTATGCGGTTAATATGAGTGAACGGACATGGGTCTTTAGCTGCTGGTAGACACTCAGCTGTACGTGATTTTGACACAACTATTGGGGTGGCAAGTAAAAATCTATCTATGCAAATGGCTAGGTTCTGCTAGACATAACAAATGGAATAATGAATGATCTGGACACACCTCGGGAGCAGCGTGGTCTCTTTAGGAACACAGTTTTCACTATCACTTGGCTTTACCTGCCTTTTTTATTGATTTATTATCACCCGGCACGGGAGCGATGTGTACACGTATAATAATTTCTTTTGTATTGTTAGCGACCTCTCGCGGTCAAGCACGGAACCGCGTCGAAGACGTTTTGACCTTAAACTGTTTTGTTTCGAATTTAAACTGGGATAGAAATTAATTACTAGGACATTGTTAATGTCTAAACAATGTGGTTACACGGAATACGCTCTGTCAGCGAACGTGTTAAGTCAGCAATGTCAGTCTAGTAACGGACAACCTATAGCGTTTCGTTACATTGAGATATTTTAGCATTTAATGAACTTATTTCGAAATGTTTTCAAAATATTTGACGGTTAGCATGAATAACGAATGGAATGTTATAACGAATGGACGGATTTAGCATTTACCTTACAATTCTGGTAACCTGCGTCATAATCTATATGTGTATATAGGTGAATCAAATATTTTACCGATACTCTGCAAAATACAAGGACAAATACGAAGTCTAAAAAACAGACGCGCCTGTATGAATCGGTGCATGGATGTGGAGGAAGCTAGGGAACTATGTAGAGACCGTGCGAAGTGGCGTACATTGCTCGCTCACTGTCTTTATCTCTCTCTACATACTCCCTTTTTCCTCATCAACAAACAATGTAACTTGCAGAAGACAGAGATACCACACCACAATCTTTTTCTCTTTCTACATACTCCCTTTTACCTCGTAAACAAACTAGTTCTCTTGCAGGAGTCAGAGACATACTCCTTTTTTCCTCATCAACAAACAAGGTTTATTGTAGAAGACAGAGACACCAACACGCTGCCTTTATCTCTCTCTCTACATACTTCCTTTCAACTTGTCAACAAACAAGTTGTCTTGCAGAAGACAGATATACTACACCACCATCTTTACCTCTCTCTACATACTCCCTTTTGCCTCGTAAACAAACAAGTTCTCTTGCAGGAGACAGATATACCACACTACGTACCGACTTTATCTTTCTATATATTCTCCCTTTTACCTCGTCAACAAACAAGGTCTCTTGCTCCTGCAATAGAGATACTACGCCACCATCTTCATCTTTCTATACATTGTTCCTTTTACCTCGTCAACAAACAAGATCTCTTGCAGGAGACAGAGATATCTCACCACTATATTTATCTCTCTCTAAATACCCCCCTTTGCCTCGTAAACAAACAAGTTCTCTTGCAGAAGACATAAATACTACACTCTCCCTTTTACCTCGTTAACAAACAAGGTCCTTGCAGGACACAGAGATACCACAACACCGTCTTTATCTCTTTCTAAATACTCCCTTTTGCCTCGTCAACAAACAAGTTCTCTTGCAGAAGGCAGGAATACTACACCACCAACTTTATCTCTTTAAATACTCCCCTTTGCCTGGTCAACAAACAAGGTGAAGCGGGAGCTGCGGCCGCTCACGTACCAACACGAAAGCGCCGCAAATAGTTTGCGGCGCTTGCATTCGAAACACTGGGTCCGTCGTTCGACACTAAAACATTTCTTAAAGACCTCTTCCCGAGGCTGGTTCTCGCCTCAGGTGACCCTGGGCTGGCAGTTACGTTGCCCAAGAACTTAGTATTTCAATACAAAAAGGCAACGCTACCAGTGTTTTGGACACCATGCCGCATGGGTGTGACCTAGACTTTGTATTCGTTTTGTAAATATAGATAGGTAAGTTTTTGTTTTATATAATATTTTTGTTTAGGTAGTTCTTCATTTTAGGTAAATTTTAGGTTTTAAACTTAGTTTATTTTTAGGTATTTTTTGTTAGGTTCGTTGGAAAATGTTATCAAATTATGACTACATAGGAATTCAAATTCCATTATTTATGATTGTGTTACACTGACTTCTATATCTAGACTTGTTTCTTGCTATAAAAACAAGTTTAATGTCCGAATTGATCTCATTCATTTGATTTTCGCTATTTTGGCAACGTTTCTACAAACTTGTTCTATTATTTCTTCTGTGATACAGTTGAGTTTTAGACAATTCTCACTCATATTATATGAGACTAGCTGACCTGCGCAACTTCGTCCTACGCAGCCAAAATTCGAGATAGTACTCGACTGACGTACGTAAGATCCATAGCATCTACTATGTCATTTGCTTTTTCGCTTTGTTCTTAAATTATAAAATTACCAAAAAGGACGAAAACAGTCAATTGAAAAATAAACGGATTTTACGCATTAATTTTTAACAAAAAAATATAATGTAATTCTGCATAATGGAACGTTTCACTGAACGTGTTTGTCTAGCTATACGGTCAGTGATAGCTGAGAAAAAATATTGGAAAAATATGGAAACAGGGGTCTATATATAAAACAGCGAAAGCGATAGTGATCTGTCAATGGGTTGATAATTTGATTTGTCATCGCTTATGTTACAGTATAAGGTTATTTAATAAATTACCTAAAAGCATTATAGATCTGAGTGAAATAAAGTTTAAAAATTGTATAAAACACATATTAATCAATAAGGCTTACTATAGTGTAAAAGACTATCTTAACGATAAAGACGTCTGGATCCGTCCTGATATGCAACTGAGGTCTCGCAACTAGTAAACAAATTGCTTATGTAGAATCTACCCTAGTTTAGTAGGTATATAATGTCCGATATTGTAATAATTTTATATTACATAATTTATTTTCATTACATTATGTAAATTTTGTCTTTGGATAAGGTAATCATTGATGATTACCTACTTATTTATACTTAATTTATACTAATAGTATACTGTGTAGTTATGTACATTGGTACCGTAACAAATAATCTGCCATAGGGTGTTCTACGCATGCTGATCAGTGGGGTGCATTTTGAGTATGTTACTATATATATATATTATATATATGTATAAAGTTTATAGCATAAGTCAATCAATAGCTGTACCCCTCTTTTAGTTTGTGTGAAGCACTAGAGTTTTTTACTTGCTGGTTTCTTTTTCTCCGGGGTGTCTCTGAGGGGATCGACTTTACAGTTAGTGTTTATGCCCTTAAAAATACCGATCCTTATACCTTTACTTATATGTGATTGGTTACTTAGCTTTTATTTACAACAAATATTTAAGGCATGGATATGGTCGGTGAAGTTGGTCGCCTTGGTGGCTCTCTTGTATGGCAGTTAATGATTGACAGGTCAATGGAATCAGCTAACCACCTAGTCTTACACTAGTTGGTTATGTAGTGTGTGTTCGGTTCGGTAGTAATTTTAATATTAAGATTTCCATTCCATCGTGTCTAAGTTCAATTAATATTTGTCGTTATTTTGTTAATGAATAGCTGCCTAACCAAACGCACTCTAAGACCTCATTGTTAAACTTTTTTTTTTTTTTTTTGACTATTCATAAATATCTGTAAAGATTTACATGAAATAAATGATTTTGACTTTTGACTTTTTGACTTTTATTATTATATTTATTTCCAATGCAATAAAGTTAAAGTTCGGACGAGTGACATATACGAGTAGTACCGAAAACCGTAATTTTTAGTACGGTCTGGCAACACTGGCTAGGGGCTTTAGAAAAAATGTGTGATGTGTCGCCTTCAATCAAAACTGTATAGACTTTGGCAGGTGACAGCGTACCTCACGCCTACTGTCACTGTCAAAATACATACGTTTTTGACTGAGGCGACGCGACATGTCGCCTCGCCTGCTTTTTCTCTAGAGCCCCTAAGGCTCTACCATGGGTTTGCGCATTGTAGCAACGTAACGTATACGTGAGCAACAACCAATAGGATCGCTTTATTCAATCCTGTTACCAAAAATAAAGCGGCCCTATTGGTTGTTGCGTTACGTTGCTACAATGCGCAAACCCATGGTAGAGCGCTACTGACTTACTACCAAGGTAAGGGTGGTATGGGCATTTGTTACTTTCATACCGCGTTACTTTTATCCTTATTCTCATTTATGACATTTTATATATATTTATAGTAAAACTGTAGACCTTTATTATGTATGTGATTTTTTTTTTGCAAAAAAAAGTACAGCAAAGAACACGATCGCCAATCGAATCGCTGCATCGATCGATAAAAATGTATAGGAATTTTACTCTATGGGTAGAGCCTGATCGCCGAGAAACGTCAAATCCCATGCATTTGGCTTTCGATGGATATTTCGATTCGATTATCAATTAGCTCTTTGGTAAGGCCCCTGGAAGTCATGCTAAATATTTAATAGATTTGACGATAAAGCAGCGAAATATAGTAGCCGGCATCGTGGGAGCAATAAATGCTGTTAAATAACAATGCATTGATCGACCTCATCCATGGACTTTGTAGGCTTACCACATGTTTACAATGCCTCATGTCGTGTTCAATGGAAAAAAAAATAATAATAACATTAGGTTATGATATTCATAACGTATTATTTTCTATTATCAAGATTTGTTATTGAGCTAGCCACTTTTTCGGTGTTGACTTGCTACGACAAGGTGGGAATAAAACCGCACCGCTGGGTACCCTGAGGCCGTCTAGGCGGTCTCGGGCGCCGCATGGTACGTATAATTACTCGTACACTCGGTAGGGGCGCTTCAAGTGGGGCATAGAAAATGACTATATTGTACGGTTAGGTATGGAAAAAAAATGGCGGAAACAATATATGCTTGAATCAAAAAAAAAATCTTGTATTAATTAAATATTATTTTTGACTAAAGTAAATGTTCTTAACCCAAGGCAAATTTTACATATTTTAAGAATACCTATTATTGTTTCCGCCATATATGAAACAATCCAAGAATTCCTTTTTTTCCGTGTAGTCAATCATTTTTTTTTATGGAGCATGACATGTGACTTTGTATCTACCTGGTGGTGAGCAGACCTACAAAAACCAATCAATGACAATCAATAATTGTTCTTAAACAACAATATTGATCGCTCCCACTATGCCGGCTAAATGATGCGATTACGAAAACAATGACGAATTGCATTACGAGTATATTTTAATATACTCGCTGCCTTATCGTCAAATCAACTACCCATTTCGTAACCGCACCTTGAAAGTGAAAGGAGACTACCACCACGACAAGAAATCGATGCAGTAGTCTCCAAAAAACCGGTCAACCCACAGACTATACCGAAACATTATTTGACGGTTTTTGCAACTGTATGGACGGTAACGAGACCGGTCGGTCGGCTTGGCGAAGTTATAGAGAGTTTATAGGTAATAATTGTGCTTTTATAAGATACTTACATAAAAAACCCACACACTGAAAATAAAGCTTTTCTGGAAATTCACTAAATACTTCGCGGTTTGGCAAAATATTTTAAGATGATTTTTATGAATGGTTTATTTATATCTAAGGTCAGATTCCTTAAAATACACTGTAACTTCATCCGCATGGAATTTTTCATTTGTTCCATATTTTGTACAATAGCAATTTTATACTTCACTTGTAAAACTATATACGTGGTGGCCGAGTTGGTGAGACCTTGGACTTAAAAACACTAAGGTCCCTGGTTCGAATCCCGATGTGTACCAATGAGTTTTTAATTAAAAAAAATATGTACATTTGTTTGACAACACCACTATAGTGCCTCGGAGAGCACGTTAAGCTGTCGGTCCCGGTTTCACTATACCAACTTGTGAAACTGTTTATAGATGGGTTATTGAGTCTATCCAAAACATCGCGACGAGCTAGCTATTTGTTTGGTGTAGACTCATACCATCGGCTACGACGAGGTGGGATTAAAACCCCTCCGCTGGGTACCCTGGGGCCGTCTAGGCGGTCTCGGGCGCCGTTAGGCACCCGTGAAGATATATATATATATATATTGTAAAACTATACCTATCTCTTAATCCCTAGTAGTGGCGCCGACTCTGTGGGTGCTTGGGGGCTCCAGCACCCATGAAAGCTAAATAGCGGGTGCAGAGCACCCATGACCAGAATATAAATGGATCAATATTCGGTTTTATATGCATAAGTACTTACTAATATCATAAATATAAAAGTAGCAATGTATGTCTGTCTATCTATCTGTTAACTTTTCACACATAAAGCCCTGGGGCTTTATTCCGAGTTTTGACACGTTCACCGTCGCGCATTTTGCGTAAAGTACGGGTATTGAAATTAAAGTTCTATCCTGTTAATTATAAAGTTGAAATTCCAATGCTCCATACATGTTCAAACTTGCGAAGAATTCGTGTATTTCAAGATGGCGGCATTATAATAGCCAACCTAATACATACTGTAATAACCATTGGATTAGAGCTAATATTTCCATATTTATAGTTTACGCAACGTCTTGTCGTGATTAGCGGTTGCAAGCTCGGAATAAGGCCCCTGAACTGATTTAGATGAAAATTGTATGAAGGACATAGTTGAAGACCCTGGAAAGGACATAGGGTATATGTAGGTAACATTGTTTTATCTTGCTAATATTTATAAAATGCAAAATCTTTTAGTCCTACTTCTGTATATTCATGATCCTGAGCACCCACGAGGTAATCTAAAAGCCGGCGCCCCTGCCAGAGGGCAATGTTTTTTTAGATTAAAATAAATCAACCTTTAAATTCTTAAAGAAACATTTATTTACTCAACAAAAAATATAAATGAATAATAAAATAAACAAAATAGTCTGGCAATACAAAGAGGAAATGCCGCTTCTGTACTAGGCACGGCCGGTGATTTGTCGGGGATGGAAGAAATATTTTACCTTTTATAAATAGTTTATTTTCTTTGTAAATATTTATTTTAGTATTTATTTATATAATATTGTGAATTTATTATATATTTTTTTGGATTAGTTTAATTAGTTTTATTTATTTTTCTTAAGGTTTAGTTTAATTTTTGTTATAATTAATTTATGTTTTTTTGAACTTACAAATAATCTATACGGTTAATAAATTGTATTTTAGGATTTATTCCATTTGTAAATGAATTAAATTATATATTTCGAATAACAAAAATATAATAAAATATACCTACCTATAAAAATAATTAATTATTACCTATATAAAAAAAATGAAAATCAGACAATGGGCGTAGGGTACCAAGGGCACTAGCAGCGTTACCCCGTTGGATAGCAATACAGTACCCCTAGTGTGAGTTTTCTAACTATTACTTTGCGTTTGAGTTAACTAAAATTTGTATGGGAAATGGTTCAGCGCTCCAAGCGGAAATTTTGAGAACTAGAAATGCGTTCGTGTGATTGGTCAAAATGTTAACGCGGTAGTATAGTTAACGCGAAAGTAAACGTTAAAAAAACTCACACTTGGGCTACTGATCCTCTGAACCAGGTACTCCTTGCTCAGAGGATCACCAGTTGCTATTTTAATTTTTCTATTCAGATCACGGATAAATTCGCTAGCATCCTCGGACCACGGACCCATTGTCTCAAAGGAAAAAGCCAAAAATATGTGCGAGTTCAGGAGCTTTACGCACTTATTGCGCTTTATTTGAACTGCTTGTTCAGCTGCAGCTCCCGCACGTTTGGAAGATGACAAAACGTGACCTTTAAATTAGGTATTTAAGTTTTAATTACATAAACTTTACGTTTTTCAAAAAAAAATCAAATAAATAAATACAATGACCGACAAAAATATTATTTTAATGAAAGTGCGAAAGCTCATTTAGTATGGAGAACGCGGAGTTCGCGATAACGAATGCAGTACCCTTAAAAGTACTAAATTTGATTTCGTTTTAAATTCCAATTGGATAGGCTTATGGAATGACTTTGTGTCTACCTGGTGCTAAGCATAGTAACAAAGTTCATGAATAGGGTAGTTCTATGAAACAACGATACATATCATAATTTAAAAACACCTACGGTAGGTACTTAAGTGGGCAGGAAAAGGATTCGCGAACTCGAGCGTCAAAAAACATCTAAATGTTGTTTTCAGTTATAATAAAGTTTTTTTTTTGAAATAAGAACATGGAGGTGTAGATTTTATTTACTCGATCCTAATTACATAATTTCTTTATAAAAAATCTGTTTAGTTTTAAAATGAGAACCAAAGTAATATTTTTAGAATCATAAATCAAACTTTGGGTGTCTTTTCAAAAGATAATATATTTTTTATAAAAATACTATCTAATTAGGATCGAGTAAGTAATATTTACACCTCTACGTTCTTTTTCATTAAAAATAAACTTTGATATCACTGAAAACAACATTTAGACGTTTTTGGACGTTCGAGATCGCAAAACCTTTTACTGGCTTCTTAAATGTTATGTTATGTTAGCTTTCTTTTGATAAGTTGACATTATTACCTATAGGTATTAAAAAAAAAAAATATATATATTATAATACAAGCCTAGTGGTTAAGTCACTGCGTAACTGATAACAAGGTTAAGCAGATGACAACAAGACCGGCCTGGGATGGGTGACCGCTTTATACAACGAGGCTATTTCATCATAAACATCGCAACAAGCTCGCCACTTGTTAGGTGTTGCCTCCGAATACCATCGGCGAAATGAGGATGGGTTAATCCCTCCGCTGGGACCCTGAGGCCGCTTAAACGGTTCTCGGGAGCCAAATTGGCACCCGTGATGGTATTTATTTATTTATTATTATACAAATAAAAATATAACCACAACAGAAAGATTTTTGCGTACAATTACAAACATAAAAAAAATTTACTTCGACCAACAGCCCATACAGTACCCCTAGTGTGAGTTTTCTAACTATTACTTTGCGTTTGAGTTAACTAAAATTTGTATGGGAAATAGTTCAGCGCTCCAAGCGGAAATTTTGAGAACTAAAAATGCGAGTATGTGATTGGCCAAAATGTTAACACAGTAGTAAAGTTAACGCGAAAGTAAATGTTAAAAAACTCACACTAGAGCCACTGTAGTATGGGCGTCAAGTCGACTCTAGAGGCTCTACTATGGGTTTGCGCATTGTAGCAACGTAATGTATTTGTATACGTTTACGTGAGCAACAACCAATAGTCCCGTTTTATTTTTGATAACAGGATTTAATAAAGCGATACAAATACGTTACGCTACTACAACGCCCTTAAATGCTATAAATAAAACATTTATAAGACCACTTGTCCTAAAACTCCAGCCATAAATTTATATTTTAACATGTTTATTATGACCTTATTCTTGTGTATGCATTGAATAATGGTTTAAGTCGAAAACTTTTAATGGAGGAGTCAGGAGGCTATATTAATAATTCCATGCTAATATAAATCATTATATTTATTAAGTTAATTGAATGGTAAAGGTCGACACATTAACTTACGTTGACCCAATTTTATTTTTATTTTAGTCGTATATTTCCTAAATTTAATAGACTGATAAATATTTTTTTTTATAATAATTATTAGTAAATAGGTACTGTGACCGAAGGTATTGTTTACTTAATTCTCTCCGGTCACCGTACCCAATTTCCTTAGGGTAACTCCTTCAGATTCTTCTTTTAAACCACTTCAATACGTTTTATATATTTATTTGTATTCTCCTTTATTCTTGCAAAGTTATATAAACTCAAACTGTGAGGATTAATCGCGGTTAACACTTCCATCGTGTGTCGCTCTATCGATTTCTCTTTCGAAATGTTCGTTCCTTCGATTTGCTCTATACCCTTCAGAAATGTCATAAATATTCAAATAAGAAAACTAACATTTACATGGTCAGTACTAGTCTTACTCTATGATAGAGAAGGTCACAGTACCTACTAAGATTTTTTGTAAAATTATACTTTACTTGCTGAATGTATTTTTTTTCCTAAATCTGCGAATGCAGTTCAACATATCTCAAAAAATTATGGTTAAACGTTCCTAGTAGAACAACTAGGAACGTTTACGAACTAGGAACTATAACCGTTAAGGTACCTACCCTTATTGTCCCGTCTCAAAAATCCATGAGTCTTGGTTAAGTATTTCGATCGATAAGTATTTGAATTAAATCATTTTTCACTAGAACCCAAAATGTATAAAAGCTTCGCGAATTTAGGACAAGTCGAGGACAACCATAACAAATGTTTGCAAAACAACAAGATATAAATTAAGTTTTTTAACCGTGGTTCCGTAGCCCTAGTGAGAGTTTTTTAAACGATTACTTTTCAGTTAACCGTAAGTTAGTTACAACCGTACGGTTAACTAGTTAAGTAGTATTACTGCGTTAACATTTTCCCCAATCACACGCTCAATAAAAAATAAAACTAAATATTAATTTTAATCCTAGAACTCTAAAATCCTCTATAAATATCTAGGACCGATTTTTAGTCAGTCTCGCTCGAGGAAGCTGAAGAAAGTCTGGCTATAGTGACAGTGATTGACTGGTTTTCATCCTTGAAACCTTGAACCTGCTACGTCAGGCCCGATCCTTTTACACTTGCTTGAAGACACCACTCCACCTCTGCCGTCCGCTGAGTGTTGGAGAACCCCCTTGTTCTGCAAGGACCTCGCCTTGGGCTTCGAGCCTTGAGTAACGGGGCCACCTGACTTGTCGTCTCAGGCCTGACACGGGAATTTATCTCTACGTGTACGGCTGCCTCTACAGCCGTGCCGCCCGCTGTCTGCGAGCTGACTTCGTGCCGGCGCCTTCCCCTTGCTGCCGTCATCGTGCCGCAAGCCACTGCTTCACGGACCTCACCTGAGGCCTAGAGCCTTGAGAGTCAAGGACAACTGAGCCCTCGTCCAACTACTGCAGCGGCTGTTGCTGCAGACGTGCTTGCTGCTGCTGCCATCGTGCCGCCGCCTTCCTGCTGTTGCCTGTCTACTGCCGTCGCCTGTCTACGTCCCGGTCGACGTGCCAGTCCTCGAGCCTGTCCCTCATGAGTCCCTGCAATCTTCCCATACCTACTTTAGGGTCAGAGTTTTAGTTTGATAATAGACTCCACATTAGGCAGAACAGTCTTCATTAGGTAGTTCTTTAATTGGGAACTGTATTCCAAACTAATATTAACTGTATAAATAAACTATTTTAAATATTTTTGTATTAACCCAGTTTGAAGAGCACTTGGCGCAACTGCAGCGCGTGGTAAAGTAACTGTAGCTCTGCCACAAGTTTTTGCAAACAGTCTCTATCTATAGTCGCTAGTAACTAAGTATAGATAGGGATCAACCAATAGGACCGCTTTATTTTTCAATTAAACCTCTTATTGGTTATTTATTTAAAATTCTTTATTGCACAAAAGGTTTATACAAAGGCATTATCTACCATCTAACCTTTAGGAGAGTGAAAATTGTAATATAGGGTGCACATAGGAATGTAAATATATATCTAAATACATAAACTACATACAGTTATATATATATAAGTACCTATATGCTCAAATATGAAACTACATAAATAGGTATAATATAGTAAAATAAATACATAAATATATGTTTAAACCTAAACTGAATTGTGATAATGAGAAATGAGTTATTTCTTAAAAATGGCGAAAGACGGAGACTGTCTGATGTTCAGGAGGAGCAAGTTCCACTGGCGAGCAGCTGACACCGTAAATGAGTCGGAATATTTGGTAGAGGCATGTGATGGAATCTTTTATAGGTTTTTATCAGTAGATCGGAGGTCGCGATCATGAGTGTCGCATATAAATTGAAAGCGGGATTTGAGATAAGAAGGAGAATTAGGATTTTAAGAATATTATATAACTGCGAAAGGAGATGTAGTACTAGTGACCTGCGAGAGCGGATATTGAGCCATTTTACCTGTTTTCTATAACCCGAATTTTTTTTTTGATTGATCTACAGTTACTAGCGACTATAGTAAAAACTGTTTGCAAAAACTTGTGTGGCAGAGCTACAGATTGTTCTTTAAAAAAATATTTATCCTTCTTTACCAGAGACAAAGGAATACTAAAAAGATTGAAGTGTTTACATTCGGAATGCCAATTGAGAGCTTGTTTTTCACGAGAGAATATTATTTGTGTTATTTTTGTATGCTGAAACATCTTGTTATAGAGATTCATCTTCATAATATTTGGGTCATTCGCGCATATTGCCCTGGAGCTTTCAATAGCATTTGATTATAAATAAATAAAATAAATATCACGGGTGCCTTAAGAAGCGGCGCACGAGATCGCCTGCGTCCTCAGGGTACCCAGCGGAGGGGTTTTTAATCTCACCTCGTCGTAGCTGATGGTATGAGTCTATACCGAATAAGTGGCTAGCTAATAATAACCCATCTATACATAGTTTCACAATTTCATAGTGAAACTGGGACCGACGTGTTGTTAAACAAATGTACATAATTGTTTAGATTATAAACTCATTGGTACACACCGGGGTTTGAACCAGGGACTCGGCCACCATGGCATTTGATATATTGAGTCTTCGGCGAAAAGTTATTAAGTAAATTTTATATAACACAAATTTTAAGTTCTCCAGTTCAAACCCCGGCGGGTACCAATGACTTTTGTAATAATAATAAAAATATGCATGCAGGTACATTTGTTTGACAAATTATAGCGCGTAGTATCCATAGTAGAGCATCGGAGAGCACGTTAAGCTGTCGGTACCAGTTTCACTATAGCAACTTGTGAAACTGTTTGACGAGCTGGCTAATTGTTCAGCGTAGACTCAAAATACCATCGGTTTCAATAGATGCAGTAGTCTCCTGAATCAATCACAGTTTGAAACCGAAAGATGACTAGGTCACTTGACGGTTTTTGCAATTGTATGGGAGGTAAGGTGACGCACGTTATAAAGAGTTTTATACTATACACACTTAAAGGTTATATACACTTTTGGCTAATATGAGGCTCTACTGATCAAATTCCACAATCTTCCATAGAACCATGTGTCATTAATTAAAAATAATGGCTTCTCCATAAAAAGTAGTAATATAATATGTGGACAACTGAGTAACTAGTGTAAATACAGAAGAAAAATTATATAAATTTTACCTATAAACGTTAAAGAAAAACTATAGTATAACAAATATAAAAAAAAAACTATAATCTAAATTAAATTTAAAATTTCGTAAAGTTCCTCTGAGACCGCACACGTACCGAGAACTCCAGCAGCATTGCCCCTTTGAATTTCTAGCCCAATTCGTTGTACAAAGTAGGCCCTAGCACGTCGGTCACCTGATTTGTTAATAAGTAATTTCCCCAGTAATTGGGAAAATTTCAAAGCATCAGGTGACCATGGACCTAATGTTTCAACTGCAAAGGCCAGAAATTCAAAGTGACTCGCTAACTGGGAATACTTATCTTTTGTTAAATTCTCAGATTTTAGTGCTGCGGCCCCAGCGGAAACAGAGGTGAGCTGTAAATTTGATGGGGCGAATGTATCCGTACAGGTGGCGTCCCATACCAACGACCGACCCCTACACCATGGGACAATGGTAATCCGTCCGGCTCCAAGATACTGGTGATGCCTGCGGAACCCAACGAACGTTTAATTACTGTGTTTAGTTTCGCATGCCTTGGTCACCTACCAGCACTTCTCTTACAGGAGAGGCCGTAGAGACCCGTCTCATCAACCATTGTACCGCAGATGCATTGGTGTGGTCTGCATAGATTGCCACCTATACGGAGGGAAATGGCGATACGGATGGTATTAATATCGGGTAACGTGCCCAGAGATGGAGATGGAATTGATGTAATATTAGAATAATCAAAATTGTTGGTGAAACCATTTTTTTTTCATGTGCGACACATAGTTCCATGGGTTTTGTATGGGCGCAAAATGATGGAGTTAAATAAAACGATGATTTTATTCGGTGTAAAAATATATATATACCTATATAAGTAACAATCAAAATAATAAAAACAAATAAATAAAAACTTACAAATAAAAATAATTAACTAGTAAAAGACCTATCTAAAATTAACTCATAGAAAATCACAAGAAAATATTGGCAGTTACAGCATAAATTATCAATAATTCGATAGCTATAACTGTATCTGCCCAAACATTATCTCTTTCAAACACAAGACTTTCTGTAATGCTTGTACGAGAGAATCGTCTTTAATCGCAAGGGTTTCTATAAGTTTGTACGAGCGCAATATGGTTTTGTATGGGCGCAAAATGACGATAATTCGATAGCTATCACTGTATCCGCCCAAACATTATCTCCTTCAAACACAAGACTTTCTGTAACGAGCGAATCGTCTTTAATGGCAAGGGTTTCTATAAGTTTGTACGAGTGCAATATGGTTTTGTATGGGCGCAAATTAATCGAGTTAAATGAAACGACAATTCGATAGCTATCACTGTCACCGCCCAAACATAGGCTTCTCTAGGGTTTCGTATGCGAGCAATAATTCGATAGCTATTACTGTATCCGCCCAAACATATGTCCCTCAATCACAAGGGTTTCTGTAGGGTTTTATATGGGCGCAAAATGATTAAGTTAAATGATACGATAATTCGAGAGCTATCACTGTATCCGCCCAAACATATCTTCTTCAATCACAAGGTTTTTTTAGAGTTTGTACGTTCGAATCGCCTTGATTCACAAGGGATTCTATAAGTTTGTACGAGCGTAATATGATCGAGAAAAATCAAACGATAACTCGCAAACACAAGACTTTTTGTAACGAGCGAATCGTCTTTAATGGCAAGGGTTTCTATAAGTTTGTACGAGTGAAATATGGTTTTGTATGGGCGAAATTTGATCGAGTTAAATGAAACGATAATTCGATAGCTATCACTGTCACCGCCCAAACATAGGCTTCTCTAGGGTTTCGTATGCGAGCAATAATTCGATAGCTATTACTGTATCCGCCCAAACATATGTCCCTCAATCACAAGGGTTTCTGTAGGGTTTTATATGGGCGCAAAATGATTAAGTTAAATGATACGATAATTCGAGAGCTATCACTGTATCCGCCCAAACATATCTTCTTCAATCACAAGGTTTTTTTAGAGTTTGTACGTTCGAATCGCCTTGATTCACAAGGGATTCTATAAGTTTGTACGAGCGTAATATGATCGAGAAAAATCAAACGATAATTCGATAGCTGTAACTGCATCCTTCCAAACATATATCTTTCAATCATAAGGGTTTCTGTAGAGTTTGTACGAGCGAAATATGATCGAGATTAATCAAACGATAATTCGATAGCTGTCACTGTGTTCGCCCAAACATATATGCTGCAATCATATGCTATAAACATTATAGGTACTTCAATCTTCAATTACAAGGGTTTTTGTAGAGTTTGTACGAGCGTAATATGATCGAGAAAAATCAAACGATAATTCGATAGCTGTCACTGTATTCCACCCAAACATATATGCTTCAATCATATGCTATAAACATTATAGGTACTTCAATCTTCAATTACAAGGGTTTTTGTAGAGTTTGTACGAGCGTAATATGATCGAGAAAAATCAAACGATAACTCGCAAACACAAGACTTTCTGTAACGAGCGAATCGTCTTTAATGGCAAGGGTTTCTATAAGTTTGTACGAGTGAAATATGGTTTTGTATGGGCGAAATTTGATCAATTTAAATGAAACGATAATTCGATAGCTATCACTGTCACCGCCCAAACATAGGCTTCTCTAGGGTTTCGTACGCGAACATTAATTCGATAGCTGTCACTGTATGCGCCCAACCACCTATTCTTTAGTGACGAGGATCTATGTAGACTTGTATGACTATACTCGTAATAGCTTCTTACTCTCAGCCTAAAAATAAAGTTATACACATCGGTGAACTAAGAATGAATTAGTTCTTAAAATAGTACGCTATTTCAGGTGATTCATTTTATTTTGGCTCGAGATTCGTTTATTGTGGTTTTTAAACAAGGTAATAGTGGAGGTATGCATTATGCTTTTTTAGGTTCTCAAAAAAACATTTTTTTGACATTTTCAAAAATTTACTAAAAAACTGGATTTCTGTGTTTTTTTAATTCTTAGTTTTATAGCAGCTTTTGCTGATGCGTGTATACTGCACTTATGTATTATTATCACATTTTAAAACAAAAAAGCGGCCCCAGCCTAGTGGTTAAGTCACTGCGCAACTGATAACAAGGTTAAGCAGATGACAACAAAGCCGGCCTGGGATGGGGCCGCTTTATACAACGAGGCTATTTCATCATAAACACCGCAACGAGCTCGCCACTTGTTAGGTGCTGCCATCGGCGAAATGAGGATGGGTTAATCCCTCCGCTGGGGCCCGGAGGCCGTTTAAACGGTTCTCGGGAGCCAAATAGGCACCCGTGATGGTTTTTTTTTTTTTTTTTAACATGTAAAAAAAATGTAGGTATAAAGGCCAGAAAATCCAGAAAAAAAAGACCTAAAATGTTTTTATTATTCAAATAGGTGTGCCTACTCGGCCCTTTAGTTTGGCTAACCCTCTCGCAAACACCCTGTATAACATACGTGGTATAAAGTTTAATAGGTACTAATGACAAATAGCAAAATAATCAATTAATTTTAATTAACATTTAACTATAACTTACGAGTCATAGAAATTAAATAGAATTACCTTGTACTAATTTTATGTTTACGTAAATTTTATTATTGTTCATAGTAAAATAATTATAACTAGGTATGACTAATTTAAGTTTTGTTAATTACTTTTGTTAGAAGAGAACCATTGGACAGAGAATAAATGCAGGAGTATACATGGTGGCCGAGTTGGTTAGACCTTGGACTTATAAATACTTAGGTTCTTGGTTCAAATCCCGATGTGTAACAATGAGTTTTTAATTTAAAAAAAAATGTACATTTGTTTGACACTATAGCGCCTCGGAGAGCACGTTAAGCTGTCTTGAGTCTATTCAAAACATCGCGACTTGTTCGGTGTAGACTCATACCATCGGCTACGACGAGGTGGGATTAAAAACCCCTCCGCTGGGTACCCTGGGACCGTCTCGGGCGCCGTGAGGCACCCGTGATGATATGTATGTATTTTATGTATAAAATTCTCGTGTTACAGTGTTTGTAACCAAACTCCTCCGAAACGGCTTGACCGATTTTTATGTTTTTTTTTGTGTACATTCGGTAGGTCTGAGGCTCTACCATGGGTTTGCGCATTGTAGAAACGTAACGTATAAATTTACGTATATGTGAGCATCAACCAATAGGATCGCTTTATTCAATCCTGTTACCAAAAATAAAGCGATCCTATTGGTTGATGCTCACGTATACGTAAATTAATACGTTACGTTTCTACAATGCGCCAACCCATGGTAAAGCCTCTGAGAATAGGTGGTAAACTATTTTTTATACCCCTAAGTGGCCTACCCTATTTTTTGATTTTTTTGATTTGACATTAAAAAATACTAATAACCCTTAATTTTCACCCTTCTACCACCAACCCCCATTTTTAATAGCGATATTAGTACAGTACCCCTATTGTGAGTTTTCTAACTATTACTTTGCGTTTGAGTTAACTAAAATTTGTACGGGAAATGGTTCAGCCCTCCAAGCGGAAATTATTAGAACTAAAAATACGAGTGATTGGTCAAAATGTTAACGCCGTAGTATAGTTAACGCGAAAGTAAATGTTAAAAAAACTCACACTGTAATAATCTTCAACTCTCAGTGGTCGATAACTGATAAATTATCAAATGATCACATTTTTCTAAAAATTATATTTTTATTTAACAAATAAATTTACTGGGTTAAGAAATCTCCATATAAAAACCGAATGAGTGCAGAGTAAACAGGCACGGGCCGAAATGTATGAAGTTAGTTAATTTTGGAACGGGAGTAGGCTGAAGGGCGGTGTTTGAGGATGAAACCCATCCCGAAACGTATTCGCAAAATTATAAGGCGTATCTAAATTTAAGACACATTAGGCGTTTTTTTTTTTTTTTTTTTGGCAGCTAGTACTTATATATATAATAAAGCTCAGGAGTTTTTGTTTGTTTGGTTAAACGCCCGGCTGGTTCCAATTGAATATTTATTTTAGTGTTGGATAGCCCAATTATTGAGGAAGCTTATAGGCTATAACATCACGGTACGACCAATAAGAGCGGAGTATCAATGAGAAATGTTCCGAATACTTTTTCAGGGATGAAAAATCTACAGCCAATTAGTTTTTTTTTTAATTATCTTTTTTTATTAAAGTAATAGATGGTGCCTGAAATTATTTTTCGGTTGTAGGTTTATAATGACCTCAACCACACCCTTCAGTTTACAGTTACGTTATTGGAACTACGAAGTATATTTCGTCGCACTAATAAAAGGTTCGAAAAATTAATAACAGATGGCGTCACCCTGAAAACCTGAAAAGCCTGAAATAATATCTGAACCTCACAACAGATGCCGCTAGCTCTTTTTAAGAACGTACAGAGTTTCGTTTAACGTGTTTCTTTAAGGAACTTCTGAAGCCTTTTCAGGTTGTTCCATACGTTGTACCTTCAACATCCCTCCGAAATAAGGTAAGGGTTTGCAGGACAATGAAGACAAATAATTTTTTCAGAGGTCGCAGAAGCGTGACCTTGTATAAAAATGAGTTTTTAAACGCTGCTGTAATGCTGCCAGTGTTATGTATATGGGTACTTTCAGACCGGGTCGGAGTTTGGATATGGTGGACAATGAAAAACATATATTATTCTGACCATTATTTTATTTTCATTCATTGCAATTAAAAATACAGGTTGTTTGTTTTTTAAATTTTAGTTATCAAAAAAAAAACTTATAAAACATAATTAAGTAATACTATAAAACTAAGGAAATAAAAATTAAAACTATTAAATTAAATAAAAAATTTCGTCCAACCCGGACATAGCACCGATAGTCCCGAGAACGGAAGCGGCATTGCCACGTTGTATTGCCAGACCAATTCTTTGGGCCAAAAATGATCGCGCCCGACTATCACCTGAAGTCTGAATCAATAATTGGCCAATAAGGTCCACCAACTGCCGTGCGTCGTTACTCCAAGGACCGAGGGTCTCCACAGCAAAAGCCGAGAATACAAAATTATCTTTTATATGAGAATATTTAATATGTTTTGCATTCTCAGCCTTTGCAGCGGCAGAACCCGCGATTCTTGAAGAACGGGTCAGATTGGTGGGGGCAAGAGTGTCTGTGCACGTTGAATCCCAAACAAGACATTTACCTTGACACCAGGGAACTAATGTCATACCGTCGGGCCTTTTTCCATCTAATCTGGATACACCTAAAGGCTCGAGGGTTGGTAGGTTTTATTTTTATTGTAGATGTTTTATTTAATTTCAGGAGGGTTCTTTTTTTATATGTTTAATTTATTTCTGTATTAATTTATTTAGTTATTTATTTTCCTGTTTTATAAGTTTAAACATTGTTTATTAATAAAAAAATAAAAAAAATGAGTGAGTAAATTACTGAATCTTTATTTTGCCAAAATAAATTACGCCTATATGATTAAAATAATTTCAACAAATACATAAAATTGTCTTCGTATGAATCACGTAAACACCTTTAGACAAGTGGCGGGGTCTTAATTGTAGGACAATGTAGGACAATTTTTTAATATGTAGGACAATTTACACATATTGCTCTGGTCACAAACTAAGCTCTAGGCTTGTACTATGTGTACCAGAAGCAACGATATAATACATATCATACTTTATAAATACCCAGACCATGACAAACTGTACAGAAAAAACGCACTACATTTTTTTTTGCCATGGGTGGGAATCGAAACCCACGACCTCCGGATACAACGCCAAAGGCGCAACCACTAGTCTACGGAGGCTGTCAAATTGCAACTTTATTATAAAAGTTAAAGGGATTTTTAGACCTTTTTTTATCTTAATGTTTTTGTATTACTATAGGAAAAAAGGTGTTTCATTATTTTCATCATGAAAATGAAAAATGTTAATTTAAACTTTAACCAAAATGACGTAGTTATCTTTTAATTTTCAAAGTCCAGGTTTGCATTACTTCAGAATTGCATCATCTTGATTAAAGTTTAGCTTAGCGTTGTGAGTGTAATCACCCCGCAGGACACTGGCGGCGTTTCCTCTTTGAATGACTAAACATATTTGTATACAATACACAAAAAAGTAAAAAATACTTACATATAAATTATTCGATATTACAGCCATGATTTTCATTACATAGCTGAATTCGTTTTTTTGTTTACTTTTATTTCGCAGTCTCCGAAATAGACGCGCCTGTATAAAAAGATGTATGAATGTTGAGGAAGCTAGTGAAGTATATAGGGATCGTACGAAGTGGAGTACATTGCTCTCTGCCTACCCCATAACCGGGATACAGGCGTGATTGTATGTATGTGTGGATATTTAGTAAAAAAAAATGTTTAGTTAGTTTAGGTAAAGTAGACGATTGTAAATATTGACTTTTTTTTATTAAAAATGTATTATTGGACTTTAAAATCTAATGATGATTTTAGTTTTCATCAAAATCGGACCCGAGACTCCTTAGAGCATTATTAGCTATAAGTACCTACTTGTAATTTACGATTTGGCCTTGAAGGCCCACTTGAACAATTCTCCCTGTATATTATAAACACCCAGACCATAGCAAAATATACCTAAAATCGTGCTAATATTATTTTACCGGGAGTGGGAATCGAACCCGGATATAACGTCAAACAAAGGCTAACAATAAAACACAACTATAGGTGTGTTCGAGTTAGCTTTCATTTTCGCCCAAAACGCCACCAAACGTAAACATTGCTTATTTTATAACAAACACCAAGACAATGAGATAATGGAAAACATCCAATGTACGACATTTAGGCAAAAATCGAACGTCGCTTATCTAGAACACGGAGTCGATTAAAAAAATATTCCCGTAGGATTATGATTCGACTTCAAGAACTAACTGACATATATTCCGATAATTATTTGCATTCATTGGTATATAAAATATACAATATGTATTAATAAAACTCAGGTATATAGATTCAAACTTACATCTGACTTCTGCACAGTGCACATTGTATTCGAGGCAGCCATACGACACGGGCGCGCGGCGCTTGGCTACGTTCGTTATTTAAAAAATCGAATTCGTGCGATCGAACCAATTCAAAATTTAAATGTGACAGTTGTTTTTTTTTACAAATAAGAAGATTTATTTATATGAATAATATTGTAAGCTGCCAGTGGGTTTTAATTTAATTTGCGATGGGAAGCTGATATTTTTAACTAATTAAATTTTGACTATTTTTTGTTTGTTATTGTTATAAAACGCGTTATTGTCAAACATGGAGAAATTGTAAGTATTTTTTTTATTATTATATTTTTTTAAATACAATATTTACTTAATTAAAATATATTTTAATTAATTTTATTATTGTTTAGGTATTTTTGAATTATTTTCTAGTAGATAGGTAGGTCCTATAAACATTAATAATTATTTAAATTTTAGACAATTAAAAAAAAAAATAGTTGGTGGCCGAGTTGGTTAGACCTTGGACTTAAAAACACTTAGGTCCCTGGTTAGTATCCCGGTGTGGACCAATGAGTTTTAAATTAAAAAAAATATGTGCATTTGTTTGACAACAACACTATAGTGCCTCGGAGAGCACGTTAAGCTGTCGGACCCGGTTTCACTATACCAACTTGTGAAACTGTTTATAGATGGGTTATTGAGTCTATTCAAAACATCGCGACGAGCTAGCCATTTGTTCGGTGTAGACTCATACCATCGGCTACGACGAGGTGGGATTAAAAACCCCTCCGCTGGGTATCCTGGGGCCGTCTAGGCGGTCTCGGGCGCCGTAAGGCACCCGTGATGATGTATGTATGTATGTGTAAAAAAAAAACGATTTATATTGGAAACGGTGAAATAAAATTATCTATCTATACTATCTATACTAATCTATACTAATCTATACTTCTATACTAATATAATAAAGAGGAAAGATTTGTATTTTTGTATGTTTGTAATGAATAAACTCAAAAACTACTGGACCGATTGCAATAATTTTTTCACCATTAGAAAGCTGCATTATTCAGAAGTAACATAGGCTATATAATATCACGCTAGGTCCTATAGTTGTGGAGCAGTAACCAAAAATGTTTTAAAAACGGGGGAAAAGTATCGTTTCTGAGGCCTTCCGTGGCGTGCGCTGAGCATATAGTTAAAGTTATACAAACCCGTGCGAAGCCGGGACGGGCCGCTAGTTACAGATAAAAATAGATACTTGGAGATAATCTATATTTTAAAACTATCGTTTTAGGTATGTACTTTATTATCTATGATAGATTGCATCAATGATATGATAATATAATAATAATAATATGTAGGACAATTTACACATATTGCTCTGGACACAAACTAAGCTCTAGGCTTGTACTATGTGTACTAGAAACAACGATATTATACATATTATATTTTATAAACACCCAGACAGAAAATTGTACAGAAAAACGTACCAATATATATTTTTTTGCCATGGGTGGGAATCGAACCCACGACCTCCGGATACAACGCCAAAGGCGCAACCACTAGTCTACGGAGGCGGTAAATAACATTATGATATTTTTCTATAAGGACATCCATTGTAGGGTGGAGGAAGGTAGAGATACTTCGCTAGCGACTGACCGCCCATACAGATTCAAAAACCGTCAAATGACCTATGGACAAAATGAAATTAAATTTATTTGTTTGAGAAACAAAGGTGCATAGTAGGTAATCTTCGGTAACTGTTAGTTGTTCCATACAAAAAATTCAGGGTGGCCACTTTCTGGAAAACATGGAAAACCGGGAAAAGTCAGGGAAATGTCAGGGAAAACGCTAGAAGGTCAGGGAAAATATTTAAAGTACACACACAACTTGCTACTGTAAACGACTGGCAACCTAAGCGGGGCGATTCCATCTAAGTTATAAAAAAATATTTTTTAAGAATGTGAAATATATTTTGTTGTTCTATATTTTCCGAAAATATTGCTAAAAATAATTGTTTCTATTTTCTAATATTTTTTATCTCAAATACTTTTTTTTTCCAAAAATCAATTAAAAAAATAAATATTATATTTTTGGGATTTTTTCTTTTTTAAGCTCATTAAGGCCAGGGAAAATCTAAAAAAAGTGTCTGGAAAATCTGGAAAAGTCAGGAAAAATCGTATCCGAAAATAAATGGTCATACCCTGTAAAATAGTATGTGCCATTTGTATAAGAAGAGTATATATTTACTGATGAATATAGGTATCGGTCTCTAGGGTGTCATTGGTTTTCAGGAGACTACTGCATCGATTTCTTGTCGAGGTGGTAGTCTCCTTTCAGGGTGCGGTTACGAAATGGGTGGTTGAATTGACGATAAGGCAGCGAGTATAGTGCTTTATTATCAAACCAACTGCCCGTTTTGTAGCCGCACCCTGAAAGGAGACTATCACTTTTTTTTTTGTTTATTGCAGCACGACATGCAACTTTGTATCTACCTGGAAGTGAGCAGACCTACAAAATCAATGGGGTCAATCAATAATTGTTCTTAAACAATATTTATTTATCGCTCCCACTATACCGGCTAAATTGTGGGATTACGAAATGGGGGGCGACAATGACGAATTGCATTACGAGTATATTTTAATATACGCTGCTTTATCGTCTATTCAACTACCCATTTCGTAACCGCACCCTGAAAGGAGACTACCACCTCGACAACGAAATCGAAGCAGTAGACTCCTGAAAACCGGTGAACCCACAGACTAAAACCGAAACATGACTAGGTCACTTGACGGTTTTTGCATTTGTTTGGGGGGTGGTAACGAGACCTCCTACCACCTAAAGTACAACTTTTCAAATTCACCCATATAATTTAATTTTTAACCTACCATAGAATTTGTAGTAGCTGAAAATTTTACATTAAATAAGGTAATTTACATTAAATTGAAATTTAACTTTTATGGTTATGCTAAGCACCACTATGTTACTTTGTATCTACCTGACGATAAACAGACACACAAAGTCCATAATTTGGGTCATACCACCAATACACTGTTATGCCGGCAAAATGATGCGGTTACGAGATAGTCGGCGACAAAGACGAATTAATATTACCATTCGGTAAAATTCTAGTATCTAAAACTTTAATTGAGGTTAAATTGTTGCTCGAATGGTTTATTTTTTGATAAGCAATTTTCTTTTGAGGTTATCGTAAAACGTTGAGAAAAACAATTATTTTTTAATTGTGGTTGGTCATTCAATGACTTCCTGAAATTAAGTGTTTGAATGTAACACATAATTTTTAAAACCTTCCTTGCAGTTTACATAGCTATAAGATCTTTTCTCTCCTTTTTTTTAACTGCCTTCAAAAAAGGAGTTTTTTTTTTTTTTTTTTTTTTTTTTAAATTTAATTTTCTGTGAAATATAAACAGATTTTGTATTTTTTAAGGATATTTGTTTTATTTTAATATAAATCATTAATATTCATTAAAAAAGCGGCCCCAGCCTAGTGGTTAAGTCACTGCGCAACTGATAACAAGGTTAAGCAGATGACAACAAGGCCGGCCTGGGATGGGTGACCGCTATATACAACGAGGCTATTTCATCATAAACACCGCAACAAGCTCGCCACTTGTTAGGTGTTGCAATACCTATGGTGAATACCATCGGCGAAATGAGGATGGGTTAATCCCTCCGCTGGGACCCTGAGGCCGTTTAAACGGTTCTCGGGAGCCAAATTGGCACCCGTGATGGTATTTATTTATTTATTATTCATATTAATTTAGTAAAAAAAAAGTTTCAAAAAAAAAAAATCATTTAAAAACCTAATGTCAAGTTTGTCACAATTAATATTTAGTTGTTTTCATAAAGTAATATATACATACGGAAATTTTTATTCTAAATGTCAATAAAAATAATTAATTATTAGTAATTATAAGTAATTTTATGACAAAGTATCGGTAGAACTCTTTGCCGACTAACAGCATAAGTGTAATATGGCCAAAAACGTAGCATTTACCATATATGTATGTATATGTATCATCACGGGTGCCTTACGGCGCCCGAGACCGCCTAGACGGCCCCAAGGTACCCAGCGGAGGAGTTTTAATCCCACCTCGTCGTAGCCGATGGTATGACTCATACATCGAACAAGTGGCTAGCTCGTTGCGATGTTTTGAATAGACTCAATAACCCATCTATAAACAGTTTCACAAGTTGGTATATTGAAACCGGGACCGACAGCTTAACGTGCTCTCCGAGGCACTATAGTGGTGTTGTCAAACAAATGTACATACATTTTTAAATTAAAAACTCATTGGTACACACCAGGATTCGAACCAGGGACCTAAGTGTTTTTAAGTCCAATGTCTAACCAACTCGGCCACCACGTATATAGGATTACCAAATTTGATTTAAATCGCGTCATCACACTAAGAAATGTGAAACGAAACCTTTTTTACAAAAAGTATAAAATAATGTAGTTACAAGTATTATACATTTTTTTGTAGGTATTTGAAGTCGGTTTATTTTTTTTGTTACAAAAATTTGTTTAGGCACTTTGGTCGCTTAGCAGTCTCGTGTAATCTTCCAACAAATTATAATAAAAACATAACACACTGCTTAGCCATCTAGTGTTCAAAATTGGGACTTCTACCTTCACTCTAATAGGGAGTAATTAATAAGAGGGCGTGTTTGTGAAATAATAATAATAATAAAATAAATAAATTATCCCGGTAAGATTTTTTGATTTTTGACAAGAAAAATACAAATAAATGAAAAGGTGTATGTGTATAATAAAAATTAATAAACAGGTGCGAGAGTGTAAAATATATAAAGAGGGTGAGAGTGTAAAATAAATAAAGAGGGTGAGAGTGTAAAATAAATAAAGAGGGCGAGAGTGTAAAATAAATAAAGAGGGCGAGAGTGTAAAATAAATAAAAAGGGCGAGAGTGTAAAATAAATAAAGAGGGCGAGAGTGTAAAATAAATAAAGAGGGCGAGAGTGTAAAATAAATAAAGAGGGCGAGAGTGTAAAATAAATAAAGAGGGCGAGAGTGTGAAATAAATAAAGAGGGCGAGAGTGTAAAATAAAGGGGTAAGCAAGGTACTCAAAGGCTTTGCGTTTGAGTACCTTGCCGCAAAAGCGAGTCCCACCTTTTTCTTTGTGATTTTAATATTTAAACCTGTGAGGTTTATATATAAATATTTGTTTTTTAAGAAGGTCATTGGAAACTAAAAAGGCAAGATAAAATATAAAGATCAAATAGGTATAGATACCACAAGGATAGTAACTTAGATAAGGCTATTTGTTTACCAACATAAGGACTTATGTGATAAAACATATAATAAATTACACGGGATAGTAAATATTTTTCCCTGCATACCGAACTGCGGGATTATTTGTTTTTGCAAATTGGACCGCTTTTTACGTTGGAGGCTAACATATATAACATATATGCTATAAGACTCTAACTAACCTTTAGGTGGCCTCTATAATTTCGCACAAAAATGCAAAATACCGTCAAGTGATCTAAGGCACTACCATGGGTTTGCGTCCTCCTCAGACCACTGCCTACACCACGTGCCAAATTTTCATAGATTTCCAAAAATCAATTAAAAAAACGAAATCATATATTTTTGGAATTTTTTCTTTTCTTTTTGAAGCTCATTAAGGTCAGGGAAAATCTAAAAAAAGTGACTGGAAAATCGGGAAAAGTCAGGGAAATTCGTGTCCTAAAAAAAGTGGCCACCCTGTGTAGAAGTGGTAGTCTCCTTTCATAGTGCGATTGATTTGACGATAAAAAAGCGAGGATACAAAAATATTTGTCGCCGTCCTGCATAGTGGGAGCCGGCTAAATGATGCGGTTACGTTCAAAATATAAACAACAATGTATTGGTCGACCTCATTCGTGGACTATGTAGGTCTGTTTACCATCAGGTAGTCATCACAAAGTCACATGCCCCCAATAAAAAACCTGTATGACATTCCACCGTTTGTTTATAAACTTTATAAAATTTTAATAAAATGTGAAAGTAAAAAATATAGGTAAAATTATCCTATGAACGTTTATAGGTTTAGGTAAAAAACGGTCTAAATAAAAAAAAAACGGAAAAATGACCCGAAATTTCCGACCGAATTGATAGATTGACTAATGATACCATTTGTTCGCAATAGATGGCAGTACAGCTTACATTACCCCTAGTATGAATTTTCTAACTATTACTTTGCGTTTGAGTTAACTAAAGTATGGGAAATAGTTCAGCGCTCCAAGCGGAAATTTTGAGAACTTAAAATGCGAGCGTGTGATTGGTCAAAATGTTAATGCAGTAGTTAACGCGAAAGTTAATGTTAAATAAAAACTCACACTAGGACTCAAAGTGTGGGACTCAAATATTACTTCACTCGAACGAAAAAAAAAATCCAAAGACAGGGCTAATTTTTTTTGTGAAAATACTTATATGGCAAATAAAAATACACATCTTTTACTAAAAAGATGTGGGATTCTATTTTATTATTATAATGGCTCTATATGTATATTGAGCCGCAGCGGCTTACTTGATTTACGATTTTGTTCCTTATTTCTTAGCACTTATTATATTATTTTGGGCCGGAAACTGTTAAAACTGTTACACTTCACTCAACCTTAGCGATTTTTTAAATATTTTTTTTTCATTAGCTATGGCTATAATGGAAAATCCATTTGTTTTGCCTATGACAATTTTGAAAGCGATATTTTGATGACACGGAAAGTTGAGTCAAATGTCAAACTACTTTCTTGGCCGACTGTACAATAAACAAAAACAACTCACATGTAGGTACACAGTTTATAAATCAGACGTACCGACAAAATGGCGTCAAATTCTCGTAAATTTTACTTATATTGTAATATAAATCATGATTAACGCCATCGAATTTAAATGGAACGCGCGCCTTTCTTATTGAAAGATCTCAAGAGTGGTTTATTTTGAAACTGTTTATTTAAACGGTATGTATGTATTTGTAAACATCTTAAGTACCGCATGGTCGAAATCAATCAAAAATATTCTGAGTGGCTTTATGTTCGGTAGGACGTTGGCCTTAAGGGCCCAGGCGAAGCTTTTAAACGTTAAACGCTAACGACTGCGTTTTTGAAAATCGGATTAGCGGCATCAAAAACGATGGCACATCTTGCGACTTTCGTTTTTTGAGTGCGTTAACGGAAAAACCGGTAAAACATCGGTAAAGCTTAAAATCGGTAGAATAAAGAGCCATTTTGATAGTTTGACATTAAAGAAAACGTAGACGTTCGTTTGCCCATACAAACGTACTCCCAATACCAACTTGGCTGTTGGTTGAAGTCCAATTATTTTTTTTAAGTTCGTAATTGTACGCAAAATTCTTTCTGTTGTAGGTTAAAATTGTTTTAATAATATTACAAAAGTTTTTGGTCTGATTTAGAAAAAAATAAAAACAATGAGTAAGATTAAAAAATACAATGACCGACAAAAATATGATTTTAATTCTGTGACACACGAACAGTAATCGAGTAGGTATTATTGGAAGTGCGAAAGCTAATTTTGTATGGAGAACGCGGAGTTCGCGATTACGAATGAAGTGTTAGTTATACTCCCTTGCTTATACTTTCTTTTATCTGTACTTGTTTTTACTTAAACCCCTTTTTAACTGTGCTGGTAGGCGCCCGAGACCGCCTAGACTAATCTACATAGAAAACTATCAATTTCATTCGAATACATTGAGCGACATGCATGTCGAAAGCGTGAGAATTGACAGGTGACAGCGTACCTCCCGCCTACTGTCACTGTCAAAATCCATACGTTTTGAACTGAGGCGTGAATTTTCTCTCCCTATACCTAAGTCTTTGAATTATTGTCGAGGTAGTGTTGCATTAAAATAAAATAAAAGAACCTGTGAATAAAAGTCACGTCATATTACCAGTTAGTATTTTAAAAATATGTCTAGATGACATAATAGATCACTTTTGGTCATTATGCTCAAACCCCAATTAGCAACATGCTAATTTTAGCCTATAATGAATATGCAAATAAGTTTGTTAAGCTTAATTAGCGAGTCTCAAGTGTGGCGCCATTTTTTTTAGACATTTTTGGTTTAATTTACACAGAGTTGAATCAGTAAAGATCTATTCTATATACATGGTGACTTTGAAAGGATGTACTTTGGGCTAATATGAGGTTCTACTGATCAATACGAATAACTTTTCCCATAGAACTATGTGCCGCAAACAAAAAAAAAGATTTGGCTTCCCTATACAAACTGGTTCAATTTAACATTACTAGTTTGTATGAGAAGACAAACGTTTTTTTATTTGCGAAACATAGTTCCATGGGAAAATTTGTTTATGGAGCAGTGAGGATAATAAAATAAACTCGTAATGCAAAAATACGTCTTTGTCGCCGCCTATTTCGTAATTGCTCATTTAGGCGGCATAGAGATCAATATTGTTAAACAACAATATATTGATCGACCCCATTCATGGAGTTTATAGGTCTGCTTACATTTGCGGCACATGGTTCCATAGGAAAAGATCAGAATCGAACAGATTTGATCAGCAGAACCTCATATTAGCCCAAAGTACATCCTTTCAAATTCACCATGTGTAATGAAATTAAGTTATCTGTCACTGTTATCTTTTTTAACTGGCCCAAGTGACAGGTGATAGTATACTATACTCGCTATCGTGTAAACCTCTCTGTTGATTCACTAAATATATATTCTACGACATGTTTCTATGCAAGAAGCGAAGAGTACACACAAGTGTGGAATTTCAAGGACAAAACTATAAAGAATTCTTGTAATTAACTATAGAGTAGGGTGACAATACACGCAGACGTAAACAAAACATTTTTTTTTATTAGAGCACACTTTTTATTAGGTGGATAAAAAGTCATAGTGGTGGGCAATTCTCGCGCTTTCGGCATTCATCTCGATTCGATATTTTTGAACGAAAAATGGCATATTATATCATTTTTCGTTCAAAAATATTGAACATTAAACGAAATAAATAATAAATATTAATTAATTAATAATAAATATTTAAATATTGAACGAAAAATTACATATTTAGTCATTTTTCGTTTAAAAATCTCGAATCGAGATGAATGTCGAAAGCGCTAGAATTGTCCACCTGCTATGACTTTTTATCCACCTAATGGTAAGCAGACCTACAAACTCCATGAATGGGGTCGATCAATACATTGTCGTTTAACAATATTGATCTCTATGCCGCCTAAATGAGCAATTACGAAATAGGCGGCGACAAAGACGTATTTTTGCATTACGAGTTTATTTTAATATCCTCACTGCTCCATAGACAAGAAATGGATGCAGTAGTCTCCGGAAAACCGGTAAACCCACATATATCCTTATAATTATATATTTTGCTACTTGTTGTGGCTTGGTTTCCTTGCCTATTCCTAGAACTCAATATCTGTCCTATTCACATTTGAATTTACGCGGCATCGTCACGTGACCTATGCGGCGTAGCGCAAGCGCAACCAATCGGCGATCGAGCCATTGTACAAACTGAAAAATTAACCTAAAAACATTGTGCCCCTGCTAGCACCTTTAATAATAGAAATATATAATTAAAGAACAATTAAAATAAGTGAAAAGTGTAGTGCTTGGCCGGCCTGGCTATTATTCGTCGTTGAACCGTGAGTACCTAGTCTTAATCCTCCAAGTTACCTATTTTCTTAACACTTAGATCAGCAGGTTTCATTATCCCCTAGCTTGGATGTGAACCAGGGAAGTCTCTTTAAAATAAGCAGCCCAAAATATAGATGCAATATTGACCACAGAGCTATTCCGCAAACAAACTTAATTATATACCTACAGTCCACTGCCTAAAGCACAACCACTACTAGACAATAACACGCTTCGTATTTCGGTTGGCTTACGAATAGGAATTAAGCTCTGTAAGCCTCATATTTGTGTGTGCGGTTCACTGGTTGATCCTTTTGGTCATGGACTTTCTTGTGTCCGGAGCGCGTTAGAGTTTCGCGGCATGCAGCCATAAACGGCATTTAAAAAAAGGCTTTGGCTTCAATTTAACGTCGGGTGTCTCCCGTAATGATGAGATGAGACCTGACGGTATGCCACTGATACCTTGGAGCCAGGGTAAATGCCTGATTTGGGATGCCACGTATTGGCACTCTCGCCCCCAGCTATGTGCACAGTTCTGCTCAGCACGCTGGCTCTGCTGCTGCAAAAGCCGAAAACCGAAAAAAAAAACAGAAATATTCCAAATTAGAAGATTATTATCAGTTTTCGGCTTTTGCAGCAGCAGAGCCAGCGTCCCCTCCTTGGACCTTGGAGCAAAGATACGAAGCAGCTGGTAAACCAAATTGGTCACCAACTGTATGAAGTACTAAACGACACCCGGGCTCGCTCGTTTTTATGCCAGAATATTAGCCTGGTGAATCAACGAGGCAATGCCGCTTCAGTTCTCGGTACCTTAGAAACATTATCTGGAATTAACGAACTGTAGTGTGAGTTTTTTTAACATTTACTTTCGCGTTAACTTTACTACGTTAACATTTTGACCAATCACACGCTCGCATTTTTAGTTCACAAAATTAGTTCACAATAGAAGTAGTGCAAGAGTTTGTATGTATCAGTATCATCACTGGTGCCTTACGGCGCCCGAGACCGCCTAGACGGCCCCAGGGTACACAACGGAGGGTTTTTAATCCCACCTCGTCGTAGCCGATGGTATGAGTCTACACCAAACAAGTGGCTAGCTCGTCGCGATGTTTTGAATAGACTCAATAACTTATCTATAAACAGTTTCACAAGTTGGTATAGTGAAACCGGGACGGACAGCTTAACGTGCTCTCCGAGGCACTATAGTGGTGTTGTCAAACAAATATACATAATTTTTTTTATTAAAAACTCATTGGTACACACCGGTATTAGAACCAGGGACCTAAGTGTTTTTAAGTCCAAGGTCTAACCAACTAGGCCACCACGTATATATAAGGATATATAAGAGTTTACGTCGTTTTATACTTTATGAGGGTATAATTCGGGCAAACTAGCAGTTTTAGATTATAGACCAGATAATTTGGTATACTCTCAGTGCTTGGAAGTAATTTATACTTGTAGAACTGACCGTTCCGTAGGAAACAAACATTCCATAGGATCACTCCTTTCTCCTCAACAATCAAAACTGTTAACATTTCTTTTTCTTTTTTTTTACTGTATGCGAATTTATTTATTTATGTATGTTTATGTATAAATTATAATACCAGTATGTAGTGTTATATTACCTAATAATTTACTTAAGTATATATCTTTGTATTTTATATTATATGTTGCATTAATTAGCACTCTGCCTGTTATTGGTCAATCTCCCAAAGGTTAGCTGGTAGATAATGCCTAAGGCATTAAGCTCGCCTATGTACAATGCAATAAAGAATTTTTCATTCATTCATCCATCACACCATCAAGGCAAATAAATACCTTGATGCATGTTATAGCGAGACATAATAGTGTTTTTTTTTGTCAAACAATTGTACTTATATTTTTACATTTGAATTTCATTTTAGTTAAAATACCACGTAAGTATATTTGGCGTCAAGTATACATAAAATTAAAATATCTTTATTTTGCTGTACACAATGTGTTTTTTAATATCTGCTTATTTTGCAATAGTGCTTATTTTGCCAGTTATTGCGTGCGTTGGTTTTTTTTCCGTACACACAAAATATTATAAAATCAACCTTCCTCATTTTATAACCATAGATATATATGTATATACGTGGTGGCCGAGTTGGTTAGACCTTAGACTTAAAAACACTTGTCCCTGGTTCAAACCCCGGTGTGTCTCAATGAGTTTTTAATATAAAAAAATATGTACATTTGTTTAACAACACTATAGTGCCTCGTAGAGCACGTTAAGCTGTCAATCTCAGTTTAATAATTCCAACTTGTGAAACTGTTTATATCGCGACAAGCTAGCCACTTATTCGGTGTAGACTCAAAACCCCTCCGCTGGGTATCCTGAGACCGTCTATGCGGTCTCGGGCTTTGTAAGGCACATATATTTATATCCAAAACCATATATATAGTACCTAGGTATACTTGGCACATGTTGTATATACATAGTTTAAATTTTTAGTTTAAATAACAATATAATCACAATTTTAAATGATTTGATAATTTTATGTCCTCAATTAATCATAAAATTATGGTCTCTGTACTCTGTAAAAGTAAACAATTTTATCAATATATTTGCCCATTTCGTAACCGCATCATTTAGCAGGCATAGTTAAAGCGATTATTGATCTACCCCGTTCATGGAGTTTGACGTTCAAGGTTGATTCCCTACAGTTTAAACTGTACAGTAAGTGAACGATTGTTTAAGGCCGTTCCTTCAAATTTTGCCGCTTTTCGGTGTTTTAAGGGTTTTTTAAGCTTATTTTATCCTATTACAACCACGGGGAAAAAAAGAAAAAAACACAGTGATATGAACTAGACTTTCCGTTACAAGTTGGTTTAAAAAAAAAAAATATATTCCTATTATTATTAAAGTTTAAAAAATAACAACACAATGCTTAAATATACCAAAAATATTAGGATGCTGCATCTTCTTTTATACTAAACTATTCATCATTACAAAACTTACACTGATAGAAAGAGAATTAAAAAAAGAATCATTTCGTTTTTTTAATTCTCTTTTTTTGGTTTTTATATATATATATCTTCACGGGTGCCTTACGACGCCCGAGACCGCCTAGACGACCCCAGGGTACCCAGCGGAGGGGTTTTAATCCCACCTCGTCGTAGCCGATGGTATGAGTCTACACCGAACAAGTGTTCTCTCGTCGGTCTACTCGTTCGGTGTAGGCTCGCTTTTTTTTTGGTTTTTCATGGTGTTTAATATAAATTTGTTGATTTTTCGTTCGCCAGGCGGTCGGAATTAGTCCGCTATTATGCGCTTCGACATACGGCTGTAAGGCAGCCTCTTAAAGTTCAATTTTGTTAGAATAAAATACATAAACTGGTCTGTCAGTCAGGGTATGGCCTTAACAAAACTAATGGCAGATCTACAGTTTACATGCTTTTCAATTTCGTAAGTCATTACGCATAAAAAAAATTTTTTTTTTTTTCACTAACTTAGGCGACTGCTCTCGTTTTCCCTCGTGAATTTAATTAATTGCTGTCCCCTCTTGCTGGTCAATACTGATCAAACTCTTGATATAAACACAATATTTTATGTAATTATAATTATGTAACTGGTATACTTAGTTTATTTTATATATAAACACAACTGCTTATGTATGTATATATACAAATATTTCACTCCCAACCCAAAGATTGAAAGATTTATTTATGTGAGATGAACTCTAAGTGATAGAGAATGGAAAGGTTTTTTTAATATTTTTTATTATTAGGCGCCAAAATAGATGAAGCATGCAAGGAAGTATACAGGGAGCATGAATGAATAACAACTTATTATAATATTATTTTATTTTACACATTACACTCCTTACACTCTGTCATAATGCCATGCAAATCTCAGCTGGGTGGTTGTAAAACACACATGATAAGAATTTATGTGGAAACCTTATTGACCTTTGCTGACATTATAGACTGCACACACACATAACAATGTAACATTTTTTTGTAATGACGACTAGGTGTTCCCTAACCCAACTAAACTCCTAGTTGGTAACTTGGTTATCATGTCTTAAATAAAACACACATACACATATTTATTATATCAATTGGAATAGGCAAAGGAGCAACTTAAAAAAAAAAAAAAGGAAAAAAAAATTTTTTTAACATTTTTTCTAAGTAGGGCGGTATTGTAACACGAATAAATTTTGTGTTACATCCTATATGCCTATCTACACAATTAATTTTGAACCTTCCCGCTAATCTCTTATCAGCAATTTACTACTGCCATCTGTTGTCAATTATTTGTACTACATTGTACAGAATAGTCACCTGGTATCATTTTAACTCATATTTTTATATAACTTACTATTTCTACTTATAAATATTTAAACAATATAATAAAAATTGCTTTAATATATTTATAATATTCTATTTATGTCAATTGAAATGAACGCTTACTTGAGTTTATAATTTTTTAATAATAGCAACCCTGAGACACTAGTCAATTTTGAATTCTTCGTTGAAAACATTTTTACAGATACCAACAAGTTTGGTTTATTGTGTTTTGTCTAAATGGTGGGTAGAATTAACACCTAGATGAAAGCAATAAAAGGTCGCTTCTCGACCATATAAAGGTTTTTACAGTCATGGAGCGAGGAAAAGAAACATGTTGATTGTTAGTGCATTGCGGCCATGGTGCCAACACATTCTTGAGTTATAAAGTGCCTCCGGATATAGACTTCTAGATCCTCTCATACTCTGCTGTGACATTCTGCTGTGCAATCCACCTGCTGTCACAAACACACATGCATCTACACTGCGTTCTGCCACTATCACTCATCTACTGCGCTATTGAGTTTCTCTTCTACTGCCTGGTCACACCCTGGTGCTGACGTGCCTGGAGTTCAAGCCTGCTTGGAGTACTAGAGGGACACTGCTGCAAGCTCCTGGCCATAGCTGAGGTTGTCTCATTCTTAATCTTAAATTTCTAAATGATAACTACCTAATGTACAAGTAAATTCATCATGTGTTCTGTGTTCAAGGGTACACCTACTAAACTATCTACTGCTTGATTTTTGTACTTTGCAAGCCTCTGCTACTTATTATACTACTCTAGTAAAGTGCATGGCGCCCATCTACTTACCTCTTGAACATAGACAAACTTAATAGTAACTTATTTTCTGTACAAATTAACTTAGGGTCTTGGAGACCATAGCTGTGAGAATGTCTGGGTGATAATCAAAAGGCTTCACCCACACCCTGGTTCATTCTTATAAACTAATAGTAATCTGTACAATTTGTGAAACTCAGTGTTTAATATTTTCTAGTGTAACTTTATTCAACTTAACTCTTAGCATAGTGCCATTCACAACTGCAGGTGAAAGCACTATAAAGTATTGTATTCAAACCCTTAGAATAAAGCTTTAGAGCTGTGAAGCTGTGACAGCACAGGAGTGCCAGCTCATCACACATTGTAAATTGTTACCTCTTAAGTCTTTTTTTTATTAACTAATCTAACCATTCTATTGTTCACCTGTTTAGGCTTGTGTATTTTTTTTAATATATATCTGTTTCCTTAATTTTCACAAAATCTGAGTTCATAATTTCACTTCCTCTTAGGCTGCCTTTATAAAGTGACTTTGGCTTTCTTCTCAGCTTAATATATATATCCAATTTAATAAAACTTCAGAATCTCTTATCATTATTTATTGATATATTGCTTTTAACGCTGAGAATAAGGCTGAAACACCCACTACCAAAATCTAATGTTATAAACTTTGTTATTGAATATAGGACGTAGGTAAATATGCATATTTCCAGTTTCTTTTTTAACCGTGAAATTAAAAATAATTCCATGGAATAACAAATTTGTTCAAGTCAGTTACGTTTAGTTATTTCAGCTGTGTACAATTAGGTACCGCGTCAGATATATAATACATGGTGACTTTGAAAGGATGTACTTTGGGCTAATATGAGGTTCTCCAGAGGCTCTACCATGGGTTTGCGCATTGTAGAAACGTAACGTATTCATTTACGTATACGTGAGCAACAACCAGTAGCCCTAGTGTGAGTTTTTTTAACATTTACTTTCGCGTTAATTATACTACTGCGTTAATATTTTGACCAATCACACGCTCGTATTTTTAGTTCTCCAAATTTCCGCTTGGAGCGCTGAACTATTTCCCATACAAATTTTAGTTAACTCAAACGCAAAGTAATAGTTAGAAAACTCACACTAGGGGTACAGTAGGATCGCTTTATTCAATCCTGTTACCAAAAATAAAGCGATCCTATTGGTTGTTGCTCACGTATATGTAAATGAATACGTTACGTTTCTACAATGCGCAAACCCATGGTAAAGCCTCTGATCAAATCAAAGAACTTTTCCCATGGAACCACGTGTCGCAAATGAAAAAAAAATGCCATACAAACTAGTAATGTTAAAACGACCAATTTGTATGAGGAAACCAAATTTGTTTTTTCATTTGCGACACGTGGCTCCATGGGAAAAGTTGTTCGATTCGATCAGCAGAACCTCATATTAGCCAAAAGCACGACCATACAAATTCACCTGTATATCACGACAGTATAATAGAATGGTTTTATATAAATAAGGTGACCCGTAAAGTAAATGTTCTTACCACTAAAAACAATATTTTACTTAGCACATTTTTTTTATATATAGGACAATTTACAAATATTGCTCTGTCACCAACTAATCTCTAGGCTTGTACTAAGTGTACCAGAAACAACGATATAATACATATAATATTTTATAAACACCCAGACCATGTCAAACTGTACAGAAAATACGTACCTACTATTTTTTTCTTTTTGCCCTGGTGGGAAACGAACCCACGACCTCCGGATACAACGCCAAAGGCTTATATTAGTAAGTCCAAACTACTTTGTTTGACTAACAGTCCTACCTAGAAAACTAACTTTATATTTCTAAGAACAATGACCGAACGGAAATGGACGGTACATTCCTAACAATAATTTGTTATATAAAACATTAAATATTTATATTATAATATAAACTATTTTATATAACAACTTCAAGGGTTACTCTAAATATTCCAATCTATTTTGATCTCAAACGAAATACTCATATCTATGATCGAAGATTTTGATAGGAAGGTTACTATTATTCACTTATTACTTAGATAGAAAGGGCTTGTCCATCAAATCATAGCTAACCGTACCATGCTGGGACCCTGAGACAAACGCGGATCCACCGTTGTGGGCACGATGGGCATGCGCACAATTCTAATGGTGGAACTTCACTTGGTGTAGCGTATTTGTGTTGCGGTTTCGCTGTATTTGACCAAATATTTGTGCAAAAAACAATATACACATGGAATCAAATAGTAAATAACTTGAATGTTTTTTTTATTGGAGCACGACATGTGACTTTGTATCTACCTGGTGGTGAGCAGACCTATAAAGTCCATGAATGGGGTCAATTAATAATTGTTCTTAAACAACATTGACTGCTATGCCGGCTTAATGAAGCGATTACGAAATGGGGGCGACAATGACGAATTGCATTACGAGTATATTTGAATATACTCGCTGCCTTATTAATTCAACTACCCATTTCGTAACCGCACCCTGGAAGGAAACTACCATCTCGACAAGAAATCGATGCAGTAGTCTCCTAAAAACCGGTGAACTCACAGGCTAAAACCGAAACATGACTAGGTCACTTGACGGTTTTTGCATTAGTATGGGAGGTGGTAACGAGACCGGTCGGTCGGCCTAACGAAGTTATAGAGAACTTCCTCCCACCTAAACTTCACTTAGTGTAGTGTATTTGTGCAACGGTAATTGACCAAATATTTGTGCAATAAATAATATACTCAAACCGGGCATCCACATATGGATTCAAACAGCACATAACTTGAATGTTTGTCTTATTTGCCCTATCATTTGCCAACTAAATTAAAAACCATAAATCTCAAACAGTTTCCTTTGTCCAGTCCATTGTGATTTATGTTTATCACTGAGAACAAAAGTAATAATTATATACGAAAACACAGTTAGTGCCGACACATGCTAATGAAGTGCACTTTAGCTAACTATAGCCAGCACGAATATTTGGCGTATTTCAGTCATT
This sequence comes from Monopis laevigella, assembly GCA_947458855.1. Classification (NCBI taxonomy): domain Eukaryota; kingdom Metazoa; phylum Arthropoda; class Insecta; order Lepidoptera; family Tineidae; genus Monopis; species Monopis laevigella. The sequence goes on from OX381597.1 coordinate 13,984,382, forward strand.
TGATGTGTGACCAAAAACCGACAAGCGGACGGAAATGAGTATTTGCTATTCGCGTTATTTGCACAAATATGTCAAATAGACACGAATATCCCCTCTACACATGGGCAAATACACAAATACGCTACACCAAGTAAAGCACCATAGACTTGTAACTTTACACTTTCACGGGCTGGAACTGATGATATAATATCCAATGCCCAGATATAAAGTCACATGCTATACTACAGTAAAAAAAAAACATCATATTTTTTAAAATAAAAGTAAGAAGAAACGAATTCATTCTATGTATTGGAAATGGCTATCATTGACAATTTGTTAGTTAGGCTTAAAAACATAAAACAGATTTTCTTAAAAATTAGCTTTCCTTTAGTTTGCCGTTTGAAGTTACATTCCACCATTTGATCCTTATAAGCGGCACTATCAGCTGCTGCAATATATAAATACAGAATAAGTTTTTTTTTCAAAATCGCTCGATTCCCGGCAAGGAGAATATTTTTTTCAAAAATCTAATGATATAGTTTTAGTTTTTATCAAAATTGGCCCTGAGACTCCTTTGAGCATTTTTCGCTATTTCTTCTAGTTTAGGATTTGGCCTTGAAGGCACACTTGAAAAATTCACCCTGTATACACAGAAGCCCTGTATACGCAGTTTATATGAATTCTTCAAATTACTCGGTGCTACAGTAAAGTTAGAATTTTTATTTTAGAATATTAGACAGGAGAAGAGTGACTTTTTAGTTTTTACTTTTTTAGTATTTTTGAGATTTTTGTTATAAATTTCCATATCGGGATATTCTAATAATTGTTTTTTTTAAGATAAAAATGTTGGGTGGGGCGCGAACCCACGACCCTCGCTTTGGCGGTAAGATACTCAACAATTGAGCAACCTTCTTTACACTTTTGGCACTTTTGTCTTTACTACACTAAACATGTCATGGAATCTCTCGTTTACACTCAAGAACAAAATTGATTGATCCCATTCATGGACTTTGTAGGTCTGCTCCCACCAGGTAGATACAAAATCACATGCCGTGCTCCAATAAAAAAATAAAAAAAAGCTCCCCAAAATTTTAACCGGGGTTACCAATATTCAACTCGAATTCAAATAATACTCGATATCAATTAACCTATAAATCGATAGTGACTGATGAATGGATTCGTATCGTATATCTTATTCGATGTCAGTAAGATATATGACCCGCGACAGCCATGTCGTTAAATATAATTAAGTACGTATTGTATTTTATATCTACCTATTCTGTGAATAGATAAGTTACATTTTACCATATTAGTAATATAGAAGTTATGGTTACACAGATTCCTTTTAGGGGAATTTACATACATACATACCATCACGCCTGTATCCCTGTTATGGGGTAGGCAGAGAGCAATGTACGCCATTTCGTACGATCCCTACATACTTCACTAGCTACCTCAACATTCATACATCTTTTCATGCATTTCTATTTCGGAGACTGCGAATTTGTCCCTTTCTCAGAATATCTCCTATTTGATCGAGATAAATGCGCCTTGGTCGACCACGAATTCCACCAACATTCTCAATTTTTGTTTTATAAATTGTTTTGGTTAATCGTTTATCACTCATACGTTCAACGTGGCCGAACCACCTTAGCATACCTCTTTCAATCTTCGATACAACATCGTCTTCCGTTCCACTTCTCTCTCTCAATATTTCATTTCATACCTATATATATGGAATTTTATACCTATATAGAAAAAAGCATTTCTAATTTTGTTTTGTTCTTCGTACAAAGAACGGAAAAAGTGATCAAAGACCATACAGCCCTGCATTTTTTTTGACACTCAGAGCTCTACCATGAGATTTAACTTCGTATTAACGTAACGTTAAAGTATCAACTAAATTATTTTTCCAAAACTTTTGATAGGTAGGTTTTTATAATACGAAATTAGGAAAACCCTTTCCAAGTGAAAGGTGATTTTTAGGTGGATCTTTAACTTTGTAGTAAAAACCGTCAAGTGACCTACTCAGATTTTACATATATTACCCTGGCTGGGCCCTAGTTCTGGCGCTTTCAACTTATGTGTCGGTTCGATATATTCGAGTGAAAAGTGACTGATAGAAAGCTGTCAGTTTAATTCGAATACATCAAAACGACATGCATGTGATGAAACGAAGCTAGAGAATTCCTCTATAACCCGCCATTTTATTAAAAATAAATTAGTTCGAAAATAAACATACATCCTATATTACTCACTGGGTTAAATAGAGCTTTCTATTGATGAAAAATCGGTTCGTAAGTTTTTGAGTTTATAAACACTGATGGCCGTATTAATAGTCGTTGCTTAGCCTGAGCCATTGCTTGGAACTGTCAAAATTTAGTTTTTTCATAGGCAGTTTGACTCGGCTAAGCAACTTAACAACGACTATTAATCCGACCCTTCGACAATGGTAAATTATGCAGTAAAAATGATTTATTTTGTCTTAAGTAGGAATCGAATACACGACAGGGAAACAACGTCAAGAAAGTAACCACTAGACCATAGAGTAGGTCTCACGGAGGCACATAAATCTCCTAAGTCGTTATGTCGTAAACCATTGATTAATTGCGACCACATATATTTATATCCCAATAACTTGGACATTGCGTATACCTATACCTACCATGGAGATTTACAGAGTGACTTTAAAAGGATGTACTTTGGGCTAATATGAGGTTCTGCTGATCAAATCCAACAACTTATCCCATGGAACCATGTCCTCCAAATGAAAAAAAAATTTGCCTTCTCCATACAAACAATGTTAAAATTTGCAATTTGTATGGGGAAGCCAAATTTTTTTTCATTTGCGACAGATGGTTCCTTGGAAAAAGTTGTTCGATTTGATTAGCCCAAAGTACATGACCTTTTCTAATGTGTCAAAAAGATATTTGTTGTCAAATCCACTTAAGACGCAAGGTTGTGTCTTTGTTTTTAATTAAACCACAAATTACAGCCATTCAGGATGGCATGTCATCTCTAATAACTATAAATGGGTTGCAACATTAAAGTAGATTAATAATTAGTATACACCCTAAGGCCCAATTAGGCCTTTATTTATTTGCATTTAAAGTAAAAAAGGTTGATAAAATATCTATCTACTTATAGTGACAACCTCCGTAGACTAGTGTTGGCGCCTTTGGCTTGTATCCGGAGGTCGTGATTTTTTTGCCATGGGTGGGAATTCAATTCCCACCCATGAAAAAATATAAGTACTCTTTTCGGTACAGTTTGTCATGGTTTAGGTGTTTATAAAATATAATATGTATTATATCGTTGCTTCTGGTACACATAGTACAAGCCTAGAGCTTAGTTTGTGACCAGAGCAATATGTGTAAATTGTCCCTCATATTATTATTATTATATTATTAGACCTCTTAAAGCGAGCTAATATCTAGGTATCTAGATTCTACTGAAATAGCCTAGACTTTCTCGGCAATAACAATTGTAGGTATGCGGTTAAGCACTTAAATATTGCTTTCTATTAGAAATGGACAGTTACTAGGACTTAGGGGTCGTTTACACTAAATTTGCGACAGAGTGCGAGATTTTGAGGCTTAGAAATTTTCTAAAGCCGTTTTCTTAGTGATCCTATTGCTGGGGCTCTAGAGAAAAATCAGGCAAGGCGACGAGTGGTGTCGCCTTCAATCAAAACTGTATAATCTTTGGCAGGTGACAGCGTACCTCACGCCTACTGTCACTGTCACAATACATACGTTTTTGACTGAGGCGACGCGACATGTCGCCTCGCCTGCTTTTTCTCTAGAGCCCTTGGAGAGTACTCACTACTCAGTTACTTTTTTTTTTTTTTAATAGAGCACGGCATGTGACTTTGTATCTACCTGGTGGTGAGCATACCTACAAAGTCCATGAATGGGGTCGATCAATAATTGTTGTTAAACAAAAATATCGCTCCCACTATGCCGGCTAAATGATGCGATTACGAACCCATTTCGTAACCGCACCCTGAAAAGAGACTACCACCTCGACAAAAAATCGATGCAGTAATCTCCTGTAAACCGTATCCCATATATATATATCATCACGGGTGTATTTCGTATATATATATATATATATATACGAAAAGTGAAACATCTTGAATATACCACTGCAGTTCAAGTACCTACCAAATTAATACAAATATAATATTATGAATTTTGGAAATATCATTTGTATGAAATGATGTCGTTTTTGATCTCAACGAGAACTCACGGTTACATTATAAAACGCCTAGTGTGTGCCAAATGGAATGTTCCTTTGCCATAAATAGAATGAAAATGGAATAATGAACGAAACCACTTTACATTTGGCATGTAAGTTTATTAAATTGGGCTAGTCGTAACCTTTAAATATAATATAGGTAACCTACAAATGAAAAATGAATTCACAACATAAAATATAATATTTATTTGTATCGTTGTTTCTGGTAAACATAGTACATTCCAGAGGTTATGGCCTTTTTATAAAAACTTATTGAGTCCTTGAAGATCACTTTAGTTAAAATATACTCGTATCATCACGGGTGCCTTACGGCGCCCGAGACCGCCTAGACGGCCCCAAGATACCCAGCGGAGGAGTTTTAATCCCACCTCGTTGTAGCCGATGGTATGAGTCTACACCGAACAAGTGGTTAGCTCGTCGCGATGTTTTTAATAGACTCAATAACCCATCTATAAACAGTTTCATAAGTTGGTATAGTGAAACCGGGACCGACAGCTTAACGTGCTCTCCAAGGCACTATAGTGGTGTTGTCAAACAAATGTACATATTTTTTTTAATTAAAAACTCATTGGTACACACCGGGTTTCGAACCAGGGACCTAAGTGTTTTTAAGTCCAAGGTCTAACCAACTCGGCCACCACGTAGGCAAAATATGTTTTATATAAATATAATAATGAAGTCGTTAAAAAATATCGTTTTGTATCGTGTCGTGTTGTACAAGTGTATAGACGACCTTAGTTAGTCCGATTATAACGATAGGTAGCCATTGGTGTCATGCTAATTGAGTTTATTATACATAGATAAGATAGTACAGTAGTAGGAGCTAGGGATTTAATTAATTTTATCTATAGACTTAACGGGATGTAAAGGAATTCCTATACGTTAAGTGGGTTACTAACTGTTTATAGATGGGTTATTGAGTCTATCCAAACATTGTCACGACCTAGACACTTGTTCGGTGTAGACTCATGCCATCGGCTACGACGAGGTGGGATTAAAAACCCCTCCGCTGGGTACCCTAAGGCTGTCTAGGCGTTCTCGGGCGCGGAAGGCACCCATGATGATGTTAAAAAAAAAAAAAAAATAACCAGGAGTTCCTAGGAATAGAGCGTTTAAACCAGTAAAGATATGTCCATCTAAATAGTAGATTTGCCGGAATTCACTTACTTATTCAGGGTGAATTTGAAAGGGTGTACTTTGGGCTAATATGAGGTTCTGCTGATCAAATCGAACAACTTTTCCCATGGAACCATGTATCGCTCATATTTGTATTGATCAGTAGAACCTCATATTAGCCCAAAGTACACCCTTTCAAAGTCACCATGTATATAAAAATCATAAATTAACATAATTATATTCAGCCTGAGCAGCAGGCAGACACCCAAACAAATTAAATGTAAGATTATTTTACTGTTTTTTTATAATAAAAATTTAAGATCATTACTGTTTGTTTTGTTATTTTATTTTAGAGACTCCGTTCGTACTTATGTAAAAGCAAGACCAGTTAAAATCAGATGACATTTGACATTGGTCATTTTGCATATATATGCAAAATGACCAATGTCAAATGTCAATATATATAGGAATATGGTCATTCTCCTTTATTAATTTTATTTTTTTACTTTAGCATGAAATAAATTTATTATCTGTTCTTTGTTTCAGAGTGTTCATTATTCTGTACGCTAGTCTGTGTACTGTCCAATGCTACTGGGGACCTGACCTCCCACCAGGTCCTTACTGCGGGAAGGAAAATATATGCTGCAGAGAACGAAGGGATTCATGCTCCCATAAGATATTGGGTGAGTTTTGGGCTTGTATTATGGCTGTCCAAAGTCCGCTTCTATTGGTCGTAGCGTGATGTTATGTAGCCTATAGCCTTCCTCGATAAATGGACTATCCAACACTAAATTCTTTTTACTGGTTCGATTTATTCAAATCGATCGAGTAGTACAATATACGTTGCAGAGAACGAAGAGATTCATGCTCCCATAAGATGTTGGGTGAGTTTTGAGCTTGTATCATGCCTGTCCAAAGCAAAGTCAAAATCGGTAGCGTGTCAAGACAAGTTTAAGTAATAGAACTGGCGAGCAGCACTGTGTGTAATATTACACGAACCATTTGTTACTTAAAATTTAAAATGGTGAGTGCATTTTATACCTGCTGCGTAATATGAGCCCGCCGTCCTAATAAAATATTTTTAAATGAGGAGTGATAACACCATATATATTATTAAATTATTAAAAACCTGACGTAAGCTTTACTAGTTACTAACTACTGTAGTTACCACCGCCCATACAGATGCAAAAACCGTCAAGTGACTTAGTCATGTTTCGGTTTTAGTCTTTGGGTTCACCGGTTTTAGTCTTTGGGTTCACCGGTTTTCAGGAGATTACTGCATCGATTTCTTGTCGAGGTGGTAGTCTCCTTTCAGGGTGCGGTTACGAAATGGATGGTTAAATTAGCGATAAGGAAGCGAGTATATTAAAATATACTCGTAATGAAAATTCGTTTTTGTCGCCGCCCAGTTCGTAAGCCAGCATAGGGAGCTATCAATATTGTTAAATAATAATCGAACGATCCCATTTATGGATTTTGTAGACTGCTTACCATCAGGTAGATAGAAAGTGACATACCGTGCACCAATAAAAAAAAGTTAATATATTATGTGTGGTTTACGGTACCATTTTTTCACTAATATTATATAAACGCTCGACAAAGGCCAAGGAACTCAATATATGCTGGGTTTAAATATGCTGCATGAGAAACTGATAAGTCAGCCTAGCTAAACTGGTATATATTTTTATCATGCTTCATTATTCCAGACACTCTCTGCTACTGCGACGAGTTCTGCAACCGTACGTCTTCTCACGACGACTGCTGTCCCGATTATGAGCCCGTCTGTCTCAACATCCATCCAACTCCACCACCTCAGCCTGTTAAACTACCCTGCCAGTATAAGGGAAAGTTTTATCTACCTGGATCAACTAGGATGGATAACTGTAATACTTGGTGAGTTGATTTTTATGTTTATGGTTCCAAGCACGGGCGTAGCCAAGGGGGGGATTTAGGGGGTAAAATTCCTATACATTTTTATCGATCAATGCGGCGATTCGATTGGCGATCGTGTTCTTTGGTCAGGCCCTAGGTAGTAATGCTAAATTTTTGTTTTTGTATTGTCCCTCTTTTATAAAATTTGTTAAATTTCCATTTAAAGATAATTATTATCAGGTGGGCTATTCTCGCGCTTTCGGCATTCATCTCGATTCGAGATTTTTAAACGAAAAATGACTAAATATGCCATTTTTCGTTGAAAAATATCGAACATTAAACGAAATAAATAACAAATATTAATTAATAAATAAAAATATATAAATATTGAACGAAAAATGTCATATTTAGTCATTTTTCGTTGAAAAATCTCGAATCGAGATGAATCTCGAAAGCGCGAGAATCGCCCACCTGGCCCAATCAATTTCTAAGACTTACAGGTTCACAAATTACTTTAACAACTTTATCATGTCAGGGCGAATAAGAGTATATTTCGAGCAAAGTCTTGCACCCTATTGTAGATATATATATATATATATATATATGGTTACGCCACAAAATTTACGTGTAGCTTTTCCCCATTTATATTATTTTTATTTATGAGTTATATTTATATGTTGGCCATTAAATTAATCTCTCTCCACTCACTTTCATAATATAACGATATCACATAATCCGTTCTGTGGTTGTAGGTGACCTGAATTCATCTTCACTCTTATAAACATGTCTTTTTGTCTGTCAGTATGGCTCTTAACACTCAAGGTTTAAAATTATATCTGTTATTATCAGAAGCCACGTGTGTTAAGATGTTTAGGAATGTCGTAAATATTATTTGGATGATAAAGTGGTACTTGTAGGTTTAACTAATTTGTTTATATCTTATCTTAGATTGATAGGTAAGTACTTACGAAACTAGTGTTTTTTGTTTATATACAACTAGCTTCTAATTATTCCATGAGATTTGTTTTTAATAAACGGCCCCAGGGTACCCAGCGGAGGGGTTTTTAATCCCACCTCGTCGTAGCCGATGGTATGAGTCTACACCGAACAAGTGGCTAGCTCTTTGCGATGTTTTGAATAGACTCAATAACCCATCTATAAACAGTTTCACAAGTTGGTATAGTGAAACCGGGACCGACAGCTTAACGTGCTCTCCGAGGCACTATAGTGGTGTTGTCAAACAAATGTACATAATTTTTTTAATTAAAAACTCATTGGTACACACCGGGATTCGAACCAGGACCTTAGTGTTTTTAAGTCCAAGGTCTAACCAACTCGGCCACCACGTATATTATATCTCTTATTATCTCTCCTTTTTATTTTGCGGGTAACATTTTATTACTACAAATTGTATACATACGGAACTACATATTTAAGTGTAGTATATACGTGGTGGCCGAGTTGGTTTAAACCTTGGACTTAAAATCACTTAGGTCCCTGGTTCGAATCCCGGTGTGTACCAATGAGTTTTTAATTAAAAAAATTATGTACATTTGTTTGACAACACCACTATAGTGCCTCGGAGAGCACGTTAAGCTGTCGGTCCCGGTTTCACTATACCAACTTGTGAAACTGTCTATAGATGGGTTATTGAGTCTATTCAAAAATCGCGACGAGCTAGCCACTTGTTCGGTGTAGACTCATACCATCGGCTACGACGAGGTGGGATTCAAACCCCTCCGCTGGGTACCCTGGGGCCGTTTAGGCGGTCTCGGGCGCCGTAAGGCACCCGTGAAGATATATATGAAGATATATATATGTTGGCCGCTTTTTTAACAATGTAATGTTGATAAACATCAATTAAATTCTGCCAATCATAATGACTCGTTCTAGACTATACTAATTGTGATTTTAATTTTAACGATTTGGATCAGGGTTATTTTCATTACATATTTTTTTAAAGTGATGATCGCATTTTAATTTGCACTCTGAAAGTATGAATAATGGAAGTTCTGTAACTCCACTTGTTACAGCACTTCCGTCAGACTTTTTACGTCTTCTTACTTACATGTAGGGGTCCATTAATACATTGTTGTACAATTAAAAGTTAATCGATTAAAAAAAAAACTATATAATTAGGATCGAGTAAGTAATTTACATGTCTACGTTATTTTTTCATTAAAAAAAAAACATCATATACGTTTTTGGACACTCGAGATCGCGAATCCTTTTTCCTGGCTCCTAACAACATTAATCGGTGCCATATACATGAAATTTCATTACGATTATATTTTAATATTCTCATTGGTTTATCGTTAAATGAAAACCCCCGTTTAGTAATCCTTTCCTTTCGGCCGGATTAATAGTCGTTACTAAGCAATTGCTAATGCTTAGCAGCTACTACCCTAGTAGCTGCTTAAGGCTAAGTTGCACCTAAATAATCTATAAATGTAACGATTAAAATTAAAAATGGCGTCGAATGTACCAGTTTTATTTTGAAAGTCGAATGACAGTTGGTGTACATTCGACGCCATTTTTAACTTTAACCGATTTTTTTTTATTAGAGCACGGCATGTGTTTTGTATTTACCTGGTGGTGAGCAGACTTACAAAGTCCATGAATGGGGTCAATCAACAATTGTTCTTAAACAACATTGATCGCTCCCACTTTGCTGGCTAAAGCTGCCATTACGAATTGGGCGGCGACAAAGTCGAATTGCATTACAAGTATATTTGAATATTCTTGTTGCCTTATCAATAATTCAACCGTCCATTTCGTAACCGCACCCTGAAAGAAGACTACCACCTCGACGTGAAATCCATGTACTGAGAACCGGTAAAACCAATGACTAAAACCGAAACATGATTAGGTTACTTGACGGTTTTTGCATCTACCCTAACAAAGTTATAGACCTTCCTCCCACCTAAAAAATACTCTAACGGAGACTTTGGTATAACTCAGCCTTCTCAATTGCCCAAACTATCATATTAGAAAAACTAGTTCCTGTCTCTCTGGCTAGCTGGAAAGGGGGGGAAAGCTTGTAATAAATATAATAAATAAATAAAATATGTAATAAGTAAATAGATATACGTGGCCGAGTTGGTTAGACCTTGGACTTCAAACACTTAGGTAAAAAAATTATGTACATTTGTTTGACAACACCACTATAGTGCCTCGGAGAGCACGTTAAGCTGTCGGTCCCGGTTTCACTTGTGAAACTGTTTATAGATGGATTATTGAGTCTATTCAAAACATCGCAACGAGCTAGCCACTTGTTCGGTGTAGACTCATACCATCGGCTACGACGAGGTGGGATTAAACCCCTCCGCTGGGTACCCTGGGGCCGTCTAGGCGGTCTCGGGAGCCGTAAGGCACCCGTGATGATACATACAAGTAAATAAAGAACAAAATTTGTTTGTTCTCAGAGTTCTAAAAGTTTTCTCTAGTGTAAGTTTAATAATTGTTTTATAAGTTTTCCTCTCACAAAGAATACTCCTAACCATACAGTACCCCTAGTGTGAGTTTTTTAACTATTACTTTGCGTTTGAGTTAACAAAAATTTGTATGGGAAATAGTTCAGCGCTCCAAGCGGAAATTTTGAGAACTAAAAATGCGAGCGTGTGATTGGTCAAAATGTTAACGTAGTAGTAAAGTTAAAGCGAAAGTAAATGTTAAAAAAACTCACACTAGGGCTACAGAGGGTCTATAAAATGAAGTTTAGAATGAACATCCCTCCGCTGGGACCCTGAGGCCGTTTAAACGGTTCTCGGGAGCCAAATAGGCACCCGTGATGGTATTTAATTTATTAATAATTTAGAATGAACAATCAATCATAAAATCGATCTGTATCGATTTTGTCGATTTATCGAGCCTATCGATGCTGATGTGCTAAGGCCCTAAGGCCCAGAGAGGAAATGTTGCCAGCGCTCGGCACTATGCCGCGCTAACACTGTCAGGATTTATTTTAGCTTATACCTACATTGTTTTGTAATTATATAGTGCCTCGGAAAGCACGTTAAGCTGTTGATCCCAGTTCCACTATACCAACTTGTGAAACTGTTTATAAATCGGTTATTGAGTCTATCCAAACATCGGTGTAGACTCATATAATCGGCACGACAAGGTGGGATTAAAAACCCCTCCGGTGGGTGGTGGGAATGCAATAAGTTTTTATGAATACCGGTGTAAGTATTTTGAATAATATAAAATTGTAAAAAAAAATTTAGGGGGCTCGTTAAAAAAAAACACCCTATATCTTTAATATTGGTAATGACCCCAATATTAAAAACAATAGGTATGCCATCTAACAATACAAGTATGCGGTTTAATCATTAAACTAACCGCCCGTTCTGTAACCGCACCCTATTCTATTTTATTTTTAAATGGCCATCATTGTAAATTGTTTCTATTTTGACGAATGCAAGGTATGTACCTACCTGAATGTACCTACTTGTATATCTGTATTACACAATCACTGTAAAAAAATTAAAACCTAATTTTTAATTTTAATTTCAAAGCAATAGAATTCATTATTACTTGAATAAGTTGTAACTAGGTATGTGTTTCTTTTTGACAGACAATCAAAATCTATCACTTCTATTGGCAAACAGCCCGCAATTTGCAACGATAGTGATGTGACAAAGTTATGTGGGAAAAAGTTATCGATATTTTATTTTGCATAGAAATTAGATGACATTTCCGCAATGTTTGTTTTTATTATAAATTCCGATTATTTATACTTACTTATATTATTAATGCGAAAGTAAATTAATCCTTAGTAAATTAATATATCCTACGTTGAGTTGACCACTCAACGTAGGATATAATAATATTTATATTAATATATCTATAAATTGATATTGAAATATAGAATTTATATAATATTTGTGTACCAGAAACAATGCTATAATACATATTATATTTTATAAACACCCAGACCATGACAAACTTTACAGAAAAAATCGTTTGCCATGGTTGGGAATCGAACCCAAGGCCTCCGGATACAACGCCAAAGGCGCGGACACTAGTCTACGGAGGCTCTCATACCATCATGCAAATACCAACACGGCTGCCTTTTTAGTTCCCGAGAACCGTTTAAAGCCCAGCGGCCACATTCTGTTTCTTATAACGTAATCGTTAGATTGTCAAAATAACGAATTCCGCTATAAGCGCGCTCTGCTCCAATCACAGTAGTTTTGTAAACTTCCCTGATTGGCGGAGAGCGCGCTTATAACGGAATTCGTTATTTTGACAATCTAACGATTACGTTATAAGAAACAGAATGTGGCCGCTGGGTACCTTGGGGAAGGATTAACCCGTCCACATTTCGCCGATGGCATTCGGAGGCAATACCTAACAAGTGGCGAGTTTGTGCTGTGTTATGATGGTATAGCCTCGTTGTATAAAGCGGTAACAAATCCCTGGTCCGGCCCATGGATAGCTCTTTAAATGTTTAAATTAATAGCATTGAAAATAATTTACTGCATAACAATGCTTTGCTACATTAGTCAACCTATAATGACCAATACGACAAAAAAATATTACCAACAAAATAATGTATTTAAAAATATATGCATTTATTTTTATTACACGTTGGTTTTTAATCATTAAAAATATGATTCACCTCGCAATGGATACTTAATACAAATATTTGTACACCTTTAATGACACATTGACTGACTCAAGTTAAAAATGTCGTCATCAAAGATTCTTATATTTGTATTCTCGTAATACAATATTTTAATGTATCATTTGAAACGACACTGAGTCTTATGTAAATATTTTTGCTGAATTAAATTACTAATGAATGACGATAGACTTCCGGAGTCTAGACCGGTTTCGTTTTGATTTAGTCACCGGTTTAGACTACCACCTCGGCAAGAAATCGATGCACTCCTAAATACCGGTGAAGTCATAAACTAAAACATCAAAATCATTTTAGGGTTTTTGCAACTGTATGGGCGAAGCCTTGCGATGTTTTATAAGCTAGTTTTATATAACGATGTTTTATAGACTAGTCATACCTATTTTTTTTATTTATGCACGACATGTGACTTTGTATCTACCTGGTAGTGAGCAGACCTACAAAGTCCATGAAGGGGTCAATCAATAACAGTTCTAAAACAATATTAATCGCTCCCACTATGCCGGCTAAATGATGCGATTACGAAATGGGGGGCAACAATAACGAATTGCATTATTTTATTTTATTTTATTTTATTTTAAAAACTTTATTGCACTAAAATTGTACAAAGGCGGACTTAATGCCGCGACTGTGGCCATTACGAGTATATTTTAATATACTCGCTGCCTTATCGTCAATTCAACTATTTCGAGGCTACCACCTCGACAAGAAATCGATGCAGTAGTCTCCTGAAAACCGGTGAACCCACTAAAACCGAAACATGACTAGATCACTTGACGGTTTTTGCATCTGTATGGGCGGTAACGAGACCGGTCGGCCGGCCTAACGAAGTTATAAAAGAATTAATATTAAATTTATATATTTTGGAATGACTGACTGATGACTGACTGAAAGTTGACTACTGTAAAAGTCTTTTATAATAATAATATTTTTATTAAAGGTTTATTAATGCGTGCGGGCAAAAGATAAAAAAATGAAATCTTAAAAGAAAAATATATTAAAATTAAATATTAAAAAAAAACGAAAAAGGATAATAATAAAAAGTAGAGATAAATAGGTCGTACATATTTGTATTACTATTTTCTTTTATGTACAGTACAAATTAAGTAAATTTGGTTAATGAATTAATATTATTTATGCATTTACTTAATACTGGCAACCCCAACAATATGGTCAATTAGTTATTACATTAAAATACCTTAGTGTTACCAGACATACGGTATATTTGTACGGTAATACCATACGCCAAAAGTACGGTAAATTTAAGGAATTAATAAAAATACGATAAACTGTACGGTTATTTCACCGTATGTATGATAATTTACTTTACTACATTAATTAAAATATACATATAAGTAGTTTAGAAATCTATATTTTAATTTTGATCCTGTTTTTTAGCTATAATTAAAACTATCAGAAAAGAAATCATTCTCCCATTATCTCTAAAGTGTACCCATATTTTTGAAAAAAAAAAAAAATGAAATGAAAAATATTGATTGAATGAAAAAAAAAGCCCGAAAAAGTTTTTTAGAATAATAAATATTATCGTCCTCCACAGGCGAGTTTATGGACTGTCGGTTTTATTGTAAAATGAGAAGTATTTTTAAAATTAAGAACACTCGTATTTACATTTCTCTTCATAAGCTCAATTGGCTATGCGCCAGAATAAATAAGATGCCGTGAAGGTATTTTGAATAATAAACAAAAGCTTTACCTAATAACGCTACAAACTTTGAATTTAAATTATGTTTTGATTGTGTAACAGTAAAGGATATCAAAATCAAATTACGACATATGTATATTTTAAAATAACATTCACGTATGTGCGTGCGCATCTAATACTCGGTGTGTGTACCATCACGGGTGCCTTACGGCGCCTGAGACCGCCTAGACAGCTTCAGGGTAGCCAGTAGGTGTTTATTCCCACCCCGTCGTTGCCGATGGTATTCAGAGTCTACCTACACTGATCAAGTGGCCAGCTCGTATTGATGTTTAGAAATACACAATATTCCATCTATAAACAATTTCTATAAAACACTTAGGTTCCTGGTTCGAAACCCAGTATGTACCAATGAGTTTTTAATAAAAAAAATCATGTAGATACTTTTGTTTCACAACACCACTATAGTGCCTCGGAGAGCACGTTAAGCTGTCGGTCTCGGTTTCACTATACCCATTATAAATATGGGATATTGAATCTATTCAAAACATAGCGACGAGCTAGCCACTTGTTCGGTGTACACTCATACCATCGGCTACGGCGAGGTGGGAATAAACACCCCTCCGCTGGGTACCCTGGGGCCGTCTAGGCGGTCTCGGCGCCGTAATACCCATGATGATACATACATATAAATATTATCACAAGTTGGTATAGTGAAACTGGGACTGACAGCTTCATGTGCTCTCCGAGGCAATAACCGTAAAGCGCCCGTGATGCTATTTTTTTATATAAAAACATTAAATAAGTTGTTTATACTATCTTTTTTTTTAATGTAGCTATTTGATTTAATTAATTTTATTTGAATAATTAATTTTGCATGCTAAGTGAAAGAATAATTACTTTTTTTTTTGTTTTTTTTTTCATTAATGTCATCATTTTTCTTGATCTAAATGTTTTATTATTTTTTTATATGTAGGACAAATTACACATATTGCTCTGGTGATCTGGTCACAAACTAAGCTCTAGGCTTGTACTATGTGTACCAGAAGCAACAATATAATACATATTATATTTTATAAACACACAGACCATGACAAACTGTACAGAAAAAACGTACTGTTTTTTTTTGCCATGGGTGGGAATTTAACCCACGACCAAAGGCAACCACTAGTCTATGGATCAAATGCTGCAAATAAATAAAATATTTAAAAAAAGTAGGTAGCGATAGATATATAGATTCAATTCCGTCTTAATTTTCTATCATTCCAAAGTATACGATGATCTCAAATATATTATTAATTATTTTGTTTTGAATATGTATAAACAGACGGTTGACCTTACAAATTTAAATAAATCCCATTATATTAATGGGAAATAAATTATTTATTACTAATAATCTATTATCATGTTAATGTTACTATTTAAGGATTATTTATTTAAACAGGTCCCAACCGAAACGTTTGAATATTTTTTTATAAAAAAAAGATAATTTATTATGCCTGGTCACACTTGCAGTAAATGTCGTATATAAATAAATTCAATATAAATGCTAATGCCTATATTTTAGCTCAAATCGATATAGATATATATTAATTAGATAAACGGCAATTAATTTACCGAAAGTGTGTCTGGCATTCTCAACGAATTATATTTTTCTTAGCCACCATTTTTAATTAAATGCGTCAATTAATAAATGTTTGTCATAGGTAGAACATGGTATGAGTCTACACCGAACAAGTGGCTAGCTCGTCACGATGTTTTGAATAGACTCAATAACCCATCTATTAACAGTTTCACAAGTTGGCATAGTGAAACCGAGATCGACAGATTAATGTGCTCTCCGAGGCACTATAGTGGTGTTGTCAAACAAATGTACATATTTTTTTTAATTAAAAACTCATTGGTACACACCCGGATTCGAACCAGGGACCTAGGTGTTTTTAAGTCCAAGGTCTAACCAACTCGGCCACCACGTATATTATTTTTAAATCAACTTATGGCTAAACTTTTTTTATCGATACTTTTTAGATTGTCCCATCCCTAGTAAAGGTGACAATGACATTGTGCGACCAACAACTAGCAATTTATTACTATTGCATCGCATCACACACAACATTAGATGACATGTCATAGCTAATGAATGACACCAAATCTATACTAATATAGTAAAGGGGTAAAGTTTGTGAGGTTGTAAGGGGTAATTAATATCTACTATTTTTTTTTTGTGTCGGATAGCCCATCTATCTAGGAAGGCTATATACTATATAACATCACGCTATGACCAATAGGAGCGGAGCATCAATGAAAAATATTGGGAAAACGGGGAAAATTTGTTCCTTTTGAGAGCTTCCGTTGCGTGCGCAGATGAAGTCATCTAGTAACATATAATATATTTAATATATAATATGACAAGACTACTGTTACCTATAGGTGTAGGTGGAATGCCATGCCGTCATTCGCTCAGGTAAATAACGTCATCAATAAGGACATTTATTACCAAACATGTTTCTATCAATAAGAAATACAATTTTATCTATTGCTTAACCTTACGGTCCGAATCACGTTATTATTATTAGCGATGACGTTAATATAACCGGTCCGAATCTAAAAGCGATTTTACTACTCTTTTTTTTTGACTGACTAATACAGGGAGTAAAACATTATCTGTTTCCAACGGTGGCGTGGCTGCTAGATTCGCTATCCGAAAAAGTTTAAATAAGTTTAAATACTCAGTTTATCGGAGCAGCTTTCCCTGAGGGGGTGCGCTCCGACTTGGGTCACCGAGGAGGTCATGATGGGGTCAGCTCGGGCCTTCCACTATTTGGGAGTGATTTTACTACTCAAGGCGCTTATTATACAGGATGACTTTGATGAAATCGAACAATTTTTCCCATGGAACCGTGTGTCGCAAATTTATTAAAAAAAAATTGCTTCCTCCATACAAACTATATAAACAATTATGTTCTCACTTTATATACGTGGTGGCCGAGTTGGTTACCTTAGACTTAAAAAACTTAGATCCCTGGTTCAAACCCCGGTGTGTACCATTGACTTTAATCTAAAAAAATATGTACATTTGTTTAACAACACCACTATAGTGCCTTCGAGAGCACGTTAAGCTGTCGGTCCCAACTTGTGAAACTGTTTATAGATGGGTTATTGAGTCTATTCAAAACATCGCGACGACCTAGCCACTTGATTGGTGTAGACTCAAACCAGCGGAAGGGTTTTTAATCTCATTTTGTCGTATGAGATGAAATTAAAAACCCCCCTGGATACCCTGAGAGCGCCATAAGGCACCCGTGATGATATTTATTTTTCACTTTATTAGTTCCACTTTTTGCCGCGGGAATTCTTTCGTGAAATGGACTATATATGTAATAATAGTAATAATAATATGTAGGACAATTTACACATATTGCTCTGGTCACAAACTAAGCTCTAGGCTTGTACTATGTGTACCAGAAACAACGACATAATACATATTTATCTATTTACCTATATATTATATATATTTGTTTATATATATATATATATACGTGGTGGCCGAGTTGGTTAGACCTTGGACTTAAAAACACTAAGGTCCCTGGTTCGAATCCCGGTGTGTACCAATGAGTTTTTACCACTATAGTGCCTCGGAGAGCACCTTAAGCTGTCGGTCCCGGTTTCACTATACCAACTTGTGAAACTGTTTATAGATGGGTTATTGAGTCTATTCAAAACATCGCGACGAGCTAGCCACTTGTTCGGTGTAGACTCATACCATCGGCTACGACGAGGTGGGATTAAAACCCCTCCGCTGGGTATCCTGGGGCCGTCTAAGCAGTCTCGGGCGCCGTAAGGCACCCGTGAAGATATGTATGTATGTATTACGTATATATGTTTCTAACTCTACTAGACCATTGTTGTTTCTATTATAAACTTAATTGGTGACACTATTTGCAAATTACTAGCATTAAACATGACCTAGTAACATTAGCCCATATAGCAAATTGCAATAATATAAACACAGTGCGTCCTTCCTATAGTAAATACAGCCCACACACTAAATGAATGACAACACAATCCGAGGAAATAAATAGATAATTTACTACATTATTTGCAATAATAGTTTAATTTATTTAGTTTAGGTGGGAGGAAGGTCTCTATAACTTCGTTAGGCCGACCTACCGGTCTCGTTACCACCGCCCATACAGACGCAAAAACCGTCAAGTGACCTGGGACCTTATTCCGAGTTTTCTAACGTTAAACACGACAAGACATTGCGTAAACTATAAATATTAAAATATAAGTTCTATCATATTAAAAATAGAGTTGAAATTCCAATGCTTATCAGATGTTCAAACTTGCGAAGAATTCGCGTATTTCAAGATGGCGGCATTATTATAGCCAACCTAATACAGACTATATATCCATTGAAATAGAATTTATATTTGAATATTTATAGTTTGCGCAACGTCTTGTCGTGTAACGTTTGAAAACTCGGAATAAGGCCCCTAGTCATGTTTCGATTTAGTTAGTTGAATTTAAGATAAGTATATTATGGATGAGATTCTTCAATTGAGCAAATATAATGCAGAGAGATTTGACCTTTTTGTAAATAAAAATTGTTGCTCCTGCGAAAACCGAGTTAATTTATAGGATACCGGATCTTCAATATCATATTGAATTGACAGCCTCCGTAGACTAGTGGTTGCGCCTTTGGCGTTGTATCCGGGGGTCGTGGGTGCGATTCCCACCCATGGCAAAAAAATATTAGTACGTTTTTCTGTACAGTTTGTCATGGTCTGGGCGTTTATAAAACATAATATGTATTATATCGTTGCTTCTGGTACACATAGTACAAGCCTAGAGCTTAGTTTGTGATTAGAGCAATATGTGTGATTTGTCCATATTATTATTATTATTATATTCCAGTGTGGCTCTTCCAAAGGCTTCACAGACAGTATTGTAATGGGTCAAATTTTTAATATTGGATAGGTCCCGAGTGTGTAAACTTGTATTATATCGGCCGTAGCTCAGACATCTTTGGGAACCACTGGTATATTTCGTAAGCGTGTTTATTTTAAAAAAAACGTAAGTGTAAATATTGAGATGGCTATTATCCCCGACCTTCATAATGTATATAAACCCCGATTTATAAGTAGTTTTGGGTTTTAATAATAATAATAATATGTAGGACAATTTACAAATACTGCTCTGGTCACAAACTAAGCTCTAGGTTTGTACTATGTGTACCAGAGGCAACGATATTATACATTTATATTTTATCAATGGAAACAGAATCTCAATGGAATCAGGCGTCACTCCCTATTAGATACGGTGGCATCGGAATCCGCAGAGTTTCGGATGTCTGTTTACCTGCCTTTATTGCTTCTTGTTATGGGGTCTCAGAGCTAGTCACTACTATTTTACCCGACTTAGGTGCAACCTCTGAGATTCCATATCTACTCGAATCAGTGGAGGCTTTTAGATCGACGTCTGAAATTCTGCCGGAGATCCAGTTGTCTTCACAGCGTCAATGGGACACAATAAATATTAAAAATAATTTAAACAACCTTTTGGCAACATTTTTAGGATCCGATTTAGCTCGTCTTAAAGCCTCTATAACACCTGAGTCTGGGTTATGGCTGGATGCACTCCCTTCTCCTTCACTGGGTACATTTCTAGATGACCAGTCGTTAAGAATAGCTATGGCATTACGGTTAGGCGCGAACATCTGCCAACCTCACCAATGTGAATGCGGAGTGCAAGTCTTAACGAACGGCCATCATGGATTAAGTTGCAGTAGAAGTGCTGGGAGATTGCCTCGACACCATAACCTTAATGACATTGTTCGCCGTGCTCTGACTTCAGCAAACGTCCCCTGTATTATTGAGCCCCGTGGGTTAAGTAGAATAGATGGAAAACGTCCAGATGGGTTAACGCTTGTGCCGTGGCAGAGAGGGCGAAGCCTTATCTGGGACGTCACTTGTGTTGATACATTTGCGGCATCACATCTTCAAGCCTGTGTAGGCTCAGCAGGGGCGGCTGCTGGGGCCGCAGCCAAGGCGAAACATACAAAATATCAAAATTTAAAATCAGATTATTTATTTGTTCCATTTGCTGTGGAGACAACTGGGGTTTGGGGCTCTGAAGCCAAGGAATTCAGCAAAAAGCTATGTGCTCTTCTAAATGAGATCACTGGAGATTCCCGGTCCGTATATTTCTTTAAACAAAGGATATCACTGGCAGTACAAAGAGGTAATGCTGCCAGTGTTATGGGAACCTTCGGGCCGGGACAGAGTCGGGACATAGTGGATATTTAATTTTTTTTTTATTATGTAGTAATTAATGGGTTAATTTTATATACCTAAATTTATGATTATAAACTGTATAGTGCATTATTTTATATTTTATAAACATCCAGACCATGACACATTGTACAGAAAAAGCGTACTAATATTTTTTTGCCATAGGTGGGAATCGAACCCACGACCTCCGGATACCACGCCAAAGACGATACCACTAGTCTACGGAGGCTGTCAACCAACAACTGTAGCTAGTAAGGAAATCTAACCAATAAGTTATTAGTTAGATACCTCTAAACAATAACAAACAAATAACTAAATACATACATACATATCATCACGGGTGCCTTACGGCCCGAAACTGCCTAGACCGCCCCATGGTACCCAGTGGAGGGGTTTTTAATCCCATCTAAATAAATAATAATAATAATAACTTTATTGACCTTTTTGATCACAATTTATGGATTAGTAACAATTGCCTTATTAAACTATATTACTACCTAGAACTAGTGATACCCTGACTCCCAAACTAGTTGAAAACTGTATTTCAGGAGTCAGTGTCTTCCAAAATTTTGGGCTTGTTTAACTATTTAGGACTATACATAGATATTAAATTATTTTATTAGAATAGGTAACATGTCAGGGAAAAATAAAACAATAGTACAAATTACAGATTCTAGAGAAATTGTATTCTTTATTTATAGAAATCTAGCAATTATTCATCAGCACATATCATCTTTTCAGTCACATTTCAAATAATAATAATATGTAGGACAAATTACACATATTGCTCTGGTCACAAACTAAGCTCTAGGCTTGTACTATGTGTACCAGAAGCAACGATATAATACATATTATATTTTATAAACACCCAGACCATGACAAACTGTACAGAAAAAAACGTACTAATATTTTTTGCCATGGGTGGGAATCGAACCCACGTCCCCCGGATACAACGCCAAAGGCGCAACCACTAGTCTACGGAGGCTGTCAAATGGACATATTAAGATAAAAACTATAAGTATATTATTATTATTATTTACACGTAAAGATATTTTTTAAATTAAGGATCCCTAATAAAAACAATGTCGTAAAATAAATCAGAATAACATTCCTAATTTGTTTTTTAATGGCCATTCATCAATAAACAAAGCATGACCGAAAAGTCAGAATTTATCGGAATTAGTTACGAGACTAACTTGTCATCTTTAATAAAATCGATGACGCTATCAAATTGACAATCTAAAATATAAATATATATAATATGCAAAGTTAGGAGGCGTTCTTGTTTTTAAATGGTTCTGTATGTATATTTTTTATTTGACATGACAGCTTCCGTAGACTAGTGGTTGCGCCTTTGGCGTTGTATCCGGAATTCGTGGGTTCGATTCCCACCCATAACAAAAAATATTAGTACGTTTTTTCTGTTCAGTTTGTCATGGTCTGGGTGTTTATAAAATATAATAAGTATTATATAATTGTTTCTGGTACACATAGTACAAGTCTAAGGCTTAGTTTGTGACCAGAGCAATAATTGTAAATTGTCCTACATATTATTACTATATTATTATTATTTAGACATGCACGTGTTCTGGTATGTATTATATATTGTTTTAGCTTTATAATATTAGTATTGATAAACAACAAATAATAATACTAACTTTTTTTTTTTTAACTATGTAGGTATGTAGGACAATTTATTTAAATTGCTCAGCGGCTCTACCATGGGTGTGCGCATTGTAGCAACGTAACGTATTTGTATACGTATACGTGAGCAACAACCAATGGGACCGTTACTAAAAATAAAGCGATCCTATTGGTTGTTGCTCACGTATACGTATACAAATACGTTACGTTGCTACAATGCGCAAACCCATGGTAGAGCCTCTGGTCACAAACTAAGCTCTAGGCTTGTACTATGTGTACCAGAAACAACGATATAATCGATCGAACTAATCATTAATCCTATCGCTATATAGCTATACTGGATTTTTTTTAACAAGGATAGTATTTTTTTAATGCCTCATCACTTTTAGAACCCATTTTTAAAATAAAGAAGGTAGGTAAGTATTTTTTTCTTCAAAAAAAAAAGAGCGAAACAATTTATTATATGAACAAACGTCTATATGCTTAAAATGACTCCTACAAATACATAATAAGTGTTCGTATCTAACAAGTAAAACACAATTAGACAAGTGATAGGCTTTAATCCGTGAGTTTAGTATGAAAGTTACCGTGATTTGTAGACCTTTTTTGTTATTTATCTTTGTTTTTGTATAGGCGACACTAAAAGGAAAAAATACGTGTTTCATTATTTTCATCATAGAACCCAATATAATAATTTTATCACCGTGACCAAACACTCAGTATAGCTTACCTAATTTTTAACTATAAATAAATAGCACCTGACTTCGTACATAATGTTAAAGATTAGCTCGTAGATAATGCCAAAGGCATTAAATAAATAATTTTAAAATTAATAAATAAAATAATTGACTTTAAGTGTACCAATTTATTTTTAATAAGATTTTATTTATTTTATATTGAATGTAACCATGCTCTTAACTTTAATTATTCATGAAAAATATTTAACCACTCCTTGTACTATTATTTCTTTTGTGCCACTACGACAATTTTAACGGCGCGCGCGGCGGTTAGCTACCTAACAACCTGGCCTAATAAATGTTTAAGGAGTCCTAAAAATGGAAAAAGTCACTTTAAAATATCACAATAGCAATCAATTTATCGATAAAATGGGTGACATCACTTTTAATTTCAAGAAAAAAACGATAACGTTTTTTATTATCATCCAATTTGTGGCTTTGTAAGACCGTGAAATTGGTTCAATGAGACCAATTTATTGTAATAACAAATGTCAAAAATTTGGTAAATCTGAGTCACCACTAGATGTTTCTTTTTATAAAATGTGTGAAATTACGAAAAAAAAAACATTTGCCCAATTCAAAAATAACTGTGAAAATAAAATAATCTAAAGAGCGCAGCAAAATTAAAGGAATAGTGAAAGGAAAATAGAAAAATCGTTATTTTTTGACAAAGAAATCTGAGATTATCAAAAATAGAATTTTATGGAAAATAATAGTTTTTTTTTTATTGGAGCACAGAATATGGTATGTATGAAATCTAAAATCTAATGATAAGCTGACTAACAAAGTCCATGAATTAATTGTTTAACAGCATTCGTCGCTGATCCACACCCACTAAAATATGACGTTACGAAATGGGCAAAAAACATGTTTTTTTTTATTATGATGGGTCTACTTCAATTACCTCGATGTTTTATTGTGAGATCAACTGCCCGTTTCGTTACGAATACGAATAACGCAGGCTTCTGGAAACCGGAGAAACCACAGACTGAAACGGAAATATGACTAGGTTACGGTATTGTATCTGTAGGGCGGTAGTAAAGAAACCAGAGGCTCTACCATGGGTTTGCGCATTGTAGAAACGTATCATTTACGTATACGTGAGCAACATCCAATAGGATCGCTTTATAGAATCCTGTTACCAAAAATAAAGCGGCCCTATTGGTTGTTGCTCACGTATACGTAAATGAATACGTTACGTTTCTACAATGCGCAAACCCATGGTAGAGCCTCTGTTGGTCGGCCTAGCGAAGTTATAATATTAATGACCTCTCAACTAAATACAGTGGCATTGGGTGACACAAACAAATTATTATTCCAACAATAAAATAATAAAAATACCATAATCGTGATAAAATCGCTCATTAAACTACACACTGTATTGTTATTAAAACAATATACTATTCAAACAAGTCAACGACGCGCGACCAAAAAAATAACACTCAAATAAAATAAAAATTGAAGAGTTGTGTAAATATATTAAAGTTTATGATCCGTTAATTCGACAATTAACGGTTATTAGCCGGTTACGTAACCATTTATCGATATACGTATAAAGTCAAGGTTAGCACATCACTAGATATTTTCAAGATATATTTATTTTATTTTACACTTTGTGATTTCCTCGTGTTAATAATATTAATAGCTTATAATTAATTTGTTTACTGGATTTTATAGTGACTTTGGAAGTTTGCACTTTGGGCTAATATAAGGCTCTAGTGATTAACACATGGATCCTTGTGTCGCAAATAAAAAAAAAAAAATTGCTTCCTCATACAAATTAGTAATTTTAACATTACTAGTTTGTAGTGATGGAGAAGGCTTTTTTTTTATTTGCATAGTAGGTACCATAGGAAAAGTTGTAACACGCAACGGAAGCTCTCAAAAAGAACAAATTTTTCCCGTTTTCCCAATATTTTTCATTGATGCCTCGCTTAAAGCCTTCCCAGATAAATAAGCTATCCACAACTAAAAGATTTTCAAAATCGGCTCAGTCGATCCATAGATTACCCCCTACAACCTCACAAACTTTACCTCTTTATTATATATTATATACATCGTTGCTTCTGGTACACATAGTACAATCCTAGAGCTTAGTTTGTGACCAGAGCAATGCGTGTAAATTGTCCTACATATTATTAAATAGCGGCCCCAGCCTAGTGGTTAAGTCACTGCGCAACTGATAACAAGATTAAGCAGATGACACCAGAGGCTCTATCATGGGTTTGCGCATTGTAGAAACGTAACGTATTCATTTACGTATACGTGAGCAACAACCAATAGGATCACTTTATTCAATCCTGCAGGGTGATTACGCGTCTTAAGTAACGCTCGCACGCCAATCGTTATGACGTAATTTTCTAAGATTTTTTGCAGCCATTGTTAAGAAGCCAAAATTGATTTACGTCAGAATTACAGCAGGGTGATTACGCGTCTTAAGTTCGCTCGCACGCCAATTAACGATTGGCGCGTAACTTAAGACGCGTAATCACCCTGCTGTTACCAAAAATAAAGCGATCCTATTGGTTGTTGCTCAAGTATACGTAAATGAATACGTTACGTTTCTACAATACGCAAAACCCACTCCACTGGGTACCCGAGGCCGTTTAAATGGTTCTCGGGAGCCAAATAGGCACCCGTGATGGTATTTATTTATTACTATTACGGAGACGAGGATATTGATTAAAGTTTTCTCTTTCAGCGATTGCATAGAGCAAGGGAACGAAGCCACCTGGAGATGCGACGATGACCCATGTCTGATGAGTGAACAGGTCGTCAGCGGAGTGAACAGCCGTATTCATTCGTGGAGAGCTGCAACTTACCCACAGTTCTTGGGGAAGAAACTCAGAGATGGTGTTATTTATAAGCTTGGTGAGTTATTTTAAAAGTTCTCCATACAAAATTAGCTACGACCGTCCAGACTCGTTACCACCCATACATACATATCATCACGGGTGCCTTACGGCGCCCGAGACCGCCTAGACGGCCCCAGGGTACCCAGCGGAGGGGTTTTTTAATCCCACCTCGTCACACAATAGACTCAATAACCCATCTATAAACAGTTTCACAAGGGTATAGTGACACCGGGACCGACAGCTTAACGTGCTCTCCGAGGCACTATAGTGGTGTTGTCAAACAATTGTACATATTTTTTTTAATTAAAAACTCATTGGTACACACCGGGATTCGAAACAGGGACCTTAGTGTTTTTAAGTCCAAGGTCTAACCAACTCGGCCACCACGTTCCTAGACGTGTTTCGGTTTTAATCTACTGCATCGATTTATTGTCCAGGTGGTAGTCTCCTTTTTAAACCCTGATCAACTGCATAAAAGCATACTAATATTCTTTTACCATGGGTGGACATTGAACCCAAGACCACCAGATATATAATATATAATTAAGTAAAGAAGATGGCCGCCATACAAACTCAAACCAAAAGTAAGAATAATACTAGTATTACTAATTAATCCTCAAAAAGTGGAACACAATATGGCGACAATGAATTTGATATTTCCTTCGAAAGGCGATCTTACACAGATCACAAACTAAGCTCTAGGCTTGTACTATGTGTACCAGAAACAACGATATAATACATATTATATTTTATAAACACCCAGACCTTGACAAACTGTACAGAACAACTTACTGATATTTTTTTGCCATGGGTGAGTATCAAACCCACGACCTCCAGATACCACGCCAAAGGCGCAAACACTGGTATACGGAGACGGTCACTTAATAAATAACTTTTGTTTAACAATTAAGTGTTTAAATAAATAATTAAGATTCTACCCATAAATCGATGCACGAAAATGACAGTTCGGTGAGCATTCTACAATGACAAAATAATAAAAGGTACATATACCACATATCTACGAAAAAAACGCTACGTTTTTTTTTATTATTATTGGAACACGGCATTTGACTTTGTATCTACCGGTGGTAAGCAGACCTACAAAGTCCAATAATAGTTCTTAAACAACATTGATTGCTCCCACTATGCCGGCTAAATGATACGATTACGAAATGGGCGGCGATAAAGACGAACTGCATTACGAGTATATTTTAATATATTCGCTGCCTTATCGTCAATTAAACCATCCATTTCGTAACCGCACCCTGAAAGGAGACTACCACCTCAACAAGAAATGTATGCAGTAATCTCCTGAAAACCGGACGAAAGACTTAAACCAAAACATGACTAGACCAAAATATTTATTCAAAATCTACTGGACCCTAAACATATCTAGCATTACAATGTCAACGATTAACAAGTGGCTACGTAATACGGATACAATGTCAATACGCAGAAACCTAGGTGTGAATTTTAATACAATTATTATAATGCTTCTGTCACGGCTAACACCTTTTGTATAGAGCATAGACAGTAGACTTTAGGTCTGTGGCATACAGATACCTATTAAACTAGGCCAAGTGACATATTTAAATATGATGAGATGCAGTTTAAAATACCTACTTGAAGAGTTAAAATATTTATAATAATAATAACATGTAGGACAAATTACACATATTGCTCTGGTCACAAACTAAGCTCTAGGCTTGTACTATGTGTACCAGAAGCAACGATATAATACATATTATATTTTATAAACACCCAGACCATGACAAACTGTACAAACAAAAACGTATTAATATTTTTTGCCATGGGTGGGAATCAACGCCAAAGGCGCAACCACTAGTCTACGGAGGCTGTCACTTAAATCTATACTTACAAATTAAACATTATCTAATATGATATTGATTTTTGGATTCCCGGCAGTTTTGAAACCTAGAGGTTTGCGACGGCGCGACGGCAAACGCCCCATGTGCGTAGCCAGGATTTTATATCCGGGGGGGTTTAAGCATCGTCAAATTTTATTTTTTGTTGTTGCTAATTTCTTAATGAGTAAATAATAAAAACAAAAGGTCATCATGATAATATCACATAACATGTTGTGTCTGCTTCATAAATCTTGTATCTGGATTTTTAATGAGCAACAAAAAACACCATCGTCACAGTACCACCTATTAATGGTTATAATAACAATAACCCCTCCCCCCCCCTGGCTACGCCCATGGCCCAGACGGAATGACGGAAGATGGAAGATGGTATTGTATTTGGGAGATGGGAAGACCTCTTGTATGGGAGCAACCTGCGTATACCCTAGCGCCTTATTATCTTCCAAATACGTCAGTTAAGGCACAGTTAAGACAGGCTCCGTAGACTAGTGGTTGCGCCTTTGGCGTTGTATCCGGGGGTAATACATATTATATTTTATAAACCCAGACCATGACAGACTGTACAGAAAAACGTACTAATATTTTTTTTTTGCCATGAGTGGGAATCGACCCCACGACCTCCGGATACAACGACAAAGGCGCAACCACTAGTCTACGGAGGCTGTCACAATAATTATATTAGGTTAAAACATGTTTATGTATTTATGACTTGGTTAGACCTTGACTTAAAAAACGCTTAGGTCCTTGGTTCAAACCCCGGTGTGCATCAATAAGTTTTTTATCTAAATAAAATGTACATTTGTTTAACAACACCACTATAGTGCCTCAGAGAGCACGTTAAGCTGTCGGTCCCAGTTTCACTATACCAACTTGTGAAACTGTTTATAGATGGGTTATTGAGTCTATCCAAACATCGCGACGAGCTAGCCACTTGTTCGGTGTAGAAAAAAACAAAACCCCTCCGCTGGGTACCCTGGGCCCGTCTAGGCGGTCTAGAGCGTCGTAAGGTACCCGTGATGATATGTATGTATGTAAATATTAAAACAAAAATGTGGGACGTTGGTATGAATAGGTAGGTAATTAAAATGGGTCGTAAGAGGTAACAGATTTTGTGTCGAAGTGTTTTCCTTTATGTTTGTTTACCGTAAGGTGGAGCAAAACCGATCATTATTAATGTAACATCTTGTTAAGACCTTTTGTTCTCAAATAACAGAATATAAGTAGTTTCAGGAGACTACTGCATCGATTTCTTGTTGAGGTGGTAGTCTCCTTTCTGGGTGCGGTTAAGAAATGGGTAGTTGAATTGACGATAAGCCACCGAGTATATTAAAATATACTTACTCGTAATGCAATTCGTCATTGTCGCCCCCCATTTCGTAATCGCATCATTTAGCCGGCATAGTGGGAGCGATCAATATTGTTTATAAAACAATTATTCATGGACTTTGTAGGTCTGCTCACCACCAGGTAGATACAAAGTCACATGTCGTGCAAAAAGCGGCCCCAGCCTAGTGGTTAAGTCACTGCACAACTGATAACAAGGTTAAGCAGATGACAACAAGGCCGGCCTGGGGTGGGTGACCGCTTTATTCAACGAGGCTATTTCATCATAAACACCGCAACAAGCTCGCCACTTGTTAGGTGTTGCCTCCGAATACCATCGGCGAAATGAGGATGGGTTAATCCCTCCGCTGGGACCCTGAGGCCGTTTAAACGGTTCTCGGGAGCCAAATAGGCACCCGTGATAGTATTTATTTATGTAGTGCTCTAATAAAAAAAAAAAAAACGATTTTGACTTTAAAGGAAATTATGCTAATACAAAAATGGACCCAAAAAGTGGATCGTACAAGGAATCATCCTCTTGCCTACTTTAACAATGTCAATTAATATTGTTCATTGTTATTTTTGTATTTACTAAGATCTAGTTTTTAAGATGACCTAAAAACCCATTTACCTATATTTAATGTCTACTTACTAATAACAAATATACAGTCGACATCACATAAAATGACATTTTATTTACTTAGGTGATACCTAACTAATGCGTAAAAAATGTGTCTTCATTTTACTGTATAAAATCCATAAATGGGATTAATCATATTTTTCATTGTTGTTTAACAGCATTGATCACTCCCACTATACCGCTAAATGACAAATGATGCGGTAACGAATGGCCAGCGACAAAATCGAATTAGTATTACTATCGTCAAATTATCATCTTTTTATTCTGTCGGTAGATTTTTATGAAATAAACAGAAAATGTTACTCACAATAAAGCTACTATTCTTTCAATAATTCTTTTTTGAACCCTTTAGTTACTTTTACGTAATGCGCGCACAAACAAACAAACAGACAAAAAAAAATGGATTTAAATAAAATAGGTACTAGGTAATCCTAGGTAGTCCTTTAATCTATATATACAGGGTGTTTGGCAGAGGATTAACCAATCTTAATTTGTATTTAGAAAATACAAATTTAGCTACATTATTTTTTTACATGTTTTTAGTTAATACATTTATTGTCTAATAAAT
Organism: Monopis laevigella; assembly: GCA_947458855.1. Lineage (NCBI taxonomy): Eukaryota > Metazoa > Arthropoda > Insecta > Lepidoptera > Tineidae > Monopis > Monopis laevigella. Next base: position 14,014,859 of record OX381597.1, read on the forward strand.
GTTCAATCTAGTGAATGATTAAAACATTTAGTTTTGAGCTCAATAAAGTGTTTATTTTTTTAAATAAAAGTAAAAAAAAACTAATTCAGGTATGTATTTAAAATATAATTTCGAACAATTTTTTAGTTAGGACTTAACAACATTAAACTATATGTTTTCTTAAAAATGAGCAGTTCGCCGTTTGAAGTTACATTCCACCATTTGATCCTTATAAGCTGGTGCAATAATATGGGCGAGTTTTTTTTTCAAAATAAACCATTTAATGGTTCGATTCCCAGAGAATAAATTGGTAAAAAATCTAATGATGCAGTTTTAGTTTTTACCATAATCGGCCCCGAGACACCTTTGAGCATTTTTCGCTATTCCTTGTAGTTTAGGATTTGGCCTTGAAGGCACTTTTGAAAAATTTACCCTGTATATATTTATGGACTAGCTAGGATTACCTAGTACCTATTTTATTTAAATCCAAATGCTATTTTTTGTAGCTTCTCTTAAGAATTAATTATATCATAAATATACTTATTTTAAAATATTCATACTTACCCCCGTATTCTAAGACGTTTCCTTAACTCGACTCTTCACTCAAGGGGCGTCTGTCTCAACTTGCTTTTTATAGTTGACATTTGGTGGAAAGAGACAGACGTTAGACGAGAAGCCCTTTTGCTGCCTGCTGCCGACTGTACACCATCTGCACCAGGATTAGGTCATATTAAAGTGATTAATTTATAATATCATGTGGTTGTAGTAGTTATTTTGACGTCCCCAATGACCTAGTTTTATGACTAAGAGGGCCTTTGCTTATTGTTATTTATTGGGGTAATACGTTGTTAATAAATAACAATTACGTAATGTTAAAGATGGAATTCCGAGGGACTAACCCACATTGTAACTTCCATGGAAGTATGAATAATATGGAAGCACTTAAACCTATTTATAATATAAATAATAATAACTATGTAGAACAAATTACTCATATTGCTCTGGTCACAAACTAAGCTCTAGGCTTGTACTATGTGTACCAGAAACAACGATATAATACAAATTATATTTTATAAACACCCAGACCCTGACAAACTGTACAGAAAAAAACGTACTAATATTTTTTTGTCATGGGTGGGAATCGAACCCACGACCTCCGGATACAACGCAAAAGGCGCAACCACTAGTCTACGGAGGCGGGCGAATTTGATCACAAATTAACTATTTTACACTTTGGTAAAGTAGAAAACAAAAATAACAATGCATTGATCGACCCCATTGGACTTTGTTGGGCTGCTTACCATCAGGTAGATACAAAGTCATATGCCGTGATCCAATAAAAAAAACTTATTTCTTCTGTCCCGCTAGCATTCATTTAATCGCATTTGACCATCTCCGTAGACTAATGGTTGCACCATTGGCGTTGAATCCGGAGGTCGTAGGTTCGATTTCCACTCATGGCAAAAAAATATTAGTACGTTTTTCTGTACAGTTGGTAATGCCTGGATGTTTATAAAATATAATATGTATTATATGATTGTTTCTGGTGCACATAGTACAAGCCTAGAGCTTTTTGGGGGCAAAAAAACACTACAGGATTTCGGATTTTTTATCCGGCACACTTAGACTTTTTTTTTATATAATTTTTTTGATGAACGGGCGACAAAAACACATTTATTGTCGATTTACTAGTACGTAACATATAAATAAAAAAAGACTAATTTTTTTTATTAGAAAATTCCTAAGGCATCAACAATTATCCTTTATTTATCAATTATCCTTAATCACCTTTTTTTTGAGGGTAGGCGTGAAGTAATCAATACATATATTTTCAATTGCAAAGTTTTTATTTAATTTATATTATTTAAATTAACCTGTGAATGGTTATTATATCTATATTGAAGTTATTTTGTTACATGTAATAATTTACAAATAGTGATTTGCATCTGTCCTGCTGGTTTCTCAATATCTATAGTGCGTCGCATATATAACCTAACAAAAATGACAACAGCTGACAAAATTCACAAAACTCAGCAGCTACTTGAAGATAAATTATCTAAAAGGATGACCGAGTTTGAAAGTCAGCTCGCGGTGGCCAAATCGGATCATCAGGGTACGACTGTTGAAGCCCTAGCAAAAGAGTTTCATGACTTTAAAACTTTTGCAGTGGAGATGATGACGTTGCTTCGCCATCAAGTTATTGAACTTCAAAAGTCAGTGGACACGCTGGTGACTAGAACTCGTTCCGACTGCCTGCTGCTGAAGGGTTTTACAGAGAAGAATGATGAAAATCTTTCACAAAGTGTGTTGGAGGTGTTTCATAAACACCTTGGCATTAGTGATGTAAACGAGCTCTCTCTTCGGTCATGTTATCGTCTGGGAAAGTCTAGTGAGGGAGCCACCCGTCCCATCTTGGTTAGATTTGTTGGTCGCATGCTGCGGCAGTGGGTGTGGAGCAACAAGACTAAATTAAAAGGAACAACATATAGCTGCTCCGAGTTCCTCATTAAATCCAGACAATTGTTGTTTGCTGATGCACGGCAAATACTAGGAGTGCGGAACTGCTGGACTCAGGATGGGTCCGTCATGGTGAAGACGCCTGATGGGGCTAAACACAAGTTGTCGACCCATCAAGATCTTAATGCCTTATCTGCGAATACGGGTGCGTCACAAGTGCAACAGCAGCCCATCAGGGAGCGCTCCAAGAGGGCCCAAAGAAAGTTGTGAGAGGAGACCTATCTACTTTGCCTGCGTTGCTTGAAGTTACAATTAAACCATAATTTGCCTATATACTTAAATAAAGCTTTTTGCTATTATAGTTAAACACTATTTTTTTGTTATTGTACCATAACCCATATCTTTTTCATTTAACGTCATTGAAATAACTGAAGCTTCAATTTAACTAAAATATTGGAAAATAAAAAACCTTAAATCTCAGTATAACCTTCATTATTACTAAATTGGTATAGGTATACAACATTTTATAAAATCATGCTGCGTTTAAATACTTGCTTTGGCTTGCACGCATGACTCGGGCGCTTGACTGAGTACTATCGGGATAGCTGGATACCGTTACTGAGAACGGTTCGGCAAATTGCACGAGTGTGTCAAGCTACAAAGTGGGTGTAAATACTCCCTGATTATGTTTTCAGACGTTATTTTTATATATGTTTTTTTTTACATGTTTTTATTGTCATTTACATGTTTTTGTGTACTTAGTTTTTCTTTGTTTTTTTTTTTATGTTTTACAGACTTAGACTTGTTTTATGTTTTACATGTAGTTATACAGTTTTATTTAAGTACCTAGGTAGTGACCACTTTACTAACTTTTTTTTTTAAATTGTATTTTTACAATGTGTACCATTGTACCTATATGCAATGTAACTGGTATATTTTGTAAACCATTTACCGGCAGGACATGCAAATTCAGTTACCTGATAGTTATATATTTTTATTATAAACCATTTTATTTTTATGAAAATAAATATCTAAGTATTTATATTATATTGTATATATATTTATTAAGTATATTATACCTATTTATACATTAATATTATTATAATATGCAGAATGCCGATTCTGATGATGATATCTCATTTCATTCAATGCCATGCAGTGACACGTCCAGCGACTCCTTTTATGATGCCAGTACAGGTCTTAATACATTGTTAGCAGATAAACTTTATACCGCACACATAGGTAATCTGAATGTCTGTCACATTAATGCTCAGAGTATCCCCGCTCACTACGCCGACCTTCTCGACACCTTCGACCGTCCTGACGTAGTGGATGCGGTTCTTATCTCTGAAAGTTGGTTCAAACCAAGTTTACTCTCCACCACGTATCCTCTTCCAGGATACGTGCTCATCCGCAATGATCGCACGGGCGCGGGTGGCGGGGGGGTGGCAATATACCTACGTGCCGACTTGCCTTACAAGGTGCTACGGTTCTCTCCCTCGGTATACTCGGGTTCTCCAGAGTATTTATTTATTGAAATTAACTTTGGGGCTTCGAATGTGCTTCTGGGTGTGGTTTACTGTCCTCCATCCATAAATTATTTTGCTAAACTTGAGCCTGTTTTAGAGGATATTGTACCGCTGTACAATCATCATATAGTAATGGGTGACTTTAACACTTGTCTTTTGAGTACTCACACAGTTTATAAATCTCGTGCATTAAAACTTTTAAATATAATATCTTCTGTTAACTTATCTCTTCTACCAACTAATCCTACACATCATCTCTCTAAATCCGACACTCTTCTTGATTTAATGCTTACTTCGAATCCTGACCTCGTTGCTACTCACGGTCAACTTCCAGCTCCATCTTTTTCTCATCATGACCTGGTCTACATTTCATACAAAATTAAACCGCCTAAATATCGACCACCTGTGGTTTGGATGCGACATTACAGTCGTATAAATGTTGATATGTTACGCAAAGACGCGTTAAGTATAGACTGGTTGCCAATGTACGTAGCTGAAAGTATAGATGATAAAGTGTCGATATTCAATTGTGAAGTGCTTAAGTTATATGATAGTCATGCACCTCTGCGCGCTACGAAATTGAAACGTTCACCCGCTCCTTGGATAAATGATGAAATACGCATAGCTAGAAGGAAACGGGACAGATCTTTTAACAAATATAGACGCGATCGTAGTGAGGCTAATTGGGAGGTATATAGAGCTGCGAGGAATCGGTGTAACCAGATGTGTAGAAATGCTAAAAGGCGACACTTTATTATTAACATTGAAAACAAATCTTCTATTCAAACTTGGAAATTTTTAAAGTCTGTTGGGTTAGGGCGCCAACTGGACCAACTCAATATTGGTTCCGTGACTCCTGACCAGCTTAATACTCACTTTTCGTCTGCACCAGTACTGGATAAAGATATCAAAGATGGCACGATGGAAGAGATAGCGGAGATAGCTATTCCCAATATTGAATCATTTGTTTTTGATAGGGTCTCTGATGATGATATAGCTAAGGCCATCCGCTCAATTACTTCTAAGGCAGTAGGATGCGATTGCATCAGTCGAGCTATGATTGTTATAATTCCAGATATTCTTCAACCTGTTATTCAACATATAGTAAATTTCTCACTGTCACACTGTAAATTTCCTTTATTATGGCGTAAAGCGCATGTTAAACCTCTTCCTAAAGTTTCTTTACCTACACTTTTAACTCATTTCCGACCCATTTCTATATTACCATTTCTTTCAAAGATTTTAGAATTTATAGTACATAAACAACTCTCCAATTTTCTACAAGTAAATAATTTATTTAACTCTTTCCAATCTGGTTTTCGTCGCGGTCATAGCACTACTACAGCATTGTTAAAGGTAACTGAAGACATCCGAAAAGGCATGGAAAGCACAAAAATAACAATTATTGTGTTAATAGATTTTACTAATGCCTTTAACACTGTTGATCCTGATCTGCTTATCGCTACATTGACTCGTCTTGGTGTATCATCGGAGGCTGTGCCTTGGTTTAATCAGTACCTTCATGGTCGTCAGCAGCAGGTTCGGATAGGGGATGCGTTCTCTGATTGGTGCCAGTTACATACGGGTGTCCCACAAGGTGGAATTCTTTCCCCTTTACTTTTTTCAATATTTATTAATGGAATCACTTCTTCTCTCCATTGCCACTACCATCTTTACGCCGACGACTTGCAGCTTTATGTGCAAACCGATTCTACTACAATTAATGGTGCTATATCGTGGTTAAATGCCGACTTGGTGAATATTAACTCATGGTCGAGGAGATACGGTGTCAATGTTAACCCGAGCAAGTGCCAGTCGATAATTATTGGAAGCTCACGTTTATTATCTAAAGTTAATTTTAATATCCTTGAAACGATCCGCTACGATAACATAATAATACCATTCAGTGACTCAGTTAAAGATCTTGGTATCTATCTGGATGTTAATCTTAGCTGGACTACCCAGGTTGTCAACATAAATCGTAGAATTTATGCATCCCTTCACTCTCTTAATAAATTAAAGAATTTCTTGCCATTTAAAGCTAAAATTACTCTAGCTCAAAGTCTTCTTCTTCCTATCATTGATTATGGCGACACATGTTGCATAGACATGACGGAGGAGCTACTTAATAAAATGGATCGAATCCAAAACTCCTGTATTCGATTTATATATGGATTACGTAAATTTGACCATATCTCCGAATTCCGTTCCCAATTAAAGTGGTTGTCCATCCGCGATCGAAGAAATCTTCGAACCCTTTGCCTCCTTTACTCTGTCTTGAATGAACCCCATACACCTATATATTTAAAAGAACTTTTTACTTTTCTTGGTTCTGCCCACGATAAAAACCTTCGATCTTCATTCAACTTTACCCTTGCTACCCCCACTCACCACACCAACTTTGTATCTAAGTCATTTTCAGTCGAAGCGGCGTCACTATGGAACAAATTACCCCTGAAGATCAGACAGGCACCAAGCAGGGCCATTTTCAAAAAGCTCGTTTACGCTCATTTTTTGAAGTCATAGATGTCGTTCTAATACTTATTATTTTGTGTGGTAGGTTTTCTATTAGTATTACTTAGTATATGTATATTGTATATATGTATGTATGTGTATATGTATGTGTATATGTATGTATATGTGTATGTATATGTATATATGTAGAATATTTTGTGGTAGGTATATTAAGTAGTGTATGTAAAAATTTGTAATAATATATATGTATTTCATGTATAAAATTTCATTTAATATGTAGTATTATTTTATTCATTAAATAAATTGACTATAAGTAGTCATGCACCCTCACAACTGTAATCACTTGTCCCGAAGGTTGACTGGTAGAGAATGCCTAGCGGCATTAAGTCCGCCTTTGTACAATTTTAGTGCAATAAAGTTTTTAAAATAAAAAAAAAAAAAAAAAAAATTATTAAATAATTTTAGATATTAATTATTAAAAAGATCACTCCTAAAACAAAAATGAAATACCTACAATAAAAATTAAACCTACCAAAGAAAATATATAAAAATAATATATATTATTCATTGTCCACCATATCCAAACCTCCCGGTCCGAAAGTACCCCATAACACTGGCAGCATTACCTCGTTGAACTGCCAGTGAAATACGTTCTTTAAAAAAGTAACCGGACCGAGAATCACCAGAGGCCTCGTAGACGAGCACTTAACGTCTTCCCAAAGACCACGGCTTCGGCTTTTTTTATTGTATAAAAAAAATTTAGGTATATTTTTTGTCTTTTAGGTTAAGTTATTTTAGTAAACTAAAATTTATTCACACTATATATTGTAGGTTTGTTTTTGTTACATAGAAATAAAAAAGTCTTAAACAAATATGTAAACTTAACGAGTCATCCAACATTTAAAAAGTCATTCAACTCTCAAAAACTTTACAAAAACAGCTTTTTGTATTTACTTAGTAACGTATTTGCCAAACGCTATAAAAAAAGTTCTCACGTGGTTGTCTTTTGTCAACAAGTAACGAAGTTGACAAAGGACGTGTCTTCGAATTATTAATTTATTCTATATCGACATAATAGATTCAGCTAACCACCTAGTCTTACACTAGTTACTCGTAGTTACCTATGTAGTTTACGGTCGTTACAACAGTATTTTTCATATTAAGAAAAGAATAATATAAATAAGAAATTTAAGTTCTAAATCTAATAAATAATTGTGAATAGCTGCCTAACCAAACGCACTCTAAGACCTCATTGTTAAACTTTTTTTTTTAACTATTTATAAATATCTGTAAAGATTTACTTACATTCCTAACATTCCTAGGACCACAACACCAAGTCGAACAAATATTTTGATCTCACAAACGAAATTACTAGAAACGGATTTAAAACTGTAGTGGAAATTGGTGCAAGAGGAATTCCAGCAAAGTCTTTGCACCGTCTATTGAAGGATCCTTGGCCTTCTGAGATCAGCCGCCGGAACTTTTATGGAGCGTGTTTCCAGGATGGCGCTAACAGGATCATATAGTATTTGGTTAAGTAGTGAGGGTAGTGAACACAGTGCAGATAAGAGTTCAAAAGGCCTTTAAACTTACTTCGCGGTCTCAAGTCCGGGAACGCTGCAGTTCATTCCTCTGCTTTCCAACCACGCGATGGACCCGGCACCCGCACGGTGAATGGGGATAGCTTAGAAACATTGTCTCTAAATGATTTTGATTTTGATTTCAATAATCGAGCATCTACCTATAAGAAATACAGAAATCCAGATCAACAGACGTTATCGATGTGGTAGAGTCGGAACTACTTCTAATAACTGCACTCAAGGAACGGATCTAGGAACTTCTTGCTGTTTTGAGGGCCCTCGGGGCCTTTTGACAAGATTTTTAAAGTTAGGCTGTTTGGTTGCATGTCCGGCCAAAATAAACGTCCGGCTTTTGTTAGGCTTTTTTACAATTCGCAAACGAGCGAGTGCCGCCGAGTGGCCAATAGGGTTGCGAGTTTGACGGCCAATGCGCAGGGTCTTAAAAAATCCAAACGTAGTAAGGTAAGGTAGGGTGATTACTAATATTTGTGTAGGTATATGTAATATGTATTAATGCTTTAGGTACATTAAATAAAAATTATATTATATACGTGGTGGCCGAGTTGGTTAGACCTTGGACTTAAACACCAAGGTCCAGATGGACGTCAGCGTGTATACAGACGCCGGAATGAACGGTTTGCTCCGTGCACAGTGTTGCAAACAGTGGGATACCAGGGTGGCTCATTGATGGTGTGGGGCGGCATCTCTTACGAGGCTCGTACTGATCTTGTTGTGTTTAATAGAGGTAGTGTCAACGCTCAAAGGTACGTGGAAGAGGTTCTTCAAGACCATTTGCGCCATTCATTGGGGACAATTTTCTTTTAATGCATGATAATGCGCGTCCACATACCGCCCGTCTGACTACTGATTACCTCAATCAAGTCGGTATTAAAAATTACCTTGGCCAGCATACAGCCCCGACCTCAACCCTATCGAGCAGATCTGGGATAAACTCAAAAGACGGGTTCGAGCACGTATACCAGCTCCCATTACCCTCAGAGAGCTAAAACCTGCCCTGATTGAGGAATGGAACAATATCCCTCAGTCTGATATCCAGGACATCATGGATGGGCTGCCCAACAGGCTTCTTGAAGTCATCAGAGCCCGAGGGGGTAACACACATTATTAAATTTAAGTTCAAAGTTAAGGTTAAGTAAAATTGTAAGATTAGAACGGAAATAGGATTTTCTTAAAAAAACGAATTTAGTGTTTTTCTTATTGTTTTTCGCTAATAAAAGCAATTCACAGAAAATATTGGTTTATTTCCATTGCAAAAATATACCTAAACCCGACCTCTAAATAATACTTGACATTTTTTCTGTATTAGTTTTAATAATTAAGAAATACATGGTGGCCGGTTAATTGTGCCGCTGAGTGTATAATATAAAATATAGGTAATTATCATTCTTAGTACGTAAGTATTTTTATCTTTATACACTCTCCTTGGTCTTCTTTCTTTAACTTTTCATTTATCACCTTATCGTTTTTTTTACTTATATAGAGCATTGTACATATTGTGTAGGTAGGTATGATATATTTTTAAATGCACCATTAAACAATAAAAGTTTAAAAGCGGTCGAAAATAATATAGCAAACATACATATTGGAACGGACAACATTTTAAGGCGCCGATTTAAATGTAAGAAAGGATTAAGTGAAAGTAAAGCATTGCAAATGAAGAGAAAGGTTTTTGCGAAACACTTTTGTATAATAACAATTGTTATTAGAAATCTAAACGCCCTAGGATGTTATTTAATCGTAGCCGTATGTATTTCATTATGTATTGACACCAAACAAGAGGTCAGCCCGTCGCGGTATTTGTTTAGAACCAATAGCCCACGGAATAGAAAAAACAAGTGGAAATGCTATAAATGCTAAAATAAAGCACTAAATGTTGAACCGGTGTCGCCAAAATCATATACATGGTGACTTTGAAAGGATGTACTTTGAACTAATATGATGTTCTATTGATCAATACGAACAACTTTTCCCATGAAACCATGTGCCGCAAATGAAAAAAAATACTGCCTTCTCCATACAAAATAATAATGTTAAAATGACCAATTTGTATGGTGAAGCCAAATTTTTTTTTCATTTGCGACACATGGTTTCATAGGAAAAGTTGTTCGATTTGATCAGCAGAACCTCATATTAGCCCAAAGTACATCCTTTCAAATTCACCCTGTATAAAGTGTTGAATCTATAACCACTTCGTCCTGATTGGCTACAAATATACACAGCAATTTTAAACACTATTCTCCAACACATTTTTTGTATTTATTGTTTTTTCTGTTCCGTGCTATTAGCCCATCTACGAGTATGTTACTATTTCACAAGTTGGTATAGTAAAACTGGCACCGAAAGCTTAAGGTGAAGTGAGTCCAGAGGTTGCATTGATAGTTCTGTTTTTTTTTTAAAAAGTGACTAACAGAAAAAAAAAATCTTAATCTGGAGGATATTGGTGATATAACTGTTAAGTCAGAAACATAAAATAAAATAGTATGTTCGATAAAAATAAATCGTGAAAATAGCTCTGTACCCCTAGTGTGAGTTTTCTAACTATTACTTTGCGTTTGAGTTAACTAAAATTTGTATGGGAAATGGTTCAGCGCTCCAAGCGGAAATTTTGAGAACTAGAAATGCGGTCGTGTGATTGGTCAAAATGTTAACGCGGTAGTATAGTTAACGCGAAAGTAAACGTCAAAAAATCTCACACTAGTACTGATTTTTATTTCGAAATTTATGACATTACTATAAATGTTTACCATGATTTTTTTGTTTATAAAAGTGTACCTATATGATTAATTAAAAGAACATAATATTTTAATTTTTTTATGTAGTTTCCTAAATTAATATTTAAACGCATTGTGACTTACGACATTTTGTTTCCGTGCGACTTTTGGTAGTCCACGCTGCTTACTCTCATCAGAAACCTTACTAGTAGCGCTGAGATAAAACATAGGGAAGTAGATACAAATACGTAATTTCACTGACGTGCATACCTAGCCCTAAGAGCTCTTCGGGGCACAGTACTGCACCCGTAGCACGGCCAAGCCAAGACAAGAAGATATAAAGTCGCGAGCGGATGTCAAAAGTAACTATTTTTTAATATCAACCAATCAGAGCCCTGAAAAGTTGCACCTGATAAACAAAATGTTTTGTTTGACATCCGCTCGCGACTTTATCTCTTGTCTTGCTTGGCCGTGCTACGGGTGCTGGACGCTGGTGTTGTCCAACAAATGTTTTAGTTAAAAAAGGTGTTCTAAAGTATGTAGTATTTTTTTTTTAAGTCTAAGGTCTAACCAACTCGGCCACCATGCACGTATATATATATTTGATCATAGGTTAACTATGTACTATGATATTTTATCTTATCTTAATTGCATGACTGATAGTTTTATTTATTTTTACCGTGAATCAGCTGATTGACATAGTAGGTTTTGCAATAACGGTATTCATTCATTGGGACTTGGGGGTCACTTATGACTGGAAGCTATTATTCGATAAACACGTCGACAAAATACCTAATTACTAAAGCGTCTAAAGCTCTAGGATTTATTTCATATTTATTAATTCACCATTCAATACATTTCTGCACACTCGGTTTTGTCAATATATTTACAGTAACTATACACCTAGGTATATAAAATAATAATAATAAACTACATTTGTAACTATTCCATAAGTACCTAATGGAATGAGTCTTGGTTGGACAGCCATAACTATTGGTAATGAAAGCAAAGAGATCCACATCATTTCACATTAAATAATACAAAATACGTAAATGAAAGCAGCTGTAAAGGTATGACACTTAATAAATTACACAATAAACACAATATATTATTAATAGAACAAATAAATAATGTCAAGTAAGTATAAAATATAATACAATGTCAAAATTAATAAAATAAAATTTTGTATGTCATGCAATTAATTATAATTAATACAGTTGTTGAACTGATTTAATATTAAGATTTATAATAAGCTTTTAAAATTTTAAAGTTGGTTAGACCTTAGACTTAAAAACACTTAGACCCCTGGTTCGAGCCCACTATAGTGCCTTGGAGAGCTTGGTTAGCTGTCGGTCTCAGTTTCACTATACCAACTTGTGAAACGGTTTATAGATGGGTTGTTGAGTCTATCCAAACATCGAGACGAACTAGCCACTTGTTCGGTGTAAACTCATACTATCGGCTACGAAGAGGTGGGATTAAAAATCCCTGCGCGCTGGGTACCCTGAGACTATCTAGTGCAGCGGTACTCAATATTTTTTTTATGACGGCCACAAAGACGATTTAGCTACGCAGGTAGCATTTTGACGTCCCTATGATGTCATTTTAGTGTCATTCTCGACGTAATTGACGTCATAGGGACATCAAATGCTACCTGGGTACAGTGGCGCGGGCCTCACCAACCTATATTTTAATATTCCTACAACTTTATCATCAAATCAATCGCCCGTTTCGTAACCGCACCAAGGAAGAAGACTGCCACCTCGATAAGAAATCGATGCAGTAGTCTCCTAAAAACCGGTGTACCGAAAGACTGCCAAAAACTCACTACTAAAAAAACGTAATTTAACTTTAATGGTTTATTTATTTAAATACTAGCGGCCCGTCCCGGCTTCGCACAGGTTTGTATAACTTTAACTATATGCTCAGCGCACGCCACGGAAGGCCTCAGAAACGATACTTTTCCCCCGTTTTTAAAACATTTTTGGTTACTGCTCCACAACTATAGGACCTAGCGTGATATTATATAGCCTATGTTACTTCTGAATAATGCAGCTTTCTAATGGTGAAAAAAATATTGCAATCGGTCCAGTAGTTTTTGAGTTTATTTATTACAAACATACAAAAATACAAATCTTTCCTCTTTATTATATTAGTATAGAAAACAAAAATGTTCACAATAAGTAGGTATGTGACTTATGATCTTAATATAATTTAATGTTGTATGTATCATGCTGCCATATGCGATCATCACAAAATTTTGAAAAGTTTCACAATTCATAACTTCACTTTTAAGAGCAGGTGGGCGATTCTCGCACTTTCGAGATTCATCTCGATTCGAGATTTTTAAACAAAAAATGACTAAATATGTAATTTTTCGTTCAATTTTTATATATTTATTATTTCTTAATCAATATTTATTATTTATTTCGTTTAATGTTCGATATTTTTAAACAAAAAATGACATATTTAGTCATTTTTCGTTTTAAAATATCGAATCGAGATGAATGTCGAAAGCGCGAGAATCGCCCACCAGAGTCTGAGCGAATTTTTCATACAAAAAGTCTTGACTGTTTCACCCCCCTAAACATTCATGGATTTTCATGAATTTAGGAGGAGTCATGCTCGTATGTACACCTTTTTTTAAAGTTTGGTGTAGGAAAGAAAATTTAAGCCCCTAAAATGCAAAAATACCCAAAAAAAATCCTCATATTAAAATAATTTCTATAAAATGAGATTTCTTAAACTGTGAACACTTTTTTAATAATTTATCAAAGTCTGTCTTGCTGCTGCATGTAGGGTTGCCAGGTCCAAAAACACAAAAGCCGGACTTGGCGCTTAATTTGGCCGGACATTTTACCCTAAAAGCCGGACATACCTTTCTTAATAGCTAATCATAGCTTTTTAAGATGGACATATGTTCTAAAAGCCGGACAATATTTCATAATAAAAAAATATTAACTTATTTAAACTTTTTATTATGTACTCATTAATCACGCGTAACTAACAAGCTTATCTCCCACAAAATAATCAGTTATATTATTTCTCATACAAAAGCACGGAATATAGAGAGCCCAGAAAAAACTTATCTAACACAAAATAAACAGTTTTCAGTCCTTCTCATTTAGTATGAAAAAATATTAAGTCTACAGTCTACAGTAGACTATAACTAGATATTTTTTAACTAATCTAGCTCTTTTTAACATATAATAATAAAATAAAAATGTTTAATAATCTTTCAACAAAAATTTGCAAACTTATCTAACACAAAATAAACTTTCATATAATCTTTTAACAAAAAATATAGCCATCCTTTTGGAAAAAATAAAAGTACTTAATTATTTAATTATTAAAGAGTTATCTGTCTTTTGGTAAATTTGTTATTTGTCTTTAGTTATATATTTGGTATTTTCACCCACTTTATCGAGAATATCATTTTCCTTGGAAATCATATCAGCCACACTGTGTTGCCCACACAAAAAGCCTAACAAAAGCCGGACAGGCCGGACGAGAAAATATTTGGCCGGATACATCTGTAAAAAGCCAAACATGTCCGGCTAAAGCCGGACACCTGGCAACCCTAGCTGCATGGTAATCTTATTACATGATCCAGATGGCATTCCGAAGTATGTTTCTGAATACGTTATTTTGGTACCTACGAGTATCTCATTCGCGAAACCCAACATAACAATAATTAACGCGTTAAAGAAGTTTGCTGAGGACAAACACACAAGATGGTGGTTAACGCAGCAAGGCCTAATACATTCCAAGGAATTCATTGGTATGAAGGCAATAGGCCTGGATAAAATATGGAAATTCAACAGAAGTCAAATAAGGCTACTGGTGGGAGTGTTCTCAGGACACTATACAACCAACAAACACCTCTATACTATAGGAGTAAGAGATGATCCCACATGCAGATTCTGTGGTAAGGAGCCCGAATCCATGCGGCACCTACTGTGCGACTGTGACGCTAGGGCCATCCAAAGAATCAAATACCTAGGCAGGCTTATCCGGATCCAGAAAGCTACAGGCTAACCGACCTTAGTGATGTCCTTAAATACGTCAACAACATATTTGGGGACGATACTGAGGTTTGTGGTTAATAGGAATGGGGAACACACAAAAGATCCCAAAGGGTCGAAGTGTTTTTGACTGATGTCAACCCTAAAACCAATAAGATAAGATAAAATCTCATTCGCGAAAATGATGATTCGCAAAAGCATGTAGTTTTATAAATCGTGCCCATATTTTTTCTGGATTCGCGCGAAATTTATAAAGGTTGAGGATTTGACTGCTATGCTAAGTGGGCCACTCACAAAGTCTCAGCGGGCCGCAGCTTGAGTATGGCTGGTCTAGAGTCTAGGGCTCTAGGAGGTCTCGGTCGCCGTAAGGCACCCGTGATTATATTTATTTTTTAACCATATCTTCTCCTCCACAGGAACACTACCCCTAAGCAAAGAGACTACCAGAATGGGTGCCATCAGATATGACAAGGACATTCAGTATCCTTCAACCTTCGACGCTAGAAAACGCTGGCCAGGGTACATCACCCCGGTACAGGAACAGGGATGGTGCGGATCAGATTGGGCAGTCTCTATTGCTGCTGTAGCTTCTGACAGGTTAGTTTCTTTTTATGTGACCTCACATCTACCTGATGGAAAGCAGTATGAAGGTCCAAGAACAAATGCAACCAACAATTACGATCTACGTAACCGTTGATTGTACCTATTATGCTGGCTTAAGATACCTATACACGCTTCGTTTAAAGGACTCGAGATTATATGAAGAATAATTATAAGAATAATTGAAATAACATACATGGACATAAAATAGGGAGGTGCCGATGGGCCTTAAATCGCCTCTCCAGTTTTAGAACAGAAGATGGCCGCTGCCATACAAATAAAAAAAAGTGAGAACAAAAGAACAGAGCGTTGATTGGTTGAAGTGAGAACAGAATATGGCGGCAACGAACTCGTTTGATATTTCGTTTTATAGGCCATTAAGGCACTAATGTTCCATGTATTATCATTAGTTTCATGCGTTATGAAGACTAAAGCTAACACTGGTATTCATAAAAACTTCCTTGAAGAACACTTTAGTTAGATAAGGTTTTGTCTCTTTTTATAGCAACAAAAAAGTATATGCGTAAAATAGACAAAATCTTTAATAACTAAAGTGTTCTTCAATTTAAGGACTCAATAAGTTTATAAATAAATAAGGCCATAAGACTTCACGAGCTGGAAGTCTGCGTACTCCATACAAAATGAGATTTAGCACTTCTCCACTTTTAGTAGTTCTCCACTACTGTTTTTCCTAGAATTAAATTAATATTGTGAATGTTTAATGTGTAAAAGAATTTATTGCAACAGAAAGATTCTTATGTACAATTAATTACTAAGAAAGCGGCCCCAGCCTAGTGGTTAAGTCACTGCGCAACTGATAACAAGGTTAAGCAGATGACAACAAAGCCGGCCTGGGATGGGTGACGCTTTATACAACGAGGCTATTTTATCATAAACACCGCAACAAGCTCGCCACTTGTTAGGTGTTGCCTCCGAATACCATCGGCGAAATGAGGATGGGTTAATCCCTCCACTGGGACCCTGAGGCCGTTTAAACGGTTCTCGGGAGCCAAATAGGCACCCGTGATGGTATTTATTTATTTTATTTTATTTTAATTACTAAGAAGAAGAAAATAACAGCCGAGTTATATTGAATATACGTTTGTATGGGCGTTATCACGAGAGCTAAACGGTGTCCGGCTTTTGTTAGGCTTTTTATATTTCGCAAACGTGCGAGCACCGAGACTGCCATTCGAGATTTGCCATTCGATTTCATTAATATGTCGGAACTTTGATAAATACGAGCCATGGTTTGATACGAAACTAAATATCTCATTAGAAATTAACAAGATTTAAAGCATTAATAAAAAAAGCTTCATTTTACATACAATTTTTTTGTCTTACCTATTAATACTGAGACACAAAATCCTCAATAATGTAGGATGTCCGGCCTTTTTACCCAAATGTCCGGCCGAACTGACTGGTCTGGCCGGCTATTGGTTTGGCGACCTGGCAACCCTATACATATGAGGAAGGAAGGCACCAGAGGCTCTACCATGGGTTTACGCGTTGTAGCAACGTAACGTATTTGTATACGTGAGCAACAACCAATAGGGCTTTTGTTTTTTTATTGGAGCACGGCATGTAATTAAATTTTTCATAGCTCGTTCAATAAGATACATAAATAAAACACAATATAATAATAATACTTTTGCTATATTTCGCCTTATTAGGGCGTCTTCAGGCAACAATATTTACAAAATAATCATGGTACATTATGACATATATACAAAAAAAATAATGTTTTTTTTTTTTTTTTTTTGTAAGTAAGTAAGTAGGTGATTGAATATGTAGTGAATGATAGAATATGGAGCGTGTTTAAGTGAATGATAACCGATCAATGTTGAATGTTTAGACCTGGTTTATAGTGTGCACCAAACGTCCAGATGAAAGATGATTCCCAAGTTTTCAGCTGTATTTCGTTTAATGATGATGGGAACGATTTAATGACACGGACGGTGTAACAGTCATTAAATTTTTGAGAATGAGTTTTAGCGTGAGTGGGTATGGGTAAAACACTGTTAATTATTGAGTCAGTTGTATGGCGATGGTGGTTTATACGAATATGAAGGGGTTTTCTGTTTCTCCTATATAAAATGACGAGCAAAAACGACATTCTAAAATATATTCAAGATTTTTTGTTTTGAGGTTGAATTGGGCTGTGCATTATAACTTTGTTTGGAATTTTGAGTGCATATAGAAGTAAGTGTGTTTATGATGGAACATGTTTAACAGCGTGGATGTTGACATGGTACTGTACCTGGTGAATTATTTTGGTTGGTAGAACTGAAAGTGGGTTTGGTTTGAGAAAATTGTTTTTAAATTAAAATTTTGTCTAAAGCATAACATAGGAATACAATTAAGTTTTTTTGTTTCATCATGTTGTTCTAAAATGTGTATATTAACTTTAATTATTTTCTTTAATTTTTCAGCTCCAAAAAAATAATTTGTTGTTAGTTTAAGCCTATTTGCAGAATTTTGTTGAATTGTCTGGGTGTGATTTTGTGGTCTATTATAAAAATGTTGATGTATAAAATTTTCTGGGTATTTTCTATCTAATAAGGAATTGTGAATGGTGTTGTTAAACTGATGATGTTTGTCAGTATTGTTGCAGATCCTTTGTCCTCGAATAGATAGTGAATATGGAATTGATTTCTTAATATGGTATGGGTGACAGCTATTGAAATGTAGGTACTGAAATTTGTTAGTTGGCTTGAAGTGAACTGATGTAATGATTTTATTACTTTCATTTAATGTTAAATCAACATCAAGGAAAGTAATAGTTTTAGTTGAAATTTGATTTGTGAATTTTAATACACTAAACTGATCTAATCTTTCTAAGAAACTGTTCAATGAATCAAGACTGTGGGGCCAAATCATAAATATATCATCAATAAACCTCTTCCATATAATTGGCTTTTGCAATTCTGAATTCAAAAAATCTTTCTCTATATCGGCTATAAATATATTTGCATAACTAGGGGCCATACGAGTTCCCATAGCAGTACCTTTTATCTGATGAAAATATTTGTTATCAAATTGAAAGTAATTATTGGAAAGAATAATTTCAGACAGATGTAGTATAAAATCTGTGGAAGGTTGATGATTTTGACGGTTATTTAGAAATTTCTTTAGGGATAATAAACCTTGATTATGAGGAATATTTGTATATAATGAGACTACGTCTATAGTTACTAGATATAATAAAGAGTTATTTGGTAATTGTAATGAATTGATGAGTGTTAAAAAGTGATTTGTATCTTTAATATATGAGTCCACATTTTTTACCAATGGTTGGAGATGGTAATCTACAAAAGCAGATATATGTTCTGTAGGTGAGTTACTTGTCGCAACTATAGGTCTGCCTGGATTATTAATTTTGTGTATTTTTGGTAGCATGTAAAAATATGGGATATTAGGACTGTTTGGTACAAGTAATTTTTCATCTATATCTGAAAGATTTTCATTTGTTATATCTTTTAGGTAGTTAGTTATTTCAAGTACAATGTTGTCACAGGGATTATGGTCAATTTCAACATAAAAGTTTGTATCAGATAGTTGCCGTTGCCCTTCTGCAATATAAACATTGTAGTTTAAAATAACTGTTGTTGAACATTTGTCTGCAGGTAAAATAATGTTGTTGAATAAATAAAAAGGGTGACCGAAGCTTTAGATTAGATCTAATAATAAATAAGAGGTATTTAGAAAAGAAAAGAAAGAAAAGAAAATTCATTTATTTGCAATTCTGATAACAAGGTGTTAGATATACATGTGTTGGTTTACCACACGTTATTTGCAATTCGAAGTATTTGCTGATAAATTCGATAATCAGTTATAAATAAGCTATAATTTATTTAGGGTACCGAAGATTTTTATATAAACTTACCTACCAATAAGTGCACAAATAATGTTTTTAGATATTTTTCTATTAATGTAACATGCATGTATTATATTATAGGTATTGGGTGCTTCTCTTTACAGCGACAAAAAGCCCCATTTTTTAAATAAATATGTAGGTATTTTTTTCTTCAGAAAAAAAAACCAAAAAAAAAAATTTGGCAGACAGGTATTTTTTTCTTTTTAAATAAATAGTAATTAGAAAAAAGTTAGCTTAACTATACAGAGAGGAAATGCCGCCAGTGTCCTGGGCACTATGCCGCACGGCACAAATTTAGATTCTATTTTCATTTTATAGGGTTTTATTTATATAGGCGATTTTATTTTGTTATGAGTTTATATTTTCTTTGTAAGTTGTTAATTATTTTATATATTCATATATGTTTTAGTTTTAAAAATTAAGTAATTAGATAAACACCAATAATGAAATTGTGCGGAACCCATCGAATGATCTAATCTTGCTTTTTTTGGATAAGTAGGTGTAAGTACTTATTATTTATCTTGCATTTCTAATGAAATGCAAGATAAAACGTATAATAAAAATTCACCAAATGAAAGTAAATATTTCTTAGAATTATCTTCTGCGATAATTCATATCGATAAGTACGTAAATATGTACTAAAGTTTTATAGATAAGTAAGTACCTACTTATATAAAAAAGCAATTAAGAATTTTTCCAACATGTGTAGGTAAGTAACAACAATGGGCTTCCGAGAAAAATACAAAAAAAATAGTTTATATTTTTGATTTCGAAAATATAGGCTAAAATAAGAAACTAATTTCGTTTATTTTAATAATAATTAACTGTTTATTTAGATATTAATATTTCATTTATCACAGATTAAATAGAATAGGTACTACATTCACGCTGTAATAGGCTAGTTGAAAACAAACTATAATTTTTGGCTTAGCTGCCAACGACTCAAGCTGAAATATGTATATTACTTGGAATCCTGGAGCAAAAAACCTCAAAGTATTGAGATGTTGCATTTCCATGGAGTTAGGTAACCCTACCGTTTTATAATATTAAATGTATAATTTGCACTGGCGCAGAAGGAATCATGGATTTTGTATGATTAAATTGTAAAATACACACAAGAAATAACAGAAAACTATAAAAATAGAGAATAATATTTTTAAAACGACAAGAAATTTCATAATTACGTAATCAACAGAAACTTAAGAAATAACAGACTAACATGAAGAATCTAACGCTGAGCATGACTCAAGTAAAGGAATATCGAGACTAATGCTTAGCCGAGCAACGGCTCAAGCTTCTAAGCAATGGCTAGTACTAAGCGCTGGCTTAGCAACGACTATTAATCCGGACATCAGTCTTAAATCTCTTTGTTCACAATATTTTAGCGTAAACAAAACCTTTGTCTATCAATAGGATCTCACTCAGTTTTAAATCTCTTTGCGCAAAATATTTTAGCGTAAACAAAACCTTTGTCTATCAATAGGATCTCACTCAGTCTTAAATCTCTTTGTGCACAATATTTTATCGTAAACAAAACCTTTGTCTATCAATAGGATCTCACTCAGTCTTAAATCTCTTTGTGCGCAATATTTTAGCGTAAACAAAACCTTTGTCTATCAATAGGATCTCACTCAGTCTTAAATCTCTTTGTGCACAATATTTTAGCGTAAACAAAACCTTTGTCTATCAATAGGATCTCACTCAGTCTTAAATCTCTTTGTGCACAATATTTTAGCGTAAACAAAACCTTTGTCCATCAATAGGATCTCACTCAGTCTTATATCTCTTTGTGCACAATATTTAAGCGTAAACAAAACCTTTGTCTATCAAAAGGATCTCACTCAGTCTTAAATCTCTTTGTGCGCAATATTTTAGCGTAAACAAAACCTTTGTCTATCAATAGGATCTCACTCAGTCTTAAATCTCTTTGTGCACAATATTTTAGCGTAAACAAAACCTTTGTCTATCAAAAGGATCTCACTCAGTCTTAAATCTCTTTGTGCACAATATTTTAGCGTATACAAAACCTTTGTCTATCAGTCTTAAATCTCTTTGTGCGCAATATTTTAGCGTAAACAAAACCTTTGTCTATCAATAGGATCTCACTTAGTCTTAAATCTCTTTGTGCACAATATTTTAGCGTAAACAAAACCTTTGTCTATCAATAGGATCTCACTCAGTCTTAAATCTCTTTGTGCACAATATTTTAGCGTAAACAAAACCTTTGTCTATCAAAAGGATCTCACTCAGTCTTAAATCTCTTTGTGCGCAATATTTTAGCGTAAACAAAACCTTTGTCTATCAATAGGATCTCACTCAGTCTTAAATCTCTTTGTGCACAATATTTTAGCGTAAACAAAACCTTTGTCTATCAATAGGATCTCACTCAGTCTTAAATCTCTTTGTGCACAATATTTTAGCGTAAACAAAACCTTTGTCTATCAAAAGGATCTCACTCAGTCTTAAATCTCTTTGTGCGCAATATTTTAGCGTAAACAAAACCTTTGTCTATCAATAGGATCTCACTCAGTCTTTAATCTCTTTGTGCACAATATTTTAGCGTAAACAAAACCTTTGTCTATCAATAGGATCTCACTCAGTCTTAAATCTCTTTGTGCACAATATTTTAGCGTAAACAAAACCTTTGTTTATCAATAGGATCTCACTCAGTCTTAAATCTCTTTGTGCACAATATTTTAGCGTAAACAAAACCTTTGTCTATCAATAGGATCTCACTCAGTCTTAAATCTCTTTGTGCACAATATTTTAGCGTAAACAAAACCTTTGTCTATCAAAAGGATCTCACTCAGTCTTAAATCTCTTTGTGCACAATATTTTAGCGTAAACAAAACCTTTGTCTATCAATAGGATCTCACTCAGTCTTAAATCTCTTTGTGCACAATATTTTAGCGTTAACAAAACCTTTGTCTATCAATAGGATCTCACTCAGTCTTAAATCTCTTTGTGCACAATATTTTAGCGTAAACAAAACCTTTGTCTATCAAAAGGATCTCACTCAGTCTTAAATCTCTTTGTGCGCAATATTTTAGCGTAAACAAAACCTTTGTCTATCAATAGGATCTCACTCAGTCTTAAATCTCTTTGTGCACAATATTTTAGCGTAAACAAAACCTTTGTCTATCAATAGGATCTCACTCAGTCTTAAATCTCTTTGTGCGCAATATTTTAGCGTAAACAAAACCTTTGTCTATCAATAGGATCTCACTCAGTCTTAAATCTCTTTGTGCACAATATTTTAGCGTAAACAAAACCTTTGTCTATCAAAAGGATCTCACTCAGTCTTAAATCTCTTTGTGCGCAATATTTTAGCGTAAACAAAACCTTTGTCTATCAATAGGATCTCACTCAGTCTTAAATCTCTTTGTGCACAATATTTTAGCGTAAACAAAACCTTTGTCTATCAAAAGGATCTCACTCAGTCTTAAATCTCTTTGTGCACAATATTTTAGCGTAAACAAAACCTTTGTCTATCAATAGGATCTCACTCAGTCTTAAATCTCTTTGTGCACAATATTTTAGCGTAAACAAAACCTTTGTCTATCAATAGGATCTCACTCAGTCTTAAATCTCTTTGTGCACAATATTTTAGCGTAAACAAAACCTTTGTCTATCAAAAGGATCTCACTCAGTCTTAAATCTCTCTGTGCGCAATATTTTAGCGTAAACAAAACCTTTGTCTATCAATAGGATCTCACTCAGTCTTAAATCTCTTTGTGCACAATATTTTAGCGTAAACAAAACCTTTGTCTATCAAAAGGATCTCACTCAGTCTTAAATCTCTTTGTGCACAATATTTTAGCGTAAACAAAACCTTTGTCTATCAATAGGATCTCACTCAGTCTTAAATCTCTTTGTGCACAATATTTTAGCGTAAACAAAACCTTTGTCTATCAATAGGATCTCACTCAGTCTTAAATCTCTTTGTGCACAATATTTTAGCGTAAACAAAACCTTTGTCTATCAAAAGGATCTCACTCAGTCTTAAATCTCTTTGTGCGCAATATTTTAGCGTAAACAAAACCTTTGTCTATCAATAGGATCTCACTCAGTCTTTAATCTCTTTGTGCACAATATTTTAGCGTAAACAAAACCTTTGTCTATCAATAGGATCTCACTCAGTCTTAAATCTCTTTGTGCACAATATTTTAGCGTAAACAAAACCTTTGTCTATCAATAGGATCTCACTCAGTCTTAAATCTCTTTGTGCGCAATATTTTAGCGTAAACAAAACCTTTGTCTATCAATAGGATCTCACTCAGTCTTAAATTTCTTTGTGCACAATATTTTAGCGTAAACAAAACCTTTGTCTATCAATAGGATCTCACTCAGTCTTAAATCTCTTTGTGCGCAATATTTTAGCGTAAACAAAACCTTTGTCTATCAATAGGATCTCACTCAGTCTTAAATCTCTTTGTGCACAATATTTTAGCGTAAACAAAACCTTTGTCTATCAATAGGATCTTACTCAGTCTTAAATCTCTTTGTGCACAATATTTTAGCGTAAACAAAACCTTTGTCTATCAATAGGATCTCACTCAGTCTTAAATCTCTTTGTGCACAATATTTTATCGTAAACAAAACCTTTGTCTATCAATAGGATCTCACTCAGTCTTAAATCTCTTTGTGCGCAATATTTTAGCGTAAACAAAACCTTTGTCTATCAATAGGATCTCACTCAGTCTTAAATCTCTTTGTGCACAATATTTTAGCGTAAACAAAACCTTTGTCTATCAATAGGATCTCACTCAGTCTTAAATCTCTTTGTGCACAATATTTTAGCGTAAACAAAACCTTTGTCTATCAATAGGATCTCACTCAGTCTTAAATCTCTTTGTGCACAATATTTTAGCGTAAACAAAACCTTTGTCTATCAATAGGATCTCACTCAGTCTTAAATCTCTTTGTGCACAATATTTTAGCGTAAACAAAACCTTTGTCTATCAATAGGATCTCACTCAGTCTTAAATCTCTTTGTGCACAATATTTTAGCGTAAACAAAACCTTTGTCTATCAAAAGGATCTCACTCAGTCTTAAATCTCTTTGTGCGCAATATTTTAGCGTAAACAAAACCTTTGTCTATCAATAGGATCTCACTCAGTCTTAAATCTCTTTGTGCACAATATTTTAGCGTAAACAAAACCTTTGTCTATCAAAAGGATCTCACTCAGTCTTAAAACCTTTGTCTATCAATAGGATCTCACTCAGTCTTAAATCTCTTTGTGCACAATATTTTAGCGTAAACAAAACCTTTGTCTATCAAAAGGATCTCACTCAGTCTTAAATCTCTTTGTGCACAATATTTTAGTGTAAACAAAACCTTTGTTTATCAATAGCTAAATATTGTGCACAAAGAGATTTAAGACTGAGTGAGATACTCAGTCTTAAATCTCTTTGTGCACAATATTTTAGCGTAAACAAAACCTTTGTCTATCAATAGGATCTCACTCAGTCTTAAATCTCTTTGTGCACAATATTTTAGCGTAAACAAAACCTTTGTCTATCAAAAGGATATTACTCAGTCTTAAATCTCTTTGTGCACAATATTTTAGCGTAAACAAAACCTTTGTCTATCAATAGGATCTCACTCAGTCTTAAATCTCTTTGTGCACAATATTTTAGCGTAAACATAACTTTTGTCTATCAATAGGATCTCACTCAGTCTTAAATCTCTTTGTGCAAAATATTTTAGCGTAAACAAAACCTTTGTCTATCAAAAGGATCTCACTCAGTCTTAAATCTCTTTGTGCTCAATATTTTAGCGTAAACAAAACCTTTGTCTATCAAAAGGATCTCACTCAGTCTTAAATCTCTTTGTGCACAATATTTTAGCGTAAACAAAACCTTTGTCTATCAGTAGGATCTCACTCAGTCTTAAATCTCTTTGTGCACAATATTTTAGCGTAAACAAAACCTTTGTCTATCAATAGGATCTCACTCAGTCTTAAATCTCTTTGTGCACAATATTTTAGCGTAAACAAAACCTTTGTCTATCAATAGGATCTCACTCAGTCTTAAATTTCTTTGTGCACAATATTTTAGCGTAAACAAAACCTTTGTCTATCAATAGGATCTCACTCAGTCTTAAATCTCTTTGTGCGCAATATTTTAGCGTAAACAAAACCTTTGTCTATCAATAGGATCTCACTCAGTCTTAAATCTCTTTGTGCACAATATTTTAGCGTAAACAAAACCTTTGTCTATCAATAGGATCTCACTCAGTCTTAAATCTCTTTGTGCACAATATTTTAGCGTAAACAAAACCTTTGTCTATCAATAGGATCTCACTCAGTCTTAAATCTCTTTGTGCACAATATTTTAGCGTAAACAAAACCTTTGTCTATCAATAGGATCTCACTCAGTCTTAAATCTCTTTGTGCACAATATTTTAGCGTAAACAAAACCTTTGTCTATCAAAAGGATCTCACTCAGTCTTAAATCTCTTTGTGCGCAATATTTTAGCGTAAACAAAACCTTTGTCTATCAATAGGATCTTACTCAGTCTTAAATCTCTTTGTGCACAATATTTTAGCGTAAACAAAACCTTTATAATAATAATAATAATAATATGTAGGACAATTTACACATATTGCTCTGGTCACAAACTAAGCTCTAGGCTTGTACTATGTGTACCAGAAGCAACGATATAATACATATTATATTTATATATATATAAACACCCTGACCATGGCAAACTGTACAGAAAAAGCGTACTAACATTTTTGGTGCCATGGGTGGGAATCGAACCCACGACCTCCGGATACAACGCCAAAGACGCAACCACTAATCTACGGAGGCTATCAATAGGACTCTAGGATCTCACTCAGTCTTAAATCTCTTTGTGCACAATATTTTAGCGTAAATCTTAATCTATTAAATAAGTCTCGCTCACACAAAGTCGTATAAAAAAAAATCTTTAAATTTTCTAAGATTTCCGCGCGAAATATTTTGTTGTTTATCACTCGCACGACATGCATTTTGTATTTCACCTTTATACACCCTCTTAAGAACAATTATTGATTGACCCCATTCATGGACTTTGTAGGTTTGCTAACCACCAGGTAAATGCAAAGTCACATGCTGTGCTCCAATAAAAAAAATCAACGCCATTTTTAACTTTAATCGTTACAATTTTATTATCGCTTGTTTCTATCATTCCTGGACATTGCATACTGCTTAACATCAGGTGGATGCAAGGTCACATGTTGAGCTCTTATAAAAAAAAATACTAAACTATAGACGCCTTGCTCACATTATATAGATATGTAAACACGATCTTTATAAAACTTATACCGTAAGATTTTTAATGAAGCTAAATTTGTCACACTCAGCTAGAAAACCCTTCAAGTACCTAAGTCTCCAAGTAAAGTGTTAGACGAACCTAAAAATAAATGTTAAGTGTACTTCACTGCACTTCTTGGGAGTGCCTGCCGCCATCTCATGAGCGGACCCAACTCTACTTGAGTATCTACCTAAAGATAGTTTTAATACTTATAGCTTGATTGGTAGTTTATAAAACGTCAAATATATAGTAAAGTAAGTAATTACCTAACTACTTTAAAAACTCTTTTAGTAAATTATTCGATGAAATAAATAAAATTTAAAAAATGAAATATTGATTTTACGTAAAAATGTTCAACTTTCTATCTAAAGGGATCTGTAGTCGACTTGACGTCCATACAAACGTACTTCTAATATTACAACTTGGCTGTTAGTTCAATTATTACTTAATGTATGACGTATAATTTTTTTTTAATGATTAATAAAAAACATGTTTTTTCCAGATTTGCAATCCAGTCGAATGGAGCCGAGAAGATGCTACTAAGTCCTCAAACTTTCTTGTCATGCAACGTTCGCCAGCAACAAGGATGCAACGGAGGACATATTGAGGTGGCTTGGCCTTTCGCCAGATCCCATGGGTAAGGCATCTTCCTTTCATAGATCCATAATCTCCTTTTTATACTACATGTAACGCTTAATTATATTTTGATGTGTCTTGGGCTTTTGCCAGGTTCCATGAGTAAATCATCCTCTTTCTTAGATCTATAAGCTTGGTTTTAACATACCACGTTCGCCAGCAATGAGAATGTTAAAGAAGTTATATTATGCATGGTGGCTTGGCCTTTCGCCAGGTTCCATGGGTAAATCATCTTCTTTCTTAGATAAGGGGCTTGATTTTAGCCATATCCCATGGGGAATACACAGATTTGCAAGTTGGTCTAGTGAAACTGACGAGACTCTAAGGCACTAAAGTGGTTTTGTTACACATTGAGATTTTATTGAATCCGTATAACAGACGTATTTTTAAGTCTTTGGTCTCCAACTCGAATGTTACTATCAATGCCACCATAATAACATTGATAGCAACCATACCCGATGTGACTTTCTTAACCGATGTATTTTACCTATTACAGTTTAGTAGATGAAGAATGCTTCCCGTACAAGGCAGCAAAGACCAGCTGTCCATTCAAACCGGACGGTAACCTTCTCCAAGACGGCTGCAAACCCGTACATGGACTTCGTATGGACAGATACAAGGTCGGACCCCCCGGCAGACTGAAGAAGGAGAAGGATATCATGTACGATATTATGGAGTCTGGACCTGTTCAAGGTAAGGAGAGGAGAATGTTGAGTTTTTTTTATACCAGTAAGAAATGTGAATACGGGTACCCCATAAGATGTAACTCATTAACATAATATCTTCTGTAGTCTTCTGATATGCTATCAGCAATGTTCATGTAGCTGAATCCAACGGCTTCTGGATTGGATGAAGTCAGCTGACTTTACTTCTTGGATATCACTTTGTTAAAATTACCATATTCATGTACTTATGTAGCAGGTAGCTAGGTGTTTAGCCACTGCCGTACGATCCATATAAGTTAAAATCCATGAATACCCTAGGATTCTGGAGTATTCATGGATTTTTAACTTAAACTTATTCTAGCTAGATTTAGCTAGACTAGACATTACCTATTAAATAAATTAATACGTAGGTCCTACATTTTGTTATGCATGACTTTTTGGCTTATAGGTAGGTATATGGACCGCAGACCACTGTATAGTCAAAACCCAGGTGTTAATGAAACCCGTCTGTTTCCATGATATCCGCATGGAGATAAGGAAGCGCCGATAAGCCTTAAATCGCTTTTCCAGTTTTGAGAACAGAAAATGGCGCCGCCATAAAAAAAAAAAAAAAGATAACAAAAGCAACCACTGAGCATTGATTGGTTTAAGTCAGAATATAATATAGCGACAACGAACTCGTCTGAATTTTTTTTTTATAAGTCATTTAAGGCATTAAGGCGGTTCCATATATCTATTATTAGTTTCATGGATATCCCTGACGCCATCGTCGTAAGGCACCAAAGTAACCAATAAACATCTCGTTTACAGCTGTAATGACGGTGTACCAAGACTTCTTCCACTACAGAGACGGTATCTACCGCCATACCCCGTTCGGGAACAACGACATGAAGGGGTACCACAGCGTCCGGATCCTGGGTTGGGGAGAGGAAGCTGGAGAGAAGTATTGGGTAAGTTTTTATTTATTTATTGGAGCACGACATGTGACTGAACAATCTTTGGTGAGCAGACCTACAAAGTCTTATGAATGGGGTCAATCAATAATAAAATTGTTCTTAAACAATATTGATCGCTCCCACTATGCCGGCTAAATGATGCGATTACGAAATGGGGGGCGACAATGACGAATTGCATTACGAGTATATTTTAATATACTCGCTGCCTTATCGTCAATTCAACTACCCATTTCGTAAAAGCACCCTGAAGGGAGACTACCACCTCAACAAGAAATCGATGCAGTAGTCTCCTGAAAACCGGTGAACCTACAGACTAAAACCGAAACATGACTAGTTCACGGTTTTTGCATCTGTATGGGCGGTGGTAACCTATAACGGTCAAGTTATAGAGACCTTCCTCCCACCTAATTAATTTAAATCTTTATTGCTTGGTACAAAGGCGGACTCAATGCCGCTAGTCATTCTCTACCAGTCAAACCTTTGGGGCAATCAGGGGCCTAATTATAAAACAGCTAAAGCGATAGCGGCTATGACAGCCCCAATAGGCTATTTGACTACATTAAAAATATACTATAAATTGTGGTCATCCTATCAGACAATGACGTAGTAAAACAACATATTTCACTTTAATTAAAAAAATTTTTTTAATATAAGTATTATTATTATTATTTTTTCATGTTGGACAATTTACACAAGTTGCTATGGTCACAAACTAAGCTCTAAGGCTTGTACTATGTGTACCAGAAACAATTATAAATGCATATTATATTTTATAAACACCCAGACCATGACTGTACAGAAAAAACGTACTAATATTTATTTGTCATGGGTTGGAATCGAACCCACGACCTCCGGATTTAACGCCAAAGGCGCAACCACTAGTCCACGGAGGCGGAATTATGTATATTTTTTGTAGATTACACAAAATAAAATTGAAATTTTTTTACAATTTTATCTACCTATGACAAAAACATCTTTGATTGGTTGACGACTGGTGACATATCACATGCAATGAACAATACACAGATTATATTACAGTTTTCTCGACTGATTAATGTTTACGTCTATTCTATTTATTTAATCTGTGCTTGTTTGTTTACTTGCGTGTGACGTCACACTCTGCGCCATTATCGAAACAGCGTTTTTAGTGCCATTGTGGAAATTCAAACTTTAACATTGATTTTTATTAATAATAGAGCAGACATCGCGGAAATATAAATGTAGTGTGCTTATTATGTAATGAAGGATCATATAAACCAAGTTTCAAAAAGTCAAATAGCCTATTGCAATCCATCACAATAGCGATCTGAAGTTTTCGTTCATAATTAGGGAGTTAATAAGTGAGATTGGGCAAAACAAAGACTATGAAAGAAATGTAGATTTAATAGTTCTTGTTTCACTAACATCAACTTCATTATATTTTATTAGAGTAGGTACGGCCTGTGACTTTGTATCTACATGATAAGCAGACCTATAAAATCCACGAATTGGGCAAATTATTACTATGTTGTTTAACAGCTTTTTCATAACTGCATCCTGAAATAATATAAAATATGAATATCTTTAGGTCCCTATACTTCGTTAGACCGACCTGCTCGGCAAAGACCAAGAGACTTGCATTGATTTTTTGTCGAAGTGGTAGTTCCTTTCAGGGTGCTGTTACGAAACGGGCAGTTAATCTATACTATATAGTTTGTGAGGTTGGTTGTAGGGGGTAAACTCTGGATCTACTGAACCGTTTATGAAAATTCTTTGAGTGTTGGATAACCCATTTATCCAGAATACCTATTGGCTACGACCAATAGGAGCGGAGCATCAATGAAAAATGTCGGGAAACGGTGACATTTTTGGACCTTTTAGCTTTTGAGCTTCCATTGCGTGCGCTGCGTAAACGATTAAAGTTACGCAGACGAAGTTGCGTGATCGTTAAACTAGCTGTTAGTTTAACGATAAAGAAACGCGAAGCTATAAAAATAGACTCGAAATTTGTTTTTTAGCCGTCCATTTCGTAACCGCATCATTTAGCTGTTATAGTGGGAGTGATGAATACTGGTAAACAACAATGTAGTCATCGACCGCACTCATGGATTTTGTAGCATTGCTTACAGGTACCAAGTAACATTTCGTAGGTAAAACATATAGGAGACTACCATCTCATCAAGAAATTGATCCAGTAGGCTGAAAACCGATGAACCCACAGACTAAAACCGAAATATGATTTGGGGCCCTACCGAGAAGCCCGATTGAAATACCAATTGATTGATCGTTAAAACGTACATTTTTTTTTGTCTATGGGTAGAGCCCGGTCAACGAGAAACGTCAAATCCTATATTGTCTTTCGATGTGTTTTTCTATCAATATTTCGATTAACTTCTCGGTAATTTCATAATAATAACAAATGAAATTGATTTCTATAGCTTATAACTAAATATTTAAATTCCCAGATCGTAGCCAACAGCTGGGGTACAGAGTGGGGTGAGAATGGATACTTCCGCATATCAAGAGGCAAAAACGAATCCGGCATCGAATCTTTCATAGTAACCGTCCTAGTCGACGTCTCCGAAGCCAATCTTGGCAAGTAACACGTACTTCCGGTCGACACGCATCTTATAATACCGGTGTGCGTTCAAAGACCGACAAGAGTGTTGTTAAATAAATGTAAAAATCTAAATAGATTTAGGAACAAGTCTTGATTAATAGCAGTTTGCATTTTTTTGTGCTGGCAACTTTAGTTTTGGTGAATAGTATACATAAACAATTCTAGAAGAGACAGGAGCACCACTCAAGTCCTGCGACTAAAGCTGGAACTAAAAATTTGTCTTGCAGTTTGATATCGGACTGAGTGGTGGTTCCGACTCTAGTTTGCATAAACAAATGGACGCCATGTTTTTTATTGTCATCATATTTATGGTCGTGTTTTAATTTCAAAAAAATAATCGAAAAGCCTTAAAAACAAATGTACAAGAAAAAAAAAATTGCTACAGTTATAATTTTAATAATATCAGTTGTTTTTTTGTTTAAAATATTTAATAAGTGTTAATTGTGCACAAAAATATTGTCAAACTATTAATATTATATATCTATGTGCCATTATTAATATTTTGTATTTTAATATTCTATAATGGAAATTAATTAAAACTTATCATTACTTTTAAAGTGTATTCTATGTAGATATTAAAGAAAAATACAAAAAAAAGGTGTAGAATAAGATAATTAACTTTAGATTAACGGCCATTTTAAATATACATTTTATATTTTGTTTTTTACCCATAGTAACTAAGAATTACTTAAGTTTTTATGGTTACTTTACGTAAAAAAATATAAGTCGATTATTAAAACGGCCGTAAAATACTGTATCAATCTCTAGTCCAAAATAAGTATTATTTTGTGGACTTTTAAGATATTATGTAAAATATACAGATTCGCCATTTTTGTTGTTGTTGGCTGACATAATCACTGCCAATGAATTTGACAACGTTCGATAATCGAGTAAATTATTTTCTACAAAAAAAATGGCGCCTCTGTACTTAGATCTTTTTGTGTTGTCTATGTTCACGTCTTGTATCAGTGTTACCAATTAAAAAAATATTTTCATACCTAATATTTATGTAGGTAAGTTTTAAAAATAAAACAAAGTAATAATTAAAACTATTTTCATTTATTAAATTCAAATATTATTTTTTTAACAACTAATAACTGCCATTTATTTTTAATAAATAGTACTTATTTTTATTTAATTTCACGTACATAACTTGTATAAATAGATTAATTAAACATTTTTAATATAACATAAGTGTTACTTAAGTATTATTAAATATATTTTATTAATAAAAATATTAAAATACCCAAAAGGATTTTTATTATAATGAATATCACGTTTGAGGCCACATATCTCCGTTACAGGACAACACGCACTGGTTGCAAAATGTATATGTATACCGTGGCGGATGTACCAACTCGTACGAAACGTTTTGGCGATTCATACATCTGCCGTACTATTAAAATGTGGCATGCTCTACCAGCTTGCGTGTTTCCTTCCTCTTATAACCTAGAGTCCTTTAAACGAAGCGTGAATAGACATCTTAAGCCGGCATAATGATGGCAACCAGCGGTGCACCCTGTATGCATCCGCTTGTTGCTATCATTCTTGGACATTGCATACTGCTTAACATCAGATGGATGCAAGGTCACAGGCTGAGCTCTTATAAAAAATAATTAAAAAAAATACGAATTAGCTAATGATTCTTTGCCAGTTCCTAAGTAGTTAGTAAAAATCCATCTAAAGTTAAAAAAAACCTCAAGTACTAAAAGTACAAAAAAAAGTTACATGGGATACTTTTTCCGTTAATATTTGCATGGTTTGATTGCATCTTTTTTTTACATAACTATTTTATAACACCGGTATTATGAATTTTAACTTATTGAGTCCTTGAAGATACTTTAGTTTTTTTTTTTTTTTTTTTAATAAATTTTCTAGCCTGGATACAAGTCCTTCAGCCGAATTCATTTTTGTTCGATCAGTTAATTGATTCTTTCTCTATGTGTTCATTTCACAACTCTGTGGTTAATTTAAATTTTTTCAACTGAGTTGGTTATAAACTTATTCAAAGCCCCATAAACTTCTGGATATTGTAGGATCTCTTGTATATGGCGGGGTACACTTTTAAATATATTTTCTGTTTCTGCTGCAAATATTAGTCTCGGTAGTAAAAATTTCTGGCATTTCAAAATAATATGATTTAGTCGGCGTTTTCTTCATCACAATGTGGGCAATTGGCATTCTTATACACTTTTATTCTATGTAGATGGGTAGGCACGAGACAGTGACCAAATCTCATTATATTTATATTAGAATAAAAGGCTCTATTAGCTGATGGTATATTATGAAACCATGGCTTGGTAGGCATTTCCTTTTGTATTTCTCTATACCATTTTCCTTTGTATTCTGTAGATACATTCCTATATTCTTTCCATATCTCCTTTGTCTGCTCCTTTATTGCATAGAAATAGTCTGTGAAAGGTACTTTTAGGACTTTAGTATCATCTTCATCATATGTATTATTTACTATTTCGTTTACTATATTGTTACCTACTATGTCACTGTGTGACTTTACCCATACAAATACAATAGTTGCTACTTTACCACTTTCTATTAATTTATTTACAGTGTCCCTAATATTATAAATTATATAATTAATTATATAACTCAAACTCTTATTTCTAACTGCTTCTAATACACTTTTGGCGTCACTAAAAATAATATAGTTTCTATTTACAATTAAACTATCTATGTACATCAAGGCTTTAAAAATGGCATATGCTTCAGCTGTAAAAATGGTGCATTGCATGTCAATTTTGTAACATTTTGAAACTTTACTATGGGCGTCATAAAAAGCACTTTGCACAGTGGAGGATTTCTTCGAACCATCAGTGTATATTCTGTAATACGATTCTTTATCAGATATGTAGTTTAGAAAATCATTGTTATTATATATAGAATCTACATCAACTTCTATTGAACTAATAAGACTAAAGAATGGTTTAATAAAGCATGGCCATTTTTTATTTACAATTAAATCTTGTGCTATCTCCTTCGTCTTTCTCATAATATGATTTAGGGACGGAAAAGCTCCGAAATAAATACCTCTCCCAGTGATAGCTGCATCACATTGTATTGAACTTTCATATATTATTAACTTTTTTAATACTACTTCGTTATTTGAACTTAATATCTTAATGCAAAATTTTGTTGTCATCATAAGCCTTCTTATAGATAAGGGCATAATGCAGGTTTCTATCTCCATTGAATTAATAGGTGTAGATTTCATGGCACCACTTATAATTCTGAGCGCACAATTTTGTATCTTATCTAATTTATTGAGTAAGCATATATTTTTTACATGTATATAAGCTAAAGCACTATAATCAAAATGACTTCTTACGATACTCTTATATAATAAACTTAAAATTTTGGGATCTGAACCCCAATATACACCAGCTAAACAACGTAAAATATTTAATCCTTTTCTTGCATTACCTGCTATATATTCTATATGACTGTCAAATTTTAATTTATTGTCTATGATTACACCTAAAAACTTTTTCTCTTTAACATGCGGTATTATACAATTATCATAAGTTATTTTATATTTAGAGGTAGCATTAAACTTATATTTTCCAAAAATTAATACAGAGCTTTTTTCACTACTTATCTTAAGTTTTAAATAATTATAATATACAAGAAGTTTTGAAAGAGAAACGTTAATTCCTTTTACCGCATTTTCTAAATTTTTATCAATGTTGTATAGGAGTAGGTCATCTGCAAACTGCAAAATGTAAGTATTGGGTACCTTCACGTATTTTAATATTTGACTTGTATATAAATTATACAATAAAGGTGATAATGTTGGCCCTTGCATAGTTCCCTTATTAACTATATGAGGACCAAAGAGCCTACCGTTAAATATAATATACAGAGTTCTATTATTCAAGAAGTTAAACAACCATCTAAGTAATTTTTCCGGTAAACCTATATTATGAAGCACATGGATTAAAACGGAAATATCTACATTGTCAAATGCCCCCTTAACATCTAAAAAAACACAAACAGCATTAGTATGAGTAATAAATGTATTATTTATATCAGAAATGAATGAAACAAAGCTTTCTGAGCAACTTTTACCCTTTCTAAAACCAAATTGGATAGGAGGAAGAATGTTATTTGTCTCCACAAACCAGTCTAATCTAGATTTAATCATGTTTTCAAATATTTTACCGATGCATGATGATAGTGATATTGGTCTGTAAGACTCAGCATTATCAGGAAGTTTATTAGGCTTTAAAATTGGTATGACACACTGTTTTTTCCATGATTGTGGTATACTGTTATGAATCCATAAATCATTTAAAATATTTAGTAGAATCTTATGCATATTACAATGTAATTTCTTAATTAACATGTAAGGAATATTATCTAAACCGGGTGTCGTATCTTTCCTGGTTTGCAGAGACAAACAAAACTCATCTATTGTAAATTTATTACTTAAAAAGTTATTTGTTTTAGCAGTAGAAAATATTTTTTGTAGCGGCTGTTCATCAATTTTAGATGTATATTTTAGTTTATCAATAAAGCTAGGTACCCATTCATCATTTTTTGTCATTATGTTAGAGTCAACTCTTTTGAATTTCCTAATGTAATTCCACATTCTAGATATAGGTGTTGACCTATTAAAAGAAGCACATAAATTATGCCACGATAACTTTCGTTCCTCTTTAATTATTCTTTTTTTTTTAGCATCTAATTTTTTATACTGTATGTAATTTGATATGTTGGGATATAGTTTGTAATGATGTAAGGCTGTTTTTGAATCTTTGACTGCTTTTTCACAATTCTCATTCCACCAAGGTGCTGGTTTGTGTGTCTTATGATTTCCTTTGCTAACATATTTTGGTATGCATTCATCTCGGAGTGTGAGTATGAAATCACAAAATGTGTTGTAAGAATCAATTGGTGACATGTTCTCTAATGTCATGTTGTTATATATACATAATGACTGATTGTAATATTTGTCCCAGTCTGCGTACTTATTCATATATTTTTCTGTTGGTGGTTGAACGTAATATAAAGACATTTGTGTATGTATGTCAATAATTGTTGGGTAATGGTAACTTCCCATCGGGTCGTCATGTACTTTCCATTCACATAATGATGCTATTGCAGGACTTACATAACAAATATCTATCACGGATGGATTTGTAGTAGGACGTGAAATAGTTGTAGTCGAGCCGGTATTTAGTAAGCAAAAATCTGAGTCTTCAATATAATCATAAATTAAGTTACCTCTCGTTGATGATGTGTTGCATCCAAAACCTACATGATGAGCATTGAAGTCGCCTGCTATTAAACATGGTTTTGGTAATTTATCTGAAATTGACTTGAGTTTAGCAATATCGAAACGCCGCGAGTTAGGTGGACAATAAACACAAAGAATCGAAAGTTTCCCAACACTAGTGTCAATCAAAATGGCAATATTTTGTATGTCTTCGTAGAAATTAGTAGGTATAATTTTAAATTTAATTATTTTTAATTAATATTCCTACACCGTTGTGCGTGTTACTAGAATTTATATGTTTTAATGTGTAGTTTCGGATGAAAGGTGCGGTTTGGTGCGATTTAATCCAAGTTTCATTCAATAGGCAAATGTCGACAAGGTGATCTTTTAAAAATTTTGTTAACAATACTTTTTTGTGACTTAAACTCTGAATATTAAATTGAACTATGCGGACTTTTCTATCCATGGTTATTTAAATTAGATAAGAAAACTTCCTTAATTCTTTTTCTGGTAACTGAGTCATTGGAGTTGGACATTGTTATTATTGAGTTAATTATGGCATTTATTATCTGAAACAGATAAAGTGTGTTAGATGTGTTTCTTACTTGGTAAAATATATAAATTGAAGCTACAAAATTTTATTGCCAAATATTTCGCCTCTCTATGGAGCGGCGTCATCAGTGACAGTGACTGAAGGTCTTTGTCATAAATTTTGAAGAAGTAATTTTATGTCTTTTAGCAATGGTAAAGGTAATGCACTATACAGTTTTGTATTCATTTTTTAGAAAAATATCATCACCACCTAGCCCATTATGGAAAACATCATCAGCATGTTATGTCCATTGTTGGTTCGATATTAATAAATTTACAAAACAAGTTAGACAAACCTAATGCATTACATTCAGACCAGGGCTATAGTATGCACCAAGCTGCCATATAAAAGAGCTTTCCCATGTTTTTAAATCAATAGACCGAATAGTTTTAGGAAAACTCTTTAATACTCTTACTGTGAAACAATTGTTAAAGGTAGTGTTATGTATACGCGCATGGGTGGGCACAGGTAAAATATTATTAATTTGAGAATCTACCGAATGTCTGTGTCCATTCATGCGAGTACGAAGGGGTGTCGTAGTTTCTCCCACATAAAAACTGTTACAAAATCTGCACTCCAGCATATATACGCAATGAGAAGTAGTACATTGTGCGAAATTTTGAATTTTGATGACAACAGGGTTATGATGAGTTTGTATATTGATATCGGAATTTATTATGGGACATGTTTTGCAACGAGATTGGTTGCACTTGTGTGTACCTAACAATGTGTTATTGCTCCGTGTATTTTAATTTTTTGCCAAAATAGCTTTTAAATTTTGATTTTGTTTATACGTTACACTAGGGCACGTTTCCAAAAGATTTCGTGTAATATTATTATTTTTAAGGATAGAGAAGCTATCTTTTAATAAATTTTGAATTTTGTGTGCCCCGTGGAAGTATGGTATTATAAGCCGAAGGGAATTTTGTTGTTGTGTGTGTATAGCGTTTGGAGTGTTAGAAGGCCTGTTCATGTGTTTGTGTAAAAAGTTTGGGGGATAATCGCGCCTACATAACCCATTGAAGATTTTGCCTTGATATTTAGCCAAAGATGTTGAATTATGACAAATTCTTTTACCGCGGATAGAAAGTGAATGTGGTATAGACCGTTTTGTATGCGACGGGTGGCAACTACTGTAATGCAGATACTGTAACTTATTGGTTTCTTTAAAATGAACAGAAGTTGAAATATTATGATTATTATAAGTAATATCTACATCTAAAAATGTTATGTTAGTTTTAGAAATTTCATGAGTGAATCTTAGACTGCTAAATGAATTTAGTTGACTAAGGAATGTATTAAGAGTTTGTAAACTATGAGGCCAAATCATGAAAATATCATCTATGAATCTTAACCATGTTAAAGGTTTGAGAATTTTACTATTTAAAAATTTTGTTTCGAGAGAACCCATATATAAATTTGCATAAGAAGGTGACATGCGCGTACCCATGGCAGTGCCTTTCTCTTGGTGATAGAATTTATTATCAAAAGTAAAATAGTTATTGGTTAAAACCATTTCTGCTAAATCTAGTAAAAATTTTGAAGAAGGCAGACGCGGGTTTGGGCGGCTATCGAAATACTCTTTTAGGGCATACAATCCTTCGTCATGTGGTATATTAGTATATAAGGACACAACATCTATAGTTACTAAGAAAATATCATTACAATTTGGAATATGAATATTTTTTATAATATTTAAAAAGTGGTAAGTATCTTTAATAAGCGAATCTAAATTTTTTACTAAAGGTTGCGCATAAAAGTCTACAAATGATGATATTCTTTCGGTAGGACAATCATAAGAAGCTACAATTGGTCTACCTGGATTACCAGGTTTGTGTACTTTCGGCAACATGTAAAAATGTGGTGTCCTCGGATTAGAAGGAATTAAGGCCGAAATATCATTGTCAGAAAGTCCTTCATCGGACGCATTTATGTAAATATAATTTTGAATTTCAATAACTAACTGTTCACAGGGGTCAGCTGTAACAGTTGTATAAAATGACGCGTCATTTAGTTGTCTTAGACCCTCATTAATGTAGTCAGTTTTGTTAAGTATTACTGTAGTAGATCCCTTATCTGCTGGTAAAACCATTATTGATTCATCATTTTTTAATTTTGATAGAGCTATTTTTTCGCTAATGGATAAATTTTGATTACTACTTTGAAGGGAATTTATAAAGTTAGGATCCGAAATTTTATGTAAAATATGATTAATAAATGTATCGATGGGATGACCAGCTGGTAATGGAGGTGGTTCATTTGCCGAAGGTAATTTAAATATGGCATTTATTATAATTTCATTACTGGCTAAATTTTTTATTTCTGTGTTATTACTTTGGGAATCTGTTATATTTTTTTGGGTTAATTCTACTTGTTGAGTGTAATTATGACTTTTATTATTATAGTTTTTAGATATAGGTAGTGATGGGAAAGTTTTCTTATCAAATGAGACAGCGGAGACAGCATTAGCATAAGTTTTTAATTTTTTTTCCTCCATTTTTTTAATTCTAATAGGGCAAACCCTAGATATAGCTAAATGTGCACCCCCACAGTTTACACATTTAATTATCTCTGCTTCACATTCTTTATAGGAATGTTCACCTGTACAACATGAACACACCTGTTTATTTCTACATACTTTGGCAGAGTGATTATACATATAACAATTGTAACATTGTAGGAGGGGTGGGATATAAGTATGAACTTGATATCTCCAAGAATTTATAAATGCATGTCGTGGTAAAGTAGTTGATAGAAATGTAACAGTTATTGTATTTAGTGGAATGAGTTTACCCGTCAAGTCCTTTTTCATAAATCTTCTTACGGCTATTATTTCTATGTCAGAGGATATTTGTTTGTATAATTCTTCATTACTCAACTCATGTGGTACATATTTAATTACTCCTATTTTTTCAACTTGGTGTGCTGGAATGTATGCAATAAAATTGTTTTTGTTGAGAAAATCGTTCATCTGCAAAAAATCATTAGCCATAGATGATTTTTTAAAAGCCACAGCAATTTTGGTAGCATTTACTCTTTGCATTGTATCAATACCCTTAACATTATCTGTAAATAGTTTGGTCATGTGTATAGGGTTGCGATTGCCAATTTTTTCTTTCATTTTATGTTCAACATACACTATAAATTCATTGTTGTTAGAGTTTTCTGAGAAAAGTCGCTTGTAGTTGGGTTTTAGATAAGGTTTATACTTATCCTGGTCACTTTTAATGTCAGGAGGCAATGGCTCTGGATCAAGTCTACGTCTTTTCTTTTCATCCCTACTGCCGTCGCTTTTTGAACTCATTTTTTAACAAAATGAGCTAGTGTTAAATAATCATTAAAAATAAATCTTTTAACAACGCTTTAATATCGAAATTAAACAATTATTTAATTATCAGAAAATTAATTCGCCCGCGTAATTTGACTTCCCGCCAAAAAGTCCAGATACTTTAGTTATAGGTTCAGGGTGACTTTTCCAGATTTTCCAGTCACTTTTTTTAAATTTTCCCTGACCTTAATTAGCTTCAAAAAGAAAAGAAATAATCTAAAAAATATATTATTTGGTTTTTTAAAATGATTTTTGGAAAAAAAAAATGTATTTGAGATAAAAAATATTAAAAAACAGAAACAATTATTTTTAGCAATATTTCAGAAAATATAGAGCAACAAAATATATTTCACATTCTTAAAAAAAAATATAGTATATTTTGAACTTA
Source organism: Monopis laevigella (assembly GCA_947458855.1). Classification (NCBI taxonomy): domain Eukaryota; kingdom Metazoa; phylum Arthropoda; class Insecta; order Lepidoptera; family Tineidae; genus Monopis; species Monopis laevigella. Next base: position 14,055,811 of record OX381597.1, read on the forward strand.
GATGGAATCGCCCCGCTTAGGTTGCCAGTCGTTTACAGTAGCAAGTTGTGTGTGTACTTTAAATATTTTCCCTGACCTTTATGCGTTTTCCCTGACATTTCCCTGACTTTTCCAGTTTCCGATAATTCCCTGACTTTTCAAGGTTTTCCATGTTTTTCAGAAAGTGGCCACCCTGTTTTAGTTTTATCTCTATTTTTCAGAAACAAAAATGAATAAGCGTAAAAGAGACAAAACTAAAGTGTTCTAACAAGGCCTCAATAAGTTTTTATGAATAAGACCATATGTTTGTAACTAGAATATAAAATTTACTTTAATAAAAACTTCAGAACAGAGCGGCCAACTATAGTTTGTAAAACTTTAAATAAAAAAGTTATATGGGTTAACTTTTTTATTTAAAGTTTTACAAACTTGAGATTTTTTTAACTTGATTTTTGCTACCTGATATAATAAGAATTGATAGCAAATTCTTATTATAATAAATTGTCCCTCACTATTGATGCTTATTTATCCCCTTTATTTATAATTTTATTTCAGTCAACGAGACATCTAAACACATTTAATGAATAGCTGCCTAACCAAACGCACTCTAAGGCCTCATTGTTAAACTTTTTTTTTTGACTATTCATAAATATCTGTAAAGATTTACATGAAATTTACATTATATACGTGGTGGCCGAGTTGGTTAGACCTTGGACTTATAAACACTTAGGTCCCTGGTTCAAACCCTGGTGTGTACCAATGAGTTTTTAATTAAAAAAAATATGTAATTTGTTTGACAACACCAGTATAGTGCCTCGGAGATCACTGTCGGTCCCGGTTTCACTATACCAACTTGTGAAACTGTATATAGATGGGTTATTGAGTCTATTTAAAAGAGCTAGCCAATTGTTCGGTGAAAACTCATACCATCGGCTACGACGAGGTGGGATTAAAACCCCTCCGCTGGGTACCCTGGGGCCGTCTAGGCGGTCTCGGGCGCCGTAAGGCACCCGTGATGATATGTGAGTGTGTGTGTATTTACATGAAATAAATGATTTTGACTTGACTTTGATTTTATTTCACAATGGAACCAAATTTAATACCCATTTACCTACCTACTATATTATTATTGAAATAATAATAGTGGGTTTATACCCAACTGTGAAACTATACAGTGAAACTGTGAAACTATACAGTGAAACTGCGACCAACAGCTTAACATGGTCCTTAACCCAACTGTGAAACTATACAGTGAAACTGTGAAACTATACAGTGAAACTGTGAAACTATACAGTGAAACTGCGACCAACAGCTTAACATGGTCCTTAACCCAACTGTGAAACTATACAGTGAAACTGTGAAACTATACAGTGAAACTGTGAAACTATACAGTGAAACTGTGAAACTATACAGTGAAACTGTGAAACTATACAGTGAAACTGTGAAACTATACAGTGAAACTGCGACCAACAGCTTAACATAGTCCTTAAGGCACTATAGTAGTTTTGTCAAACAAATGTAGCTATTTATATTTTTACTTATATTAAAAATTTCGTACACACCCATGTTTATACCCACTATTCCGGCTAAATGATGAAAGACGAATTTGCATTACGAATCTACTTTAATAGCATCGCTGCTTTATTGTCAAATAAACTGCCCGTTTTGTAACCGCACCCTGAGAGGAGACACTGAAGAGACTCAATAATATTTTAAGTGGGTCTATTTTGTTGTGTAGCCTTCTGTATAGCCACCCGTTCTATATTAGCTGCTCGTGTCTGAAAGAAAAACATATAAATTGCACAAAGTTAAAAGAAAAAGAAAGATAGATAGATATATAAAGAACACTACACATAGTACAAGCCTAGAGCTTAGTTTGTGACCAGAGCAATATGTGTAATTTGTGAAAAAAAAAAAAGAGTGATAAGTGTTATTGGGCCCCAAGTGTTTGGTGGGGCCCTACTGGAAAGCCACATTGACAAACTGACAATTAATTTTCGGTTTCGATTGATCGACGGGTCGATATTTCATTTAGCCTTCCGGTAGTGCCCCAGGATAGGTTTTACTCTGTTGCCCGACAGCATGCCAGGGGGACTTATCGCAGTTTACGCGAGGCTCCTTATTAGAATGATATAAAAATACTACGAGTTGGTTAGACCTCATACTTAATAACACTACAGTGCCTCGGAGAGCATGTTAAGCTATCAGTCCAGGTTTAACTATAGCAACTTGTGAAACGGTTTATATATGAGTTATTGAATCTATTCAAACTTGGCGACAAGCTGGCCACTGGTGGTGTCGACTCATACCATCAGCTACGATACAACGAGGTGGGAGGTCGTTTAGGCGGTCTCAGACGCCGTGATGATATATCTTTATTATTTATTATATCCATATTACAAAATAAGGAGCAGTAAAAAGTAAGCACTCTGAAGCTAAGGGTGTACCAGCGCGGGGTGTACTGTAAAGTCACCACTCTGAAGCTAAGGGTGTACCAGCGCGGGGTGTACTGTAAAGTCACCACTCTGAAGCTAAGGGTGTACCAGCGCGGGGTGTACTGTAAAGTCACCACTCTGAAGCTAAAGGTGTACCAGCGCGGGGTGTACTGTAAAGTCACCACTCTGAAGCTAAGGGTGTACCAGCGCGGGGTGTACTGTAAAGCACCACTCTAAAGCTAAGGGTGTACCAGCACGGGGTGTACTGTAAAGTCACCACTCTGAAGCTAAGGGTGTACCAGCGCAGGGTGTACTGTAAAGTCACCACTCTGAAGCTAAGGGTGTATCAATTCATGAAATAATATTGTGTTTTATTGTGAGTTTTATTTTATAAATTAGCATAAGTTTTTATATTGTTTAATTTATTGAAACAATATATTTTCTATATAATAAAAATCAATGCCATTTCATTAAAAAAAAAAGTTTTATTTTCAATATTATCATCTGGGCACTCATGAGGGTTAAATTCGAAAAGGCCTTTAACCCTGCTTGGCGCTCTTAAGTTCGGGAACATTGCAACCACAACCATTCACACAAAGAATCCAAGGATACCTAACAACATTGTCTCTCTCTTACCTATCAATTACCTAAGCCCAGAATAAGATAAAGTGAGTACTTACCCGCAAAGATTGTACCCTCTTGTGAAGGTCCATCATGGAGTGGGATATTGACACCAACCTTTCTTTGTCTGACACAAGGTTTGACATCTGAATAGAATAATTATTAGTATTGGCACTATAAATATTAAATAACAATGGCATAGTACACAGAAGTAGTATGTGTAAAACATATTTATTTGTAAGATACACATATACACCCAGACCATGGCAAACTGTACAGGAAAACATACTACAAGGACTTATACATTTATGGAGTTTGTAGGTCTATTCACTACCAGGTAGATACAAAGTCACATGCCGTGCTTCAATAAAAATAAAACTAATATTTTTTTTCCATGGATGGGAATCGAACATATCTGATACAAGGAAAAGGCGCAACCACTAGTCTACGTAAGTGGTCTTCTATACAATATAAGATTTTAAATTTTGTACCTAGGCTTTGCTCAATAAATAAATAATTATAATTGAGGTTGTGGGTTTGAGTTCCACCCAAGGTAAAAAAATATTAGTATGTTTTTCTGTACAGTTTCTGGTACACATAGTACAGGCTAGAGCTTAGTTTGTGACCAGAGCAATGTGTAAATTCTCCTACAATTTAAAAAAAAAATACTAAAATTTGCTTACCAAAGCATCAATTTCTGCATCATTTTGTAAATCTTCTAAATGTCTTCTTTCTGATGACACCATTGTGAGTACTGAGTTTTGTTTGTCACTGCAAATATGGAAAATTAACATTATTATATCTCTTGTGACAGAGTTGGTGTGTACCAAATCATTTTTACTGAATTTTTCAAGTGGGCCTTCAAAGCCAAATCCTAAACTACAAGCCCTATGTTCCATCGGTAGCGCGGGCAGTTTTTCGTGGTGACATGAAAAACCAGAGCGACTGCCCGTTTCAACACAGCCATTTTTGCCTGTATAGAGCAACAAAATATATTTCACTTTTTTTTTTAATAAGCATATTTTAAACTTAGATGGTGCCTCTATCACCCCTCTTAGGTTGCCAGTCATTTACAGTAGCAAGTTGTGTATGTACTTTTACTTACTTACTTGGCAAAAGCCTTAGACTTTCCAATTGCGAATGCAGTGTTCCCAGTTTCACTATACCAACTTCAGAACTGTGTATATAATGATACAAACACCATAATTACCTAGCCAGTTGTAGAGCAGCAAGGTGAGAATAAAACTCCTCTACACAGTACCCAGAGGCCTTCTAGGTGATCTTGACCTTATTTTTTGTATAGGGTACCCAGTAGAAGAGAGGGTTTTTATTATTTCTATACAGAACATGTGTTGCTCATTGTGGTGTTTGTTTAAGTAGTGTGACGATGTTCTGAGCTATGAATGGAGTGAACTGCAATGTACCCGGACTTGAGATAGCGAAGCAGGGTTAAAGGCGTTTCCAAATTAAACTTCTCTGTGTTCAATACCTAGCCAAATACTCTACAATCCTGTTAGCGGCTTATTTGAAACCCATTTTATAAAAATTCCGATGGCTAAGACCCTTCAATAGACAATGCAGACTTTACTAGAATTCTACTTGCACTGTCTTCCACTAATTTTGAGTTTTAAAACCATATTTATCTATTATAGGTGGAGAAGGTCTCTATAACTTTGTTAGGCCGACTGGCTGGTCTCGTTACTACCACCCATACAAATACAAAAAAAACCTTCAAGTGACTAGTCATGTTTTGGTTTTAGTCTATGGGTTCACCAGTTTTCATGAGACTACTGCACCAATTTCTTGTGTAGGCGGTAGTCTCCTTTCAAGGTGCAGTTACGAAATGGTTAGTAGGATTGATGATAAGGCAGCGAGTATATTAAAATATACTCCTAATGCAATTTGTCATTTTGTCTCACATCTCATCATTTAGCCGGCATAGTGGGAGCGATCAAATTTGTTTAAGAACAATTATTGATTGACCCCAATAATTGTTGGTCTTCTCACCACCAGGATACAAAGTCACATGTGCTCCAATAAAAAATAAAAATATTATGTGAACCATAGAAGAGAACCTACTTCTATGGTTCACGTAATATTTTTATTTTCTGATCTTTTTTCTGATTAATTAGTTATTTTGGAATTCACTCCTACTATGTGAATCATCATCTTACTCTAGAGACACCAGGAGTAAAGATGTGTTGTGGTGAATTTAAATTCTACACAAAATTTAGTCAAATAGGTTTATAAAAAAACTTACGTTAGCTCCTTTAAATGTGTACTAATTGTTGCTAAAGGAGGTTCATAGGTTTCTAATAAGCCTGTTGTTAATTGTTTTATGGTATTATCATCTATTGCACTGGATGTCTTTTCAAAACTGAAACAAAATCTTAGATTTTTTATAACTCTGATTAAATTAAATCTTTATATTTAATAAAAATAAATACATTTACCTATCCATTGCAGTTTGAAAATAAATAATATTAGTTATTATTTTAGTATTCAAAATTAAAGTTTGTTATTAGTTTTAGGTTATGTGATTATTTATTTCATTAAAAGGAAAGCTGCGTTCCAAAGTCCAAATTCCAAAACGCCCAATGTCAGCGCGAATACGTTTATTTTATTTTGTTTATTCTTTATTGCGCAAAATTGTACATAGGCGAGCTTAATGCCTTACGGCCTTATTCATAAAAACTTACGAAGCCTTTATTAATGCTTTATAACAGCTCAATAGCAAAACACCTCAAAATGTTATTCATAAACGCTCAATAAACCTCTAATAGTGATAAACGTCAAATAACAGCTCCATAACTTTATTGAAGGCAGGAGCCCACTATAAACCTATTTTAACCTCACTTTTTATACATATTTTATTTTTTGGTTTAAAATTTTATTAAATGACTTCTATTACTTCATAAAATTATATTACAAATAAAAATAATAATGCCCAGTCGGCTTCCGATCAACAAATTTTCAAAATTTTACAACTCGGATGAACTTGAACCAAATTAGGTTGGGCGCACACTGACAGAAATTTGTAACAAAAAAATATTAACATTTAATCTTGTTTCACCGCGGTAATTTGTCCAAAAAGACAAAGTTGTGCCGCTTCAAACTACAAAAATTGAATGGCGGTGCCGACTGCCGTCTTATCTAGTTACATATTATCATACAGAGATGCAATCATAAAAAATCACATAGGTACAGATATAGAGAGATGCAACATACGCGATAAACAAAGCTGTATTCTATTTTTGATACAAATTATTTTAATTTAAATGACGGCTGAAACCGCGGGGCACAGCTAGTGTGACTAAATTTTCTATCAGTGTGCGCCAAACCTTATTATAATTATTTCATTAGAGGTGTCAAAAACGTTTTTTTTTTTACTTTTATGGTCTTGGTTTTCCGCGATTCTGCCAACTTTCTTGACAATCAATTATTTTTTTCTATCAACACATCACTAATTCAGCTAATAAACGTCAAATAGTTATAGGAGCTTTATTGGAGGTTTATGAATAACAAAAAAGTTATCGAGCCAATAGCCTTATTGAACGTTTTAACTATTGAGCTCTTTAAGAGTGTTTTAAGGTTTTTTTATGAATAAGACCGTTAGGCATTTTCTACCAGCAAACCTTTGGGAGAGTGAAATATGCTTAGGGTGCGGAACTTTCGATAGAAGGATATACATATAATTTTAACATCATTGTTAAAATTATATGCATAACAATACTTAAACTACTTAAATATATAATATAATAAATGTAATACATAAACATACATACCTACCATATCAAACAAAAATTGTCACGAGGATCTGGGGGCTAATTAGCGATCTGCCCTCACGATAGTAATTGCTATGGTCAACTTCACGATTGTAATTTTTTTCGCCATCAAAATCGGTATTATGGATCATTATTATCATCGATGGTGAGCTTATGGTGAACTAAAGAACGAAAATAACTGCGTTTTGGATTTTCCAATTTATAGCAACAAATAGCACTAATAAAATATAATTTTAAACAATAAACCGCTTCTATTTTTTAATAATTAGGTCTTAAATTAGTTATTTTAATATTATAAACATTTAGCATACTGCAAATTTCATTAATAATATTATTATTAATTTCATAAATAAACATAAGTATAAATTAATAAGTAAATTGGGTTTATCAAGCCAAAGACGGCGGCGATGCAAGTAAAAAGTACATTAACTTTTAGAATGGTATTCTATTAATTAATTCATTATTAATAACACATCTCCATGATAGTGCTCATTAAAATGAATATTATAGAATTTCCAAAGAGTGTGTGACGCTATAGGAACACGTTGTATAAAATAAATACAGTTTTCTAGGTTGGGACTTGTAACCTAAGTTTAGGTTATATGTGGCCTTGTGGTGTAGTAACATCCCAATGCCTTATGGTTATATGTATTGTTAAATACAGCACTAAGTATTTATCCCTCACATAGTGTTAAGTAATTTATTTGTGGGGTCTGAAAGTGGTTTAACATTAAAAGCAGGCTGTTACTAACTTAGTATATATTTTTTTTCAGATTGCCATTGAATTGTACTGACCCACCTCAATGGTCTGGACTGTGGCCATGGAAGAGAATAGATTGGTAGTAAAGCATGAAACAAAGTAAAACAATAACAATAAGTGAAACCGGGATGTTTGGAGGTGGAATGCAAAATTACAGAGGCATTTCACTCCGACTTGTTGTGACTTCTCATAATAAAGTATTAGATGCCAAGCATTAAAGCCAGTGTCATTTTTATTTTGTCTCATTTACAGCTTATTTTACAAAATGGGAAGTAATTACTTTTATAAAAAAGATTTACCAACAGAAACCTTCCCATACAAACATAGTATAGTTTACATCCAATAATAGGAAAACTTTTTCCTTATCTATTTCCCTATCTTCACTAATATTATAAAAAGTTTGTATTTTTGTTTGTAATAAATAAACTCAAAAACTACTGGACCAATTTTTAAGAATATTTCACTACTAGGAAGCTACATTATCAGGGAGTAACTGGACACCATTTTATCTAGTTTATTTATATGTATAAGGGCCGATTTTTCAATCGTCAGACATTTTTTTTCAATAGATAACTTGTATGGAGAAATAATAAATTTGACAGTTTTTCATACAAGTTAACTGTCGAAAAACTTTATCTGTTGATATACGTGTCATGATACTAATGATATACACAATACTTAAGACAAAACTAAACTATGTAATGTATAGAAGGGTGGTGTTTCAGTATCTATTCGGGGATTCTTGAACTAATGAAACAAAATATTACCACATTTACACAAAAAATATTTTTTTAACTACCTATCTATTTTAAAATTGAATTCTAACTGAAAACTTAATTTTTACGGTGATTTTAGCAACTTCCTTGAAAACCTCAAATAAAAAACTTGGTACGTGGCATGCCACTATCCATCTCATTAAAACAAATACCATAAAATGAGGTTTGCCAACCCTTTAGGATTCATTGCGTTTTCAAGAAAAGCAGAACCTTTTATAGATTTGTCTGTAAATTGCTTGGAATAGAAGTAGGCCTTATGGTCTTAACGTTTCTGGAGATTAATATCCAAATTATTGGTTCCAAACTCGGTATCTACTTAGTTTAACATTAGGTGTATAATTTTTTTCGGTATGTGATAATAGGGTAGTAGGCCTCTATATAAGGCCAACTTTTTGTATGGACTTTTGACAAAAGAATATAAAATATGATGATTCTTTGAGGGTAGCCCGAACACTGTAGACGCGTGTTTATATTATATTTTTCAAATTTAATTTTATTGAATATTATTGTGCAAAAGTGTACTAATTTTGTAGAATAAGCATTCGTATAGAAATATTAAGTGTGAGAAGTGTAGCATTTACGCAGTGATCTCGGTGTTTTTGTTATCTCAAATAATCCCACAATCAATGATATTAACAAAAACTTAAAATATCATTGCCCACAATCTTCAGTAAAACCCATTTTACTGTAGATTTTTCCTTCTTCTTCACTCGACATTGGCAGGACTATACCGTATGTTTGCATACGGTCATGTCGCCATTCCTTTCTCCACCCTAGTCCTTTCCCAATGCCTTTCCATCCTATTATCCCTCTTTTACTGAAAATTAAAAAGTTTTTTTTAAATCTACCCACTCGACACTGGCAAAATTACGCTCACGCGTAGAGGCCATTAATTTGAGTTAATAATAATAAAATATGATACTTACTTCTTTGTTTTCTAGAATTTTCTTTGAAAGATAATATTAAGTTAAAATAATAGCTTAATTAATTAATACAAATTGAATTAATATTACCTAATAATGAACAAATAATTGGACAAAGATTTTAGTAGTTACAACCATGGTACTGACTGCCTGTAAATATAACAAGAGATATCACATAAATTTTTCAGGCGTTTTTTTTTATTTTTATATAATGTTGTCTGACGATATTAGTGACCCATTAGGATACAAAAATGGGCCCTCAGTCAGAAGCTATTGTACAAAAAGTTAATGTATTTTATTCTTATGAATAACGCCCACAAAAAAATATAACGGCAATAGCAATAGCTTATAGAAGTCATTCATTGGGCAATAGTATGGTTTAGCGGAATGATGACATGTGACACGATTTAAAACTCGATGTGAAACAGTATTACACAAATAAATTTTATTAAATTATGTTTTTAAGAAATATTTAACACCTACCGGTATCAATGCACAGGACCAAACAATTTTAGGTAAGCAACCAAACTAGGCCAACTGGCGTTGTCCTGTATCTCGGTGATCGGTTTCCTTCCCTCTTACATTTACCTAATATTTAATAATATAACTTAATTTATGTAAATATGAATGTATATATGTATGAATGAATATATGGTTATGTGAGTGTGTATGTATGAATGAATGTACGTATGTGACTGGCGTACCTATAGATTGAGTTAGTGTTAAATGGTATGACTTAGTTTTGCTAAAAAATCACATTTTAAAATTACACTGATTACTATATTTCAATAGACATACACATTATACAGGGTGACTGTGAAAGGATGTACTTTGGGCCAATTGAGGTTCTGCTGATCAAATCGAACAACCCCTCCCATGGAACCATGTGTCGCAAATGAAAAAAATCAAATGACCAATTTGTATGGGGAATCCAAAATTTTTTATCATTGTCTGTGGGTTCACCGATTTTCCTGAGAGTATTGCATTGATTTCTTGTCGAAGTGGCGGTCTCCTTTCATGCTCGGTCACTGCTGCTGTGAGCAAGGCTAAGGCCGCCCGCTCGATGCTCCGCCCGGTCTCAAATCTAAATTACCACTCGGTGTCGGTCTACAAGACTTTCATTCGTCCCAAATTCAGTTATGCGGCCCCAGCGTGGCACCAACTTCTGTCGGCTATGAACAAAGCCCGGCTCCAGCGCCAGCAGAACATCTCTCTGCGTATGGGGACTGCCATGCCCCCGAAACTTACTTAAAATTTTGTAATTATTACATAGTTCAAGTTTAATTAACTAGGAGTTAATCCTGGATCCGCCCCTGGGGGCTAATTAGCGATGTGCCTTGACGATAGCAATTACTACCGTGAATGCGATTTTACTTGTCAAACGCTGAATCCGAATTATGAATGCTCCCTTATTTATGAACGCGATAAGAACGAACTAAACTCCAAAATTCCTCATACATTGGGCAAAAATCGGTATCATGAAACGGTTTTGGCAGGTCAAATGATAGAGTTTCGCCATGGAAACTGTCAAATGATGTTAATAACTCAAGAGTCAACTTAATGGTGTCGGACGCGGTCCGAATCACGCCAAACTTGCGTTCATTGTGTCCCGTCTCATTTAACTAGACGAAAATGAACGAGACAAAACATAATGAAAGCGCGTAAAGTAAATCGGACCGCGGGAATATTTTTTTGTAATTTTAGGTTATTTTGTCGAAATAGGTTTTAACTTTTTTGAAAATTTTATGTTTTTTGTTCTATAGGATCTGTGATTGTTAATTATTTTTCATTTAAGTGATTAGTAAAGTAATTTAGACAACTAAAAATAATATTTTTTTAAATTGTTATAAAATTCATGATTATCTAATCATCGGCTTTCTAAAGAATGTTATGCACTATGTGTTCGGAATAAATATAAAATTAATGCAGTAATAAGTACTACTAATAGTAGCGGCCGAGAACTTTTGCGTTTTGTGGCCCAGGAGCGTCATAAAATGTTCAAAATAGAGGCAAGAAGGGTATCTACCCTACTATCCTTAGATCAAACGGATGTGATGTATCTTCAATATGAAAAGTTAGATCACAGTCTTGGGGTGATGTTGGGTAAGTTTCTGAAAAGCAGCTAAAGGACCATGGGTCATTTTGTATGGAAAGGAGCTAAGGTAGACAATAAGTGTACTTTACTTTATAACAAATCAATTTTTCAGATTTAATTAAACATTTTATATACCTAACTTAAATATTATATGTCTGAGTTTATGAATTATTTTGTTTTAGGTACATGTTTGTGCTCCGTGTTCATGGCAGTTTGGTGCAGGACAAAACATTCAAGAATATTACTACATTGTAGCACTGAGTTTGGAACAATAAAAAGAATTGAAATATTTCTTGAAGTCATGTCTGCGGATTATTTTGGCACACATGGTGCTATTCTATAGTCTAGTTAAAGCCAGGAAGATAAATATTAACTATGAATAACCTCCCCCAAGGATCGCCACAACATTATATACATTACATTATATAGTCAATGATAAAGTATTGCTATAGCTGAGAAAATGGTTCATAACATGTAGCTCTAAATATATACATACATACCATCACCCCTATATCCCTGTTAAGGGTAAGCCGAGAGTAATGTTCGCCAATTCACACTGTCTTTACATACTTCCCTAGCTTCCTCCACATCAATGCACCAATTCATAGAGGCACGTCTGTGTTTTAGACTTCTTGTTTGTCCTTTTTTAAGGACTTCTCGAATTTGATCTGTAAAGACGTGCCTTGGTCTGCTACTTAATCCACTATCATTCTGTATTTTTACTTTATATATTTGTTTTGTCTTTCGTTCATCATCCATACTCTCAATGTTGCCGAACCACCTTAACATACTTCTTTAAATCTTCGACACTACATCATCATCTGTTCCACTTCTTTTTCTTAGTAGGACCTACACTATTTTTAGCTCTAAATAAGCTGAAAACTATGGCTGGCCAAATACAATTGAGCATAGGTTAATTTTATTAATTGCTTGTATATTCATTAAGATATCAATTAATATAATATTCACTTTGTTTTTCGTTTTATTATTTATTCTGTAATATGGTGATGTTTTCAAGTGCATCAAGTTTAAATCTGATACTACAAGGAATAGGAAAAAATACATAAGAGTCATATCAGCATTTTATTGACATTCTATAATTAATACCTTACTATTATTTTCTTGCTCATTCCCACTATTTGTTCTATATTCCTTGTCCAATAAGTGATTTGTAGGTATTTTTGTAACTGTGAAGTTACATATGCAAGACTGTGAGTTGACAGCCTTATTGTATTATAGTACTTCATAAAAAAAAGGGAATTCATGTTTTGTTAAGGATTTTTGTCCTAATAATTTGTATTTACAGTTTCTGGTTGTTTATTTAATACACTTGATATAGTATGCACATTCAGATCCCACCCCTATATATGTATATACCATAATAATAGCACATTCTTTGGGAGAACAAAACTTGTGTGTAAATCATTAAAGGGTATGAAAAAGAAAAAAAAAAACTATATATATCATCAATGGTGAAATAATACTGCACCCCAAGCATATTTCACTCTCTCAAAGGTTAGGTTAGAAAATGCCTAAGGCATTAAGCTCTCCAAAGTACAATTTTGTGCAATAAAGAATTTTCAATAAAATTAAATGGTGTTATTTTTTTTATCCCGGCTAAGTAATTTTAATTCTTATATGCCATTAGATTTGACCCTATATGGTTTCGGATTTGGTCATATATACCCGCTTGAAAAATTCACTCCATACATATTTTAAATCCATGAATAGGGATGACCAATACAATGTTCTTTGTTAACAGTTTTGGTCGTTTCTATTATGCCAACAAAATTATCTTGCTTTGAAACGGGGTTTAAATAAAGTTGAATTTGCATAAATATTTTTGAATATTGCTTATTTATCATTAAGTCCACCGCGAGTTTCGTAACCACACGCTGAGACTAGAATACTACTGCAGTTTTATGGCAAATTCATTAAAGCTATTGAGTCCTTGAAGAATACTTTAATTAAAATAGGTTTTGCATCTTACGCACATTCATTTTGTTGCAAAAAAAAATACAAAACCTATGTATAACTGAAGTGTTTTATTTTTTCTTTGACTTTGTATCTAACTGCTGGTAGGCAGATCTACAAAGGTTATGAATGTGCTCGATTAATACATTGTTAACAATATTCATCGCTCCCACTATGCCGGCTAAACAGGGGCTGATCCAGGATTAACTTCTAGTTAACTAACTTCGCTCTAGAGCGAGCCTTTTCACAAGCTTTTGTAATAACTATTAACTATGTAATAATTACAAAATAGAAGGTTTTAAGTAAGTTTAATGGCAGTCCCCATACGCAGAGAGATGTTCTGCTGGCGCTGGAGCCGGGCTTTGTTTGTGGCCGACAGAAGTTGGGGCCGCATAACTGAATTTGTCACGAATGAAAGTCTTGTAGACCGACACCGAGTAGACTTGAGACCGGACCATCGAGCGGGCGGCCTTGGCCTTGCTCACAGCAGCAGTGACCGAGCATAAAAGGAGACCACCACTTCGACAATAAATCAATGCAATACTCTCAGGAAAATCGGTGAGCCCACAGTCAATGCAAAAAAATGTTGGATTCCCCATACATTTTTTTTTCACTTGCGACACATGGTTCATAGAAGGCGTTGTTCGATTTGATCAGCAAAACCTCAATTAGCCCAAAGTACAACCTTTCACAGTTACCCTGTATGAGTAATCAGTGTAATTTTAAAATGTGTTTTTTTTTAGCAAAACTAAGTCATACCATTTAACACTAATTCAATCTATAGGTACACCAGTCACATACGTACATTCATTCATACACAGTCACATAACTATAAATTAATTCATAAATATGTATATACATTCATATTTACATAAATTAAGTTATTAAATATGAAGTAAATGTAAGATGGAAGGAAACCGATCATAGAGATACAGGACAACGCCAGTTGGCCTAGATTGGTTGCTTACCTAAAATTGTTTGGTCCTGTGCATTGATTATTATTTTGTTTTATTTCATTATTTCTTGCTTGGCATTATCATGCCTTATTGTGTTGATATATGTAATTAAATGTACCTCGGCTAAGTTAATTGCGTTTAATAAACATTCAAACGAATCCGGTCGGACAATAAGATTTTATGAATACCGGTGTTAGGTATTTCTTAAAAACTTCTATAAGTGATTGCTATTGCCGTTATATTTTTTGTGGGCGTTATTCATAAGAATAAAATATACAAACTTTTTGTACAATAGCTTCTGACTGAGGGCCCATTTTTGTATCCTAACGTGTCACTAATGTCGTCAAACAACATTATTTGCATTATTTAAAAGGTAAAAAAAAACGCCTGAAAATATCTCTTGTTATATGTATATTTACAGGCAGTCAGTACCATGGTTGTAACTACTAAAATCTTTGTCCAATTATTTGTTTATATACCAAAAAATGTAGGTAACGCTGAATACACCTAATGTTAAACTAAGTAGATACCAAGTTTGGATACCAACAATTTGGATATTAATCACCAGAAACGACAATACCATAAGGTTTACTTCTATTCCAAGCAATTTACAGACAAATCCATAAAAAGTTCTTCTTTTCTCGAAAACGCAAGGAATCCTAAAGGGTTGGCAAACCTCATTTTATGGTATTTGTTTTAATGAGATGGATAGTGGCATGCCACATACCAAGTTTTTTATTTGAGATTCAATAAAGATTAAAATTCTATTTTAAAATAGGTAGGTAGTTAAAGAAATATCTTTTATGTAGTAATATTTTGTTTCATTAGTTCAAGAATGCCCGAATGGATACTGAAACACAACCCTCCTATACAATACAAAGTTTAGTTTTGATTTAAATATTGTATATATCATTAGTATCAACAGATACAAGTTCACACAGACAAGTTCGACAGTTAACTTGTATGAAGAACTGTCAAAATTATTCTTTCTATATACAAATTATACGTATAGTATATACGTATGGCCGAGTTGGTTAGACCTTGGGCTTAAAAACACTTAGGACCCTGGTTGGAATCCCGGTGTGAACCAATGAGTTTTTAATTAAAAAAAATATGTACATTTGTTTGACAACACCACTATAGTGCCTCGGAGAGCACGTTAAGCTGTCGGTCCCGGTTTCACTATACCAACTTGTGAAACTGTTTATAGATGGGTTGTTGAGTCTATTCAAAACATCGCGACGAGCTAGCCACTTGTTTGGTGTAGACTCATACCATCGGCTACGACGAGGTGGGATTAAAACCCCTCTGCTGGGTACCGTGGGGCCGTCTAGGCGGCCTCGGGCGCCGTATGGCACCTGTGATGATATGTATGTATACAAGTTATCTATTGTATATCTATATATAAACTAGCTAAAATAAAATGCTGTCCAGTTACTCCCTGATAATGTAGCTTTCTAGTAGTGAATGATTCTTAAAAATTGGTAGTTTTTGAGTTTATTTATTACAAACAATTTTTTTTCTTTTTATAATAGTATTTAGTGTAGTGAAAAAAACTACAAACTTACTTTTAAAAAAATGGAGTAATAGGCTTTAAAAAGGCTATAGGACATTAATCTAACATTTTTAGAATTTCTCTCTGCTTGTGCACTAATCACTTAATACTACTAAAAAAAGCTTACAATAGGTACATCATTTTTATGCTTTTTATTGGTGAGTAGCTATTAGCGCGGGGGGTTAAATAAGGCATGTATGTATTGATATACCTACAGGGACCTTAGATATACAGGGCATTGGTGATTTAAGTCTCTAGGGTTTTAAAATACACCAATTACAAATCAGGGTTCTATATAGCAAAGTTGGGTAATTGTGTATGTTAAAATTCACCTCCATAGACATAGTTGTGGGCATCGGCTTATCTGTTATCCTGTTCCTCGGCTTAAGTCTTTAAACGGTGTACCTCTTATGACGAATTACCCCATGAACTTGCTTACCCAATTCAATGAAAAAGGAAACCCCTATGTTTAACAGATTAGCCTGTAAGACTTACTCAATAGCCAGCAAACTATGGTGCAATTCTTTTTGAAGAGAGAGGGAGAAAAAAAATAAGTTGATGGTTATTGCAGTTGATTAACATTGAACATTTCACTGACAAAGAAATATATTTAAGCTAAAATGACTCTTATTATATTATTCAATAATATCAGTATCGTTTAAAACCCTTAAAAACATGAAGGGGTTTCCCCTTCATTAAGTTACACTTTCAAAGGCATTTAATTACCTCATTTGGTAAAGTTTGATAGGGGCAATGCTTATTTTGATTTTAATAGGTTAGCGCTTTATAATTAACTTTTGAGGTGCAATGGGGTTTGGTAAGAAAACCCCTGAAGGCGATATAATAATAAATACCATCACGGGTATTGTTTTGGCTCCCGAGAGTCCTTAAACAGCCTCAGCAAGTTACCCAGCAGAGGGATTAACCCATCCTCATTTAGCAGATGGTATTCAGAGGCAACACCTAAAAAATGGTGAGCTTGTTACCCATCCTTGTTATCAGTAGCACAGTTACTTAAACATTAGTATATCTTTCTTTAGCTTATACTTAGTTTATATAAATTCTAAGCTCACCACTTGTTTGGTATATTCTATAGAATTATAAGGAGGTATATGAATATACCTCCTTATAATTCTGAAGAATCTCTAAATACTATAAGAGACAAAGGAGGAACAAAACTCCTTAAGGAAAAAGTTTTCCTATTATTGAATGTAAACTATACTATGTTTGTATGGGAAGGTGTCTGTTGGTGTGCTCCTTAATATTCAAAATCTTTTGTATAAAAGTAATTACTGCCCAAATAAATGTTGTAAAATAAGCTGTAAATGAGACAAAATAAAAATGACACTGGCTTCTTTAATGCTTGGCGTCTAATACTTTATTATGGAAAGTCACTACAAGTTGGTGTGAAATGCCTCTGTAATTTTGAATTACACTTCCAAACATCCCGGGATGGAAACATCTCACTTATTTTTATTGTTTTACTTTGTTTCATGCTTTACTGCCAATCTATTCTCTTCCATGGCCATAGTCCAGACCATTGAGGTGAGTCAATACAATTGGCCTTATGGCAACCTGAAAAAATATATACTAAGTTAGTAACAGCCTGCTTTTAATGTTAAACCACTTTCAGACCCCACAAATAAATTACTTAACACTATGTGAGGGATAAATACTTAGTGCTGTATTTAACAATACATATAACCACAAGGCATTGGGATGTTACTACTCCACAAGGCCACATATAACCTAAACTTAGGTTACAAGTCGCAACCTAGAAAACCGTATTTATTTTATACAACGTGTTCCTATAGCGTCACACACTCTTTGGAAATTCTATAATATTCATTTTAATGAGCACTATCATGGAGATGTGTTATTAATAATTAATTTATTAATAAAATACCATTCTAAAAGTTAATGTACTTTTTACTTGCATCGCCGCCGTCTTTGGCTTGATAAACCCAATTTACTTATTAATTTATACTTATGTTTATTTCTTTTTACGCAACAAACAGCTATATCACTATTTGTTAATGATTAATTAAAATTAAAATACAACTACTTTTTTGTTTACATATCTGAATCACACAGATTAATTAATAATCTGTGCAATCAAACGATTCGTGATGCGTTTCTATAGTGCAAAATATTTTTAATCAGGAACATTCTTTATAATAATATTAAAGAAATTTGCAGTATGCTAAATGTTTATAATATTAAAATAACTAATTTAAGACCTAATTATTAAAAAATAGAAGCAGTTTATTGTTTAAAATTATATTTTATTAGTGCTATTTGTTGCTATAAATTGGAAAATCCCAAACGCAATTGTTTTCGTTCTTTAGTTCACCATACGCTCACCATCGATGATAATAATGATCCATAATACCGATTTTGATGGCCATAGAAATTACAATCGTGTACAAGTTGACCATAGTAGTGGTGGGTCGTTACGTGATTTCATTGTAACGTAACGGCTACGTTTCTTTTTGTTAATCACCCGTTATGTAACTATTTACAAATAAATAATTGTTTTAAATATTTTTTTTACTTAGCCCGTGTACCAATGATTTTTTAATATAAAAACTTATTCACTAGAATAGCAGTCAGAAAACTTATCTACATTGTACAATTATTTCTTCTGTGACTTATCTAACAAATTTTCTTTATTTAAAATTTTCTATCTATTTTAATTTTTTAATGGCGACATGATTCTATTTTATCTAAATAACTTAACAACCACAGAACACCAGTTCCATCCCCGCTTCTGCACTTCATTTTTTTTATTTCATATTTTTATTATGTTTTTTACATGTGTTTTTATTTTAATAAATTTTTAACTTTAACATCCAAAAGACAAATAAAGTTTTATTGACCACAAACTACTTATATTCTGCATTATTTAATTTATTAGCGCCATCTCTCTGTAGTAGTTGTTATAAATTGGTTTACTTAGTTCATTATATCACCGCTTTGCGCTATGTCGCTGCTCGCCGACATTCCACAACTTGTGATTGAAACGGACGGAACAAATGTACCTATCTATATGGATATCACTGTTGAAACGCTTGAAACGGTTGTAACTTGTAACGATGGAAACTCTTGTAACGCGGTGGTTATTGTTACTTCACGTGATTGTGATATTTAGTGATTTTTGTTATAGTAGTTTTTTCGTGGTTGCACATTCGTTCTAAGGTTTTTTGACGTTGTGTTTTATTTTGAGTTATTGTTGCTATCCTCGTTTTAGTTTCTTTTTCTTGAATCGGTTTTTATAATATCGTCGTTGCACTCCGACGAGGTGGTTAATGATGTTCACGCTATTGCGGTGATTGGTTGCGCTACGTTCCGTGACGCATTCTTTCTAGGTTTTTTGTAGTTGTATTAAAAATTATCTTGTTTTAGTTTTTAATTTGTTTTTTTTAAATAAAAGTATTAAATTTTTGTTTTGATAATAACTCTTATATCCACATGGCTTATATTTTGTTTTTGGACTCGTAGTTATGGTATTGGTGTAATCTGGCGAAATATCATGTCAAAACATTTTTTTATTATAACTTATTAACCCCTGGCCCTAGACCCAAATTGTTTGTACTTAAACGATAGGTATCGATGATATCTAGCCAATGAAAGTAATTTCAGCTTTGTTAAAAGGATTTTCAACCTTATTGACAATTGCATTTTTTTGATAGAATTCGATGGTATGCCATCTAATAAGTCGAATGAAATAAAAAAAAAGGTACTCGATAAATGTCATTAAAGTCGAAAATGTTTTTTCAATTTATCTCGTCAACCGTCGGTCGTAAGCCTATCGTGTTTGTACTCAAATAATAGTACAAACACGATAGGCTTACGACCTCAAAAATCAATATTATGTCTTTTTTTCTTAATTACGTTTTTTTAATTAAATAGTTATTACAAATATAATAACCGTTATTTAAGAAATATCGACTTTATTGTAACTATCTACGTTACGTAACGCTCACCTCTAGACTCTAGCAATTACTATCGTGAGGGCACATCGCTAATTAGCCCCCCGGCATAGTGGGAGCGATGAATATTGTTAACAATGTATTAATCGAGCACATTCATGGCCTTTGTAGGTCTGCCTACCATCAGTTAGATACAAACATCACAGAAAAATAAAACACTTTAGTTATAGATAGGTTTTGTAATTTTTTTGCAACAAAATGAATGTGCGTAAGATGCTAAACCTATTTTAATTAAAGTATTCAAGGACTCAATAGCTTTTATGAATTTGCCATAAAACTGCAGTAGTATTCTAGTCTCAGCGTGTGGTTACGAAACTCGCGGTGGACTTAATGATAAATAAGCAATTATTCACGAATATTAATACTAATGAAAATTCAACTTTATCTAAACCCCGTTTCAAAGCTAAATAATTTAGCTGGCATAACAGAAAGGAACAAAACTGTTAACAAAGAAAATTGTATTAGTTATCCCTATTCATGAATTTAAAATATGTACCTATGGAGTGAATTTTTCAAGCGGGTTATAAGACAAAATTCGAAACCATAGGGTCAAATCTAATGACATATGAGAATTAAAATTTCCTAGGCGGGATAAAAAAAATAACACTATTTAATTTTATTAAAAATTCTTTATTGCACAAAATTGTACTTAGGCGAAATTAATAATGCCTTAGGCATTTTCTAACCTAACCTTTGAGAGAGTGAAATATGCCTAGGGTGCAAAACTATTCCTATTATTAAATTTTATATTTACTATTATTTTACCACTGATGCTATATATAGATTTTTTTTTCTTTTTCATACCCTTTAATGATTCACACACAAGTGTTGCTCTCCCAAAGAATGTGCTATTATAATGTTATATACATATGTATAGGGCTGGGATTTAAATGTGCACACTATATCCAGTGTATTAAATAAACAACCTGAAAATATCAATAAAAATTATTAAGACAAAAATCCTCAACAAACATGAAATTCCCTTTTTTTTATGAAGTACCATAATACACTAAGGCTTTCAACTCACAGTCTTGTATATGTAACTTCACAGTTACATAAATACCAGAGAATGAGCAAGAAAATATATAGTAATATTATTAGTATATAATAGTAAGGTATTATAGAATGTCAATAAAATGCTGTTATGACTCGTATTTTTTGCTATTCCTTATAGTATCAGATTTAAACTTGGGATGCACTTGCACCCTATTACAAAATAAAACATAAAAGAAAAACAAAGACACTATTATATTAATTGACATCTTGATGAATATACAAGCAATTAATAAAATGAACCTATGCTCAATTTTCTTTGGCCAGCCATAGTTATCAGCTTATTTAGAGCTAAAAATAGTGTACAGATAAAAAGAAGTGGAAGAGATGATGATGTAGTGTCAAAGATTTAAAGAGGTATGTCAAGGTGGTTCGGCCACGTTGAGCATATGGATGATGAACGAAAGACAAAACAAATATATAAAGTAAAAATACAAAATGATAGTGGATTAAGTGGCCGACCAAGACGCGTATTTACAGATCAAATTCGGGAAGTCATTAAAAAATGACAAATAAGAAGTCTAAAACACAGACGCGCCTTTATGAATTGGTGCATGAATGTGGTGGAAGCTAGGGAAGTATGTAAAGACAGTGTGAAGTGGCGTACATTACTCTCTGCTTACCCCTACAGGGATATAGGCACGATGGTATGTATGTGTGTATTTAGAGCTACATGTTATGAACCATTTTCTCAGCTATAGGAATGCTTTATCATTGACTATATAATATAATGTTGTGGTGATCCTTGGGGGAGGCCTATGTCCAGCAGTGGACGCATGAAAGGCAGATGATGATGATATAATGTAATATTCATAGGTAATATTTATCTTCCTGGCTTTAACTAGACTATGAGTAGCACCATGTGTGCCAAAATAATCCGCAGACATGACTTCAAGAAATATTTCAATTCTTATTATTGTTCCAAACTCAGTGCTACAATATAGTAATATTCTTGAATGTTTTGTCCTGCACCAAACTGCCATGAACACTGAGCAACTTGTTTGTGCTAACCTAAAACAAAAGAATTAATAAACTCAGACATATAATATTTAAGTTAATATATTTCTCCTACTATTTATTTTAAGTACCTATGCTTTTATGGGACTTTGCTTCAAACATGACATGCATGCACCACCAAATGATTAAACTGCATTCAAATATATAAAATGTTTACTTAAATCTGAAAAAAATATTTGTTATAAAGTAAAGTACACCAAAAGGTAAAAGTACACCTAAAGTAAAGTCTACCTTAGCTCCTTTCCATACAAAACGACCCATGGTCCTTCAGCTACTTTTCAGAAACTTATCCAACATCACCCCAAGACTGTGATCTAACTTTTCATATTGAAGAAACATTACATCCGTTTGATCTAAGATAGTATAGTAGGGTAGATACCCATCTTGCCTCTATTTTGAACATTTTATGGCGCTCCTGGGCCACAACGCAAAAGTTCTCGGCCGCTACTATTAGTAGTACTTATTATTGCATTAATTTCATATTTATTCCGAACACACAGTGCATAACATTCTTTAGAAAGCCGATGATTAGATAGTCAGTCATGAATTTTATAACCATTTACAAAAATATTATTTTTAGTTGTCTAAATTACTTTACTAATCACTTAAATGAAAAATAATTAACAATCACAGATCCTATAGAACAAAAAACATAAAATTTTCAAAAAAGTTAAAACCTATTTCGACAAAATAACCTAAAATTACAAGAAAATATTCCCGCGGTCCGATTTACTTTACGCGCTTTCATTATGTTTTGTCTCGTTCGTTTTCGTCTAGTTAAATGAGACGGGACACAATGAACGCAAGTTTGGCGTGATTCGGACCGCGTCCGACCCCATCAAGTTGACTCTCGAGGTATTTGACCTGCCAAAACCGTTTCATGATACCGATTTTTGCCTAATGTATGAGAAATTTTGGAGTTTAGTTCGTTCTTATCGTATTCATAATTATGGGAGCATTCATGATTCGGATTCAGCGTTTGACAAGTAAAATCGCACTCACGATAGTAATTGCTATCGTGAAGACACATCGCTAATTAACCCCCTGGTTTAAGCGTTCTGATAATGAGCAGTGAGCAAGCATTTAAACACCCCGATGGAAGGGGCTGATCTTACAGTCAGAGGAAGCAAATTCCACTGGCGAGGAGCTGACACCGTAAACGAATCTGAATATTTGGAAGAGACGTGTGACGGGATTTTTAGAAGGTTATTCTCTGTCAATAACCTTCTAAAAATCCCGTCACACGTCTCTTAACGAACGGGGGGGACGATCATGCGAATCACGAAGGAAAAGAAAACGAGTCATAAGGTAAGAGGGAGTATTAGGGTTATATAGTATATTATATAAAAAGGATAGCAGATGTACTGATCTACGAGACCGGATATTAAGCCACCTTAACTGTTTGCGGTATTCGGTAACATGATCAAATTTACGCAGGCCGAAGACAAAACGTATGCACATATTAAGGAGGCGGTCAAGTTTATTAAATAGATCTTCAGTAACATCCGGGTATGAGACATCAGCGTAATCAATGATAGGGAGAACCAATGAATTGACCAACATGAGCTTTGACTTAAAAGGGGTAAGATACTGAGAGAGACCGCTTTAGCCACAGAGCACGGAATCCACGCGCGCCGCTACTAGAGACGGCATGTTCAACATATTTCATACAAACCAAGCGTGGAGGTGGGCGTTGCGGTTAACTCACACCTATACGCACACTACTACACAGATGATGTCTTGGAGTGCTGTGGCGGGGTCGATATTTTTTTTTATAGACATAATTTTTTATGAGCAGAAAGATATAATAAGTCTGCCAATTAATTATTAAAACACTCGGATTTTTAAGTAGACGAAGTTAAGTGACACTAATAATTTTTCAATTTGACAAAATTAGTGATTGAAACTGGTTTATAGTAAATCTTGTACATAATCCTAAATACAATTTGAATTAACAGTGACCTAATTAGTTAGACCCAGACTTTGTAATATTTTGATCAAATAATAATATTTTTTTATTTGATAGACTTGTATTTATATATTTAAATTGCGTTTTTTGGTAATCTAATTAGGGCATGCAATACCCAATGATTTACAATCCCGGAACTGATTTTCATTACTGAAGATGTAATTCCGAAACTGGTTCCGAAATCGGCGATTTCTAATAAAAATAACCACTTTAAAATAAAACAATCTATGTTATATAAAAACTCTGTTTATTGTCACATAGCCGAAGAAATGAAAACTTTAATGTAAATACAATATACATATTATTTACAAAGTCCAACGCAATTCATCATTGCCCCAAAAATAATACATTTTTAAGAGTACGTTATGTGTACCAAATTATATAACATATTACCCAATTTTTTTAGGGAATTACCAAATGCTTATTTAAAAAAGCTTGAAAAGGCTTATTGTTAGCCAAAGCGTATTATGATATTAATAAATATTTATATGATCTAGTACATCATAAATGAAATAGATTTATCTACATGCTATTTTAATGCTAAAGTATTCATTTGATTGTACTTTTATCTTATGGTGAGTGTAATAAACTATGTATTTAGTAATGGGCTAATTCTGTAGACACATTTTTTATATTGTACCATCTTGTAAACTCGGAATTACTGCGAATAAATATTTCATTTCATTTCATTATTAAAATGGCTTCGTATTGATATAATATTTAAGTTGCGTTTTTTGTAAGGTATAGTGGAGCCCAATATCTACATTTTTTCCATTATTGCTTTTATTAATTGAATTGAATGATTATTTATGGGTTCTTGGTCGAATTGGTGTATCGATAAATTTTCAAATAAATTAATTTCCAGATATAAATGCAAAGCATGTTGTTTTGTATGTTTTGTTACTATTTCTACTTTCTTACAAACCGTAATAACATCTTTAGAAGGATATGTTAATCCAGATCATAGATATTGATAATAGTTTAGCAGATCGCTCTCGTAGATACTTTATAATACTTTCCATTTTAGATTTTTTTTTGATAATCTTCTATTGGTTTCTTGGAGTCGCTTTACGTTAAGACAAACCTTTTAATGGTCTCCTGAGCCCTTACCACAGATAATTTTAATTTACCTCTTCGAGGTGTGTCCAGTATATTTGGTAAATCAGTCGCTTCGGGTCGGGCTTGCGGAGAACTACGAGAAGATTTTTTATTATCTTCAAAAGCTTTATTAGCTTCTTTTACAGGTGAAATTCAGTAGATTTTAAGATATTCCTGCGAACAGACAAACAGGTATCTGAGTGTCACCTTATGTGAAGCGGCCAGTCATTAAATGTTTTTTTTTTGAAGCCACATGTAATAATACACAAGATACTATAGAAATAACAACTTTACAATGGCAATTAAAATATATTGGTACTCTATGGGTACGCTAACTTGCATTATCGACATGATGCCAATCAACGCGTGCGTCCCCTCACTATTGCATTCACTAATGACTCTCGGCTTTCGCACGGCTGAGGTTTTGCGTTCCAACATACATCGACGCACATTTTTAAAAAAGGTAAAAATTAACATTATTTACTTACTTGTGATATGATACGCCAGAATTTTGTTTGTTGATGTATTTACTTTGATTCTTATACCAAATCACAGCGCAATGAGGCATTTATAACGATTTAATATTAATGTTTATTCCGCAACGTACGAAGAGCAACTGGCGGCCGATTGCGCTCATATGTGCGCGCAGCGCATTTCTTTGCCACGCCTATTATTATTACTACCGTCTCTAGTAGTGGGCAGCGCGCGGCGATTCCGTGCTCTGTGGCTTTAGCGAATGCATACTGGAGAAAATACGTTTACTGACATCAGCGACGTGATAATTCCAGGAAAGATCGGAGGACAGGTGCACACCAAGGTTCTTAGCATGTTGGCAAAAAGGAAGTGGTAAATTATTAAATAATACTGGAGAGATGGCTCCCAAATCCAGCCTGCTCAACATGTGTTTGGAACCAAGGATCATGACCTGCGTCTTGCAAGGATTGACTAGGATACGAGTCGAACCACTGTGCCGTAGTAGGAGAAATATTTAGTGAGAGAAGAATGGCAATAAGGATATCATGATCTACACAGTTAAAGGCGTTACTGAAGTCTAAAAGAACAAGCAGTGTTAGCTTCTTCTCATCTATAGCATGGCGTATATCGTCAGTAATATTTACGAGAACAGTGTTGGTGCTATGAGACGATCGAAAGCCGGACTGCCGCGGGTTCAGCAAAGAGTTTTTGTTTAGAAAGTCAGTAAATTGCCTGTGGACTACGTATTCATATATGTGTGTCCATTTTTAAAAAGGGAGAATAGAAATGGGACGCAGTTGATTGAAATTAGTTGGTGCAGATTTTCTAGGTATGGGGATAATATGAGCGTTTTTCTAATTAGAAGGGAAAATCCCTGAAGAAATAAAAGTATTAATGATGTAAGTAATAGACGGGAGAATTATATCAGTTATTGGAGTAATCAGGGCGCGACCTATGTTATCAAATCCTACGGCTATTTGGTTAATATATCTTTTAACCTCTCCAGTAGTCACTGGGTAAAACTCAAATTGAACTGGGGCCGCTGTGCAATTTGAGAGATGACAACGGAGTTTGCAACCGCTAATCACGATAAGACGTTGCGCAAACTATAAATATGGAAATATAAGCTCTATTCCAATGGTTATATAGTATGTATTAGGTTGGCTATTATAATGCCGCCATCTTGAAATACACGAATTCTTCGCAAGTTAGAACATGTATGGAGCATTGGAATTTAAACTTTATAATTAACAGGATAGAACTTACATTTCAATACCCGTACTTTACGCAAAATGCGCAACGGTGAACGTGTCAAAACTCGGAATAAAGATCCAGACTTAAAATTATGAAAACGTACGGTGTGGTATAGTGATGTATATAATTTGATTTTAACATAGGTTACTTCAATGCCTGCCTACCCATTCTGGCCGTTCGAAACTTTTTATGTGCCTCTGGTTGCGATGGTGGAAGGCGATACGTTCGGTAATTAACAGCACGCTGTTTTGATTTCTGGACTTCTGTCACTTTTAGAGCGACAATATTGCCACAAACAAATAATAAAGACACAGTGGAGCAATGTGTAATGATACTCCACAAAATTCGATGGACTTATGGTGACGAAAGTCCATAGACAAGGATACACTAACAAAACTTAACATCGGATTCATAAAAATATAATTATTAATTCATGTTAAAATAATAAAATAAAAAGGAAAAAAACAACAAAAACTAAACGTAATTTAAATTCTATAAAACTAAAGTTTAATGTTATTATGATTAATGTATTTATAGATGAGAGATAGAATTTCAATTGACGATATGTGTAATAAAAGACTCATTTTTGAAGGTAAAGGAATATTATACATTGGTAAATAAGAATACAAAGATGGATAATAGTTATTACAATTGAAAAACAAATGATCTACATCTCCTATACCACCACCACACTCACATAAATTACTATTTATAATTTTCAATCTATACAAATGAGTAGGCAAACAACAATGACCGATTCTCAGTCGGGCTAAAGTAGAAGTTGATTTTTATATTTTGAAAACCATGGTCTTAAGGACACATCCGACTGCAAGGAAAATAAATGCGAACCTTTTAATTTAGCAGAATTCTCCCAATAATTATTCCAAGACTTTTGTAAACACATTTTAGCCTGAGCAACCAGGGGGCTAATTAGCGATCTGCCCTCACGATAGTAATTGCTATGGTCAACTTCACGATTGTAATTTTTTTCGCCATCTAAATCGGTATTATGGATCATTATTATCATCGATGGTGAGCTTATGGTGAACTAAAGAACGAAAATAACTGCGTTTTGGATTTTCCAATTTATAGCAACAAATAGCACTAATAAAATATAATTTTAACAATAAACCGCTTCTATTTTTTAATAATTAGGTCGTAAATTAGTTATTTTAATATTATAAACATTTAGCATACTGCAAATTTCATTAATATTATCATAAAGAATGTTCCTGATTAAAAATATTTTGCACTATAGAAACGCATCACGAATCGTTTGATTGCACAGATTATTAATTAATCTGTGTGATTCAGATATGTAAACAAAAAAGTAGTTGTATTTTAATTTTAATTAATCATTAACAAATAGTGATATAGCTGTTTGTTGCGTAAAAAGAAATAAACATAAGTATAAATTAATAAGTAAATTGGGTTTATCAAACCAAAGACTAATGTTCGGATTAATAATCGTTGCTTAGCCTGAGCCATTGCTTGGAACTGTCAGAATTTAGTTTTTTCATATGCAATTTGACAGACCGAAGCATCGGCTAAGCATTAGCAATTGCTTAGCAATGACTATTAATCCGACCATAAAAGTACATTAACTTTTAGAATGGTATTCTATTAATAAATTCATTATTAATAACACATCTCCATGATAGTGCGCATTAAAATGAATATTATAGAATTTCCAAAGAGTATGTGACGCTATAGGAACACGTTGTATAAAATAAATACGGTTTTCTAGGTTGGGACTTGTAACCTAAGTTTAGGTTATATGTGGCCTTGTGGTGTAGTAACATCCCAATACCTTGTGGTTATATATATTGTTAAATACAGCACTAAGTATTTATCCCTCACATAGTGTTAAGTAATTTATTTGTGGGGTCTGAAAGTGGTTTAACATTAAAAGCAGGCTGTTACTAACTTAGTATATATTTTTTTTCAGATTGCCATTGAATTGTACTGACCCACCTCAATGGTCTGGACTGTGGCCATGGAAGAGAATAGATTGGTAGTACAGCATGAAACAAAGTAAAACAATAACAATAAGTGAAACCGGGATGTTTGGAGGTGGAATGCAAAATTACAGAGGCATTTCACTCCGACTTGTTGTGACTTCGCATAATAAAGTATTAGATGCCAAGCATTAAAGCCAGTGTCATTTTTATTTTGTCTCATTTACAGCTTATTTTACAAAATGGGAAGTAATTACTTTTATAAAAAAGATTTACCAACAGAAACCCTCCCATACAAACATAGTATAGTTTACATCCAATAATAGGAAAACTTTTTCCTTATCTATTTCACTATCTTCACTAATATTATAAAAAGTTAAGATTTGTATTTTTGTTTGTAATAAATAAACTCAAAAACTACTGGACCAATTTTTAAGAATATTTCACTACTAGGAAGCTACATTATCAGGGAGTAACTGGACACCATTTTATCTAGTTTATTTATATGTATAAGGGCCGATTTTTCAATCGTCAGACAATTTTTTTCAATAGATAACTTGTATGGAGAAATAATAAATTTGACAGTTTTTCATACAAGTTAACTGTCGAAAAACTTTATCTGTTGAGTGAGATACGTGTCATGATACTAATGATATACACAATACTTAAATCAAAACTAAACTATGTAATGTATAGAAGGGTGGTGTTTCAGTATCTATTCGGGGATTCTTGAACTAATGAAACAAAATATTACCACATTTACACAAAAGATATTTTTTTAACTACCTATCTATTTTAAAATTGAATTCTAACTGAAAACTTAATTTTTACGGTGATTTTAGCAACTTCCTTGAAAACCTCAAATAAAAAACTTGGTATGTGGCATGCCACTATCCATCTCATTAAAACAAATACCATAAAATGAGGTTTGCCAACCCTTTAGGATTCCTTGCGTTTTCAAGAAAAGCAGAATCTTTTATAGATTTGTCTGTAAATTGCTTGGAATAGAAGTAGGCCTTATGGTCTTCACGCTTTTATAGATTTGTCTGTAAATTGCTTGGAATAGAAGTAGGCCTTATGGTCTTCATCCAAATTATTGGTTCCAAACTCGGTATCTACTTAGTTTAACATTAGGTGTATAATTTTTTTCGGTATGTGATAATAGGGTAGTAGGCCTCTATATAAGGCCAACTTTTTGTATGGACTTTTGACAAAAGAATATAAAATATGATGATTCTTTGAGGGTAGCCCGAACACTGTAGACGCGTGTTTATATTATATTTTTCAAATTTAATTTTATTGAATATTATTGTGCAAAAGTGTACTAATTTTGTAGAATAAGCATTCGTATAGTAATATTAAGTGTGAGAAGTGTAGCATTTACGCAGTGATCTCGGTGTTTGTGTTATCTCAAATAATCCCACAATCTTCAGTAAAATGGCGGTACCCATTTTACTGTAGATTTTTCCTTCTTCTTCACTCGACATTGGCAGGACTATACCGTATGTTTGCATACGGTCATGTCGCCATTCCTTTCTCCACCCTAGTCCTTTCCCAATTCCTTTCCATCCTATTATCCCTCTTTTACTGAAAATTAAAAAGTTTTTTTTAAATCTACCCACTCGACACTGGCAAAATTACGCTATTAATTTAAGTTAATAATAATAATAATAAAATATGATACTTACTTCTTTGTTTTCTAGAATTTTCTTTGAAAGATAATATTAAGTTAAAATAATAGCTTAATTAATTTATACAAATTAAATTAATATTACCTAATAATGAACAAATAATTGGACAGAGATTTTAGTAGTTACAACCATGGTACTGACTGCCTGTAAATATAACAAGAGATATCACATAAATTTTTCAGGCTTTTATTTTTATATAATGTTGTCTGACGATATTAGTGACCCATTATGATACAAAAATGGGCCCTCAGTCAGAAGCTATTGTACAAAAAGTTTATATATTTTATTCTTATGAATAACGCCCACAAAAAATATAACGGCAATAGCAATAGCTTATAGAAGTCATTCATTGGGCAATAGTATGGTTTAGCGGAATGATGACATGTGACACGATTTAAAACTCGATGTGAAACAGTATTACACAAATAAATTTTATTAAATTATGTTTTTAAGAAATATTTAACACCTACCGGTATCAATGCACAGGACCAAACAATTTTAGGTAAGCAACCAAACTAGGCCAACTGGCGTTGTCCTGTATCTCGGTGATCGGTTTCCTTCCCTCTTACATTTACTTAATATTTAATAATATAACTTAATTTATAAATATGAATGTATATATGTATGAATGAATGTATGGTTATGTGAGTGTGTATGTATGAATGAATGTACGTATGTGACTGGCGTACCTATAGATTGAGTTAGTGTTAAATGATATGACTTAGTTTTGCTAAAAAAAACACATTTTAAAATTACACTGATTACTATATTTCAATAGACATACACATTATACAGGGTGACTGTGAAAGGATGTACTTTGGGCCAATTGAGGTTCTGCTGATCAAATCGAACAACCCCTCCCATGGAACCATGTGTCGCAAATGAAAAAAATCAAATGACCAATTTGTATGGGGAATCCAAAATTTTTTTTCATTGTCTGTGGGTTCACCGATTTTCCTGAGAGTATTGCATTGATTTCTTGTCGAAGTGGCGGTCTCCTTTCATGCTCGGTCACTGCTGCTGTGAGCAAGGCTAAGGCCGCCCGCTCGATGCTCCGCCCGGTCTCAAATCTAAATTACCACTCGGTGTCGGTCTACAAGACTTTCATTCGTCCCAAATTCAGTTATGCGGCCCCAGCGTGGCACCAACTTCTGTCGGCTATGAACAAAGCCCGGCTCCAGCGCCAGCAGAACATCTCTCTGCGTATGGGGACTGCCATGCCCCCGAAACTTACTTAAAATTTTGTAATTATTACATAGTTCAAGTTTAATTAACTAGGAGTTAATCCTGGATCCGCCCCTGGGGGCTAATTAGCGTTATTTATGAACGCGATAAGAACGAACTAAACTCCAAAATTCCTCATACATTGGGCAAAAATCGGTATCATGAAACGGTTTTGGCAGGTCAAATGATAGAGTTTCGCCATGGAAACTGTCAAATGATGTTAATAACTCAAGAGTCAACTTAATGGTGTCGGACGCGGTCCGAATCACGCCAAACTTGCGTTCATTGTGTCCCGTCTCATTTAACTAGACGAAAATGAACGAGACAAAACATAATGAAAGCGCGTAAAGTAAATCGGACCGCGGGAATATTTTTTTGTAATTTTAGGTTATTTTGTCGAAATAGGTTTTAACTTTTTTGAAAATTTTATGTTTTTTGTTCTATAGGATCTGTGATTGTTAATTATTTTTCATTTAAGTGATTAGTAAAGTAATTTAGACAACTAAAAATAATATTTTTTTAAATTGTTATAAAATTCATGATTATCTAATCATCGGCTTTCTAAAGAATGTTATGCACTATGTGTTCGGAATAAATATAAAATTAATGCAGTAATAAGTACTACTAATAGTAGCGGCCGAGAACTTTTGCGTTTTGTGGCCCAGGAGCGCCATAAAATGTTCAAAATAGAGGCAGGCTAAACTGTACATTAGCACCCGCTGATTTCAGCGTTCACATTTTTTTGGCAGAAGCACTTATATATGAGGAGTCTGTATGTAAAATATTTTTCGTCGGAAATTCCTAGTTTTCCAGAAATTAATTATTGAAATTCTTAAAAAATACGACTTTTTTTTTCAATTCTGCATTATACCTTGGCTTTTAGCTTTTTTCAAGTTGTTGCCAATTACCTTTCGATAACAAAAATAAATTATAATTTAGTCAAATACGTTTTTTATTCACTACAAATCGTTTATAAAATACATTAATGTTTTTTTTTTATGATAAACATATAAAAAGTAATTATAGTATTGCAGAAATTATAAATATAAATACTTTTAAAAAATTGGTGTGGAAACTAAGACTAGGGCACTTTCTTCATATTAATATCTAGTCAATTATTTTCACCCAAAGCTTAAATTTACGCCACTTGGAAAGTTTTCAAATTAGGCAGCAGGAGCGAGCGAAGCGAGCGAATGGATAAGTACCCAAAACCGAATTGGATGGGTTAGGTTTAGAAGGTGTGCAGGAAGCGAGCGGAGCGAAGCTTCCTGCCTCACCTTCGGCATTAGGTTATTTTTTTATAACCACGCAAAAAATTAAGTATCCAAGTTACCCTTAAGTATCAGGAGCGAGCGAAGCGAGCGAATGGATAAGTACCCAAAACCGAATTGGATGGGTTAGGTTTAGAAGGTGTGCAGGAAGCGAGCGGAGCGAAGCTTCCTGCCTCACCTTCGGCATTAGGTTATTTTTTTATAACCACGCAAATACTTAAGTACCCAAGTTACCCTTAAGTATCAGGAGCGAGCGAAGCGAGCGAATGGATAAATACCCAAAACCGAATTGGATGGGTTAGGTTTAGAAGGTGTGCAGGAACCGAGCGGAGCGAAGCTTCCTGCCTCACCTTTGGCATTAGGTTATTTTTTTATAACCACGCAAAAACTTAAGTACCCAAGTTACCCTTAAGTATTTCCGTTGAGGGGGGGGAAATGGGGGGTAGCCACTCCTTCCCCCACCGCCCACTCCCCCTCACCCTCAAATCAGCGGGTGCTAAAGTACACTTCTACAGACATAACCTCAAAACTTCAACCTTGAATATCTCTGAAACCAAGCATCTCCGACGAGGGGGAGGGGTACCGGGGGGTAGCCCTCCCTCCCCCCTTCCCCTCCCGCCCCCTCCCCCCCCCTAAAATCAGCGGGTGCTAAAGTACAGTTTTACCTTATTTTGGCACACATGGTGCTATTCTATAGTCTAGTTAAAGCCAGGAAGATAAATATTAACTATGAATAACCTCCCCCAAGGATCGCCACAACATTATATACATTACATTATATAGTCAATGATAAAGTATTGCTATAGCTGAGAAAATGGTTCATAACATGTAGCTCTAAATATATACATACATACCATCACCCCTATATCCCTGTTAAGGGTAAGCCGACAGTAATGTTCGCCACTTCACACTGTCTTTACATACTTCCCTAGCTTCCTCCACATCAATGCACCAATTCATAGAGGCACGTCTGTGTTTTAGACTTCTTGTTTGTCCTTTTTTAAGGACTTCTCGAATTTGATCTGTAAAGACGTGCCTTGGTCTGCTACTTAATCCACTATCATTCTGTATTTTTA
This sequence comes from Monopis laevigella, assembly GCA_947458855.1. Taxonomy (NCBI): domain Eukaryota; kingdom Metazoa; phylum Arthropoda; class Insecta; order Lepidoptera; family Tineidae; genus Monopis; species Monopis laevigella. The sequence continues at coordinate 14,089,747 of OX381597.1, forward strand.
CTTTATATATTTGTTTTGTCTTTCGTTCATCATCCATACTCTCAATGTTGCCGAACCACCTTAACATACTTCTTTAAATCTTCGACACTACATCATCATTTGTTCCACTTCTTTTTCTTAGTAGGACCTACACTATTTTTAGCTCTAAATAAGCTGAAAACTATGGCTGGCCAAATACAATTGAGCATAGGTTAATTTTATTAATTGCTTGTATATTCATTAAGATGTCAATTAATATAATACTGACTTTGTTTTTCTTTTATGTTTTATTCTGTAATATGGTGATGTTTTCAAGTGCATCAAGTTTAAATCTGATACTACAAGGAATAGGAAAAAATACATAAGAGTCATATCAGCATTTTATTGACATTCTATAATTAATACCTTACTATTATTTTCTTGCTCATTCCCACTATTTGTTCTATATTCCTTGTCCAATAAGTGATTTGTAGGTATTTTTGTAACTGTGAAGTTACATATGCAAGACTGTGAGTTGACAGCCTTATTGTATTATAGTACTTCATAAAAAAAAGGGAATTCATGTTTTGTTAAGGATTTTTGTCCTAATAATTTTTATTTACAGTTTCTGGTTGTTTATTTAATACACTTGATATAGTATGCACATTCAGATCCCACCCCTATATATGTATATACCATAATAATAGCACATTCTTTGGGAGAACAAAACTTGTGTGTAAATCATTAAAGGGTATGAAAAAGAAAAAAAAAACTATATATATCATCAATGGTGAAATAATACTGCACCCCAAGCATATTTCACTCTCTCAAAGTTAGAAAATGCCTAAGGCATTAAGCTCTCCAAAGTACAATTTTGTGCAATAAAGAATTTTCAATAAAATTAAATGGTGTTCTATTTTTTTTTTTATCCCGGCTAAGTAATTTTAATTCTTATATACCATTAGATTTGACCCTATATGGTTTCAGATTTGGTCATATATACCCGCTTGAAAAAATCACTCCATACATATTTTAAATCCATGAATAGGGATGACCAATACAATGTTCTTTGTTAACAGTTTTGGTCGTTTCTATTATGCCAACAAAATTATCTTGCTTTGAAACGGGGTTTAAATAAAGTTGAATTTGCATAAATATTATTGAATATTGCTTATTTATCATTAAGTCCACCGCGAGTTTCGTAACCACACGCTGAGACTAGAATACTACTGCAGTTTTATGGCAAATTCATAAAAGCTATTGAGTCCTTGAAGAATACTTTAATTAAAATAGGTTTTGCATCTTACGCACATTCATTTTGTTGCAAAAAAAATTACAAAACCTATGTATAACTGAAGTGTTTTATTTTTTCTTTGACTTTGTATCTAACTGCTGGTAGGCAGATCTACAAAGGTTATGAATGTGCTCGATTAATACATTGTTAACAATATTCATCGCTCCCACTATGCCGGCTAAACAGGGGCTGATCCAGGATTAACTTCTAGTTAACTAACTTCGCTCTAGAGCGAGCCTTTTCACAAGCTTTTGTAATAACTATTAACTATGTAATAATTACAAAATAGAAGGTTTTAAGTAAGTTTAATGGCAGTCCCCATACGCAGAGAGATGTTCTGCTGGCGCTGGAGCCGGGCTTTGTTTGTGGCCGAATGAAAGTTAAAAAAGAAAAACTGAATTTGTGACGAATGAAAGTCTTGTAGACCGACACCGAGTGGTAATGTAGACTTGAGACCGGACCATCGAGTGGGCGGCCTTGGCCTTGCTCACAGCAGCAGTGACCGAGCATAAAAGGAGACCACCACTTCGACAAGAAATCAATGCAATACTCTCAGGAAAATCGGTGAACCCACAGTCAATGCAAAAAAATGTTGGATTCCCCATACATTTTTTTTTCACTTGCGACACATGGTTCATGGAAGGCGTTGTTCGATTTGATCAGCAGAACCTCAATTAGCCCAAAGTACAACCTTTCACAGTCACCCTGTATGATGAATCAGTGTAATTTTAAAATGTGTTTTTTTTTAGCAAAACTAAGTCATACCATTTAACACTAATTCAATCTATAGGTACACCAGTCACATACGTACATTCATTCATACACAGTCACATAACTATAAATTAATTCATACATATGTATATACATTCATATTTACATAAATTAAGTTATTAAATATGAAGTAAATGTAAGATGGAAGGAAACCGATCATAGAGATACAGGACAACGCCAGTTGGCCTAGATTGGTTGCTTACCTAAAATTGTTTGGTCCTGTGCATTGATTATTATTTTGTTTTATTTCATTATTTCTTGCTTGGCATTATCATGCCTTATTGTGTTGATATATGTAATTAAATGTACCTCGGCTAAGTTAATTGCGTTTAATAAACATTCAAACGAATCCGGTCGGACAATAAGATTTTATGAATACCGGTATTTCTTAAAAACTTCTATAAGTAATTGCTATTGCCGTTATATTTTTTGTGGGCGTTATTCATAAGAATAAAATATACAAACTTTTTGTACAATAGCTTCTGACTGAGGGCCCATTTTTGTATCCTAACGTGTCACTAATGTCGTCAAACAACATTATTTGCATTATTTAAAAGGTAAAAAAAAACGCCTGAAAATATCTCTTGTTATATGTATATTTACAGGCAGTCAGTACCATGGTTGTAACTACTAAAATCTTTGTCCAATTATTTGTTTATATACCAAAAAATGTAGGTAACGCTGAATACACCTAATGTTAAACTAAGTAGATACCAAGTTTGGTTAAACAATTTGGATATTAATCACCAGAAACGACAAGACCATAAGGTTTACTTCTATTCCAAGCAATTTACAGACAAATCCATAAAAAGTTCTTCTTTTCTCGAAAACGCAAGGAATCCTAAAGGGTTGGCAAACCTCATTTTATGGTATTTGTTTTAATGAGATGGATAGTGGCATGCCACATACCAAGTTTTTTATTTGAGATTCAATAAAGTTGCTAAAATCACCGTAAAAATTAAGTTTTCAGTTAAAATTCTATTTTAAAATAGGTAGGTAGTTAAAGAAATATCTTTTATGTAGTAATATTTTGTTTCATTAGTTCAAGAATGCCCGAATGGATACTGAAACACAACCCTCCTATACAATACAAAGTTTAGTTTTGATTTAAATATTGTGTATATCATTAGTATCAACAGATACAAGTTCACACAGACAAGTTCGACAGTTAACTTGCATGAAGAACTGTCAAAATTATTCTTTCTATATACAAATTATACGTATAGTATATACGTGGTGGCCGAGTTGGTTAGTCCTTGGGCTTAAAAACACTTAGGTCCCTGGTTCGAATCCCGGTGTGAACCAATGAGTTTTTAATTAAAAAAAATATGTACATTTGTTTGACAACACCACTATAGTGCCTCGGAGAGCACGTTAAGCTGTCGGTCCCGGTTTCACTATACCAACTTGTGAAACTGTTTATAGATGGGTTGTTGAGTCTATTCAAAACATCGCGACGAGCTAGCCACTTGTTTGGTGTAGACTCATACCATCGGCTACGACGAGGTGGGATTAAAACCCCTCTGCTGGGTACCGTGGGGCCGTCTAGGCGGCCTCGGGCGCCGTATGGGACCTGTGATGATATGTATGTATACAAGTTATCTATTGTATATCTATATATAAACTAGCTAAAATAAAATGCTGTCCAGTTACTCCCTGATAATGTAGCTTTCTAGTAGTGAATGATTCTTAAAAATTGGTAGTTTTTGAGTTTATTTATTACAAACAATTTTTTTTCTTTTTATAATAGTATTTAGTGTAGTGAAAAAAACTACAAACTTACTTTTAAAAAAATGGAGTAATAGGCTTTAAAAAGGCTATAGGTCATTAATCTAACATTTTTAGAATTTCTCTCTGCTTGTGCACTAATCACTTAATACTACTAAAAAAAGCTTACAATAGGTACATCATTTTTATGCTTTTTATTGGTGAGTAGCTATTAGCGCGGGGGGTTAAATAAGGCATGTATGTATTGATATACCTACAGGGACCTTAGATATACAGGGCATTGGTGATTTAAGTCTCTAGGGTTTTAAAATACACCAATTACAAATCAGGGTTCTATATAGCAAAGTTGGGTAATTGTGTATGTTAAAATTCACCTCCATAGACATAGTTGTGGGCATCGGCTTATCTGTTATCCTGTTCCCCGGCTTAAGTCTTTAAACGGTGTACCTCTTATGACGAATTACCCCATGAACTTGCTTACCCAATTCAATGAAAAAGGAAACCCCTATGTTTAACAGATTAGCCTGTAAGACTTACTCAATAGCCAGCAAACTATGGTGCAATTCTTTTTGAAGAGAGAGGGAGAAAAAAAATAAGTTGATGGTTATTGCAGTTGATTAACATTGAACATTTCACTGACAAAGAAATATATTTAAGCTAAAATGACTCTTATTATATTATTCAATAATATCAGTATCGTTTAAAACCCTTAAAAACATGAAGGGGTTTCCCCTTCATTAAGTTACACTTTCAAAGGCATTTGATTACCTCATTTGGTAAAGTTTGATAGGGGCAATGCTTATTTTGATTTTAATAGGTTAGCGCTTTATAATTAAATTTTGAGGTGCAATGGGGTTTGGTAAGAAAACCCCTGAAGGCGATATAATAATAAATACCATCACGGGTATTGTTTTGGCTCCCGAGAGTCCTTAAACAGCCTCAGCAAGTTACCCAGCAGAGGGATTAACCCATCCTCATTTAGCAGATGGTATTCAGAGGCAACACCTAAAAAATGGTGAGCTTGTTACCCATCCTTGTTATCAGTTGCACAGTTACTTAAACATTAGTATATCTTTCTTTAGCTTATACTTAGTTTATATAAATTCTAAGCTCACCACTTGTTTGGTATATTCTATAGAATTATAAGGAGGTATATGAATATACCTCCTTATAATTCTGAAGAATCTCTAAATACTATAAGAGACAAAGGAGGAACAAAACTCCTTAAGGAAAAAGTTTTCCTATTATTGAATGTAAACTATACTATGTTTGTATGGGAAGGTGTCTGTTGGTGTGCTCCTTAATATTCAAAATCTTTTGTATAAAAGTAATTACTGCCCAAATAAATGTTGTAAAATAAGCTGTAAATGAGACAAAATAAAAATGACACTGGCTTCTTTAATGCTTGGCGTCTAATACTTTATTATGGAAAGTCACTACAAGTTGGTGTGAAATGCCTCTGTAATTTTGAATTACACTTCCAAACATCCCGGGATGGAAACATCTCACTTATTTTTATTGTTTTACTTTGTTTCATGCTTTACTGCCAATCTATTCTCTTCCATGGCCATAGTCCAGACCATTGAGGTGAGTCAATACAATTGGCCTTATGGCAACCTGAAAAAATATATACTAAGTTAGTAACAGCCTGCTTTTAATGTTAAACCACTTTCAGACCCCACAAATAAATTACTTAACACTATGTGAGGGATAAATACTTAGTGCTGTATTTAACAATACATATAACCACAAGGCATTGGGATGTTACTACTCCACAAGGCCACATATAACCTAAACTTAGGTTACAAGTCCCAACCTAGAAAACCGTATTTATTTTATACAACGTGTTCCTATAGCGTCACACACTCTTTGGAAATTCTATAATATTCATTTTAATGGAGATGTGTTATTAATAATTAATTTATTAATAGAATACCATTCTAAAAGTTAATGTACTTTTTACTTGCATCGCCGCCGTCTTTGGCTTGATAAACCCAATTTACTTATTAATTTATACTTATGTTTATTTCTTTTTACGCAACAAACAGCTATATCACTATTTGTTAATGATTAATTAAAATTAAAATACAACTACTTTTTTGTTTACATATCTGAATCACACAGATTAATTAATAATCTGTGCAATCAAACGATTCGTGATGCGTTTCTATAGTGCAAAATATTTTTAATCAGGAACATTCTTTATAATAATATTAAAGAAATTTGCAGTATGCTAAATGTTTATAATATTAAAATAACTAATTTAAGACCTAATTATTGAAAAATAGAAGCGGTTTATTGTTTAAAATTATATTTTATTAGTGCTATTTGTTGCTATAAATTGGAAAATCCCAAACGCAATTGTTTTCGTTCTTTAGTTCACCATACGCTCACCATCGATGATAATAATGATCCATAATACCGATTTTGATGGCCATAGAAATTACAATCGTGTACAAGTTGACCATAGTAGTGGTGGGTCGTTACGTGATTTCATTTTAACGTAACGACTACGTTTCTTTTTGTTAATCACCCGTTATGTAACTATTTACAAATAAATAATTGTTTTAAATATTTTTTTTACTTAGCCCGTGTACCAATGATTTTTTAATATAAAAACTTATTCACTAGAATAGCATTTAGAAAACTTATCTACATTGTACAATTATTTCTTCTGTGACTTATCTAACAAATTTTCTTTATTTAAAATTTTCTATCTATTTTAATTTTTTAATGGCGACATGATTCTATTCTATCTAAATAACTTAACAACCACAGAACACCAGTTCCATTCCCGCTTCTGCACTTCATTTTTTTTATTTCATATTTTTATTATGTTTTTTACATGTGTTTTTATTTTAATAAATTTTTAACTTTAACATCCAAAAGACAAATAAAGTTTTATTGACCACAAACTACTTATATTCTGCATTATTTAATTTATTAGCGCCATCTCTCTGTAGTAGTTGTTATAAATTGGTTTACTTAGTTCATTATATCACTGCTCGCCGACATTCCACAACTTGTGATTGAAACGGACGGAACAAATGTACCTATCTATATGGATATCACTGTTGAAACGCTTGAAACGGTTGTAACTTGTAACGATGGAAACTCTTGTAACGCGGTGGTTATTGTTACTTCACGTGATTGTGATATTTAGTGATTTTTGTTATAGTAGTTTTTTCGTGATTGGTTGCACATTCGTTCTAAGGTTTTTTGACGTTGTGTTTTATTTTGAGTTATTGTTGCTATCCTCGTTTTAGTTTCTTTTTCTTGAATCGGTTTTTAAAATATCGTCGTTGCACTCCGACGAGGTGGTTAATGATGTTCAAGCTATTGCGGTGATTGGTTGCGCTACGTTCCGTGACGCATTCTTTCTAGGTTTTTTGTAGTTGTATTTAAAAATTATCTTGTTTTAGTTTTTAATTTGTTTTTTTTAAATAAAAGTATTAAATTTTTGTTTTGATAATAACTCTTATATCCACATGGCTTATATTTTGTTTTTGGACTCGTAGTTATGGTATTGGTGTAATCTGGCGAAATGTCATGTCAAAACATTTTTTTATTATAACTTATTAACCCCTGGCCCTAGACCCAAATTGTTTGTACTTAAACGATAGGTATCGATGATATCTAGCCAATGAAAGTAATTTCAGCTTTGTTAAAGGATTTTCAACCTTATTGACAATTGCATTTTTTTGATAGAATTCGATGGTATGCCATCTAATAAGTCGAATGAAATAAAAAAAAAGGTACTCGATAAATGTCATTAAAGTCGAAAATGTTTTTTCAATTTATCTCGTCAACCGTCGGTCGTAAGCCTATCGTGTTTGTACTCAAATAATAGTACAAACACGATAGGCTCAAGACCTCAAAAATTAATATTATGTCTTTTTTTCTTAATTACGTTTTTTTAATTAAATAGTTATTACAAATATAATAACCGTTATTAGTTATTTAAGAAATATCGACTTTATTGTAACTATCTACGTTACGTAACGCTCACCTCTAGACCATAGCAATTACTATCGTGAGGGCACATCGCTAATTAGCCCCCCGGCATAGTGGGAGCGATGAATATTGTTAAAAATGTATTAATCGAGCACATTCATGGCCTTTGTAGGTCTGCCTACCATCAGTTAGATACAAACATCACAGAAAAATAAAACACTTTAGTTATAGATAGGTTTTGTAATTTTTTTGCAACAAAATGAATGTGCGTAAGATGCTAAACCTATTTTAATTAAAGTATTCAAGGACTCAATAGCTTTTATGAATTTGCCATAAAACTGCAGTAAAATTCTAGTCTCAGCGTGTGGTTACGAAACTCGCGGTGGACTTAATGATAAATAAGCAATTATTCACGAATATTAATACTAATGAAAATTCAACTTTATCTAAACCACGTTTCAAAGCTAAATAATTTAGCTGGCATAACAGAAAGGAACAAAACTGTTAACAAAGAAAATTGTATTAGTTATCCCTATTCATGAATTTAAAATATGTATGGAGTGAATTTTTCAAGCGGGTTATAAGACAAAATTCGAAACCATAGGGTCAAATCTAATGACATATGAGAATTAAAATTTCCTAGGCGGGATAAAAAAAATAACACTATTTAATTTTATTAAAAATTCTTTATTGCACAAAATTTTACTTAGGCGAAATTAATAATGCCTTAGGCATTTTCTAACCTAACCTTTGAGAGAGTGAAATATGCCTAGGGTGCAAAACTATTCCTATTATTAAATTTTATATTTACTATTATTTTACCATTGATGCTATATATAGATTTTTTTTTCTTTTTCATACCCTTTAATGATTCACACACAAGTGTTGCTCTCCCAAAGAATGTGCTATTATAATGGTATATAAATATATAGGGCTGGGATTTAAATGTGCACACTATATCCAGTGTATTAAATAAACAACCCGAAACTATCAATAAAAATTATTAAGACAAAAATCCTCAACAAACATGAAATTCCCTTTTTTTTATGAAGTACCATAACACAATAAGGCTTTCAACTCACAGTCTTGCATATGTAACTTCACAGTTACATAAATACCAGAGAATGAGCAAGAAAATATATAGTAATATTATTAGTATATAATAGTAAGGTATTATAGAATGTCAATAAAATGCTGTTATGACTCTTATGTATTTTTTGCTATTCCTTGTAGTATCAGATTTAAACTTGGGATGCACTTGCACCCTATTACAAAATAAAACATAAAAGAAAAACAAAGACACTATTATATTAATTGACATCTTGATGAATATACAAGCAATTAATAAAATGAACCTATGCTCAATTGTCTTTGGCCAGCCATAGTTATCAGCTTATTTAGAGCTAAAAATAGTGTACAGATAAAAAGAAGTGGAAGAGATGATGATGTAGTGTCGAAGATTTAAAGAGGTATGTTAAGGTGGTTCGGCCACGTTGAGCATATGGATGATGAACGAAAGACAAAACAAATATATAAAGTAAAAATACAGAATGATAGTGGATTAAGTGGCCGACCAAGACGCGTATTTACAGATCAAATTCGGGAAGTCATTAAAAAGGGACAAATAAGAAGTCAAATAAGAAGTAAAACACAGACGCGCCTTTATGAATTGGTGCATGGATGTGGTGGAAGCTAGGGAAGTATGCAAAGACAGTGTGAAGTGGTGTACATTACTCTCTGCTTACCCCTACAGGGATATAGGCACGATGGTATGTATGTGTGTATTTAGAGCTACATGTTATGAACCATTTTCTCAGCTATAGGAATGCTTTATCATTGACTATATAATATAATGTTGTGGTGATCCTTGGGGGAGGCCTATGTCCAGCAGTGGACGCATGAAAGGCAGATGATGATGATATAATGTAATATTCATAGGTAATATTTATCTTCCTGGCTTTAACTAGACTATGAGTAGCACCATGTGTGCCAAAATAATCCGCAGACATGACTTCAAGAAATATTTCAATTCTTATTATTGTTCCAAACTCAGTGCTACAATATAGTAATATTCTTGAATGTTTTGTCCTGCACCAAACTGCCATGAACACTGAGCACAAACAAGTACCTAAAACAAAAGAATTAATAAACTCAGACATATAATATTTAAGTTAATATATTTCTCCTACTATTTATTTTAAGTACCTATGCTTTTATGGGACTTTGCTTCAAACATGACATGCATGCACCACCAAATGATTAAACTGCATTCAAATATATAAAATGTTTACTTAAATCTGAAAAAAATATTTGTTATAAAGTAAAGTACACCAAAAGGTAAAAGTAGGTACACCTAAAGTAACTTAGCTCCTTTCCATACAAAACGACCCATGGTCCTTCAGCTACTTTTCAGAAACTTATCCAACATCACCCCAAGACTGTGATCTAACTTTTCATATTGAAGAAACATTACATCCGTTTGATCTAAGATAGTATAGTAGGGTAGATACCCATCTTGCCTCTATTTTGAACATTTTATGGCGCTCCTGGGCCACAACGCAAAAGTTCTCGGCCGCTACTATTAGTAGTACTTATTATTGCATTAATTTCATATTTATTCCGAACACACAGTGCATAACATTCTTTAGAAAGCCGATGATTAGATAGTCAGTCATGAATTTTATAACCATTTACAAAAATATTATTTTTAGTTGTCTAAATTACTTTACTAATCACTTATGTAAGATGCCTAAATAATTAAAACAATATGTTGATGTATCTAAATAATTTATCATTAATTATAGTTTAAAATTAAATAATTTAGTTATAAATCATTACATTTGTTGATGAATAAGTATGTCAATTGATTATACATTCGCCACCAGAGGGCGCTGTATATTTTCTGACAAACGAGAGACTTCGACGACGGCATTGTGTGTTTGTGTGTAATGGCGTCGTAGAAGTGAGTCGTTGATTGTAAAGATTTGTCGAGTTCTGTAGAATCTATTGTACTTTCGATTCATTAATATATTAATGTAAAGAGTTTTATTTAATAAAATACCGTTGAAATAATTAAAGAGCTAACAAATCAGAAGTGGGATCGAAACAAGCACGTGCCGACAAAGAGTTCATTATTGTCTACAAATTAAGATAAGTATAAGTTATTATTTATTCAATAATTAGAGAGATTTGGCAATTTTTATATCGCTGTGAGAGAGTAAATGTGAATATAAGTCTATAAAAAAAAATAAACATCAAAGATTTATTTAATTTACAAAGGAAAATTGCAAACATTTTTGGGAAGAATGTTCAACAATTTTAAAGGGGAATCTTCAATACAAATTTATACTTCACTCGTTATTTATTATTTATTTATATTGTCAATGCCCGTTTCAGAGGACTGAAATTGACATGTCAGACGATGGCAGATTATGGAACATGGTCGACAACGTAAATGACACGTTAGCGTATCCATATCCATGGCCTCGGACGCGGTGCTCTACACGGACGTGGCGCTCTGCACGGACGAGGCGCTCTGCATGGCTGCGATGATTTACATGGTGTGCAACGTAAGTTTATAGGTCGGCACATGAGTGTCGAGCACAATGAATGGTGTGCAACGTCAGTTTATAGGTCGGCACATGAGTGTCGAGCACAATGAATGGTGTGCAATTATAATAAATATTGAGAGCACAATGAATGGTGTGCAACGTCAGTTTATAGGTCGGCACATGAGTGTCGAGCACAATGAATGGTGTGCAACGTCAGTTTATAGGTCGGCACATGAGTGTCGAGCACAATGAATGGTGTGCAACGTCAGTTTATAGGTCGGCACATGAGTGTCGAGCACAATGAATGGTGTGCAATTGTAATAAATATTGAGAGCACAATGAATGGTGTGCAATTGTAATAAATATTGAGAGCACAATGAATGGTGTGCAACGTCAGTTTATAGGTCGGCACATGAGTGTCGAGCACAATGAATGGTGTGCAATTGTAATAAATATTGAGAGCACAATGAATGGTGTGCAACGTCAGTTTATAGGTCGGCACATGAGTGTCGAGCACAATGAATGGTGTGCAATTGTAATAAATATTGAGAGCGCAATGAATGGTGATAAATATTGAGAGCACAACGAAGGATGTGCATAATGTTTTGTAACAAGCGATGTGCTTTGTTATTGTGTGGAGCACAACGAAGGATGTGCATAATGTTTAATAACAAGCGCAATGGATGTGCTTTGTTATTGTGTGGAGATGTGGAGTACATTAAAGGATGTGCGGTGGTATTATCAAATGTAAGTATGTAGCACAATGATGCGTTTTCTAAATATTAACCTGTGCAGAATATGCATTTTAATTAGCACTATAAATGATGTACCTACTATATTTATTTTATTATCGACACATGTGTCGAACACAATGGGTAAAGTTTATCGTTTTAAATCAGTTAAATATATTATGTGATGTTTAAGTTATTATCGACCACGTATCGAGCACAATGAGTCGAGGCTGTTCTAGTTGTTAGTAGTTGGTTCTGTAATAATAACAATGAAGATTGTATACACCTTAGCACAACAGCATCGATACCCTCGATACAAATCGACAAAATCGATTTTATGAAGTCATTCTTAAACTTCATTATACCGACTGTCAAATTATATCGATGTGGTTAAGCTAGCATGTTTGTTTTATTATCGATACACAAGTTATTTGGCAAATTAGATTGTTGGTAACATCAAAACTGTTTGTCATTAACCACCCAAACGTCCGCGGATACTTTAATATCCAGTACACTTAAACAATGCGGCATTGCTATAAGCATCATCTAGTGAATTACGTCGTCTCTCTTTAGTTTGTTTTTATAATATCACAGACAATGATATTACTTCACTAAATAATCGGTAGATGGCTAAATATAAAGATTATTTTATGACAAAAAAATATAAAAACTTTCTTTTCGTACTATTGCATTGGAATTAGAATATTGTTGAAATATATCTCGTAAATAATATTTCCTGATATTATTAAACATTAAAATGATCTTGAGGATTTGTTTTTTAAGATTACATCTATATTTTATTGTACGTAATCCTAGTCTAAATAGAGGGTCAAAATTATAGATATTATTAGGACGAGAACAATGGCCGGTTTTGACTGGTTTTTTGTGTTTTACAGTTTACTTTACATTCCTTTTAATAAAATAATATCACAAAAATATATAATAGTTCACTATTTCCATAACCATATACTTATACTCGTATTATAGAAAAGTATTAAGATGTATAATATCTCAAAAAAAAACGCATGAAACTTGATACCGCGAAAGAAATGTGAGAACAGATATCATGGTTTATATTCATCGCGTTCCGACCTCTGCATCGCTGCCACGGATCGCTGGTTTTTTTTAGCCAAGGTCGTTTCACCGCGCGGAAATGTTAGCAATTCAAGTTACCATCAATCTTTCCGCGAATAGAAATTTTAACACGAAAAGTTAAGCCTGGCTACTTTTTGACAGATGTTTGTTTACATGTGAATATCTATCTACAAATTGGAATTTAATTAATTATTTTATATATTTATATCTGTTTTAGTTTTAAAAGTTCAATTAAACCAAAAAAATAAATATCGTGTAACTAAATTCAGCTTTGGTATGTTTAGTTTGAGGTTGTTAATTAAATTAATATTGTGATATTATAAAATTATTGTATTTAAATAATAGTTAATTAAAAAAATATTGATTTATTTTATAATGATAATATTTTTAATTTCAATTATTTAATTCAAAATAGTGCTTCTTGTCAAAAAGTGACATCGAAAATCCACACCGATCGTTTCCGAGCTGCATTTTAGCATCGCTAAAAAAAATTACATGGCTGTTGAAACGGGCGGTCGCGCTGGTTTTTGAAGTCAACACGAAAAACTGCCCGCGCTAGCTCTCGGAACGCAGGGATTATTAAAGTATCGCGCAAAAACGGTACCGCGCGAACCTCGGACGTTAGCTATTTTGGTTTCGCGCGCTGTTGAGTGGTTAACTACTGATTTAATTTATTAATTTGGAACACCGACGAAAAAATCAAGTAGATATTAATAATTTGTTAAAAACTAATACTTACCTGTATAATGTTTTCACTCAGTGGTGTTTATACCATGCTGTAATTATAGCATACATAATATTAATTATTACAGCAAAATTAGTTATGAAAAACTAAATTTAATTAATAAAATAAGATTATACCTAAGTAACTTGGACTGGATAGTTGAGTTATAAGTTGTTTAGATAAATGACAAGATATTCAATTTTAACACTTTTACATCCATAGATAAACAAACACTCGCACCCAAAACAAACATACATGCATACACACATACAAGCACTCACTAACCCAAAAGCACGAATACATATTTCGCGCGCCTTACAGTGTTAAATTTATGGTATTGTAAAATCAAAATTCTACATGGCTTAATGTTTTATTAAAATATTTTGTAAATATGATGTGCGAAATGCTGTTTAATTAAATAAACAAACAATACATACACAGTACGTACCACGTATATAAGGCAAGGCATATAATTACTTAATATTAAGTTCACGAGGACGTGAACTTTTGTCAGGATGGACGAGCTGTAAGATGCCTAAATAATTAAAACAATATGTTGATGTATCTAAATAATTTATCATTAATTATAGTTTAAAATTAAATAATTTAGTTATAAATCATTACATTTGTTGATGAATAAGTATGTCAATTGATTATACATTCGCCACCAGAGGGCGCTGTATATTTTCTGACAAACGAGAGACTTCGACGACGGCATTGTGTGTAATGGCGTCGTAGAAGTGAGTCGTTGATTGTAAAGATTTGTCGAGTTCTGTAGAATCTATTGTACTTTCGATTCATTAATATATTAATGTAAAGAGTTTTATTTAATAAAATACCGTTGAAATAATTAAAGAGCTAACACTTAAATGAAAAATAATTAACAATCACAGATCCTATAGAACAAAAAACATAAAATTTTCAAAAAAGTTAAAACCTATTTCGACAAAATAACCTAAAATTACAAGAAAATATTCCCGCGGTCCGATTTACTTTACGCGCTTTCATTATGTTTTGTCTCGTTCGTTTTCGTCTAGTTAAATGAGACGGGACACAATGAACGCAAGTTTGGCGTGATTCGGACCGCGTCCGACCCCATCAAGTTGACTTTCGAGGTATTTGACCTCCTAAAACCGTTTCATGATACCGATTTTTGCCTAATGTATGAGAAATTTTGGAGTTTAGTTCGTTCTTATTGCATTCATAATTATGGGAGCATTCATGATTCGGATTCAGCGTTTGACAAGTAAAATCGCACTCACGATAGTAATTGCTATCGTGAAGACACATCCGTAATTAACCCCATAACTATAATTTTTTAAATAATTTAATTTACCTTGAACGACTGCTGGTTTGGCCAAATGATCAGCCGTTTCATTACCAAGTATGGCACAATGACTTGGAATATAAACTAAAGTCACTATTAAATGATGCAGGTGACATTGATGTAAAAGATCTTTGATTTCAAAAACTCGGAAAAAATTAAACTAGGAGTAATTTCGTTTTCAAGAATAAACTTGATACAGTGTTTTATAGCTAAACATTCACCAGTAAAAACTGATGACTGATTCGGACTTTTAAACATGATCGACATATTAGAATTTTGATGGAAAATGGACCAACCCACACAACCCTGAGGTGATAATTTAGAAGCATCAGCAAAAAAATAATCATCTCTAGGCCAATTTGATTTAAGAATATTATTAAATTTATTTTATCTTGTTTATCTATACCCAAGTCCAAAATTATTCTTGGCTCATAAATGAGTGACTCATAGGAATTCATGAAAACAGGCAATGATGAATTTGAAACATATGGCGTTTTAATATTTTTTAATTTAGAAAAGGAATAAACTAGTCTTGGCAAAACCTTTTTCTTTTTCCAAAACCTTTTAGTAGAACTATTTTTGAAGATGTACTCAGACAATAATTTAATTTTAGGAAACAGTGGATGATTATTGAACTGAACATACTTAAAAAAATACTTATCACAAAGATACTGACGCCTCTTTTTCAATGGAGGATCAGCACATTCAACTTGCAACGCATTAATAGGTGAAGACTTCATAGCCCCTATAATAATGCGTAATGCCTGTCGCGACGTTACGCGAAATGTAGCGAGTACCAAGCTTAAAGGAATTTGTCTTTTGTCTATGACACGTTGGTGAGTCTTTTAACACTCTGTAGCACATATACTGTGGAAATTGGTTGCCACCTATTTTCTTTCATTTCGAGTAATGACTTCGCCGGTACATGTGGTCTTATGTTAAATTCTTACTTCTTCGCCTGGACGGACGAGAGGACGTCAGGATCAATGCGCAGTGAAAGCTAAGTACCTTTAGGGGCTAATTAAGTATCTGTAAAGGCGCATTATGTACAGTAACATACTAACCAAGCACATTACTTGACGAGCATTTTACACTTAATATTTAGTGGATAGACTGTTTAGTCATTAGCGGGTCTGTTAATATTATGGTACGGGAGGACCGTTAAAGGACCATAAAGACCGCGGACACCTCACTCGTAGTGGCATAGGATAAAGTGGATCATCTCGACATACCCAACCCGGGATCGTACGAGACACTGTCCTTCACTCATCGATTAACTTAGTCGATGGGCAGGATTATGTTTCTGACGGTGGCTTGGGAGACCGCCCCACACTTACGTGGAGAGATATAAGTAAGGTTCCCCCAAGGGCAGGGGGTGGACTCCCTGAACTTGGGGTCACCGTCACGGCTTGCGTAGCGGTCGATGTGGATTCCGTTATATAGGCGTTGTATCAATATATTGGAACTCACGGATGCTACGCATAGGCGTGGGTTATGTTTCGTCTACTACTTTGTACACAGCAGGGGTCGTAAACGGAGTGTGTGTATTACTGTCAGTTCGAAAGGCGGTAGTGTATAACTCAGTCTGCGTCATCTGGGGTGTAGAATACTTACACAAGGCAGATGGGGCAATATTGCAGCTGGAGGTCGTGATGACGGACTATCGAGATGTCTTGGAGTACGAGCTGATCTGTAATATTGATGCTCAAGTGGTGCCGCACAATACATGAGGTTAGAAGTACAGAATGCTTAATGACGGGAGTCGGCGCGGTACGTGGCCTTCTCCTCCATTCAATTGGGACGTCAGGGAGCGGGGTGTTTACCCTTCCAGTTTGGGCATGGTCCCTTTGACATGGTCACTATTTTAATTGGGCGTGGCCCCTGTGACATGGTCACTATTTTAATTGGGCGTGGCCCCTGTGACATGTGGAATTTTGTGACTGCCGGATCGCGGGGCACCGAGCCGATGGGGCGCGCGGCCCCTGAAGGATCGCGGTGTTTACCGAGCCGAAGTGGGTGTGGGATCCACTCATAGTTCATTAGTTATATCTTATAATATGTACCCGAATGACACTGACTCTCAACCTACACCTGGGGGAAAACATATTCTATCTTATATATTTATATGTATTATATGTATTGTATTGTATGCCTTTGGATGTACTTGGAGTTGTGAACCAGGCTCCATGCCCCGTGCATGGAGTCATGGTAGTTTTAATTGTGCAGGAGACACCAAGATCCTGAAAGCTTGCGCACGGGACGGCGCCTAGTAGCCATGCAGTCGGAGCTAGTAATGCTGATGAGACGGTCATCAGCATCTGATGGTTTTGCTGCCGATACAGCAGGGGGAAAGACAGGTACAAATCATAATTATACATACACCCCACAACCACATATTAAAGCGAAGCAGATGTAAGAGATTTTATTTGAGACAGACAGACTGACAGACGGACATGAACTAAGGCAATGCAATTATCACATCGCGACCTAAGGAACGCGCTCCCGCGCGCTATACACACATAGCTATACATCTATAGGCATGCAAAATCACGCGCGCGGGGGGCGCGTCGCGACATGGTGGAGAGGTGCTGGGATCTGTCGTCAGAAATAAGCATTTATGAATATTATTTTACAACACATAAGGTGCAAATTAGTTATTTATTATGTGGGTGTATGTCGGACTATGATTTGTTTCTTTCCCCGGTAGAGGGCGTAAATTGAGATTGATAACTTTAATATTTATTGGCAATTATTGATTTATTGATTACGAAATATATATGATATAGTAAATGCAACCTATTCACACTCGTTACCGGATTACCGGATATGATATATAGATGGATTTTCGACCAATCAAAGAGAAGAACGCTTTCAATGGCCGAATTAATTTTACTTACTTCCGCTCAACTATTATATTTATTAAATACGATTATTGATGATATTGCTTTTAACAGGTTTACTTATTACATTTACGTAGATCAAATTTAAAATAAAATTAATATTTGTGACCGATTAAAAGAAACGTTGAAACGAACGAGGGATATAATTTAATTGAAATGTTTTGATTAAGTTTTTTTTCTCTGACTATCTTTATTTTCTCTATCTATCTATATTCACTCTGGGTTTATGCCGTAGAAAAAATAAACCCTCTAACCAATTAAAACCATCAAGTGAATGCTAAATTTACGAAATAAAACCAAATTTGAATTTGCAAATTAAAGTTGATAATTTTTGTGAAAGTTTTATAATCCATATAAATCATGAACATTCTCGAACCAAATATATTATTATAATCATCATCAGATTGTGGAACAGCTACTTTATGCATTTAAATCCTTATTTATGCGAAGAATGTACGATTGGTATTTATGTTTTTCTTTACAAAATAAGTACCTAGATTTTTCATATGATGATTTAACTAAATAGTATATTAGCCTTTTGTTTAATAAATAGTATTTATAATGTTTGTTTTATATTAAGTACTACAAATATTTGTGTAAAGAGTTGTTACATTGATTTGTTTCGTAGGAATACAAGTTGTCATTTGATAAAAAGGAGTAGTATACTAGGCGTGCCGGCATTGGTCGATTGTTTTGTAAACAGATGTGAGCCGTCTGGATGGCGCCGGTCACGATATTTTTGTAATACAATTAGTTTTTCAAATTTTCAATTAAAGTTTAATAATTTTATTTAACGTGACATTAAGTGACAAGATACTATTCAATGATACTACCTAATATAAATTATTTAGGTATGAGCTTATAAAGTAACTATGTGACCTATAAATTGGTGAGATTATTTGTTAGTTCTGATTTCACAAATAGAGTTCAACATATACAACATACCTATACACGCATAATATAGCAAAATTTTATACTTTAAACAGATGTTGATACGGTAGCCCGGAGAATTGAACACCTGCCTTTCTTGTTGTGCATACAGGAGCAATACCAAATTTATTAGTAATCAGTGGAATTACTAAGTATAGAGAAGTCAAATAAACTAGGTAAATATTATATTACTTTTGTTTGAGTTGTTGATTAAAGTGTTGTTAATATGATGTGTTACCAATCATCAACCTTTAGCAGATATTAAGCATTCAGGGGACAAACTTAAACTATTAGTATAACTTTGAGTAACACTAATATCCAAGTAAAGTTAAAATATGAGAATTAAGTTGTTGTTTAAACCTGAGTTTGTTTGTTGAATCTGAGTTGGTTAGATTTACCATTGGCTATTAAGGTTGTTTGCGGCGCGCAGCTTACAATAATAAAAGCTATATGGTAGCTAGCTAACATTTAGTGAACCGAATAGTTGGTTATAATTCCTATTAGGTAGTTATTGAAGTCAAGTTGAATGAACCAAATTATTTTATTATTATTGTGGTTAAAACTTGGAATTTTTTAGTTGCTCACTGTTATGGTGAATTGTATACAAGGTGAATTGTATACAGGGTGAATTGTATACAGGGTGAATTGTATACAGGGTGAATTGTATACAGGGTGAATTGTATACAGGGTGAATTGTATACAGGGTGAATTGTATACAGGGTGAATAGTATACAGGGTGAAAATGAAATAAATTATGAAAAATTATGAACTTAATATAAATAAAATAAATAACGTTGTCAAGTTGACATGAATAAATAAATTCATAAATTTAAAGTTATAAGAACAAAATAAACTTAATATAATAAAACTTTATTTCTGCCTACTTGAACTTAAATGTTTTGAATCTTTTGATCTTCTCTTCTATTTGTATATTGCCTTTATTTCTTTATATTTGAAACCATATTATAATAAGCTTGCCGTCTGGTGACTACAGTGTTACATGCTATGCTTTAATGAAATTAAAGAGGGATGATTAAAAGAGAGAAATTAAGTCGTCTGAAACTTTTATTTTGTCACATTTCAGGATTTAAACTAAACTAAAATGGAACAAATTCTGCTGAAACGGCTGTCTATCTTTTCAAAGGAATTACAAAAACACTGTGATGATGCTCTCATTCTGTGCGATAATCGTAACTTAGAGTGTATTGAATCTGCTAAAATAGTAACTTCAAAATTGAAATCAATATTAGGTCGTTCGTTATTCTGAGTTGTGTAAATATTTCGAAGTCTCTAAAGAACCGGATCTGGAAGAAATATCTACAATAACTGAATTACAATTAAAATGTGAGGAAGCTCTCGCGGAACTGGAAACCCGAATCAGCATAGCTACTGAAGCTTCAAGTTCAACATCTACAACAAATAAGAGAAAATATCCATAAATTTCAAGCCAATTGCCCAACTGAACTTACCTGAATTCAGTGGCAATATTCTCGAATGGCACCAGTTTTGGAATCAATTTAGCTCAACAATATAGATCAACGTGCCTTGGTGAAGGTAGATAATCTACTCTACTTGAAAGCTTCACTAAGAGGGGAAGCGAAGAAGACTATATATAGATTCGACACTACTAATAAAATTTATAACATTGCTGTGTATCCTTTAAAAGAAGAATATATTGGTAGGTCGTTGCTATCGCTGTCTGCAGACTGGTCATAATCAGTTTAACTGTCGTAGGAATATTGAGTTTTGTACTTGTCAAAAGTTACCTAGACACAATAAGGTATTGTGTATAAGTTTAACAGAAAAAGAACCTCAACAGTCACATTGTGTAATTCATAGTGGCGAATCGAACATATTGCATGTCGAATCTTTATTAAATAATAATGTGTTGTTGCAGTTATTTTTTATTGTGAGTTCTATTTTATTAATTAGCATAAGTTTTTGTAATCATTATTTTATTGAATATATATACTTTCTATTCTTATTAGACTCCGGTAGTAAACAGAGTTATGCCACTAAACACATGGCTGAGAAACTTGAGTTATCTATTGAAATAAACCATAATCTTTCTGTTTTTATCTTTGGGTCACAGGTACCCCAAGAAATGGAGAGCCAATTAGTTAAATTAAAACTCGAATAAATAAATTCATAACATTGCTTGCCAACGTCGTTCCATCGATATCTCAAGGTATTTCTTATCCATGCGTGAAGTTCAGTGATTGTATTAAAGAAAGGGATCATGTACTGGCTGACGATGGATCTTTGTCAGACCGTGTAGAATTCTTGATTGGAAATGATTACTATTATTAAATTATATCTACTGTAAATAAACAAATAGGAGAATATTTATAATTAGTACAATCTGTATAGATATAATAACTAGGTTGGATAATATCTGGAAAATTAAAGAAAGAACCAAGTGTATAATCAACCAGATCCATCTCTAGATAATGCTCATATAAAAAACTTATGGGATTCATTGGTATTATTGATAGTCCAAAAATCAATAGGGATGAAGAAGCAATAAAACAATTTAATGAAATAACTAAATATTATGATGAACGGTATCAGTATGTTGGCCATGGATTGAACATCCACCAGATTTACCATCTAATTTTGGATTATCATTTGGAAGATTGGTAAATTTACTTGGAGATTATCTAGTGAAATGGTATATACGTTTAGAGAACAATCGGATAAAGGCATTATCGAAAGGGTATCAAGAAAACAAAAGGTTTTCCATCCCATGCATTATATACCTCATCATGGAATACAAACTCCAGGAAAGGAAATTAGAATTGTATATGATGCTTTAGCTAAAGTAAAAAACAACAAAAGTCTCAACGAATGTTTGTATTGCGGTCCCTATGATGCTGGAAGACTTAAAAACTGGATTAATAACAAACTTTGTATGGAAATCTAAAGAAAGTATGGAAATCTAAAGTAAGTATGAAAATCTAAAGAAAGCCTTCAAACAGATATCTATGAACCTAAGGGAATGGAGTTCTAATGCGAAGGAGTTTGTGCATAATATTCCAGATACGGGTAACGATAAAATCGTTAAAATATTAGGTTTAAAATGGTATTTAGAAGATGATACAGTTCGTCTGAAAATAAAAGAATATAATACTGATATTACTAATAGAGGCATTCTAAAGAGTATTGCATCAATCTACGATCCATGTGGATATGTAGCATCACTACTATTACCTGCGAAGCTGCTTTTACAAGATTTATGGAATTCGAAAATAAAATGGGATGCAAAATGATCAAAGAACATGAGTGATAGATGGGAAATAATTGGAAACGATCTTAATGAAATAACAACAGTACAACTACCAAGATGTTATATAAACGATCCAGAAAGCAACGAGTGTCAGATACATTGCTTTACAAATGCATCACTAAAAGCTTATGCAGCAGTAGTCTATATAGTTCAGGGAAAACAGAAAAATTTCATCATTGGATATTCTCGTCTTAACCCTGTAAAGGATCAGGATAATTTGAAGATTCCACAGCTAGAGTTACTAGAAGTTTTAAGTCTCTGAAGTAGACTAATTCAATACGTTTCAAAACTCGTTAAGTTGAACGTAACGCAGCAGACTTTGTAGATGGATAGTCAGATAGTTATAGATTGGTATGATTCGAATAAGTTGTTAATAACATTCGTATCAATAAGGTTAAAAGGAATAAAGATTTAGTCATACGTTATGTACCATCGGAGCTAAACCCTGCAGACGTAGCAACAAGGACTACGATTACGCAAGAAGAAAGGAAAATATGGTTAAATGGACCAGAATTTTTGATTAAAACGGTAAACGATTGGCCTAAGGCTTCATCTAGCTAGAGTCAAATTCCCTTTTGGTGGGGGAGGATCTAGCGAAGAAGGAAAATATGTCCACATCACCGCTAGAAATAGTCGAAAGTGAGACTTATAAAAACAATCACACCACAAAAGAAAGAGATGAATAGAATGAAACAAAAGGAAACACAATACAAGAAATAAAAAGGATGCAATCTATATATTTCAAAGATGAAGCAAATGGAAAGGAAACTGACTTAAGTGGAAACTTAGGATTGTTCAAAGATATTGATGGTATATTACCATGCAAAGAAAGACTGAATTAACTGACAATATTATCAAAGAGATTCATAAAATAAATTATCATGTAGGTGTCAATAATACTCGGAGCATAATCCGTGAGACTTGTTGGATACCACAAGGTAAAGCGAAGGTTCAGAGGATTTTAAAGAAGTGTGCCAGATGCTTGAAACATGGCGGCGGATCATTCAAGCTACCGAGACCACCAGCTTTACTATATAAGAGAGTGAACTTCACTAGCCCATTCACCTTTACTATATATAATATATAGATTATTTAGGTATTATTATTGTCTCACCAGAAAGAGGATATGTAAAAGACGGATTTGTATTTTACCTGCATAGTAGTTAGAGCAGTTCATCTGGAAATAGTTCAAGATTTAACAGTGAAGAAGATGAACAAAGCTATGATCGATATCACGAATACGCAACAACAGCAACTAATGTATTTGATTTGCCGATTGAAGCAAATGACAAATATTTATCTCCGGCCTACACATCTGATCTCCAAACAAGAGATAACGATCTACAGCTAGAAGACACCATCAACATTGATCAAAAACTAAATAACACAAACAGATTTGATAGACTTATTGAAATGAGCGCCAATGAAACGAATGAGAGCATAAATAGTACGGATAATGTTTTAGATACTGCAACAACTTCAAGGGATGTAATCACAGTAAATCATGATTTAGAGACGGAACTTCATAACGATTTAGATAGATAGTCCAGCGATCCTAGACCTAAAAGAAGGGCAGCTGTGGAAGTTCTGTGGAAGGTATGACAATGGACGTCCGCCTTGTCTGCGACTCTTCTTCTAGAGTCCGGCGGGAGTGTCGCGACGTTGCGCGAAATGTAACGAGCACCAAGCTTAAAGGAATTTGTCTTTTGTCTATGACACTTTGGTGAAGATATAACAATGGACGACCGCCTTGTTTGCGACTCTTCTTCTAGAGGCTGGCGGGAGTGTCGCGACGTTACGCGAAATGTAGCGAGTACCAAGCTTAAAGGAATTTGTCTTTTGTCTATGACACGTTGGTGAGTCTTTTAACACTCTGTAGCACATATACTGTGGAAATTGGTTGCCACCTATTTTCTTTCATTTCGAGTAATGACTTCGCCGGTACATGTGGTCTTATGTTAAATTCTTACTTCTTCGCCTGGACGGACGAGAGGACGTCAGGATCAATGCGCAGTGAAAGCTAAGTACCTTTAGGGGCTAATTAAGTATCTGTAAAGGCGCATTATGTACAGTAACATACTAACCAAGCACATTACTTGACGAGCATTTTACACTTAATATTTAGTGGATAGACTGTTTAGTCATTAGCGGGTCTGTTAATATTATGGTACGGGAGGACCGTTAAAGGACCATAAAGACCGCGGACACCTCACTCGTAGTGGCATAGGATAAAGTGGATCATCTCGACATACCCAACCCGGGATCGTACGAGACACTGTCCTTCACTCATCGATTAACTTAGTCGATGGGCAGGATTATGTTTCTGACGGTGGCTTGGGAGACCGCCCCACACTTACGTGGAGAGATATAAGTAAGGTTCCCCCAAGGGCAGGGGGTGGACTCCCTGAACTTGGGGTCACCGTCACGGCTTGCGTAGCGGTCGATGTGGATTCCGTTATATAGGCGTTGTATCAATATATTGGAACTCACGGATGCTACGCATAGGCGTGGGTTATGTTTCGTCTACTACTTTGTACACAGCAGGGGTCGTAAACGGAGTGTGTGTATTACTGTCAGTTCGAAAGGCGGTAGTGTATAACTCAGTCTGCGTCATCTGGGGTGTAGAATACTTACACAAGGCAGATGGGGCAATATTGCAGCTGGAGGTCGTGATGACGGACTATCGAGATGTCTTGGAGTACGAGCTGATCTGTAATATTGATGCTCAAGTGGTGCCGCACAATACATGAGGTTAGAAGTACAGAATGCTTAATGACGGGAGTCGGCGCGGTACGTGGCCTTCTCCTCCATTCAATTGGGACGTCAGGGAGCGGGGTGTTTACCCTTCCAGTTTGGGCATGGTCCCTTTGACATGGTCACTATTTTAATTGGGCGTGGCCCCTGTGACATGGTCACTATTTTAATTGGGCGTGGCCCCTGTGACATGTGGAATTTTGTGACTGCCGGATCGCGGGGCACCGAGCCGATGGGGCGCGCGGCCCCTGAAGGATCGCGGTGTTTACCGAGCCGAAGTGGGTGTGGGATCCACTCATAGTTCATTAGTTATATCTTATAATATGTACCCGAATGACACTGACTCTCAACCTACACCTGGGGGAAAACATATTCTATCTTATATATTTATATGTATTATATGTATTGTATTGTATGCCTTTGGATGTACTTGGAGTTGTGAACCAGGCTCCATGCCCCGTGCATGGAGTCATGGTAGTTTTAATTGTGCAGGAGACACCAAGATCCTGAAAGCTTGCGCACGGGACGGCGCCTAGTAGCCATGCAGTCGGAGCTAGTAATGCTGATGAGACGGTCATCAGCATCTGATGGTTTTGCTGCCGATACAGCAGGGGGAAAGACAGGTACAAATCATAATTATACATACACCCCACAACCACATATTAAAGCGAAGCAGATGTAAGAGATTTTATTTGAGACAGACAGACTGACAGACGGACATGAACTAAGGCAATGCAATTATCACATCGCGACCTAAGGAACGCGCTCCCGCGCGCTATACACACATAGCTATACATCTATAGGCATGCAAAATCACGCGCGCGGGGGGCGCGTCGCGACAATGCCTTCGACTGAATACTGTCCATTTTTGCTACATGGTTCTAATAAGAAAGATGCATAATCAAAATGACTTCTTATTATGGCATTATATAGGATACGCTGAAAAAAAGGATGAGAACCCCACCAAGTACCTGATAGAACCCTCATTATATTTAAATTCTTTTCACACTTATTAACTATGTGATTTATATGATTAACCCCATTTAATTTCGAATCTAAAAATACTCCAAGAAATTTAACTGTATTTTTGATGTATTCTGTGCATTCCTCGTCCCACCATGGTGGAGGGGAATGTTTATTTGTTGATTTTTTTATTTTAAAACAATCATTTGCTACCATAATCATATTTGATATGAATTCATTATAGCAAGTAAATGTTTTACACCATGAACAATGGCTTGGATCCCTCAAGACTGATCTCGCTGGTAAGTCTTCTCACCATTTTGCCCTCTCACATGGTTTGACCCAACTGGTAGACGAATTTACACGGATACCTGATGTGGCCGACCATACACCTTCCAAACTCGACTTATTGCTGACGAATCAGCCGTCTAACTACAATGTCTCCGTTCTCAGTCCACTGGGTGGATCGGAACACTGTTTAGTTACAACGACTGTGCAAACTGCTATCCCACCTCTTCAACGCAATATGGCACGAAAGGTCTGGCATTCTTCGTCAGCTGACTGGGAAGGGCTTCGTGAATACTTCTTAGTACTTCCTTGGAGGCAATACTGCTTTAGGGACAAAGATCCATCAAGGTGTGCATCTTTACTTGCTGATGAGATACTTCTGGGTATGGATTATTATATCCCCCACTCGTATGTCGTCAGCAAGGGTAGAAGCAGACCTTGGTACAATAGTCACTGCTCGAGTGCTGTAGCTAACAAGAACACAGCGTACCGAAAATGGGTGAAAGGTCGCTCATGTGGTGATCCTAACCTCGCGTCCCTTAAAGCGGCATACAACCTTGCCACCAAAGTCTGCAGGAAGGTGTTCAAACGAGCAGAATCTGAACATATTTCACGGATTGGGCAAGAACTGCTTAATCGCCCGGCTGGTAGTCGCAGTTTCTGGCAGCTTGCAAAATCCGTGGAATCCAACTTCTGTCGCTCCTCACTACCACCGTTACGTCTGCCTGATGGATTACTGGCAAACTCGGCAAAAGATAAAGCCGAACTACTGGCAACTCTTTTCGCCTCAAACTCTCGGCTTTATGATGGAGGCGCGCAACCGCCTCGTATTGATAATTTTGGCTTCTCAATGCCCGATATCATTATAAGACAGCGCGACGTGCGTGCAATACTCCGAAGTTTAGATACCCGGAAGGCCAGTGGTCCAGATGGTATACCAGCAGTTGTCTTAAAAGAGTGTGCACTTGAACTGTGTCCTGTCCTCACGCGTCTTTATAGATTGTCCTACTCCTCCGCAAAAGTTCCCACAGTTTGGAAAGTAGCTAATATACAGCCAGTGCCAAAAAAGGGTGACCGCTCCGACCCAAACAATTATCGCCCTTTTGCCGTAACCTCAATCTTGAGCAAAGTTTGTGAAAAACTGATTAATGCACAAATAGTGCGATACCTAGAAGATCACTCCATTTTGAGCGATAAACAATATGGATTTCGTTCAAAACGATCAACAGGTGATCTTCTAGCGTACGTCACGCACGTTTGGGGAGAGGCAATAGACCAACACGGCGAGGCTTTGGCAGTTGGCCTAGACATCTCCAAAGCATTTGATAGGGTCTGGCACAGAGCCCTACTGTCCAAGCCGCCTTCGTATGGACTTCCCAATCGGTTATGTGACTGGATCGCCAGCTTTCTTTCGCAAAGGAGTATTAGAGTCGTTTTAGACGGGTGTGACTCAAAATACAAAGACATAAATGCTGGCGTGCCTCAGGGATCAGTGCTGTCACCAACACTGTTTATTCTGCATATCAATGACATGTTAAAACTTGGTAACATTCATTGCTATGCAGATGATAGTACTGTCCATGGGCGATACCAGTCCAAGAGACCGTTAAGTCTAATCGAAGTAGAGGAGTCCCGACGTTCCTTGATCGCAGAACTGAACGAAACTCTAGACCGTATATCTGCGTGGGGGTCAGATAATCTGGTCCAGTTCAATGCCGGTAAAACGCAAACGTGCGCAATGACGGCAAAGAAGTCCCCTTTTTCCCCACTTCCGTCTCTTCAGAACACCGCTCTTAAACTAACGTCCGTTTTTAATATCTTGGGGATAGAATTGCGCTCCGATCTTAACCACCGCAACTATATCGAGAGCATTGCAAAATCAGCATCTAAAAAGTTGGGAGTCTTAAATAAGGTGCGGCGGTTTTTCTCACCCAAACTCCGATTGATGCTATATAAAGCTCAGGTACGGCCATGTGTGGAATACTGCTCGCACCTTTGGGACGGATCCGCTAAATACCTGTTGAATGCTCTCGATTCACTGCAAAAGCGTGCAATTCGTATAATCAACGACGATCAGCTCTCTAAAACACTGGAGCCTTTGCACCTGCGTAGAGAAGTTGCATCGTTGAGCGTATTCTACCGCCTATATCACGGACAGTGCTCTGAAGAGCTGTTTGAACTCATCCCTCCTTCCCCATTTCGTTTCCGTACTACACGCACTGGCACTAAAATGCATACACATACAGTGGATGACAGGCCCACCAGAACAAAAAGGTATGGTGACTCTTATATATGTCGCACGATAAAAAGGTGGAATGCCTTGCCTGCGTGCGTTTTCCCTTCTTCCTTTAATCCAGAGTCCTTTAAGCGTAGCGTGAATAAGTTTCTCAAGCAGACATAGTGGAATCAACCAATTGAAGCAAGCACCATAGCTACTATAGGTTGAGAACATTCTTGGACGTTACATTGGCACTTACCATCAGGTGGATGTAGGGTCACATGTCCTGCTATATTTAAAAAAAAAACTTCAGGTAAGACCTTAATTTTATCATTTAGTAAATTTCCAAAATTGTTCCAACCCTCAGGTGTAACTGATTTAATTTTATATTTCAGAAGGGGAGGTAATACACTATTAGAATTTTGAATAGGAGAGTTTATTATAATGGGATAGTGATCGCTGCTGTAAAAAAGGGACTCAATATTCCAGGAGAAAAGGCTTGCTGGAGCAAATTGTTAAGTCTACTGCACTGACATTTTGGATTGGTGATGTTAGTCGTGTAGGACTACCATCATTCAACAAAACTAAACTATAATCATCAAAAAATTGCTCCAATTTATTCCCAAAGCTATCGCAGAAAGCCGAACCCCAAAGAGAATGGTGATAATTAAAGTCGCCCATAATTATAAAGGGAGGATGTAAAAATTCAAATAAATGTTTTAGAAATGTTAGGGATTGATGATCTGGAGAGCTTATATACAAAGAAACTATGCTAATACTATTTACACTACAACCTACAACATTAATATTTTCATTATGTACAGGAAGAGAAAGAGGAGAGAAGGGGATAGAATTAGAAATAAAAAGAGCAGATCCTGCCCTTCCATCTTGCCTGTCATCCCGGACACAGGTGAAGCCTCTTAAACCAAATAGGGAAAGAGGCTTCAGCCAAGTCTCAGAAACAGCCAATATTTATTACACAAATATATTAAATCAGCCTTCTTATTGCGAAGGCTTTGGCAATTCCACTGTATTATTTTTGTTGCTGAGCAAGCCATTTTTTAAAGATGAGCAAAAGTTTATTATAATATTGTCTGCGTTGTCCGGTAAATTATTGTTTTTGTAAAGTTCAACAAGTAATGATAAAATAGATTTTAATGATTCAGATTTATTATTAATGCTGTCATCAGCATTGTTTATTAATAAAGCACAACCATTTTCAGGAGATGGTATCATAAATTCCTTTATAAGGTTTTAGTGAAAATTTACATCATAATCCTTATTATTATTTTCTTTAAAAGGTTTTGGTTTAATAAAAACAGTTTTTTTATAAGACATGTTGGAACCAATTACCTCGGCAAAAGATTTATTCAAAACTCTAGGCTCAAGTTTGTTAGCCTCCATGTAGGAGATTGATTGTTGAGACATCAAAGATTTAATATTTTGCTGCCTGCTATGCTCTGGGCACTTTCTATTAGTGGCAAAGTCAATAGCGGAACACATCAGGCAACAAGCTTCTGATTCATCAATTCCACAAGAGTCACCATAATGCCCTTGGCCACACTTAAAACAACGCGGTTTAGACATGCAATTGCTTTTCATGTGCCCAAATCTACAGCAAAAATAACATTGGATTGTCGGATATTTATAATTTTCAACATTAATTTTATTATAATATAAATAGACAAACTCTGGTAATTGACCTTCAAATGTTACCACCACAGAATGTGAAGGCAAAGGAAGTTTTGATCGGGTTATTGGGAATAACTGTGTCTGATATTATGTCATCATAATTAACATCCGTAGGCACCCTAATTACGCCCATTTTTGTTACACAAAATGAAGGAATGAATGCATTATCATCCTTAAAAAAACTAAAAGATATTTTTATTCTATTTCGGCCAATTCTAATTATACTACCGGGGACGATGCCTCGGAAGCTATTTTTGTGGATAAATTTATCAAATATTATTGGATTTAAAATAGTGCCTTTATCATTATCAGTTAATATAACTTTTCTTTGTACATGAACAACAAACGGACCTTTGTCATTCTCACTATAAAAATATTGTACAATCGGTGGTGTGTCAGAAGAGATAATCGGAGGACTTGATTGAGGAATCTGTGAAATAGGTGTAACGGGCGATAAATTATTTAATGAAGCCGAATTAGATACTTGACCTAAAGGAATAAATGAGTTTCTGCAATCGGACTTGTGTCTCTTAATACCATGCTTTTTTTTATTTTTTTTAATAGATTTTACCGATGATGTATCCATAAACGAACTAGAAGAATCATCTTCATTCACGGTAATATAAGCCGCTGGGGATAGTGGAGGAACTTGAGACTGTGGTGGCGACAATCCTATGTCAGGCGGTTTAGGAGGAAGAAAATCTATACTCATTTTTTATGATTGATTCGAGATTTTTAAACGAAAAATGACTAAATAAACCATTTTTCGTTCAAAAATATCGAACATTAAACGAAATAAATAATAAATATGTACATATTGAACGAAAATTGACTAAATATGCCATTTTTCGTTAAAAAATATCGAACATTGAACGAAAAATCACATATTTAGTCATTTTTCGTTTAAAAATCTCGAATCGAGATGAATGACTAAATATGTAATTTTTCGTTCAATATTTATATGTTTATTAATTAATATTTATTATTTATTTCGTTTAATGTTCGATATTTTTTAACGAAAAATGGCATATTTAGTCATTTTTCGTCGAATCGAGATGAATGTCGAAAAATGACTAAATATGTAATTTTTCGTTCAATATTTATATATTTAATTATTTATTTATTAATATTTAATATTTATTTCGTTTAATGTTCGATATTTTTGAACGAAAAATGGCATATTAGTCATTTTTCGTTTAAAAATCTCGAATCGAGATTTTTAAACGAAAAATGACTAAATATGTAATTTTTCGTTCAATATTTATATATTTATTGTTTATTAATTAATATTTATTATTTATTTCGTTTAATGTTCGATATTTTTGAACGAAAAATGGCATATTTAGTCATTTTTCGTTTAAAAATCTCGAACCGAGATGAATCTCGAAAGCGCGAGAATCGCCCACCTGGCTCTACACATAGAATAAAATTCCTATACATTTTTATCGATCGGCGCGTCGATTCGAATATTATTTACTTTGGGCTCTTTGGTAAGCCTATCATAAGAGCTTAATATTAGTTCTAATATTGTGTGCTCTATGTAATACTGTTCTAACTTTAATAAATTATTATGTTTATTAAAAAAAACTATAAAGTTTCACGGTACGGCAAAACCAAAACATACTTGTATCTATTTTCTACATATTTCCGCCTCAATAATTCTATCTATTTTTTTTTAAAGATTATAAATAATTTATTTTTATTAAACAAACTTACAAAACATAAACAAGTTATACTAATAAAATTAAAACTATACCTAAATTAAAACAATAATAAAAAATAAAAAAAAACCCTATATAACAAATATCCTATAAAAAAAAAACTTAATATATTTGCTCCATTTCGCCGTCAATAGGGAGGGTCCCCAAAAGACTGGCTCTATCTATTTTGGAACAGCCTATTATAATCTCAATCAAATTCTTGTTTGTTTGTATGGCCTCGATAGCACAAACACTGAGATCACTGCGTAAATACTACACTTCTCACACTTAAGATTACTTATGAATGCTTATTCTACAAAATTGGTACACTTTTGCACAATAATATCCTATAAACTTAACTATGAAAAATATACTAGAAACACACGACTACAGTCTTCGGGCTACCCTCAAGGAATCCAAGAAAGAGTTTAAATATACACATAATACACAAATTATTATTATATCCGTTTTGGAACGTATACTATTTGTCTGACATATCATTCTCTCTCTCGATTTCTTAGAGACCTTTGCCTTGTCTGAACCGAACAAAAAAAAAATCTCTCTCTCCAATCAGTCACTTCAGTCAGTTTCTCATTCTATCATTCGATTCTATGAATGGATTGATTTGATCGTGTTATTTTTTCTAAAATATCTTCTAATCCTATAAATTATAGAACATATTATTTAAACTTTAACAATCCCTATTAAATGTTTAGTAATATATTAATTTAATATATACACAACTTCCATATATCTAGACTAAAAACGTAATCTTACAATGACGTCCGTGGTCCGAAGGAGGCAAGTTCACGACGACTCCGGTGAATTCTCTGATACTTCACAGGATAAAGAACAAAATAATTCTGATAACGTAAGTAAAGTATTATAAATAAGCATAATTCATAATTATTTTCTCCGCCGGTGAGTATCAATTGCCGCGTAAAACAGTTTAAAAGTATCACACAACTTTCACCCGCGCTTGCTTTTCGTTGCATTTCTTTAGTTTATATTGAGGTCATAACATCGTTCATTTGCAGTTAACAGTAGCGGAATATAAAATTAGATTTAGTTATTGACGTGGCTTGTTTAATTGTTGAGTTATGCGTGTTTTGAAGAATGAATATTTGCAGGAAGGGTCGGAGTCCGATTATGATTCTAGAGGGAGTGTGAATTCAGAAGGATCTGATCATGAAGCTTCTGGAAACCAGGTGAGTTTCATGGTTTATTTATTATTATTAAATAATTTGTGAAGAGTGTATTGCTGATATGCTTATTTCAAACACTGGTGTATATTTATTAATTTTATTTATTGTCCATTAATTGTCCAATTTGCTAGTTAATCTGCTTGTCCTGTGTATTCTTAAAACATTTTATAGAGGACCATATTCTATAGCAATCTGTATAATATGTAATATTTATTTGTCATGAAAAGGTTCTAAAGTGGTATTTATTTTAAAATAGAGTCCTCTTATTGTTTACATACAAATGCCATCTATTTATTGAGTTTGTTAAACGAGACTTTAAAACACTTAGACAAGCCGTAAGTGGGGTGTAAATATAATTTTTAATAATAATTAAGTAATATCTTCGAGATTTTTGATTTGCAATTATTTATCTAGTATATTCTGTCATATTCCATATGTTTTAAGCCAGGAAATTGACTCAAAAAATTGAATGTCTAAAAATGTCTAAACATTGCTTTCCATTGAATGTGCAAATATTA